>CM062290.1:435286047-436542750 GCA_031216915.1 Pictodentalium vernedei
ATTGGCGAGTGCCAGTTGGCACTCGCCAATAAATTGTAACAAAACAATTATATATAAATATTTTTCTTCCGCTGAGCTAACTAATGCAAACAAGAGTAATTAAGTCACTATAGTGGATTTCAGCACTTTTCAGTAGAACCATGATAGTGGCTTCTAGCACTCAACCAGTTATTTATTTATTATGGTTTAACGACACATTAACAGCCAAGGTCATATCATGTCGGTGACAGTTTTACGGGTGGAGGAAACCGGAGTACCCGGAGAGAACCACCGAGCAACGACGAGCAGCTGTCAACTCTCCAACATCGAAACTCTGAACTCTGCACCGCGGCGCAGGCAGGGTTAGATTGGTTGGAGACATGCGCACCATCGACGTGCAGTACGCCTTAGTACACAGCGTCAACGTGCCCCCATGTAGGCAATCGGGGTTAAGTGCCTTGCCCAAGGACACAACGCGGGAGCAACTCAACCAGTTAATGGGCCACTTGTCTGTGAGGGGGGGGGGGGGGTGCAACCAGCACCGTGGAAGTGGGCATTAACCCTCCCCTCTTCACTTAGCTTGAAAAACGTAATCCTTATATATACACATGGAACTTAAGATCCCTCTGAAATGTTTCATGACAGTGTGATTGCTGTCACTGATTATTATGTTTTAATGATTGCTTTGTCCTGCAATACGTTTCATCAAGTGAAGCATGATGTTTCTGGTTGATAGCGTACCCCAGCACATCCCCTCGTCCACGTGAAGCATGCTTCCCACGAATGTCACGATAAAACACTATCATCCACATGCAACATCTAGGTATAAAACAAGAAAATTTGTCACTTCTTTTATTAATAAATGTTGAAATGGCAAGGAGGAGACTTCAGAGACACTAAGATGGCAAATCGTTGGCGTGCATGCAACAGGCATGTCATTCAAAGCTATGGAAGGCGACTTGACTAAAATCATTCTGTCATCAGCAGACTTGTCCGAAAACATCAACAAATCAACAATGTTGAGGACCGACCAAGACTTGGACAACACCAGAAGGCTTCTCCTCGAAAAGATCGGAGTCTGTCATGCCTCGTTAGGCGTGAGCCCTTTGCTTCAAGTGAGGTTTTGAAAAGCCTTTGCCCCAACGGGCGTTTGCGCCAGAAGACTATCCGAAACCGTCTCAAAGCACTGGATATGAGGTCCAGAAGGGTCATCAAGCGTCCAGCTCTGTCCGATCAGCATCACAGATGAAGTTTGGAGTGGTGTATGGCACAACATTGGAATCTCAGTCAAGAGTGGGTTCCTGCTTCACGTGACAGATGGTCACATGAGAGTGTGGAGGCATAGAGACACTGCTTACGTGCCCAGGAACATCAGCCCTACTGTTCCTTATGGTGGAGGATCAGGAATGATCTGGGGATGCCTCTCTCATGATTGTAAACCTGATATGGTGACTGTACGTGGAAATCTCAATGGTCATCAGTACATCCGGGACATTCTGAATCCGGTTTTCGTGCCTCATTTTGACAACCACCCGTTGGCTACTCGCCCTGTATTCATAGACGACAATGCAAGGCCACATCGTCCCCATGCTGTGAGAGCATTTGTTCAGAACAACGCTATTATAACACTACCTTGGCCTGCAATGTGCCCCGATTTGAATCCCTTAGAACGCATCTGGGACTTTCTTGGACGTCGTGTGCAAGCAAGGGACCCGTCTGTACAAAATTTGACCGATTTGGAAGCTGCATTACACGAGGAGTGCCAGCAGTTGCCTCTGGACCGTATCAGAAGGCTCACTTGTAACAATATCAGGGGGTGGGGGTTCAGGCTGTCATCTGCGCACGTGGTGGATACACTCGCTACTGACGTTAGACGCTGCTATTGTGTTCAGGAGATCACAAGTTACATTTTTTGTCAGTAATTACCGACATTGTTCCATCATGGACCGCTCCAGCACCATACTTGTCGAGAGAACATTTTCCATCAAAAACATTAGTGACAGATATGTGTAATTAGCGCCAGTGAATTACTGCATATTTTCAGCATTGTGTTGTCTTTCATTTGTCAATAGACCATTCTTTCCGCAAACAATCACTTTTGGCCATCTGAAAGATAGCATTAAAATAATAACAGTTTCTATTAACACCACTGCGAAAAAGAACCCAGGGGGATGCTTAATTAAGTTCTAGGTGTATATATATATGTTTTGTGTGCTCCAATCAACTTATATATTCAGAGAAAAGTGTTTGTCTTTTTATTAACGACCATAAAGAACCTCCAAGTACATTTCAGCTATTGCCACGATAATCTAGTAAACTCTTTGATCTTGTTGCAGCGCCCTACTTGAGTAGCCTGTACACATACTCCCCATAAGCCACAGGGATGCACTAATACCAACGCGCGATTGGGTCCCTTGGAAGATACAGGAGTACGTTCCACTGGGGAGAAATCCTACATAGACAGAATCGTGTTACTGGGGGGTGGGGGGTGGGGGTGGGGGGGCTAATAAGCCCAGGAACACGCCCCTACAGGAGGGAAGACCTACGTGAGATAATAATAATAACAGTTTGGCCGGCCACTGATTTATCGTGGTTCACATGTGAGAGGGCCTTGATTAGCTCTGAACTCCCAAATGCCAGCCTATCGTATACCTTTTTCATGTCGCAAATTCTATCATTTGGGTCATTGTGAAAAGATGGTCAGTGACTCTCTTTCCCTTCCCGGAGGTCTTTCTCGTAAACCCCTTCTCTTCAATCACATCCTCTAATCTCCCTTACAGGACATTGCAGAAAATCTTTCCAATGTTGCTTCTGACAGAAATCCCCCGATAATTGTCCAATACATCCTTTTCCGCCCATTTTGTGCGTAAATGTAACCTTGCTTTCTCTTCATTTGTTTGGAACCTCTTGTTTTTCCGTGGCTAAATTAAATAGGGCTGTTAAGCTTTTACAGAGTTCCTCAACCCCATTTTTGAGGAATTTCGCTTATCCCTCCCGCTTTTTCGTTCCTTAAGTTTGAGACCACTTTTTGTACCTCCTCTGTTTTTATTTTGCTGCGCACGAAGTTCAATAAATTTTCCTCAACCTCAATGTGGCACTCTGGTGGGTTCCCATGAGCCATTGCTTACCTTTTCCCAGTGACTAGTTCTGATGCGATTTGGTCTTGATCGTTTGTATTTCTGTCCTCCACTTTAACCCTGTACCTAACATGAAAAGCAGACGACACTTGCAAACAAAATTCTTGAATAACTAATTTTTTTTCATTTTTTGTCTCAAAAACATAGGTTATGACCCCTCATTGGAACGAGCTCGTTCCAACGAGGGGTCATAACCTATGTTTATGAGACAAAAAATGAAAAAAATAATGAAATTAATTGGCGATTTTTGAGAACAGCGCTGGCCGGTTTTGGACGTTACGTTGGGTAAAGGGTTAATACTCTGTGAATTACTTCCTTTGTTTCGTTTATTCGCCCATTTCCAAAAACACGTTCGAACTCGACCCCCCACCCCCCTCCCCCCCCCCCTCAACAGTCATTCTTATAGTCCTAATAAGACTGCAGTTTCGCACTCTCCCATTATCGTCTTTAATCTTATTTACTTTATTTCGTGCCTGTTGGTATTCTTCTTTTTGCTACTCTGGCCTCGTTGCTTTCCACCCCTTGAGTTTCCTACCCCCCGCCCCCCCTGTACGAAGCACATTTGACATTTCTGTCCTTTATGGCCTTTTTCAATTCGTCATTCACTCTGCAACTAGTTTTCGTGCTGACCCGCCCCCTGTTTTATCCATATTTTCGCCCCCTGTCTCCACAAGCCTCACGGCTATATATGGCCTTTGCCATTTCCTGGACACTGGCCTCCCTGTGTACATTCACTAGCTCTGGTTTTAATTTTTCTTTGAACATCGCCCAGTCAGCGTCCTTCCTGAATCCGCAAATTTCCTTGAAGCTTCCCTTATTTCTCAGTAGGTTTTTGCCCGATTGTAGCTGTAATTAAGTTGTGGTCACTATCTAACTCCCCTTTACCCCCATCGTCCACGTCTATCTCTATCACCTCCCTCCATAAATCGATATCTGTGAGAATAAAGTCGATTATTGTTCTTCTGTTCTTCCTCTCCCAGACCCATTTCCCCTCACACCTCGCATCCCTGTTCAGAATCTTCAGTCCGAGCTCACTTGTGATGTCTAACAGCTTCCTTCCACTCCTGTTGACTTTTCTATCTCCGCCTGGATGCATTCTTCCTGATCACCTATGTGTCCATTAAAGTCTCCCATTAGAATTATACCGAGTCCCCTACTTTCTAATTCCGTGATATTGGACCTAATTGTTGTGTATATTGAGTCGTTCCACTTAGGTTTGCTTCCCTCCATCACACAGTACACAATCCCAATGGCAACACTTTTTGTTTTTCAGATTAACCTTTACCCATCCAATTTCTTTTTAAGATACCTCAACCGATGTACTGACATCTGCCGGATCTGTGATCAACGACGGTTTTAAATCCTCTTTTGTGTACGTATCTACCCCATTTTTCTGACCTTTAGTTCGTCCTACACCTACCTACACGCACCCTACTTACTTGGTCTTCCCGTCACCTGATGTCTTAAACACGTGTCACTTTAGGCTATGACATCAAAGACCTCTCTCTCGATCAGTGTTGCTATTTCATGTATTTTTTCTGTGGAAACTGTGGATGTTGCTGTACCCCCACTTTCAGATTACCCCCTATTGATTCTGTGGTTTCCTGACGGTAACTTCGATAATTTGGTTCTCTCCCTAGCTCTTGTTCACCCATCTGTGTTCACTTTAGCTATTGCCTCTGACTTCCCACCCGTCTCCAAAAAAGCTCTGCTACCTGTAGAATTTTTTCACCCAACACTTGTGTCCCCATCCTGCTAAAGTGCAGCCCGCCTCGTCCGTACAAGCTCTCCTTACCACAAAACGTGTCCCAGTAATCAATAACGGGTATACCCCGATCAGCACAGTACTCCTCCAACTCCTCATTCAATGCTACAATCATTGAATTCCGCCCATCCCCATCCTCTAGGACTGGAAGGACCCCCGATACCACTACCCTGGCAATTCTACTGAGCAGTTTAATAATTAAATCCCTATACATCTCCATTAGTCTTACTGATCTTCTCTCCCGGAAGTTGTTGGACCCCACACAAACCACCATTATCGGATCTGATCCTGAACCCACCACAATACCTTCCACCCTGTCCCTCAGATCTTCCGCCTTCGCCTAAGGGAAACATAAAACAGTCTGTTTTGTGTTGTCAGGACGACAGATAACCTTATCTACAGGGGCGTGGATCGGTAGCACCATCTAAGCGGAGCGCCACCATCGGTTGGGGCGTAGCGTGCCCCACAATGTTGGCACAAAATGCCTCCCAGATTGCCGGAAATGGCAATTCCTAGGCCTTCACTGAAAATATTGCCCCTGTAGGTGACGGTTTGACTTCCAATCCAATATATAGAGATAATGGACGACTCGTCACACAGCCTGTCTTTGACAGAAAGTTGAGTTGTGAGGGTCTTGGTGATATGGTCAGTATAAAGTTTATATCGGATACAGGCGGAGAGATGTATGTAGCGACACATGACCCCCACAAATTACATCACATAAATTCACAAGGTCAACTAATTACATCTGTTGACTTACCGGGTAGACCCTTTGATCTGTGTGTTTATGGAAATATTGTGGTTGTCACAATTCTCGACACAAATCAAATCGTAAAATACAACACAACATCATTAACATTTCAATCTCAGATTCAACTGTCAGACAAATCGTCCCCTGAGTTCCAATGTGTTCTATGTGCCTACTGGCACATAGAACACATTGGAACTCAGGGGACGAAATGTCTTGGAATCTGTAAAATGGATGATAGTTTTATTGTTACCGTGTTTAAGAAAAATGTCAGAAATATAAATGATAAAAACAAACTTCTAAATCATTCAAATGAAATATTTAATAGACCACGGTATGTAACAACGACTGACAACAATAATTATATCTTGGTGTCAGACGCTGGTGATAGAGTGGTATGACTAAAGCTTTACAGACAGTCATTAATATAGTCACGCACATAGATTTATGGCAACCGATGGGTTTATGTTGTAATAGTGTGGGTGATGTGTTTGTGTGTTGTTTGGTTTATAACGGACGCGTAATTCAATTAACTAAAGATGGTCAATAAATCCGTACAATTTTATCCAATCAACAACAATTAATGGCTTTTCCCTGTTCTATAAATTACAATTCACATAACAGAACTCTCGTTGTGGCTTCCTGTAAGTCAAATGAAATCCAAATATTTAGAGGAGAATAAATGTGATTTGCATAATGTTAACATTTACAGTAGAAATCAAATTAAGCTGTAGGATATCAGCATCTGACATATTTTCTCCGTTTGAAAACTTTACAATAAATTATAGCAGTGTCTAGTATTATCATTGTACAAGAAACCACAAATATTCTTGTTGTAAACTTACAATTTATTTTGATTCTTACTGTATCTCACATCGTACATTTAACACTTTATATAAGTTACAAATCACCGATATCTTTTTATGCGAAGGCATTATGTTTTCACCATGTTTGTTCGCCGTCCGTCCGTCCGCCGACGCGTTTACAATTTAGGGTCAGTGGCAGTTGTGGGGTTAGGTTAGTACAGTGGCCACTTGTGGAGTTATTTTTGCACTGTGGTGTTAATTTTGTTTGGAACTGGGTTAGGGTTAAACATGGGGAAAACCCCATAAGTAAGAACGTGTAAGAATGTCCGCCCGTCCATCCGTCCGTTAAGGCGTTAACTTTTTGTTTCCGTCAAATAACTAAAGTATCACTTATTTGATCAAATCATATTTTAAGGTGTCACTTATGGATGACTAGACAATGCCTCCTTTCAATTTCGGCCCACATGCACCCACATGCGAATAAAATAGAATGCTGTTTCCATTTTAAAGAATTTCCGCCAAAATAAATAGCAACAACTAACGCGCGATCTCGCTTCGGCGAGATCGCGCGTTAGTTTTTGATATTTATTTAGGCGGAAAACTCGTTTAGATGTACAACAGCATAACTGCCGTAAGATTTGTATTTATTATTTATTTATTTATTGGTGTTTAATGTCACATACTTTTGCACAATTGCTAATCATGACCGTGACAGTTTTATGAGTGGAGGAAGCCGGAGTACCCGGAAAGAACCACCGAGCAACGACGAGCAGCTGCCAGCTCTCCAACATCGTAACTCCGCACTGCAGCACAGACAGGGTTAGATTGGTTGAATACATGCTCACCATCGACGTGCAGTACGCCTTAGTACACGGCGTCATCGTGCCCCCATGTGGACAATCGGGGCTAAGTGCCTTGCCCAAGGACACAACGCGGGAGTCCGAATCGATCACTCAGACGGTCATCCATCCGAGGACTAACCGGGCCAGACGTTGCTTAACTTCGGTGATCTGACAAGAACCGGTTACCGCAACGCCACCGCGCCCCCAATTTTACCAGAAAAACTTAATCTTTCGGAACTATCTCGACTCAAAGGTTGATTGTTGCACCCACATACGAATAAAATAGCATACTGTTTCCATTTTAAAGAATTTCCACCAAAATAAATAGCAACAACTAACGCCCGATCTCGCTTCGGAGAGATCGCGCGTTAGTTGTTGATATTTATTGAGGCGGTAACCTCGTTTAGATGTACAACAGCATTACTGCCGTAAAAAGCAGAGAGAGCTGAGGAACATCACAACCCCCTTTTCATGTGGGTGACCATCATACAAAATAACGAAACCTGCAAACGGCGGCGAAATCTCGCGTTAGTTGTTGGTATTTGTTTAGATGTAAAACAGCATTATTGGTGTAATAAAAGCAAAGAAGGCGGAGGAACTTCACAATACTCTTTTGCTGTGGGTTACCACAATGATATGTAGCGTAACCTGCCAACGGGTTACGGTACAAGTACTTTATTTCTAGGTTTGAATAATTACCTAGACCTGCTCGTCTGGAGATTTGGCACCGACAGAACATAGAGACTGGTCACACATCTTTATTGTTTGTAAGTGTATTTGACATTTTAAGGGCCGCCAGAAGCAGTGTGGAATTGCATAAGGGATTAAGGACTTCCCAATCTGCCTTCAATTATAATGTTTAAGGTAATATGAAACTGTGTCTGGAAGAAAGAGCATGTGCATGGGAGTGTATCTGGTGGGGAAGGGAGTAAAATTATCAATGGCTAAGAATGTGACCCCGTTAGTTTGACTAACAATTATTTCATTACCATGCTGATGTACGCTGATAACACTCTCTATGTTGAGTGAAGAGGAGGGGGAGGGGCAGTTAAGCAAGAAGCAAGATATTCTTAGATTCGGTGGTATTAAAGCTGAAAATATCTAAACTGATAAAAAGGGTCATAAAGATAAGTAAAATTTTACTACGTGGCAGACATAAACAATGAACATGTGTTTTCTGGAGAAGTGGGAGGTGCGGAGCCCTAGAAAACTCACGTCAGGGAAACAGTGGAACGTTTTGCGTTAAATGAAATCCTCTGAGAGGTGGGAGGGGTTGGTGAAGTGTAGTGCAACTTTTAATTTTAGAGTAACAGTTAGTCAAAAATGTGACCCAAGAAGCAGTCTGGGAGATTCTAGGGGTTTAGTGGACAACCACCATTTATTCCCCCTACAACGCACAGAACACGCAATAGCCGTACACTGAGTAGGCCAACTCTGATACTTTAAGTTTTGGGTAGTGACTTATCCGCCGCCGACCTCGACTCGTATAATCGCCAACTCAAACGTAAAGTCTTTGGTAATAATCCTTTGAATTCGTAAGACCGATTTTCTGGTCCAAAGCATAATTTCGAAGGCATATTTTCGTCTCATTTTGTCTTATTTATTGGAGTTTAACGACACGTTCGACAGCCAGTCTTGGACAGTTTTACGGGTGGAGGTAGCGGGATTACCCGGAGAGAACCACCGAGCAACTGTCTGACTCCTAGTACGATCAACGTGCAGTGCGCCTTAGTGCACAGCGCCAGCGTGCCCCCAAGTGGGCAATCGGGATTAAGTGCCCAGCACAAGGACAAAAAACGCAGGGATTGAACCGTGAACCTCTCGGTCTGAAGTTCAATGCCATGACCACTGAGCCACCTCGCCCCCTTCGTCTTATTATAAGAAGTCTATACACGGGGCATTGGTGATAAAATAATAACTGCAGTCTGCAGCCAGATGGCTGCAGGCTGCAGTTATTATTTTATCCTCCCTGTGTATTGATATTGGACTGACCCATCTCACTCTTAAGTGTACACAAAGACGATACCATTCTAGGAAACATGGTTTCAAATGGTTAAAATGGCAAGTAGAATATTAAGCTCTTTTTATCTTGTGAGCATTGTTTTACCAAAAAGCCACACTAGCCCTGGTAGTCACATTTCGAACAAATTACAAGTACGCTCAGCCAATTCCATACTGAAGACTGTCAAAACATCGCACCAAATTCAGTCTGGAAAATAAGCATCAAGTCGTGTTGGTAATGGCGTGCAAGAAGCATTTCTGTGTTTGAATACTGATGAGCTTGGAAGACCGTGTCTCAGCGGGCTTTCTGACTGCGCAATACACGATTTCACGATTTCAGGATAAGTAAACAACCCAAGTTGAGTGGGTTTTAATGTAAAACATGTAACAGAAACCGGAAAGAAGAAAAACAAGAGGCCCCATGGGGTCTGTGGAGCTCACCTGACCAAAGTTGTTTAAAGAAGGATTTAATTAACATCTATGGCTAGTTAACACTACAGAGGAACGAAGTTATTTAATTATTTACACCATTATTGTCCATGACAGATGAGATGCTACCTCAGAAATAATGCCCAGATTTTCCGAAATGCAAAACTAGGGAGTCCAAATATCAACCTTGGGACTTACCTTGGACAAACTGGAATCTGACCCCTTCCCAACCACCCCAGGGTACCGTATATCAATAGATTATGAATGGTGGATCTGAAAAAAGAATTTTTTAAAAAAGATTATTCGTCATATTACACTAAGTTAAAACTTGGGTCCCATAGGGATCCCAAATATGAATCCAGGGACTTAATTTGATCAAACTTGAATCTGTGTCCGGCTGGGGTGTTGTATACCAAGTATCAAAACATTCTGGATAGTGGTTCTCCAGAAGAGTTCAAAGAATATTCCTCTTTTGGACTAAGTTGAAATTAGGACTCCCACAGGGAACCCAAACATTAACCCAGGGACTTTATTTGAAACCCCCCCCCCCCCCCTCAATATTGCTACCCCAAGGATGTTGTATATCAAATATCAAAGGATTCTGACTGTTTTGCACTATGTTAAAATTTGCCCCCACCCACACCCACACAGGGAACATAAATATCAACCCGTGACTTTGTTTGAACAAATTGAATCAGAACCCTCTAAGGATGCTAAAAATCAAATATCAGAAGATTCTAATTGTATCTGAAGAAGCAGATTTTTAACGATTATTCCTCATATTGGACTAAGTTAAACTTTGTGCTCCAATTGGGAGCCCAAATATTAACACAGAGACTTGGTTTTAACACACTTGAATCAGACTCTCTAAGGGTGGTGTACATCATGCATCAAAATATTCTAACTGGGGGTTCATAAAAAGAAGATTTTTAAAGAATATTCCTCATATTGCACAAAGTAAAAAATTGGGCTCCAATAGGGAGCTCAAATAATAATCAAATAACTTGATTTGAACAAACTGGAATCTGACCCCGTAAGTGCGCTCTCTACCATATATCAACAGATTCTGTCTAATGGTTCTAAAGAAGAATATTTTTAAACATTATTCCTCATATTGGACTAAGTTAACATTTGGGCTCCAATAGGGAGCCCAAATATTAGCCCAGGGACTTGATTTTCCCAATCTTGAATCTGACTACCTTAAGAAAGGTCTATACCATGTACCAAAGGATTTTGATAGGGGGTTTGTGAGAAGAAAATTGCAATAGGGAACCCAAATATTATTCAAATGACTTGATTTGAAAAAAACTGTAGTCCGATCCCTGAAAGGATGCTGTATACCATTTATCAAAATATTCCGAATGGTGGATCTGAAGAAGATTTTTAAAGATTATTCCCCATATTGCACTAAGTTGAAATATTAACTGAGGGAGTTGCTTTGAACAAACTTGAATCTGGCCCCCGTACGGATACTGTCTACTCAATATCGAAAGATTCTGAGCAGTGGATCTGAAAAAGACTGTTTAACCCTTTACCAACGCAGACGATATCAAAATTTATTATTTTAAATATCATTTTTTTAAATTTTAAAAGAAAATTCAACAAAACCATATCATGTGACTCCTCGTTGGAACGAGCTCATCGAGCTCGTTCCAACGAGGGGTCACATGATATGGTTTTGTTGAATTTTTTTGAAAAATAATATTTTTTTCAGCTGCTGAATTTGCATATTATGCGGGCGGATGCGGGCGATTCGTTAGATAAAGGGTTAATGATTAGTTCCCATATTGCATTAAGTTAAAATTCGGGCTCCCATGGGGGTGGGGGGGGGGGTCCAATTATTAACCGATGGACTTGATTTGAATAAACTTGGTACTGACATCTGTGAGGAATCCATATACCAAAAGATTCTGACCAGTGGTTCTTGAGAAGAAGAGTTTTAAAGATTATTCCTGATATTGGACTAGGAGTACGTAATAATTCAGGCTCCAATAGGATCCCAAATATTACCCAGGCACATGGTTTGAACAAACCTAGACCTGGCCTCCCTAAGCGTGCAGTATACCAAATATCAAAAGATTCTGACCAGTGGATCTGAAGAAGAAAAGAGCGCAATCATTAACCGATGGACATGAGTTGAACAAATTTGATTCCAACCGCAGTAAGGATTCTGGATACAATATATTATAAGATTCTAACCAGAAGCATCTGTAGAAGAAGAGTTTCAAAGATTATTCCTCGTAGTTTGCTAAGTTAAACTTTGGGCTTCAATATGGAGCCAAAATATTAACACAGGGACTTGGTTTGAACAAAATTTGATCCATCTCCCATAAGGATGTTGTATACCAAATATACAAGGATTCTGACTGGTGGATCTGAAGAAGATGATTTTTAAAGATTATTCCCCATATTTCAATAAGTTAAAATTCGGGCCGCCATATGAAGCCCAAATATTAACTGAGGAGCTTGTTTTGAACACTCTTAACATTGATGTTTACCAATCATTAAAAGGATTTTGACTGGTGGTTCTGAAGAAGAAGATTTTTAAAGATTATTCTCCATTTTGCCCTAAGTTAAAATTAGGAATTTCTTGGCATAAATCAAGTACTTATGACTCAATAGTTCAAATCGGATCATCAGTTCAGAAAAGAGAAATTTCGTGCGGGGCCAAAAATCTTGTCCCTCCCTCATTACAAAGACAAATATTGCTCCAAGAACTTCATTTGAACAAACTGAATCTACACCTTAAAAGAAAGTTCCATACCAAACATCAAGTCATTGTACCCACTGGTTCATGAGAAGAAGTTTTTTAGCATTTTCCCCTACCCCCTCCTTATGGGACTGGGTAAGTTGATTTGAACAAAAGCAAAATGCGTCGTCAGAACAAGCAATCACCTCAAATTTAAAGGAGGAGTTTTGGAGGAGAAGGTGCAAACACAATGTTCACGTTCGACGGACGATGTAATCCGTCTTCCGTCAAACGTGGACATGGTGTTTCGACGGATGGTGAGTGATCACAATAGATCATCCTGACTTTCAGTCAGGTGAGCAAAAAATAAAATAACACTTTTAAAAAAATGATTATTTATTTATTTGTTTATTTATTGGTGTTTAAGGTCACATATATGTGCACAATGGCTAATCAATACCACAACATGGAGATAAAGCCAAGGTTAGTCAATTGTTTATACTCCATGTTGCCTATTTTAGAGGACTTGCACCTCAAGCATTAGTGACTTGGTCCTATTTTGAAACAGAGCCTGTTTAACACAGTAAATAAGTACTGCTTCACCTCCCAGGGTTTCCGCGGAGAAAAAAATGATTAAATTGCATCCTGCAATTAATTCAAACCCAAGCTACCGTAACAAATGATCTTTCCGATCGATTTGTTTTAGTTTACTTTTATTGAATGCAATATTTGCGAATATTGTTCGCATTCACGTGAGATTTTTTGATATTTTGTTTACTCGCGGGCTCGTTGGGATGAATGAAGTAACTTTACTATAAGGCAAACCGTATTTATTATTTGTTTATTGGGGTTCAATGACACTTCTGACAGTCAGCGAACCTCGTGTCGGTTAGTTTTACGGGTGGACGAACCACTGAGAAGCGGCGCGCAACTGTCAGACTCCCAAACGTAATAACTCCACACAAGCAGGGTCAGCATTGGTTGAAGACAAGTGCACCATCGAAATGCAGTACGCCTTAGTAAACAGCGCCACCGTGTCCTCTCGTATGCAATGTGGATTAACCCTTTTCCCAACGTAACGGCCAAAACCGGCCAGCGCTATTCTCAAAAATCGCCAATTAATTTTCAAAATATTTTCATTTTTTGTCTCAAAAACATAGGTTATGACCCCTCGTTGGAACGAGCTCGTCGAGCTCGTTCCAACGAGGGGTCATAACCTATGTTTTTGAGACAAAAAATGAAAAAATTAGTTATTCAAGAATTTTTTTTGCAAGTGTCGTCTGCTTTTCATGTTAGGTAAAGGGTTAAGTACCTTGCCCATGGACACAACGCAGTTACTCCTGGCGGGGATCGAACTGTGGACCTTTAGGACCTCACTCCTCATAGCTACTTGCACATCAGTGGACAAAATGTAAACCTCACTTCAAAAGCGACATATGCCTCTTGGTCGAAAATGTATATGTCTGAACTTGCACCTTGGATGCCAAGGTGTGAACATCAATCTACACTCCGTTGAAATCATGGAAATACCTGACAACATTAAGAAAGCACTTCTATCACTAAACTCTTCTCGTCCTCTTACTTGGACCATTCAAGTGAAAGATGGGAGCGTTCAACTAATGGTGGATTTTGGAGTTGAATGACCCTCAACAACCTCCTACGGGGAGAGGTAACACCTTTTGTGGAAGGACCTCCTCCCACATTGGTTCTCACTCAAAGGAGACTGGGTCTTCACTGGACGCCAGAAAGAAAAAGAAAGAAAGAAGGATCCGTCAACCAGACGACGAGATGCCCATCGACAGACGAAGTTGTTTGAGAAGAATACGAAGAAGGTTCGAAAGCCTGTCTCCTAATCCATACCTCGTTCCCCAGAAACGCCAGTATCCAGATCGGTTCACCTTTTGCCGGAGAATGAACCATGGGGAGAAGGGTGATTCTGTGGGCATGCTTAACTCTCGCACTACTCTTTCCCGTAATGGTGTCCAATCGGGAGGAGAGTGGCATGATCTCGGTGGCTGAAAAGGAGGTTGAAGATGGTGCGGTCGGATCTTCGTCTATAAATCTTATCTTCCTCGGAACAAGTCAGAAAATAAACAGACTGTCAATTGCAAAATGAGGTCCCCAGAGGATAAATTTAGTGGTGCTACCATCACTAAATTTACCTTCTGTGAACCTCAATCTGAATCAGGATCTCAAAACTAAACAGAAACAGGCACCCAGAGGATAAATTGACCCACTGTATGAGATAGCACCATCAAATTCACCATCTGGGGACCTCATTCTGCAAATGTCAGACAGCATATTTTCGGGCCTGCTGGGAACCGGAGCTCAGTCGAGGTCGTGGCTCCCTCGGAGACCCATAAGGAGCCCCTAGGGCAGTTGGTTGGAGGTCAAATGGACAATGGAAGCGGAAATAGAACAGCACCGAAAGGAAGTCGAAGAGTTCTGGCGTGATTATATGGAAGAAAAACGAGAAGTGGAAGAAATAATAAAGGGTATACAGGCACATCTATCAGCAAAAGAAACAGCAAAGGGAACAAAAAACCAAGATTACCAATGGGGAACACCTAAAAAAAGAACAAAGCACCCTGCCACTATAGGCTTAAAAGGGGTTGAACAACCCAACGCTGTCCCTGCGTGCAATCGGCATGCTGAAATCATTTAATGTCGTAAAAGTCTCACTCCCTACAGCTATTTACTCCTTGGCCGACAAACTATAAGCCCCACTTCGTAAAGCTATTGGTGGACAAAACGCAAAACTCACACTCTGTAGCTATATATACGCATTGGTGAACAGTGTGCCTCATTTCCACACTCCGTGTAGATATTTACGCCTTGGTCGAAAAACTGTGATCCCCACTCTCTATAGCCATTTACGCCCCATGGTAGACAAACTGTGTAAATCTCTTTGGAAAGGTCAGGCGGGGGCAGGGGACCGGAGACACATCCGGGTACGTTCACGCCCAAGTAATCATACAATGCGTTTCATGCCCTATGGGAGCCGACTGAAGTGAGTTTATACAATTCACACAGTTCTTCGGACGTGTTATGATGTTGGCATCGTTACTTTTTATGTTAACCCCTTACCCAACAAAACTGCCAAAAACCGGCCAGGGCTATTCTCAAAAACAGCCAATTAATTTTCATGATTGTTTCATTTTTTGTCTCAAAAACATAGGTTATGAACCCTCATTGGAACGAGCTCGTCGAGCTCGTTCCAATGAGGGGTCATAACCCATGTTTTGGAGACAAAAAATAAAAAAAAAATAGTTATTCAAGAATTTTTTTTGCAAGTGTCGTCCGCTTTTCATGTTAGGTAAAGGGTTAATTGGGGTTTGTTCAATAACATGTCATAATAATATTATTGTAATGGAATGAGTTGATTGACAATCTCACAGAATTCCGGCATGCCATTTCGACTGATTAATTCTAGGGGTTAATAACTGTCCCGAAAATATTCTTTATTTAGAGTTATGCGAATCACATATTTTCGATTCGAATGTAATCTCGAATCGAATCGAGTCTATTATCCGAAATGGAATCGAACCTCGAATTGAATACAGGCGTCTTGAAGTCTCGACTGATAAAACATTCCATCTGCATCATCAAAGCATGCCTTCGACGAAGGCATGCCTTGATGATGTAGTTGGAATATTACCCAGTAAAGGATTTTTGTTCAAAAACAGAAATGGGTGCGAGAATTCGGTACTGGGCACAACATGGGGCTAGCCGTTAGCGACCGTGATCGCATCGTCAATATGGCTTGGGAACTACGAATTTCCGCTTTCAACAATGGTAGTGACTAGAGAAACTGAAATTAGCATGGATGGTGGCATGTGTACAGATGCTTTTATGTTAATATAGCGGAAATTGCACTCAGTCTTTATTTTTCAACATCATTTGCACACTAAAAACCAAAGTGTTAAAACTGACACTTTCAAGGTGTTAAACCCATTCTAAGTCCTAGGGTTTGATTTTAACACTCAGAGTGCAATGCTTTAAGCACTTCGACATTACAATCGTCAGACATCTGAAACTTGAATGGATGGCACGTCCCATGTGTCTAGCATTGGTGATTCTTCCAGAATAGTCCATAATTTGATTTGCGCTTGGTGGGTACATAATTAAAAGGACACAACGCAGATGACGCGGAACAGGCTCGAGAGTTCGAGCCTGATCCGCGTCATCTGCGTTGTTTCCTTTTAAGTGTCGCGACATTACACTTGTCAAGTGGTATTATTGTAACACCTGTCAAGTTCTGGGATATCCACACTTGAACAAAGTGCTAGTTCAGCACTTAGTAAGTGTTAAATACAGCACTTCAAGTGTAGTTTTTAACACTTTATTTTTGGCGTGTGTGTACAATTTCTATCTCGGCTCTACGTTTTGTGAGACGACAAAGATGACTGATACCAAGCGAAGATCCAGTGAAAAGATTCGAAGGCAAACGAGTCGGACAGCAGACTTCGAATCGAACCGAATACCGAGTTAAGGTTTGAAATTGAATCGAATCTAGAAGCTTCGCAGGGCCTCATCTTTATGGTACTTGGTTAAAAAAAGCTCACGGAGGCCTGTGTGCACAACCTTTTCTCCATAAGCTCTTGATGAACCTGTCAGAACGATACATAGACGTAGAGATAGACGGGGAGACAAAAATATGTCTTGACGGAGAAAAAAAGCGTAATATTTTGCAGATGAAGCGGGGCGATATATAAAGGGAGGGTACTAAACATTGTTTTAAAAACTACCAGCCAAAACGGTGTGTGTGGGAATCAAGTCTTCAAAGCATACGGGGAGTAGTCAGTGACAAGGACCTTTCGATTGTTATCCCACATCTCACACTTCCACATAGGAAGATTCTACTTAGAGGGAAAACGAGCTGCGAATTTGAAAAAAAATGGGTTGACCATTTGACAAAACTACAACGTTTGTTGTGCAAAAGTACCCGTATGTTTCATATATCATTCGTATGAACACGTTCGTATTGATTAAATAAATTAACTTGGATGCGAGAATTGACTGGCTTTATCGAAAAACTATGCCATAGTTTTTCACTCCGATCTTGTTACCCGATCAATCACGAAAATTTCCGGCAGAGGAAAATTTCCATATTCGTCCAAATGAGTTCTCACAGAAAGACAAGTGTGAAGTTTGTATACACCCATTTCTATTTAACCCTTTACTCAACGTAACAGTCAAAACCGGCCAGCACTGTTATCAAAAATCGCCAATTAATTTTCATTATTTTTCCATTTTTTTGTCTCAAAAACCTAGGTTACGACCCCTCATTGGAACGAGCTCGTCGAGCTCGTTCCAATGAGGGGTCATAACCTATGCTTTTGAGACAAAAAATGAAATGAAAGTGTCAATGACACTGTAGCTCAACTTGTTAAGACATGTACATGTATAGTATGTGACACAGCAATGACAAACATCTAGGTAATGACCTGATAACAAAGGTACATATAAAGTATTGTAACGGTCTGTACATAAATACTGACCGTAGCCTTTAACAAATGTATAGGTAAAGTATTGTAAAGGTGGGTGACAGTCAGATGCTAAACTAGAAAAGCAATCTTTTGAGTCCCAGAGTGGGTCTGACTGAACCCCAAAATATCTGTTCTCATAGCACAGTGATAACAAAGGCACCCCAAAACACACTCGTTCCTGTCCCATGGTGATAAACAAAGGTACCCAAGAAGTTTCGTGAAGATCAGTCCATAAATACGAGCTGTATAGAAGTTGTGTACAAAAAACTGATTGGGCCCAATTTCGGTACAAAATGGCCACTGGTAGCCATCTTGAATTTTGGAAACACTCATTCTCGTCCCAAGGTGGTAACAAAGGTACCCAAGAAGTTTCGTGAAGATCGGTTCATAAATACAGCCTCTAGCCCGAGCCGTATTGACATGTGCACTTACTGTGTACAAGTAGCACTGAATAAATCAAAGTTCATCTAATTTGCATAATTTCTGCACGAGAAAAAAACCCGTACTATATGTGATGTATTCCATGTCACTAAACATTCATACAAACATTTATTCAAATCAGAACTTTCATACAGAAGTTCTGTACAAAAAACTGATTGCACCAGTTTGGGTACAAAATCACTGCTGGTGGCCATCTTGAATTTCGGACCACACCCAAAAACACTCGTTCTCATCCCACGGTGATAAAAAAGGTACCCAAGAAGTTTAGTAAAGATCTGTTCATAAATACGGCCTCTAGCCGGAGCCGTATATAAGTTGTGTACAAAAAACTGATTAGACCTAATTTCGGTACAAAATGGCCACTGGCAGCCATCTTGAATTTTGGACCGCACCCAGAAACACTCGTTCTCGTCCCAAGATGATAACAAAGGTACCCGAGACGTTTCGTGAAGATCGGTTCATAAATACAGACTCTAGCCCGAGCCGTATTGACATGTGTACTTACTGTGTGTAAGTAGCACTGAAAAAATCAAAGTTCATCTAATTTCCATAATTTCTGCACGAGAAAAAAACCCGTATTATATGTAATGTATCCTATGGTACTAAACATTCACACAAAAAATTATTCAAATCAGCGCTTTCATATGGAAATTCTGCGCAAAAATCTGATTGCACCTAATTTTGTACAAAATGGCTGCCATCGGCCATCATGAATTTCGGACCGGACCCAAAAACACCCGTTCTCGTCCCACGGCGATACCAAAGGTACCCAAGAAGTTTGGTAAAGATCGGTTCATAAATACGGCCTCTAGCCCGAGCCGTATTGGCATTTGCACTTACAGTGCTGAAAGTAACACTAAATACGTAAGAGTTAGTCTAATTTGCAGAATTTACGCACGAGAAAAAAAACCGTATTATATGTGATGTATCCCATGGTACTAAACATTCACACAAAAAATTATTCAAATAAGCGCTTTCATGTGAAAGTTCTGCGCAAAAATCTGATTGCACCTAATTTTGTACAAAATGGCAGCCAGCGGCCAACTTGAATTTCGGATCGAACCCCAAAACACTCGTTCACGTCCCACGGTCGTAACAAAGGTACCCAAGAAATTTCGTAAAGATCGGTTCATAAATACAGCCTCTAGCCCGAGCCGTATTGAATTGTTGACGGACAGACGGCCCTACGTCAAAGTTGAGCTAAAAAAATGAGTTATTCAAGAAGTTTGTTTGCAAGTGTCGTCTGCTTTTCATGATAGGTAAAGGGTTATAGCGTGTGCCTCCATGAAAACTCTCTCAGTTTCTATCTCAGTTTGCAGTTCTGTAGGTGTTATTGGAAACATAAATGTGCTTCATTTGAAAAAATACGAATGTTTTGATCTGATAATATCCGGTAAGTGCTAAAATAATGCACAGTTGTTGTTCGTGGCGATCAAATATTTGAAATGCAGCTGAGGTATTTAATTATTTCCACGTGTATCAGTAATTATAATGCACGGTTTACTATTTACATCTAATCACTTCGGGAAAATTCGTTTATATCTTAGCAATGTCGTATCTTCCGTAAATTCGTCTGCATGAAATTTGAAATTTTTTTAAGCACACATTTAAGTAATTTCTTGTTGCGCCTGACACCCAAAACTTTGCACACAGTGATTTTTTAACATGCTCTTTAACATACAAGCAAAATCTGTGAGTCGATATTTTTTTCAAATTGGCAGCTTATCGCCCCTTTAGCCATTTGAACCTCGTGGTATCTTCCGTGTCAGTTCAATGGGGGCAATTGGAAGAGTCCATATTTATTACTAGGAGGTAGACCAATTAATATTTCCAACGTGCAGCCTCGCAGCTGCACGTTGAAAATATTAATTGGCCTTCCATACACTTTAACTTCGAACCCATCCCACTTAATGAAAGTATGACGTATCACGTCCCTGGGAGGAAAGGTGGCCTCTCGTGTTCAAAGGGATAAGATGAATGAGATGAGAAATCCTTTACCAAGCGAATCGAGGGGATGCGATAGCGTTGCGGTAACCGGTTATCTTCAGATCACCGAAGTTAAGTAACGTCGAGCCCGGTTAGTCGTTGGATTGGTGACCGTCTGAGCGATCGATTCCAACTCCCGCGTTGTGTCCTCGGGCAAGACACTTAGCCCCGATTGTCCACATGGGGGCACGATGATGCCGTGTACTGAGGCGTGCTGCACGTCGATGGTGCGCATGTCTTCAACCAATCTAACCCTGCCTGTGCTGCAGTGCGGAGTTACAATGTTGGGGAGCTGGCAGCTGCTCGTCGTTGCTCGGTGGCTCTCTCTGAGTACTCTAGCTTCCTCCACCCGTAAAACTGTCACCGACACGATATGACCTTGGCTGTTAATGTGTCGTTAATAAATAAATAAATAAACAAATAAATAAATAAATAAATAAATAAATAAATAAATAAATAAATAAATAAATAAATAAATAAATAAATAAATTATCCAACGAATCGATCACATCCGCTCCGCCCGCGTCATTTTCAAACTGAACAAAACCATACCATGTAGCCCCCCACATTGGAACGAGCTCGTTTTAATGACGGGGTGTGGGGGGGGGGGGGCATGATATGGTTTTGTGGAAATTGTGTGAAATGTTTTTAACAAATATAATTAAAACAACAAAAATACGTTAGGTAAAGGTGTTTTTTTTTAAATTGGGGTTTAATGACACTTTTGACATTTAGGGTCATCTGGTGTCGGTCAGTTTTAAGGGTGAAGGAAGCAGCCCGAGAACCCGGAGAAATTCACCGAACAACGGCGAGCAACTTCGGACTTCCCAGTGTGTTAACTCCGCACAAGTAGGGTTAGCACTGGTTGAAGAGAAGTGCCCCATCGACGTGCAGTACGCCTCAGCGCACAGCGCGCCATCTTGCCCCCATGTAGGCAATCGGGATAAAGTGCATTGTCCAAGGATACAACGCAGTTACCCCCGACGGGTGTTGACTCTTGAACCTTTCAGTTCGAAGTCCAATGCCCCAACCACTGGGTCACGTCGGGGGTAAAGAGTTAAGCCTGGTTTGTGATATAAGTGGTAAGTCCCTTTGAAGGCTACGCGCGGTAACGTTCCTGGACATTCTCTGCACGCACGCACGCACACACGCACGCACGCACGCACGCACGCACGCACGCACGCACGCACGCACGCTAGGTTCGATAGAAAAATAAGCAAATACTGGAAATTAAGTCATATGTAATATCAATATATTTTACTAGAAACTGGGCGCGTAGCTAGGATTGTATAATAGGGGATGCCCTAGCCAGTGTTTTTCATTTTTGGAGGGGTGGTTGTGATATTTGAAAATCGGTTGTGTGGTGTTTCGGGGCCTCCCCTAGTCATAACTAGGACCCTCCGGTCGTTGCCCCTTCTTCCTACTTCCTGGAGGAAGTGGTAGGAGGCGGCATCAACCGGAGTGTCCTATTTAGGAATACCTCCTCCCTACCCACACTCCCGACAACTTTTTGCCAATTTAGTGCTCTAAGATCAAATTTGATTGTAGCGTGTGCAGCCCCTATATCGGAGACCATTTTTGGGGCTCTGTGTTGTGTGAAACTTGCCTTGGGCCAATGTTGTTTTTTTTGGGGGGGGGGGGGCAGCGAAAATGTTAGGAGGTTACAAGGTCCCAGAGCCCCCGGTAGCTACGCCACTACTATAAACCAGAAACGTGAGAGTTAAGCTAGGCTAAGAAACTCCCACCCCCAAGTTTAAAAGAAGAGATGGAGAGGCTAAGCCTTTTAAAATCCCCTCTCGATTCGGTTGCGCCTGATATACTGCGAATATGAAAAGTAAGCCTTGGTCTTGGTAATATAGTTTGTAATTACGAAATGGCAAAAACCCAGCAATTCCAAACGTATTTTAAATTGAGTGTCTAAAAACAAATGTGCAAGCAAAGAAGTTCTGGTTGTGAAAACTTCTGAATGCGATAGAAAGCATTTTTCACACTCGTAAATAGATCTTCTGTGGTTAGTAAGAGAGTGTGTTTTCGTTGGATAAAAACTGAAATATGTATCAGGCTCCTGCAAAGCATTCCGAAGAATTCTTGGAAACAGTAATGTTTCTCCATCGTACGCAAGCACTCATTTGTTATTCGATACTGAAGAATCTATGTGCTCGATGAAAACATTTTCTTTTATCGACATCAAAAATAGTAAGATAGACAAACGAGCGAAGTATCTACCATCAGATTCTAATTAAAACTGTTTTGATGTTGGAGTTGAAAGACTGCTAACCTTTAACAGGTAATTTTTTTAAAAAAATGCCACCTCTCGACGCTCCCCATCAAATGATTTGTCGGAAAATTATCAGTTATGTCGTAACTTTTCTACTCGTATAATAGTCCGTTCAAGTTGCAAAAAGCCCAAAATATTTATATAAACTAAAACCAAGGAAATTATGCTATTTAGACACCTATTAAAAAATCCTCGGCATTGCTTTATAATACCTTTGTCTACTGTGCATCTCAATGTTCCTTCGGAAAAGTTTAGTGTCGTGTTTAATTAACCCTTTACCTAACATGAAAAGCAGACGACACTTGCAAAAAAAATTCTTTAATAACTATTTTTTTCATTTTTTGTCTCCAAAACATAGGTTAGGACCCCTCATTGGAACGATCTCGACGAGCTCGTTCCAATGAGGGGGTCATAACCTATGTTTTGGAGACAAAAAATGAAAATAACATGAAAATTAATTGGCGATTTTTTAGAATAGCGCTGGCCGGTTTTGGCCGTTACGTTGGGTAAAGGGTTAAAGTCACTGTCCAGGTGATTTATCTATTGTCAACGGGACCTCTAAATGATAGCATGTTAATAGCACATTCTCCGAGATCACAAAAAACAGAAATAGGCCTTTAAATGTTAAGATGTGTCAAAAATTACTGTAGATAGGATTTGTGTTGGCAAAAGTTTGGCAATGTTGAGCTCATTGGCAGTGGCACTTGCGACGCTGTGGTAACTTGATACAAGAACAACTAATTCAGCATTTTTTGTCTGGCGTGAATTTCTCTTTGGTATTATCAGCAAATCGTAGTCAAGTCAGATACCAAATACTGAACGCAAAATTACAGTACCGCCCATTTCTCATGCAGGACAGATATCCACATTGATCAGGGACAAATCTCAAATGTGTCAGGCCATAACAAATAAATATACAGATTATCATCGTTTTTTTTTTTAATTTGGAGCGGGGGAGGGGGTATTTTTATTATTTATTTTCGGGAGATCTAGTGGTAACCAAGAAAAGACTTTCCCTATATGTATTAAACTAATTTCATGTGTTAGCCCTTAAAGTCTAGTTTTGACTCTAATCACTCGATCAGCAGAACAGGTGCCACAGAATGCTGTCTATGGGTGACTTTGAAAGTTATATGCTAAACACCTTGGCAGTCGTGTCTAGGTAAGTATTGGCTGCCTATCTAGTCAGACAGGACTTCCACAGAAACAACCACAACGCTACAGGATGTAGACTGTCATCGTGCAACGAAAATGTATAAAAATCTTCAGCTCCTCTAGAGTTAATGTAGTAATATCATTAATATTAGTAATTATTTATTTATTTATTGGTGTTTTAAGGTCACATATTTCTGCACAATGGCTAGTCATGATCATGACAGTTTTACGGGTGGAGGAAGCCGGAGTACCCGGAGAGAACCACCGAGCAACGGCGAGCAACTGTCAGCTCCCCAACATACTAACTCCACACAGGCAGGGTTAGCATTGGTTGAAGACAGGCGCACCATCGACGTGCAGTACGCATTAGTGCACAGCGTCACCGTGGCCCCACATGGGCAATGGGGGTAAAGTGTCTTGCCCAAGGACACAACGTGGTAGCCGCAGGTGGGATTCGAACCTAGGACCTCTCGGCTTGCAGCCTGCACCTCTACCTACTGAGCAATATTAGTAATTAAGGAGAATGTAAACAGAAACAATTTGTACAAAATCGTCATGTACATTTTTTTTATTATTTATATTTTATGGTGCACCCTTCGTGTGAATTCTATATCATATATAAGATATGCTGATATCTAAAAAAAAAGTTTTTAAATTTGAATATTTAATAAACTCAGTTTCAAAGAATACATTTTTCTGGGCAGTTATTCTCGCTGTTGTGTGGTACGACCTCTACAAACCCAGTTCTCTCTGTTTGGGATTATTATATTTATTTATTTATTTATTGGTGTTTAAGGTCACATACTTATGCACAATGGCTAATCGTGACCGTGACAGTTTTACGGGTGGAGGAAGCCGGAGTACCCGGAGAGAACCACCGAGCAACGACGAGCAGCTGCCAGCTCTCCAACATCGTAACTCTGAACTCTGCACCGCAGCACAGGCAGGGTTAGATTGGTTGAAGACATGCGTACCATCGACGTGCAGTACGCCTCAGTACACAGCGTCATCGTGCCCCCATGTAGGCAATCGGGTTGAAGTGTCTTGCCCAAGGACACAACGCGGTTGCCGCAGGTGGGATTCGAACCGAGGACCTCTCGGCTTGCAGCCTGCACCTCTACCAACTGAGCCACCGCGCCCCCTATATCATACATAAGATATAGAGGATATGGAATGAGTGTTTTTCTCATATAATATTTATGAAACGAGTCTAAGAATTTTCCGTTTTGGCGAGCCTCTGGCGAGCCCAAACGGAAAACTCGGACGAGTTTCATAAATATTATATGAGAAAAACCCTCATTTCATGTTCTATTTATCATATGACACACACAAATTAGCCACTTAGTATGACTTTTTAACACATCACCTAACTTGAGTTGCAGACGGCACTTGGAAAAAACATCCTCGTATAACTAAAAAAAATTCATTTTTTGCTTCCAAAACATAGGTTATGACCCTTCATTGGAACGAGCTCGTCGAGATCGTTCCAATGAGGGGTCATAACCTATGTTTTGGAAGCAAAAAGTGAAATATAAAAAAAAATGAATGGCGTTTTTCTTGTAGGTAAAAGATTAATACAATATAACCCACCCTAAATAGGACAGATAACGTAAATTCTCCCTACTGAAATTATGCAAATGCCACCCAGTTGTATTTTGTTTAGCCAATCAAATTGTCCTGTTTTGAAATTGACCAGTGAAAGCTCCCAACTCTAATTATGCAAATTATGAAAATGTAGCCCAGTTTTATTTTGTTCAGCCAATCAAATTGCCTAGTTTTGAAATTGACCAGTGAAATTGACGGAAGGCTTTATTTATCACTGATTAATATGAAAACAAAATATCAAATGTTTTAAAGTGAACAAAACGGACGAGTCATATGATAAATGCTGATATCTCAAAAAAGGTGTTTAAATTTGAATATTTAATAAACTCACTTTCAAAGAATACATTTTTCTGGGCACTTATTCTCACTGTTGTGAGGTACGACCTCTACAAACCCAATTCTCTCTATTTGGGATATATATGAGCTGAGCTCGGATTTTTAATATATTGTGTCATAAAAGAAATAAGAGCGAAAATTTAGTGAATATGTTAATGAAGATGATGTAAACAGAAAAACAGCCATCTTGATGCATGTTGGGATGAAGGATTTTCTCAATAAGTATGGAAGGCAGTGTCAATCACAGATGGAATCCAGAGTGTTTCTACCAGATACGTCGAGAAAACAGAAACATAGTAATTTCATGGATGGCCAGGGCTATATTGTTTGAGATAGCACAGTGACTGTTTTCAGACAATACTGTAATTGTTTGGATGTGAAGCAAGTCATACAGTTGTGGTCACATTAAATAGAAATGTCGTCTAGAGTTCATAACGTTTGAATCAGATGAGCGAGAAATATAAAAATATTAGGTTAAATTTCTCTTTCATTTCATTTCAGGTGGTGTATTTAACCCTTTACCTAACCTGAAAAGCAGACGACACTTGCAAAAATAATTCTTGAATAACTAATTTTTTTCATTTTTTGTCTCAAAAACATAGGTTATGACCCCTCGTTGGAACGAGCTCGACGAGCTCGTTCCAACGAGGGGTCATAACCTATGTTTTTGAGACAAAAAATGAAAAAAATAATGAAAATTAATTGGCGATTTTTGAGAATAGCGCTGGCCGGTTTTGGCCGTTGCGTTAGGTAAAGGGTTAACCCTTTAAACCCGATTGGCCTCTTTTCCGTCCTGAAACATACGTCATGATGCCATTAAGGGGATGTCCAACCTAACTTTGGTCATATTTCATGTAATTTTCTTTCAAGTCTAAAAAATTCCCAAAATGAATAACCCCAATAAATTATATACCAAATGCTTGGAATGAAACATAGAACATGTGGAAACTGAAATTTGGCATGGAACTGCTGCCATGTGCAAATAGCACCACCTGAAAGTCTGCTATGGCATAAGTAAGAGAACAAAATTTTTACAATAAAATACCTCAAAATAAAATAACAGCTGTATTCTATAAACATTTAAGTACATACTCGAAGAAATCTTTTCCTAATTCATGAAAGTAATAAAGATTGAGACCAAATGTTATAAGTGGAATGCTCACTGATTGAAGGCAGACATTTTTCTTTTGTTTATGTTTTGATTTGGGGAGTTCAACAAAGGTCAACTTGAAGGAGTCCAGCAGAAGAAGTATGGAAGGACAAAAGAGTGTCTCCCAATATAAAGATGTATGTGTTACTGTAATGGTTTGGAAAGAAAATATGATATTCTCCTATGTAGAATGCACTGCAAAGTCATACATTGTAGTTGAATAAATATATTTACAAACCCCTTTTATCCCTGCATCAATTTGATAGTGATTAAATTGTTAAATTTGTCTGGTTTATCAATAAGTATAATAGCTTTGTTCAACTCTTGGACACCAATACACTCATGATATCTGTTGGAGAAGAAATAAGGGTAACTGTAACCTGCCACTGCAATAAACCATCTAATGTACTTGAAAGTACATTGTTATTCAAAACACATCAAATCAACCTTACATAACCATTATTGCATGTACTTTCCCCAAGGAGGCTTATTGACATATTGAGATCAGAAGGGCACATCCAGAGGGTCTCACATATTTTTTTCAAGAACGCAGTACACAAAGCAATCCCCAAAAGGCGACAAGTGAGCTCCATTTGACACAAAAAATTCCCTGGGGGGGGGGGGGGGGGGGCTCTCTTCCTTGCATGACTCTACCGCCGGCACTTAAGGCATATGCCTTTTTTCTCAAAGTTTAACTCTTTTTTTCTTTTTGAAGATCCTGGCCACATATATTCCAAACACTATCAAACAGGTAACCCTCCAAATAAGTGTATCCGCAAAAATCATGTTACATTGCAAAACACTCTTTTTAGACTTTTAGTTCTGGACCTTTCATGCTTCTTACTTCCAACTATAACACTTAATTTATCGATTAATGGGTGAATAGAAAAGTCCTGCCATAATCAACATTTTGAGTTCCATAAGCCTCCAAAACAGCTCCGATAAAAGTGTCAAACATCAGATTGGTGGCTTTATACAGAATATTCATTAGGTTGTTGCTTGATAAGTAATAGGAACAAAATCTTCACAAGAAAATTCTGTAACAATACAATTGAGGGTATTTGCAGGCACTTTGCAACAAATTGTAACAAATCAACTAGTTATAAACAAAATTTTCTAGCTCAAAAGTACCACAACTCTGACAAAATGTGGGAAGAAACACATGCTACAGCAGCTACACAGGCATTGTTTCCCCATGATGCTCGATCACAACACCAAATATCCTTCAGATTGGAGTAGCAATGGTTGAGATACAAGGGAGAATGTTGGGACATGTAATGATGAATGGGTAAGACTAAGATTAAGAGGACAGGGGTCACCACTGCACGGCCCTAGATGCACCTTTGATTTTCCAACTTCCAGGTCTGGGGCATAATAATCGCAACACACCCACCTTATCAATTCATAATTTCAGTAAAATAAAAGAAATTATCAATTTGAATTAATTAATAGATGATGGAAAATATTTGGCTTCCTTCGCCTTCTTGTACTATTTAATTACCACAAACAATATCAGTTTGATGCCGACAAACGAAACTGAACGCATGTGGTCTGGTTAAAAAGTAACTCGGCATGAATAATGAAGAAATTGCGAATATTTCGTGTATTTCATTTGTTTAAAAGCCAATTGCAGCTAATATTGACCGTGCATTCGATAATTCGTTTCGGTTTTGACCACACGGCCACGCTGACACTCAGTGACAGCGGTTATGTTTATTGTGATATGCAAATTGGGGGATGGTTTCCGGTGAAGGAGATTTGTCACATTTGTGAGTGTAAAACGATCACAAAAGACACTGATCGACGCTTGTGTTAGTATGGTTGGTTGCAAGAAAAAACTGAATTCTCAGCATCGTCCAAGCGCACCTTATTTAAAAGCATGAATGCATCATTTTCAACCCATCTTCAATCGGTCCTTTGCAGACATCAAACATACCCGCCTGAAATTCCATGGTTACTAGGAAGTAAATAACTTCACAACATCTGGGGGAAATCAACACGCTCAATATAGTTCCAGGTCACTTGGAATATATTTCGTGAAAAGGTGATTTCTGAAGCATTCTGCTTACTTTGTTATGAATATTGCCTTATTTTATGTGTATCGCCCCGATTTTATACACTCTGTTATTTTTTGACAAGTGGTTCATGTTGTCTTTCTAGTGCGCAATAATTTAGATTTTTTGTCAACAAAAAAGTTCAGACGGCCTGTCAACACGAGAGGGAATTTCGAACCATATTTTGCAGTTATGACATTAACAGCTCAAGTATTTCCTTCACCTGTTTGTAAATCCGCTCATACATTGTCTCGAACAAAAAAAAAGGCGTGATCACGTCCTTGCATTCTTACGATTACCCAAATTGAGTATTTCTGCAAGAACCACATCGTAATCACATGACCGGAATAAACATCATTGAAACATGGCCACATCCGGAACATCCAAAATTTGTGTTGGTGTTATTACATTCAAACATCAAAACTCACCAGAGTGTGTGTCAAAAAAATGCTTTCTCCGAGTCTGTAGTTTGTTATCATTATATTGAGGACAAGGCTTTCGAATTACCGATTATTTTGTGGTTTTACCGGTTCGTTACTTATGCCATTGGCAAGTTAATCTTCTTCAAAATCATAAAATTCACTTTTTTTCCTGACAAAAATTATATGTACCTTTTCTATGCACTTTACTCATTATTTTGATATATAATTTGCCTCTCCTTACTTCTCTTATCTGTTTCTGAGGCATTGGGAAAAATGTCAAAAAATTGACCAAAGTTAGGTTGGACGACCCCTTAAATAGGATAGCTGTTCAGTAAAGATAGGATAGGATAAGATTTATTCAGCGATTATTCATTTATTTATTGGTGTTTAAGGTCACATATTTCTGCACAATGGCTAATCATGACCACGACAGTTTTACGGGTGGGGGAAGCCGGATTACCCGGAGAGAACCACCGAGCAACGGCGAGCAACTGTCAGCTCCCCAACATACTAACTCCACACAAGCAGGGTAAGCGTTGGTTCAAGATAGGTGCACCATCGACGTGCAGTACGCCTTAGTGCACAACGCCACCGTGCCCCCACGCGGGCAATGGAGATGAAGTGTCTTGCCCAAGGACACAACGCGGTTGCCGCAGGTGGGATTCGAGCCGAGGACCTCTCGGCTTGCAGCCTGCACCTCTACCAACTGAACCACCGCGCCCCCTACACACAGAATCAACATAAACAGAATCATAAAGCACACTAATACATATGACATACATAAATCATGTGTAAATGTGTGGGGTAGACCAATCAATATTTTCAACATGCAGCCCCGAGGCTGCACGTTGAAAATATTGATTGGTCTACCCAAATAATGAATATGGACTCTTCTAATTGCTGCCATTGAACTGATATGGAAGATACCACTAGAGTCCAAGGCGTTATTTACGTGTATAGTTAAAGCATGCCGCTTGAAAAAATAAAGTTTATTCAGATAACATTCCTATTCATATCTGAGTTTTCCTTGGATTGAGTCGTTTTCAACATAATGGTATTTGGACTAAGCTAAACACTGTCATAGGAAACATTAATGACTGAAATGATCCACCATACTTTAGAGATAAAACTTCGCCTCCCCAGCATGGGAGATTTTGCTTAAATTAGCCTCATTAACATATTTTCAAAACTTTGAAACTTTATTTCCTTGTGGAATAATTTTTTCGATTTTTGGGCCACATCTTACATACGTCATAAAAAGACAGAACCATTGACGTTGGTTTTGTCGATGTTGATCTGCGGATATATCATTTATTGTATAGAATGCAAATGGACTAAAAATACACCTTACACTGGAATTAATAACCCTTCTTGCACAGTGTGCTATTTGGTGATTCTTCCTCTTTCGTTTCTGTTGGGGGCGCCGTGGCGTTGCGGTAACCGGTTCTCGTCTGATCACGGAAGTTTAGCAACGTCGAGCCCGGTTAGTTCTCGGATGGGTGACCGTCTGAGCGATCAATTCGGACTCCTGCGTTGTGTCCTTGGGCAAGGCACTTAACCCCGATTGTCCACATGGGAGCACGATGATGCCGTGTACTAAGGCGTACTGCTCGTCGATGGTGCGCATGTCTTCAACCAATCTAACCCTGCCTGTGCTGCAGTGCGGAATTACGATGTTGGGGAGCTGGCAGCTGCTCGACGTTGCTCGGTGGTTCTTTCCGGGTACTCCGGCATCCTCCACCCGTAAAACTGTCACGGTCATGATTAGCCACTGTGCATAGGTATGTGACCTTAAACACCAATAAATAATTAAATAAATCAATAATTCGTTTCTGTTTTCACTCCCTGTAATGATAGTAGTATTGTCCACACAACTGCCCCATAGGCGTAATGATACATAGGGAGTGGTCAACGCATACCCAAGTCGATTCAACTACTGGTGTTCTTCAGTGAATGGTACCCATAAAAAAATATTCGAGTGGGGCCCTAAATATGGGGCGGGTGCTAATGCTAATACAGGTTTTTATGTTTTATGGTCTTATAGTACAGTCGCCATGGATTGGTCACTTTCCACGAGGTTGGCAATATTTCCACGGTCGCAATAATATTAGATTTCAAACACTAATTATAGGAATAATCATTAAAAATTTAATTTATGAAGCACCGGGTACAACCCGGTGCTTCATTAATTAAAATTACTGCTGATGATTTTTTATTACCTGGTAAACGCATGCGTGGAAATCACTGCCCGGGCGTGGATTAAGACCAGCCCACGGCGACTTACTGTATCAGGGCAGCTACAAGCCTGCCCTGATACAGTAAGTCGTAAAATTAAATATGGGGCGAGTGCTAATGCTAATACAGTTATTTATCTTTTATGATCTTATCACACAGCCGCCGTGGATTGGTCACTTTCCACTGGGTGGGCAATATTTCCACGGTCGCAATAATGTTAGATTTCACACTAATTATAGGAACAATCATCAAAAATTTAATTAATGAAGCACCGGGTCCAACCCGGTGCTTCATTAATTACAATTGCTGCTGATGATTTTTTATTACCTGGTAAACGCATGCGTGGAAATCACTGCCCACGCGTTGATTAAGACTAGCCCACGGCGACTTACTGTATCAGGGCAGCTACAAAACTGCCACTTGTTTTACCGCGACATTTCCCGTAACCAAGACTACAAATTATTCCATAAATATTCAACAGAGACAAAGCTCAAGACATCTTTGCGTGATAGTAATCACACACAACTGTCTAAAAATCGAAATTCAATAGTAATTTCAGTAATTAGATCAAACAGCTGAACTTTCAAAACATCAAAGAACGATAATTAAACGTCAATAATGTGAGTTTTTTTAAAGAGAGTTTGGTGTTTACAGATACAACTACGAAATGAAACTATATAGTACACTGCAAAAAATATAGGTTCTCTTTAGAACGAAAACTGGTTCTAATCATCTTGTCCCTGAGATGGAACCAGTTCAGTTTAAACAGTATTTATTTCAAATCAAATAAATTTATAAAGATTAACATTAAATATTAACAAAATTAAACATAAATTGAGGGGGTTTCAGCCGTAAGTTTAGAGCTTATCCGAGGTTGTCTCAAATCATTATTAAGCAAAGGAGATATGAACAGTTGGCATATGGAACCAGTGTTGGTTCTATACAGAACCAAAACTGGTTCCGTATGCCAACTGTTCATATCTCCTTTGTTTCAAAATGTTTGGCGACTGCGTTGAATAAGCTCCAAGTTTACTGCTGAATCTGCTTCAGTTCATGTAATATTCTGTTAAAACTGAATGCTAATCTTGGTAAATTTATTTGATTTGAAATAAATACTGTTTGAACAGAACTGGTTCCATCTCAGGGACAAGATTAGAACCAGTTTTGGTTCTAAAGAGAACCTATATTTTTTGCAGTGAACTGTTGAAGACAACAGACAGTTACAGGGCGTGTAGAGTGTACTATCACTAAATCACCATTGGAGTGGAGATTCCACCCAAGCAAAAATTGAAATCTGTTGCAAAGCATAACAACCACAAGCAAAGTATCAACCAATGGACCTCCGGGTTAACCCTTTACCCAACGCAGACGATTTCAAAATTTATTATTTTAAATATCATTATTTAAATGTTTTTAAAAAAATGTCAACAAAACCATATCATGTGACCCCTCTTTGGAACGAGCTCGACGAGCTCGTTCCAAAGAGGGGTCACATGATATGGTTTTGTCGAAAGTTTTCCTAAAATAATATTTTTTTCAGCTGCTGAATTTGCATATTACGCGGGCGGATGCGGGCGATTCGTTGGATAAAGGGTTAAACCCGCAGGTCCATTGGCTGAAACATTGCTTGTATTTTCTGTCCATATGGTCGGATTTTTAAAGTGACATTTTGGGTGATAATTCCACTCTGTGGGTGATTTAGTTACGATCCACTCTCTAGGTACTGTACTAACATTGTCATTATTCAGAATTCAAAGACATTGCCGGAACGGCAGTTGACACAATTTACAGGAAGTACTTGTTGATGGCCTTTGCAGTGGCTGATTTAGAGCGTGAAGAAAAATATCCCCTCAAAACCTCAAGATAACATCTCGAAATCTGGAGATGTTTTTTTTCAAAATGCCATCTCCAAATTTCGAGAAAACCTTCGAGATAGCATCTCGACATTTTTGACACATTTCGTAATTTGGAGATAGTTTCTCGAAATTGGGACATAATTTCACGAAAATTCGAAATAATATCTCGAAGTTTCAACATAATATCTCGAAATTGAGAGATAACTTGTTTATACAGAGGCAGCAAGCCATCACTGAATGTATAAAAAAAAACAAATGAATGAATGCATGAATGATTTTATTCATTTGTACAACATACATTACAGATATCAAACAGTTAACAAAACTATACATTGCTCTCAAATTCATGTTTACACCACATGGAGACGATAGAGCCACTGGGCAGGCATGTAGCCAATGGAGGTGCGACAGGTGCGAGCACATCTCCCCCACAAAACAGGAGTTCCACTTACAGGGCTATCTCCCATTTGTGATTTGAAAATTTTGATAAAATGCGGACAGAGTGGAATTACCAAGTATAACATATGGAAAAGATGTGATCCCTCTAAACCAAATGGTGGTGAAGAATTAGGAGATTCTACAAAATGATGCGTGTCGGTGAATAACCTGATCAAGTAATGCTGCCGCACAAGACGCGGTCAGAGGGGAACTCGGATGGATGCCGATTAACCCTTTACCAAACGCAGACAATATCAACATTTATTATATTAAATATAATTTTTTCAAAATTTTCAAAAAATTTCAACCAAACCATATTATGTGACCCCTCGTTGGAACGAGCTCGTTCCAACGAGGGGTCACATGATATAGTTTTGTTGAATTTTTTTGGAAAATAATATTTTTTCAACTGCTGAATTTGCATATTACGCGCGCGGATTCGTTGGGTAAAGGGTTAAAGATAGAATAGATATGTGAAAATTATGCAACCTAAATTACCTGGTAAACCTACCAAAGAGCAGATGGTGTAAAACGACATTCAACCATGTATGGAACTATAACATTCAGACAGGGTGGATAAAGCAGGAGAGGGAGCTAATGGAGAACTACTCTATGCAGACTAAAGATTTAGAGGGGGGGGGGGGGGGGGGGGACACCAGCAGGGGAGTTTTATAAGAGAATGGGTGCTTGAGGATTGTAATAGAAACTAGCGAGCTGGAATTAGGACCAAGAGTTCTTTAGACGGGTTATATAAAAAGGATGCGCCAGTTTTTGAGGAGTACCTGGATGGGTCGTTTGGGGGTCATTGTTGTTCAACGTAAGACCCAAGTCACTGGAGTTGAGGGGGAGAATCGGGAAAGGCGGGAAAAGAGTGTGCCAAATGTGTAACTTAGGTGTAACGGAGACCCTGGAGCATTTCATTTCAGAATGTCCCAAATATTTGCCTAGTAGAACAAGACTCCTGAGGGAACTAATGGAAAAATGGGATGGAAACATGAAGGATAATTGGGTGAGAAAAGAAATGTGAAGAAAGGTCAATTTTATAGTTGGGGAGATCGAGAAAGCGCCAGTGGAGGGAATTATGAAACAGGTTTTGAATAAATTCCTGGGAAAGTAGGAGGGAACATGGGGGGGGGGGGAGGGATATCCCGGCGGGCACTGGGTTAACGTAAGCCCCCTCGTTAGAGGATCGCGACAAATCAGCGGATTTATTATGTTTAATATCTTCCAACATTCCACATATAGGTGTAATAAATATTTGGAAAATAAAATATGCCTGTCAACGTTATCGATTTATTTTGTATGGAATTTTTTCACATACAATAGTGCAAAATAATTTATATTTTAGATCGTAATTTTCACATAATATTTTCCCAGATGCTATCACAGAGCTCCATTATAAACTCATTTTTCAAAATTTCTCCGCCGGGGGCAACTGTGACCGGAGAGCTTGGTCACAACGATAAAATAAATGGTGTACAGGGGATTTCACATTAAAATTCAACATTTAGACATCTTTACACCGTAATACAAATTTAATAACAATTCACTCAGACGAGAGTCGGTTTCAAAATTCTGTCGGACACTTCTCACACTTGGCATTCTAAAAAGTCTTGCAGAGTGAAAAATTGCTCTCCTTAAAAGGTCTAGGAGGGCTTTTTGTGCCCAACTCAGCGAGACAAAATTTTGTGAACAGTGGTCAAGTCTGGTCTCTGCGAGACCCATATAGCTTGAAGCAAGTAACCTCATCAAATACACAACCAGTGGAATATGTTTACTCACACATACAAAAAACATGCCAACTAAATGAGCTTGATCTCTTTTCACATAAATTTATTTACAAACTGATATTCGATGAAGCAGGTAACCCCATCAAATACACAACCAGTGGAATAGGTTTAAACACACATACAAAAACATGCCAACTAAATGAGCTTGTTCTCTTTTCACACAAGTCACACAGACAAGAAAAGTATATACACAGAACTAGAGTGAGACTTTCAACCGAGTGAAATCCTGAAGTAAACCCTAGGATGACATCCCAGACGAGCCCCCAACATAACAGATCGCTAGATGACGGTGAATAACCTGATCAAGTAATGCTGCCGCACAAGACGCGGTCAGAGGGGAACTCGGATGGATGCCGATTAACCCTTTACCAAACGCAGACAATATCAACATTTATTATATTAAATATAATTTTTTCAAAATTTTCAAAAAATTTCAACCAAACCATATTATGTGACCCCTCGTTGGAACGAGCTCGTTAAACCCGGAGGTCCATTGGCTGAAACTTTGCTTGTGTTTTTTGTCGATATGTACAAAAATTTAAAAGTTATAGCTTGGGTGATAACTCCACTCCACGGGTGATTTAGTTACAATCCACCCTCCACGTACTGTACTTGTTTCTTTCTTCTCTGAGGCAAGTGACGATGATGGTTTTATATTCTTTGAAAATTTAGCAGCATCTTTCTTATTGAATTGTTTTGTTATTTGTTTTACCAAACCACAGTTTCTTCAATCTCTGCCTCTGTCCAAAGCCGGATCTCTCAATGTGCCAAATGACTTTTTATCTGCATGTCTGGAGCTCCCCATATATCTCACCAGTAATGTTTCCCGTTCAAAAGGCTAAGAGCCATTCCCATTGTAAGTAGCCTTTAATGTTCGTGAAGAGCTTTTTAACTGGTAAAGTGCTGAGTTTTTTCTGACAACAAATCAAAGCTCATCATATATTGCTCTATTACATTTAATTGGATAGTGCCTTATAGGCACTATCCAATTAAATGTCAGAGAGCAAGGTATTGTTTTAAACATCAGATTCATATCAGGAACAATAAAGGCTTCCTGGGGCAGAATGTAGCTACAGACAGTTATTGCCTGTCACTTTTAATAAAGCCCAAAATAGGGCTTCCAGCACTCTACCAGTTAAACAATGCTGACTGTGAGGACGATTGTGTTCTTTGTAACTTGATGGTGATTTCGATTCACTTGAAAACCGTGGAAATCTGCTTGGTTTTTCTTGACACTCGAATGAGTCTGGAGAAATGAAATGACATCTACTGTATCTGCTATATGTGGTGTTTGATCTGCGTGACTCAGGATGGTGTGAGTAATGAGGTGTTTCTTTTGGCGATGGATTTGGTAATAGAATTACTTGCACAATATTCCTGTTGGAAGCACTTCCACGTTATGGAGGTGATGCAGCAAATGACCGCACCCCAGTCAAGTGTGGTGCAGATGTCTTTGTGTCTATAGACTTTCTTCTAACAGGCGCTGGAAATAGTGCTTGAACTGTTTCGGTTTCTAGACTTATGTTTGTTGAGGATAGATACATTGGGAAGTCTGTTGACGAGACTTCTGTTTCACGTGATATAGCAAACACTTAGCAAACAAGTTAGCTTGTATCAGATGAGATTGCGTTTTAAAATCCATAAAATTGTCCCATTCTTCATCAAATAACTCCTTGGTATGAGCCAATTGCATCTCCCTATTACCTATATCTTGTTCGACGTTCATGACTTTTATCATGCAATCATTTTCTCCTGGTTTTGTGAAATTTTCTTTAGTGTATACGAATACTGTTTTCACCCATTTCTAGTATTTATTGACTGATGTTTAAGGTCATATATTTATGCACAATGGCTAATCATGACCGTGACAGTTTTACGGGTGGAGGAAGCCGGAGTACCCGGAGAGAACCACCGAGCAACGACGAGCAGCTGCCAACTCCCCAACATCGTAACTCCGCACTGCAGCACAGGCAGGGTTAGATTGGTTGAAGACATGCGTACCATCGACGTGCAGTACGCCTTAGTACACGGCGTCATCGTGCCCCCATGCGGGCAATGGAGATGAAGTGTCTTGCCCAAGGACACAACGCAGTTGCCGCAGGTGGGATTCGAACCGAGGACCTCTCGGCTTGCAGCCTGCACATCTACCTACTGAGCCACCGCGCTCCCACCCATTTCTAGTAAATAAAATCACAAGTCAAACAGACGGACATACAAACAAAGAGAGACATGACATGAGAAGACAACACAAGAATAATCTTACCGCACACAACAGTAAATACAACAAAACCACACACAGGAGAAAAAAAAACACTAGACACACAGTCAACAAATAAGTCCGAACAGCTAAACATTCATATCAGCAACTCAAGTTGGACTCCAAACTCAATCACACATAGTAATCAATGGAGAATTACAGTGAACACAGCTCACTGGGTCATTCACTGACACAATTATAGAACAGTATTCAACATCAGTAGTATGTCTCACGTCTCACCCGCATCCCTGCCCGGACTCCGGTATTGACGTTATGTCGCGTGATCTAGTGGAGCCATGCTGTGTTGTCATGGTAACCCGTGTGAGCGGTCATGTTGTGACGCCATCCCCATAGTGATACGTGGTGTTAGTGCGCATTTGCAGTGCGTGTTGTTAAGGTAATACGTGTTTCCGTCGTCCATTTGTATACTGGATGCCGCCATCTTAGTTTCTATGGTAGCACGTGGTTGTTATGTTACCCAAAAAGGCCTACAACAAGCTGGGGGTATGTTCGGAGGGCATGTTCCTTTGTACAAGAGTAAATCTAATTTCCACAAACAACCCGACAAGTTGTACTAGTTCGAATTCTTACAGAATCCTCTATAATATAGATGCTATAGTTTTCGTCTACCCGACCCCGTTCGTTTGTTCTGTAGTAGAGTAGAACAGCCTATCATTTGGAACTGTTTTGTTACTATATTTAGATTTTCTGGTCTGTTCAGGCTAGTTCTACCCCTATTCCAAATACTGTTGTTCTTGTTTTCTTTCTCTAGACCATCCAATTAGTTCATTTAACGACACCCCTAGTGGCACCCCAATTCCACCCCCCCCCCTAAATAACGAACGACGGGCCTTCGATGCCTCTTTTTCTGAAATGAGGCCATGAGGGCCATGAGAAAATCTCTCAATGAGGTCTAATTTACTATCCCTCTTAGCCTCATTTCGATATTCGAGGATACCTATGGCCTGGTATTGTATTATTTGAGGATACCTTTCGAAGATACCTTTTGGAGAATCCTTTTTTTGTCGTATGAAGCCATGAGGGCCATGATAAATTCCTCAATGGGGTCTATTCTACTATCCCTCTTAGTCTCATTTCGGTTGAGGCCATGAGGTCCATGAAAAAATCCCCCAATGAAGTCTAATTTACTATCCCTCTTAGCCTCATTTCGGTTGAGGCCATGAGGGCCATGAAAAAATCCCACAATGAGGTCTAATTTACGAGCCCACTTAGCCTCATTTCGGTTTTTAAGGATAACTATGATCCAACTCCTATATGCTCCTATACAGCTCCTATGAAGGCCATGATAAATCCCTCAATGAGGTCTATTCTACTATCCCTCTTAGCCTCATTCCGGTTGAGGCCATATGAGGGTCATGAAAAAATCCCCCAATGACGTCTAATTTACCATCCCTCTTAGCCTCATTTCGGCATTTAAGGATACCTATGACCCAGCTCCTATATAGCTGCTGGCACCTAGCTCCTATATGGTTCATATACAGCTCCTATACAGCTCCTATACAGCAACTACTTGTCTATGGTCTTTCTGTCCTATGATTAGCTTCTACAGCGTTCCTGTGCCATTGTGGCCTTGTAAATTACTATTGGCTAACGTTATTCTCCCCATGTCTCAACCATTAATATTGACTTGTTACACTACTTTGTAGCTATACATATCTCTGTCTCGACAGTACCCTCGGTCAGATTGCTCCATGTTCCCCATTTTATACAGCGTTCAACGTAAAATCAAAACAGACAGGCTATATAATGTATTCCGTAAGTGGGATTCTTATCTGACTCCGTAAAACTGGATTCTGTGTTTTTACATAAATTATCTAGGGTATTAACCCTTTACCTAAAGTAACGGTCAAAACCGGCCAGCGCTATTCTCAAAAATCGCCAATTAATTTTTATTATTTTTTGTCTCAAAAACATAGGTTATGACCCCTCGTTGGAACGAGCTCGTCGAGCTCGTTCCAACGAGGGGTCATAACCTATGTTTTTGAAACAAAAAATGAAAAAAATTAGTTATTCGAGAATTATTTTGCAAGTGTCGTCTGCTTTTCAGGTTAGGTAAAGGGTTAAAGAAACTTTTTACATTAGTATAAACGTGTATAACACGACAAAGAGAACCCACAACAGTTTCCACCACAGTCAAAATTTGGGCTTCGATATCGTAGATCCTGCGCAAGGCCATTTTTAGGGCCACCTAAATAATATAAAGATAGACCCATTGCCCACATTCAAAAGTATTCAAGTCACCATAATGGTGTTCGGGTTACGTTTTAAGCCTGGTCACGTATGATCCCGCTTTCCGCTCCGTGTGAAGTCGGTCTCCCATACCATATTCATCACCCTCTTTTGACATAAGAGAGCAGACAGTACTAGGACTGCCAATAGACTTGGGAAATGAACAAAAAGCATCTTTAAAATCACTTTCGTCAGCAAAATAGCCTCGTAGAATTGAAGATAACTAAGTCAAAACTAAATTTGTAGAATCGTTCTCTCTGCCGTTTGAGAGGTTACAATGATGGCCAATTAGGAGATAAAGTTGTCATTGGGGTTTAATTCAACAGCCAGGATCACGTCGTGTCGGATAGTTTTACATATAGGCCTAATCGTGATTGAGCGTCTTGTAGTTCGCAGTGGAGATAGAATTTATCTATAATTTATGTAAAAACACGGAATCCAATTTTATGGAGCCGGATAAGAATCCCACTTACGGAATCTCTTATATAGCCTGTCTATAGATATTTTCATTAAACGCTGTATAAAATGGTACAAAATGGGGAACATGGAGCAATCTGACCAAGGGTACAGTCGAGACAGAGATATGTATGGCTAGGAAGTAGGGTAACAAGTTAATATTAACCCTTTACCCAACGTAACGGCCAAAACCGGCCAGCGCTTTTCTCAAAAATCGCCAATTAATTTTCAAAATATTTTCATTTTTTGTCTCAAAAACATAGGTTATGACCCCTCGTTGGAACGAGCTCGTCGAGCTCGTTCCAACGAGGGGTCATAACCTATGTTTTTGAGACAAAAAAATGAAAAAAATTAGTTATTCAAGAATTTTTTTTGCAAGTGTCGTCTGCTTTTCATGTTAGGTAAAGGGTTAATAGTTGAGACATGGGGCAGGATAACGGTAGCCAATAGTAATGATACAAGTCCGAAATGGCACTAGACTGCTACTGAAGCTAATCATAGGACAGATAGACCATAGACAAGTAGTTGCTGAAAAGGAGCTGTATAGGAGCCATGTAGGAGCTAAGTGCCATATAAAAACTGTACAGGTGCTGGGTCATAGGTATCCTTAAATACCAAAACGAGGCTAAGAGGACTGGTAAATTAGACCTCATTTAGGAATTTTTCCATGGCCCTCATGGCCTCAACCGAAATGAGGCTGGGAGGGATAGAAGAATAGACCTCATTGGGGGATTTCTCATGGCCCTCAAAAGGGATTCTCCAAAAGGTATCCTCGAAAGGAATCATCAAATAATACAATACCAGGCCATAGGTATCCTCCAAATATCGAAATGATTCTAAGAGGGATAGTAGAATAGACCTCATTGAAGGATTTCTCACGACCCTCGTAGGAGCTGCATAGGAGCCATATAGGAGATAGGAGCCATACAGGAGCATATACTCAAATACCTAAATGAGGCAAAGAGGGATGGTAAATTACACCTCATTGAGGGATTTTTTCGTGGCCCTCATGACCTCAACCGAAATGAGGCTAAGAGGGATAGTAAATTAGACCTCACTGAGGGATTTTTTCATGGCCCTCATGGTCTCATATGACAAAAAAGGTTTCTCCAAAAGGTATCTTCGAAAGGTATCCTCAAATAATACAATACCAGCCATAGGTATCCTCGAATATCGAAATGAAGCTAAGAGGGATAGTAAATTAGACCTCATTGGGGGATTTTCTCATGGCCCTCATGGCCTCATTTCAGAAAAGTGGTGCCGAAGACCCGTCGTTCGTTATTTAGGGGTGGTGGAATTAGGATGCCACGGGTCGTGGTCGTTAAATGAACTGATCGATTTGGAATAGGGTTAGAACTAGCCGGAACAGACCAGAAAATCAAATCTAAATATAGTAACAAAACTGTTCCAAATGATAGGCTCTACTCTTCTACTGGGGTATACTCCGGAAACACGTATCACCCTAACAAGATGCAAGTGTACTAACACCACATATCATTATGGGATAGCGTCACAACATGGCCGCTCACGCGGGTTACCATTACAACACAACATGGTGCCACTGGGTCACGTGACATGACGTCACTTCCGGGGTCCGCGTCGGGGTCAGGCTGATGGGGTGAAACGTGCGAGACATACTACTAACATCCCACGGAAATTATATATAGCAGGCAGCGGAGATCTCGGTTTAAGGCCAAACAAAATTAAATAATTGATTCTCAGACATTTTTTTTAAAAACGAATGAAGGAGGGTGGTTTTTTTTTTATTTTTTATTCCTGATGGAATAGTCGCCGATGCACAGCAAAAGAAAATTTTGTGCAAACACAAGCGCGTAAAAAAAACTTGCAAAATGAACCAATCCCGAAGTACAGTTACAGTGCGTGGAGAGTGGATTGTAACTAAATCACCCGCAGAGTGGAGTTATCACCCACGCTTGAACTTTCAAATTTTGCTCATATCGACAAAAAACACAAGCAATGTTTCAGCCAATGGACCTCCGGGTTTAACATGGACCTCCCATTGACTGAAACATTGTTGGTACTGGTTGTGCTTTGCAACAAATTTGAAATTATTGCTTGGGTGGAATCTCCACTTTGTGGGTGATTTAGTGATAATACACTCTCCACGTACTGTAGGGCAGGTGAGCAAAACACGGTGTGAGCAGAAAATATAAATTTACTATCAACGTCTGAAACACAACACAAATAAGTTTGCAGGCTTGAATTCTGTAATCGAAAAAATCGCGACATCGACGCCGTAGCTGCGACGGGTGATGTTAGAAACGCGTTAGTCACAAAATTCTTAAGTACATCAAGGGCCATAACTCCAAGAAAAATATTTGGAACAGCACATGCATTGAACAGTGGCTAGACATTAATAATACACTTACATGCCAAATATAAAGTCATTCCATCAAGTATTTCAAAAGTTATTGAGTTTTGAAACTCGTTGGTCACAGACAGACCGACCGACCGACACACCAACCGAGAGACCGACAGACAGACCGACAGACAGACCGACAGACCGACATTGCCACTTATAGAGCTGCTAGACGCGGTTAAAAATAGCCAGATGTTCTAAAACGGGTCACAATCACGAGTTCTATTTCCAGACAAGGAGAAAAGGTGGATTTAAATACAGAGAAAGCTTTGAAAATAATAGTACGATAAGTAAAAAGGAATGTGAGAGGCCACACACTCTCCCCGGTCTAAGAACATAAAGTGTTAAAACAGCAATCGACCAAATCAACTTTCCGCCATTTGCCGAAACTTCGAAATTTCTCTTCAGATATATCGCGAATTCGAAGAAAATATTCAAGCAACAATTTCAGTCTAAGCAAGAATAGAAAAGTCACGATAAAAGGGTCTTTCAAAATACTTCTAGTTCGGAAATACGTGATATGAAATCGCAAGTCTTGCATTCGTTACCATGGCCGCCAGAATTTTCATTCAAAGACTATCGGGGGTGGCGTAACGCGTATATTGATTAGATTGAAATTGAATGCGGTGAGTTTCAGTCAAAATGCCCTACCGGGAATTCGTGCAATAAAATTTGTAACAAAGATTCAAAGTCGTTTTCCAAAATTGTTAATAAAGTATCAATGCTCAGTGCCCCCACCTGAGCTGCCCCCCCCCCCATCGCCCACAGGCCTCCCTACACCCTGCGTAGGTGGTGTTGTGGCCTATGTCTTAAAAGACATAACTTCATGGGTCACCACTTCTTATTCTTCATCCAAACTGCGGCTGAGATGACATGTTGATTAGGCCGTTGTTCCTCAGCCTGAAATTTTCGATCAGGTCATGCGATGGGCTCAAGATTGTATTTAAAATATCCCCGTTTAAAGATTTCTATGCTTTGTGTCGTCGGCTAATTCAAAAGATGACATAGATTCTGAGAAATTAAAACTTTATATTACGCAAAACAACTCTGTTTGGTGAACACTGTAAACACGGAAGTAAACTGCCTGTCACGTGGTTTGCACCTCGTGAACTTGACCTTCACATCAAAGATGTCAGATTCGAAATTGGCTTATATTCGGAGGCAATGTCATTTGTCGGAATAAACTTTTCCAGAAAGACAAATGTGAAGTTTGTATTCACGCGGGTCTATTTATAGCGTGCACGTCAACGAAGTCTCTTTCAGACTGTCGCTGTCAATTAACACGCTGTGGGTTTTATTGGATACATAACTGCAATTTATTTTTAAAAAATACCAAATTTTTAGGTAATTACATTATGGCCGCCGTGGACTGGTCACTTTCCATGTGGTGTCCAGCATTTCCACGGATGCAATAATATTATATTGCAAACACTAATTACAGGAATCATCATCAAAATATTAATTAATGAAGCACTGGGTACAACCCGGTGCTTCATTAATTAAAATTTTGCTGATGGTGATTTTTTATTACATGGTAAACGCATGCGTAGACAACACTGCGCACGCGTCGATTACCACCAGTCCACGGCGACTGTGCTGTATGCCCAATTGTGCTAAAATAATGCACAGTTGTTGTTAGTGGCAGTCATTTATTCAAACAAACAGCACTAGATTTAAAATTAGAAGCTGTGTGTAAACAGAAATGATACCATGGGGATTTTCCAGATTTGTTTACTTCCGATAACTTTCATGTTTCTTCGTTTATATCTTTGCAATATCGTATTTTCTTAAAACAATTTGCATTACCGCTTTTTACAGATTTAACCCTTTACCCAACGTAACAACCAAAACCGGCCAGCGCTGTTCCCCAAAATCGCCGATTAATTTTCATTATTTTTTTTTCATTTTTTGTCTCGGAAACATAGGCTATGACCCCTCTTTGGAACGAGCTCGTCAAGCTCGTTCCAAAGAGGGGTCATAATCTATGTTTTTGAGACAAAAAATGAACAAAATAGTTATTTAGGAATTTTGTTTGCAAGTGTCGTCTGCTCTGCTTTTTATGTTAGGTAAAGGGATAAGTAATTTTGCGTTGCTCCATTGTCTTACACTTTGCATGAGGTGTTTTTTACACACTTTTTCACACGAATGCAAAATCTGAGAGTCAATATTTTTCAAATAGCGGGTTATTGTCCCTTTAAAACAAGGTGGAGACTCACAACATAACAGCTCAGTGTTTAGACACACCGCTTGTCACAGGTCAAGAAAACACACATTCGGGAATTTGAAATCCAAAATATTTAGCATAGACTTATTATCAACTTCTAGTGAGAATGCAAAGATAATTTATCCTGTACAGATGTGTTGTTTTGTATTATTATACTTCGTGAATAAAACTAGACAAAAGATGACGTCTGATTGGACAGATACAATTTGCTAATTTGCGTGATCATGCCTGTTGACTCCGCCCATTCTTGACAACGTGTGATAGTCCATCGCGACGGTTGTTGTTGTTTGTAATAACACACGCTATGACGTGGTGATTTTGTAATATCACACGCTAAATCCGAAAATTGCCGAAAGGGACAAAATAACACACGCATTTTCCGAAGATTTCCGAAGTTTTTCTCTCGTCTCAAAACAGACGACAACAACAAACATGGCTTTCGCAAATATTACTGATGAAAATATTGAGGCACGTTTAAGGTCAAAGGACAGTTCATCAACTAAGCGAAGTGTTGACAGAAATGTAAAATTGTTCAGGGAGTTTTGGGACACAAAGGGGAAATCAACTGAATTTGAAACATTCGACGTATGTGAACTGAATCAGTGTCTTAGTCTGTATATTTGTTATTGATTTATTTATAACTCTGAAAGAAACATTCCTTTCAAAGGCCATTCAGTATAATAAAAAACATAGTGACCATTGTTCAGTGTGTTATGGTAGATTAGCCCCCTCAGAAAAAAGTTAACGCCCTCGACTTCGTCTCGGGCTTTAAGTTTTTTTTTCTTCGGGTGCTATTCTACCATATAACACACTGAACAACGGTCACTATGTTTATAATGACACAGTGACCGACAATTCAAGCGCAAGACACAACTTATGATTTTTTTCCAAACATTAATCAACTACCCGAGGTACACTACAGTAACCAGAATCAACCCAAATCAACTGGGTTGAGTGAATATGTATATATATATAATTTTTTACCCAACTGATTTTTGAGTGCATGTGTAGTCATATTCACGCAACTACACATTTGGGCTCATATTCACTCAACCCAGTTAGTTTGGGTTAATTTTTTTACCCAACTGATTTTGGAGTGAATGTGTAGCCATAAGCTATGTTTTCGAGGCCTCCCCCCCCCCCCCCCCAAAAAAAAAACCCGAAAAAGTTTATAATTTTTTTCTAGCAGTATTGTCTTTTAGTAGTGCTATGCAAAGTGTAACTATAATTCTTTTAAAATGGATTCCTTTGACCAAACCATTTGGTTCTCCAGTTATTGGCTGGAGAGCACAGTGCTAATTTATGTCATGGAGAAACTTTCATTTCACGTTCTGAATAATATTGGATAGTAATAACAATAGGAGCTGTGTTGTTGAGATATTGTGGCTTTGCTGGGGTGTTACAGAACTAGGATATTCACAGCTCATGGAGAATGTCAGGCCGACTGGGAATATCTCATGGTTATTAATTTGATCTCCATAACAACGTGATATGATCTTCGGACGGAGATGCATAAGCGCGGCAATTCAATATTCAATATTTTAGGAAATATATGAATAACTAAACCTATCAGAATAATTTCCGTTTAATTTTCTTTATATAGTTTTAAAGCTGTGATGTTTATCTTTGAAAAATAATATCCCAGTGCTGTCTAGTAATTCATTATATAATGAGTTCTTAACCCTTTGCTCAACTTAACTTCTGTCAAGAAATTATCCCTGACTTGTTTCGTCTTGAAAATCGACTTTCGATAAAGTTATCTCCCTTGGAATTATTAGAGGTGCGAGGAAAATACAATTGAGAAACGAGTAATTGTTGAGAAAACACCCATGACCCGAGTAGAAAATAAAACCAAGTTTCCTTTTGTTACTTTTAATAAACGAAAATAACAGACAGCTCCGGGAGCTGTCTGTTGTTTTTGTCTATTAAAAGTAACCAGAGGAAATGTGATGGAATTGGGGTTAATATCTATCGATCTACGATCGTAAGCTAGGACTAGTCGTTGTGTTAACTGATTGAACATCGAAGTCCCACCAGCCCGTGGCGTTTTAGTTTTCACTTGGAGACGATATTGGACACAGGTCCCAGATGGTTTTCAGCTTCCAGTAACTTCACGAATCTTATCGTGCACCAATGGAAATAATATAACGAACTGTTGATTATAATGATCTGTCATTTAATTTTACAACTGTTCAATTACTATGCCGTCACCGTCTGGCTATTTATATAAATGATTCAAAGTAACAAAGTTCGTACCTTAAAGCTTCAAAGCAATGGCGGCATCCATCTAAGTCTTGTGCACAGGTGTACAGCGTGTGATGAGCCAGGAGACAACATGGCTCAAACACCCAGAAAACGGTGCTTATATTTACCAATTCTCTGATGCAACACCCAATCACGCGTCTACCAGTCAGCGGAAAATTAAAGGAACGTCCTTTGATGTGCCAGTCGCCATTTTTTTTTCTTCTCGTACTGCCATGCAGACTGCCGGTCAGTCTGCATGCAATCCATGGAATTTCTATAACAAATAGTTTTCTGCCGGGTGCCTGTTAATCGGCAGAATGTCACAGTTCTGCAGCGCAGCATCACCTGATATCTTGTGATGTTCCAGCAGGTGCATGTTGTGATTTGGTGATAGATCGAACAACAGCATCCCCGAAAATGCTGCAGAATGTTATACTTTCCATCAATAAACCCTGCAATTTATTGTTAGTTGACAATACTGGTGTACAATGTTATGCCTGGTATTGTCAACAGAACATTTGGCGTCCACTTCTATGTGAGAACTCAAAGTAGTTCTGTACTCTGATCGCCAGCTAGTACAATTCCATGTAATTTTAACTTTAATAAAACTGTTCATAAAATACGAGTCCAGTTGACCGAATAAAAATTGTCTATTAAAACCTTTAATATCCAACAATATTTCCTAATACAGAAGAGCTGTAGCTCTTCTTCCGAGCTTAACTCCTGTGGGCTAACTTCGCAACAGAAGAATTGGCTTTTTATGGCGAGCTAATTAGAAGTAACTGGTTCACAGATAATCCGCCATTAAGAATACCTAGCAGTATTACACCTATCAACACTAAAGCGTCCGGTTTACATCTATCTTAAGCGAATGTGTTGTTTACAGTAATTTGTAATTTTTTATTCTTCCCGGGATAAAATAGGAAAATCTCACCTCCAAGACTTTTATATAAATGGACAAGACAGTGTGTGTATTATATGACACGAAGCGCATACTGTTAATATAATAAACGAAAAAAATGACAAAACTTCGTAAGATTTTGAAAACTAGGGCTGTCACGATTAATCGATTAATCGATTGTCGATCGGTCACGCCGAAATCGATTAGTATTTTTCGTTGTCGAAGAATCGGTAAATTTTACCATGCTTTAGATGTTTAAAATCAAATCATTTTTTAAAAAAATGACGAAAAAACTATTGTTTCTAGAGGTAAAAGGTCAAGAACGTCGACATTAAACTACAAGAAGCCGTTAGAAGCATTTGTCTTTCAGTTAAATTCAACGTTTTGATGTTCTGAACTTTTCAACCGTCAGTGTAATAATCAAGACCAGTCGGCAGTTGCGAACTTCGCAAGTTCGCAACTTCCGACCGGTCTTGATTATTACACTGACGGTTCAAAAGTTCAGAACATCAAATCTTTGAATGTACCTAGAAGAGGATCATCTTCGTTGTTTACTTTAGGTAGGTCAACTGACGTGAACTTCATTTCTAACGACTTCAAAGAGAGGGAGGGGGATCATCTAGGTACGATTAATCGATTATTATCGATTATTTGCGACGATTAATCGATTCCTAAATTTAAAAATCGTGACAGCCCTATGGAAAACACCGTTATATGGGTTTCAACAGAGAATAATAATGAAACGGCCAAACCAATTGGGGAAAAAATTGTTATTAAAGTCCAGCTTCTGTATTTTTATACTACTCTGCGGGAAAATGCCCGATGTTTGTGAAATGATGCGCACGTTATGATACAAATGCGCTAACATTTCGATATTTCAATTTTTATTTGAAATTCCTATACGCTTAGTATTAAATTTGCTGAGAGTTTTAATATACTAAGGGGAGCTAACTTTCCCGTACATTTCTTCCAATTTCGAAATTTGTCAGCCATGTTTAAATTGTTTTTCTACTAACATTACCAGGATAACTGGACAGTGGCGTAGACAGCTTTTCAGGTGGTCTGGTAAGACCATAATTTTTTCCCAAAATAAATTAGCAATGCAAAGCAGACGAAGGCATTGTAAGACTATGCACGCCCTAAAGTTGAGTAGAAAAAATTAAAATTTGGCGTCTAAAAGGTATAATTTCCTTGTATTGATTTTGGCACTGAGGGGTCATTTTTTTTAGTTTAAACATTTTTTTTTTATTTCAAAAAATCATGTCACATGTATACATCTCATGCACAATTTCTCAACAATATTGCACCTTCATACCTATTGAGCTTGGTTAAACGTTATGCCTTACGTGTATGCTTGTCCTGCTAAGGGAAGTCCTTTCGTGGAGCAAAAGGTTGAACATTTTAAAATTTGAAAACAGCTGCCTGGGGGCAGTAGGTTTTAAATTTTGAAGTTCTCCCCACTTTACATTAGTGAAAAATATTGGCCAAATTGTTAATGTATCTGGAGTTTGGAGCTTCAAGTTTATATTTGTCGCTGGGAGGGAAAGTGTTAAGAGATTATGTAATTTTGCTACTTCGCGCTACGTTCTATTCTGAAATAAATGATATATGACATTGTCCTACCTTTTTCATTTCGACCATCCCCTGAGTTGTTTGATCCATTCATGTGGACACACACCCACTTCTGTTAGTGCCCATTGGCATGGAACAAGTGTGAGTAAGCGGAACGAGAACATGTTTCGGATTTTTGATTTGCTCGCTACCCCTTCACTAGCAAAATACTAGGGAACTGTAATGGTTGTTTGGTTACGCGTGAATGGTTTAAAGTATAACAGTTGTCGCCATTGGCTGGGAAAGAGTTGGGGCTCTAAAAGTAGAGTGATTGCCCTTTCGTAGGTGCCTGTAAAAGAATATATAGAAAGAGTAATCGCTTGCCTGGACTGGTTACGTGAAATAATTCATGAGCGGTGAGAGAGTGGGAGGAGGGGGCACCTCGAATGAATTATTTCACGTAACCAGTCCAGTCAAGCGATTACTCTGTTTATTACTTTTCATTATTAACGATAATTATATTATTTGACCCTTTACCTAACGTAACGGTCAAAACCGGCCAGCGCCATTCTCAAAAATCGCCAATTAATTTTCATTATTTTTTCATTTTTTGTCTCTAAAACATAGGTTATGACCCCTCAATGGAACGAGCTCGTCGAGCTCGTTCCAATGAGGGGTAACCTATGTCTTTGAGACAAAAAATGAAAATAATAGTCACTCAAGAATTTTTTTTGTAAGTGTCGTCTGCTTTTCATGTTAGGTAAAGGGTTAAAAAAAAACAAAACAAAAAAAAACAATGAAGGCCACATTACACCTACGGCAAAGCGTCTTTGTTCACGCGCAGGGATACATGACCCATTTGTTGATTGCATAATTCACTTGTGAAGTTATCGTTTATAATCAAACCCGGAAATCCCAGTAAATCACACTTTGGAAAGTAATAAATTGTATCAGTATCTTCTTGTATGTGTGCAACAAATTTATTTTATTGTGTATTCGGTATTCAAATTCATAGACACCAATGTATACTTGGTAAAAAAGAATACAGAATTGAATTGAATTGATTATGCACCAGCAAGATGTCTGAGATCAGTCACTGCAAACAATCGTTCACGTACCGGGACACCTGGTATCAACAGGCGACAGAGCATTCTCCGTAGTTGCACCACTTCTATGGAACAAACTCCCTGGTCATCTCAATGTGCCACGAAGTTTCGACTCTTTTTAAGACCATGCTTAAAACCCATCCTTTCAGGCGAGTTTTTGATCTGATAACTTCACGGATTTACTAATTGATTTTTCCCTTTTTTGTGTTTTTGTCGTGCGCCCTCCACGAACATTTTCGTTCGCAGCACTGGACAAAAACACAAAGTGAGTCTCTTTTGGAAAGCCCGAGAGCACCATGTGGATTCACGGCTTTAAACTATATTATTATTATTATTCTTATTCTTATTATTATTATTATTATTATTATTATTATTATTATTATTATTATATGGAACAAAAGGATGAATAAACACGAGCCAAGAAAGTTAATTACGTACAATGTAACAAGGACAACGGACAAAGACACAAGTTGTAAGGAGAGAATTAGGCAGTAAGTCTGAAGCTTTTGAGAGTCATCTCCCTTTTTGGGGTGGGGGGTCTTTCAACAACGTGAATGGTCTTTTATGTGAGTGAAAACAGTAACAGTTTTGCACAGAACTTTGGTTGAGCGCCACCCACCATACTCCACATCTACGTCCATGTCTCTGTCGGGTATATACAAAGTAAAGTGGGTATACCGGGCCCTAACTCTCACCGATCCCGTTTTCCAAACTGAGCATATTGAACGCATTTTTATTATCCCTTTACCTAACGAAACAACAATAACCTACTAGCGCTTTTCACAATCGTGGTCATTCAAGTATTATTATATTTTCGATTTTTGCCTCAAAATCAGAGCTTTGATCCCTCATTGGAACGATCTCACCTACACTCTAAAATCAGTTGGGTTAAAAATTAACCCAAATCGACTGGGTTGAGTGAATATGAACCCAATTGGGTTCATATTCACTCAACCCAGTCGATTTGGGTTAATTTTTAACCCAACTGATTTTAGAGTGTAGATCGTTCAAATGAGGGATCACAAGCTATGATTTTGAGGTAAAAAAAAATAAAGCTATTCAATACTTGTTGGTAAGTGTCGTCTTCTATTCCTGGTAGATGAATGGTTAATATATAGAAATTCTATTTCCCTTTTTTTAAGCAGTTGCCAAAGCGCACGCAGTATACATCACATTATTAGCCGTACTCTCAATATCATTAGCGCAATTTAAAAATAATTTAAAATTTATTTATATAACTCAAACACGTAGCAGAGACTATGCCCTATGCGAGAATTCGTTGTTATTTTGTAACATGAAATATGGAAAATTGATTACCGATAAAATAGGAGGTGATTTTAAAGAGAATAAGTGTTTACTCGCGTGATTTCCAAATATAACAATTTGCAGTGTTAAATCTCTGTTTTACTTTCAACGAACCCCAAGCTCTGACTTTCAACATTGAACAGGTTGTTGCGAACGTAAAAGATCAAGACCCCATCCGTCTCTTTCACGCACATATCGGCTCTTATTACCGAGTGTGTTCATAATCTCTAGTCATACAAGTGGCGTAGCCATGGGGAGGGGAATGGGGGGGGGGGGGGGGGGGGGGGCTGGAGGCCTTATCCGCCTAAACGTTTCGCTGGCCTCCCAAAACATTGCCTCAATGCAACTTTCACACAATATATAGAACCCCATTACATTGGGATATAGGCGCTATAAATGCCTAGTTTTTGTTCTCAGAGCACTGAATTTGGCAAAATTGTCTTGGGATGGGAAACCTAGTCCTAACTAAAAACCTCCGGTTGTTAACCCTCCTCCCACTTCCCGGGGAAGTGGGTGGAGGGGTAACCACCGGAGGTCCTGATTAAAACTAGGGAATACATCGAATCCCCACAACGGCCTTCAAACATAATGTTTGCACCCCCTCCCACTCCCATAACTGGCTAGTACACCCTCTATTATAGAATCCTGACTACATGCCTGCGTCATATTCCAGCTATAAATGTATTTAGACTCTTCGAATGCGGAACTGATGTGATATTACTTGTATACATTACTAACTATTAGGTTCCACAGCTTGTTACCGACTAGGGTTTAACATATTCCCTGATTTTCTAGGAACCGGGAACGGGAATGAAATTACTCTCAGAACCGGGAACCGAGAAATGTCCCGGGTAATATCAAGCTAATTTTACGGTGGTAACATAACGCATTTATTTTAATGATAATGAACATATTTCATTGGCAGTCTCCCATCTCCAAACGGAAAAGTTCATTTCCTAAGATAAGTATATAAACCCAAACTAGCTTCGATCTCGTCTTTGTTTTCAGAATAACTCGCATTATCACCTCTACCTTCACCAGGATCAACACCCTCCTCTTCACTGCCGTCACCAGTCTCCTCTGCTTTAAGCAGAGGAGACTGGTGATGGCAGTGAAGATGGTGTTGATGTTGGAGGAGATAGTGAACAGTGATAATAGTAATTCTGAAAATGAAGACGAGTTTGAACTTTGAAGAGGGTGAATAACATCTTGCTGTTGAAAGGGAAGGGGTGTCCTCCAGAGCTGGTTGAGAGCTACGGTGATTTGTTGAAAAATGTTTCGTCCGGAATCAGGATTGTAAACATTTCAGGTGTGGAAGGGCTGACGAAATCCTACAAAGTTTCAATTCAGAAAACTTCAGTTTAATACAAAAACAGTGCCACGCTTCATTCCCGGTTCCCTGCTGTAGATTTTCCGGGTACCGGGTCGGGGTTTCGGAACCGGGAACCCGGGAATTCCCGTTCCCGGGATTAAACCCTATTAGCGACCTAGTGGTGTCGGTAAATGGTTTGGATTTTTTAAACAACGAGCAAGAACGCATATGCAAAATTATTAGTTTCTTGTGCACTATATATTTACAATTTCTCTCAATTTACATGTGTAACTGTTGATAGTTTCAAGTGTTTGTGGATTGACTTCGGCCCCGTTAGGGTGTTTTATGCCATAACATTTGTCATAACTTACCGAACAAGATCAATGCTTGAGCCCTATATAAAATTCATTGACACCGATGTCTATACCATATTCGGCCACAATCAAGCTAAGTAGCGAATTATATCACCAAGTACTTTTCCTATACACTCCCATCCTGACTTTTATCGTCGTGAAAATCGTCTTTCGGTTAAGTTATCTCCCTTAAAATTATAAGACGAGCGTGGATAATTCAATAAAGGAGCAGGTAAATTGTCGAGAAAAGACCCGTGACATCAGTAGTAAATAAAACCCATGTTTTCTTTTTATGGCAAGCTAATTTGAAGCACCTAGTTCACAGATAATCCGACATTAAACCTTTGAACGCGATCGGCCGCTTTTCCGGTTCGGAACATGATACGTCATAGATTATTTTGGATGGCTGTTCAGTAAATCTTTGGGGTAGACCAATCAGTATTTTCAACGTGCAGCCCCGATGCAGCACGTTGAAAATATTGATTGGTCTACCCCAAATAATGAATATGGACTCTTCTAATTGCTGCTCTTCTTTCCAGGAAAAAATAGAAAATTTCAGCTCCTAAACTTTTACAGCAAAATGCCTTAGCCTTTACCCAACGAATCGCCCACATCCGCCCGCGTAATATGCAAATCCAGCAGTTGAAAAAAAATTATTTTTCAAAAAATTTCAACAAAACCATATCATGTGACCCCACGTTGGAACGAGCTCGTCGAGCTCGTTCCAACGAGGGGTCACATGATATGGTTTTGTTGAAAGGTTTTGAAAAATTTGAAAAAATCGCTTAAGGAAGGAATGACGTCATTATGTTTAAAAATACAAAACATGGCTGCCAACTTCATTTTCTCGAACCACTTCGATGATATGAATCTTTCGTTCCTGAACAATACGGTGACCAAGCGCTTCCGACATAGAGGTTTTTGTTTTTACAATTATCCTTCTTTCGGTCACATAATAACAAAAAGCTTCTGGATATGCCATATTGTTCCCACGAGGCGAGATAGACCTGCAAGTAAATCGTTTGCAGGTCGTATAGTACAGCACAGGTATCGAGAGCGTTGGACCTACAGGCCGTAACAACGCTAAAAATTATATTACGGACTGTGGGTCCAAGTTTGGACTAGAATTATTGTGAATTAATGGAAGACTAACAAATGATGGCAGATTTTAAAAGCAGTTCCAAACAGGTCTGGAATTCCAAAAAATCAAGGGGTGCAAAAAAAAAAAGCCCTCCTCATTTTTTTCTTATGTGTGCAGTAGGCATGCAGCACTCCTGTACTCCTAAAGAATGCCAGGCCTGACAATGTGTGTAATTTAATCATTAACCTACCGTAATTAAACTGACCAGCGCTATTCACAAAATCACTATACAATTTTTTTTAATTTTTTCAACTTTTGCACTGAAAAAATTGCTTATGGCACTCGAGCTTGTTCTAATGAGGAGGTCATAAGCTATGTTTCCGAAGCAAAAAAAAAAGGAAACTGTTTAGATACTCGGGACATGTTAATTTTTTGCAGTTGTCGTCCGCTATTTGTATTACATAAACAGTAAATGAATATTAGACAAGATTAACCCTTGACCCAACGCAAGCGATAACAAAATTATTATTTTATTTTTTTTCAAAAGTTTTCAAAATATTTCAACCAAACCATATCATTTGACCCCTCATTGGAACGAGCTTGTCGAGCTTGTTCCATTGAGGGGTCGCGTAATATGGTTTTGTTGAATTTGTTTGAAAAATATTTTTTTCAATTGCCGAATTTGTGTATTATGCGGGGAGGAGGAGGGGATTCGTTAGGTAAAGGGTTAATTCAATTCTACTTCCGAACGACGGGGACGCGACTTCTGACGTCATTCCCGTATCTGACGTACTGTGAACGATATTTTTGGTAACGAGCTGCTATTTGGTGGTGATTATATGTATAGAAAGTGTGAGTGAGTTCTCTGTCGGCGCTGATATGCATCGCCTGAAATGAATAAATGGCAGCTTTTACCAGAAAACAGCGTGGTTTATTCACAAATCAGACTACAATATAGATTACTTAGCATTAATTATATACAATCTTCGTGGGTCTTCGATATAATAAGAAACACCCCTAAGTGCAAGTTGATTGCAACCCAATATTTTGAAATATAAACAGCTGATATTGCAGTATTGACTGTTCCATTGAATAAACCCGCGCGCGTGTTTCTGTGTGAGGAGCCTTTTTAGGTGAGTCACGAGCGTGACGAATCAATGCCGTGCGTCGTATGCAAACACAGTGCGGTTTCAAATTTATGACATGTTAAATCAATCTTCAACAAACGTTCGACTGTGTGCAATATGCTTAGTGTGTAAAATCGATTTCCGTATCACAGAGATATGCATTTTTGGAGTGTATCACATATCAGTGCCGTAGCCAGGCCAAATTTCACTTCAAGGCTGGAAAGATTACACGTGCACGACACCTGCCCCCTCCCCATCCCCACACTCTAAACGAATTGTGTTCTGTATTATACCGCGATTAAACCTGTATTAGATAAATGAATCGGATATTTTTTTAAGAGAATTATCACATGCGTCCTCTTTACTTTCTTGCGTGTCGCTGTTTTGTGTCAAAGCATCTCATTCACGCCATAACGTCAATCAGGCGCGTAACGTTTTTTTTTGTTTTACGCTAAAAGATAGATTATCGAAGACATTGCGGAACGATAGAAATCGTATCCCCCACTGTGAAGATATAGAAATTTTCACTTTCAGTATATCAATCCAAATGGCGGCTTTCAAAGCATCACTTCAAGGTTAATACGAGTCGAATTATCACTGGAAATGATCAATTTGTTCTAGAAACGTATAATGAAAAGAAAATCTAATGTTTTTGAGTGGATACCGATCATTTCCAGCAATAATTCAACATGTATTCACCCTGAAACCCGCTAGTCCAAACATGGCCTGAAAGTCCGTAATATCAGTTTTTGGTTTGGTACGTCCTTTCAAAGGACGTACCAAACCAAAAACTTATATTACGGACTTTCAGGCCATGTTTAGATTAGAAACCCGCCAGCTGAATCAGATCGCAAGACGCTATGGGTTCAGAGTATCGATCCAATCACTTCCGTGTATCAATGATCCAATGCGGTGTTTACTTTCATGCTGCAATTCATGGTTGGAACGAGTGGAATTACTAGATTCTTATAAAAAAGCGTATAATAAAAAGAAAATTTAGTGTTTTTTAGTGGATGCCTAAAATTATCTCACTCGTGACCGAGATAAATGGTTATTTTCGCTCGCGCTATTTGTATTGGTCACTCATGAGATAAATTTTCGGTATCCACTCAAAAACACTAGATATCCTTTATGTGTCAAAGCATTTCATTCACGCCATGATGTCAATCGGGCGCGTAACGACCAATCAGATATGTGCTTACAAGACATTCTTAAATGTAGGCCAGATTCACGCCGCGTGGTGTATCTAACACATTTCTCAATGTCTGTTGTATCGGGAAACATTGAATATATAAAAATCGTAACATGAAACTGGGTTAAAATGTTAAAAAATAAGGTGAATGTGATCAATGTATTGCACCGTCCAACAATTCGGTCTGTTCGATCTACCTCAACCATCTCGAAACCAAGAATCCTTTAGGTGGGAAGATGGCTGAAGTATGAAAATAAATAGACCGAACGATAACCCAACAGGAGAGACTATCAGAGAATCCTTACATTTGTTAATCTACGCGTGTGCACCATAACACCAGTTGGGTTAAAAAGAACTCAAATCAACTGTAACATGAACCCTCAAAAATCAATTGGGTTAAAAATAACCCAAAGTAACAGGATTAAGTGAATATGAACCCAATTGGGTTCATATTCACCCAACCCAGTTGATTTTAAAGTGTAACATGTGGCATAACGCAAAATGACTTCATCGGCTGTTTCGAAGATGCAGTGTATATACTGTGCATTCATCCATCCTCACCCCAGCCACCACTTTTTAAGGTAGTGTATAAGTAAGAAAATTCTGTTTATTTTGAAATTCCCAACCGCTGATATTCCTTAATTCCAAATTAAATATACAGAAATTATACAACAAAATGAAGGTTGAGATGAAAAGAAGACGATACACTTGTGCAATCAATTTATAGAGTTGACAGCAGGCATCACTGGTTCCTGGAAGTCTGCTATCGTATTCGTACCGGAACTGATAATAAAATAATATTTCACAAAAACAACTTGTGGCCAAATGTGCTTCACATATCCAAGAACAAAGCTAGGGCATCAAAATTCTTCAAAACACAGCGACAGAACTGTTTGGGGGGTAAATTTCAAAACTGTCGGCTTTGTTTACACTGTAAATTACCTTCGATTTCCGGTCAACGTCATCGGGCGGAAAAAAGCATCGATACACAACGTCGTGTAAAATCAAATAATGAGAAAGAGACTGCACGGTTACCATATTCGATGCAAGGTATCATGACACCTGTTGAAATTTCTTAGAATTACGATTTTGTTTTTCGATGGACATTCGTGGTATCGATCGAATGATTTGCACGTGTCCGTCGAACATGGGATCCATCTTCAATAAAAAATGCAGGCAGTGTTGTCCTTTTCCCAAATGCAGTCATATCGCTGCACTTTAAAGTGTTTTGAATGCCTAGCTTTGTTCTTGGATATGTGAAGCACCTCAATACCTACATTCGCATTGGTCAAGACCTGAGAATCAATGAAACTGGGTTTGTGTGGATCAATGCTTCAACTTTCCCCACAGTCGGCTAAACAATAGTCACGCCTCAACATACACACTTTTACTGAGCATCAGGCTAGCCCGACGAAATGGACCTGAGGTCAGAAAATAACCCAGAGTTGCTCGTTTGGTTACGGGGGAGTGGGGGTGGGGGTACGCCAATCGACAAAATAATACATATTTATGAGTTGAGAGCTAGATTTGTGATTCGTCCCCTGAGTTCCAATGTGTTCTATGTGCCAGCAGGCACATAGAACACACTGGAACTCAGGGGACGAAATGTTGTGTCATAAAAGAAATAAGGATGAGAGTGTGGTACATATGTTAGCAGAAAACGGCCATCCTGGCGTATGTTGGGAAGAAGGATTTTCTTAAAAAGTAAGTTGGACCGCACCAGTAATTGATGTTATCCAGAGGCGTTTTTACGCTAAAAATACGGTTTCGTTTATAGCGATAACAATATATACACCACGTGACAGGTATATTCTCTTTTTATGCATCAATGCGAAATATTTGGAAGTGATTACAAGTGCTGTTCGAAATCAAAGATTATGACAAGAAACATGATTGAAAATAAGTCTGCCACAATTAGTCACACCTGATAACGATTTGGTCCCATTGATATCGAGATACTGAAAAAATACGACAGCTTTTATGCTTTTTAATTTGAAAAAAAAAATCATTTGGAAAGCGCGCTCAATTCGATCCAGTGGCGATCATGGAAACAGTGGTGAAACCGGAAGCCACAGAAGCAATGATGCGCGCAGATCAGTTTCGGAAATACCACTATCCGAATTCGTGTTAGACCAGTCCTCATACCGAAACCGGAAGATACCAAGATGCATCATAAATGAAGACAATATGGGCATCTGAAATTGGATGTGGATATTTTGATAGCGTAAAAACGCTTCAGGTGTGTTTGACCCAGATACCATAAGAAAACTAATGCTGAAACACGGTAATTGTATGGATGACCGGGTTTCTGTTGTTTGAGAAACCTCAGTGATTGCTTTCAAAAACACTCTCCTTGTCTGGATACAATTATGGTCACATTTAAATATAGAATATACCCATAGTAGCTTGGTGTACCAAATATTCACCACGAGTGGTGAACATTTGGTACACCAAACTACTTTGGGTATATTTTATTTATACCAAGATCGTCAGATTATTAAGAGTCGCTATTATTTTTTCTCGATTTTACTGAGCAGTAGACGTACAAACGTGCGATTTTTTTTAGTTTACATGAGCACCGGTGGGCCGTACTTCCGCTGTCAATTTTATCACCAAAAAGAAACAGGGACTCTTTCATTTTAATAACATAATAACATACTATTTCGAGTTATGTATGTTTTATTAACATGAGACAATGCATGTTTGTTAATTTTTGGTATCTTATGGGGTAACCCCATTTAAAAACGTAATAAATAATTGCCACTTTCATTTCACTCTTCGCGAGGCGACGTGCGATAAATTTAGACATGTTCGCATTCAGGTCGACATCACCAAAGATCAACTTGGATGTAGTTCACTGTTGGTGTAAATTTTAACTATTGAAATCCCTTTGCTGGCGTGTTATTTATTTATTGGTGTTTAAGGTCACATATTTCTGCACAATGGCTAACCATGACCGTGACAGTTTTACAGGTGGTGGAAGCCGGAGTACCCGGAGAGAACCACCGAGCAACTGTCAGCTCCCCAACATACCAACTCCAGACAAGCAGGGGTAGCATTGCTTTAAGACAGGTGCACCATCGACGTGCAGTACGCCTTAGTACACAGCGTCACCGTGCCCCCACGTGGGCAATGGGGGTGAAGTGTCTTGCCCAAGCACATTGCTAGCGTGTTCACCACGGTTGGTGTGTGGAGCTAAAGTTTAGGGTAAAGCTGAAGAATAGGGGACTTTTCCATTTACGTAAAAACAACACATTTTCTCACCTTTTTCTTTATTTTCCTATTACTAGTCATGTTTTCGATAAAATGACCGAAAGATATTCACTTTTACTGGTAATTATAACCGCCCAACAAACGTTTTTTACCTGTGCGATTTGTGACATTCGCATTCATCTTTCCTCCATGTTTTGGGGTGTTTTTCGGCGTCTGCTCTGTGTGTTGGTTGTTTTTGGTACGCTTGTTTGTTCTGTTCCGAACATGGTCTAGGGTCAGTGTAGTGAGGGCTAGGGTTAGCTTACCGGTAAGCTAACCCTAACCCTCACTACACTAACCCTAGACCTACAATCGCCAGCCAAAGAGAAAACGAAAGTTATGTAAACGCGCACTTCAAAGTGGCGAGAATGCAGAAGAATCTCTGGCACCGTAACATTAAAAGGGTTTAAATTATCTCTAATCTCAGTCAAAAGTGAATATCTTTCGGTCATTTTATCGAAAACATGACCAGTAATAGGAAAATATAGAAAAAGGTGAGAAAAATGCGTTGTTTTTACATAAAAGGAAAAGTCCTCTGTTCTTCAGCTTTGCCAAATTTAGGTCATAGGCTTTTCATGTTGAATAGGTCATGATGGTATAAATGAAGTGTCAGCTCTAGAAATGTTTGATCTTGATGAGCAAGATATATTAGACATTAGATAACACTTCTTTTTCAATGCAACTGGTACATTCAAACGGTATTTATTACTCCCTTGTTCTGTGAAATTCACATCTACAGTAACACTAAACCATGCGGAAAATGAAAATCCGGAAATCGTTAACCGACTATTTTTAAATAGAAGCGAAATTTCACTGTAATTTTCTACAAATCGCTCACCGTAATTACAATTGGAATCGCTAGGGCAACACGGATTCCCCTCGCAAATTTGGTTGGCGATAAAAGGTGTTCTTTTTGTTGATAGTTGTCAAATAAATTGCTGAGTGTTCTTCTACGAAGTTCTTTCACGAAGTTGCCGCTATGGAGGTCATCCCACACACCTACGCCATTGGGACAAGGAGAGGCGTTAATATAAGTTGCAAAACGTGCTCGTCAATCGTTGTAAAACAAATAAGATTAAAATAAAAAAATAAAATAATAATAATGTTCAAAATAGGGCTGTCTGATACTTTTTGGGTGTCCACCGATTCACGCTGATATTCGCCATAAACGGAGATTTTGGTACTCGTGCACCGATTCAACGTAGGTGGATTAATATGTTACGACTATGGAACAAATTAGTATCCTTAGAATCAGAGTTATTACGAAAGTATTTATGTGGGAGCTTTATAATGTAGGTTATGGGTGGTGTGCGGAGATTATTTATTTATTTATTTATTTATTGGTGTTTAAGATCACATACTTATTTACAATGTCTAATCATGACCGTGACAGTTTTACGGGTGGAGGAAACCGGAGTACCAGGAGAGAACCACCGAGCAACGACGAGCAGTTGCCAGCTCCCCAACATGGTAACTCCGCATTGCAGCACGGACAGGGTTAGATTGGTTGAAGACATGCGCACCATCGACGTGCGGTACGCCGTAGTACACGGCGTCATCGTGCCCCCATGTGGGCAATCGGGGTTAAGTGCCTTGCCCAAGGACACAACGCAGGAGTCCGAAGCGATCGCTAAGACGGTCACCCATCCGAGGACTAACCGGGCTCGACGTTGCTTAACTTCGGTGATCTGACGAGAACTGGTTACCGCAACGCCACCACCCCCACCCCCGCCCCCCTCCACCCTGGTGTTCGGAGATAAATGATAGTCTGAGTAAGATTGACATGTTGGATATATATAAAAATCAGGGTTTGTTCGATGAATATTTTCACGATAAAGGGAAAAATAGTATTGTGCATACATACACCTAAACTACGAAAATATACAACAGTTAAACCTTTACCCAACGTAACCGGCCAGCGCTATTCTCAAAAATCGCCAATTAATATTCAATATTTTAAAATTTTTTGTCTCAAAAACATAGGTTATGTTCGAGTTCGTCCCAACGAGGGGTCATAACCTATGTTTTTGAAGCAAAAAATTAGTTATTCAAGAATTTTTTTTGCAAGTGTCGTCTGCTTTTCATGTTAGGTAAAGGGTTAAAACAGAATATAAAACAGAATCATATCTAAAAGTTATTAATCTTGGCCGCTTTCACCGCTCAATATTAGCACAATTTAGACGCCCCTGCACGTTGAAACTGGCAGATTTAAAAATGAGAAATTAGAAAAAAGGTTATGTAATTTTTATGACCAGTCAGCTGTTGAAACTGAGCATCACTTTCTCTTGGAATGCTCTTTGTATTTTTACGCTCAAAATTATATAATGTAATCTACTCGGAACACGTGTTGGAGATTCGCCAGAACAGTGGAGATGCACTGTCCATCATCCTAAATAATTACCCAAGACGATGTTCTAAATTTCTATTGGACGCCTATGTGTTGAGGCGTGAGAAACTGTATCTTTTCAATTAAAGCCCCGAGGTATTGAACGTTCTACTTCTTAACCTGTAGTACATCATCTTGTATATCCATCTCTTTGGCATCACATATGGTGGAGTAGTCCTCCTTGAGTTCATACTGTTCACCATTATGTCTATGCTGTTTTCAGGTCCTCTAGTTGGGTGCACGTATTCATGTTTTATTTATAACTAGCCTATTGATGCGTATGGTTGTGTAGTCCGCCGTGAGTTCGAACTGTTAAACAATCACTATCCCCAACCTGTCACCATCTGGGTGGTAGCTTGGGGATATTGTTTGTTCCACTCTTTGGGCTCACGTATCACGAATTAACCTTTATCATATGCCTCGTCCGTTTTGTTCACTTTAAAACATTTGATATTTTGTTTTCATATTAATCAGTGATAAATAATTTCATTGGTCAGTTTCAAAACTAGACAATTTGATTGGCTGAACAAAATACAACTGGGCCACATTTTCATAATTTGCATAATTAGAGTTGAGAGCTGATTTAATTAGCTAAACCAAGTACAATTGGGTCACATTTGCATAATTTCAGTAGGGAGAATTTACGTTATCTGTCCTATTTAGGGTGGGTTATATTGTATTAATCTTTTACCTACAAGAAAAACGCCATTCATTTTTTTTTATATTTTCACTTTTTGCCTCCAAAACATAGGTTATGACCCCTCATTGGAACGAGCTCGTTCCAATGAGGGGTCATAACCTATGTTTTGGAAGCAAAAAATGAAAATTTTTAGTTATACGAGGATGTTTTTTCCAAGTGCCGTCTGCAACTCAAGTTGGGTGATGTGTTAAAAAGTCATACAAAGCGATTAATTTGTGCGTGTGTGTGTCATATGATAAATAGAATATGAAATGAGTGTTTTTCTCATATAATATTTATGAAACTCGTCGGAATTTTCCGTTTGTGCTCGCCAGAGGCTCGCCAAAACGGAAAATTCTTAGACTCGTTTCATAAATATTATATGAGAAAAACACTCATTCCATATCCTCTATATATGAACAGCAAGACATGACTGTACTTACCTATTCGCCAATGTTTGGCATGCCTAATAAAGTATTAGAGCAATAGGTGACATATAGGTCCCTTGGGCCGGGTGTATATATTAAGGTTATTTTTATGATACTGTTATCGTTAAATTTACTGCACATGTCACATTAATAAAGATATACAAACAATAATTGTTTTATAGACGGGAAAGCGTGTAATAAACACAGAACTACACGCGCGTGTAAATGGGTTAATCGATATGGCACTTGTGCCATCAGGGAAGGATAAAACTGGAGCTCTAGTAATGTTTAATCTTGATGAGCTAGAGATGTACCACATTAGATAACACTTTTCTTTCAATGCAACTGCTACATTTAAATGGTATGTCTGTGTAAACATAAGCCACGCTGACTAAAAATAAAGTTTAGTTAGATCGCAGGGAGCGCGGTGGCTCAGTGGTAGACTGTTAGACTTCTATGCTAGAGGCCCCGAGTTCGATCCCCATCCGGAACGACCCGCGTTGTGTCCATGGTAAGGTACTTTATCCCGGTTGCCTACATGGGGGCATGATGACGCCGTGTACTAAGGCTTACTGCACGCCGATTGTGCTCATGTCTTCAGCCGCTGTAACCCTGCTTGAGCGGAGCTTGAACAGAGTTAGAATGTTGAGGAGCTGACAGTTGCTCCTCGATGCTGGGTGGTTCTCTCCGGGTACTCCGGCTTCCTCCACCCCAAAAACTGTCACAGTCACGATTAGCCATTGTGCATAAGTATGTGACCTTAAACCCAAATAAATAAACAGTAAGATCACATTCCTGGGGTCATATCTGAGTGTTCCCTATTATCAACATAATGGTACCAACACAATGGTACCTGTACAGAGTTAAATACTGTCATAAAAACATTAATGACTGAAGTGACCCACCAAACTTTCTAGACAAAAAATTATTTACATCACCTTCATTAACCCTTTACCCAACGCAGACGATATCAAAATTTATTACTTTAAATACCAGTTTTTTTTTTAAATCTTTCCAAAAAAATTCAACAAAACCATATAATGTGACCCCTCATTGGAACGAGCTCAACGATCTCGTTCCAAAGAGGGGTCACATGATATGGTTTTGTTGAAATGTTTTGAAAAATAGTATTTTTTTCAGCTGCTGAATTTGCATATTACGCGGGCGGCTGTGACCTATTCGTTGGGTAAAGAAAGGATTAACATATTTTCAAAACTTTCTAAATTTATTCCTTTGTGGCACACAATATCAAATTTTCCGGCCTCAGCTCACATGCAACACAAAAAGACAGAACCTATGATATTGGTTGTGTGTCGAGGTTGGATCTCACCACGATGAAAATGAGTGCATAGAAAAATATTCTTTAAAAGTAATTTATTACATATTTAAATTGCTAAAAACAAAACTGTAACTCTCTGGATATGTTATTTATTTATTGTATAGGATGTGCAAATGAAGTAAAAATACATCACAAACTGGAATTAATAGCCCCTTTCTCCCAGTGTGCCATTTGATGATCTTCCCCATATTGTTTATGCTTACAGTACAATCGCCGTGGATTGGTTGTAATCCAAGCGTGGGCAGTGATGTCCAAGCATGCGTTTACCAAGTAATAATGAAAGTGTCAATGATACTGCCGCTAAACTTGTCCAAGAAGGGACTGAACTGAATAGAAAGATCCAGTAATGTCAAGTCATTCACTCAACTTTCTACAGAAAAGACATCACACCAAAGCTACATATGAAATCTGAAAAAGATCGGATGGGGGATGCGGTCTGTTGCTGTTGGACGTATTGAAGGAATTGTTGACAATTTATATGCCAAATCCAAGATGACCACTGGCGATCATGTTTTTCAGTGAAATTCAGAAACATTTGGGTAAGCGGTGCGGCCTGTAGGGTGTGCTAATGGAATTGTTGACAATTTATATGCTAAATCCAAGATGGCCACTGCGGGCCATTTTTTTCAACGAAATTCAGAAAATTTTTTTTAACTCTCATCTAGACATCACACCAAAGCTAGATATGAAATTCGAAAAAGATCGGGTGAGAGATGCGGCCTGTTGGGTGTGCTAATGGAATTGTTGACAATTTATATCCAAATCCAAGATGGATGCTGGCGGCCATGTTTTTCTGGACATTGCTCCAAAGCTAAGTATGAAATTTGGAACTGATTGGATGGTAACTGTGCGACCTGTAGGATGTGCTTAAGGAATTGTGGATGGACAGAGGAACGAAGAGGCGGACGGACGGGCGACGGGTCGGAACCCATCCCAATAGCTCATACTTGACGTTGTCAAGTTGGGCTAAAAAACCATCAACTTATAATTAATGAAGCATCGTCTTGTACACAGTGCTTCATTAATTAAATTTTTGATGATTATTTTTATAATTAATGTTTTGGATTCTAATATAAGGTCTATTGCTTCAGTGGAAATGTGGCCCACTCGTGGAAAGTGACCAGTCTACGGCGGTCATACTGTACATTCCCCTTAAAAAAATACGACGGAAACGTATCACAACTCTGTTCTTTTCCTACAGGTTACTATCATATTACATTGCGTAACCTATTAAAGGGTTTTAATGTAAGCTCTTTACTTCCCGGCCAGGGATGTGGCTAGAGGGTTTCAGCTGGGGGGGGGGGGGGGGGGGGGGGGAGGTGCCATCGGTGTAAATTCCAATTGTGAGTGGTTTCGATAGGTGGTTGCGCTGCAGCTGGGTGATATCTTTTAACCCTTTACCCAACGAATCGTCCGCATCCGCCCGCGTAATATGCAAATACAGCTGCTGAAAAAATATTATTTTTCGAAAAATTTCAACAAAACCATATCATGTGACCCCTCTTTGGAACGAGCTCGTCGAGCTTGTTCTAAAGAGGGGTCACATGATATGGTTTTGTTAAAAAATTTTAAAAAATTAAAAAAAAATGATATTTAAAATAATGAATTTTGAAATCGTCTGCGTTGGGTAAAGGGTTATGAACCCTTCTAAAAATTTTAACTAGTCCTGAAACAGAAAAAGCATCATTTATAATGTGTCTGGGGCAGAAAATTTACCGGACTGATGTCAGAGTCGAAATTTTGAGGCGATGTCAGTTTTAGAGTAGGAAATTTCAAACTCAAGTTTCCAGTTGGAAATAAAAGATCAAAATTTCTCATCATTAGTTGGAATTTTAATATTTTTCATGAACAATGTTAATTTATTGAATTTCCAACTATTTGCTTTTTGACCTCGGAATTTCCAACTATTGAGAAAAAAATACTCCTAGCTGGGGGGTGAGACACCCCCACCCCACCCCCTGTCGCCACATCCCTGTTATCGGCCTAAATCCCCCCCCCCCCCCTCTTTCTGCGCCACCATCCCAACGACCAGCCATGAGTGACAAATATTTTGTATTCTGGTTATAACATCTCGTGATTAAAAACTGAACGGGTTAAATCGTGACTGGCGGTAGTACATCAACTATTGACGTGCTGATGATACTTGTTCAAAGGGTCGGAAGTTAATTATCTTGTTGCTGGTTCATAGATCAATGTTCAGAAAATAAATATGGCTTCAGACATTAGAATGAAATATTAAATGCCCTAGAAACGGGAATATTGTTAGATGTTGATATGAATATTGTGGACTGTGTATTGAAATGAAGTGAAAACGAGCAATTCGATGATTCATGCATGGACAAGAAACATTGAAAACAAACAGAGTACCATACATCATACATCGATTCCGAATGTTTTACAATATGACATTAAATTGTTGTTTTTTATGCGAGCGTGCAAATAAATCCGAGTACGTGATTTTGTTATATCTTACGTCCTACAAGTATCTGGGAATTTCATTGGTTCAAAGACGTCACATGCAGACTGCATATAAAACCATATACTGCCTGTCAACATCAATATACGCTGACAGCTATTGGTAATCTCCCCTTTGTTCATTGATTATTCAAAATGGCGGCAGCCGATAAACGCTTCAAGTTGAAAGATTGAGTGTTGGAAGCCCATATTTGGTCTGAAGTGCAGGTTTGGCAACTTAAAAGGCTTCATATTCTGTGGATGTGTGTGTCATGTTACTTTCGAAATGAAACTGTGTGGTATGTATGAATTTGCCTTGTTACAATTTATGGGAGAGTGCCTGTAGGCACTCTCCCATAAATTGTAACAAGGCAAAGACACGTGAACACATTGTGAGAATTCTCTCATTTAATTTTGATCGCTGTTGTTATTAGTTCTGTGCATCGATGCAGCAGTCGGTAAGATATATTCGTTACACAGTTTGTTGGTGGCCTAATATGGTATATATGGTGTCAGTTAATTCCATATTGGACTCGGAGCGAAGCTCGAGTCCAATATGGAATTAACTGACACCATATATACCATATTAGGCCACCAACAAACTGTGTAACTAATAATACCCAACCGCTAACTTTTGATACCCACGAAATACACATACAAAAGAATGTTTAAAAGAAACAACCGCCGGGCTTAAGGTGCTATATAAGTAGGAAAAATTAGTTTATTTTGAAATTCCTACGTCTGACATTCCATAAATATACACTGAATATACACAAATTATACAACAAAATGAAGGTTGTGATATATGGAACACGGAAAACATATGCGTTCAACTCGCAGTGTTGAAAGCAGGCATCAGAGATTCATGAAAGTCTGCTACCGTATTCGTACTAGAACTGATAATCTGGTACTATTTCACAAGAACAACTCGTCGCCAAATATGCTCCAGATATCAAAAAACAAAGCTGGGAAATCAGTTTTTTTCAAAACGCAGCCACAGAGCTGCGTGGTGATAAATTCCAAAATACACAATGAACTATGATAAGAGGAAGATATTCTAATGAAGCCGTGTTGAATTTCGATAGTAGAATAGTACAGTACGTGGAGAGTGTATTATCACTAAATCACCCACAGAGTGGAGATTTCACCCAAGCAATAATTGCAAATTTGTTGCAAAGCATAACAAGCACAGGCAAAGTTTCAACCAATGGACCTCCGGGTTAAACCCGGAGGTCCATTGGCTGAAACATTGCTTGTGTTTTTTGTCCATATGTATAAAATTTGAAAAGTTATAGTTTGGGTGATAACTCCACTTTGCGGGTGATTTAGTTACAATCCACTCACCACGTATAGTAGGTATGGTCAAAGGTGGCTGATTATCTTAGAAAGCCAACATGGATACGACGGATGCGAACGCACCTCCCCACAAAATTGGAGTTCCACTTGAGGAACTACTTCCAGTTTGGGACTAAATTGTTTTAAAAGATAAATGTTCTCGATTGAATGTTGTTTCTGTGAAATGCCCAGGCGATACTTTGAAACTTTTTTTTATAGCCTCGTCTATAAAAAAAAGTTTCAAAATGCCCAGGCGTTTCACAGAGACTAGTTGTTTGGTACTGGTGTGACGGTCCCTGTATCGCACCTGTTTAATTTCTGCCAGAATTGCATATTAACAGAGTAACGTATATAGGTATAATCTATACTATATTTTAGAATGTCTGTCTGTCTGCCTGTCTGTCTGTCTGTCTGTCTGTCTGTCTGTCTGTCTGTCTGTCTGTCTGTCTGTCGGTCTGTCTGTCTGTCTGTCCGCTATAGAAATGAACATGGGGGCCACCCCGAGTGTCCAAAACGGGGTACTAGGAGTACTTTTCTATGGCGGAGGTGGTTTAAAAAGTGTGTGGGGTGAGGGTGGGGTGTAGGGGGGGCAGCAAAAGTTATGACCAAAATTTTGTTTACCGATATATGTCTTCAAAGGGGTCTACTAGGGGTACTTTTTTACCAGGAATCTAATGGTGAGGTTTAGAAAAGTGCCGGGGTGCGATGGGGGTGTAGAGGGGCACCAACAGTTATGACCAAAATTTTTTTCTCACCGACATAGGTCTTCAAAGGGGTCTACTAAGGGTAATTTCAATACTCTCCTCAGCCCGAGCAACGCCTGGTAACGCTGCTAGTATAAAATAAAATATGCCTTTCTTGCATGTATTTTTTCACATAAAATAGTGCAACAGTGCTTTCACTTAAAAAATTGCCAGATGCTACCAAATTTTGCATGATCTCTCCGGCACAGCCCGTGATCGCTGATCGCCAATCAGCGCATCTACCCAACAGACAGGTAGGTGTCAGGAATCAGGCTGGTATCCGCTTGTCTTAAAATTTGAAGGGAGATAACTTCATCGAAAGACAATTTTCAGGAAGAAAAAGTCATTGATGCTTGTCTAGCCCGTGAAGACGTAGGTGAGTTTGTTTATTTATTGGGGTTTCACGGCACTTTCAACATTCAGGGCCACATCGTGTCGGACAGGTTTACAGCAATACCTGCAGGGAACCACCGAGCAGCGTCGAGCAACTGTCAGACTCGAGAACTTACTTACCCGACAAAAGCAGAGGTAGCAATGGTTGAAGGCAAGTAAATCATCGACGTCCAGTACACCGCCAAGTTCATAGCGTCACCGTGTCCCTACGCGAGGAATCAGGATTGAGTGCACAAGGACGCAGCACAGGCCTCATATTTCATCCATTTGGATTCTCGCGAAAATGGTTGCGAGAATCCATACCTGTTTTGAGTGTCCCAGGATTCCACGAGGTCCCCATGGTTGAACCCATGTTATATACTGATAACATATGTTAACCCTGTTCCCAACAAAGCTTTTCAATTTTTAAAACATAAACTAAATATGATAATTTTTCAAATATTTACCATTAAATCTTTACAAACATGACTGTCATTGGAACCGGCTCATTGAGCCGGTTCGAATGACGGCCATATTTGTACAATTTTACTGACAAAATGTCAGGATATTTCAGGTCATGTTAGCCTTGTATTGTTGGTTAATCTGCTGCCGCTGTGTTAGATAAAGGGTTAAACTGACTAAATTCTTTTCACGCGAATCCAAACAGAGGTGCAGCGAAAATCATCATGTCGACCGTTTGCCTTTCGGTTTAACGTCCAGTTCTCCAACCAACGGACTATCGCGCTCCCAAGCTGCAAACTACACTAGACTGTCTGAACTATAACTTTTCCGTGCATGCATCAAGGAGGATAAGTTAGGGAAGCCATGACAAATGAAGTTGATCGATCATGAAATTGTCTTGATCAATATCATCATTAAAACAGCCATTAAGTTCTAACCCTAAGCCACTTAGATCTAATGAAAATGATTGCGATTGGACCAAAGATGTAGTGACATGTTATAATGAACTCCGTGTCGTGTGATTAGGAGATTGTTCTCTTCAGTATTCTAATGGGAATACTTCAGATAAAGTAATTTCGCCTGTGTCGACTAACAGCGGTAAATCCACATCGACCATTTTTGTGCCGGGGACCATTTTCAAAGAGCACCGTTATAGGTTATTTATTTATTTATTGGTGTTTTAAGGTCCCATATTTCTGCACAATGGCTAATTATGACCACGACAGTTTTACGGGTGGAGGAAGCCGGAGTACCCGGAGAGAACCACCGAGCAACGGCGAGCAACTGTCAGCTCCCCAACATACTAACTCCACACAAGCATGGTTAGCATTGGTTGAAGACATGCGTACCGTCGACGTGCAGTACGCCTTAGTACACGGCGTCATCGTGCCCCCACGTGGGCAATGGGGGTGAAGTGTCTTGCTCAAGGACACAACGCGGTTGCCGCAGGTGGGATTCAAACAGAGGATCTCTCGGCTTGCAGCCTGCACCTCTACCAACTGAGCCACCGCGCCATTACCATTATAGGTTGCTTGTACTGGTAATCATATTCTGTTTGATTTAGCCCATCAGTGAAATGTCATTAAGGGGTTATTCAGCTCTATCGAATAATATTCAGTAGCAATATAACAAAAGTCAGGATGGGGAGCACGGTGGGTAAGTAGTTACGATATTGCACTTCAAACTGAAAGATCCACGGTTCGATCCCCACCAAGAGTAACTGCGTTGCGTCCCTGGGCAACGCACTTAATCCCGATTGTCCGTGCAGTAGTACTGAAATGGTTAACCGGATAACCGGTCTGAAACCGGTTACCTACTTAACCGATTTGAAAAAAAAAACGTCAACCGGTTATCCGAAATATCGATAGTGATCGTCATTCCACGGTTAAATCGTAGTAAATCTGCCGCTTCTCCTTTGGGCTAGCTTACACCCCAAAGCAACGCTGAATATATTGAGAAATAATCGACTTTGGCGTTCAAGACTTCCTTAATGATCGGCAGTTTCAGTGAGTACTGAGTAACCGCAGAAACTATTCCGTAGTATGTATACGAACGAACGTTGTCGAGTACTCGACAATGTTCGTTTGTATACACACTACGGAATAGTTTCTGAGAATACTGCTTTCCAATTCCTATAGTTTTGATCCCAGATTCGTCGACATAATGGCTACGGATAACCGGATATTATCCGGTTATAGCTCTCGGTTAGTCGGTTGTGAAAATGAGCCAACCGTTTCAGCTCTGCCATGTAGTGGATCAGGGCGCTGTTTAGTAAGGCGTACTGTGCGTCGATGATGTACCTGTATTCAGCTGTCTGACAGTTGCTCACCGGTGCTCGGTGGTTTTTTGCAGGTATTCCGTCTTCCTCCACCATTGAAACTGCTCGACATGAGGTGACCCTGGCTGTCAAAAGTGTCGTTAACGCACAGTAAAAAGCAGGTAGGCAATTGGTACCCTGTTAACCCTTTAACATTTAAGAAAAAAATTTATTAGGGTTTAACGACACATTAACAGCCAGGGTCATATCATGTCGGTGACAGTTTTACGGGTGGAGGAAGCCGGTGTACCCGGAGAGAACCACGACGAGCAGCTGTCAGCTCTCCAACATCGTAACTCTGAACTCTGAGCCGCGGCACAGGCAGGGTTAGATTGGTTGAAGACATGCGCACCATCGACGTGCAGTACGCCTTAGTACACAGCGTCATCATGCCCCCATGTAGGCAATCGGGGTTAAGTGCCTTGCCCAAGGACACAACGCGGGAGCACGAATCAGTCGCTGAAATGGTCACCCATCCAACTACTAACTGCAAACCCTTTAACATGAAAAACAGTTTACACTTCCAAAAAAAATTCTTGAATAATTATTTTTTTCATTTTTGTGTCTCAAAAACACAGTTCATGACCCCTCGTTGGAACGAGCTCGACGAGCTCGTTCCAACGAGGGGGTCATAACCTATGTTTTTGAGACAAAAAATGAAAAAATATAATAATGAAAATTAACTGGCGATTTTTGTTACGTTGGGTAAAGGGTTATTCTCAAATTTCGAGTCGAATCGAACCGAATCAGACAGGGGATTTCGAATCTCAATACTTTTCAGTTGAAGACGTCACGCCACTTTCAGCCGTAAATATGATCAGCCACAGCTCAAGTGTAGAATGCCTGGCGTCTCGTCTGCTTCCGCTAATCAATCAAAATGTATTTATTTATTTATTTATTTATTTATTGGGGTTTAACAACACTTTCGACGCCCATTGTCACAGTGTTTTTCAGATGGAGGAAGCCGGAGTACCCAGAAAGATCCACCGAGCAACGGCGAGCAACTGTCAGACTCCCCAACGTACTAACTCCACACAAGCACTACTTAGAATTGATTGAAGACAGGTGCGCTATCGACGCGCATTACGCCTTAGTACACAACGCCACCGTGTCCCCACGTGGGCAGTTGGGATTAAATGTCTTGCCCAAGGACACAACGCGGTTGCCGCAGGTGGGATTGGAATGGAGGACCTGTCGGCTTCTACCTACCGAGCCACCGCCCTCCCAAATAAATCAAAATGAGCGGAATATTCAAAAACGGAAGCAAAGTAATTTCGGAAGTGTAACCTTCTTAAAGTCTTCTCCTACCACCAGGAACCAACACTACAAAACATTTACAATTGTTGTTTTTCTAGAATTGTATTTTCTACCTATTAATATAACTGACTAAAACGAATCATTAGCATTTTAAAAGATATGGCAATTTGCCAAATGGCAAATTGCCATACCTTTGAAAATGCTGATGGTTCATTTCAAGCCATTTAAAGTCATAACTAGAAAATACAATTCTAGAAAATACAATTGTAAAAGTTTTATAATATTGGTTCCTGCAGGTCTCCTGTGTAAGATAAGATAAAGTTTATTGCACGACCAAGAATAAAAAGGTATGGCATACATAAAACACACAAACAATGAAATAAGCAATGGGTTAACCATGCTACGCATTTTATATGAGTAAACAGATTAAACAGGCTAATTGCATCTGTTACGGCTCTCCTGTGAGTGGGCATACAATGCATGAGTCTCATTGACAATCAAAACTAATTAGATTATCATGCCCTCAGGAAAAAAGAAACATCGGTCGTTTTCACCAGCGGTATTGAACATTAGCCTTTCGAAAGTGCTTACACGGTCATGACCACATTGAGCTCCATTCCCTCTACTGATTTCTGTGTGCGTCAAAATATGGGTTACAAATCGACCGACCTCGCGAATAACTTCCACATCTTCACAGGCAAATAGCAATGCAAATCTTTCCAGTTGCCGCAGAAAGTGGAAGTGAGGAAGTCGCTTACCGACAAAGTTGATATGCTCATTTCGAAAAACGCTGTATTTAGAACAGGAAAAGAAAAAATGTAATTCATCTTCGACCGAATTTGTCTTATACTGTTTGCAGTGCCTCTGTTCCCTGGGTACTGGTGTCGGCTTTTGATAGCGACCCCGCTCTATCTCCAAGTCATGAGCGCTAATACGGAATCTGGTGACAAATCGCCTTTTCCTTTGTGTATAAGTGCTTACACGGTCATGACCACATTGAGCTCCATTCCCTCTACTGATTTCTGTGCGTCAGGATATGGGTTACAAATCGACCGACCTCGCGAATAACTTCCACATCTTCACAGGCAAATAGCAAAGCAAATCTGTCCAGTTGCCGCAGAAGGTGGAAGTGAGGAAGTCGCTTACCGACAATGTTGATACGCTCATTTCGAAAAACGCTGTTTTTAGAACAGGCAAAGAAAAAATGTAATTCATCTTCGACCGAATTTGTCTTACACTGTTTGCAGTGCCTCTGTTCCCTGGGTACTGGTGTCGGCTTTTGATAGGGACCCCGCTCTATCTCCAAGTCATGAGCGCTAACACGGAATCTGGTGACAAATCGCCTTTTCGTTTGTGTATAAGGCCTGGGACAATATTATAAAACCTTTACAATTGTATTTTCTACCTATTAATATAACTGACTAAAATGAATCATTAGCATTTTAAAAGATATGGCAATTTGCCAAATGGCAAATTGCCATGCCTTTGAAAATGCTAATGGTTCATTTCAACCAATTTAAAGTCTTAAATAAAAAAATACAATTCCAGAAAATACAACTGTAAAAGTTTTATAATATTAGCCCCTGATGATAGAAGAAGAGTTCAAGAGAAAATACTTCGGAGGATTTTGAGAATATCTCTACGATTCGAAAATTTCAGGATAAACGTGACGAGAATCGAAACGAATCGAATCATCGGTATGATTTCGAATCGATTCGAATTTCGAATCTTCGCAGGGCCCTATAGTACGTGGAGTGGATTGTAACTAAATCACCCGCGGAGTGGAGTTATCACCCAAGCTATAACTTTCAAATTTTGTACATATCGACAAAAAACACAAGCAATGTTTCAGCCAATGGACCTCCGGGTTCAACCCGAAGGTCCATTGGCTGAAACTTTGCTTGTGCTGGTTATTCTTTGCAACAAATTTGCAAATATTGCTTGGGTGGAATCTCCATTCTGCGGGTGATTTTGTGATAATACACTCTCCATGTACTGTATATATTATTTTGATCGTCTTTGTTCCTGTTTTATCTGATGTCAAAAGATGAGCTTCAGAAATGACGTGAAATTTAAGATGTACCCTTCTTTAGCGTCAACCGGGAGGGATTCGAATTTTTTTTCCAGGGTATTTTAGGTCCGATTTCATGCAATTTGTTTAAAATAAAAACATTTTACAGAAAAACTGTCACTCTGAAATTTAATTTAAATACTTCTCTTTATAAACAAGCGCATAACAGACCATTATCTCGTTCGAGAACCGCGACAAATCAGCGGCTGATCAAAGTGTTATTATTATTATTATTATAAGTGATTAGGTCCGGTTTCATGAAATTAAAAAAAAAAACAACATTTTACAGAAAAACTGTCACTATGAAATTTAATTTAAATACTTCTCTTTATAAACAATAGACCATTATTCATGTGATTGGAGGACCCCGTTATAAATTTTCACTAAATACTTGTCTCTAAATAATCGCAGAGTTGGGGGTGGGGGCAATTTCATTTGAGGAAAAACTCGCAATGAGAAAAAATTCATTCCAATCAGTTCCCTTTGATTCTGATTGATTGCCATTAAATTTTGTTTTCACATCTTTTGCTGCCTTTAGCTCTCTGTACTTATTATAGTCCTAACAAACTAAATCAGCATTGAAGGAACAACAACATAGTTCATATCTTTATGGGTTGTTATGATATAAGTCTATAGGTATGGAATCTGTGTAGGTCTTACTGGAAGAATAAAATGGTGAGTTATTCAAAAGTAATTCGTCGCCTGAGTGCTAGAATGTCCTATGTCCCATAGGGGAAATAATATACCGTCCCATAGGGGAAATAATATACCGTCCCATAGGGGAAATAATATACCGTCCCATAGGGGAAATAATATACCGTCCCATAGGGGAAATAATATACCGTCCCAAAGGGGAAATAATATACCGTCCCATAGGGGAAATAATATACCGTCCCATAGGGGAAATAATATACCGTCCCATAGGGGAAATAATATACCGTCCCATAGGGGAAATAATATACCGTCCCATAGGGGAAATAATATACCGTCCCAAAGGGGAAATAATATACCGTCCCAAAGGGGAAATAATATACCGTCCCATAGGGGAAATAATATACCGTCCCATAGGGGACATAGGACATTCTAGCACCCAGGCGACGAATTGTCAATCCAGAACAATTGCATAATTTGTTTGTTTATTTTTTATAACGTGGTTGTACTCGATTCGCGACTTGGGTGTACTCGACTGGTGTGCTGTTAGCAATAGTTTTTCACTAATAATTGGCACCCTTCTCCTGCCAGCTACACAGTTAGTTTGTTTTTCTATCAATTGGGGATGAGTCCAAATCTTTCTTGGAAAAACTTACATTTCGCAGGAAAAAAATTATGCTTCCCGGGTGGTGGTTCCCTGACATTAAAAAAACATTTTTTTCCACTTAATATCCGCATTTTTTTTTTGAATGGCGACTTTTGTGGACAGACCTAACTTATTTATTAAGGTTTAACTACACTTTAGCAGCATATCATGTCGGTGACAGTTTTACTGGTGGAGGAAGTCGGAGTACCCGGGGAGAACCACCGAGCAACGACGAGCAACTGCCAGTACCCCAACATCGTAACTCCATACTGCAGCACAGACAGGGTTAGATTGGTTGAAGACATGTGCACCATCGACGTGTAGTACGCCTTAATACACGGCGTCATCGTGCCCCCATGTGGACCATCGGGGTGAAGTGCCTTGCCCAAGGACACAACGCGGGAATCCGAATCGATCGCTCAGACGGTCACGCATCCTAGAACTAACCGGGGTCGACGTTGCTTGGGACAGACTTAAGGGATTATGGCTGTTACGGTTGTTGAAAGTATAAATCATTAAAAAGTTAACTCGCAGAACTATGCACCGATAAGGCTATTACATGACAGTCTCTACAAACTGGTCGTAATCTACGCGAGGGCAGTGTAATCCACGCATGCATTTATCAGGTAATTCAAAATCATTAACAAAATTTTAATTAATGAAGCACCGGGCTGTACCCAGTATTTCATCATTTAAATTGCTAATGATTATTCCTATACTTATGGTGTTCGGAATACAATACTACGGCGTCCGTGGAAATATTGCTCACCCGTGGAAAGTGACCAGTCCATGGCGGCCATACTGTAAAGCACTTGTTTCTCAGATACCCCCTCGTCATTGAAAATCTATTTCATCACACTTTTTTTTACCTAGAAATCGTTTTACAGATACAATTTTGCACTTGTTGGACTACATGTTTAACCAACTGTTTCTTGTTTGACAAAGTGAGCTCTGATAAATGAGATACAGTTGGTTAAATACGCTCCTGCACAGGGACGTGACTAGAGGTTTCCAATTGGGGGGGGGGGGGGTGTAGGGTAGTGAATTTCCAACTAGTGGGAGGGACCGGGAGGGGGAAATCCCCTCCCGGCCCCCCCCCTAGTTGGAAATTCACTACCGAGAAAACTTTTGAAAATGAAGCCATGAAAGGGGGCATAAAAATAAAATTGATTCTAGTAACTGAAATGCCAACATATTTATGATAGAATTATCAGGTTATTATTATCTGGAATAATTCTAGGAATTGATGGTGTGCTAAACAAATGCCCAAGCTTAGACCTTTGAGCAATTCACACTGTCCTAACATTAAATCAGATCTTTTTCAGGGATGGTCAATTTTCGATGTTTCATCATTTTGTAACTGTGAATTATGGATGACGATTTTACATGATGTGATTTTCTTGAAGTGCATTTCGAGGATTTTTTTATTACGATAAGTAAATGTACTATAGAAATCTCATACCGATTGACATCATACATACTTATGAAGCTCGATATTGCGTACACTGTAGTTGTAAATAGTAACAGATGGAATTTTTGCCGATTTGAAATCGAGTTGGGATTTTGGGAAGTAAAGGAGACATCAGTTTCACCAAAGAAGCTCTAGAATCCAGATAGATGGAATGTCCAACTACTCATGACTTACCCTCCGAATTTCCAACTATGGGAAATTTTAGTTAGGATTGGATGGGTGACCCCCCCCCCCCCCCCCCCCCCCCCCTTCGCCATGTTCCGGCTCCTGCCAAATGAGAAATTTTCACTGATGAAAACATCGTTTTGTCCGCAGAATAGTGTAAAGACTTGAAAAATTCCAACTATTTTCAGGACTGTTGCGGATTAACGGAAAAAAAACCCGCCCCCATTGGGTGGGGGGGGGGGGGGGGGCACCAAAAATTTGCAAGACGTGACGTGGGGGTGGGTAGGTCTCTTGAGTGCGCCAAAAATGTGCATTTCCAACTTGTGCAATTTTTTGAATTTTTTAAAAATATATCAATATATCAGCTAATATATACCATCATTTGTGTTTCAAACCTTAAAGATGATGTTGTACATCACACTCTTAACATAAATACAACATCAGGAGGCTTTATATGTGAAAATATTCGGCTTAATCTGGGAAAATGTCACACGTTAGTAGGGGGTGGGTGTCTTGTTCGAAATGTAGAAAATGTGCAGACAATATTTTGGGGAACAATTCAAATGAAAATTTGTTCCCGTATATATACACCTGCTCTGGCCAAGCCTGATAATGAACAGCTTGTCATTTGTAGATTGGGGCCCACAGCAGCTCACAGAGGTTTAAATTGGCGGTATCAGTTTAAGAACATTATGAAACCCCCCTAAAGACAGCTGTGCCTACTACGTTTATAAGTTTATTTTGGATTTTAATGGGAGAGTGGGGGGTGGGTGTCTGAGAACGGTAGTAGAAAATTTGCACGTAGTGGGTGGGTGGGTGTAAAAAGGAGCCGAATAAAAAATAGGACGTCACGTCTTGCAAATTTTACCGCCCCCCCCCCTTCCTGCCCCCCATCATAAAATTTGGGGAAACTGAAAATAAGAGGCCTAAATTAGATGAAGTAGAAGTACATAACAGAGAATATTATTTATACATATCAACAAGAACAGCGTTCTCTGTGAAGATGGATTTCTTTCCGAGTAGAACCTGTACAACCAGTGCTGAAAATGAACAGAATTGACGGGTGCAGTTTTTAGCCCCCGTGAATTCAGAGACGGGAGTAAAGTGCTCCCGTAAAATGTTAGTATATGAATTTTCGATGGAATACCGTCACCAAACACCAGGAACCTTAACCCTCTGAAATCAAGTGATATCTTCCGGTCCAGTACAATTGCAGCAATTTGAATAGTTCATATTCATTATTTGGGGTAGAGCAATCAATATTTTCAACGTGCAGCCTTGGGGCTGCACGTTGAAAATATTGATTGCTCTACCCCACACATTTACTGAACAGCCTGCCTATTTAATGACTTTGCGACGTATCATGTTCGTGGCCAGAAAAGCGTCCGATCGGGTTATTTATTTATTTATTTATTCGTGTTTTAAGGTCACATATTTCTGCACAATGGCTAACCATGACCGTGACAGTTTTACGGGTGGAGGAAGCCGGAGTACCCGGGGAGAACCACCGAGCAACGGCGAGCAACTGTCAGCTCCCCAACATACCAACTCCACACAAGCAGGGTTAGCATTGGTTGAAGACAGGTGCACCATCGACGTGCAGTGCGCATTAGTACACGGCGTCACCGTGCCCCCATGTGGGCAATGGGGGTGAAGTGTCTTGCCCAAGGACACAACGCGGTTGCCGCAGGTGGGATTCGAAGTCCTATCGGATTCAAGGGGCTAAATGTATAAGCAAATGCTGAATTGTGACAGTAACTTGCCACTGGCTACAGAGTGCCGCTTTCTCAAAACAACACACATTTATATGCCCTCGCAGTATATTAAAGCTCCACCATATTTTTCAACGAGTGCATTTTTAGCTCCCGTAAAAATGAAAACACGGGTGCTGACGGGAGCGTATTACACTCGCACCCGTCTCATTTCCAGGACTGGTACAACACATGCAGAACAGAAACAATATAATTTTTATACTTACATTCGACGCAATATTCCGAGTGGATACTTGGGTCCACGCCTACCACCACTACTCGAGTGTATTTACTGGCCTTAGGACTTCCAGCCATCACTCATTCAAGATTCGTTCACTCTTCCTGAGAAACTAAGAAGATGTGATGTGCACGTCGGAGAAATTATCATACAAATAAACAACCGAACAAAATGCCTGATGTGGAATCTTCCACTGTAGAAACAAAGATAAAAAATCAATTGTTCTGATCGAACAACGCCCTGAGGAATTGAGTTAAAACCGGAAATGATGAGCTATCATTCGCTTTTTTTCACGAACGTTATCGGAAAAGATTTAAGTCCCAGCGAGAAATGGTTTAGAAAAATACTATAAAAGCACTGTGTTTAATTAAGAGTAATTATACGGGCAGGTTTATGTTCCCACTGCACATGCAATATGTTCTGCCATACGATATTTAATCGGCGATACAGCTTCGTGTTTATTCCTGCAGTGTCTGTAAACAGCTAACACAAAATGTTTCCAAGGTTTTGATATTTTGTTGACTCTTGCAGAGCGAAATGCAAGTTCAGATCAGGAAAAAATACGATGCGCGATGACTGCACGATTCAGCTGACAACAAATCATCATGGAGGTGTGTGAATAAATGGGTGTTCCTCCTAGAGTGGTCAAGGACGACGCTATGTGACACAAGGTTTTTTTTATTGTTGAACCTTCCTGGGCATCATGGGGGCTTCCCAGATCACCAACGCCAGAAAGTGACCACTATGGCTGCTATATTGACTTAAATGGCCGCCCACAATACCACTGAAAAAGTAGACTGTTGTTGGCAAATACTCTATCCCATGCACGCAACAAGGAGAGGTGCGATAGGTGCGAACGCACCTCCCAACAAAATTGGAGTTCCACTTGGGGGTATATGTCCCATTTGTGATTTGAAAATGTTGACACAATGGGGCAGTCTCACGTACCCTGATACATCGTACTCGCTGTGGCATAGCCACGGCATAACTACGGCATGTATCGGGATAAAGTGTTTTAAAACATAATGTTCTCGCTATAGTTCATAGTCTCGGTTTTACAAAAACTAATTGCTTGGCCTTGGTGTAACAGGCAACAAGTTTATCGCTGTTTATTACTTTCCAAAGTGTGATTGACTGGGATTTCCGGGTTTGATTATAAACGATAACTTCACAAGTGAATTATGCAATCAACAATTGTGTCATGTATCCGTGCGCGCAAACGAAGACGCTTTGCCGTGGGTGTAATGGGGACTTCATTGGGTTTTTTTGTGCTTTTTTTAACCCTTTACCTAACTTCTTGAATAACTATTATTTTCATTTTTTTGTCTCAAAAACATAGGTTATGACCCCTCATTGGAACGAGCTCGACATTCAAGAATTTTTTTTTGTAAGTGTCGTCTGCTTTTTGAAAATTGATTGGCGAGTTTTGAGAATGGCGCTGGTCGTTTTTGGCCGTTACATTAGGTAAAGGGTTAAATAATATAATTATCTTTAATAATGAAAAGTAATAAACAGAGTAATCGCTTGAGTGGACTGGTTACGTGAAATAATTCACTTGAGGCGAGGGACTATTTTGTAAAACACTCGTGAGCATTCGCGCACTCGTGTTTGTACAACGTCCCTCACCTCTCATGAATTATTTCACGTAACCAGTTCAGTCAAACGATTACTCTCTATTTAATTTCTGCCAGAATCACTTATTAACAGAATTAGATATATACGTATAAAATATATCAGGAGAATAAAATATGCCTTATAGATCAAAATGGCATATAATTGTTCACATACGATAGTGCATATGAGCTTTTATTATATGCTAGCATGTGAATTATCGCAAATTATCTAAAATATATTTCTCGATATCTATCGACTCGATAGATATCGAGAAATATTCCTCAATAGCTTTCTAAATGACGCAACGCTATGCCACATTACGTCGCCTTGAAGTAACGATCAGCTGATATTTGTTATTGTTTTGAAACGTACGCATTTCTCGTCGAATTGAACTGAATATTGTGCAATAAAATCTCTCGTAGCAGATAACAAAAAAGAAAATCTACTCTATTTTAGTCAATGTCGGGAATTATCTCATGAGTGTGGACCTGGAAGGTTTATTTTTCGCGAGCGCTTGCGTGAGTGAAAAATAGTACTTTCAGGTCCACATGATGAATTTATTCAGAAGCTTCCTAAATGACTTTACGCATCGGCGCATGACGAGCTCGAGCTCGTTCCAACGAGGGGTCATAACAATTGTTTTGGAGACAAAAAATGAAAAAAATAATGAAAATTAAATGGCGATTTTTGAGAAAAGCGCTGACCGGTTTTGGCCGTTACGTTAGGTAAAGGGTTAAAAGAATAATACATAGACTACAAAGAGTACATCGTGTGGAAGTGAGAGTTTGAAATTATGTGTATTTGGTACACAGTCTCGCGCTCTCCCCTCTCTCTTTCCCTCTTTCTTCCAGCGTTGGGACGTCCTTCAAGACGGGGGTCCCCTTCTAGCCCCCCCCGCAATGCGGGCCCTGTGGGCCCACCCCCTACGCCACTGGGGAATTATCTCATGAGTGTGGACCTGAATGTTTTATTACTTAATAATACTTTCAGGTCCACACGAATTCACTAAACAGCGTAGATATCCTAAATTTTACATGATAATGTTTCTAGAACATTTGGTACACCAAGCTATTTTGGGTATATTTTATTTATACCATGATCGTCAGATTATTAAGAGTCGTTTTCATTTTTTCGCGATTTTACTGAGCAGCAGACGTACATACGTGCGAATCTGTTTTTGTTTACATGAGCATCGGTGGGCAGCACCTCTACTGTCAATTTTATCGCCGAAACGAAATGAAAAAAAAACGGGGCCTTTTTCATTTTAATAACATTACAACATACTATTTTCAAGTAACATTTTTTCTCCGCCGAATAAACTTGTGCGATATTGTAGCCAGTGGCTAGAGCTGTTCGCGGAATATTTTACTCTTTTAATTAAATGACCGTACTGGTGAACATATTAACATGAGATAATGCATGTTTGTTAATTTTTGGTGTCTTATGGGGGAAACTCATTTAAAAACGTAATAAATAATTGCCACTTTCATTTCACTCTTCGCGAGGCGACGTGCGATGAATTTAGACAAGTTTGCATTCAGGTCGACGTTACCAAAGGTCAGCTTGGATGTAGTTCCACTGTAGATGTAAATTTTAAATATTGAAATCCCATTGCCCACATTTGGTGTGTAAAGCTAAAATTTATGTCATTGGCTTTTCATATATATAGTAGAATAGATGGTTTAACCCTTTACCTAACGCAGGCGATAACAAAATTTATTATTTTAAATATCATTTTTTTTAATTTTTCAAAAAAATTTAACAAATCCATATCATGTGACCCTTCATTGGAACGAGCTCAAAGAGCTCGTTCCAATGAGGGGTCACATGATATGGTTTTGTTGAAATATTTTGAAAAATTTAATTTTTTCAACTGCTCAATTTGCATATTACGCGGGCGGATGCGGGGGATTGATTAAGTAAAGGGTTAACCACGTATAGGACTCAAAAAATCAGACCGGGTGGCTAAGGGAAACGATGGAGATAATGGAGAAGTACTCAAAAGAGAGTGAAGATTTAGAAGGGGGACTGAAGCAGGGGAGTAGCCTAATCGGGAGAAGCGTGCCCGTGGATTGTAATAGAAAAAGGCGAGCTGAAATTAAGAACAACAGCTCTTTGGAAGGGATGTACAAAAAGAGATGCCGCAGCTTTTGAGGAGTAAGTAGACGGATCTTATGGGGGTCTCTTTGTTGTTCAAAGTGAAGTCTCTGGGAAGAGGGGAGAAATCGGGAAAGGCGAGGAAAGAGAATGCAAAGTGTGTAATTTAGGAGTAACGGAGAACCTAGAACACTTCATTCTAGAAAGCCTAGAAGAAAAAAAGGCTCGTTTGTGTTAATGGATAATCATGGTATAAAATTCTTATATCTGCTTCTTCTTGATATCATGTAAAACTATTACAAATGGCTGAAGCGTTTCTACTGATAAGGAAACAGGTGTCCCTGAGTGTGTCGAAACGCTCATTTCCAGTATATCATCGCTTCTTCGTGACTAAAATCATTTCGTGACTAAAATCATTTCCAACTTATTTTCTTCCTCTGCAAAGAATGGGGTCCAACCGGGTGATTTCTGGTTACGACTAGATAACTTTATTCTGATACTTCCTTTGCCACTCACACGTTTGTTACGCGCATCATCTTTAATTGAGTTATGTTTGTAGACATCTGCTATAAAATCTACTCTTGTTGCTTCAGCTCAATAAGCTGGGTGAATGCTTTTTTGAACACAGGTTTGCGTTTGTACATTATATCATTGTATCGTCAGAGGTGTCAAGTGACAGTGGAATAGGACTGAGGGGAAATTTCTTAACTTCTCGCATATGCAGTCGTCACATATTTTCAGTCTTCTACTTTGACCAATAACTGTCATACGATTAACCCTTTACCTAACCTGAAAAGCAGACGACACTTGCAAAAATAATTCTTGAATAACTAATTTTTTTCATTTTTTGTCTCAAAAACATAGGTTATGACCTATGTTTTTGAGACAAAAAATGAAAAAAATAATGAAAATTAATTGGCGATTTTTGAGAATAGCGCTGGCCGGTTTTGACCGTTACGTTAGGTAAAGGGTTAAACAGCTTTCAAGCAACCTTCACGAAAGCCTCACTGTTGTGAAGCTTGACCTTCTGTGACTTTGGTTTAATTAATGCTTAAATACCATTTTTCTAATTGGATGATATAAGTCTTCAATGAATGATTGTATTACGTTCCAGTAAGATTAAAATCCACGCCCTCTGATTGGATGAGTGCTGGCGTAGTTTCTTTTATGTTTACGGCTTCGGTAGCAAATGTTACCGTCTGACGTCACCACGCGAAATATTTGAAATGACGTTGCCCGTTTCGTATTTGCTTTATCAACGGAATGACTAGCAAGTCACTTCATTTTTCTAGATTCTTCACACAGGCAGCAGACGATGTTCTGGGTGAAGCGTCGTTTAAATTACAGACCGATTTACGATTTGAACTAAGATGGAAAGAGTGTATCTAGTTCATTGATTATTTGTCCAGTGCCGTTGTGGGGTACACGAGAGGTTTACTTACTAAACTTGTGATCTTTAAAGTTGCCCTGAACAAGGCAACTTTTAACGCTTCCAAGTTTAGTAAATAAGCCTCTCGTGTTTCACGATGTAGGTTTTGGGATAGGGGTAGAGTCTTATTGGAACATATACGTTTTTGTGATGAGTTGACGGTAACATGGTCTGAGGTTTGCGGCTCGGAGCGTATGTTCACAGTAACTTATTCTGATGGCAATTAATTCTGAAACTGTCAGTTCACCTGCCTCTGTCAGTATTAAAGGTGCGCCCTGTGGTTGAGTCATCTATGGTAACACGAGTGATGAGTACACGGAGATTGTCAGATGGTTCAAATGGATTGGATCTACTGTAAGAGTAGATTCTATCCCCCGGAAATATTATCCACCCAGATAAAATATCCTAAAGAAATTCTGTCCATAAACAGGAAATTTTGACCTCCCAGAATATAAATATTTTTGTTCTAATCTTTGTGTACAGACATGGTGAATGAACAATGGGCCATTATGTTCATATATATCACCTCGTATTGTAAGCATCAAGGAGACATATTACACTGAGTCAGGTGCAGGCTGCAAGCCGAGAGGTCCTCTGTTCGGATCCCTCCTGTGGCAACCGCGTCAGTGTGTCCTTGGGTAACACACTTCACCCCCATGTCCCCGTGGGGGTACGGTGGCGCTGTCTACTAAGGCGTTGCGCACGTCGATGGTGCACCTGTCTTCAATCAATGCTAAACCTGCCTGTGTGGAGAGAGTAAGTTGGGGAGCTGACAGTTGCTCACCGTTGCTCGGTGGTTCTCTCCGGGTACTCCGGCTTCCTCCACCCGTAAAACTGTCGTGGTAATGAATGGCCATTGTGCAGAAATATGTGACCTTAAACACCAAAACATAAGTCAGTGATTATTGTTCACTGGAAATATTATCCTGTTAGGTATGGTTTTACTCTGGTATTAACCCTTTACCTAACGCAACGGCCAAAACCGGTCAGCGCTATTCTCAAAAATCGTCAATTAATTTTCATTATTTTTTCATTTTTTGTCTCAAAAACTTAGGTTATGACTCCTCGTTGGAACGAGCTCGCCGAGCTCGTTTCAATGAGGGTCATAACCTATGTTTTTGAGACAAAAAATGAAAAAACATTAGTTATTCAAAAATTGTTTTTGCAAGTGTCCCCTGCTTTTCATGTTAGGTAAAGGGTTAACGCTAATTAAAGCAGACCCAAACAGAACATGCAGTATGAATACTAATTAAACAATATAAGAATCAGATTATACTGGGAGTACTAATTACACCTGAAAAACCTGGCATGAATTATTTTTGTAGGCCTACTGTCAATTCAAATCACTTTTTCACTCCTAGCTTCTTCACATAAATTATAAAATGGATTGTAAAGAATATGAGATTCTTTGGATTTTGTTGTCAAGGAAAGTGATCCTACAGATTTATTCTAATAATCAAAAAAGATGTCTGAGGAATAAAGCAAAAACTGTATTTATGATGAAGATGATTGATTCTATGTTATTAAAGTCCAGGAGAAGGAAACTTATAACTGAGGACAAACAATTATAATAATTAAGCAATGCCATAAAAGTGTTGCGTGTCACGTAGGAACAGACAAAACTTTTGATATGTTGAAAACCAAATTTTATTGGAATGGCATGATGACTGGTCAATAAAAAAAAACTGTGACTACAGTTAGTGAAATGTCTTGTGTACCAGATACTCCCCTACCTTGGGCCAAAATAGGAATCGACCTTATACGACCGTTTGTGAAATCAGATGGCCCACCATTGTATCAAAACAATTATAAATACGCTTTGACAGCCATTGATTACTTTACTAATTGGCCACAAGCTGTACCAATTTACTCTCAATCTTCCAGTTAAATAGTTGAAAAATTAAGAAAGTTCATTCATAGACATGGAGTAATCATTTCTGACAAGGGAGTATAATTTGACAGTGCAATCATGGATCAGTTCTGTTCATCGTATAATAAAATGTGTAGTGCAAGACCATCTATAGAAACAACGATGCATCTATTTGACCACACTATCAAACCAATTTTGTTATATGGAGTGGAACTTTGGGACAGTTATAACCCTACTCGTAAATCAGTACAGAAAGCATCCACTCATGTTAACCCATTTAGCATGATCTACGCTGATAACGTTGCTGATCGCTCACATTTTCGCTTCTGCAGATATTTGCTTGGAGTAAATACAGAGAGCTCACACATAGCAGTGTTGTCAGAGGTTGGACGATTTCCATTATACACCCGAGTAGTAAGATCTCAAATTTCATATTTGTACAGACTATATCATGTTGCTCATCCTTTATTATTTGATGCCTTTCGCTCAGTTCAGGAAGATCATAAAAATGGTTCTATTTAAGAACTGAATGTAATTTTTATAATCTTTATTGGAGTATGAACGTGTGGGAATGGGTACAAATTATGTATGAATCCCGAAAGGATTCATACATAATTTGTACCCATTCCCACACGTTCATACTCCAATAAAGATTATAAAAATTGCATTCAATTCTTATAATTACATTCCGTAACTGTTTAAACTACTTTTTACCAAACAACAAAGCAGAAAGACGAGAGGCGCTAAAAGTTAAAAACCCGCCCAAACACCGCCCGCATTACATTCTGTCAAATGCGCTCTACCGTAAATGCGGGTCATAGTACGACCAAATGTATTCATTGGAAAATGAATTAAATTTGGTCGTGACGTTTTTATCCAGCTGACCAATGGGAATTGAGTGTTTGGACCCAAAATGTATAACTACATTAACAATGTAATTATTTCTTGGTATACCACAGTAATGTCAATTTTAAAAATTTTGAAAATCAAGGAAGAAGCTATCATCATTCTTACACTTGAGCAAATCCTGGAAATTGTTGATAGAAAATTATATAAAACTTACATGAATGAGTGGCACTCAATTCGAAAATCATATCTCTCAAATGCTGAAGGCAAATTAGATTCCTACTTTACATATAAAAGAGCGTTTCAAAAAGAGCCATATTTGGAACTGAATGATTTTAATTCCCGAAAAGCCATATGCCAACTCAGAATTAGTGCTCATAATCTTAGGATGGAGATGGATAGACACATGCCAAAGTACAGAAAAACACACAGAACTAGGCGTATATGTAAGCTATGCGATACTGGTAACGTAGACAATGAATTTCATTTTCTGATAGAATGTCTCGTGTATAGCAAACCAAGAAAACAACTTTTTGACCAGATAAATCAAAGGTTTATAAATGTTTCGGCTCTGAGTAACCAGCACAAGTTTATTTGGCTCATGCCCGCTGAAGACTTACCTGTACTTTAACTCCTAGGAAATTTCATACAAGAAAATTGCAAGTATAGAAAAAATACTCTGTTGTAAAAAGAAAGTTCAGTTAAATTTAGATTCCATAAAGCTATATAAACGATTGGCACTTTTGGGCTTTATAAATTATGTTTGCGGTCATGTTATACCCCAAAACTGTGCAATTACTGAAATAGCACACTCAAGTGAAAAATGTCAAAATCCATTTACATACAGTACTAGTAGAGTGGATTGTAACTAAATCACCCGCGGAGTGGAGTTGTCACGCAAGCTATAACTTTCAAATTTTGTACATATTGACAAAAACACAAGCAGTGTTTCAGCCAATGGACCTCCGGGTTTAACCCGGAGGTCCATTGGCTGAAACTTTGCTTGTACTGGTTATGCTTTGCAACACATTTGCAATTATTGCTCGGGTGAGGTCTCCACTCTGTGGGTTATTTAGTGATAATACACTCTCCACGTACTGTATGTCCTCTTTTCCCTGTAATTTGTTTCTTCCATTTCCCCCATTGTTCAAAGTCATTTGTATGTTTACTTTTTACTTCGTTGTTATCATTTACTACGTTGTTGCCATGTATAAACATGTTTATCTATTGACTGAAGTGAATTTTTTGATTTGATTGGTTGATAGATACATGGTATGAGACCACATTCATTGAAACCTACGATACGTCCGCCTAGCCACTGACAAATTTCCCTTACCCAGTGGAAGCCTCGTTCCGAAATCTACAAATTGTCCATACCCCGTAGAAGACGCGTCATTCCAGTTTTACGGTGTACATGTATTATATTTTAATTTTTTATCTCCAAAATATAGCTCATGACCCCTTATTGGAATGAGCTTGTCGAGTACCCTCCAATCTGGGGTTCATAAGCTATGTTTTTGAGACAAAAAAAGAAATTCAATAATTTTTTTTTACTAGTCATATCGGCATATTTTCACAAAAACTCTTTTGCACAAAAATCCCACAGTAACCTGTATGGCTCAACAATGGAAGATAAAAGATCTCATGCTGTGTGTGTTCACACATGAAAGAGATTGTACTTCTAAAACGGAAAGTCAATAGGTGAATTCGTTGCCCCGTGTCTGATCACGAGGTAAGGCTTATTACCTACCCGAAGCCAGCCGTATCCCATTCGGCCTTCGGCCTCTTGGGATACGGCTGGCTTCGTGTAGGTAAAAACCCGTACCACGTGATCAGACACGGGGTAACTAATAATACCCCATGTGGTCCATTGTGGTAGAAATAAAATTATCTTGTCTTATCTACCTATCTTATAATATCAAGCATTCAACAGCAAGTGCATTTCACCCTCAATCGAATGGGAAATGTGAAAGATTCAATCAAACATTGAAGTGTATGATAAATAAAGTTGTGTTGGATAATGGTGAGAGTTGGGACACGAAAGTAGATGAGAACCTGTTTGCATTTAGATCAACAGTCCATTCAAGTACAGGATTCTCACCATTCTACTTAATGCATATCAGACATCCCAATCTTCCAGTCAATGAATGTTCAAGTACTCAAGCTGATATGAGTCAGAATCATGCAAGTTCAATTAAGAATTGAATGCAATTTTTATAATCTTTATTGGAGTATGAACGTGTGGGAATGGGTACAAATTATGTATGAATCCCGAAGGATTCATACATAATTTGTACCCATTCCCACACGTTCATACTCCAATAAAGATTATAAAAATTGCATTCAATTCTTATAATTACATTCCGTAACTGTTTAAACTACTTTTTACCAAACAACAAAGCAGAAAGACGAAATAAAACATGTACGAACAAACGAGGCGAAAAACCACCCTCACATAAAAGACAAAGCGCACAACTCTGAGTTGTTGTCAAAAACCCGCCCAAACACCGCCTGAATTACATTCTGTCAACTGCGCTCCACCGTCAATGCGGGTCAAAGTTCGACCAAATGTATTCATTGGAAAATGAATTACATTTGGTCATGACGTTTTCATCCAGCTGACCAATGGCAATTGAGTATTTGGACCCAAAACGTATTACTACATTAACAATGTTATTATATGTCAAGGAGGATCAGCAAATTTCTAATGAACGTTTTAATGCAAATGTTAATGCATTTGTTGGTGAAGCGTCAGATCGTCAATCGGCTGTTTTCTGCAAAGCTATGGGAAATGTGACCAAGGCACATAAAAGGAATAAATAAGCTTATGACAATAGACATACAGTGTTTGAACAACAGTTTGATGTTGGAGAGAAAGTTCGTTTGAAAGATTGCATTAAAACGTTCAACAGATTAAATACAAAGGGCCTTGTATTATTAAATCATATTGTTCGAAGTGATTGTGTATTATAGAAGATTGTGACGGTAAAAAAGTTGGTCCTCACAACCAATGTAATTTCAAAAATGGCATGAATGGATTTCTGAGAACGAAATTAATCGGGATTCAATTTCACGTGATAGTGATACTGAGTCAGACAGCCCACTTTCTGGAACTGTGGCACAAGAGTTTTCATTGCACAAAAATGGCTCATCAACTGAAACAATTCCGGACATTATTTCTGATAGGGATGACTCTACGTATGGTATTCTCTCTGTACGACCCAAACGAAATACGTCGAAAAAATTCAGGCTTGTAATTTTGAAAACTGCAGGAGGGCCATTATGGTTCGCCTCAAATCACCACGGGAGGGCCATTTTGGGTTCACCTAAAATGACCCCAGGAGGGTCATTTATGATTTGCGGGGGCCATTTTGTTTCAGCCTGCTGGGTTGACAACTGATATCATTTTAAGGTACCCTACGTGGAGAGTGGATTGTAACTAAATCACCCAAACTATAACTTTCAAATTTTATACATATGGACAAAAAGCACAAGCAATGTTTCAGCCAATTGACCTCCGGGTTTAAACCGGAGGTCCATTGGTTGAAACTTTGCCTGTGCGTGTTATGCTTTGCAACAAATTTGCAATTATTGCTTGGGTGGAATCTCTACTCTGTGGGTGATTTAGTATAAAACACTCTCCACGTACTGTACATGGTTTGTGTAACTATGATTAACGTCATCACGTAATGTTTATTTGGAAAGTTACTTACTGTCTTTGGGTGACTACGTTGACGACACACTACAAACTTCACAAACTGCGCTTTCGTTACATGTAAGTAGTAGGAGATGTATGAAACGTCCCCCATTGACAGGATCGCATGCAGGATCTCATATGTGACGTCATAGTCACGTGACCTGGTGACGTCATGTTGTGTTGTCATGGTAACCCGCGTGAGCGGCCATCTTGTGACGTCATCTCCATAGTGATACGTGGTGTGAGGGCGCATGCGCAGCGCGTGTTGTTAGGGTGATACGTGTTTCCGCCGTCCATTTTGTATACTGGAGGCCGCCATCTTGGTTTCTATGGTAGCACGTGATTGCTATGTTACCAATGGCTTCTAACAAGACAGGGGTATGTTCGGTGGGTATGTTCGATTGAATCGGAGTAAATCTGATTACCACAAACAACCCCCCAAATCACCAAAATCCACCCAAAATCACCGAAATTGACTTTATTTCCCCAATTGATCGGCTTAGCACGTAGTGCTATAGTACCGAGAGGGTATCGGGGGTGCATTCGATTGAACAGGAGTAATGTTCTGGCTTAGAATTCCCCAGAATTCCTTTTTGGATTAGATTTAGATTTAGATTCTTTATTTACAGTATACTTACAAAAAAAAATTACATTTATATAGTACAAGTAGTGTTGATGTGTATACTGAGGGAGATGTCATAGCCAGATTGACTGTCTTCCTGTCACCCCCCTTGGAATTGCAGACAGACTGTGACCAAAAATTATCTATATGTAACAGATTACATGCACTGATATAGGATGGACAGAGCACAGGTAAATTCATTGCTGGGGGCCGTGCTATACAGGTTCCGTCCTGTACCTACACCTATACCGGCTGGAGACTGGTGGTTGCAAATTGAAAGAGGGCAACCTGCTTATCGTGTCCATTCTCCATCACTCCGTGCAACTCCAAGTCCCAGCGAAAACTCTTTGCGAAACCGGCGTCGAGAGTACTATTGGTATGTTTTGTGCATAAAGTCCACGTCGGTCAGCACACCCTTTGAGCCCATATTTAAAAGTGCTCAGCATGTGTGCCGATCGACGAGTCTTGTATCACAGCAGGGAGTACATGTATGCGTTATGGTACATCTAAATGCGGGAGTATAAGCCTGTTGGGTTTGCTTAGGTTCACAATTGCTGAATGTTGGTGGGGCTACACGGAGCGTGCAGGCGCGGACACGAGCAGCAAGTTTAGATCAGACGAGGGTTCCAGATTTATGTGCAGAGTATGTCAGTTAACTGTAACTAGATCGAGAGTTGCCAAACACTATATAGTTGAATAATCCTAAAGAATTACAAATTTAAAATGTGCAGTCTGGACAATAGGGATTATTACAGCGGACATCGGTTGAATATGATGACAGAAATGTTGAAGTCAGTTTTCTCTTTAGTGTGTTTCTGTCATTGATATGACGGGTTGTATTGTCTAGGGAGTTCCATATTTTAGGAAACGCATACAGAGGAAGTTTGTCTAGAGATTTGGTTCGCGTTTTTTCTATGTATAAGAGACCCGACTGTCTGGTGGCCCTACCAGACGAATTGTCCACGATGCTAAAGATATCGCTAAAAGATGGGGGTAGTCTTCCATTTTTCCAGTCAAGACAAACAAGGAAGCATGAAGTTTAAACAGGTCGTCAACCTTTAATATTTTATCTTTTTTTGAATAAAGGGTCTGTATGGGCGTTATATCCTTTATTGTTGATTATACGTAAAGATCGCTTTTGCAAGATCACTAGTTTTTTTACTTCCTCAGCGTTCCCCCAAGTCTGTATTCCGTACAGCAGATGGCTGTGTATTAAGGCGTAGTAGAGTGTTTTCATGGACCCATGTGGAAGGATTTTCTTGATTTTGTTGAGACTGTAATTAGCTCGAGCTATTTTCGAACATTACTGGGATATGTGGGCTTTGTACGACAAATGTTCATCAATATTTATTCCCAGAAATTTTGCTGATTTGTCTGTTTCGGTTGCTCCAACTTTCTTTATTATTTGATTATTTATCGTTATCCCGTGGCCAATATTAGTGTTACTTATTTTGTTTGGGTTCAATACTATGTATGTGTTTTTTTTTGCGTTCAACAGCAATTGATTCGCGGAACACCATTCAAATACTTTATGAAGTTCCTCATTAAAATACGTTGTTAGTAAGTTATAGTTGGGGCCTGAACCGTGTGCTGTTGTATCATCAGCAAATGATAAAAGATTCAGTGAGGTTGAATTACCAATGTCATTGATATATAATAAAAAGAGGACTGGTCCTAATATGGAGCCCTGTGGAACACCACAGGTCTGTATTGCAGGGTCCGACGTATGATCCTGGTAAGTAACATACTGAGACCTGTTGGTCAAGTAGCTTCCGAACCAGTTATTGACAAGCCCTCTGATTCCATATTTCTCCATCTTACGTAATAATATATCGTAATTTATTGAATCAAATGCCTTGGATAAATCCAGGAACACAGCTAGGGTACTATCTTTCCCTTGTTTATTATTTTCTATTGCCGTGCTTTTTAGGAGCTGTAGAATAGGGTGGATTGTAGCATGTTGCTTTCTGAATCCATATTTGTTGGGAGAAAGAATATCAAATCTATTTAAGAAGCTCGTGAATCTTTTCTCCATTAGCTTCTCCATAACTTTTGAAAACTCCGGCAGTATACTAATAGGTCTATAGTTGGTGAAACTGTGTTCATCACCTGCTTTGAAGATGGGTATTACCTTAGCAACTTTCATCTTATCTGGCACTATGCCGCCGGTGAAGGAGTTATTAATGATATGTGCAACAGGATCTATAACTTCATTAATCGTTTGTTTGAGAAGACGTGTAGATATATTATCGGAATCATTTGATGTTTTGGGCTTCATTTTGTTTACTACGTAGCCGACTTCTACAGGATTAGTGGGAGTTAAGTAAAAGTTATTCGTAACGTTACTGTTCATGTAATCTAAATAGGAATTGTTGGTGTGCTGAATCTGTTCGGACGTTATCTTCCCAATATTGACAAAGAAGTTATTAAATTCTTTAGCTATGTCTTGCCCTTCGTTTATTTCTTTATTGTCGTGGATAAAAAACGAGGGTAGTTTTGATTCTCGTTTATCTTTTTGAATTGCTTGGTTCAAAATTTGCCATGTTCGGCGCATATTATTCTTATTTTCATTAAGGATATCCCTATAATAAATTGCCTTGCATTGTTTTTTAACCTTGTCAAAGATTCTGCAATAGTTTTTGTAGTTTAGTTTATTCTGTTCATTCGGTAGTTTAAGCTTTTTATTATAGAATTTTTGTTTGTTATTAGAAGATATGATCAGTCCCCTGGTCATCCACGGTTGTTTTTTGATAAATTTGTTGTTCTGGCGCATGTTTTTAAGTGGAAATGCTTTTTCGTAGGCTTCCTTATAAATGTCTAAAAAGGTTTCATATGAGGAGTTTGGACAATTGGACTGCATTACTGTTGAAAAGTCACTTCGAGAGAGGAGTATTTTGAATTTGGCAATACTTTCGGCATTTATAGTTCTCTTCAGGGTGAATCGTGGTGTGTTATTTGTCCTTGGCGCTGATTCAATATAGAAGACACCAAAGTGGTCTGAAACATCCGAAATAATTATTCCGGACAGGGTATTTCTTGACAGATTGTTAGTGAATATATGATCTATTAGACTGGCAGAGTGACTCGTTACTCTTGTCGGTCTTGTAATGTAGGGTAAGAATCCTTGACTGAACATGAGGTCAATATATTCCCCTGTCTTTGAGTGCGTGGTTGCTTTCAGCAGATCTAGGTTAAAGTCGCCCATAATATAAACCTTTTTACTTTCGGCACTCAGAAGATCAGTTAATTCATTTAATTTGGATAAGAACAGATATCGGCTTTTGGTGGTGTATTTGGTCTATAAATGACACCAATAATTTTGGAATTTGGTTTTTCAGTGATCTCAATAAAAAGCGATTCGAAAACATGGGGAATAAAGACCGAGAGATCACTTCGCACTTTGTATTGAATTTCTTCTTTTATGTAAAATCCCACTCCCCCTCGGCCGTCATCATTCTCGGATCTCATGTTTTTAATAATTGGGGCATAGCCCTCCAGAGTGTACGAGCTATTTGATGGGATTTGAAATATTTCCGTTAGTCCGATTATGTCAAAGATATTTTCTTTCGTTTGCATGTTGCACAACAAGTGTTGAAGAGAATCCCAGTGAGCTTTTAAACTTTGGCAGTTGATATGGAATAAAGAAAATCCGATATCTAATGTATTTACTGTGCATCGAATGTCGCTCGGCGAGAAATACTTACACTCATTTGCATTTTGTTTGAATGGTGAATCGTCATTTTCAGGTAAAGAACACACTTTATCATTATAGAGCTCTATAAAGTCGTACTCTGCATTAGTCTGCACCTCGTCGAGTGAAATGCTACCCGCCATTTAATACCACAGTACCAACATGATCTCCAACCGGATATCTGTGTAAAACCGAGCGTAGGATACTCAAAAAGTTAAAAAATTTATAGTAATTTATATATTTTTTATACTTACCAATGACCCAGACTTAGCTGGTGCTAATCTCCATAATTCAGGGCCAAACACAAATTTTGCCCCCCCAATCCCCAAAATTTGCATCAGAAACCGAAAAATACATGTCCTATATGGCCCTCCATACATCGACTCCTCTGTGCATGTGCAGTGTCGAGGAGGTCCCGAAATTGGCGCCAATTATCATTCTTACAACCAGTGCCTGGTAAGCGTTATGTACTCAGCGGGGAGGTATGAGTTCCCAACTCCTGGGAGGGCCATCCCCGTCTGGGTCATTGGTAAGTATAAAAAATATATAAATTACTATAAATTTTTTAACATTTTTATACTGTACCGATGACCCAGACTTAGCTGAATAGTAAATAGGCTGGAGGGCCTAGGACATAAAGGAAAATCCAATAAGCTCAATTATGTATAATAGAATATCCTCTCCAGGAGAAAAGAAGAGATAGGCTTTACATGTATCTTTCCTATTTATAATAAAGAAGAAAGACACAACACCGATTAGTAATTGAGCATAATAATCAATGATCTCTATTAACATCCAGTATAACCCTTTATACTAATATTTTTAAAGGTAAGCCAATAAATAAAGGAAGTCCAGAGAAATGAGACTCTTTATATTCATTAAAAGTGTCCGAGGATTGTATATTAACGCTCGTTTGACACATGACATATACAAATGCTTCACACCGAGCTACACTTTAAAAATATTACATGGATGATTAAACATTATCTTTACACTTTAAAACCATCCCGGTACCGACTCAGAATTACTGACTCTGGGGGAGGTATTCCCTTGCTTTTCACTATAAAGCAGGTGACCTAAGGGAACACCCGCCCCCCCCCTTCCCCTTGCCCTGGGTCAAATACCCCAGAGCGAAGAGGGCAGCAGGACAGAGTCACTGCCGGAACAGAAAGCCTACATAACTATAGTTGCAACTGTTTAGTGGACGATATTCTGAGCAACTGATAACGGACCTAAACAATGGAGGTCTCCAGAAATGGACTCAATATTTCTGAGATAAAAATTAGTGAATGTGGAAGGTTGAGACCAATATGCAGCCTTCATTAAATCAGTAATAGCAATACAATTAGCATAGGCCCAAGAAGTAGAAAGAGCTCTTACTTCATGGGCTGAGATCTTGAGTGCCGACTGCTGAGAAGAAGATAATTTTTCATAAGCAGTTCGAATAGTTAATTGAATCCATCTAGCAATAGAATGGACCACAATATCCTTTCTATTAGGCATCAAAGACAGAAAGAAACGTTTACGTCCCTTTCTGATAAACTCAGACCTACGTCTGTAAATACGTATTGCTCTAACAGGACACAGTAGAGGCCTACGCCCATCAGATGATGGAAGGGCCTTAATAATAATAGGTTCAGGATACTTATTAGGAGCCTGATTCTTAGCCAAAAATCCAACATTAGTGGTAAAGGTAATAGTATTACCGACACTACGGTAGTGAGAATCCTCCACAGATAGTGCATGAAGCTCACTAACTCTTCTAGCAGAAGAGAAAGCTAAGAGAAAAGCTGTCTTATATGTTAAGAATTTGAAGTCAACTGTGTCAAGAGGCTCAAAAGGCGCTTCTTTTAGCTTAAGAAGAACCCAGGCCAAATTCCACTTCGGAATTAATCTAAGGGTTCTAGGTCTATTTATCGAAAAATTCCTAACTAACTTTGATAAAGAGACATTAGTTCCAATTCTCAAGCTATCATGATGTGCATATGTATCAGATAGCATAGACCTATAACCCTTAATGGTGATAGGCTGCAGATTAATCTCATCAAACAAGTATACTAGAAAGTTTGCTATGTCTGGAATGGAGGGATCATAAATATCTACTGAATGATCCTCACACCACTGACAAAAGACCTTCCACTTAGCAGCATAGTTTAGCGAAGAGGAGGTCCTCCTGCAGTTAGAAATCGTGTCCACTGCTCGTTCTGTAAAATGTTTTCCGTGCAAGAAGGACTGCACAATGGAAATACGTGAAGGTTTAGACCTTGCGGATTGTGATGGAGGATGCGCGATTTCCCTTGCGAAAGAAGATCCTCCCGTGGAGGAAGCTTCCTCGGCATGTCCCACAACAGACACCTGAGTAGATTTATCCACGGTCTCTGTGGAGACAGAGATGCTACCAACAGAATCTTGCATTGCGATTGTTTTATCTTGAGCAATATCCGCTGAATCAACGGCACTGGAGGATACGCATATCCTATCATTCCGTCCCAAGAGATCGAGAGAGCGTCTACTGCAAACGCTCGAGGATCCGGACAAGGTGACACATACGTCTGCAACTGATTGTTGAGATGTGTCGCAAATAAATCTATCATTGGCAGTTCCCATTGGTAGCAAATCTGATTGAATACTTGCTTGTTGAGAGTCCATTCTGACGGCAACAGGCGACCCCTCCGTGAAAGGGAGTCTGCTAAGACGTTCAGACGACCCGGAATATGACGGACGGAGAGAAGAATCTGATGTTCTAGTACAAACAGAAGAATTCTTTCCGTTAGATTGAGCAACGGAATGGAATGAGTGCCGCCTTGGTTCCGAATATACGCAACTACTGTCGTATTGTCGGACATAATTTGCACATGTGCATTCTGAATCACGTCTATCCAATGACGTAAAGCAAGCCAAATCGACATCATCTCTTTGATGTTGATGTGCTTGCTCAGAAACTGCGGATCCCAAAGACCCTGGCACTTCAAATCCGATGGGCTCAGTGTCGCGCCCCAGCCTGTTTGACTGGCATCCGTCATAATCGTAAAGCTCGGATCTGGCAACTGCAGTGGAACTCCCTGAGTTAACCACTGTATATCTGCCCAAGTCTGAATCTCTTGTTTCACTTGGCTTGACAAGAGTATGTCCGTTTCGAGCGAATGAATCTTCACTCTCCAATTCTGAGTCAGATAGACCTGGAGAGGACGAGTGCGTAGCCGCCCCATCGGAATGAGATCCGAGGCAGCTCCGCACAGACCTATTAGTCTCATGAATTCCCTCGCTGACACTTTGTCTGAGTGAAGACAATAGCGAGCATAACAACTGACTAATTTCGCTCTGGTTAACGGCAGATGAACGAGATTGTTGTGCGTCTCGAAGCTCATTCCCAGGTGGGTAAATGACTTGGACGGCACCAGATCCGACTTCTCTTCGTTTACTATGAAACCGAGACGTCGGAGCAATAGAAGCAGATTCTGCATGTCGTTCTGAAGCGTTAACTCGTTGCCGTATCTCTGAAGAATATCGTCCAGGTAAGCCGACGTTACCGCAGACGAATGAGCTCGGAAATGAGTCATTACCGAGTTCATTACTCGAGTGAATGCCCAGGGCGCTAGATTCAGACCAAAGCACATCGCTCGGAACTGATAAACAACACCTAGGACAGCGAAGCGAAGATACTTTCTGAACGCCGGATGTACCATGACGTGAAAGTATGCATCCTTGAGGTCTATGCTCGCAGCATAGTCGTTCACTCGAATGCTCGCTCTGACCGATCGAATGGTCTCCATATAAAACTTTGGAGCCACGATCAGCTTGTTTATCCAGCTTAAGTCGATCACTGGACGGAACGAGCCGTCTGGCTTCGGAACCAGAACAAGATGGCTGTAGAAACCTGGAGATTCCTGGTTTTCTACGACCTCTATCGCGTTCTTCGTTAAAAGAGACTGGACTTCTGATAGAAGTGCCGTTCTTTTCTGACAATTTGACGGAAGCTGAGTCCATCTTGGACTTCGAGTTAACGGAGGCTTGCCTTTGAAGGACAGTTTTAGTCCTTCTGAAATAACCCCTAGAACCCAAGGGTCCTCCGTAATTGATTCCCAATTGCTTGAGAAACTCGACAGTCTTCCGCCCACCGGAACGCGACAGAGGTCTAGACCATCACTTCCTGGATCCGCGAGGCTTGCGGTAGGAGAAACCACGTCCTTCGCGACCCGCACCTCGCCCCGTCGGCCTAGGGTCGTCTGACCGGTTATTTCGGCCAGCATAACGGCCCCTAGTCGAGTCGCTACTCTGCCGGTCTCTAGAGTAAGACCTAGAGGACGCATAGGAACCTCTATAGGAACTTCCCCTGGACGAGCTCGTCCCGGAAGTGCCTGGCCTACTCTTGTCTGCTGGTTCCGATTTCTTGGAAGCAGACTTAAACAACAGAGAGTCCGAAGCTTTCTTTGTTAATTTATCATATATATCAGAAAGCTTGCCACTGAAGAGAAACTCTCCAGAGACCGGAGCGACTCTAAGAGAGTTTTTCACCTTACTGTCCACGCGTGTGGAAGTAGCCAAGGCCGCGTCACGTCGAGCTAACTCCAGATTTGCCACTGAAAGGGCGGAGTTATAAGTGGAAAACGCTATGGCCCTGGACAGAACTCTTAAAGACGTTTGTACGTCTTGAAATTCAGGTCCTTCAGTGTGTAATGACAACGCTCTAGTAAGGTGATCTGCGTAGGAAAGAGCGTCTAAACTAGCTCTGTTAGACGATATCGTCGTTTCCATCGTAGACGACGGAAGTGACATAGACGACGGCATGGATATATCAAGGTCTTCAGCCTGGTCGTCTAAACGCAGAGGAACTCTCTGGATGCCCTGACCTGCCGTATCAAACTTGTTCCTTTGATTAATAAACGGCAGCTGTAGAGCAGATGCCGGTAGGAAGGCTGACCTGCCCGTCTTGTTGGCAAGCTTATCAATAGCGTCATTCAATAACTCAAAAATCCGAGAGACATTCCTGGATTGTGATGGAAATTCCGGGACAATGTCCCTAAACCGATTAAAAAACTCGGTGTCCAGTGGCGCTATCACCCTCCTATCCGGCTGCGCAGCATTTTGGTCTGGCGGAACAACTTCTGGAAGATAATACCGGATGAATTCTACGGCTATTTTATGTTGTTCCGAAAGGGAAATATCTAATTCATCAGAATCCCTTTCGCCATCCTGCCGGACCTCATGTAAATCATGTAAATCTCGGTCGTCCGCACCGGATCCAGCGGCGGAACCTACCGACCCAGCATCTTCTGACATTTCATGTTCCGACAGAGGTTCTGACGGTTGCTGGGATGCTGCGATTAACCTTGCTATCTGTGATAGCACATCCGTTACAGAGGCCTGGGGAGCGGCGGTCTTACTGGATTTAGCCGCCGGAAGCTCCCTGGACGTTGCATCCTGCATACATCTTTTATGCGAACGTCTGGATGAAGAAGGCCTCGAATCCCTGGCTACCGGATGGCGTGACCTGATCGCCGAGGAATCCCTGGTCGGCGAAGCTGACTGTAATCCACTGGTCACATAGCCAAGGTGCGGTCGAGTGTGCTGCTGAGAGGATATGGAAGCCTTATAGGTAGCCTCGGCGGACTGCCTATATACCGGAGCATCCCGAGCAGCGGACGTATGCTCCGACTGCGTAACACTACGGATTACAACATCTGGTCCTAGATGCTGTTGTCTGAGAGAGGGACCTCTCTCGCTTGCAGCCCGTGTCGAACTAGACAAGCTAAACACCGGACTGTCAGGCTTCCTCCGATCCATCCTCCTTTCCGTCGTCACTGGGTGTGCACGTGGATGTTTTATAGTGCTCGCAACACCCGACTCTCTCTGCTGGACCGCAACGGATGAACCAGAGTGCTGCCCCATTCGGTGAATGGACGCAGCCCCGGTCGAGCTAGCAGACGTCAATCCCTTCGGGTTCCTTTCAGGGAATTGACGAATCTCCATGAGCACTTTTGCCGCTAGCTCTTCACTTGTATGTGACGACGGAGGCACACTTCTGGACGACATCACGGAAACATCACCCTGTTCTTGTTCCTCTGAAAAAGAGAGTGAAACACTAGAGTGACTCTGAGGAGAAAGAACCGGAATGGATCTTTCTCCAGGAACAACATACCGTGACACACGTTTCCAACGTTTTTCATCCCATTTGAAACACACAGAACAAAGATCAGTACGAGTACAGAGAGAACAATTAATACAGAGATCATGAGAATCATAGGAAGACTTCCTCCTATTACAATTTGAACAATAATCATTCATAGTTGAAATGTAAACAATCAAAGTACTCGCACTAATCCTTGAAAATAAAGATACATAATACAAGAATCCATTATATTCATTAATAAATAATGATTTGAAAAGAAAAATTTTTTTTTTTTTTTTTTTTAAAAATTTTTTCAGAAGAGCCCAAGTTCCCAAAGGGAACCCTGAGCCCAATGGATCCCAAAAAAGCCTAAGTGTGGACAAAAATTTAAATTCATTTTGAAAAAATTAATGAGACACTTACGGACAATAATAATGTATCTTACTATGAATAAGAGATGCAGAAGACAAAAAATCACTATCAGCAGTAACTGTTGTCAACCTAAGCAAAAGTGTCAACAAACCGAAAACATGACTCCAGGCACTGAAACAACATGGCCCGAAATCAGTCACCAATTAAAACACTATCTGATGCAAAACAGAGGCTTCCACAGAAGAAACTGTAGAACATCAGATGGTAGATGCAGACCAAAACGCCTAAACACCCCTAGGGTGAGGACGTAAACATGGGGAAAAAACAGAAATAAATCTGTTACGAAGCCAAAACTCCCAAGAAATTTTAGTAATAAACATTACACAAAATTAAGCCAAAACATGGGAGAATAGCTAGGGGGGAATAAGGAAGGTAGAGAGGAAACACTGATCAAACAATGGTACTTCATAGCAAGAATGACAACATCAGGTCTATGCCTTGAAAAAAGGCAACTAGAAATAATTTCATAAAATAATTTTAAGTTACAGCCCTGAACATTTTCTTGCACTAAATATTTTCCTCTCCTCCTAATGTATCCTCTTTATTTCCACCATTTCACTCATGAATATGTGTCTGGCATCATAAAAACTGAGATTTGAAAGCACAAATAACAGAGAAGTGTGACTGTTTTGGACTGCAATGGAATGATGTGTTGAGTCATTATTTCCTTCACAGCTTCAGGTAAAACAGTGTCCGATATACTCGTCAGCTGACTCTGGAGCTCATCTTTGAATCCTTGTAATTCCTCCTTGAATTCATCTTTGAAACGACTAAACAGAGAGCAGAGTTTATTTTCAAGATTAGAATCGTCCATTGTTGAAGGAAAGGTGGTTGACAGGTTCTCTCGTAGTTTCTCTAAGAAAGGTTTTTGTGTTACAGTTGATAGTATCATATCCGACATATTGCATGCAATTATATTTTTCGATTTGGTCGAACTAGAAATAAAATCTGGAACAAAACCTGCCCCATGCTCAATCTCGGTTGGCGTAATATCACTTAAGTCACTCAACGAACTGGTTGTGCGGAAACTCTTTGTCCTGCAATCAATCGGTGACAACTTTTCAGATGTTCTCTTCTTTGACCTCTCAAGTATAGGCTGGCTTGCTGACAATGGTTTGTCAGATATCTTCCCCAATGTTTTCTTTTTAGGTTGAACAAGTGAAGTCTGATTGGTTGGTTTTGATTTATCTGAGCTTCTTCTGTTATTCATCATGTTGTGGTGAGCTCAACTCAGTACAATATCAATATAATAATCAATAATATGCCTCGAATTAATGGAAATACCAATAGAATTAACGCGCAATTCTCCCAGAAAATTAAATTACAAAATCCACAACTACCATAGTCCTTTTCAAGAGTTTAACATGCAGTCATGATATCCACCACTTGAACGAGAAACTTTCACTATAATGTTTAACCACCCGTTTAGTCAGGAGCTCGAATCTACGTGTCAGCACCTCCAATCGCCATTTTTCTTCAATCCCTATCCCACGACGTTTTTCCCATTAAAAGACACGTTCCTTCGGTCATTACCCAGAATTCTCTGCTTCTATCTATATATGCAATACTTTTCGTCTACCTGACCATGTTCCTTTATCCTGGAGTATACTCCAGTAGCATAGAAGAGCCTATTATTTGACTTCGAGTCATTCGAGCAATATGCCGAGTCACTCGATCGAGCAATTGCTCTAAGGCTCATTTGCTCGATGAGCTTCGAGTCGTTCGAGCAATGACTTATCAGTAACTGCTCGATAGATTATTGGCTTTGGGAATGATATTGGCTTTGGGAATGATATTGGCTTTTGTTGTACAGAAGGGAGATAACTCTGCATACAGGTTATGGGAAATCAAGCAATCTAATTGGTTAATTATAATTTATATAAATGATCCAGATAAATGAAACAACAAGAGTACTTGGAATAGGGTCAGAACTAACAAGAATAGACTAGAAAAGCTAAATATAGTAATAATAAGCAAAGCTGTTCCAAATAATCGTCTCTTCTACGCTACTGGAGTATACTTCAGGATAAAGGAACATGGTCAGGTAGACGAAAAGTATTGCATATATAGATAGAAGCAGAGAATTCTGGGTAATGACCAAAGGAACGAGTCTTTTAATGGGAAAAACGTCGTGGGATAGGGATCCAAAAAGGAATTCTGGGGAATTCTAAGCCAGAACATTACTCCTGTTCAATCGAATGCACCCCCGATACCCTCTCGGTACTATAGCACTACGTGCTAAGCCGATCAATTGGGGAAATAAAGTCAATTTCGGTGATTTTGGGTGGATTTTGGTGATTTGGGGGGTTGTTTGTGGTAATCAGATTTACTCCGATTCAATCGAACATACCCACCGAACATACCCCTGTCTTGTTAGAAGCCATTGGTAACATAGCAATCACGTGCTACCATAGAAACCAAGATGGCGGCCTCCAGTATACAAAATGGACGGCGGAAACACGTATCACCCTAACAACACGCGCTGCGCATGCGCCCTCACACCACGTATCACTATGGAGATGACGTCACAAGATGGCCGCTCACGCGGGTTACCATGACAACACAACATGACGTCACCAGGTCACGTGTCTATGACGTCACATATGAGATCCTGCCAATGGGGGACGTTTCATACATCTCCTACTACTTACATGTAACGAAAGCGCAGTTTGTGAAGTTTGTAGTGTGTCGTCAACGTAGTCACCCAAAGACAGTAAATAACTTTCCAAATATACATTACGTGATGACGTAAATCATAGTTACACAAACCATGTAATATGTAATGTACTACTCATGTACCTCCTTCAATCCGCGAAAATTGCCGTTTGAGGCGGCCGATTTTGAGGTGCCTTCGACTGAATTAATGGGCCGCAGAAATCGGGGTTAGGCGGACGTTTACCGTCCACGGGATTTTGAACTCAGGCGGGCGACTGCGGCCCGGTACGATCGCCCGCCTGAAAATGACAAGCTTGAAAAATGGAAAATAGTGTTCACTTATATTACTGAATGACTAATTAAGCTATTCTGATACCCAAGAATTAAATATTGTAAATAAATTCATTTTTTCAGCAAGAAAATCTCTATTCTTAGCTTCAAGATCATAGGATGTTAGGTGGATAATATTTCCTATTATGGGATCATGTTTTCGTAGGAATTTTTATCCTCAGATAAAATTTCCGAAGAAATATGATGCCCCGGATACTATTTCCAGGGGGATAGTATTTACTGTTACACTATACTCTATGAACGGGAGCGCGATGGCTCAGTGGTAGACTGTTGGACTTTTATGCTAGATCCCCATCTAGGACGACTCGCGTTGTGTCCTTTGGCACATAGAACACATTGGAACTCCGGCGACGAATAGTAACACTGGTTCCCCTCGCCAATTTGGTTGGCAATAAAATGTGTTCTTTTTGTTGATAGTTGTCAAATGAATTGCTGAGTGTCCTTCTAATAATTGTTTTTTTTATAGACATGAAGGCGTGTAATAAACACAGAACGACACTCGTTCTATCCTTCCGCGCTGGCACTCGTTCCACATCGATTACCCATTCACACACGCGTGTCGTTCTGTCATGTACATATTATGTAGTAACACATAAGCACCTTTTGGAAATTGGGGATCTAGGAGACTAGATTGGATTTAGTTGTTGGTACAGTACGCCACAGGATACTCTAGGAGTGGGTACCAAAAAATCGTATTGTAGATGCCAGCGGTAAGATAGTGACAGAAAGCTGTTGTAGTGATAGAAGCAAGTAGAAACTGAAAGGTAGATAACTGCTGTTGTAGTCAATAGTAGTGTCAGTGTTCCAGAGTCAGTTGTGATATATAGAATATACCCATAGTAGCTTGGTGTACCAAATGTTCACCACGAACACCACTTAAGAGTCGCTCTTATTTTTTCTCGATTTTACTGAGCACCAGAGTACATACATGGGAATCTGTTTTTGTTTACACGAGCATCGTTGGGCGGTACTTCTGCTGGCAATTTTATCGCCGAAACGAAACGAAACGGTTCCTTTTTCATTTTAATAGCATAATAACAAACCATTTCGAGTTATGGATGCTTTATTAACATGAGACAATGCATGTTTGTTAAGTTTTGGTGTCTTATGGGGTAAACTCATTTAAAAACGTAATAAATAATTGTCACTTTCATTTCACTCTTCGCGAGGTGACGGGCGATAAATTTAGACAAGTTCGAATTCAGATCGACGTCTCCAAAGGTCAGCTTGGATGTAGTTCTACTGTAGGTTTAACTTTTAGCTATTGAAATCCCATTGCTGGCGTGTTCACCACGGTTGGTGTATAAAGCTAAAATTTATGTCATAAGCTTTTCATGAATAGTGGAATAGGTAATCATGGTATAAAAAGGTATCTGCTATACTTGTCCACATTAGTCCATAAAATACGGTATTCCAATACTGATCAACACTAATCCACAAACACCAGTCACCATTAGTCTATAAAACTGCCCACATTATGCCCATTTTGAGTCGAACAGTCTTATGAGGGGGTCTCTCGGATCGAACATTCCTATTATTGCTCTCAATCTCATTTAACCAGTCATGAATCACGCATGCCTTGTGTCAGACAACAACGATAACTTTATACAGATAGATCATAGGAGCTAAGAAATTCAAAACAAAGAAACGGCAAAATAGACTTGGGGCTAGCTGTAAGTGTTAAAAATAATAACTAATGGTCATAGACCGTCACTACCAAATCACGAGAGTACACTCACGAACAATCGAATACACACTAACTTAACCCACTAACGGGTGACATCGATAGAGTTATAAAATTCAAGACTTTAGAGGTAGGTCACTGGGCGTCGCCAAAGCCGAAAACAAAGCAAATGTGGTGTAGATCATTCCCTCTATACTACCGGACCATTCCGTTCATCTTAACACAACTAAACTATAGATAGAATCACACCTTTAGTGATATTCAGGAAGGAATCAGGTGGATCTGAATAATAAAAAAATTAATCAATCTACCTCCAGCGTCTAGTCTCAATTTACCTAACTCAGTAATCGTTGGATAAACGGATAAAATCTGACGAACAGGTGTTATCGCCAATTACCATAAGATAAATAGTTGGGTTTTTTTTTGCTCGAGCCAATAATGTTTACACTTTATTCCACAATGCAAATACTACATTACAACATTCCTCAGTTTCAGCATGTGCGTGCATTTCCAATATTCTTAACGTTCAACTGCTGTCAAGATTTTAGCAAACTGATCCTTTGCCGATCATAATAGCGACATCCGGTCAGTGTTATTCACAATGTCTCTATTCAGTTTCTATTGTTTTTGTTTGGTTGGTTTTGTTATACCCCCGACCTTCGAAGGAAGTTTCGGTGGGCAACAAATAGTCACGGCCCCGTCCGTACTTCCGTACGTCTGTACAAACGTTTTGCATTATAGCTCAAGCATCGGTTGCCAGTCTTTGGTATGGAGACAGACCAGCATGGTGGAAAGGATATTCACATGTATTAGGCTTTGTTCACGCATGTGTTCCTGAGTTATTGCCCTTGTTACACTTGGGAAACTTTCCATACGAACGTTTTGCATCATAATTCAAGCATTGGTTGTTGTCAGATGTTGTTGTTCTTTTGTATGGCGCGAGACAAGCATGGGTTAAAAGGATATACTCATATTGCAGGCTTCGGTCATGCGTACGTACCAGAGTTAAGACCCTTTTTACACTTAGAACATTTTCCGTGTGAACGTTTTGCGTTATAACTTAAGAGTTATGGCCCTGTTCGGAATCTTTTCATACGAACGTTTTGCATTATAGTTTAATCGTCGGTTTACGGATTTCGATGACCTTTGGTATTGCGAGAGGCCAGCATAGGATAAAGGGTATCCAAGTGTTTCGGGTTTCATTCACATATACCTACAAGAGTACTTATATGTTATACAGTACGTGGAGAGTGGGTTGTAACTAAATCACCCGCAGAGTGGAGTTATCACCCAAGCTATAACTTTCAAATTTTGTGCATATCGACAAAAAACACAAGAAATGTTTCAGCCAATGGACCTCCGGATTTAACCCGAAGGTCCATTGAATGAAACATTGCTGGTGCAGGTTGTGCTTTGCAACAAATTTGCAATTATTGCGTGGGTGGAATCTCCATTCTGTGGGTGATTTAGTGATAATACACTGTCCACGTACTGTACTTTCAAGGCTGAGTGTTTGGCATCATGATTCGAACATTTATTGTCCTGTTTTCTCGTCCTTTGGTATGGTGATAGGGGAGTATCAAATATTTCGTCCACGCACACTTACACAATAATGCCCCTTGTTAGGCCTAGAAAAACTGTCCGCATGAACTTTTTGCATTGTTATTTTATGTCCATGGGAATCTTTTTTATTGAATGACTGCAGAAAATTGAATAATTTTTATTTCACCCACGTTGAATGGGTATGTAGGTGCAGGGATGTGGCGACAGGGGATGTGGAGGTGTGAGGGGTGTGTGCCTCCCCCCGCCCCCCAGCTAGGAGTATTTTTTTTCAATAGTTGGAAATTCCGAGGTCAAAAATCAAATAGTTGGAAATTCAAATTAACCTTGTTCGTGAAAAATATTAAAATTCCAACTAACGATGAGAAATTTTGATCGTTTATTTCCAACTGGAAACTTGAGTTTCAAATTTCCTACTCTAAAATTGACATGGCCTCAAAATTTCGACTCTGACATCAATCCGGAAAATTTTCTGACCCAGACACATTATAAATGATGCTTTTTCCGTTTCAGGACTAGTGAAAATTTTCAGAAGGGTTCATAACCCTTTACCCAACGCAGACGATTTCAAAATTCATTATTTTAAATATCATTTTTTAAAATTTAAAAAAAAAAATTCAACAAAATTCGTTATTTTAAATATCATTTTTTAAAATTTTTTTAAAAAAATTCAGCAAAACCATATCATGTGACCACTCTTTGGAACGAGCTCGACGAGCTCGTTCCAAAGAGGGGTCACATGACATGATTCTGTTGAAATTTTTCGAAAAATAATATTTTTTCAGCAGCTGTATTTGCATATTATGTGGGCGGATGAGGGCGATTCTTTGGGTAAATGGTTAAAATATATCACCCAGCGCTGCAGTGCAACCATCTATCAAAACCGCTCACAGTTGGAATTTACACCGGTGCCCCCCCCCCCCCCCCCCCCCCCCATCACCCCCCCCCCCCGCCCCCACACACACAACTGAAACCCTCTAGCCACATCCCCGTGTAGGTGGAGTTTAACAAAGCTAGTTTGCATGTGTGTTCGATTGTTTGGTAAAAATGGCAGTCATTTACGCCATCTTGAGAAATGGCACCACTCCAATGAGCAGCATAATTATGTTATCCGATTTATTGGAGGAGGGGGCATATGCAACGCTTTACATTGCTCTTGTCATTTTTTGCTTCTAAATCATAGCTTATATACACCGCTTGTATTTCATACACATTTCGGTATAATGTTAGATAAAGGTTGTGCTTTCGGAATCAGTCGGTCAAGGTCGAGGTCACCATTACTATAAACAAATTCTAGGTTTGAGATCAATAACCTTCGTTTTCTTCAGCGCACAACATCCACATACACATATTGTACGCGATGATTAGACACAAAACGTGCTCACGAGGAATGTATTTTGGGACTGTCTTTGGGGGTCAACCGGTTAAAGGTCAAGGTAATTGTTATTATAAACAAACTTTCAGCTTTCACACTATAACTTAAGTTTTCTTAGTCATCATCAGATTCACTACACCTGTTATTTCTAAGAACGGGATATTGCTTATGGGTCAAAGGATAGGATTCCGTCTTTCATGTAAAGGAAATAACATAATTTTCCTTGAGTATTACCTTGGTAACACTCGAAAGCGACCATGTTGCGACACTATTACCTTGGTGTTACGTGGCTGATGTGATACTGAATGGATTAGGATGAGGGGGGGGGGGGGGGGGGTGTTCTTGGGGTATGTTCTTTCTCAGACATTAGAAGCCCGCAAGAGTGCACTGAAAGACGACAGTGTAGGCGTAGAAGCAATTAGTGGTAGCCGTAAAAAAACGACAGCAGTCGGTTTGTTTGTTTGTGGATTGGTGATTAATTAGAATTATCTCATGTTGGACAGTATTACGGGCGGAAGAAAGTGGGGTACTGGAATCATTGATCTCTCTAATATACGAACCTGGAACGAGCAGCGTTAGCACTCGTTGAATTCGCTGATCTGTATACAGTTGGATTGCTGGAACGTCCGCGAAAAACGTGGACACCCAAACTGCCCACTACCTCCATCCCCCTTAGTTGGCGTCATATTAATCAACACGGTAACTCCCTCCAATACACGATGACGTTTGGTGACGTGAAAACTGTTACGCTGTGACTGTGGTTACAGCGTAACAGTATTCACTTCATTAAACGTCATGGCTTTTAACGAGTACGAAAACTAACAACACTATATCAGTTTTCCAATCTGGGCACTTGTTTTTTTTAATAATGACCAAAATATTTTAGAAATAATAAATTTGCATTGCAACTAAAAATGTGCACATCATTAATATATTCATTTTTTAACCCTCTGAACACCGGTGGTATCTTCCATGCCAGTTCAATTGCAGCAATTGGAAGAGTCCATATTCATTATTCGGTGTAGACCATTCAATATTTTCAACGTGCGGCCTCGGGGCTGCAGGTTGAAAATATTGATTGGTGTACCCACACATTTACTGAACAGCCATCCTATATAATGACGTTATGACGTATCATGTTCCTGGCCGGAAAAAGCAGCCGCTAGGGTTCAAAGGGTTAAATATATCAAAGGTTCTGATTACGACATTGGACTTCGAACCGAAAGGTCCATGGTTCAATCCCCACCAGGGGTAACTGCGTTGTGTACCTGGGCAAAGCACTTCATCCCAATTGCCCACGTGGGAGCACGGTGGCGCCGTGTTCTAAGGTGACCTGCACGTCAATCGTGCACTTGTTTTCAACCACTGCTAACCTTGCTTGTGTGGAGTTACAGTTAAAACCAGAAGTCCTGTCATGAAATGCGCACAAATAGCACGTTGATATGCGCGTTAATGTGCGCGTTATGGCCCAAGTAAAGCATCATATTCTGTACATATGGCCTGTGCACAAGCAATGTTTCAGCCAATGGACCTTCGGGTAACCCGGAGGTCCATTGGCAGAAACATTGCATGTGTTTGCTATGAGTAACCAGGAGAACCTGCCGTGCTTTGGATGCCATTCGATATGGCAATGGCGCGCAATTCCAACGCGCAATTAAGCCTTGATAAGCGCACTATTCGTGACAGGACTTCTAGTTTTAACTGTAGTACGTTAGGAAATCTGACAGTTGCCGCCGTTGATCGTTGGTTCTCTCCAGGTACATATTACATTTTTATTACTTTTATTACATTTGTCAATTACCCAAATGTCGTGCAGAAATTTGTTTCCAAAATGAAGACCACGACATGCATTAAGAGAACAAAGTCTTCAATTCTTGGAGAGTTTTAATGAAAATAATGCAAAACACAAGATGTTGTTAATGAAGGAAAAGCAGGATGTACTGAATCGCACAATACAATACATGTACATCCTGCTTTTCTTCCATCAACAACACCTTGTGTTTTGCATTATTTTTTTCTCCCAATACTATTAAGGGATTGTCTCCTACACTTATTCCTCAACCCATTATCAAATCCGCCAAGAAAAATAGAACATTTGCCGAAATAAGACTTACATAGCCTATAATTATTTCAATGAAATCGTGAAAATATGGGTGTCATTAGAACAGGGTCACCGAACCAGTTCAAATAACAACCATTTTTACAGAGTTATTACATACCACGTTCCTGGTCGGAAAAGTCAAAGGCTTAAACCTTGGATCTAAAACTGCACCAATTGTGAATTCCGTGTTTGATTCATAATGAGAGGGTCTTTTTTTCCCCTGAGTTCCAATGTGTTCTATGTGCCTACTGGCACATTTATTTATTTATTGGGCTTTAAAGTCACATACTTATGCACAATGGCTAATCGTGACTGTGACAGTTTTACGGATGGAGGAAATCGGAGTATCCGGAGAGAACCACCGAGCATCGACGAGCAACTGTCAGCTCCTCAACATTCTAACTCTGTTCAAGCTCCGCTTAACCCGGGTTATATCCGCTTAACCCGGGTATATCATATGACCCCTCGTTGGAACGAGCTCGATGAGCTCGTTCCAAGGAGGGATCACATGATATGGTTTTGTTGAAATTTTTTGAAAAATAATATTTTTTCAACTACTGAATTTGCATATTACGTGGGCGGTTGCGGCCGATTCGTTGGGTAAAGGGTTAAAACGGTCGGGCATAATCCATTTACTCCTGCAGATTTGCACGATAGAGAATTTTTCAGTTGTGCTCCACATCCTGAAGACCTTTGCGGCTCTGGTATGAAACACCATAGCAGTCTGAATCGGTAGCATGATAAGCCCGTATACTGGTATAGTAACATTTGTACGAAATTTAGAACTCTTCAAACTAAATAATATTATGAAGTCGCACGAAGCTAATACACTGTAAAGATTGATAGTAGTGAAGGCTGACACTATAGGTAGAAGCACTTAACACTGATTTCCCCATACCCCAATGCTGACACTATAGGTACAAAATTAACATAGGAATCTCCATAGGGGAGTTGTACCTATAGTGTCATTTTTGTACCAAAAGTGTCAACATTGGAGGCAAGAAAAAAATTTAAAATTTTTTTTCCTGCCTCCAATATTGACACTATAGGTACAAAAATGACACTATAGGTACAACTCCCCTATGGAGATTTCTGTGTTAATTTTGTACCTATAGTGTCAGCATTGGGGTATGGGGAAATCAGTGTTAAGTGCTTGTACCTATAGTGTCAGCCTTCACTACTATTGATGTAAACAGATGCGCGAAACGTCACTGTTAAAGGTCTACAGATTATTTGGAATATGTCGTTCTTATTGGAGATGTTGTTCTTGGACAATAGGAACATGGGATTGGGATAAAACTTTATTCCCGGAACATTCAGCCATCATTGATGAGAATGGCACACCCTAAATAATTACCGATATATTGACAACCAGTTGCCGTTATTTCTATCTTATTTTTTCCAGTAATGACTGCTACTGCTTACAGTTTCATAATATATAAACTAACGGAGGGATCGGCCCTATAGTATATAGTGACGTATTGGCCATGACACATACACACATTTTCGGTGCGTTTTTTTAAGTCCGGACAGAAAGTCTCGAGACAATAGAACAGATAGTCGTGTCCATGGAGAAGTCTGTAGTTGTGGTCTAACTACCATGAATGCTGATCTATGAGCTAGGAGTCGCATTGGAGCTAGAAGCCGTACATGAGCTTGGAATCCCACTTAGGGAATCCCACTTACAGAATTCCTTCTAGGAAACATCTGCGGTTATTGAATCATTTTTTTCCGAGAAAGTAGAAGAGTCGTAGAAGCGACTCTTTCAGGTAAATGGTAGAAAACGAGGATACTGAGAGAGAATCCGAGCCAGATAAACAGATAATTACCGGGTCAGGGTAGGAGATAGAACCCACCCCTCCCCCCGACCCCCCAGCAACCCAGTGATGAAAAGTGCAAGCACTGCTACAAGCGGCGATTTTCAAGAAATTTCCATAACCTGTTTGAACCTGTCCTAAATATCGCCGTTTGTTGCAACCACTTTTGTTATACCGCCCACTTTTGTTATAGCCCAAGAACATTAGGTTTCACTAGGGAAAAAAATCGGAGAAAGCTGATTTTTTTCAGGGAATGTCGAGTACATGTCACTGAACGATTAGACAAAAGTCCCCTAAAATCCCAGTTGAGCTTTTTTTTCTACAGCCTTTTTTCGAAAACGCGTTTGAAAAAAATTAAAAAAAATCGCACGAACTTTGTAACCTCGAATTGATCCAACTGTATTTTTTGTTTACGCGTATTTAGAGCTACATAATGTCTAATATACATTTACCTAGAGGAAAATGTGCATTCTGTGACAATTTCTGCGAAAAATTATTGAAAATTCACAAAAAAGTATCGGATTTACGCAAAAAATGACGATTTTTCTAACGGATTTGCCCAAAGGGTCGTAGTACAGAACGGGGATGTTAGTTGGACAGACGATAAAAAATCCACCACCATTTGAAGACTTTTATCATTGCTTACAAAATAGACATTATGGAAGACCCCCTCTGATTCTGGCCGAGTTCCCCTTTTGGCATAAAATTCGTCAGCATGAGAACTCAACTATTTTCGGGCTTGGGACCGAACAGACACGTCTGTGTCTGGCAGCATTAGATCAATAAATAATATTTACAGAATGTACAAAAATCAATAAATAATATTTACAGAATGTACAAATCAATCAACATGGATTAAGTTACATTGACTATTATCAACGCTACATACAGAAATGACATGACCTATATACATATTATTCATCGAACTCAGAAATTTCCGTCAGGACAGTGTTTCTGTGGTTGTTACAAAAATCCGAACTGCAATTACACAAACCTGAGCAAGAGAGTCCTGCCTTCTTACACCCACACCTTTTTGTACAAGCACTCTTGCAACCACAACTGATCAGATTCAGTAGGTTATCGGGGGCACATGGCTTTGTGGCTGCAGTCGGTACAAGAAGTCCATTGTCTAGCGACCACCCCCAATCCGTCGGAGGAAGCGAAGTGCCCAGCCATTGTTGGACCTGGAGATAACATCTGTAGACATGTTGTTGTGCAGCATCGCTGCTTGGTGGGAGTGAGGCTAGGTCGATGGGTTTATTCAGTTTAGATTTTGCTACATAACGCTTGTAAGTGACATATCTATATTGGCCGAGAGAGGAAACAGTTTTACTCCCGTATAAGATCAGGAGAAGTTGTTCCCCGACAGCGGCTACTGCACTTGGTGTACTGTCATCCGCCAAAATTGTGTTGACATACTGTTGTGAGTCGCTAGTAACATCGGAGACAATTGTACTGAATACTTTCTTCTTACCAACTCGAAAGAGTGCAGAAGTAGTGTCACAACCACTTATAGAATGTGCTACAAGGAGGTTGCTTCTATGGTCACCCATTTTGGTTGCTATTTCACTAACTGAAACTAGAAAGTTTGGGGTAATGGAATACATCATGTGAATATTACATCCCGGTTGAACTCGAGAGGTAAGAATGACTAACAAGTCTGTGTCTGTTCCCACAACGACAACATTGTTGTCATCTTGAGCGATGTCAAGTGCAGTTTCGGCTATCAGTACATCAGCATCAGCCTCGGCCTGCTTGGACTGAATATTGATAGCAGATAGCTCCTGCATTAGAAGATCGATCAGTTGGGTTTTGTTCTTGGCATTTGCAAGGAAATCGGATTGGGGTGTGGTGGCTGGTAACTCGGGTGAGATATTGATATCAATGGAATGCCTGTCTTTAGATCTACGGGCTTGTTCCATGCCCTTTGTCGACATTGTACAAGCATAACCATCAAAAACAACCACGACGTTCGCCCCAAAATGTCTCACTAGATAATTGGAATATTATGTACATATGTCCTTATATGACGACTGTTTAGGCCATACAACTGCCCTCAATAAAAATCCACCATCTACAACAAACAGAGAATGTTCTGGGATTTTAGTTTGCTCGGAACCGTATGTTTTGAGGATCTTACCGAGCGTGCTTTTCTGTGTCTTCCTCATTCCAGCAGAATCAAACAATGCTGGTGGTTTCGGGGCGAGTTCATATTTGAGATACTCTTCCATCTCTGCTTGTGACTGAATAACACATGTGATGCGGTTGAACAGAATTGTGGGGTCAATCACTACCTTACTTCCACGGACTTTGATGCTATTTGCCATCGATGCGAAAGACTTCACAGTGTCAACACGTCGTAGTTTGATGCTGTTGAACGTTTTGCTTACAACATTCGATACGCAACATTTTTGCGAACTTGGTCACAGTTCACAGTTTCGTCGGCCACAAGCCCGGTCGCTATAGAGACTAATTGTAGTGGATCTCTATTCTGAAAGGGGGAATGCACTCTGAGCCAGTTCAATAATTTGGTGATATCATTGGCATCAGTCAATTGTGAACTTTGACGGAGATCCCGATGTTGTTCGCCATGACCAGTGTGAACATGAACAAAATTTTCGAGAGCATTACATATCGGAAGGCAAAGAGGTAGTCCATGTACCCATTTCGCAACAGTGCTATCGGTTATTCCCCTGCCATGTGTGAGACCACCAGGGAGCTTGAACATTCTCATTAAACACTGCTCTATGGTCTGATCAGAATATATCCCGTCCCAGAATTTATCTGAGCGGCTTATGGTAAAGTAACCTTTCTCAGTGAAGAACTTCAAATCATCCTGTTGCATTATTTCTGTTACCTCATTCATCTGCTGCAAATAGAGATGAGAACTTTTTGCGTATGCAAAATGACCACCTGCGTGAAATACTGGAATCATATTGCGAACACAATATGTGTGGAGTTCCCAGTCGCCTGTGCGCTCTGCTCTCAAGAACAACTGGAGAAGACCTATTTGCTCGTAGTATTGTACCCAAAGCTTTCCTGTGCGTCCTACGGACGCATTCTGGAGCAGTTCGTGTAATTTTGACAGTAGATGGTTGACACTTTCTTGATTGACAGCGTCAGCTGTTGTACAGTCACCTCTGGCAAGTCCACAGAATATTTCATTGACTTCTGTGCAGTCTATGTTATCTAGTGTTCGGCTTTCTTCAAACACAAGTTTTGTAATGGCAATTTGTGTTAGCAAATGGGCACGAACTGCTCTTGAATATGCATGACCACTGATCAAATGATGGATTGACCCACCAGCATAAACAGTCCCCCAAAGTTCATCCAAGCCGCTACCAGCCATGATCGAACCAATTGCCCCTAAATATGACATAATCATATGGAAGCCGCCGAGTCTAACGAAAACTTTTGTCAACTTATCTGACGAAGACACAATCTCCACTGCTTTGATATAAAGTGGTTGGTCAAACGTCACTGGACAAACGTTCAGTCCCTGTTTCTCACATTCAGTTTGTGCAAACATGAGAGCAGTGTAAATTGTGCTCGGGTTGGATGGATCAAAATTAATAAAGGGAAGTATCTCGACATCACTTGTTTCATAATCATCTGATGATGTGACAATGTGCATATATCCAGCCCAAGATGGGCAAGGTACTCTCAGTACATGCGTCAAAGACCAAAGACTGTCGACTGTTTTTGCGAGTTTCAAATTTTTCGGATCAGATTCACCCAAAGTTGATAAATCCTTCATCACAATTTCGTCAAGACCCGATTTGCTTGGTTTACTGTAACCTTTCAAAGGGATGTACCCGAATTCACCAGAGCCAATATTCGAATGATCACCAGTTAGTCGTTTTATAATACGGTATTTGAATGAGAAAAGTCGATGCCGCTTGAATTTGAGTTTAGGGGGTATGGTTAATATTTCACACGTTTCACCAGTTCATTACGGAATAAATGACTATTGTTATATATCATTATAAAGCCACTGCTTTTCTGCAATTTTTGATATATAATTTAACTCCCAAAGTAGTCGTAGATTTGATTTAATGGACGTTGTGTACCGTTGTGTGTATGAAAACAATAATTTTTTTTTCGTAATTTTGTACATTTTCGTGAATATTTCACCATTGAGTGTGAGGATTGGTACAAAGTTGGCATTTTCTGTTGGGGATATGTATTCTCAATATAATTCAGCACGATATTTATGATTCTCACCCTACTAAGGCGAATAAGAATGAGAAATATGGAACTGGGTCGAATTTTAAAAAAAAAAATTTTTTTCATCAAAAAAACGCTATAACTAAAAAAGCTCAACTCGGATTCGCGGGGACTTTTCACACTTTATCCGCAATGTGTGTCCCGGAAACATAAAAAAATCAGCTTTCTCCGATTTTTTTCCTTACTTTCTCATTTTTATGTCTAATGTGCCTGGACTATATAACAAAAATGGGCGATCGCTGTTACAAAACTGGTGAGGTATAACAAAAGTGGGAGGTATAACAAAAGTGGTTGCCGCAGCCGTTCGTACTTTAGAATGTGCCAATGTCGGTCTATCGTCTACATTAGTACAAAAACCCGGTGTAATTCAAACAAATTTATGCCACAACTGACGTCTGTTCAATGATCTTACACCCGGAGCGGCGGTTTGATGGAAGTCTTCGCCAATTTACCATTTCTCTTCAGTAGCGGTAAATCATGTTAGAAAAGATTACCGACACTCACCGCCACCTTATCGATCCGTTTCAAAGAAATCTACATTTGCCGTGATGTCTCCAACAATAAAAAAATCTTGCGTGATCATGGTGTGTATTAATTTATTTGACAGTGTTATCTCGGTACTAGATTGCAGTAATTGCTCGTAATTATATTTTCTGAACTCGATAAACATGAAAAAAGCGGAAGACAAAATTGGCGAATGCAGCCATTTATTCTTCAGCATGAGTAATCTGCAAGAAAATACAACAGAAACATTTTTTTTTTGTATTTCTCACTGACAAACTTTACGTTTGGTTTCTCTGCTTTGGTAGACGTGAATGAAGCTTTTATTTTTAATAATGGTATCAGAAAGAATGTTAAGTACTGTGTTACTCCAAATTTCAACCAAAAATCACAATGTGAAACCACACAACAGTGGCGTAGCGGAAAATCTTGTGCCCCCCCCCCCCCCCCCCACTCGCGAGATAGAGACTGGGGCCCTTTCATAATGGTGGTTGCCTTTAAAACGGGAGCAAATTTAGTGTTGTTACCGTGCACAGCATACAGGATTTCACGTAGTACATACGCCATTAATTAAATGAAGGTATAGCCTATAGGATCGATTCTAAAAGTACGACTCTGTAGATTTTTTCATTACATGTTTTAAGTTTCACCCCCACCATCCAATGATACACACATGCACGCCCAACATGTGTGACTTGAGAGGCACCATGTATGTATATTGTTCATTTCTCACCCCTATCAGTTACAATGATGTAGCGTTCACTTAACCCTTTACATAACCTGAAAAGCAGACGACACTTGCAAAAATAATTCTTGAATAACTAATTTTTTTCATTTTTTGTCTCAAAAACATAGGTTATGACCCCTCGTTGGAACGAGCTCGACGAGGATCGATTCTAAAAGTACGACTCTGTAGATTTTTTCATTACATGTTTTAAGTTTCACCCCCACCATCCAATGATACACACATGCACGCCCAACATGTGTGACTTGAGAGGCACCATGTATGTATATTGTTCATTTCTCACCCCTATCAGTTACAATGATGTAGCGTTCACTTAACCCTTTACATAACCTGAAAAGCAGACGACACTTGCAAAAATAATTCTTGAATAACTAATTTTTTTCATTTTTTGTCTCAAAAACATAGGTTATGAGCCCTCGTTGGAACGAGCTCGACGAGCTCGTTCCAACGAGGGGTCATAACCTATGTTTTTGAGACAAAAAATGAAACAAATAATGAAAATTAATTGGCGATTTTTGAGAATAGCGCTGACCGGTTTTGGTCGTTACGTTAGGTAAAGGGTTAAAAGAATAATGCATAGACTACAAAGATTACGTCGTGTGGAAGTGAGAGTTTGAAATTATGTGTATTTGGTACACAGTCTCGCTCTCTCTCTCTTTCCCTTTCCCTATTTCTTTCAGCGTTGGGACGTCCTTCAAGACGGGGGCCCCCTTCTAGCCGGGGCCCCCCACAATGCGGGCCCATCCCCTACACCACTGCCACACAAATGAAATACTTCGGACATTAATGTTGCAATGCTGTTGGATCAGTGCAGTTTGATTGTCTCCTCCACGATAAAGGTGATTCTGTAGTGAACAAAATGACTTTCAATTCTATTTTTTTTAAAAACGGTTTACAGCTGAACACATGGGAAATATCAACTCTCACCGGGGCTTAAGTCTGTGACATTTTATATATATATAATAATATACACATTTATATAACGCCAAAATTATAGTTCAGAAGATATAGAACCATATTCTAAGGCGCTGTACATGTTACTGAGCTCGTGCAAATATACAAACGGAATATATACAGTATCTTACAGTCCACAACATCACTTATAGGCTTTTTGAAACAGGTATGTTTTGAGATCTTTCTTGAAAAGGTTGACATTTGACAGTCTTTATAGGTGTTCTGGTAAATTATTCCACAAGTGAGGGCCAGCAAATGAGAATGGCCTATCTCCAAATGTCTTACACCTATGTTTTGGAACATGTAGCAGCATTTTACCATCGGACCTCAGGTTGTATTGACACACATTCTTGGTATTAAGAAGTTCTTCTAACATTGGTGACATGTTGTTTTGTGTCTTAAAAACTAATAATAAAGTTTTGAAAATTATTTTGTACTTAACTGGCAGCCAGTGCATATCCCTCAGAACAGGAGTGATGTGTTGAGATCGTGATACCCTACATACCACTCGGGCTTAGTACCATCTGCAGCCGAGAGTACTGATATTATGGAAGGTTGAACAGTAGTAAGGCATTACAATAATCCAAAATGTGAAGTTACAAAGGCATGAACTACAATAATGTTGTGACTTGTTCTAATGTAAAACGAGGAATTTTGGAATAGAAACCGGCGGTATTGGAATTTTGAGTTCGGTATCGGTGTCGGTATTGTAGTGCGTGTGTAAGGGAGAGGGGGGGTTACATCGGTATTGACTCGGTATTCGGTACCTTACTTGAATGAGATTTGCTGATAGCACCAATGAGGAATTCACGTCAGGAAACGAATAAGTTGTTGTAGTATCATTCTACTACAACGCTATAAATGACACTGCCAATGAGCTCAACAGTGGCATTCTTTCGTCCTCTGAGTGCTAGAATGTCTTATGTCCCCTATGGGACGGTATATTATTTCCCCTACGGGACGGTATATTATTTCCCCTATGGGACGGTATATTATTTCCCCTATGGGACGGTATATTATTTCCCCTATGGGACGGTATTTTATTTCCCCTACGGGACATAGGACATTCTAGCACTCAGGCGACGCTTTTACGACAAATCATATCTACAATAATTTTGTGACTTGTTCTAAACGCACCTTAATGCTTAAAGACCTGTATGAGGCTTTTGCAATTTCAGAGCATGTACCCTGACCATGCCAATTTAGGAGGTCCTACTGACAATAGACAAAACACCCGGGCAGTGATTTCTTGTCAGGTCTTGGCTAACAGGCAACCAAGACTTGACTAGAAATCACTAGTAAGCAGTTGGACATGTACAGGTTGCTACACTGCAAAAAAATATAGGTTCTCTTTAGAACCAAAACTGGTTCTAATCTTGTCCCTGAGATGGAACTAGTTCTGTTTAAACAGTATTTAGTTCAAATCAAATAAATTTATAAAGATTAACATTAAATATTAACAGAATTAAACATAAATTGAGGAGGTTTCAGCCGTAAGTTTAGAGCTTATACGAGGTTGTCTCAAATCATTATTAAACAAAGGAGATATGAACAGTTGGCATATCGAACCAGTTTTGGTTCTATACAGAACCAAAACTGGTTCGATATGCCAACTGTTCATATCTCCTTTGTTTCAAAATGTTTGGCGACTGCGTTGAATGAGCTCCAACTTTACTGCTGAATCTACTTCAGTTCATGTAATATTCTTTTAAAATTGAATGCTAATCTTGATAAATTTATTTGATTTGAACTAAATACTGTTTAAACAGAACTGGTTCCATCTCAGGGACAAGATTAGAACAAGTTTGGGTTCTAAAGAGTACCTATATTTTTGCGGTGTAGTCCAGTGGGAATTCAAGACAGTTGCAGAGTCCATTGAGGGTTAATAAAACTGAAAAGAAAATCAGTCACTTCTTTCACGAAAATCATCCTTACAAGTGTTATCAAGTCTCAACAGGGACTTACATAAATAGCGAATGTTGGAAACTCTGAAAATTCAGACGGTTTCGGTATTCAATGATGGGTTTGGTTCGGTTCTTCGGCATCTCCGATATATTGGTATAGGTTCGGTTTTTCAGTATATGGCCATCCCTATTTTGGAAATACCAGTATCAGTAAGGAAGTATCCTACTTTAGCCGAATCGACTGGAATACAGTGCTCTGTGAATAAATTGTGTTTTAAGGGGAAAGTAAATAAAAACAACTCGGTGAAAATTGGCGTGTGGAATTTTTATGTGTACCCATACTATGTATGGTACACATAATGCCATCATCCGGGGTGGCCATCCGTCGTTCGTCCATCCTTTGTCCGTCCGTTTGTCCGTCTGTCCGTCCGGCGTCCGTATCCATTTCTTTGTCATTCGATAACTTGAAAAATATTGCTTGGATTGTCAAGTTACTTTACATTTGTGTTCAGGTTACTGATGTGCCGAGCTGTATAGTTTTTGGTGTAAATCTGATAATTTGATCCTGAGATATTAACCCTTTATCCTTCAAATTGAAAATTCCTCCAATCCCTTTGGCATTCGATAACTTGAAAAATATTGCTTGGATTGTCAGGTTACTTTATATTTGTGTTCAGGTTACTGATGTGCCGAGCTATATAGTTTTTGGTGTAAATCGGATAATTTGATCCTGAGATATTAACCCTTTATCCTTCAAATTGAAAATTCCTCCAATCCCTTTGGCATTTGATAACTTGAAAAATATTTATGTGTACCCATACTATGTATGGTACACATAATGCCGTCATCCAGGGTGGCCATCCGTCGTTCGTCCATCCTTTGTCCATCCATCTGTCCGTCTGTCCATCTGTCCGTCTGTCTGTTCGTCCGGCATCCGTATCCATTTCTTTGTCATTCGATAACTTGAAAAATATTGCTTGGCTTGTCAAGTTACTTTATATTTGTGTTCAGGTTACTGATGTGCCGAGCTGTATAGTTTTTGGTGTAAATCTGATAATTTGATCCTGAGATATTAACCCTTTATCCTTCAAATTGAAAATTCCTACACTTCCTTTGACATTCGATAACTTGAAAAATATTGCTTGGTTTGTCAAGTTACTTTATATTTGTGTTAGGTTACTGATGTGCCGAGCTGTATAGTTTTTTTGTCCGTCCGTCTGTCCGTCCGTCCGTCGGTCCGTCCGTCCGGCGTCCGTATCCATTTCTTTGTCATTCGATAACTTAAAAAATACTGCTTGGTTTGTCAAGTTACTTTATATTTGTGTTCAGGTTACTGATTTATTGAGCTGTATAGTTTTTGGTGTAAATCGGATAATTTGATCCTGAGATATTAACCCTTTATTCTCTCAAATTGAAAATTCCTCCAATCCCTTTGGCATTCGATAACTTGAAAAATATTGCTTGGATTGTCTAGTTACTTTATATTTGTGTTCGGGTTACTGATTTGCTGAGCTGTATAGTTTTTGGTGTAAATCTGATGATTTGATTCCGAGATATTAACCCTTTATCCTTCAAATTGAAAATTCCTCCAATCCCTTTGGCATTCGATAACTTGAAAAATATTGCTTGGATTGTCAAGTTACTTTATATTTGTATTCAGGTTACTCATGTGCTGAGCTGTATAGTTTTTTTTGTTTGTCCGTCTGTCTGTCCGTCCGTCCGTCCGTCGGTCTGTCCATCCAGCGTCCGTATCCATTTCTTTGTCATTCGGTAACTTGAAAAATATTGCTTGGCTTGTCAAGTTACTTTATATTTGTGTTCAGGTTACTGATGTGCCGAGCTGTATAGTTTTTGGTGTACATCTGATAATTTGATCCTGAGATATTAACCCTTTATCCTTCAAATTGAAAATTCCTCCACTTCCTTTGACATTCGATAACTTGAAAAATATTGCTTGGTTTGTCAAGTTACTTTATATTTGTGTTCAGGTTACTGATGTGCCGAGCTGTATAGTTTTTTTTGTCCGTCCGTCTGTCCGTCCGTCCGTCGGTCCGTCCGTCCGGCGTCCGTATCCATTTCTTTGTCATTCGATAACTTAAAAAATATTGCTTGGTTTGTCAAGTTACTTTATATTTGTGTTCAGGTTACTGATGTGCCGAGCTGTATAGTTTTTTTTGTCCGTCCGTCTGTCCGTCCGTCCGTCCGTCGGTCCGTCCGTCCGTCCGGCGTCCGTATCCATTTCTTTGTCATTCGATAACTTAAAAAATATTCCTTGGATTGTCAAGTTACTTTATATTTGTGTTCAGGTTACTGATGTGCTGAGCTGTATAGTTTTTTTTGTTTGTCCGTCCGTCCGTCCGTCCGTCTGTCCGTCCATCCGTCCGTCCGTCCGTCCGTCCGTCCGTCCGTCTGTCCGTCCGTCTGTCCATCCGGCATCTGTATCCATTTCTTTGTCATTCGATAACTTAAAAAATATTGCTTGGATTGTCAAGTTACTTTATATTTGTGTTCAGGTTACTGATGTGCCGAGCTGTATAGTTTTTGGTGTAAATCGGATAATTTGATCCTGAGATATTAACCCGTTATCCTTCAAATTGAAAATTCCTCCAATCCCCTGGGCATTCGATAACTTGAAAAATATTGCTCGGATTGTCAAGTTACTTTATATTTGTGTTCAGGTTACTGATGTGCCGAGCTGTATAGTTTTTGGTGTAAATCTGATAATTTGATCCTGAGATATTAACCCTTTATCCTTCAAATTGAAAATTCCTCCAATCCCTTTGGCATTCGATAACTTGAAAAATATTGCTTGGATTGTCAAGTTACTTTATATTTGTGTTCAGGTTACTGATGTGCCGAGCTGTATAGTTTTTGGTGTAAATCTGATAATTTGATCCTCAGATATTAACCCGTTATCCTTCAAATTGAAAATTCCTCCAATCCCTTTGGCATGAGATAACTTGAAAAATATTGATTGGATTGTCAAGTTACTTTATATTTGTGTTCAGGTTGGTGATGTGCCGAGCTGTATAGTTTTTGGTGTAAATCTGTAATTTTGATTCGGAGATATTAACCCTTTATCCATCAAATTGGAAATTCCTCCAATCCCTTTGGCATTCGATAACTTGAAAAATATTGCTTGAATTGTCAAGTTACTTTATATTTGTGTTCAGGTTACTGATGTGCCGAGCTGTATAGTTTTTGGTGTAAATCTGATAGTTTAATCCTGAGATATTAACCCTTTAACCTTCAAATTGAAAATTCCTCCAATCCCTTTGGCATTCGATAACTTGAAAAATATTGCTTGGATTGTCAGGTTACTTTATATTTGTGTTCAGGTTACTGATGTGCCGAGCTATATAGTTTTTGGTGTAAATCTGATAATTTGATCCTGAGATATTAACCCTTTATCCTTCAAATTGAAAATTCCTCCAATCCCTATGGCATTTGATAACTTGAAAGAAAAATATTGCTTGGATTGTCAAGTTACTTTATATTTGTATTCAGGTTACTGATGTGCCGAGCTGTATAGTTTTTGGTGTAAATCTGTTATTTTTGTCCTGAGATATTAACCCTTTATCCTTCAAACTGAAAATTCCTCCAATCCCTTTGGCATGAGATAACTTGAACAATATTGCTTGGATTGTCAAGTTACTTTATATTTGTGTTCAGGTTACTGATGTGCCAAGCTGTATAGTCTTTGGTGTAAATCTGATAGTTTGATCCTGAGATATTAACCCTTTAACCTTCAAATTGAAAATTCCTCCAATCTCTTTGGCATTCGATAACTTGAAAAATATTGCTTGGGTTGTCAGGTTACTTTATATTTGTGTTCAGATTACTGATGTGCCGAGCTATATAGTTTTTGGTGTAAATCTGATAATTTGATCCTGAGATATTAACCCTTTATCCTTCAAATTGTAAATTCCTCCAATCCCTTTGGCATTTGATAACTTGAAAAATATTGCTTGGATTGTCAAGTTACTTTATATTTGTATTCAGGTTACTGATGTGCCGAGCTGTATAGTTTTTGGTGTAAATCTGTTATTTTGGTCCTGAGATATTAACCCTTTATCCTTCAAATTGAAAATTCCTCCAATCCCTTTGGCATGAGATAACTTAAAAAATATCAATCCGATTTTCATGTTACTTCATATATATGTTGAGGTTACTGCCGTGCTGTGCTCTATAGTTTTTTATGTAAATCTGATAATTTGATCCGGAGATATTAACCCTTTATCCATCAAATTAGACACTCCTCCAATCCATTTCTATATGTACCCATACCATGTATGGTGTATATAATGTCGGCATCCGTGGTGGCCCTCCATCATACAGCTTTCTACTAGTTGCGCGTATGGGTACACATCTGACGATTTCATCGGCCTATTTTTTATTAGTCCGTTTAGGAAGAACTCACAGTGCACTTGCATTCTATATCAAATATAAGGTATGCCGAGACCTTCAAAAAATTATTTGATGATTCTAATATTTGATAATCTCATTTCAAAGAGGTTTTTTCGAGGCAGTTATTCTCATTTTTATGCACCCAGTCGTTACAAAAACTATACTGACAGGTTTGTCTTTTTCTAGTGTATACAGTACGTTGAGAGTGGATTGTAACTAAATCACCCGCGGAGTGGAATTATCACCCAAGCTATAACTTTCAAATTGTGTACATATAAAAAAACCCACAAGCAATGTTTCAGCCAATGGATCTCCGGGTTTAACCCGGAGGTCCATTGGCTGAAACTTTGCTTTGCTGGTTATGCTTTGCAACAAATTTCCAATTATTGCTTGTGTGGAATCTCCACTCTGCGAGTGATTTAGTGATAATACACTCTCCACGTACTGTATGAGCTGAAAACTTGAATTTTGATATATTGTATCATGAAAGAAACATGAGTAAAATTTCCGTAAATATGCAATTTATTTATTTATATTATTTATTTAGTTATTTATTTATTATTTATTTATTATTAACGCCACATGTGCAAACTGGCTTTGTAAAAATTAAGGTGCTATATAAGTGAGGAAAATTTGTATACTTTGAAATTCCTAAAGTCTGATATTCCATTAACAAATTAAATAAACACAAATTATACATTACAATGAAGATTATTATATAGAACACGAAAAGTATATGCAATCAATCTAGTTGACAACAAGCACCTATTGGTTCCTGGAAGTCAGCTACCGTATTCGTACAAGAACTGATAATAAAATTATATTTCAGGAGAACAATTTGTGGCCAAATGTGCTTCAGATATCTAAGAACAAAACTGGGAAATCAAAATTCCCCAAAACGCAACGACAGAGCGTGGGAGTAAATTCCAAAACTCTCGGCTTTGTTTTGCTTCCTGTTTGTTTCCATTTTGGTCAAGGTCAACCTGGTCGAAAAAACATCGATGTACAATGCATTCTAAAATCAGATAATGAGACAGATCGCCTTCACACTATTATTATATGGAGATTGCACAGTTCCCATATTACTTGCAAGGAATCACAACACCTGTTGAATTCCCTAGAATTACGCGATTGATTTTTCGATGGCAACTTGTGGTATCGCGTGACATTAGTTGTATGTCAGAGACCAAGCTTGCCTTTTTTGCCGGATCTCATGTGGTTCTAATATGTGACGTCATGTCACGTGACCCAATTACCTCATGTTGGGTTGTCATTGTAGCCCACATGAGCGGTGATGTGACGTCATTGCCATAGTGATACGTGGTCTCAGTGCGCATGAACAGCGCATATTGCTGGGGTGACACGTAATTCCTTCATCCATTTTGTATTCTGGAGGCCGCCATCTTGGTTTGTATGGCATCACGTGGTTGCTATTTGACCCAAAGTCCTTTAATAGGACGGGGATATCTTAGGAGGGTGTGTTCTCTTGTATAGGAGTAAATCTAATTACCCAAATAGACCCGACAATTTCCCCAAATCACCGAAAACTGTCCAAAATCACTTTATTTGGCCCGGATTCCCCAAAATCCTTCTTTTTTAAATAATAAATTGTTCCTTTGCATAAGAGAGTACTTTTCTGGCTTGGATTTTTCCCAAATCCTTGTTTACTTCGTAGAATTACCCAAATAGACCCGACAAGTTTTACTAGTTCGGATTCTTTCAGAATCCCCCGCTTCTGCCTATCCTGGTCTCTTCCATAGCCTATTATGTCCATTCCTTGGCCTGTCTTGTCTGTGTTATGGCTTCCGCGGACTACCTATAAAGTATTCAGACTTCCCAAGATGTGTTTGTGTGCTAGTTCACAATGTGTGCACATCACATGTAGCACATGCAAACTGTGCCAATGTTTGCTAGTGCACAATGTGCGCACAACACACACTGCTCTACGACTCATCTCGGTATTTGAGGATATCTGCGACATGGCTCCTATAATATCCTATATGCCTTCTAGCTCCTATACAGCCCCTAGCTCTATATAGCTCCAATGTACCTCCTAGTAGTTCTACCACTGCCCCCCATGACTAAGCTATCTATTCTCGATCAGCCTCTATTGTTATCACCATTACTTTAGTCTTTACCACCCATTCAGCCTTGAACCATTACTGCTGACTTTTAGTAGTACTACAGGTTTGCTAGCTATGTCTGATCGTGTTCCAATCTCTGCCACAGGCCAAATCTTTAATGAGTTCATTCAGATCGTCCCTTCATCAAAACTACCTCAGCCTATACAGTTGCTTGACATATATAATGAATGCTAGAGTACCCAACATGTAAGAAACCCTTTGATCTGTAGCGAGGTGTTCTTGTGTGATAGTGCACAATGTGTCACAATGCGTACACATTACATGCAACACATAGACAGGGGGCGCGGTGGCGTTGCGGTAGCCGGTTCTCGTCAGATCACCGAAGTTAAGCAACGTCGAGCCCGGTCAGTCCTCGGATGGGTGACTGTCTGAGCGATTGATTCGGACTCCAGCGTTGTGTCCTTGGGCAAGGCACTTAACCCCGATTGTCCACATTGGAGCACGATGACGCCGTGTACTAAGGCGCATTGCACGTCGATGGTGCGCATGTCTTCAACCAATCTAACCCTGCCTGTGCTGCAGTGCGGTGTTACGATGTTGGGGAGCTGGCAGCTGCTCGTCGTTGCTCTCCGGGCACTCCGGCTTCCTCCACCGAAAAACTGTCACGGTCATGATTAGCCATTGTGCATAAGTGTGTGACCTAAACACCAATAATAAATAAATAAACAAATAAATATATTGTGTTCATGTTTGTGGCATTTCTTAGTAAACGACATGCGTAATTTACATTCAAATAGACATTTGGCTCGACACTGGGAAACTGAGAAGCCTTCTCGAGTTAGTCGAGTAAAATTACATCAAAGGGTGGTGGGAGGGAATCAATGATAATGGTGAAGACCTATAACAAGGTGTTGTAAGGTAGCATTTTAAGACGGGGGACCTAAAATTTAAAACAGGCGCCAAAAAGAAGAAAATACCGGAGCTTTTTCTCCAACCATGCAGACTACATCCATATTTGCCGCTGTGCCCAAATTAGACTGATCTAAAGGACTGCACATCACATAGGCACATATGTATTTGAGGATACTTATAACATGGCGCTGTACTAGTGGAGGATCCCTTTGGTGACTATTGGAGGATGCTTATTGGACCTCTTCGTTCTGGTACTTTTGTTGCGTAGTTGATAAAAAAATTAAGAATATATAACATTTCATTCATTTCTATTCCGTTCTTAGTATACAATCATTGTTCATTTACAATTCAATTGCCAGTGGCGTAGGGGATGGGTCCGCAGGGTCCGCATTGCGGGGTTGGGAGCTAGAAGGGGGGGGGGCGTCTTGAAGGACGCCCCAACACTGGAAGAAAGAGGGAAAGGGAGAGAGACAGAGCGAGGCTGTACCAAATACACATAATTTCAAACTCTCACTTCCACACGACGTACTCTTTGTAGCGTATGTATTATTCTTTTAACCCTTTACCTAACGTAACGGCAAAAACCGGCCAGCGCTATTCTCAAAAATCGCCAATTAATTTTCATTATTTTAAAAAAATTTTTGTCTCAAAAACATAGGTTATGACCCCTCGTTGGAACGAGCTCGTTGGAACGAGCTCGTTCCAACGAGGGGTCATAACCTATGTTTTTGAGACAAAAAATGAAAAAGATTAGTTATTCAAGAATTATTTTTGTAAGTGTCGTCTGCTTTTCAGGTTAGGTAAAGGGTTAAGTGAACGCTACATCATTGTAAGTGATAGAGGTGAGAAATTAACAATATACATACATGGTGCCTCTCAAGTCACACATATTGGGCGTGCATGTGTGTATCGTTGGATGGTGGGGGTGAAACTTAAAACATGTAATGAAAAAATCTACAGAGTCGTACTTTTGGAATCGATCCAATAGGCTATACCTTCATTTAATTTATGGCGGATGTACTACGTGAAATCCTGTTTGCTGTGCACGGTAACAACACTAAATTTGATCCCGTTTTAAAGGCAACCACCATTATGAAAGGGTCCCCGTCTCTATCCCGCGGGGGGGGGGGGGGGGGGGGGGACAAGATTTTCAGCTACGCCACTGCTTCCAGCATTCGACATACGCAGGTCCGTTGGCCATGGATTCCTTCTTCAATAAAAAGGCAGTTAGACTTGGCCTTTCCCCGAAAGATTGAATGCCTAGCATTTTTCCTGGATATCTGAGGCACATTTGGCCACGAGATGGTCTCCTGAAATACTATTTGATTATTAGTCTTGTTATAAATACGGTAGCAGTCTTCCAGGTGCTGCTGTCAACTCAGTGATTTGCTTGCATATATTTTCTCGTGTTCTATACACCACAACCATCATTTTGATGTATGATTTGTGTATATTTAATTTGAATTTATGATATATCAAAGGTGGACATTTCTAAGTAAACAAATCTCCCTCATTTATGTGGCACTTTAAATTGAACTTCATTTGTTGGTTCTAAATCAGTTAACTTGGGGAAACAAGAAAAAAAAAATACCCAACAAGATTGAACCGTTTTGTGTGAGTGATACAGAGTTATGCGATCGTCAAGTATTAGTGGTTGGGGAAGGCCATTGGACGTAAAAAATTAACACTGAAAACTCCCATAGAGGTTTGAATTTTTTTTTAAATTTATGTCGATGGTACTTATATCGAACTGATTTAACCCTTTACCCAACGCAGACGATATCAAAATCTATTATTTTAAATATCATTTTTTTCAAATTTTTCAAAAAATTTCAACAAAACCATATCATGTGACCCCTCGTTGGAGCGAGCTCGACGAGCTCGTTCCAACGAGGGGTCACATGATATGGTTTTGTTGAAATTTTTTAAAAAATAATATTTTTTTCAACTGCTGAATTTGCATATTACGCGGTGGGATGCGGCCGATTCGTTGGGTATGGAATTAACACTGAGCATTCCCAAAGACCTTTTTAAGCCTTTTAACACTGTTTTCCCCATAGACAATCCTGAAGGCACTCTGGCGTAATACAACATTTTATGCCATACTGTTGTTAGGATATTCATAAACATTCAATAAAAACAATCCCTCACAGAATGGTTAATGGAATTGGAATTGTGTCTCTCTTTCTGAGACGTTTATTTTTCAGCAAAAAACTTGTAATGTGCTTGAGAAAACTCTTTTGAGAATATGTTGGTCCCGAAAAGGACCTACACAGAGGCATTTTTTGAAGATACTCTATTTGTGATACCAACACTTTGAAAACGAAGTATAAAGATAAGAAGAAGAATTAGGCTAAATCAGATTAACTTGTATCCTGAATGTATGTCAGGGAAAAACTTCAGTAACCTGTACTTGGATTTATAGGAATCCCAATAGAATTCACCCAAATCCATGTACAGTTTAATAATTACTTTCTTAATGTAGTTATACGTTTTGGGTCCAAATACTCAATTCCCATTGGTCAGCTGGATGAAAACGTCATGACCAAATGTAATTCATTTTCCAATGAATACATTTGGTCGAACTTTGACCCGCATTTACGGTAGAGCGCAGTTGACAGAATGTAATTCGGGCGGTGTTTGGGCGGGTTTATAACTTTTAGCGCCTCTCGCAGTGATCAGTGATTATAGTTTACTGATATGTTAAATAAATTGTTTTGAACATTCCAAGTTTCGTTGCGAAAGACGGCAATTTGACAAATTTGGGTCGATGCCGAAAACCGGCGCTCAAGTCAGAGTTGTGTGCTTTGTCTTTTGTGTGAGGGTGGTTTTTCGCCTCGTTCGTTCGTTCATGTTTTATTTCGTCTTTCTGCTTTGTTGTTTGGTAAAAAGTAGTTTAAACAGTTACAGAATGTAATTATAAGAATTGAATGCAATTTTTTTAGTTATTATTGGAGTATGAACACGTGGGAATGGGTACAGATTGTATGAATCCCTTCGGGATTCATACATAATTTGTATCCATTCCCACACGTTCATACTCCAATAAAGATTATAAAAATTGCATTCAATTCTTAATTGAATTTCACCTCCCATTTTAGCCCAAGAACATTAGGTTTCACTAGGGAAAAAAATCGGAGAAAGCTGATTTTCTCAGAGAATGTCGAGTACATGTCACTGAACGATTAGACAAAAGTCCCCTAAAATCCCAGTTGAGCTTTTTTTTCTACAGCCTTTTTCGAAAACGCGTTTGAAAAAAATCAAAAAAAATCGCACGAACTTTGTAACCTCGAATTGATCCAACTGTATTTTTTGTTTACGCGTATTTCGAGCTACATAATGTCTAATATACATTTACCTAGAGGAAAATGTGCATTCTGTGACAATTTCTGCGAAAAATTATTGAAAATTCACAAAAAAGTATCGGATTTACGCAAAAAATGACGATTTTCCTAACGGATTTGCCCAAAGGGTCGTAGTACAGAACGGGATGTTAGTTGGACAGACGATAAAAAATCCACCACCATTTGAAGACTTTTATCATTGCTTACAAAATAGACATTATGGAAGACCCCCTCTGCTTCTGGCCGAGTTCCCCTTTTGGCATAAAATTCGTCAGCATGAGAACTCAACTATTTTGGGGCTTGGGACCGAACAGACACGTCTGTGTCTGGCAGCATTAGATCAATAAATAATATTTACAGAATGTACAAAAATCAATAAATAATATTTACAGAATGTACAAATCAATCAACATGGATTAAGTTACATTGACTATTATCAACGCTATATACAGAAATGACATGACCTATATACATATTATTCATCGAACTCAGAAATTTCCGACAGGACAGTGTTTCTGTGGTTGTAACAAGAATCCGAACTGCAATTACACAAACCTGAGCAAGAGAGTCCTGCCTTCTTACACCCACACCTTTTTGTACAAGCACTCTTGCAACCACAACTGATCAGATTCAGTAGGTTATCGGGGGCACATGGCTTTGTGGCTGCAGTCGGTACAAGAAGTCCATTGTCTAGCGACCACCCCCAATCCGTCGGAGGAAGCGAAGTGCCCAGCCATTGTTGGACCTGGAGATAACATCTGTAGACATGTTGTTGTGCAGCATCGCTGCTTGGTGGGAGTGAGGCTAGGTCGATGGGTTTATTCAGTTTAGATTTTGCTACATAACGCTTGTAAGTGACATATCTATATTGGTCGAGAGAGGAAACAGTTTTACTCCCGTATAAGATCAGGAGAAGTTGTTCCCCGGCAGCGGCTACTGCACTTGGTGTACTGTCATCCGCCAAAATTGTGTTGACATACTGTTGTGAGTTGCTAGTAACATCGGAGACAATTGTACTGAATACTTTCTTCTTACCAACTCGAAAGAGTGCAGAAGTAGTGTCACAACCACTTATAGAATGTGCTACAAGGAGGTTGCTTCTATGGTCACCCATTTTGGTTGCTATTTCACTAACTGAAACTAGTAAGTTTGGGGTAATGGAATACATCATGTGAATATTACATCCCGGTTGAACTCGAGAGGTAAGAATGACTAACAAGTCTGTGTCTGTTCCCACAACGACAACATTGTTGTCATCTTGAGCGATGTCAAGTGCAGTTTCGGCTATCAGTACATCAGCATCAGCCTCAGCCTGCTTGGACTGAATATTGATAGCAGATAGCTCCTGCATTAGAAGATCGATCAGTTGGGTTTTGTTCTTGGCATTTGCAAGGAAATCGGATTGGGGTGTGGTGGCTGGTAACTCGGGTGAGATATTGATATCAATGGAATACCTGTCTTTAGATCTACGGGCTTGTTCCATGCCCTTTGTCGACATTGTACAAGCATAACCATCAAAAACAACCACGACTTTCGCCCCAAAATGTCTCACTAGATAATTGGAATATGATGTACATATGTCCTTATATGACGACTGTTTAGGCCATACAACTGTCCTCAATAAAAATCCACCATCTACAACAAACAGAGAATGTTCTGGGATTTTAGTTTGCTCGGAACCGTATGTTTTGAGGATCTTACCGAGCGTGCTTTTCTGTGTCTTCCTCATTCCAGCAGAATCAAACAATGCTGGTGGTTTCGGGGCGAGTTCATATTTGAGATACTCTTCCATCTCTGCTTATGACTGAATAACACATGTGATGCGGTTGAACAGAATTGTGGGGTCAATCACTACCTTACTTCCACGGACTTTGATGCTATTTGCCATCGATGCGAAAGACTTCACAGTGTCAACACGTCGTAGTTTGATGCTGTTGAACGTTTTGCTTACAACATTCGATACGCAACATTCACCAATTTTGCGAACTTGGTCAAAGTTCACAGTTTCGTCGGCCACAAGCCCGGTCGCTATAGAGACTAATTGTAGTGGATCTCTATTCTGAAAGGGGGAATGCACTCTGAGCCAGTTCAATAATTTGGTGATATCATTGGCATCAGTCAATTGTGAACTTTGACGGAGATCCCGATGTTGTTCGCCATGACCAGTGTGAACATGAACAAAATTTTCGAGAGCATTACATATCGGAAGGCAAAGAGGTAGTCCATGTACCCATTTCGCAACAGTGCTATCGGTTATTCCCCTGCCATGTGTGAGACCACCAGGGAGCTTGAACATTCTCATTAAACACTGCTCTATGGTCTGATCAGAATATATCCCGTCCCAGAATTTATCTGAGCGCCTTATGGTAAAGTAACCTTTCTCAGTGAACAACTTCAAATCATCCTGTTGCATTATTTCTGTTAGCTCATTCATCTGCTGCAAATAGAGATGAGAACTTTTTGCGTATGCAAAATGACCACCTGCGTGAAATACTGGAATCATATTGCGAACACAATATGCGTGGAGTTCCCAGTCGCCTGTGCGCTCTGCTCTCAAGAACAACTGGAGAAGACCTATTTGCTCGTAGTATTGTACCCAAAGCTTTCCTGTGCGTCCTACGGACGCATTCTGGAGCAGTTCGTGTAATTTTGACAGTAGATGGTGCACACATTACATGCCAATGCATCTTGAGTGTAGGCGAAAACCACATTATGTGATTTAATCGAACATGGAAATTAAAACAATGATGCTATAATACGGTATTTGAATGAGAAAAGTCGATGCCGTTTGAATTTGAGTTTAGGGGGTATGGTTAATATTTCACACGTTTCACCAGTTCATTATGGAATAAATGACTATTGTTATATATCATTATAAAGCCACTGCTTTTCTGCAATTTTTGATATATAATTTAACTCCCAAAGTAATCGTAGATTTGATTTAATGGACGTTGTGTACCGTTGTGTGTATGAAAACAATAATTTTTTTTTCGTAATTTTGTACATTTTCGTGAATATTTCACCATTGAGTGTGAGGATTGGTACAAAGTTGGCATTTTCTGTTGGGGATATGTATTCTCAATATAATTCAGCACGATATTTATGATTCTCACCCTACTAAGGCGAATAAGAATGAGAAATATGGAGCTGGGTCGAATTTTTTTAAAAAAATTTTTTTTCATCAAAAAAACGCTATAACTAAAAAAGCTCAACTCGGATTCGCGGGGACTTTTCACACTTTATCCGCAATGTGTGTCCCGGAAACATATAAAAAAATCAGCTTTCTCCGATTTTTTTCCTTACTTTCTCATTTTTATGTCTAATGTGCCTGGACTATTTTATATTCTGTCAATGTATTCGCTTATCCATTCTCTTCGAATACCTTCCGTTTCCACTGAATTGCACATGTTTCATATTGGGTAGAGGAATGAGTGGTTTTTTGGTCTGTTCCGTTTTCTCCTCTTCAAAAACCTCAGTTTGAATATCGGCAGTAATAACTCGTTTACGTGGTTTTCGTCCAGGTTTTTACCGTTCTGGAATTTGTATTGGATTGTCTTCTATCATCTTGAATTCCACCAGTCCTATTAGTTTCTCTGCTAACAGGACTACTTGGTTGTGACAAGATTTCATTTCTCGTATAGCTTTTAAAATATCCTTCAGTAGGGCTGTCACGATTTTTTAATTTAGGAATCGATTAATCGTCGCAAATAACCGATAATAATCGATTAATCGTTCCTAGATGACCCCTCCCTCTCTTTGGAGTCGTTGACCTACCTCAAGTAAACAATGAAGACGATCCTCTTTTAGGTACATTCAAAGCTTTGATGTTCTGAATTTTGAACCGTCAGTGCAATAATCAAGACCGGTCGTCAGTTGCGAACTTGCAAAGTTCGCAACTGACGACCGGTTTTGATTATTGCACTGACAGTTCAAAAGTTCAGAACATCAAAGTTTTGAGTGTACCTAAAAGGCAAATGCTTCTAACGTCTTCTTGGGGTTAACGTCGACGTTCTCGACATTTTACCTTTTTAAACAATAGTTTTTTCATCAAATTTGTTTTTAATTATTAAACGTCTAAAACGCGGTAAGATTTACCGATTCTTCAACAATAAAAAAAACTAATCGATTTCAGCGTGACCGATCGATAATCAATTAATTGATTATTCGTGACAGCTCTATCCTTCAGTAAACCTTCATTATGATCTGTTGAAGTAGGTTGATGCCGATTCACTCGCTGAAGACTTCTCTTTCCTATTTTCTGATGACAGTATTCCAGGATGAATGCTTAATAATTACATTGTTAATGTAGTTATACGTTTTGGGTCCAAATACTCAATTCCCATTGGCCAGCTGGATAAAAACGGCATGACCTAATGTAATTCATTTTCCTATGAATACATTTGGTCGAACTTTGACCCGCATTTACGGTAGAGCGCAGTTGACAGAATGTAATTCGGGTGGTGTTTGGGCGGGTTTTTAACTTTTAGCGCCTCTCGCAGTGATCAACTCCGCTGCTGTTTCTTTGGTGACATTTCCCAACTGTGGCATAAAGCACGTTACTAAAATACTCGTTTCCATTTCTAAAGTTGTGAAAATTAAAAATCAGAGTTGTGCGCTTTGTCTTTTGTGTGAGGGTGGTTTTTCTCCTCGTTCGTTCGTACATGTTTTATTTCGTCTTTCTGCTTTGTTGTTTGGTGAAAAGTAGTTTAAACAGTTACGGAATGTAATTATAAAAATTGAATGCAATTTTTATAATCTTTTTTGGAGTATGAACGTGTGGGAATGGATACAAATTGTATGAATCCCTTCGGGATTCATACATAATTTGTACCCATTTCCACACGTTCATACTCCAATAAAGATTATAAAAATTGCATTCAATTCTTAATTAAATCGTCAAAGTCTGATAAAAAATTGAGCTTTGCCATATTTTCCTGACCGAACAAATACAATCATCATTTGTTATTGTGGTATTTATAGGTAAAGCAAGCTGTCATTCGGATCAAAATCTCTCCAAAGAACGCTCACGTGCCATTTTGATTATAAGGTGGGAGAAACTCAATCCTTTACAACGTTTACTATCATGCCGTTGGAGTAAGTATAAAACTGTCAACTCGAGCTCAGTTATACTTGATACTGAAGCAACCATGAGAATATAGCTGTTCGCAAAGATGGAGATATCGAAGGAAAGAAATGGAGTTGGAAGAGGTGGAATGAACCGGGAATCAACCATTACTATTCCAAGAAATAACTTCCGAAGGCTTACAAGAAGAGCTGGAGTTGATAGGATTTCACCATTGGTATTTGATGAAATTCAACAAGATTTACAACAATTTCTACGGAATGCCATGCAGGATACCATCCAATATACAAGCGTAAGAGGAGGTGAACAAGCCATTGTTACTAGAGATGATGTTAACAAAGGATGTAAAAAGAATGGAATAAATATGATGGGTCAGCGATTAAAAAGAGAAACAAAACAAAAGGCCCCTCTCAGGGCCCCTCTCATATTGTAAAAAGAGAAAACTCTTGATACATGCACTTGGCAGTTTCCCCACTTGAGTGTGTCTTGGCGTCAAGACTTCATTCAGTTCAACAGGTGTAAACCTCATAGTTCTCACATTTTGACAATCTATGTATTTTCATGCAGTGAAAAAATCTATCCGCACTCCCTTTGATTTTACAAATGGTGTATTGCAAAACGTATTCGTGTTACACATAAGTTTTTTTTTCAAAATTTGTGCATTTTACAAATTCTGAAAAACAAAAAAACTTATGTGTAACATAAATACGTTTTTCACTGTACATCAGTTTATTCTTAACATTAGATTATTATAACTTACACATAAATTAACTTTTCAGAAAATTGTTTTGAAAACTTTAGAACATAAAAATTATTTTTCTATTTTCAAATTAGTTTTATGAAAAAAGTATTTTTATAAAACAGAAGACTTTTTCAGAAAACTAATTTGCAAACAGAAAAACAATTTTCGTATTTTTTATTTCTATGAAATTATTTTTCTGTTTACAAATTAGTTTTCTGAAAAAAGTTTTTTATAAAACAGAAAACTTTTTTCAAAAAACTAATTTGCAAACAGAAAACTAAGTTTTGAGTTTTTAGTTCTATGGAATTTTTTGTACTTGCCTGACAAATAGTTTTCTTGAATACGGAAGCGTATTGATGACACGCTAAAAAAAAAATTTGAAGTTTCGTAACTACGAAAACATTTTCGTAAGTACGAAAACCTTTTCGTAGCTACGAAAACTTTTTCGTAAGTACGAAAACACTTTCGTAAGTATGAAAACGTTTTCGTAAGTACGAAACCACTTTCGTAAGTACGAAAACTTTTTCGTAAGTACGAAACCACTTTCGTAAGTACGAAACCACTTTCGTAAGTACGAAAACTTTTTCGTAACTACGAAACCACTTTCGTAAGTTCGAAAACTTTTTCGTAAGTACGAAATCACTTTCGTAAGTACGAAACCACTTTCGTAAGTACGAAAACTTTTTCGTAAGTACGAAACCACTTTCGTAAGTACGAAACCACTTTCGTAAGTACGAAAACTTTTTCGTAACTACGAAAACTATTTCGTAACTACGAAACCACTTTCGTAAGTACGAAAACTTTTTCGAAAGTACGAAACCACTTTCGTAAGTACGAAACCACTTTCGTAAGTACGAAAACTTTTTCGTAACTACGAAAACACTTTCGTAAGTACGAAAACTGTTTCGTAACTACGAAAACACTTTCGTAAGTACGAAAACTTTTTCGTATATACGAAAACTCTATCGTATATTCGAAAACTCTAGTTTTCACTGTCTAAAAGCATCAATCTTGGGGAACATGAAGTGGAGCCAGGGACGGAAGTTACATTCCCGGTCCTTACATCCGTAAATTGTTTATAATGTGAAATCTGGATGATGCTTCTCCTATTTGTCTATTTCCATCTCTAAATCTTTAAATCGACAAAATTTTCTCAACATTGTATATAAAAAACCAACAATTGATCATATTTATTAACTCATTTCTCAAATCCTTGTGGGGACCACTGCTTTCCTGTTTTCCTATCCACGATGGAATCTTCGCCGCGATTCAATGGTTAACACGTTGGGCGTCAGAGCAAAATAAAACAGTCGTGACGCAACTGGAACATTTGCCCTTAGGAAACACACGTTTTGCGAACCCATCATCTCCACCCCCCCCCCCCCCTCCTCGCACATTATACGATGGTTGTATTAAAATTCTCCCTTTACTTGATGGTCACAACTGGCCGGCGCTTCGCTATTAAGACAAATCGCGTTTCCAACATAATATATTATTTTTTCCATTCTTTGTTTTAATTTTTTGCCAGCAAAACAAATGAAGCGAATGATCTCTGTGACAAAAATGAAAATTTGTAATTATTCACGAAGTTACGAAGTTGTATTTTAAGTGTCATTTTGGGTAAATTGTTAAAGCTGAATTTTAACTAGCCCCTTCTCGACACCCCCCCCCCCCCCCCAAGAACAATGGACAAACTAGCCCTCACATGTCCTTCCCTAAACCGAAAAGAAGCAATTTTAACTAAGCGCCCCTTCCCCGCTGCAATAGAGAAACTGGCCATCACCTGTCCTCACGCAAACCGATAAACCGAAAAGAAGCAATTTCAATTGACCGCTACCACCCCTCCCCGCGCATTGCAATGGAGAAACTGGCCCTAACCCGCCCTCCCCTAAACCGAAAAGAAGCAATTTTAACTAACCGCTCCACCCCCGCTGCAATGGAGAAACTGGCCCTCACCTGTCCTCCCACAAACCGAACACCCCGCTACAATGGAGAAACTAGCCCTCACCTGTCCTCCCGTAAGCCGAAAAGAAGTAATTTAAACCCTTTACCTAACCTCAAAAGCTGTCGACACTTGCCAAAAAGTTATTGAATAACTAATTTTCTTCATTTTTTGTCTCCAAAACATAAATTGTGAGCCCTCAATGGAACGGGCTCGACGAGCTCGTTCCAATGAGGGGTCATAACCTATGTTTTGGAGACAAAAAAATGAAAAAATAATGAAAATTAATTGGCGATTTTTGAGAGTAGCGTTGGTCGGTTTGGGCCGTTACGTTGGGTAAAGGGTTAACTAACTGCCCCCCTCCCCTGCTACAATGGAGAAACTGGCGCTTACCTGTACTGCTATAGGACGAAAACAATACGAGGCCCTATGGCCTCCAGTATTTTTTTCTATTTTGTCATCGGCCAGTGATTTAATCCCAACTGCAGGCGGTGGCGCAGTATTCGAAGGCTCACATCAAGTTTATGGTACACGTGCCCACAATGAATGCCAGAACTGTTTGTGCGCTAGTAGTAGATGGTTACTGCGATTAATCTTCACCAATTGGCATCTCTCGGACGGCAAAATATATCAATGTCAATAAAGCCATGAAAACCATGAAAAGCAGATGCCCATATGAAACTAACATTCAAAAAATGGGATAGGGCGGCACTAATAAGGTTGACTCCGTAGGGACAGTTAATGCTTGCCCGACACTGTATTTGACCTGTTGAAAAAGTATCATTACACTCGAAAATTACAAATAAATAAACATCTTAATTGATACTCCACGTAGCAACGGTAATCATTTATGAATCAAAAGTAGCTCGGAGAAAGACCTGATATGTAGGGTAGGCTGGTCCCGCGCCTACCACTGAGTAAAAATCTATCATTCCTTGAAAGTAGCATAGCACACGTGTACGAATCGTACTTTATTACCTGGGTACCTGGACCATTGGTGGAGCCTTGTCAGACTTTTGGTGGAGCCGATGTGAGACATGTTTTTTGGTATTCGTACTTCACTTATAATATGCTATGATGTGTCTGTGTATGGATATGCAGTAGAGGATTGTGGGGGAAGGAGAGTTTTCTTGAAAGTGTTCTCCATGGAACGGTTGGCGTTGCTAATGATTTGGTGACGCCATAGTGCGCACGCGGGGTCATAGAAACGTTGACCTTGTAGATTTCCACTGGACAATCCGATATTACGTTGTTCGGGTCATAGTGTATCGGGCTTCTCGATCTGGACCGGAATGGCAGTGTTGTATTGGGGGTATATAGTACTATGTATGACTGTTAGTCTACAGTTAGAAGAACATTTGCTACTTTTAATCTATCAAAATGCTTTATTCCAGCATATGGGTACTAATGGTAGGTCATTTGATGCATTGCTTGGTGGGCCGTCATGGTAGCATAGAATGAACCGTCTGTACTCCTGTTGATCCATTATCACTCATTTGCTCTACTAACCCATCGAATGTGTTATATCATCGGATTGTTGCTATTGGCGGTACGAAATATGGACTAGCGGGGACTTTTGGAGACTGATATGACAATGGTGGTTTGGGGACTGATGGGCACTGAAGACAGGGCTGGGCTGGGGACGTTTGAGGTCTAAGTATAATTATGGTTTGGGGACGACTGCTGAGAACTGAATATACTGGCAATTTGGGGACTGTTGGGGACTGAAAACAGTTGTGAGTTGGGAATTGAATATAATGGTGGTTTGAGGATAGATGAAGACTGTGCTGGTGTGGTGCAGTTGAAGACTATTGGAGACCAAATAGAGTGATGATTTAAGGACTGTTGTGGACTGAAGACATTGGTGATTTGGGGACTGAAGACCGTATTACTTTGCAGGCTGAAGGCAGTAGTGTTTTGTGGACTGCTGGGGACTGAATATAGTGGTTATTCGGAGACTGTTGGTCAGTCTGTTGTAGGTTGTTGTAGTTGTCAGTGTTGTAGTTGGTTTAGTGATTGCATTGGTGGATGTTGTAGTGTGCTTGGTATAGTAATGGTTCCTGCAGTAGTTGTAATGGTCAATCTTGTAGTTGTTAGTCTTGTTATTGTAGCTTGCTTCGTCACTGTGATGGTTGGTGCTGAAGCGGTTCGTATAATAGTTCGTATACAACACCTACTACATTCTCTACTACCACACTAACCTTGATATAACCAACAACTACAACACCTACTACGTCATCTACTACCACACTAACCTTGATATAACCAGCAACTACAACACCTACCACATCATCTACCACCACACTAACCTTGACATAACCAACAACTACAACACCTACTACATCATCTACTACCACCCTAACCTTGACAAAACTAACAACTACAACACCTACTACATCACCTACTACCACAGTAACCTTCATATAACCAACAACTACAACACCTACTACATTATCTACTACCACACTAACCTTGACAAAACTAACTAGATGGTGTCACTTGTGTGCAAAGCACACTATAGTGTATCCCCGCATTTGCATCCTTGACTTTGTATGAATGCTTGATACAAAGAAGAAATGTATTATATGACACACTAAAATCATATTGAGTGGCACAGGTGACACAGCTTCGTGCGCACCTACAGACTCCACTGCAACATTTGGGCATGGTTTTAGCGTTTCGAATTACATACATGTACCCTGGGAGCCTTTCGTCGGAAACGGTCTAAGAAAACATGAAAGTGGCAACGGTGGCACCCCAAAAATCCGAAACCTTCGTGCGCATCTACAGACCCTACAGCAACTTTTGAGCATAGTTTTAGCATTTCAAATTACATACTCTGGGGGCTTTTCGCCGGAAATGATCTAAGAAAACACGAAAGAAAAACGGTGGCACCGCCACGTGGCATCTGAAAAATCTGAAACCTTTGTACGCATCTACAGACCTTACTGCAACATTTGAGCATGTGTTAAGCATTTCGAATTACTTACCCTAGGAGCCTTTCGCTGGAAACGGTCTAAGAAAACACAAAAGTGGCAACGGTGACACAGCCACTTAGCACCCAAAAAATCCAAAACCTTCCTACACATTTACAGACTCTACTGCAACATCTCAGCATGGTTTTAGCATTTCGAATTACATACTCTGGAGACTTTCGCCGGAAACGGTCTAAGAAAACACGAAAGTGGCAATGGTGGCACAGCCACGTGGCACCTGAACAATCCGAAATCTTTGTGCACATCTAAAGACCCTACTGCAACATTTGAGCATGGTTTTACCATTTTGAAATACATACTGTAGGAGCCTTTCGCCGGAAATGGTCTAAGAGAACATGAAAGAGGCAACGGTAGCACAGCCACGTGGCACCCCCAAAATCCAAAACCTTCGTGCGCATCTACAGACCCTACTGCAACATTTGAGCATGGTTTTAGGATTTCGAATTACATACCCTAGGAGCCTTTCACCGGAAACGGTCTAAGAAAATGTGAAAGTGGCAACAGCACAGCCAATAGGCAGCTGAAAAATCTGAAACCTTCGTGCACATCTACAGACCCCACTGAAACATTTGAGCATGGTTTTAGCGTTTCGAATTACATACCCTAGGAGCCTTTCGACGGAAACGGTCTACGAAAACACGAAAGTGGCAATGGTGGCGCAGCCACATGGCAGCTGAAAAATCCAAAACCTCCGTGCGCATCTACAGACCCCACTGCAACATTTGAGCATGGTTTTAGCATTTCGAATTACATACCCTAGGAGCCTTTCGTCGGAAACGGTATAAGAAAACACAAAAGCGGCAACAGTGGCACAGCCACGTGGCACCTGAAAAATCTGAAACCTTTGTGCGCATCTACAGACCCCACTGCAACATTTGTGCATGGCTTTAGCATTTTGAATTACATACCCTAGGAGCCTTTCGCCGGAAACGGTCTAAGAAAACACAAAAGTGGCAACGGTGGCACAGCCACGTGGCACCTGAAAAATCCGAAACCTTTGTGCGCATCTACAGACCCTACTGCAACATTTGAGCATGGTTTTAGCATTTCGAATTACATACCCTAGGAGCCTTTTGCCGCAAACAGGCTAAGAAAACACAAAAGTGGCAATGGTGGCACAGCCACGTGGCACCTGAAAAATCGGAAACCTTTGTGCACATCTACAGACCCTACTGCAACATTTGAGCATGGTTTTAGCGTTTCGAATTACATACCCTAGGAGCCTTTGGCCAGAAACGGTCTAAGAAAACACGAAAGTGGCAATGGTGGCACAGCCAGATGGCAGCTGAAAAATCCGAAACCTTCGTGCACATCTACAGACCCCACTGCAACATTTGAGCATGGTTTTAGCGTTTCGAATTACATACCCTAGGAGCCTTTCGCCGGAAACGGTCTAAGAAAACACAAAAGTGGCAACGGTGGCACAGCCATGTTGCACCTGAAAAATCCGAAACCTTCGTGCGCATCTACAGACCCCACTGCAACATTTGAGCATGGTTTTAGCGTTTCGAATTACATACCCTAGGAGCCTTTCGCCGGAAACGGTCTAAGAAAACACGAAAGTAGCTACGGTGGCACAGCCACGTGGCACCCGAAAAATCCGAAACCTTCGTGCCCATCTATAGACCCTACTGCAACATCTGAGCATGGATTTAGCATTTCGAATTACATATCCTACGAGCCTTTTGCCGGAAACGGTCTAAGAAAACACAAAAGTGGCTACGGTGGCACAGCCACGTGACACCCGAAAAATCCGAAACCTTCCTACATATCTACAGATCATTTAGCAACACCCTAGAGTAATTTTAGAACTCCGAATTACATAGGTTGGGACTATTCAGCAAAAAAGTGAAAAAATAACGCATGTTTTAAGTGGCTCCACAGAAGCCACCTGGTGGCACAAAAATTTAAAAGTTGTATTTTTGGGTTGCACAGACCCTATCGAACAACTGTAGAAAGTTACAGCGTTTCGAATTACAAAACCGGACGTACGGAAGTACGGACGTACGGCCATACAGACGTACAGACGTACGGACGTACGGACGTATGGACGGAGATCATGACAATATCCCCGCATTTTTTAAAATGCGGGGATAACAACTACAACAACTACTACATCATCTACTACCACACTAACCTTGACAAAACTAACAACTACAACACCTACTACATCATCTACTACCACACTAACCTTGATATAACCAACAACTACAACACCTACTACATCATCTACTACCACACTAACCTTGATATAACCAACAACTACGACACCTACTACATCATCTACTACCACACTAACCTTGATATAACCAACAACTACAACACCTACTACATCATCTACTACCACACTAACCTTGATATAACCAATAACTACGACACCTACTACATCATCTACTACCACACTAACCTTGATATAACCAACAACTACAACACCTACTACATCATCTACTACCACACTAACCTTGATATAACCAAAAACTACAACACCTACTACATCATCTACTATCACACTAACTTTGATATAACCAACAACAATGACACCTACTGCATGATCTACTACCACACTAACCTTGATATAACCAACAACTACGACACCTACTACATCATCTACTACCACACTAACCTTGATATAACCAACAACTACGACACCTACTACATCATCTACTACCACACTAACCTTGATATAACCAACAACTACGACACCTACTACATCATCTACCACCAGACTAACCTTGATAAAACTAACAACTACAACACCTACTACATCATCTACTACCACACTAACCTTGATAAAACTAACAACTACAACACCTACTACATCATCTACTACCACACTAACCTTGATATAACCGACAACTACAACACCTACTACATCATCTACTACCACACTAACCTTGATGTAACCAGCAACTACGACGCCGACTACATCATCTACTACCACACTAACCTTGACAAAACAAACAGCTACCACCCCGACTACATCATCTACTACCACACTAACCTTGACAAAACTAACAACTACAACACCTACTACATCATCTACTACCACACTAACCTTGATATAACCGACAACTGCAACACCTGCTACATCATCTACTGCCACACTAACCTTGATATAACCAACAACTACGACACCTACTACATCATCTACTACCGCACTAACCTTGACAAAACTACAACTACAACACCTACTACATCATCTACTACCACACTAACCTTGATAAAACTAACAACTACAACACCTACTACATCATCTACTACCACACTAACCTTGATATAACCAACAACTACGACACCTACTACATCATCTACTACCACACTAACCTTGATATAACCAACAACTACAACACCTACTACATCATCTACTACCACACTAACCTTGACAAAACTAACAACTACAACACCTACTACATCATCTACTACCACACTAACCTTGACAACACTAACAACTACAACACCTACTACATCATCTACTACCACACTAACCTTGACAAAACTAACAACTACAACACCTACTACATCATCTACTACCACACTAACCTTGATATAACCAACAACTACAACACCTACTACATCATCTACTACCACACTAGCCTTGACAAAACTAACAACTACAACACCTACTACCACACTTACCTTGACAAAACTAACAACTACAACACCTACTACATCATCTACTACCACACTAACCTTGACAAAACAAACAACTACGACACCGACAAGAGTTCTGTCATAACAATATCAACAACACCAACAACTACAACACCATCCACTACTTTATCGACCACTTCAACAATCAATACAGCTACTATACCAACATTAACCACAAAAAACAGTCCCAAAGGGGGGAGGGGGGGGGGGGGGGTCCATAAAAGGGATTCTATAAGTTAGATTCCTAGGTGGGATTCCAAGCTCCTATACTGCTCCTGGTAGTTTTACCGCTGGCTTCCATCTTTTCTTCAACTATCTTTCCTATGATTTACCTCGATTGTTGTTACCCAGTACTGTAGTTTTCTACCAGTAATAGTCGAACAGATCGGGATGGGCAGAAACTATAGCATAGATAGAAGCAGAGGATTCTGAACGAAACTCGTCGGGTCTATTTAGATAATTCGATCCGATGTTTCTACAGGAATCCGAACCAATACTCTTATACAAAGATACGCGTCTAATAGCACTATTCTTATAAAACCAAAATGGGGAAATCCAAGTCCCTTTTGGTGGTTTGGGGTTGTTTCTTATCTACTCCTATTCAATCGTGCATACTCTCAGAATAATTTTACTGTAACTTGGTAACTTTGGTTGACAAACATTAAACTGTGAGGGCCACATTAACCCATGCCTCAATTCTTTAGTACAGTCTACGTCTCAAATTATTCTTATTGAAAACACAGCGTACAGGGAACAGAAATTAACATATCCTCAATTATCACAGTGCTTGTCGTATTTCATAATTCTTTCATAAACATTGAACATTATCCTTTTCACCAAACACTACACACAGTCAAGTTAAGTTACAGTATCATTGACACTTTCATTTATTCAACGTTGTCTTTTACCTTTAATTCTGGTCACCACAAAACTTGTAAGTTCAGGGTCATATCTAAATGAGAAACTCCTTTGTTGCTATGGTCAGTTGTTTTGGGTGCAGGAGTTCTAATCCCAAAATTGTTCAATTCAGTATATACATGAAGGATATCCATTGCAGCTTAGTAAAATGACTTACTATGTTCATATGTTAAACATTCTTCTTTGGCCAAGATAGGTTGACCATGAAGGCTGCGAGGTTCGAGTCTTATTCTCCAGACAGTTTCATGTTGATTTCTTTCATGGTAGTAGTGTAACTGGTGGTAGTATAGTACAAGTAGTACTTTACATTCTACAAGCAAATCAAGCAAAATCTGACTATGTTCAAGCAGTGGCGAATGAATTCAATCAACGCACATGATCGTAGATGAATTCCACACATTTTGCTCAATTTGAATGCCATAAGCAGCTTAGTGAACAATTAGCTAGTTGAAACATCTAAATTTTGAGTTGTGTTTTATCTTCTTGGTTCTATTTTTGTGTGATACACATAGTAGCAATCAAGTTTAATGCTCCAATTTTCTCAGAACCTCAAATCCTATATAAATCAGTTGACCAATCTGTTAACTAGTACAGGCTCAGTACAGGTAACAGTTACACAAATGCATGTGTATTCTTCAATGACTGAACTACTCTAAATTAGTTCAAACAAGTAATTGTTATGCAATATTATTCCAACACTACCTGATAGTGCCACTGTGTGAAGTTCTCAGCTTGAGCATTTGTTTAGCACATATTCAATTCCTAGAATAATACCAAATAATAATAACCTGATAATTCTATCAAAAATGTGTTGGCATTTCAGTTACTAGAATCAATTTTAGGCCCCCTTTCATGGCTGCATTTCAAACTTTTTCTCCTGTCTACCCCCCCCCCCCCCCAGTTCGAAATTCACTACCCTACACACCCCCGCCCCCAATCGGAAACCTCTAGCCACGGGTCGGGGTGATGAGGAACGAAAACCTCATTACACACTACTGATACTGCACAGTAGCGAAGGTAATCGTTTAGGAGTGAAAAGCAGCTTGGAGAAAAGACCCGATAAGTTTCTATGAGAGGCGGGATGGGTGGGCTGACCCCGCTACAACCAATGAGTAAAAATCCACCATTCCTTGAAAGTAGTATAGCACACATGTATCGATCGGGTCTTAATACCTGAGCCATGTATGGATCGGGTCTTAATACCTGAGCCATTGATGGGGACTTGTCGCACTTTTGGTGGAGCCGACGTGAGACATGTTTTTGCGCCATTTGGAACTGCGTTCCGCAAGTGGTATACATACTTCATATATAATACGTCATGATATGTATAGTGATGTGTGTTTGTATGTATATGTAGTAGAGGAATGGGGGTTTTGCGAGTTTTCTTAAAAGTTTTCTCCATGAAGTGGTTGGCGTTGCTAATGACATGGTGACGTCAAGATGCGCACGCGGCTTCAAAGAAACATTGACCGCTGGTGTTGTCCACTGTACAATCCGATATTACGTTGGTCGAGTCAGTGTATATCGGGCTTCTAGTGTTGGGCCGATATAGCGCTGTAGTATTGGGGGTATATACGCCTGTTTGTCTACAGTTAGTCCTTGGTACTTCTAATCTACCAGAATTATGAAATACGACAAGAATTGCGATAACTGAGAATACGTTAATTTCTGTTCCCTGTACGCTCTGTTTTCAATAAAAATAATTTGAGGTGTAGAATGTACTAAAGAATTGAGACGTGGGTTAATGTGGCCCTCACAGTTTATATCAACCAAAGTTACCAAGTTACAGTAAAATTATTCCAAAACGAGTCATCCCATCAAGTTACGATGAAATCCCTTCATAAATATAACTTGTAGACTCTGTTAAAGGAATCCAGGTCACATGACGGTTCGGCGCGGTCACGGTTGACCGATCATGACCAAAATAGAAGAGACTCATCTAGATAGCATACCAAATTGTCCTACCAAGTTACAATGAAATCCCTCCATAAAAACAACCCGTACACGGTGCTAAAGGAATCTAGGTCACGTGACCAGGCGGCGGTAACGGCTGACCGACCGTGACCAAAATAGGACAATCTCATCTAGACACCATACTGAGTTATCCTTCCAAGTTACAATGAAATGGTTTCATAAATATGAACTGTAGACTGTGCTAAACAAGTCTAGATCACAGGCCTGTTTGGCCGTCAGGGTTGACCGATCACAACCAAAACAGCATGTTCTCATCTAGATCTAGGCATTATACTGAGTGATCCTACAAATTTGCAATGAAATCCCTTATAAATGCAACTGTACTAAAGGAATCTAGGTTACGCGCCCCTGCGGCCGTCACGGTTACAATAAAATCACTTCATAAATACGACCTATAGACTGTGCTAAACGTTTTCGGGGTGTAACCTGTGCTAAAGTAAATGAGAACAGACTGACAGACTCGCAGACTTCCGCACGCGTGATGGCAATAGCTTATCTTGACTTTGTCAAGTTAAGCTTAAAATGACAGACTAAGCTTAACAGACATTCACTCGTGAAATGGCAATATGATAACTTACTTCGACTTTGTCAAGTTGAACTTATTGAACACCCTTGTTATAGCTTCACAAATAATGGCAATGTTATCGCACTATAATCACGAATTACCAAATCAGTTGAAGCTGAATAAAAACTAAATTTAAATGACATATTTTCAATTGCTGCTGACAGAATGGAGATGCGACAAAAAAAAACTTACAACTGTATCCGATTCATGCATACTTATGAAGCTCGATATTGCGTACACTGTAGTTGTAAATAGTACCAGTTGGAATTTTTGCCGATTTGAACCCGAGTTGGAATTTGGGAAGAAAAGGAGACATCCGCATCACCAAAGAAGCTCTAAAATCCAGAAAGATGCAATTTCCAACTACTCATGACTTATCTCCAAATTTCCAACTACAGGAAATTATTGGCCAGGATTGGGGTGGGGGGGGTAACAACCCCCCCCCCACCACCACCCTGTCGACACGTCCCTGCCCGGACCCGAGATGACGTCATATCGCGTGACCCAGTTACGTCTTGTTTGGTTGTCATGGTTGCCCGCTTGATCGGCCATGTTATAACGTCATTCCCATAGTGATACTTGGGCGATGTTTGTGCACATGCGCAGTGCGTTTTGTTACAGGGATATGTGTTCCCGTCGTCCATTTTGTATAGTGGGTGCCGACACCTTGATTTCTGTGTTAGCACGTGGTCATGTGGGCCTGCCACCTTGATTTCTTTGTTAGCACGTGGTTATGTGGGCACCATCGTTTACTACTGCACTCACACTATCTATTTTGCTACAACACAAACAAGGACTATACCAATCACCACCACATCAACTACTTCAACTCCAAAACTAGTGCACTGACCTTTACTACACCATCAACCACTACAGCACCAAGCACCACAACCACTACTGTACCAATAACCAATACACCAACTTCTACAACAACAAAGTTCACAACAAAAACAACTACACAAACACGACCAACCACTACGACACAATCACGACAACTACTACTCCAACACAAGTATTACACAAGTGAGTACAAACATAACCAAATACTACAACCACTGTAATATCTAAACCAACTTCAACATCAACCACCGCAGCCACTAACAACTTTGTAAACCATTACGTCAACCACCACCACAATCACTACCCGAACCTCTACTACACCAACTGCAATAATACTACACCAGCCACTACTATACTAACCACTACAACACCACCCACTACGCGACTAAACGACTACAGCACGAACAACTACAAAAGCCACCTCGGATACCACTTCCTCGTCCCCTGCTATCCCAATCAGAATAACAAAACCACTACAATGACTAAACCAACTATAACACAAACAACCACAGCAACGACCACTACAACTAATACGTCGACCACTATTATACGAACCACTTCAACACCAACCATCAGAGTGACGAAGCAAGCTACAATAACAAGACTAACAACTACAAGATTGACCATTACAACTACTGCAGGAACCATTACTATACCAAGCACACTACAACATCCACCAATAAAATCACTAAACCAACTACAACACTGACAACTACAACAACCTACAACAGACTGACCAACAGTCTCTAGATAACCACTATATTCCGTCCCCAGCAGTCCACAAAACACCACTGCCTTCAGCCCTCAAAGTAATACGGTCTTCAGTCCCCAAATCACCAATGTCTTCAGTCCACAACAGTCCTTAAATCATCATTGTCTTTGGTCTCCAATAGTCTTCAACTGCACCACACCAGCACAGTCTTCATCTATCCTCAAACCACCATTATATTCAGTTCCCAACTCATAACTGTTTTCAGTCCCCAACAGTCCCCAAATTGCCAGTATATTCAATTCTCAACAGTCGTCCCCAAACCATAATTATACTTAGCCCTCAAACGTCCCCAGTCCTGTCTTCAGTGCCCATAAGTCCCCAAACCACCATTGTCATATCAGTCTCCAAAAGTCCCCGCTAGTCCATATTTCGTACCGCCAATAGCAACAATCCGATGATATAACACATTCGACGGGTTAGTAGAGCAAATGAGTGATAATGGACCAACAGGTGTACAGACCGTTCATTCTATGCTACCATGACGGCCCACCAAGCAATGCACCAAATGACCTACCATTAGTACCCATATGCTGAAATAAAGCATTTTGATAGATTAAAAGTAGCAAATGTTCTTCTAACTGTAGACTAACAGTCATACATAGTACTATATACCCCCAATACAACACTGCCATACCGGTCCAGATCGAGAAGCCCGATACACTATGACCCGAACAACGTAATATCGGAATGTCCAGTGGAAATCTACAAGGTCAACGTTTCTATGACCCCGCGTGCGCACTATGGCGTCACCAAGTCATTAGCAACGCCAACCGTTCCATGGAGAACACTTTCAAGAAAACTCTCCTTCCCCCACAATCCTCTACTGCATATCCATACACAGACACATCATAGCATATTATATGTGAAGTACGTATACCAAAAAACATGCCTCACATCGGCTCCACCAAAAGTCTGACAAGGCTCCACCAATGGCCCAGGTATCCAGGTAATAAAGTACGATTCGTACACGTGTGCTATGCTACTTTCAAGGAATGATGAATTTTTACTCAGTGGTAGGAGCGGGACCAGCCTACCCTACATATCAGGTCTTTCTCCGAGCTACTTTTGATTCATAAATGATTACCGTTGCAACGTGGAGTATCAATTAAGATGTTTATTTATTTGTAATTTTCGAGTGTAATGATACTTTTTCAACAGGTCAAATACAGTGTCGGGCAAGCATTAACTGTCCCTACGGAGTCAACCTTATTGGTGCCGCCCTATCCCATTTTTTGAATGTTAGTTTCATATGGGCATCTGCTTTTTATGGTTTTCAAGGCTTTATTGACATTGATATATTTTGCCGTCCGAGAGATGCCAATTGGTGAAGATTAATCGCAGTAACCATCTACTACGCGCACAAACAGTTCTGGCATTCATTGTGGGCACGTGTACCATAAACTTGATGTGAGCCTTCGAATACTGCGCCACCGCCTGCAGTTGGGATTAAATCACTGGCCGATGACAAAATAGAAAAAAATACTGGAGGCCATAGGGCCTAGTATTGTTTTCGTCCTATAGCAGTACAGGTAAGCGCCAGTTTCTCCATTGTAGCAGGGGAGGGGGACAGTTAGTTAACCCTTTACCCAACGTAACGGCCAAAACCGACCAACGCTACTCTCAAAAATCGCCAATTAATTTTCATTATTTTTTCATTTTTTTGTCTCCAAAACATAGGTTATGACCCCTCATTGGAACGAGCTCGTCGAGCCCGTTCCAATGAGGGCTCACAATTTATATTTTGGAGACAAAAAATGAAGAAAATTAGTTATTCAATAACTTTTTGGCAAGTGTCGACAGCTTTTGAGGTTTGGTAAAGGGTTTAAATTACTTCTTTTCGGCTTACGGGAGGACCGTTGAGGGCTAGTTTCTCCATTGTAGCGGGGTGTTCGGTTTGTGGGAGGACAGGTGAGGGCCAGTTTCTCCACTGCAGCGGGGGTGGAGCGGTTAGTTAAAATTGCTTCTTTTCGGTTTAGGGGAGGGCAGGTGAGGGCAAGTTTCTCCATTGCACTGCGCGGGGAGGGGTGGTAGCGGTCAATTGAAATTGCTTCTTTTCGGTTTATTGGTTTACGTGAGGACAGGTGATGGCCAGTTTCTCCATTGCAGCGGGGAAGGGGGCGCTTAGTTAAAATTGCTTCTTTTCGGTTTAGGGAAGGACATGTGAGGGATAGTTTGTCCATTGTTCTTGGGGGGGGGGGGGGGGGGGGGGGGGGGGGGGTGTCGAGAAGGGGCTAGTTAAAATTCAACTTTAACAATTTACCCAAAATGACACTTACAATACAACTTCGTAACTTCGTGAATAACTACAAATTTTCATTTTTGTCACAGAGATCATTCGCTTCATTTGTTTTGCTGGCAAAAAATTGAAACAAAGAATGGAAAAAATAATATATTATGTTGGAAACGCGATTTGTCTTAATAGCGAAGCGCCGGCCAGTTGTGACCATCCAGTAAAGGGGGAATGTTAATACAACCATCGTATAATGTGCGAGGAGGGGGGGGGGGGGGGGTGATGGGTTCGCAAAACGTGTGTTTCCTAAGGACAGATGTTCCAGTTGCGTCACGACTGTTTTAATTTGCTCTGACGCCCAACGTGGTAACCATTCAATCGCGGCGAAGATTCCATCGTGGATAGGAAAACAGGAAAGCAGTGGTCCTCACAAGGATTTGAGAAATGAGTTAATAAATATGATCGATTGTTGGTTTTTTATATACAATGTTGAGAAAATTTTGTCGATTTAAAGATTTAGAGATGGAAATAGACAAATAGGAGAAGCATCATCCAGATTTCACATTATAAACAATTTATGGATGTAAGGACCGGGAATGCAACTTCCGTCCCCGGCTCCACTTCATGTTCCCCAAGATTGATGCTTTTAGACAGTGAAAACTAGAGTTTTCGAATATACGATAGAGTTTTCGTATATACGAAACAGTTTTCGTACTTACGAAAGTGTTTTCGCGGTTACGAAACAGTTTTCGTACTTACGAAAGTGTTTTCGTAGTTACGAAAAAGTTTTCGTACTTACGAAAGTGGTTTCGTACTTACGAAAGTGGTTTCGTACTTACGAAAGTGGTTTCGTACTCACGAAAAGGTTTTCGTACTTACAAAAGTGGTTTCGTAGTTACGAAAGAGTTTTCGTAGTTACGAAAAAGTTTTCGTAGTTACGAAAAAGTTTTCGTACATACGAAAAAGTTTTCGTACTTACGAAAGTGTTTTCGTAGTTACGAAACAGTTTTCGTACTTACGAAAGTCTTTTCATAGTTACGAAAAAATTTTCGTACTTACGAAAGTGGTTTCGTACTTACGAAAGTAGTTTCGTACTTACGAAAAAGTTTTCGTACTTACGAAAGTGGTTTCGTACTTACGAAAGTGGTTTCGTACTTACGAAAAAGTTTTCGTACTTACGAAAGTGGTTTCGTACTTACGAAAGTGGTTTCGTACTTACGAAAAAGTTTTCGTACTTACGAAAGCGGTTTCGTACTTACGAAAGTGGTTTCGTACTTACGAAAAAGTTTTCATACTTACGAAAGTGGTTTCGTACTTACGAACAAGTTTTCGTACTTACGAAAGTGTTTTCGTAGTTACGAAAACGTTTTCGTAGTTACGAAAAGGTTTTCGTACTTACGAAAATGTTTTCGTAGTTACGAAACTTCAAATTTTTTTTTAGCGTGTCATCAATACGCTTCCGTACTTGAAAACTAATTATCAGGCAAATATAAAAACAAATTCCTAACTGAGAAATATTTGAACGGAAAACATAAGATCATTACCTTTTCTGAATTTTATTCCATGAATATTTTGTAATACAACACAGTTACGTTTCACTCTCTGAATGCCACTTTTTGAATGTCACTTTTGAAATGTTCAATACAGTTTCTTGACCAGTTTTGACACTTTTGTTTTACTGTCCTTAGCTTTATATTTTCTTGAAACTTTCATTGGCGATGCCTCTTTCTCTGGAAATAATGTTTCTAATGTATCATCTGTTTGTGTTTCACTTAGTATATCCATATTATATAACAAAGTGTCTGATTCCTCATCAAAATCTGGTAAAACATTATCGTCAGGCTGTTTTGGTGAGGTATAAGGTATTGTGATATCCAGTGCTGGAATCTTTTGTTCTATCTGCTCTGGAGTTAAAATAGGTTATTATGTAGATGGTTTTCAAAGACACAGACATTATTTTTGAACTCTTTGGATGTAAGTGGATGTGAAAAATGTTATCCAGACAGAAATACAAAAAACCCAGTCAACTTAAAAAATGTTAAACTCTATACATGAAGACACAGGATCGCATGGCACGTCTGAAGTCACTTGGGTACACTGTGAATGGAATATGCGAACCTGAATATGACACTTTATGCAAAACAGGTTCTGAATTAAAAACAGCACTAAATTCATTTTTTCCAAACATGGATCCAATTACTCCACAGGAAGCATTATTTGGAGGGAGAACAAACACCATTAACTTATACCATAAAACAGATCAAAGCTCATATACTGGAATAAAGTACATAGATATTTGTTCACTTTATCCGTATGTTAATAAACACAGAGAATATCCAGTAGGTCCTCCAAAAATACTCACAAAAGAAAACACAGATACACATAATTTAAGACAGTATAGGGGACTCATTACGTGTAAAATTTTACCATCACAAAATCTACACATGCCAGTTTTACCAATTCACTGTAACAAGAAAATGGTTATCACACTTTGCAATACATGTGCAGACGAGGAAAATTTTCACTATGAACACACACCAGAACGCAGTATTGTAGGTACATAGTACAAAGACAACTGAAGAACTTTTCAAAGCAATGGGTATGGGGTACAAAATACAGTCCATGGAAAGTGTATTATCACTAAATCACCCACAGAGTGGAGATTCCACCCAAACAATAATTGCAAATTTGTTGCAAGGCATAACAAGCACAAGCAAAGTTTCAGCCAATCGACCTCTGGGTTGAACCTAGAGGTCCATTGGCAGAAACATTGCTTGTATTTTTTGTCAATATATACAAAATGTAAAAGTTATAGTTTGGGTGATAACTCCACTCCACAGGTGATTTAGTTACAATCCACTCTTCACATACTATACTTGATATTTATCACATCTGGCACTGGGAACAATGGTCTACAAAAATTTACAAACATTACATGAATAAATATGTAACAAGAGCACCATCTAGCAGGGCAACAAATGCCCGTCAAAATTGGAACATGCACAAGTTTCTCTGGGGTAAAGTTTGAAATTTTTGTTGACTCGACTATGTCTGCCCCCCCCCCCCTCCAATCATTGCCCATGTCCCTGCCCTGTCTGGGGTAAAGGGTTTCAAATTGGATGCTTGTGTGCACACATTTAATACTGTTTTTGTGAAATTTTAGTATGCAGAATGGAAATGCAAACACTTTTTAGGTGTAGAAGATTCTCCTCGCCGTTTGCAATGGTAGCGTCCATTCATTGACAGGTTAACTTCATTGATAATGATTGACGATAGGTGGCGCCAAGGGAAAGGACATTTTGAGGATCATAACAGCAATAAACGGCGAGGATTCTCATCATTTAAAAATAAAATGGAGTTATCTGCTCCTGTCACATGCCCAACGACAATTGATGATCAACATGGATGCAAAGTTTGAACAATAAAGCAAGTAAAATGCGGAAGGAGTAGGCGACACAATAGTGTAATGTTTCAAGTACTAAAAGGGGGCATAACTATGGAAATACAAAACAGAGTTACCTGCTCTTGTCACATGCACAACGGCAATTGGTGATCAACATGTGCGCAAATTTTGAACAATATAGCATGTAAAATGTTGAAGGAGAAGACAACACAACACTGTAATGTTTCAAGTACTAAAAGGGGCACAACTCTGGAAATACACAATGGAGTTGCCTGCTCTTGTCACATGCACAACGGCAATTGATGATCACCATGTGTGCAAAGTTTGAACAATATAGCATGTAAAATGTTGAAGGAGTAGGCGACACAATACTGTAATGTTTTAAGTACTAAAAGGGGGCATAATTCTGGAATTACAAAATGGAGTTACCTGCACATGCCACATGCATAACGGCAATTACTGATCAATATGTGTGCAAAGTTTGAATAATGTAGCCTGTAAACCTTTGGAGGAGTAGGCGACACAAAAATTGTTTATGGATGGTCGGACGGACGGACGGACGGACAGATGGACAGCACCATAACATAATACGTCCATCAAAAAATGATGAGCGTATAAAAAGGATAGTGATGATATTTGCTTTCCGTTGTTTCAAAACTGTTAATGAGCACACATCATTATCATGGTATCTTTCATACATTCTTTGGAAAAAACTTAGTCACAAGACAAATTCATTTGAAAGCTAAAATTACTTAAGAAAGGATTTAAGAAATTTTAAAATGGTTTACATTAGCAAGTAGAATCATACTTAATAAGAAAATTAAATTGCCAAAACAAACTTTAACCTATATGGAAAAACACACAGAAGATCTTGAACAACTTTCAAATCCAAGCGTCGATCTTGCAACAAAACGAAATATTATATTAAAACCTGGTGGTGGTGGGTGTTTTGGTGGAGTCATTATTCGTAATTTAATTCGATGGGATGGTTATAAAACAACTAGAAACTTTCAATCAGCATTTAAGAATGCTGGATGTAGAATTGTATATTTGGGGGGATTACAGGTAGACAATCAATCTGGTTATGTAATCTCCCTACGGTGTAAACAGATAAGTGATGTTTGTACAACTTTGAGTCATACTTGTAATGTTTCTGTTTATACTGTTGAAATATCTATCTATCTATCTATCTATCTATCTATCTATCTATCTATCTATCTATCTATCTATCTATCTATCTATCTATCTATCTAAGAAGAAGAAAATACATAAGAAAGAAAGTCGCCTAAAAAACATTAATTAATTCATCATGTTTTCGAGAGATAAGAAATCAGTGAAATGTAGGACCTGAATACATGTACACAAATTTTGAAATTACTCCTCATAATTCTCCAACTACCAAGTGTACAAAAACAAAAGCATTACTTGTGAAAAATCTTCAAAGCCAAAGAAAAGTATCACCGCTTAAGTTAACACATGTAGTGTCAATAACAAAAGATGGTGTAAAAAAAGTAAAACGTGAACCAATGCATTTTGTACAAAATACAGAGTATGTATAACTGAACTGAAAGAAAAGATTTCCACAATGACACGTTTACAGCTTTAAATTCTCCTAAACCTATTCATGGAAGGCGTAAAATGGCGGCAACGTAGTGGCTGTGTGTGCTATCGGCTCTATACTTTGAGGGATATTTAATGGCAGGATGACTGGAATTAATCTTTTATTTGTGGAAAATATTGCTGATATTGCTGTGTGATCGTAGATATCTCTTTTTCATGTGAAAAAACATTTTCAAATGAATTTTGTTCGATTTTCTAAGTTGAGATGACAGTTCTTTGTTACCAGTGAGTAGACTGTGAGTAGATATCATCACCAACCACTGTTCGATCAGTGTTCGATTGCCTGCATTGCGGATTACAGCGATACTGAGTGATATGTACTGATCAAGTTAGTCAATGTTTTGAAAACTTTTTTGACAATATTCACTTAAAAAACTATGGCCGATTCTATAATTACGTCGTCTGGGACGGAGGATGTGCTAAATGGATCTCCCAGACCCAGCAGGATACCTGTAAATACTGGTAGAGGCTTTGGTAGAACTGCAAAAAGAAAACAACTCCTCACCTCAAATGATAGGAGTATGGATGACTCAACAAACTATTTGTCAAGCGATGCTCTACAGCACCTTGTGAATAAAATCGACAGTATCGAAAACCATGTGGCGAATATTCCCAATATGGACGAACTGAGTTGCATGATTGAATTTAAAATGAAGTCGGCATTTGACAGTTTAAAGTCCGAAACTGTGAAATCTGTATCCGATATGTGTGATAAGAAGATTTCGGCACTGGACAACAGGATCCTCGCGCTGGAAGACGAGGTTGATTCACTAACTTCAGCCTTAAACCTGAAAAACGACACCGTCGTGGAAATGGAAACTCGCCTATCGGTTTTACAGAAAGATGTTAACCTGAATACTGTTAGATCGAACAACAACGAACAATACAGCCGCAAGTGCAATATTAAAGAGCTCGGACTGAAGGAAATCGAACGGGAAACTAGCGATCAGCTTCAAGACAGGTTCATTCAAATTGTGAGCGAGAAAAGTGAAGTAAGGGTGGACCCAAGTGACATTCTGGCAATTCACAGACTTCCGAGCACTCCAGGTAAAGTGCGACCTGTTATTATTAAATTTTCTAGGCGTTCCGTGAGAGACAGTGTGATAAAAACCCGTAAACTTTTTAAAACAAGCAAAATAAACTTTGTTGATGATCTGACTAAACTCAACCTGGAGCTTTTGAATTCCTTGAGGAACCATCATAAAATACTTTCCGCATGGTATTCGAACGGTCACATCTGGGCATGGGATAAAGTACATAAGAAAAAATTTAAATTAAATGTTGGCGAGGACATTGACCTCGCAATTCAAAACCTGGATAAACTGTACTAAACAAACACATTCAACTGCATCTTTATTCATGCAGACCACTAACCGATCGTGTGCTGGATTGTGTCGGGTGGCCATCATTTGTCCCCCACCCCAAAAAAATAAAAAATGAAAACCAATTTTGGTTTGTTGTGGGTTGTTGGAGAGTGTTATCAAGTAGTCTCCAATAATCTCTAATAAACCAAATATATACCCAACAAATATTATTTGTCTTTGGATTGTTACAAAGTACAAATACATCCAACTGCATCCTCATTCATGCAGACCACTAACCGTTCGTGTGCTGGATTGTGTCGGGTGGCCATCATTTGTCCCCCCCCCCCCCCCCAAAAAAAAAAAAAAAAAAAAAATGTTTGTTGTGGGTTGCTGGAGAGTGGCATCAAGTACTCTCCAATAATCTCTAATAAACCAAATATATACTCGGCAAATGCTATTTATCTTTGGATTGTTTCAAAGCACAAGCACATTCAACTGCATTCTCATTCTTGCAGTCCACTAACCGGCCTTGTGCTGGATTGTGTCGGGTGGCCACCATTTGTCCCCCACCCCCAGCCCTCCAAAAAAAAAAATAAATAAAAAATTGTTTGTTGTGGGTTGTTGGAGAGTGCCATCAAGTACTCTCCAATAATCTCTAAGAAGCCAAATAAAATATATACTCAGCAAATGATATTTGTCTTTGGATTGTTACAAAACACTAACATATCAAACTGCATTCTCATTCATGCAGACCACAAACCGGTCGTGTGCTGGATTGTGTCGGGTGGCCGTCATTTGTCCTTCCCCCTCCCCCCACCCACTCAAATCAAAAAAAAAAAAATTTTCTGTTTGTTGTGGGCTGTTGGAGAGTGCCATCAAGTACTCTCCAATTATCTCTAACAAACCAAATATATACCCAGCAAATGCTATTTGTCTTTGGATTGCTAGAAAACACAAACGCATCCAACTGCATCCTCATCCATGCAGTCCACTAACCGGTCGTGTGCCGGACTGTGTCAGGTGGTCATATTTGTTCCCCCCATCCAAAAACAAAATTTTTGTCTGCTGTGGGTTGTTGGAGAGTGCCATCAGGTACTCTCCAATAATCTCTAATAAACCAAATATATACTCAGTAAATGCTATTTTCGTTTGATTGTTATAAAGCACAAGCACATCCAACTGTATTCTATTTCAGGCAGACCACTACCCGGTCGTATGCTGGATTCTGTCGGGTGGCCATCTTTTGTCCCCCCCCCCTCCCATCCAAAAACGAAAAAAAAAAAAAAAACGAAAAAAATTTTGTTTGTTGTGGGTGGTTGGAGAGTGCCACCAAATACTCTCCAATAATCTCTAATAAGCCAAATATATAACCAGTAATTGCTATTTGTCTTTGGATTGTAACAAAGCATACACACACCCAACTGCATCATCATTCAAAAAAAAAAAAATTGTTTGCTGGGGGTTGTTGGAGATTGCCATCAAGTACCCTTCAATAATCTCTAGCAAACCAAATATATACTCAGCAAATGCTCCTTATCTTTGGATTGTGACTGTAGCAGGGAAAAATAGTTGCGAACAAATTTTGACAATCTTTTGAAGCGAATGATTGCCTCGCTGCGATTTGTGGGAGAGTGCTTAAAGGCACCTTCCCATGAAGTGCGGCAAGGCAAAAACCTGTGAACGCACTTTGTCAGCCTACTTGACATCCAAACACACTTCGACGGTCAACTTGACAGCCATACATAATCTATCAAGATTTGTCCCCCCCCCACCCCCTCCCCCCCCCCCCCCCACCAAAAAAAAAAAATCTTGAATTGTCATAAGCTTTTCGAGAGTGTCATCAGGTACTCTCTATTATTTTCAAACAAAAGCAAATGTTGTTTGCCCTTGGATCAATTTTGGGCCTTACTCTGAAATACAGGTACTGCAACTCAAAGTCCTCACATTTGGTGGATGGTCTCCATAGGCCCTTCGAAGTGAAGTTATTCAGTCAGCCAGGATCTGACCCGTTGCAACTTATGTGAGAGCGGCTACGGGAGCCTTCCCATGAAATGCAGCAGGGCAAAGACCTGTGAAATTATGCCAGCCTGTCAGGACCTGCCACGTTGCGAATTGTGAGGGAGTGCAGGCGGGTGCTCTCCCATGGATCGAACAAATTTTGACAGTCTCTTAAAGTTAATTATTCAATCTGTCAGGATCTGCCTCATTGCAATTTATGGGAGAGTGCCTATGTAGCCAACACCCCCCCCCCCCCACCCAAAAAAAAAAAAAAAAATAAAAAAAAAAAATAAAAAATACCTGTTCCTGTTTTTAGTTATTGGAGTGTGTCGCCAGGTACTCTCAAGTGGTTCCAAACTCTCCATTATGGAAGAGTGCCTACGGGCGCTTTCCCACGGATTGCCAACACTTCCACCCCCCCCCCACCCCCCCCCCCCCACCCCAAAAAAAAAAATTCGATTTGTTGCGAGTTGATGGAGAGTGTCATACCCTGCAATACAGGTGCCGCAATTCAAAGTCCTCACATTTGGCGGATGCTCACATTTGGTGGATGGTCTCCATATGTCCATCGAAGTGAAGTTATTCAGTCTGCCAGGATCTGCCTCGTTGCAATTTATGGGAGAGTGCCTGCGGGCGACTTCCCATATATTGCAGCGGGGCAAAGACTTGTGAAATTACCCAGTCTGTCAGGATCTGCCTCGTTGCGAATTGTGAGGGAATGCATGCGGGTGCTCTCCCATGGATTGATCAAATTTTGACAGCCTCTTAAATTCAATTATCCAACCTGTCAGGATCTGCCTCGTTGCAATTTATGGAAGAGTGCCTACGGGCACTTTTCCATGCGTTGCAACGTGGCATAAACGTGTGAACACATTTTGATAGTCCATCTGACAGCCAGGCATAATTTGGCATGCTACCAGCGTCATCATAGTGGCCAACATCACCCCCACCCAAATCAGATCTGTTATAAGTTATTGGAGAGTGTCGCGAGGTACTCCCTGGCGGTTCCAAACAAAGTGAATCTCCATTATGGAAGAGTGTTTATGGGCGCTTTCCCGCGGACTGCGGCAGGGCAGAAATCAGTGAATAAATCCTGACAGTCCCCTTGACAGGTAGCCATAATTTGGCACTCTACCTGGGATAATTATCTTAGTGGCCAACACTTCCCCTACCCCCCCCCCCCCCCGAATCTGATCTGTTGAGAGTTGTTGGAGAGTGTCTTCGGGTACTCTCTCTAGTGGTCCCAATCAAAGCGAATCCCTATTGAGCAAATATTATTCGCCTCTGGATCAGTACGAAGCATGGCTCTAAAACAATAGGACTGCATTAGGACTTACTCACTTTTCTTTAACCGAACGAGGACCGGATGCACATCTTTGGGCTTTACTCTGAAATACAAGTTAGTACCGCAATTTATTGTACCTTAGTTTAAAATTAGGGTACCGCAACTAAAACTTCTCACACGCTGTGCATGGCCTCTAGAAGAAATTCCCTACCACCCATTGCCAAAGTAATCGACCAAATGCCACAAACCCAGCCGTGGGAGGTACAAAGAAACAAACTTCTCTTAACTGTTTGTTTCTTAAACTTTCTTTGCCTATCACGGACCACAGCCTGTGACCCTCACTGAATTGAGCCTGTTGAACTCATTCCAGTGAGTGCCATGGCCTGTGATCGGGGGAAAATTGACGATCTTGGAAAATGAAATAGTACCGTCCCCGACAAACTGCACCAGTTCGGAAATAAGAGGTATTCCAGCTAATCAAAAAACAATCTATAAGCCGATATCACCACCCAACCAACCAACCCTGAATATGTGTATAACATATCTAATCTTATTACAAACTGTATATACTTGTTATTTCATAAAAGTTACTTCTGTTTTTCCTCTCATCCTCTTCAAATACTGCCACTCACTCTCACTGTTGCGCAACCAACCTGTATCAAACATACTAACTGCATTTCACGGCATCTCGACGGGCCTTTTTCCAACTGTTATCCAGACTTGAATCATGGGTATTAGCATCGAGCAACACAGGACGGCAGTCGGTTTGCACAACAATCTCCTCGTGTACAGGTACTGTGTGACGATTAAACCAGGTAGACCTCAGCATCGCGTGACGATTCGTATCGTAAAAGTCCGTTTCACGCTGGTTTTGTGCGTTATTCTGGGCATCATTCTTCTGTCTGGCGACATCGAAGTTAATCCAGGGCCATCCCAAACTGGGACAGCAGACGTAAGTAGTATTTCTATACTTAATTATAACATCAGAAGCATCAGGAATAAGCTTGGTCATATTATAGACGACATTGATGATTTCGACATTATCTGTTTTACCGAAACGCACCTCGATCCCAGCTTCAATTCTAACAACGTTTTGATCCCCAATTACCCCCCCCCCCCCCCCACACACACACCAGTTAGAAAGGATAGGAACCAACATGGTGGCGGTGTCGCGGTTTATTTTTCAAAAGAAATATATGCCAAACGTTTACCCGAACTAGAATTTGACCAGTCGGTCTTATGGTTTGAGATTACCTCAAAACGCAAGTTTCTGCTCTGCCTGGCATACCGATCGGTTCAGTTCTCTACCAGTGACTACTGGGAGAAGCTCGAAAGACCCATTGAAGAGTCAATCAGCATAAATCCGTCCCTGATAATTACCGGAGATTTAAATAGCGACCTTCTTAACCCTTCCAGTCGAAACGAAATTATAAACTTTCACAACCTACAAAACGTCACTGAACAGCCTACTCGTGTAACGCCAACCTCAAGTACTTTATTAGACCCAATAATAGTTAGCGATAATGTTATGATTCTGAACTCAGAAGTTCACGAACTTGGTGTTTCCGACCATAAAGCTGTATCAGCAGTCATAGAGACTGGAATTGCACAGTCCGAAACGAAAATTCAACAGATCTGGAATTATAACAGGGCAGATTTCCCCAAAATGAATAATTTGATTTCTGAAACAGACTGGTCCTTCATCTCAGACACGACTTCCCCTGATATATCATAGCATAAATTTGCATCCAAATTTTTAAATATTGCTAGAGAACGTATTCCATCTTATAACATAGTTATCCGTCCCCATGATAAGCCCTGATTTGACTCGGCTCTTCGCCGGGAAATTCGCCATAGAGACCGTTTACGGAAACGAATTCTGAAAAATCCAAACCCACGAATAATTGAAAAATACAAACACGCCCGAAACAAAGTAAATAACATGAAAAAGAAGGCTAAATCCACCTATTTTTCAAAATTAGATACTTCACTTTCAGTAAGTAGAAACCCTAAAGATTTCTGGCACACTGTTAAACAGTTACTGAATAATTTTGAAAGCAAGCCTTCTGTCCCCTTTCTTAACCATAAAGCCAATGCGGGTAGTCCAGTTATGGTAACAGATGACAAAGAAAAAGCTGACTTTCTCAACAAAACATTTTTGTCAAATAGTAAGATAAATGACGACGGACATAGTTTACCTGCTTTCAGAAGCAAGTGGTCTGAGAGTCTCTCTGAGATAGACGTCTCCGAAGATGAAGTGACTCGAATCCTAGGCAAACTAGATACCAAAAAAGCAACTGGACATGATGGCATAAGTAATCGTATGCTTAAAGAAACCAAAGATACAATATGCAAGCCTTTGGTTCAGTTATTTAGGCTTTCTTTTTCTTCATGTGTCTACCCATTGGAATGGAAGCTGGCAACTGTCGTACCTATATTTAAAAAAGGAGACACACACAACCCCAGTAACTATAGACCTATTTCTCTACTAAGCTGTGTCAGTAAAGTTATGGAGAGGATTGTTTTTAACCATATGTACGAATACTGTTGTGTCAACAATTTACTTTTTAAATACCAGTCTGGCTTTCTACCCCAAAATAGCACCGTCTATCAGCTCATCGAAATATATCATAATCTCTGCTTAGCCTTTGATAGGAACCAGTTTTCACTTGGAGTATTCTGCGACATATCAAAAGCGTTCGATAGGGTTTGGCACAAAGGGTTAATTTATAAACTGAGACAAAACGGTATATCTGGCCCACTCCTTGAGTGGACCAAAAGCCATTTATCCGATCGTAGACAAAGGGTAACTGTTAACTCAACTCCCTCTGAGTATTTACCTGTTGATTACGGTGTTCCCCAAGGATCCGTCTTAGGTCCCTTCTTCTTCCTTATATACATAAATGACATTTCTGAAAATTTAAATGCACCGGACGCTTGTAGACTATTTGCGGATGATACAAGTATAACAGAAACTGGATTTGAACTGGACGATATTGTTTCAAAGTGTAATGAAAACCTTGCGGCCGTTTCCGAATGGGCAAATGCATGGCTTGTTACATTTAACCCTTCAAAAACTGAAACTGTTTTATTCACCAAAAAAGTGTTAATGTAAGCAGTATGGTAATGTTTGGTGACACGCCACTCGAAATGGAAAAGTCTCACATCCACCTCGGCCTATCTTTACAGGGGGACTTAAACTGGAATGTCCAAATTAATAGATTATGCCAAAAGGCTAATTCCAGACTGTCCCAGTTACGAAAATTAAAGTATATTCTAGGTCGAAAAAGCCTGGAAACGTTATACAAATCATTCATACTCCCTATCTAGGAATACGCCGATGTGGTGTGGGCCGGTGCGCCCGACTACCAACTTACCAAATTGGATAGAATCCACGCGGATGCAGCGAGAATAATATCCGGTCTAACGAGATCAACCCCGGTATCTGCTCTATTTGCGGAACTTGGTTGGGAAACCCTTGCGCAGAGACGTCCTCTCCACAAAATGAAAACATTTTTTAAAATCGTAAATAATCAGGCCCCCACATATCTCTCTGACTTATTGCCACGGACCTTCGAGGATATTTCCACGTATAGCACCCGGTCGCACACTAATTTTCAATTACCACTTACGCACACGGCAACATTTAAGCGCTCATTTATCCCCTCATGTATCTCGGAATGGAATGCATTACCCCAAGAAATAAGACAATCGAGTTCACTGAATAACTTTCTCAAATATTTTAATAGTGGCGCATGCAGACCACCTAAGTACTTTAACAATGGCGATAGAGCCGTCAATATTATACACTGCAAGTTGCGAAATTCGTGTAGAGACCTAAATTATGATAAATACTCCAACTACGTCCATGATACACCTATCTGTTCGTGTGGCTACGATACTGAAGACGCAAACCATTACTTTTTCGACTGTAATAACTATTCAAACGAAAGACTAGTCCTACAGAGAAATCTTGCGCATCTTACAATAAGATCGACCAACGATCTTCTTTATGGTATCCCCAACCTACCAGAATCCGTCAACATCCACCTTTTTCGAAGTGTACAAAATTTCATTAAGGCCACGAAGAGATTTTAAGGGGACGTCCAACCTAACTTTGGTCAAATTTCATGTAATTTTCTTTCAAGTCTAAAAAAGGCCCAAAATGAATAACCCCAATAAATTATATACCAAAATGCTTGGAATGAAACATAGAACATGTGGAAACTGAAATTTGCCATGGAACTGCTGCCATGTGTAAATAGCACCACCTGAAAGTCTGCTATGGCATAAGTAAGAGAACAAAATTTTTACAATAAAATACCTCAAAATAAAATAACAGCTGTATTCTATAAACATTTAAGTACATACTCGAAGAAATCTTTTCCTAATTCATGAAAGTAATGAAGATTGAGACCAAATGTTATAAGTGGAGTGCTCACTGATTGAAGGCAGACATTTTCTTTTGTTTATGTTTTGATTTGGGGAGTTCAACAAAGGTCAACTTGAAGGAGTCCAGCAGAAGAAGTATGGAAGGACAAAAGAGTGTCTCCCAATATCAAGATGTATGTGTTACTGTAATGGTTTGGAAAGAAAATATGATATTCTCCTATGTAGAATGCACTGCAAAGTCATACATTGTAGTTGAATAAATATATTTACAAACCCCTTGCACTGTAACCCCTTTTATCCCATGCATCAATTTGATAGTGATTAAATTGTTAAATTTGTCTGGTTTATCAATAAGTACATTAGCTTTGTTTAACTCTTGGACACCAATACACTCATGATATCTGTTGGAGAAGAAATAAGGGTAACTGTAACCTGTCACTGCAATAAACCATCTAATGTACTTAAAAGTACATTGTTATTCAAAACACATCAAATCAACCTTACATAACCATTATTGCATGTACTTTCCCCAAGGAGGCTTACTGACATATTGAGATCAGAAGGGCACATCCAGAGGGTCTCACATATTTTTTTCAAGAACGCAGTACACAAAGCAATCCCCAAAAGATGACAAGTGAGCTCCATTTGACACAGAAAATTTTTTTTTGGGGTGGGGGGGGGGTGGGGGGTGGGGCTCTCTTCCCTGTATGACTCTACCTCCGGCACTCAAGGCATATGCCTTTTTTCTCAAAGTTTAACTCTTTTTTCTTTTTGAAGATCCTGGCCACACATGTTCCAAACACTATCAGACAGGTAAACCTCCAAATAAGTGTATCTGCAAAAATCATGTTACATTGCAAAACATTCTTTTTAGAGTTTTAGTTCTGGACCTTTCATGCTTCTTACTTCCAACTATAACACTTAATTTATTGATTCATGGGTGAATAGAAAAGTCCTGCCATAATCAACATTTTGAGTTCCATAAGCCTTCAAAACAGCTCCAATAAAAGTGTCAAACATCAGATTGGTGGCTTTATACAGAATATTCATTAGGTTGTTGCTTGATAAGTAATAGGAACAAAATCTTCACAAGAAAATTCTGCAGCAATACAATTGAGGGTATTAGCAGGCACTCTGCAACAAATTGTAACAAATCAACTAGTTATAAACAAAATTTTCTAACTCAAAAGAGTGAAAAAGTACCACAACTCTGAAAAAATGTGGGAAGAAACACATGCTACAGCAGCTACACAGGCATTGTTTCTCCATGATGCTCGATCACAAAACCAAATATCCTTCAAATTGGAGTAGCAATGGTTGAGATACAAGGGGGAATGTTGGTACATGCAATGATGAATGGGTAAGACTAAGATTAAGAGGACAGGGGGTCACCACTGCACGACCCTAGATGCACCTTTGATTTTCCAACTTCCACTAAGTTCCAGGTCTGGGGCATAATAATCGCAACACACCCAACTTATCAGTTCATAATTTCAGTTAAATAAAAGAAATTATCAATTTGAATTAAATAATAGATGATGTAAAAATATTTGGCTTCCTTCGCCTTCTCGTACTATTTAATTACCACAAACAATATCAGTTTGATGCCGACAAACGAAACTGAACGCATGTGTTTTGATTAAAAAGTAACTCGGCATGAATAATGAAGAAATTGCGAATATTTCGTGTATTTCATTTATTTAAAAGCCAATTGCAGCTAATATTGACCGTGCATTCGATAATTCGTTTCGGTTTTGACCACACGGCCACGCTGACACTCCGTGACAGCGGTTATGTTTATTGTGATATGCAAATTGGGGGATGGTTTCCGGTGAAGGAGATTTGTCACATTTGTCAGTGTAAAACGATAAAAAAAACCACTGATCGACATTGTATTACTATGGTTGGTTGGAAGAAAAAACTAAATTCTCAGCATCGTCCAAGCGCACCTTATTTAAAAGCACGAATGCATCATTTTCAACCCATCTTCAATCGGTCCTTTGCAGACATCAAACATACCCGTCTTCAAATTCCATGGTTACTTGGACGTAAATAACTTCGCAGCGACAGGGGGAAATTAACACACTCAATATAGTTCCAGGTCACTTGGAATATACTTCGTGAAAAAGTGATTTCTGAAGCATTCTGCTTACTTTGTTATGAATATTGCCTTATTTTATGTGTATCGTCCCGATTTTATACACTCGGTTATTTTTTTTACAAGTGGTTCATGTTGTCTTTCTAGTGCGCAATAATTCAGATTTTTTGTCAACAAAAAAGTTCAGACGGCCTGTAAACACGAGAGGGAATTTCGAACCATATTTTGCAGTTATGACATTAACAGCTCAAGTACTTGCTGTCACCTGTTTGCAAATCCGCTCATACATTGTCTCGAACAAATAAAGGGCGTGATCACGTCCTTGCTTTCTTACGATTGCCCAAATTGAGTATTTCTGCAAGAACCACATCGTAATCACATGACCGGAAAAACATCGTTGAAACATGGCCACATCCGGAACATCAAAAATTTGTGTTGATGTTATTACATTCAAACGTCAAAACCCACCAGAGTGTGTGTCAAAAAAATGCTTTCTCCGAGTCTGTAGTATGTTATCATTATATTGAGGACAAGGCTTTCGAATTACCGATTATTTTGTGGTTTTACCGGTTCGTTACTTATGCCATTTGCAAATTAATCTTCTTCAAAATCATAAAATTCACTTTTTTTCCTGAAAAAAAATATATGTACCTTTTCTATGCACTTTACTCATTATTTTGATATATAATTTGCCTTTCCTTACTTCTCTTATCTGTTTCTCAGGCATTGGGAAAAATGTCAAAAGATTGACCAAAGTTAGGTTGGACGACCCCTTAAGACTGGACCGTAATCAGGCAGACTAGTCCGTCAACATATTCCCAGCCAAATGTCCTATAATATGAGTGTCCGTTTTCATTTTCATTTCCATTTCCTTCAGTTACGTCTTTGTGCATTCCGCATGTTCGTCCTGTATACCCTGGCTATAACAGTGGTAACGGGGCTCCGTCTAAATCGCGGTTCCGCTGGAATCACGATTGTACCGTGATATGACACGTTGGCTAGTTGACCAAGTCCAGCAGTGTTGCGATGTGGCAGTTCATCTTTCACCTTTCTGTTCTCCTTCCTCTCGCCTATCTGTTTTGACTCTTGTGAAGTCGAATACCTACCAACATCCATCTTGAAGAGTGTACATACACAATATTGTTTTAATTATTCATAAGTTTGCTTTGCCATTGCATGCACATTTTGGTAACTTTTTGTAAATATTTGTAAAGATAATCTGAAATTTTCAAATGTATATTAAGGAAAGGATATTATCTAAGTGCTAGGCACTTGTTATCCAATCCATTTTGTTATAACAAATAAAATATGTTTAATAATAATGGAATAAGATCTTACTTAAAGTGAAAATGTTTGAACCCTTTACCCAATGTAATGGCGAAAACAGACCAGCACTATTCACAAAAATCACCATCCAATTTTCATTATTTTTTCACTTTTTGTGTGAAAAACATAGCTTATGACACAAAAAATAAAAAAATTAGTTATTCAAGAATATTATTTGCAAGTGTCAGTTGCCTTTCATGTCAGGTAAAGGGTTAATAAAGAAAGTGCATTGTTTGCACATATATAAATAGCAATACATTTTATTTTTTTCATTTCATCTATAGATACTGATCAAGAAGGGTTGTGAGACAAAATAAGAAACAAAAAATTCCTTTAGTGAAAAAATATGGTGGTATGTTAGTATCAATGCGCCAAAATCCTCCAGCATTTCAAAACGAAATAATAAGAAATACACCTAAAGAATTAATTAATGGTTTGTCAGAATGTTGGAATAATAATCTTTTAAAAGGCAATGCACATCTAACACCTAGTCAGAAACAGAAATAGTATCCGAAGCATAAAGAACTAAGAACACTTGCTAGTAAATCAGTTTCTGTTAAAAAGAAAAAAGAAAAAAAAAAACAAAAACAAATATTAAATCAAAAAGGTGGTTTTTTACCATTACTTGGATTACTTGCTACAGTGGTTGGACTGGAGATAAATTAGTCAGTAAAATATGAAAATGGCTGTTTTACCTTATCAACTATTAGGAGATATGCTATGGTTTAGAAATGAAAAAGCTCAACCTCCTAGATTACCACCTTGTCCACAAGTTACAGATACTGCACAACTTTAGAATAATTGATCATCAGTGTTATAGAATTCAGAGTTATCAGAAAGTGAGAAAAAACGTAAGTATGGGGAAACTTTGCAGAAATTTCAAATGTCACATAAGAAAGCGTTATAACCTTCACTTGTCATACCCGATTCAGAAGAAAAAAAATCATTATATTTACAAGATCAAATTATAAAAAAGTGTACCTGTTACTATGAGGCATGAAGCAATGTCATTATTATCTGCTTTAGTTAATGATGTTCTTAGACATCAAACAAGGTTTCAAACCAGGCCTGAAAATAAGCAGTCTGACATATGCAGAATGAGGTCGCCAGAGGGCCAATTTATCCTCTGGGTACCTTTTTCTGTTTAGTTTTGAGACCCTAATTCAGATTGAGGTTCACAGAGGATAAATTTAGTGATGCTAGTCTGCTATGCAGAGTTGCATCACTAAATTCACCCTCTGGGGACCTCATTTTGCAGATGACAGTCTGCTTATTTTCTAGCTTGTTTCAAACCAAGGGGATGGGAAATATTATGTAGTGGATTAAAAGATATAAATATACCACAAGATTTTGTAGAGAATCGTGAACATTGGCTATGGATGCACAGACAGCACACTCATAAACCTAACAGTAAATATCAGAGTCATCCTGAAGATAGATGGCCAGGGTCTCCTTTATCAATATCTCCAACACGTAAAAGAAAAAACAGTGGAGTGAAGATACACTAAAATCATTACTAACATGTAAATTCTCTAGACATAAAATTTCTGACAAACAGGAAGCTTGTTGAATGATTTATTAAGTGAATTGTACAGTGGAGCCCACTTAATTGGATATCTCTTAACTGAATAACATTGTTAATTGAATACAATTTCCCAACACAAAACCATTTACCATACCTCCAGTACAAATTTGACCTGTTAATTGAATATAGGTTATAGAGTAAACTCCTGTTAATTGAATAAAAAATCTTGTAACCTGTCGAGAAATTATCGTGACTCTCCCCAGTTTTCCTTTCATTATAGACCTATTTGGCCTCAGTACATCCAATACAGGTATTTAATCTATCATATCTTGTTTGACAGAGCTCATGGAGCTCTGTCAAACAAGATATAATAGAATAAATGCTAAGTTTATTCTAGAATACAGGAAAGTGACACAATCCCTGTTAATTGAATACTCCTGTTAATTGAATAAGTTTCATTGGCAAAATGGCGATTCAATTAACAGGGTTCCACTGTATTACAATACAAAACATCCTGTTGGGTATGGTGATGTGCAACGGTTATATAAATCAGCACATCAAAAAGACAATTCTATTACACTTGATCAAGTAAAAGATTGGTTAAAGGGAGTATACTTCACATAAACCTATCAGAAGAAAATTTTCAAGACATAAAACTATAGTAGGTGGTATCGATCATCAATGGCAAAGTGATTTAGCAGATTTACAAAGTTTACAATCCCATAATCCTACCAGAAAATAAGTGGTCAGACAAGGACAATGTTGGGTGCATAAAGGCCAATGTCAGACTGAGGTTTAAAAGCATCAGTCAAAATGTCTGATGCCAAAATTATCATGGAAGTTCAGAGATCAGAACATCATGCATGCTGGAAATCATGTACATATCTAGCAAGCCTAAAATTAATGATTATTGTGATTTCTGGCCCTGGCATGCTGGGAAGTGTGAAGAAAGTGACTGTACAGCTCATCAGTATTAACAGCATGTTGAAGGAATATGATTTGATATAGCCATACATGTATCAAAATTATGTCGGAAGGGTAATTCAGGTCCAATTCAGAATGATACTAATCATACCTTCTTTGGCAGGGCTCATTGAGCCCTGCCAAAGAAGGTATGGTTGGATGAATTCTGAGCAGTTTTAAGATGAAGGTACATGTACACCCTGAACAAATTATTTCGAATACTCAAACTCCATTTTGTAATTTGTCAGATATCATTCTTAAATCACAGACATGATTTATCTGGTGTCTGACATTTTATCTGGAAGCGCAATGAAAATTATTTTCAGGCTTGCCCATAATGATCAATTTTGTTATTTAAGTTTGTGTCAATGACGTATTTTCAAAATAAGCCTGGTATTACCTATCCGTAATAAATCTGTAGAAACATTAACAAAATCATTTCAAACTATTTTGAAAACTTCTGTTCATAACCCATTATCATTACAATCTGATAAAGGTTCTGAATTTAAAAATAAGGTGACTCAGAAATTTCTGAAGAGAGAAAATATTCATTTTTTCACAACAGAAAATCATGAAACAAAAGCAAGTATCGATAGAACGATTTCAACGTACATTGAAAACATGTATGTAGAATTATATTTCACACATAAGTGTACATTAAAATATATTGATTTGTTACAAACTTAGTAGATAGTTACAATCATAGTTTTCATCAGAGTATTCAAAGAACTCCCGTTTCTGTATCTATAGAAAATGAAGAAGTTTCTCAACATTTGTATAGACAAAAAAACTCAAAAGAAAAAAATTCATTTTCAAATTGGTGATTTAATGTGTATTAATAAAACCAAACGTACATTTGAAAAAGGATATTTACCAAATTGGACAAAAGAATTATTTAAAATTACACATATAAAACGTACAATACCACCTACTTACAAACTTGAAGATTTTGGTGGATAAAAAACTCAGGGTGCATTTTATCCTCAGGAAATTCAACATATAAAAGATGATAAAAATATATTATTGAATTAGTTCATAATAGACGTACAAGATGTGTGGGTAAGATAATTATTAAAGAACTTACAGTACATTGGAAAGGATAGCCAAAGAAATTTGATAGTTGGATTCCCGAAACTGATTTGGTATAAAAACAAAAATGTCATCAAATGAAACTTCATTACCTAATGAAAGCACAAGTGTTGATGTACAAAGTCAGCACAGTCAACAATTTAAAATTTGTGGGAATCATGTCGCAAAAAATCAAGTGACTTATTTTACACAGATTATCATCATTTATGGTATTAAAATTACTGCCATTGCACATTTGAGTTTAGTGTTATTGAGTAGTTCTTGAGGCTATGTTCTTCCAAGTCCAGGTTTAAAATATTTGAAACAATGGCAAGATAAGAAAAATGAATTTGTTTTATGTAACACTTCTGAGTGATAGTGTTATTAGTGTTATTGAGTAGTTCTTGAGGCTATATTCTTCCAAGTCCAGGTTTAAAATATTTGAAACAATGGTAAGATAAGAAAAATGAATTTGTTTTATGTAACACTTTTGAGTGATAGTTCTATGAATATGTTTCCAAATAATACACAATGTTGTTTTCAAACACGATTACCTAAACCCATTCATCTTGATAAAAAATGAATGAGAAGCAGGTTTAGTTGAAGTAATTTTACCTTCAGAGGGAAAACATATTACAGATGAAGAATCTGTTTTTAAAATCATTGTGACAGATAGGAAAATATCGGCTTGTATCAATAAATCATCTCTGAAACATGATTCACAAAGGTGTTCTTGAATGACATATTTTACCAGGTGCTTATGCAAATGGCAGTCATGTCATAGATGCAATCAGGGCTCAAAATAAGCAGTGTCGCGTCGCTTTTTGCTATGCAAAACTTGAAAAAAACTACACAATGTTCAATTATGTATAGCATTTTGCGATACAAGATAATCAACTGCAGCCTACTAGGCTGCAGTTGATTATCTTGTATCGCAAAATGTAAATGAAAATTTGCAAACAAATTTGAAAACTAGTTCACTGATGCTTTAGTTCTGATTGTGGAACATTCCAGGCATAACTCAGATTAACTCTCCATCAAGCATCATTAGCATCTTCATATGTAAGATGAATTCTATTGGTTTAAATTTTTCCTGTTTTTAGAACATTTTTCATAAAATGTCCATTAAAAATAACTTCAAGCCCATCAAATTAAAAATCCAAACTTCCATTTTGAGAACTCTGTTAAACAACCAAGACGTCATTTGAAAATATCCAAGTCCATGCAACCCTTAAAGGCAGTTCAGTTAAAAAAAACATAGTAAATGTTTCATGTGTTGCAGATCATTTGGAAATACCCAGAAATGGATGGAAGCTATTCTATCTACTTAGAAGAATTCAATACAAAACAGCATAACATAACTCTGGTATACAAAAATAGCTATGGAATTTTTACAAAATGCTATTCATTTTTTGGAAATGTGTAGCATTTTGCTTCGCATAGAAAAAAAGTTAGTTTGAGCACTGGATGCAATGCGAACAGAAATTCAAGAAAGAACTCGGAGATATATTTAAAACATTTGATGTATCATTTCATGTTGGATATTCACATCTCCAAGGTCGTGTAAAAATTGTAGGAAATAGTATTGGAAAAGTGGGTATTGAACTGTCACAAAGTTTATTACGAAAACTGGGATGTAAAAATATTTTTCCTGTAATTTTTTCTAACACAGGGTGAGATACACTTAAGATATAATGTAGATTTAAATATTGATTTTGATCAACTTTTTATTTATTCCCACATTGCAGATTATACATTTTTAGGTGATACTGAAGCACCTACTTTACAAGTAATTTCCTTTGAATCACGAAGAAATGTATGTTAACACATTCACAAAGAATTTGATAATGTACATCATTACATACCAGTATCAAAATCTTATTTTGATCAGATTAGTATGAATATAAATGAAAACCTATTCAGTTTGTCAGTGGTAAGACTGTAGTATGCATTTTAGAGAGCGAACAAATTACATGTATAATGAAAGTGTCAATGACACTGTAGCTTAACTTGTGTGTTGTGTTTGATGAAAAGGATAATGTTCAATATTTATGAAAGGATTATGAAATAAGACAAGAATTGTGATAATTGAGAATATGTTCATTTCTGTTCCCTGTATGCTATGTTTATGATAAAAATAATATGAGGTGTACACTGTACTAAAGATCTGAGGGGTGGGTTAATATAACCTCACAGTTAATATATGTGGCCCTCACAGTTAACATATATCAACAAAATTACAATGAAATTATTCCAAAATGAGTCATCCTATCAAGTTACATTAAAATCCCTTCATAAATATGGCCTGTAGACTGTGCTAAAGGTTTTCGGGCTTCGGGCACCTGTAGACATCACAGTTGACCAACCACGACCAAAAGGGGATGTCATCATCTAGGCATTATATGGAGTCAACCTAACAAGTTACAATGAAATCCTTCCATGAATACGACCTACAGACATGCTAAAGGTTTTTGGGCTCGGGCAGCCATCAAGGCTGAATGGTCGTGACCAAAAGAGGACGTTCTCATCTGGACACTATTTGGAGTCATCCTACCAAGCTACAATAAAATCCCTTCATAATTATGACCTGTAGACTGTTCTAAAGGTTTTCGGGCTTTGGGCCCCTGAAGCCGTCACGGTTGCCCACTCGTGTCCAAAAGGGGACGTTCTCATCTAGACATTATATGAAGTCAACCTACCAAGTTACAATGAAATCCCTTCATAAATATGACCTTAGACTGTGCTAAAGGTTTTCGGGCTTCGGGCTGGTTCAGCCATCATGGATGAATGATCGCAACCAAAGGAGACAATCTCATCTGGGCATCATCTGGAGTGATCCTGCTAAGTTACAATGAAAGCCCTTCATAAATATGACCTGTAGACTGTGTTCAAGGTTTTCGGGCTTCGGGCACCTGTAGCCATCACAGTTGACCAATCACGACCAAAAGGGGATGTCATCATCTAGGCATTATATGGAGTCAACCTAACAATGTTACAATGAAATCCTTCTATAAATATAACCTTTTGCCTATGCTAAAGGTTTTTGGGCTCGGGCACCCATCAAGGCTGAATGATCACGGCCAAAATGGGACGTTCTCATCTTGACCTTATTTGGAGTCAACCTACCAAGTTACAATGAAATCCCTTCATAAATATGACCTGTAGACAGTGCTAAAGGTTTTGGGCTTCGGGCACCTTTAGCCGTCAAAGTTGCCCAAACATGTCCAAAAGGGGACGTTCTCATCTAGGCAATATATGAAGTCAACCTACCAAGTTACAATGAAATCCCTTCACAAATATGACTTGTAGACTGTGCTTAAGGTTTTCGGGCTTCGGGTTCGGGCAGCCATCATGGTTGAATAATCGCAACCAAAGGGGACAATCTCATCTGGGCATCATCTGGAATGATCCTATGAAGTTACAATGAAATCCCTTCATAAATATGTCCTGTAGACTGTGCTCAAGGTTTTTGGGCTTCGGGCACTTGTAGCCAACACAGCTGACCAATTACGACCAAATGGGGATGTCATCATCTAGGCATTATATGGAGTCAACCTAACAGGTTACAATGAAATCCTTCCATAAATATGACCTTTTACCTATGCTAAAGGTTTTTGGGCTCGGGCACCCATCAAGGCTGAATGAGCGCGATCAAAAGGGGACGTACTCATATTGACATTATTTGGAGTCACCCTACCAAGTTACAATGAAATCCCTTCATAAATATGACCTGTAGACTGTGCTAAAGGTTTTCGGGCTTCGGGCGCCTTTAGCCATCACAGTTGCCTAATCATGTCCAAAAGGGGACGTTCTCATCTAGACATTATATGAAGTTAACCTACCAAGTTACAATGAAATCCCTTCATAAATATGACCTGTAGACTGTGCTAAAGGTTCTCGGGCTTCGGGCTCGGGCAGCCATCATGGGTGAATGATCGCACGTTCTCATCTGGACATTATATGAAGTTAACCTACCAAGTTACAATGAAATCCCTTCATAAATATGACCTGTAGACTGTGCTAAAGGTTTTCGGGCTTCGGGCTCGGGCAGCCATCATGGGTGAATGATCGCAACCATAGGGGACAATCTCATCTGAGCATCATCTGGAGTGATCCTAAGAAGTTACAATGAAATCCCTTCATAAATATGACCTGTAGACTGTGCTCAAGGTTTTCGGGCTTCGGGCACTCGTAGCCATCACAGCTGACCAATCACGACCGAAAGGGGATATCATCATCTAGGCATTATATGGAGTCAACCTAACAGGTTACAATGAAATCCTTCCATAAATATGACCTTTTGCCTATGCTAAAGGTTTTTTGGCTCGGGCACCCATCAAGGCTGCATGATCAAAATGGGACGTTCTCATCTAGACATTATTTGGAGTCATCCTGCCAAGTTACAATGAAATCATTTCATAAATATGACCTCTAGACTGTGCTAAAGGTTTTCGGGCTTCGGGCTCCTGTAGCCGTCACAGTTGCCCAATCACGTCCAAAGGGGGACTTTCTCATCTAGACATTGTATGAAGTCAACCCACCAAGTTACAATGAAATTCCTCAATAAATATGACCTGTAGACTGTGCTAAAGGTTTTCGGGTTTTGGGCTCGGGCAGTCGTCACGGTTGGCAGATCATGCCCAAATGGGGAAATTCGCATCTAGACATCATAAGGAGTCATCCTACCAAGTTACAATGAAATCCCTCCACATTAAACATGACCTGCAGACTGTGCTAAAAGTTTTTGGGTTTCGGGCTTGGGCAGCCATCACGGTTGATAGATCATGCCCAAAAGGGGACGTTCTCATCTAGGCACTATACAGAGGCATCCTACCAAGTTACAATGAAATCCCTTCATAAATACGACCTGTAGACTGTGCTAATGGTTTTCGGGTTTTGGGCTCGGGCAGCCATACCGGTTGTCCGATCGCGACCAAAAGGGGACGTTCTCATCTAGACATGACCCCAAACCTGCATATGAAATTTCGTGACGATCAGACAAGAACTGCGGGGTGTAGCCCGTGCTAAAGGAAAATGTGAACAGACGTCACAGACTCACAGACTCACAGACTAACAGACTCACAGACTAACAGACTTCAGCATGCGTGATGGCAATAGCTTATCTTGACTATATCAAGTTAAGCTAAAAATTATGCCTGTAAAAAAGGTATACCACATCAATATGGGTATGGATTAGGTTAGTGTTCAACCGATGATCGGAACTGGCCACCACAACCGGCCGATTATGGGCAATCGGATGACAATGGCAATGGCTCCTGGAACATCGGTTCAATCGATTGTTGCCAAGCAAGTTGTGATTTTTCTGAATCGCATTTTATTATCTTCTGCAATTGTTCAATTGTTAATGTAAAATGATGTCGATGATACCATTCAATAAAGTTGAGAAACAACCACAATGTGTATTCCTAATCTCTCTAGAAGCCCCTTTATGGGATATACGTGTTAAACGAATGTGAAGCTTACAACTGAGCACACTTGCAGCAATCGCCAGTTCATACCAGGAAAGTGAAGGATTCACTCCATTGACTCAGGTCGCAGTAAAATTACCAGTCGCGTGCACTTGGGCGGCAAACGTGGCTCTGAGAGCCACGTTTTCTGCTCAAGTGTGCGCGACTGGTAATTGTACTGGGACCCCAGGCAACTAAGTTTAAAACTTTGAAATATGTTCAGTTTAATGTAGTTCTTTCGAGCCTCGACTTGTCTTGTAGAGCACGGTATTACAATCGGAATCGGCATCAAAATCGGCCGATTGTGGGCTCAAATAACCGGTAATCAGCCAGCGACCATTTTTGGTAATCAGTTGGACACTAGATTAGGTTCTATTTTTCGTACAGCATTGAGAACAGATGTACCATTTGTAAAACCCAAAGCAAAAAATGCATTTCAAACTTTAAAACGGGAAGGTTTGAAACATGATATACAGATTGCAAAAGAACTTTCAGGAAAATGTAAAGCACCTAAAGAAAATTTATTTACCCATAGAAAAGATCTTTTGAAATTAGTTGGTGAATAAGATTTAAGTATAAAAAGACGAAAACGAAAAGCAGTAAGATATTCTAAGAAATTTTCTCAAAGAGATATATTTGATTAAAATCATGATGTTACACGGATCATGCGAACAGTAGTTTTGATCCAGATAATGTTTCACCAACATCAAGTGGTATAGAAAGTATTGATGAAGTTGAACAAATTTTCAATAGCATCTTTAAACAATTCTTCACCAAGAGAATTTTTACTTCCGAGAAATCAACCAAGTGGTTAGATCTTGCAGCATTTACACTTGGAAGTTCAATTTAAAATTGCAAAAAGATGGGAGTGCTTTGGCTCCAGATACACAAATTACTCCCATTAATAATCTGTTTTCATAGTATTTTAGCAAAACTGATGTCACATTGAATGGCAATCTTATCACCACCAATACAGATCTATATCCTTAAGAGGATTTTTGGACAATTTTCTTAGTCATTCAAGAGATGTGAAAAGATCACAATTGGCTGTAAGTGAAATGTAGTATTTAGATTCTCCTGACACACATACTGAAACTGCAAAACGTCCATCTAGCTAAGGTTTGAATGAACGTGCAAAATTAATTGGTGCTAGTAAGTATGTACAGTTAATTAAGAAATGATCATTTCTTTTTGTCCATTTCTTGAGTTATGAACCCCAAAAAACAAAGTCCAAACTGTGTAAATGGGCGTACTTCACGTAAAAGTTACGTTCCATGGTAAGTGGAAGTAGGCCATCAGTATTACATTGTATTTTGGTTTTGACCATTTCCCGAGAACTGAAAAACACAGTTTGTAAAAGTGGAGTTAGATATAAAGCCAGATGACATGAAATTAGTTGGATTCAATGTCAAAATTGCCGTATTCGTCGTGACCAGCCATTGTTTACAATTGATTTGGGTAAAACGATGAACGCAGACGATTACCCAGTGTGCGTAAAAATTGAAATGTCAAATAAATACAGTTGTGAAGAAAAAGAAAAATTGACCCACCACGGTTATTTAAATATTTTATAAATAATTTCATGGTGATTAATTAGTAATATAAATTTCTTTTTCTTTTTCACATTTAGAACGTGCTAGTGTTCTAACTTTTACTGATTTGACACGATGTTGCAACTCCGAAGACTGGTATTTTAGGGGCGTGGCTGGAGGCGGACCTAATTGTGTTTTTTTTCGGTTCATTGAGTTATGAAAAGAAAAAACAGAATTGTGTGAGCCAATCGTTTTATCTGAAAACGCATGAACCGAAAAAAAGTTTAATTATGAGGAAAATGACCTTTAGATCTATTTATGCAAGAAAAATATTTACCCAATGGAGTTGAGTTGAGAATTAGATTGCACCATTCTCCATCTAAATTTTGTCTGACTGGTGGTGAACATGGAAAAATTGAAATTCAAAAAGCTAATTTTAAAATACCAGCATTAGATTTAATTCCAAAATTTCAAATGATCTTAATACACAAATAGATCGTTCAAGTTACAAAATGTCGATAAGGCAGGTAGAAATTAAAACATTTACAATTGGAAATGGTCTCTGTTCAAAAATAGATCATCATCTCTTTCATAAACAGATACCAAAATGAATTATTCTTGGCTTAGTATCTAATAGAGACATAAATGGAGATATTGGCACAACTCCATTTAATTTCCAACATTTCAATTTGAATAAGATGGAAGTAACAGTAGATGAACGTTCAATTAAATCACGTCCCTTTGAATCAAATTTCGATGGTGAACTTCATCTTAATTCATATTTATCATTGTACGAAGTTTTTGGCTTCTTTGGACAAAATCAGTTATGTAATTTATCTTTGTAGGATTATGCACAGGATATACTGTTTGGGGAATTGATTTAACACCTGATCAGTGGAGTAGTGGGCCATTGGCTTATCCTATAAAATCTGGTAATCCTCGAAATGAACTTCAGTTTGCTCAAGCTCTCAACGGGGTGATCAATGTTGTTGTCTATGCAGAATTTGATAGTGAGATATAGAGGATCTCAAACGAGTGATGTTTGGATATAAGATTTTTTGAAACCAGTTTGATGAATTTGATTCACAACGAGCCTTTAGGCGAGTTGTGAATCGAATTCATCAAACGAGTTTCAAAAAATCTTATATCCAAACATCACAAGTTAAAGATTCTGTATATCACATGAATTTTCGAATCTTTTTTACATTTTTTTATTTAATTCATTGACACTAAATTCTCCAAAAACAACCGACAATCAGTTCGTTGGCTCAGACGCTTCACACCATGACGTCATAAATGCGCTTTACTTGCACCTGTTGTCGTAACTGACATCATGTGAACTACGCACAAGAATACACGTGCCGATTAGACACTAGTTGATAATCAGGAAATAAGACATGGGTCATTACTTCGAAATTAACGACGTTTCATGTGATATATTTACTTATTTATTTATTTACTGGTGTTTAAGGTCACATACTTATGCACAATGGCTAATCCTGACCGAGACAGTTTTACAGGTGGAGGAAGCTGGAGTACCCAGAGAGAACCACCGAGCATCAATGAGCAACTGTCAGCTCCTCAACATTCTAATTCTGTTTAAGATCTGCTCAAGCAGGGTTACAGCTGTTGAAGACATGTGCACCTTATGCCTCAGTACACGACGTCATCGTGCCCCCGTGTAGGCAACTGGGGTAAAGTGCCTTGCCCAAGAACACAACGCAGGTCATCCCAGATAGGGTGCGAACTCAAAACCTATGGCATAAAGTCAAACGGTCTGCCACTGAGCCACAGCGCTCCCATGAGAGTGAGATAGAGATCAACAGATTTAGAGAAGTGATATTTGACTATTAAATAAGATGATTCAGTGTGAACATTGCAAGATGTGTGAAAAAAAATATAAACATTATTTCAAGAATGTGTAGTGATAGAACTGACAAAATCTATTAAACAGAAAATGAGATATCTGTGAAGAATGTCAAACACACACAAGAACACTAATAGATATGTACATTGCACAATATTTACAAAAACTGTATCCAGCGACTGTACTACATAATCTACACAAGCCAGCAAGAAAAATAAACTTATTAGAATATTGTCCTCGTCCAGACAAAAAAAGACATTCAAAACTGGGCAGATTTAGTTAAAAGAGACTGGTCATATTTTTCAGCATATCTTGATTAATGGCTCTGTGCCAGCCTTTTTCAGGGCTAAGAAGATGGAATCCATACAATTACAATGTATACTTGACAATTCTCAAAGGTTATCATCCTTAAATGGAAAAGTGTGTTCAAAAGACTTGTTACAAAAATGAAAATCTATACATAGACAAGCACATATTGTGAACACAGATTCATTGAAAGATCCAGGAGAACATTGGATAGCAATATATTTTAAAGACAATCATTCTGCTATCTACTTTGATTCATATGGTTTACCACCATTTTCATAGTGAAAAACACAGATTCCTGGACAATAAATATAATAAGACTACAAAGTGATTTTAGTGTTGTGTGTGGAATGTAGTGTATATTTGTTTTAGATCATCTTGCAAAAGGATATGATTTAGAAACAGTTCTTACTATCAAATTTCATCCAAGACATTTCCAAGAAAACGGCAGAAATGTTCTACATTGGTTTGAGCAAAACTATAGACAATACTTAAAATGACTGTGTGGGAATAAAAAAAATCAAGTGTCAAAACAAAACTCCAAAAGTATTTTTTCCATTATACTTTTTATTTTTTATTCGATAGAAAAAACTAATTCAGCTGTTATATAAATATCATATAGCACCATCGATGACACTCTGGTGTAAAAATGTCTATGTGAATGTTCAGTGTTAAAGGAATTTGCTATAAGTATCATCGACATAAAGTTTTAAACAATAAAAAACCCTATGGGAGTTTTCAGTGTTAATTTTTATAGCCAATGGCCTTCCCTAACTACTAATATTATATCTCACGTGACTTCCTTGCATTCTGATTGGCTAAAAGATGATACCCTATTTCGTGTAGTTTGCATCCACAGAACTGACTAGGCACTACACCCAGGCACTAAACGTTTTCTATTTTTAGCACACTACTATATCAGTTTTCTTCGCTTTTCCATTGTTGAAGTCACATTTTTCGAGGCGTTCATTTTATTCCTTGAGAAGATGATCCATATCTCGTTTCGAAGAGAATGATCCATACCTGGCTCCAACTTTCATGAGAACGTGTCCGGATATGAAAAATCGTTTGTTTCGCAGCTCATATTATTTCGCTATTTAATTGTATGCTTTGGGCAGTAAACAAATAAATAATGGAATTCAATTGAATCTTCGGAGTTTGTATCCCGTACTGACCCATTCGGTAATGTATGTGTGTGACAAATGTGTGGAAATTATCAAACTGCGTTGTCAAATTTCGAAAATTTTAGTTTTCATTCGCGAGTTGCGTGATTCTAGAATACACAGTTCCGTTTGGGGGAAATGTTTTGTTTACCCTTGCCGACCGATTTAAAATCTGTCTTCTGCTCATATCAATAATCCAAGTTAGCCGTGTTTTGGAAGAAGAAAATGTTTTTTAAAAACTGCATGGTATTTTTTTTCTATATAACGCTGGTTGGTAGTGCTGCTACCTTGGTAATAGATTAACAAATTGGACAGATGTTTTTCTTGATGGGTGTTCGATATAATATAAGGATTAGTGCATGTCTTGTCGTTGACTACGCCCATATAGTGCCCTGTGAGGTGGTGTAGTTCCCTCCGCTTCGCGGCGGGAACTACACCACCTCACTGGGCACTATATGGTCGTAGTCAACTCCAAGCCATGCACTATTCCTTAAATATTCAACCTCTGTTGGATAATTAGATTATTTGTTGTCTCAGGTTTGGAAGGAGTAGGTATGTGTGTTTTTTCTATTACTTGCAAAACTCTCTAGCTATTTTGAGATTTTAAGGATGTCCCTCTGTACTTGATGTAAAACAACATGTAGGAAATTTACTATTTTCTTAGCTAATTTTAAAATACAGTTATGGAATTTTTAAATACATTTTTCATTCAAGTGCCTAAAATAGACGTATTATTATAATTTTGGTTGAAGTTTTTCAAGGATTTTCTAATCGGGTGTTGCTGATTCTGGTTTGCAAAAATTGCAATTTAAATGTCAAATACATTTCTTCTTGAAAACTATAAATATACTGAAACATTTTATACAAAATGTTATCCTAGTCTCATTACGTGAGTTTTAAGTGCAATTACTTTCTTCGAATTCAATGGGCCTTTCTTTTTAAACAAAATTAGGGTAACCTTAATTTATAAATTTTTGGTGAATACAATATTCCAGGAATAAAAAGAAACAAGAGACTCAAGTGAGGCTAAGCTGGGGCCAATACTATAAAACGTTTACAGTTGTATTTTTTCATAATTCGTATTTTCTATTTATGGAAATAACTAATTGAAATGAACCTTTAGCATTTTCAAAGATGTGGCAATGTACCAGTTGGCAAATTACCACATCTTTTGAAATGCTAATGATTCATTTCCGTCATTTATATTCACTTTTAGAAAATACAATTCGAGAAAATACAATTGTAAATGTTTTATAGATCAAGTTGACTATAGGGCATGAAAGGTGGGTGAGAGCAGGGACAAAGGAAACATTTTCGTACTGTGGGACTCCCGCACCCCTACATTGAGAAAAGTGCACATTCTTGGTTCCATATTTAACAAACATCCCCCCAAACATTAATTTCTTTTTATACCATGCTCACCTGTATCGCCTCCTGAGTTCCAATGTGTTCTATGTGCCAGTAGGCTGCCAGTAGGCACATAGAACCCATTTGAACTCAAGAGACGATATTACTGCCTGTGAAAAGCCTGTATGTTAAATTTGAGCTTTTGACCCCACTACCTGTGTAAAGCCTCCACTGCGGTTAAAACTTTTTCAATGGGAATTCCATTACAAAAATTTACACCTATAGGAGGAACTACATCTAACTTGACCTTTGACATGACCCAATTTGCCGACTTAGAACATTCACACTTTGCGATGTTTCGGTCAGACATGCGTTTTGCGATACTATCTACTATTTGCATTGACTAATTAGGTTTAAAATACCTACAACTAAACATTTAAAATACAATTTAAGAATTGCTAATAAAAATTTGACTGACAAAAGCAAGGTAAATTCAATCAACTTTGGTGATGTGTCTAGCTGTCAATCAAGCATTCACGTGCAGCCAGAAGTACTCCCCACCAATGCAGAAGTAAACAAAACAAACTCATGTGTTTGTGATAGAAAGTATCCTTTTTTCTCTATTTTAAGTGAAAAAGTTGATTTTGTTAGAGCGTGGTATAAATAAAACAAATAGGTACTAGGGTCGGTAATCAGATTTAAACCACTCGTAGAATAAGGGTTTTGACCACTCGGCAGAGCCTCATGGTTAAAACCCCTATCCTTCTTGTGGTTTAAATCTAATTACCGCCCCTAGTACCTATTTATTCTATATAGTTATTGGTGTTTAAGTGACATATTACTGCACAATGTCTAATCGTCGACGCAAAATGGATCTAAAGTCAAGGCCAGCCAATTGTTTATACACACATTATACTTCCACCCCAGGTATTGATTACCAGGTCGGATTTTACCAGTAAAACAGCTTTTTATCACAGCAAACAAGCATTGCTTCACTTACCAGGGTTACCATGGAGAGAAACTGTTCATTTATTTATTTAGCTGAATTTAACATTTTCGACAGCCAGCTTGACCTCGTGGCGGACAGTATTATGGGTGGCGGAAACCGGAGTAATGTCAGACTCATCAACGTACCAACTCAGCACAAGCTTAGTTAGCATTGGTTGAAGGCAAGTCAACTATCGACGTGCAGTATGCTTACTACACAGCACCATCGTGTCAGTCAGGATAAGTGCCCCTGGTGCGGATCTAACAAACAACCTTTCGGTTTGAAGTCCAATGCCACAACCACTAAGCCATCGTGCTCTCTAAAACATTGTTAAATATGAAGCTAAAAACGTACAATTTTCTTTTCTTAAGAGTAAAGAATCTATGCACTCCACCCCCTCCCTAATTCCCAATGAGATTGCAATGATGGGTTGTTAAATTATTAAAAATAATAATGTTGACTGAAACTCTCTCAAGTGTGAATGGGTGGTTCGTGCCCCATTCCCGGTTCCTACGCCTCTGTGTGAGAGGGTGTGTGTAACTGAGGTATAGCCAGCTTTTCGTTGATTTATTAAGCCAGTGTAAAAAACTTCCTTAACCCTTTACCCAACGCAACGGCAAAAACCGGCCAGCGCTATTCTCAAAAATCGCCAATTAATTTTCGTTATATTTTCATTTTTTTGAGACAAAAAATGAAAAAAATAGTTAATCAAGAATTTTGTTTGCAAGTGTCGTCTGGTATTCAAGTTAAGTAAAGGGTTAACATAACATTTCTTCAGCTTGTTTCAGTCTACTAATAAGGATAAACCAACGAAAGTAATAAAATATCTGCCCCATACAGTTTGTCAATGACACTGTAGCTTAACTTGACTGTGTGTAGTGTTTGATGAAAAGGATAAAGTTCAATGTTTATGAAAAGATTATGAAGTAAGACAACAATTGTGATAATTGAGAATATGTTAATTTCTGTTCCATGTATGCTATGTTTTCAATAAGAATAATTTGAATGTAGACTGTACTAAAAAATTAAGACCTGGGTTGATGTGGCCCTAACAGTTAACGTATGCCAACAAAAGTTACCAAGTTACAGTAAAATCATTTCAAAACGAGTCATCCTACCAAATTACAATGAAATTCCTTCATAAATATACCTCATAGACTTTGCTAAAGAAATCTAGGTCACGTGACGGTTTGGCGGTCACGATTGACCAATCATGACCAAAATAGGAGCGTCTCGTCTAGTTATCATACCAAGTTGCAATAAATCTCTTCATAAAACAACCTGTAAAACCTGTAAGCAGTGCTAAAGGAATCTAGGTTAAGTGACCAGGTGAACGTAACGGCTGACCGATCATGACCAAAATACGACAGTTTCATCTGGACACCATGCGAAGTTATCCTTCCAAGTTACAATGAAATTGCTTCATAAATATGAATTGTAGAGTGTGCTAAACAAATCTAGGTCACGTGCCTGTGCGGCTGTCATGTGACGTTTGATCACGGCCAAAATAGAACGTTCCCATCTAGACATTATACGGAGTCATCCCACCAAGTTACAATAAAAGCCCTTCATAAATATACTACTCAAAGTTTGCTAAGCACCAACTATATCCAACTGCCTATTTTACATTTCGGTTGAAATATTGTAATGAAAAGTGTGTATATTTTTTATTTAATTATTATCTTTAATGATTTAAGTACAAAAATTAATGATTTGTGTTTGACATTATTTTTTAGCTTTTGAATACGATAACCATGGAAAATGGATATTATTGGTAAAAGAGGAAACTTTTCAATATGCCAAAAAGTTGACGGAGCGAACTGGTGAGGCTTCGATATCGAGTATGAGACCCATTACTGTCAATAACATCTTGACAACGCCTTCTCATGCTCCCAATCAGGTTCCTGGTGGTCCTTTGTAGGATGTTGTTCCATTCTTTGACCAGCATGGCACCGAGCTCCTGGACACTTCATGGCTGGACTGGACGGGCTGAAATTGTAAGCTGCAACTCCTTCCAGACAAGTTCGATTGGATTGAGGTCAGGGGATCTTGCTGGCCAGTCCATACGCTCAATCTCCTCCCTCTGTCGGTACTCTCTGGCCGCATGGACAACATGAGGACGGGCATTATCGTCCATCAGAATGAATCTATCACCCACTGCACCTGCATACAATCTAACGTGGACATCCAGGATCTCATCAATATACCGTTGTGCAGTCAATGTACCGTGTTCAAGGACACAGAGCTTTGTACGTCCATCCCAGCTGATGCCGCCCCAGACCACGATTGACCCTCCACCATAGCAGTCAAGCTCAGCAATGTTGGCTGCATGGAACCGCTCTCCTGGTCTTCTCATATCCTAGAACGCCTATCTGTGTGGTCTAGGCCGTACCTTGACTCATTTGTAAGAAGGACAGGTCGGCAATCTTCTATGGTCCATCCAACGTGGTCCATGGCCCATTCATATCGTGCCTGGCGGTGGTTCTGGGACAGCGGAATGCGAATACATGGTCTTCTCGATCGGAGACCACCTTCGTGCAACCTTGCCCGGATAGTCTGCGTCGAAACATTTCCCCGGTTGCATTCTGAAGGTCACAGTGAAGCTGGGTTGCTGTGGCAAAGCAGTTCCTCCGAGCCTGAATGATCAAAATCCGGTCTTCAGCTGCAGATGTTGCCCTGTCTCTGCCACCACCATGCTGTCTTACTGGTGTGTCATACTGCTGAAATCTTGCCTAGACTCTGGTGATCACTGTATGGTCCACACCAAGGGCTTCACCAACCTATGGGTAGCCCCTTGCTCCACCATCCCTACAGCCCGCCACATTTATGCTTCAGACAATGTCTTCTTACATTTGCATTTGCCATATTCAATCATTAAATCACAAGGGTTTGTGTTGAAATGAAGATTGAATATCATACACATGTCATGTACATGTAGACAGTACACGAACATCATGAAAATCAAGGGGTACATGCTTTCCATGTCTGTCACGAAAAGTCTGCCTGTCAAGAGAGCTAATGTAAACACTGGGGACCATCTCAATACATTCCTCAATCATATCCACCAAAAATATCGCAAATATGTCATAAGCAAATTTCTCCATGATGTGTCAAATATTTGGTGCTTAGCAAACTAAGTAGTATACGACCTGTAGACTGTGCTGAAGGTCTTCGGGCTCTCGCAGCCGTTACGGTTGGCCGATCGCGACCAAAAGGGGACGCTCTCATCTATACAGAGCCATCCAAATCCCTTCATAAATACGTCCTGTAATCTGTGCTAAAGGTTTTCGGGCTCTCGCAGCCATCACGATTGACTGATCGCGACCAAAAGGGGACGTTCTCATCTAGACATTATATGAAGTCGTGTTACCAAGTTACAATGAAATCCCTTCATAAATACGATGACCTGTACGCTGCGCTAAAGGTTTTCGGGCTCACGCGGTCACCAGTATTGACAGATCGTGACCAAAAGGGGACGTTCTCATCTGGGCATTATTCAGAGTCATCATACCAAGTTACAATGAAATCCCTCCATAAATATGACCTGTAGACTGTGCTAAATGTTATCGGGCTCTCGCAGCCGCCACGGTTGACCGATCGCGACCAAAATGTGACATTCTCATTTAGACATGACCTCGAACCTACATATAAAATTTCGTGATGACCGGACAAGAACTACGGGGTGTAACCTGTGCCAAAGACTCGCGCACGCATGATAGCAATAGCTTATCTTGACTTTGTCAAGTTAAGCTAAAAACAGACATTTGGATTTTCTTTCTCGATCCTTTTGGCCTGTCATTTGCAAATACTGAAAAGTTAACCCATGATGGAACAAGCCTAAACAATGCCAGAAACTTTTCTTTGAACAAACACGAAACGACACCATTACAAGAGACAGTGTGGCATATTTCAACTCGGTACAGTTAGAAGTGCATGAGAAAATAATTTAGTTTATTCCACCAAAGTCCAATATCAAAATTTGTTAAAATGGTAGTCGCCATATGAGGCCACACAAGGCAACCGCCCAAGAGCAGAGTTCTTGGGACAATTGATTCTGAGACTCAAACAAAAGCTTTACGCCAAACAAGTATCTTTTGTGTAGGCCTGCACTCTAAAATCAGTTAGGTTAAACATCAACCCAAATCAACTAGGTTCAGTGAAGATGAACCCAATTGGGTTCCTGTTCACTCAACCCAATTGATTTGGGTTAATTTATTAACTGATTTTAAAGTGCAGTTAGTGAAATACGGGCATTTAAAATATTTCACCCAGATTCCCCCTCCCCGGCTGACAAATGTCAATATGTCAAATGTGTGTGTTGGGGGGGGGGGGGGGGGGCAGAAAAAATAGTTTGTTCCCCTCCCAGCCACATATCTTAGCCCGTTTATGACCGCTACCTCCCAAAGTTTCAGTGGGTTGAAAGAATAACAGAACGAACAACAAAGCTTCACATAATTTAATGATTTTTTCTTTTGACTGATAGAAAGAATATACAATTAGAACAAGCTGGTCAGTGTACTGGCTCGTGAATGTATGATACTCGGTGTAATATATGTAACACTGTAATATAGTAATATAGTCAGAAACAGACAAGGACGAGGGCTGAAGTAGTGTTAACAGCGAGGCTTTGGAACGCAGTTAACCCTTTACCCAACGTAACGGCCAAAACCGGCCAGCGCTTTTCTCAAAAATCACCAATTAATTTTCATTATTTTTTCATTTTTTGTCTCAAAAACATAGGTTATGATCCCTCGTTGGAACGAGCTCGTTCCAACGAGGGGTCATAACCTATGTTTTTGAGACAAAAAATGAAAAAAAATAGTTATTCAAGAATTTTTTTTGCAAGTGTCGTCTGCTTTTCGTGTTAGGTAAAGGGTTAACACCACTTCACCACGAGTGGTGAACATTTGATACACTAAGCTACTTTGTGTATATTTTATTTATACCATGATCGTCAGATTAATAAGAGTTTAAATGTTGAATAAATCAATATTCACAGGTGCGAATTTGTTTTTGTTTACATGAGCACCGGTGGGCGGTACTTCCGCTGGCAATTTTATCGCCGAAACCAAATAGAAAATGAAACACGCAAATTACGGGTCATTTTTCATTTTAATAACATAATAACATATTATTTCGAATTATGGATGCTTTATTAACATGAAGCAACGTACGTTTGTTAATTTTTAGTATCTTATGAGGTAAAATTATTTGAAAACGTAATAAATAATTCCCGGTTTCATTTCATTCTTCACGAGGCGACGATTGATAAATTTAGACAAGTTTGCATTCAAGGCGAGGTCACCAAAGGTCATCTTGGATGTAGTTCCACTGTAGGTGTAAATTTTAACTGTTGAAATCCAATTGCTGGCGTGTTCACCACGTCTGGTGTGAAAAGCTAAAATGTATGTCATAGGCTTTTTATATATAGCAGAATAGGCAATGATGGTATAAATATATTTATATTTGGTGTTTAAAGTCACATATTTCAAGGGCTAATCTTGCCACGACATGGAGATAAAGTAAAGTTTAGCCAATCGTTTATATCCTTGTTGCACATATTTACAACTTAATGTTTTTTGTTTGCAGTACATATTCATCGTACGCACACCTGTGGCAGGCAGAAATTCCATGACTTATCCAAGACTTTCCGGGTGGAAGTGCAAGAGAGTTAACTTATCTCAGTCAAAGAAGACTCTTTTATTTCCACAATTTCAACTCTTTCAGTGTTTGACTGACAACTGCAGTTTCCGCAAATATTTCAAGTTAAGGTCACTGTGATCTGATCTTTGGCACAATGACCACAAAATAAATTAGGTTCTTCCCCTCGTCATGCACAGCCCACATGTCAAGTTTGGTTTCCATCAACTAGACCGAATTTTTATCAAAGAGTGGCAACAAACACCAGAAATATTTTAAGGCCAAGTTCAGGTTGTCCTTGATCTTTCACACATTAACCACAAATTACATAGGTTTCTTCCTCTCAAGTCCAACCCACATGTCAAGTTTGGTTTCAACAACGCAGAATTTTAATTTGAGAATGGAAGCCAAGTCCAGAAAATGTTTAAGTTACAGAGAAACCCACTTAATTGGATATCTTTTAACCGAATAAACCTGTTAATTGAATATAATCTCCAAACACAAAACCATTTACCATACCTCCTGTACCAATCTGATCTGTTAATTGAATATAGGTTATAGAGTAAACTCCTGTTAATTGGATAACAAACCTTGTGACCTGTCAAGAAATTACTCTGACTCTCCCCAGTTTTCCTTTGTTATAGACCTATTTGGACAAAGTACATCCAATACAGGCATTTAATCTATTATACCTTGTTTGACAGAGCTCATGGAGCTCTGTCAAACAAAATATAATAGAATAAATGCCAAGTTTATCTCTAGAATACAGGAAAGTGACACTATCCCTGTTAATTGAATACTCCTGTTAACTGAATAATTTTCATTGACAAATTGGCTATTCATTTAACAGGGTTCCACTGTATTAATTTATTTATTTGTGCTTTAGGTCACATATTTCTGCACAATGGCTAATCGTGAACACAACATAAAATCAAGTCCAGCCAACTGTTTATACCAATGCTGCCCATTTTAGAGGACTTCCACCCAAGCTTTCGTAATAATGGCTAATCGTGACGGCAAAATAGAGATAAAATCCAGCCAAGCCAACTGTTTATATCTATGTTGCCCATTTTAGAGGACTTCCATCCCAAGCATTGATGATTGGGTCCTTTGTAACCAAATAAACAAGCACTGCTTCACTTCCTGGTCCCAACAGGGGAGCAACATTTTCAACAGTCAGGGTCCTATCATATCAGGACAGTTTTTCGGGCAGAGTAAGCCAGCGTACGCAGAAAGAACCATTGAGCCACAGTCAGACTCCCCCATAACAAGCAGAGTTCACAGTGGATGGAGGCAAATTCACTTTCGACATGCATTCATCCTTTACCCAAAAAATTGGCTACATCCGGCCGCGTAATATGCAAATTCAGAAGCTGAAAAAAAATATTTAAAAAAACCATATCATGTGACCCCCTCTTTGGAATGAGTTTGTCAAGCTCATTCCAATGAGGGGGCACATGATATGGTGTTGTTGAAATTTTTTGAAAAATTAAAAAAAATATTTAAAATAATAAATTTGGTATCATCTGCATTGGGTAAAGGGTTAAAGCTTAGTACACAGCACTCCCATTCCACCTCGTGGGCAAGACCCTTCAGGGCTTGCCCAAGGACAAAATCTAGATGGAGTGTATTTCGTCCCTTGAGTGCAAGAAGGTTTTGCAAAGCATTGCAAAGCCTTCTTGCACTCAAGGGACAAATTTATCAATTTTTTCAACTTGGGCAAAATATCAGACCTAAACCATTTAATTTTTATTTTTTTTAAGTTCACATTGGTTATAAAAAGAGAGCATGCGGCAGCCAAAAGGACCATGCGGGAGGGCCTGAAAAACAGATATTTTATTTTTTTAGGCGTTATCATATTTTACAAATCACAAATCTTTCTCTCTCTCTTAGATTTATTTCCTTATTCATTACTAAAAGCAAGTGGTAAAATCCATAAAAGCTTTTGACTTTATATCAATTGTGAGCTTCTTACTATTCTAAATATCTGTATGTAGCTGTGTTTGTTTTATGAAGATGATGACTTATTAAGCTTCTTGCTTACAATTAAATCCACTACATTGTTATCAATGTATTTATATGTTAGCTTGTACAGTGCGAAAGAAAAATAATGTTTAAACTAAATTCCTCGTTGCAGTATGGGAAACATTTGTACCTTGAAATTTTGGTATTTCAACATTAGTGTGCAGTGGGATTAACTCCCTTGAATGCTGCTGGCGAATATTCCTGCCCAGTACAAGAACTATCTTGCCACTAAAATAGGTAACATTTGAGCACATTTAATAAAATTTTCTTCAACAAATTTTATCGACTTTTTAACCAGCAATTTATTGAGGCACATTTTAGGAATTATTCATCATCAGCCATGACTAGATTTGTTGAGAAATGTTTTAAAAATACTCAGCGAGTTAAAGAGTTAAAAAAACGATTGTTGTAATCAGACACGAAAACCTCGAAAAACAAATTTCATGAAAATTGAGGTTGATTTTCAGGGAAATGGCATGGATTTCAGGAAAAAGTTTGTGCGAAGGAAAAATACTGTAATCAACCAGTGTACTACCACTTTCAAATAGAAGTCTTACTCCTGCAGGAGATTGTACAAAACTGTTCATATTCCTCACATATGCATTACCAAGGCAAAAAATGCAATTTTTCTTTTATTCCTGAATTATGTTACTTATTTCAGCTAGTTTTGTGTCCTGTCTAGCTGTTTATTTAAACTGCTTTCTATTTGCAAGCATTGGAATCACGACACTACTAAACCATCACTCCCCATCCTCCAAAAAAAAAAATTATATAAAAATTTGATTTTTTTTTTATTTTCTTCTGCTTCTCCTACAATCAACTCCTGGCCGCTGTGTTCAGCAGCAATGATAATTTGAAGGAAAGGACAAATTAAAAATTCTGAGATTAAATTACACTCCCCAAATGTTCAGAAATTTAAATTGTTCCACCTCAAAAATGTTTTTGTAGTTCTCCTACAATCACTTCATGGCTGCTGAACAGCAGATATGGATTCAGGAAATAGGAATTAAATAAAATCCTAAGCAGTAACATATATTACACAACAGAGGACCTCTTGAAAAATGGAAAGGGATACAAAATGAATTTCTCTGTAGATCCTATGATATTTAAAATCAATTTTTTAAAAAACAAGAAGAATGTTACTAAGGTAACACATGCCCCCCCCCCCCTTGTGACCTTCACCTTGCAGATGTGGCAGAAACTATTATACATGGCACACCTTCTGACTGTCCTTAACATTTGTAATAAGTTTAACAATTGTACTATGATTCGTTTCTGAGTTATGGCTGAGACACGAATATTGGTCGGTTTTTAGTGTGACCTTGAAACGTGACCTTGACCCTGAAGGTACGAACCCGGCTATGGTGTGTGACACGTCCTCCCATGGTCGTTTATAATTGTGTGAAGTTTGATGACTGTGGCCCTAATAGTTTTGGAGTTATGCTTGAGACACGATTTGTGACCCTGTACATATGAAGGTCAATTGTGACCTTCACATTGCAAATGCAGCAGAAAGTATTATACGCGACACACCTTCTGACTGTCCTTAATATTTGTAAAAAGTTTAACAATTGTACTATGATTCATTTCTGAGTTATGGCCGAGACACGAATAATGACCGATTATTAGTGTGACCTTGACCTTGAAGGTACAAACCCGGCTATGGTGTGTGACACATCCTCCCATGGTCCTTTATAATTGTGTGAAGTTTGATGACTGTGGCCCTAACAGTTTTCGAGTTATTGGCTCGGACACACACACACACAGACGGACACACGTACACTTCAATCACAATATGCCACCTGACTAAAGTCGGGGGGCATAAAAATCAAAATAAATAAATAATAAAACCCTTCCAAATGAGGACTTTCAACTTTCATGTAATACCAAAGATGTCATCATTTCCCAAACAGTATGTTTGCTTCAATGATGTTCATGGATGAAAGAGGGGATTCCCAGATCAAGATATTTTTATCTCCAGAGAAGATCAATGAAATTTTCCCATTTTATACCATGATTACCTATTCTACTATACATAAAAAGACTAGGACGGAAATTTTGGCTTTACTCACCAACATGTGGAACTACATGCAAGTTGACCTTTGGTCATCTCGACCTGAATGAAAACTTGTCTAAATTTATCGCTTGTCTCCTCGCGAAAAGTGAAATGAAAGTGGCAATTATTTAGAATGCTTTTAAATGAGTTTATCTCATAAGATACCAAAAATTAATAAACATGTGTTGTCTCATGTTAATAAAGCATCCATAACTCAGTATCTCCTAGCATTCAAAAAGGCTTGTTCCCGTACAGTGAAGTGTGATTATGATCTGTTTTCAATGTTTAGACACAAAGTTGCAAAACTTGTGCAGCCTTATTCAAATGCAGGAGAAATATAAATGAACGCTATTTAACCCTTTACCCAATACAGACAATATGAAAATATATTATTTTAAATACAATGTTTTTAAGTTTTTCAAAAAATTTCAACAAAACAATATATGACCCCTCGTTGGAACGAGCTCGATCAGCTCATTCCAACAAGGGGTCACATGATATGGTTTTGTTGAAATTTTTTGAAAATGAATTTTTTTCAACTACTGAATTTGCATATTATGCGGGCGGACGTGGCCGATTCGTTGAGTAAAGGGTTAAGAGCAACTGAATATTGAATTTTTTGTTTTATAAACCAAAGATCTGAAGGGGTCGGTGATGCGTCAACAATGAAACGTTAAAACAGCTGATCGAGGCAAATGTAACAAAAGTATGTTGTAACACTTTAAAATGGTAGAAACATATTTTCACTTTTATTTAATGCAGTTTGCATTCATCTTATAATGATGTACGAACAGAGAAATGCATAGCAAACAATTTTGAAATTGCTCTCAAATTGAGACTAGAACCATGCAAGACTGCAAATTTTTTAGATTGATATTTTCCGGAATTTTTTGGTTCATTCGTTTTTTTTTTCCAGGAACAACACTGAATTCCCAGGAAATTTCTTGGCATTCTGGGAATGTTAACAAGTCCGAGAGTGACACATGTTTGACACGTTGGTATCCTAGAGAGTAATGACTGTGTCCGGCCCATGTATTTATTGTTTAAATTTTTACGTAAAATGCAACAAACTCATTTTAAATTTGTCCATGAAGCTAGGTTTTGGAGGTAAAAAAGATTTTTTAAAAAATTTATTCAAGAAATATTTAGGCAAGTGCCCTTTAGTTGTGTTAACTGGTAGAGTGCTAAATTATTTTTGGCCACCAAAATTTGTTCCCATGTCTTTGCCTTGTTACAATTTATAGGAGAGTGCCTGTGGGCACTTTCCTATAAATTGTAACAAGGCAAAACCTAACAGAGTAAATAATATCACTTCAAAGATAATATAAAGCACAGCCACTGAATTTGAAGCCTTTGAGTCGCAGTATCTGCACTTCAGAATAAAGCCCAAATATGGGCTTCCAGCACTCTACCAGTTAAGTAAAGGTCTAACCCTTAAGGGCCTGTACAACTGCCCTGAATTCATGCCTGATCACAGCCTGTTCATGTCAGTCAAGTGGCTCAGCAGTGATTTCCTGTCGAGTTTTGGCTGCCTGCTAGGGCAACCAAGACTTGTCTAGAAAGCACTGCATAGATAATTTGTCTTTTGTCAGCAGCATCTCCTCATGATGGCACATTAAGGGCACTTGAACTGAGGTTGTACAAGTCGGAAATAGGCCTTTAACTCCTTGCATGCTGCTGGATGACGTTGAAAAATGTTTTAAAAATACTCAGTGAGTTAAGAGTTAAAAGAACGATTGTTGTAATCAGACACGAAAACCTCGGAAAAACAAATTTCATGGAAATGTGTGAAGGAAAAATACTGTAAGCAACCAGTGTACTACCACTTTCAAATAGAAGTCTCACCCCTACAGGAGATTAAACAAAACTGTTCACATTCCTCACATATGCATTACCAAGGCAAAAAATGAAATTTTTCTTTTATTCCTGATTTATGTTACTTATTTCAGCTAGTTTTGTGTCCTGTCTAGCTGTTTATTTAAACTGCTTTCTATTTGCAAGCACTGGAATCATGACACTACTAAACCACCACTCCCCATCCTCAAAAAAAAAAAATTATATAAAAATTAAATTTTTTTTATTTTCTTCTGCTTCTCCTACAATCAACTCCTGGTCGCTGTGTTCAGCAGCAATGGTAATTTGAAGGAAAGGACAAATGAAAAATTCTGAGATTAAATTACACTCCCAAGTGTTCAGAAATGCAATTTTGAGTTTGTTGAGTTTTGGCTGCCAGCTAGGGCAGCCAAGACTTGTCTAGAAAGCACTGCCTAGTTAATTTGTCTTTTGTCAGCAGCATCTCCTTATGATGGCACATTAAGGGCACTTGAACTGAGGTTGTAAAAGTCGGAAATAAGCCTTTAACTCCTTGCATGCTGCTGGATGATGTTCCTGCCAGGACAGAAAATCTCTTAGCACTAAAAAGGTATAATCTGGGTAGTTACAACCGAATTGTCCCCTGTAAACTGATTAAAGTCTTTGACCAATGATATTTTGAGCTCAATTTCCTGAATTTTTCAACAAATCTAGTCATGGCTGTTCCATAGCAGCCATGACTAGATTTGATAAAAAAATATTTTTTAAAATACTCAGCAGTTGAGCTAAGGGTTAATTGAAAGATGTGCATTTGTTACACTCTCAATTTATTTATTTATTGATTTATTTGTGTTTAAGGTCACATACTTATGCACAATAGCTAATCGTGACCATGATAGTTTTACGGGTGGAGGAAGCCGGAGTACCCAGAGAGAACCACCGAGCAACGATGAGCAGCTGCCAGCACAGGCACGGCTAGATTGGTTGAAGACATGCACACCATCGACGTGCAGTATGCCTTAATACACGGCGTCATCATGTCCCCATGTGGACAATCGGTGTTAAGTGCCTTGCCCAAGGACACAATACAGGAGTCCGAATTGATCGCTCAGAAGGTCACCCATCCGAGGACTAACCAGGCTCGACGTTGCTTAATTTCCGTGATCTGATGAGAACCAGTTACCGCAACGCCACCGTGCCCCCTTATACTCTCAATAAAAATCCTTTGTTAATCCTTGGAGGCAATGACATACTTTCAAAAACTTTACCATATGAGAACAGGAAGGTCTAGTTGTCCAAGCCTGCTAATAATACTTTTGGGAGGCACATGTCATGGGGATAGATAGCCAAAGATTTGTGCCCGTCATTCCATATTTGGTACCTGACACAAAGATTTCGAACCAAGTGTATGGTGTACTATTAAGTGTACCCGCTAACATAAAAGGCAAACAATGCTTATGTATGGCAATTAAATTCAGTTTGTCACTTTTTCTTCATAAATTTCAAGGTTAATGGTGAAAAAAAAACACATGTTAATTGTATATGTAGATCTGATCAAAAGCTTGTCTTGTTATCATTTATTTACTGAAATGATGCAAGAGACTGCACCACTGCATATCCCCACTGGTACCAAGTCGAGAGATGGGGTTGTGTCTTGGCAGACAATATTTCTCAATGGAAAAAAGAAGCATAACTCACGAGTAAAAGGTGCTGAGAGCATAAACTCATGTGTTAAGTTTCAAGAAATTGTACTGGTCATCACGTACAACTGAACTTGTGCTGTCAAAGACAATAATATGACCCTTATTTGTGGGCCTGTAGTGATCTGACAATAATTATGTTAGGTACAACTGAACTGGTGCTGTCAAAGACAATAATATGACCCTTATTTGTGGGCCTGTAGTGATCTGACAATAATTATGTCCGGTACAACTGAACTGGTGCTGTCAAAGACAATAATATGACCCTTCTTTGTGGGCCTGTAGTGATCTGACAATAATTATGTTAGGTACAACTGAACTGGTGCTGTCAAAGACAATAATATGACCCTTATTTGTGGGCCTGTAGTGATCTGACAATAATTATGTCCGGTACAACTGAACTGGTGCTGTCAAAGACAATAATATGACCCTTCTTTGTGGGCCTGTAGTGATCTGACAATAATTATGTCAGGTACAACTGAACTGGTGCTGTCAAAGACAATAATATGACCCTTATTTGTGGGCCTGTAGTGATATGACAATAATTATCTCCAGTACAACTGAACTGGTGCTGTCAAAGGCAATAATATGACCCTTATTTGCGGGCATGTAGCGATCTGACAATAATTTCTAGTCAAGTCTTGGCTGCTGAAACAACCAAGACTTAACTGGTAACAACCGTCAGAAAGCATTAACTACATTTTTAAAGACAAACTCAAGATTTCGTTTGTTGGGAGATGTGGTCACGGGTTCAGAGAACAAAACATTTGTCTGAACAATATTAGGCCTTAACTGGTCGAGTGCTTTACTATTTTTCTAAGGTGGTTCGTAACATGAATATTTTTTTTCAAAGAAACCATGTTATCAGCAAAGGGAGCCTTACTTTAGCAAGTTATTGTTCACAGGTAATTGTTTTATTACTATTTATTGGAGAGTGCCTGTTGGCTGCCTGTTGGCACTCTACAATAAACTGTAACAAAACAAATTTATGTAAATAAAAAAACAAGAGCGCACGTATCGCTGAAATCGCTGAAGCAATACAATGTCACCTACCGGACTAATGAGCATTAATAATTATACAAATGTTATAACCTACATGTTATCAGCTTGAATTCCATTGAAGCGTTTCCAAAAAGGTCCGGAAAACTGATATTTTGGCACTTTTCCATATTTCCAAGGGCCATAACTCACACAAGAATAATGCAATCAGCATGGAACTCAAACTGTAAGTCATCGTTCTATAGTAGATTACCAAGAATGAAATCATTCGGTTGAAGCATTTCCAAAAAAAAGTCCGGAAAACTAAAGTGTGACTGACAGACTTGCCTGATTTTCACAACCACACCACACAGCCTCAACCCTCAGATTTCTCTAAGCCACTTCAGAGTCGGGGGTGGGGGGTGGGGGGTGTTGGTCTCTAGATATGAAAGCGTAAACAGCTTGACAGACAGATGACACACAGACATGACACCAATGACCAAAATGAAAAAGTAGACACCATGACTGCAAATCTCTGGTCAACAATAACAACCAGGCTGTCCATAACTGCATATATTTGCCATGAATACAAGGCTCAGTTTTTAGGAAAGGCAGTGCTCTACCTTAATGTTTTCGAAATCTTGACGAAAATTCAAAACAAGTGCAAAATTAGGCTACATCAATAAATTTCTCCAAATTTCCACTTATTTCCAACCAGTTGTGCTGAGATACCACTTGATGAATGTTAATTACTACTAACAATAGCACACAAACCAAAAATAATGAAAAGTTTTTTTAAAAATGGTGTATTTATAACTCAAACACAAATAAGGAACTTCCTGCTTCAAGAAGTGACACCGATGGCAGAATGCTCTTTAAGGTTCGCTCCACAGTTTTCCAGGCATTTCCAAATATGACATGCCATACATTCTCTTCAAATGCAAATATTCTGTAGCTTAGTTATCTAACCCATAACATGTATTACATTTCCCAAATCCACAAAAAACATATAACACTATCTGATTAAGTAGAAATAAACAATCTGAATATGGGTGGAATAATTTATTGTCAAAGGCAAGACTTCAACCTGAAAAATTGCATGAAAAAATGCCGAAACCAGTCATTTTCAGCCACCTAGCAGCCTCAAAAGCAGAATTTTCCCACCAACCCCACCTACCCATCCCTGGAGCAGAGCATCCCCTATTTCTAAAATGCAAAATTTTTTTTATATGTTTCCGTCTCATTTTTTAGTTACCTGTCTGGTAACAAACCCATGTAAAAATTACATTTTAAAAAATAGCCAATTTTTCGAAGCCACTGTTTCGCATAATTCATCTGGTAATTTACCCCTATATATCAGACTCCAACTTTGGGACCAAAAATTCAAATTCGCTTGTCCAACAAAAAGCCTAATATAATCATATATCTGATACTAAAAATATTTTATTTTACTATTTTACATGGCCTTAGTTTCAGCATATGCCCTATGTTTAGCTGGTTGAGTGCTAGAAACCACTATCAGGGCTTTCAAAAAATTGAGGGTACCACTGCAAATGCCTATGTTTTCCTTGCTCATGTTTCATATTCAGTGAAACACAAATAATATTTTGTTTGTACAAATTTGTTCTACTACAAATTATTGGAGAGTGCCTGTGGGCACTCTCCAATAATTTTTAATAGAACAAATTTTGAATAATAAATCAGACCACCAAAAATAATCTAGCCCTCAACCAGTTAAAATTTCACCCATGTGGAATTGTGCGAAACTGTAGAGCGGAATCTAAGTCATCATTCTATAGTAGGTTACCAAAAATAACATCATTCCGTTGACGCGTTTCCAAAAAAAAGTCCGGAAAACTGATATTTTGGCGCTTTTCCATATTTCCAAGGGCCATAACTCACATAAGAATAATGCAATCAGCATGAAACTCAAACTTGATCTGTAAGTCATTGTTCTATAGTAGTTTACCAAAAATGAAATCATTCCATTGAAGCGTTTCCAAAAAAAGTCCGGAAAACTGATATTTTGGCGCTTTTCCAAATTTCCAAGGGCCATAATTCAATCAGCATGAAACTCAAAATTTATCTGTAAGTCATCATTCTATAGTAGTTTACCAAAAATGAAATCATTCCGTTGAAGCGTTTCCAAAAAAAGTCAGGGAAACTGATATTTTGGCGCTTTTCCATATTTCCAAGGGCCATAACTCACACAAGAATAATGCAATCAGCATGAAACTCAAACTTGTTCTGTAAGTCATCATTCTATAGTAGGTTACAAAAAATGAAATCATTCCGTTGAAGCGTTTCAAAAAAAAGTCCGGAAAACTGATATTTTGGCGCTTTTCCATATTTCCAAGGGCCATAACTCACACAAGAATAATGCAATCAGCATGAAACTCAAACTTGATCTGTAAGTCATCGTTCTATAGTAGGTTACCAAAAATAAAATCATTCGGTTGAAGCATTTCCCCCAAAAGACCGGAAAACTAAAGTGTGACTGACAGACTGACGGATGGACAGAGTGCAAACCTATAGTCCCCTCCGGCGATGCCTGTAGGGGACTAATTATACTGCTAAGCAAACAATAAGCATTTATTAGAGTAAAGCCAGTCTAGTGGCTTTCGGCACTTTTCAGTCGAGTCATGATAGTGACTTCTGACACTCAACCAGTTAACTCTTAGAATCCGGGAGTCAAGTTTTCTTGCCTGTGATGTAATACGACACGTAATCTGGCTGTGACTGTTCATCTATCTTTGGGCTGGGAGAGAATTAAATACTTAGCAGGTGCTTCTAGTCAAGTGCCTGAATAGGCAGACGACATTTAACTAGAAGCACCTGCTTACTGTAAGTTTGTCGCGGTATCTCATGTTCAATTTATTTATTTGTGTTTAACCCTTTACCTAACGCAGACGATATCAAAATTTATTATTTTAAATTTCATTTTTTCAAATTTTTAAAAAAATTTCAACAAAACCATATCATGTGACCCCTCGTTGGAACGAGCTCGACGAGCTCGTTCCAACGAGGGGGCCACATGATATGGTTTTGTTGAAATTTTTTGAAAAATAATATTTTTTCAACTGCTGAATTTACATATTATGCAGGCAGATGCGCCCGATTCGTTGGGTGAAGGGTTAAGGCCACATACTTACGCAGATTGGCTAAACGTGACTGTGACAGTTTTACGGGTGGAGGAAGTCAGAGTACCCAGAGAGAACCACCATATAAATTCATTCTGATTCCCCGGCTTCTAAGCGTTAAGGTTTAATATTTTGACAAACAGTTGGATAATTTAGTTTCTTCAAACAATAATTAAAGACCTAAAACAACAATATACAAGCTAAAAGTGTTAAAAATTTAGTTGAACAATTCATTCAAAGTTATGAGAAACAATAAATAAGATAACGTTTGTTCATTAAAATGAATCATTGACTATTTTACAAGAAAAAATGCAAAATTTAACATAAAAATAACCCGATGATCATATAATGGCAGTAAAATAAAATGATCGAGCTACATGCTGAACATCTCGCCCATAGATGAATTACAGATTTTGTTAGATACACCATTGAGAGAAAAAAATATATGGCAATTTTTCAGATGTCGAACATAAATCAGGATTCCCGCAGGCAAGGACTAATAAAATTCAGTGCTATTTAAGGCTGTTTCTCAATCTATTTCGGCATTTTTCAAGACCCTACAACAGCAAAATTCAAGGATTTTAAGGACCTGCCTTCACTACTCCTAACAAGAGCAACGCGAAGCGTAGCATATGCCCCCTCCTGCAATACCATGGATAGCATTATGCCATCAAAAGCATGACATGTGCCTGCAGCAATCTGTACTAATATAAACAAGCATGGCAAAAATTATTTCAATCCAATGTATGATAACAGAGCTAGAGCAGCAAATATGTTGGACGGACACATTTTTCAATTATCCCCTAAGTTAAACAAGGGCAAATAACACTGTAAATGCTCATGCGAAATATTAATTCTACTGTAGGATCCGTTCCCCCATGCTGAGCCACAAGCATGGTAAAAATTATTTGAATTCAACGTATGATGACAGAGCTAGAGCAGCAAATATGCTGGACGGACACATTTTTCAATATTAATCCCCTATGTTAAACATGGGAAAATAATTCTGTAAATGTTTATGCGAAGATGTTAATTCCCCATGTTGATGGACTTGCATGGCAAAAATTATTTGAATCCGACAAATAATGACCGTGCTAGAGCAGCAAATATGTTGGATGGACACATTTGCATTACGCATGAACGTACGCAGCTCTCCACTAGATACCCCCTCCGACCAAGCCGGGGCATAACTAGGCCCTTCGGTCATTACCTCCTTTTAGGGAAGTGGGAGGAGGGGGTAATGACTGGAGTCTTAGCTAAGACTATGCCTTCACTAACTCAGGCGTATAAAACTATATACTGTATTTACTCTATGTATTGGAACAGCTAAAAATAATTATTTTCACAGATGTCCCAATTCTTAGAAAATGGAAAAAAAACACACCCTGGTCTTGTTTTAATGCTGAATAAAGCTGTGTGTGATTCGTTTTCCATTATTATTACGAAAATCCCCATCCAATTTTTTTTATATTTTCATTTTTTGCTTCCAAAACATAGTTTATGACCCCTAATTGGAAGGAGCGCATTGTGCTCATTCCAATGAGGGGTCATAAGCCATGTTTTGGAAGTAAAAAATGAAAATTTTTAGTTACTCAAGAATGTTTTTCGAGTGTCGTCTGATTCTAGCGTTAGGTAAAGGGTTGAAGACTGTCACAATGTAATATTAAATAGTCTTCCTCATGCCAGTCAGGACTGTAAATATTAAAACTTAGGATTAGATTTAAATAAAAACAACACAAATCATTAAGTATTATCAATCTTTTATAGTTTAAAAAGGAAAATTAAACACAAGCTTAGCTTTAATATTGAGCATTTTGCAGTTTTCAGGTGACTGGGCCAACTGGAAACAAGTCTCCTGAGTGTCCCTAACCTTGGAGCATAAAAAAAATATATTTTTCTTGAAAAAATGTGTGTCCCTAATCATCGAGTGTCCCAATACATAGAGTAAATGCAGATCACTTCAAGAAAGCTCTGAAAACCCATCTCTTTCAAGCAGCCTTCGGCCACTGATTATACCATTGTTACCGTCACCTATGTTTTCAGCACTTTTGAGCAGCGTTTCGCTGGGAAAAGCACTATATAAATAAATTATTATTATTAAATACGGTAGTTATTACATGTTTCATCAGGATTTTTATTACATGAATACAGGGACGTAGCGACAGGTAGGGCTGCACGATATTCAAAACTGAATACCGGTATCTGTATTCAAACAAATATCGCGGTATACCGGTATATCGAAAACTGTTCAGATATATGAACACAAGTATCACAATCGACACTCCAGGCATCACAGTCGGAACGAATTAGCATGCCTTGCTGATGCGATTCGAAAAACCTTTACCCAACGCAGACGATAATAAAATTTATTTTCAAAATTAGTTTATGAGATTTTCCCCAAAGATTTCAACAAAACTATATCATGTGACCCCTCATTGGAACGAGCTCAATGATCTCGTTCTAATGAGGGGGTCACATGATATAGTTTTGTGGAACTTTTTGAAAATTATTTTTTCAACTGCTGAATTTGTATATTATGAGGGCACAAGCAGGCGATTCCTTGGATAAAGGGATAATATTATTCATTCGGGGCTACAGTTAAAAAAACTAAAGACATCTGGGTAATTAAATAATGATGATATAATTCCCTATAGTTGGAAATTCGGAAGGCAGGTCATAAGTAGTCGGAAATTCCATCTATCTGGATTTTTTAGCCTCTTTGGCGATGCTGGTGTTTTCTTTACTTCCCAAAATTCCAACTCGGTTTGAAATTGGCAAAAATTCTGTTACTATTTACAACTACAGTGTACACAATATCGAGCTTCATAAGTATGCATGATGTCAATTGGTACGAGGTTTCTACAGTACGTTTACTTATCGTAATAAAAAAAAATCCTCGAAATGCACTTCAAGAAATGTAAAATCATTATCCCGAGTTAATTCCATCATTCACAGTTACAAAATGATGAAACATCCAAAATTGATCATTCCTGCATAGGATCTGATTTAATGTTAGAACAGTGTGAAATGCTCAAAGTTCTCAGCTTGAGCATTTGTTTAACACATAATCAATTCCCAGAAGAATGCCAAATATAATAATAACCTGATAATTCTATCATACATGTGTTGGCATTTTAGTTACTAGAATCAATTTTATGCCCCCTTTCATGGCTTCATTTTCAAAACCTTTCTCGGTAGTTAATTTCCAACTATGGGGAGGGAATGGGAGGGGGTTCTCCCTCTCGATACCTCCCCTAATTGGAAATTTATTACCCTACCCCTCCCCACCAAGTGTCCTTGCATGGATATTCAAGGCCTTTGAAGGCCTCCTGACACATTTTCCAAGATTTCAACGCTTTGAATGGAGCCTCGAATCCAAGGCCATGCAGGAATCCTGTAAATTTATTTATCACATGATTTTACCCTTTTTTTTAACCTTTCAATTCATGCTTTAAAAGCAGTAAATCCTGATTATTCAACAACATTTTGAAGTAACTCCACGTGTACACAGTTATGCTACATCTCACATGACCTTCCTTTTAACTGATTGGCTGCGAGGTACTATACTATGGCTGCGAGTAGAATACTGTTTTTGATAGTTTTACCTATCGATGATTCTAAAAATAGGCATGCTCTATTCCTATGAATTATATATTCCATTTCTAAAAATAACCGTGGAATATTTGGCATGCTGCCGAGATATATTCCTGGACATAATTTCTCTTGTCACTGAAGTAAGTATAATTTTTGCATATTTCATCAAATTTTCTGCCGATAAATTGAATGGACTCATTCACAATAGATTTCTTGAGTAAAATTTGGATAAATTTTTCATCAAATCTAGTCATGGCTGCTGAAAAATATCTCAACATTCGCATGGAACCCCACCACACAGCTGATATTCCCACCTGATGTCAGCTTCATTTCCATTCAGGAATTATGGACTGAAGCAAAAAATTTTGCACTAGTTCACACTTGTTGATTTCTCCAAATAGGCAGTGTACTCGGGATTTGAATCTGGACTGACAATAAGATTCTTCCTCAGTTTGTTTCAATATAATACAATAATTATTACACGGCATGCCACTGACTATGCCAAAATGGTGATCCTTGAGGAAGAATAGTCCATTCACCTCTGCTCTGTTGACTATTCTTCCTCTGTACCACTATTTTGGCAAAATCGACCGCAAACCCTGCAATAATTATAATTTATTATACATTAAACGATAGATTATCAAAGAAATTGCGGGAAGATAGAAATCGTATCCCCACTGTGAAGATATACAAATTTTCACTTTCACGGTATCAATCAAAATGGTGGCTTTCAAAGCATCACTTCGAAGTGAATATGAGTCAAATTATTACTGGATGGTCAAATGGACCAGAAATCTTCCAGCTGAATCAGATTGCAAGATGCTGTCTGTTCCGATTATCGATCAAATCACTTCTGCGTATCAATGATTCAATGAGCTGTTTACTTTCATGCATCAATTCAAGGTTGAAATGAGTGGATTCTTATAAAAAGCATAAAATAAAAAGAAAATCTAGTGTTTTTGTGTGGATACCAAAAATTATCTCACTTGTGACCGAGGCAAATGGTTATTTTCGTTCGCGGAAGCGCTCGCAAAAAATAACCATTTGTCTCAGTCACTCATGAGATAATTTTTGGTATCCACTCAAAAACACAAGATATCCTCTGTATAGTACTCTGCTATAAACTTCAATACTGAACTCTGATCAATTAATTACATTTTCTGGTCTGTTTACATTGTGTACTCTACGTTTAAACTAGAGGTAGCTGCCAGGGGTGGCCAACCCCCCTCCCCCCCAAAAAATCACCCTGATACAGTAACTTCGGAAATATATTACATTAAATTAACACAGCCAACGTTGGTATTATTTACTCAAATAATACAGAAAAGATTTAATACCTGAATTTGATGACATGTCAAATTTGGTTTCGATCAGGACCAATAAAATTTTAAGTTCAAGGTTACTGTGACCTTGGCCTTTCACACAATGACCCAAAATATTTAGGGTTCTTTCTCTCATAATGTTCAACCCACATGCCAAGTTGGATTTAAATGGGATTGCATAATTTTAATTATTATGAGAGCCGAAACCTGCTCTGATTGATAAAATTTTAATTTCAAGGTCACCGTGACCTTGACCTTTGGCATATTGACCTAAAAAAATAAATAGGGTTCTTCCTTTCATCATGCTCAACCCATAAGCCAAGTTTAGCATCAATCGGGAAAGCAAAATGTTTAAGTACAAGGTCACTGTCACCTTGACCTTTGGTACAATTATTTCAAAATAGGGTTCTTCCTCTCATCATGTCTGACCCACATGCCAAGTTTGGCTTCAGTTGGCCAAGTAGACTTTAGTCACAGAGCGGAAACCAACACTGATAAAAATTAAATTTCAAGGTCACTTTGACGTTTACTTTTAGCACAATGATCCCAAAATAAGTACAGTTCTTTCTCTCATCATGCCTAACCCACATGCCAAGTTTGGTTTCAGTAGGGCAAGCGGAATTTTAGTTAGAGAGTGGGAACCAACTCCATCTACAGACCGACGGACGGATGGACAGCGCCATTGCTATATCCCCCCAAAACTTTTTCAGAAGAATAAAAATATGGCTTCGGGCAATATCTTTGCGAAGAATTTGGCAGTAAACATTGATGAAGGGCTGGGGAAAGTTTTCCACAGTAAACAAGCATTACATCACTTCCCAGGGTTCCCACAGGGGAAATCTGTCATTGATGTCCTGTGTTTGGAGGAGTTGGTTAACTATGACTAGTTAGAGTCTTTACAACTGATCCATTCTCCTAACCGATTATGCTCCCCAGTTCAAGCTTGAGTAAAAGTTTTCTGATTCTGAGCAAAATGTCAGGGCACTACATGTTAGTCCACTTGCACTGTGCACATATTAAAACCTTTAAGGGCCTGGACAAGTGTCCTGAATTCCCACCAGCCCACAGCCTCTTTTTTGTCCAGTGGTTTAGCAGAGATTTCTGGTCAAGTCTTGACTGCTTAGGGCAGTCAAGACTTGACTAGAAACTACTGCTTACCTAATTTGTCTGATGTCAACATGACCTCTTCATGATGGCATGTTAAGAGCACCTGTTCTGAGGTTGTAAAATAGGCCTATAAGAGTTATTGGAAACTTAAACACATCACACACAAAGTAAAAAAAACTGCGCTCATGAGTCACAATTCTGTGAAGTTCCAAAGCAAACCTTTTCCAGCACTGTGCCTGAAGACAGCAGGTTGAGGTTGACTGATTGAAGGAATCAAATGTTTTACACAACTAACAAGAAAAGCATTGCAAGGTGATTCCAATGCCCCCACAAACAAATATATTCAAAACCAATCACAATCAGGTCAAGTTATGCCATAAACAAATTTTGGACAGATGGAGGGACAGACAGAGGACGGTCGTCTTCACTATATCCCTCTCTTGCATGAGATATTAAACCCACTGCATTTGGTCGAAGATATCTTTTCTGTCAACCTATCATGTGCTTCTAATTCAAAAACAACTGGAAAACTGCTTTTGTGAAACACATTGCTCTGAAGTGCTGAGGTAGCACCTGACAGCAATGCCTTATGACAAAAGGTCCTTTGCAGAACGTATCCTTCCTTTTAACTTATCAAGACATAAAAATGTTTCTAATTATTCCTGATGTTATATTATTTATTATTACAGTAGAGTCCACTTAATTGGATATCTCTTAATTGTATATCCCTGTTAATCGAATATAATTTCCCAACACAAAACCATTTACCATACCTCAAGTACAAATGTGACCTGTTAATTGAATATAGGTTATAGAGTAAACTCCTGTTAATTGAATAAAAAATCTTGTAACCTGTCAAGAAATTACACGACTCTCCCCAGTTTTCCTTTGATTATAGACCTATTTGGCCTCAGTGCATCCAATACAGGCATTTAATCTATTATATCTTGTTGACAGAGCTCATGGAGCTCTGTCAAACAAGATATAATAGAATAAATGCTAAGTTTATCTCTGTAATACAGGAAAGTGACACAATCCCTGTTAATTGAATACTCCTGTTAATTGAATAATTTTCACTGGCAAAGTGGCTATTCAATTAACAGGGTTCCACTGTATTATTTATCTAACAATCATATAGATTTTGGCTTGAAAACCACAAGAAACAGTACGTATCACAAATGTGTTCCGATTTCGTATCATATAGACGACTTATTCTGATTCTGTATCATATAGACAATTCGTTTCTGGGAACGCGACAGGCTACCATAATAGGTGCGTGAATACATTCTATGTGCGTTTCAGTGATCGACTCACCTGATCACTTTCAAAACAAAACAAAATTCCTTATAATTAGCGACAGAACTATTAACAGCAAATGATCCCCCCCCCCCCCCCCCACCTCCACAATAAATAAACTGCACAATTAAATATTACACACTTGTAAATTCAAGTGTATCATCATAGGAAGTGACATTGAGAGAGAATAATTTTACAATGCAAGTTTGAAAATTTGCGGTGACCGCGTTACTTATTGTTTGTTAAAGTGCACAACAATATTGTTCCATAAAATATGGGTTTTTTAACTTTTTCTTGCCCAACATTAAATCCCAAAACTGTATTAATAATTTAAGAATTAATCTGTGTATGTGACAGAATTGTTAGATAAATGAATTATCATGATAATGTGCATGTCCTGTGATTTGCATCAGATTCTTGGTGGTGTCCAGAATGGGATCACAACTCGTCGGCAAAGCCGGCTTGTTGAGATCCCGTTCTGGACGCTACCTCGAATCTGATACAAATCACAGGACATGCACATTATCATGATAATCTGTATTTATTGGTGTTTGAGGTCACATATTTCTGCACGATGGCTTATCATGACTACAACCTGAAGATATAGTCAAGTTTAGTCAATTGTTTATACCCCATGTCTCTGGTATCCAGTTTGGGTTGTTGGTTGCCCAGGGTGACCAATTTGGAGTATGGTAGGTGTTAATTATATACTTTTGGAAAACCTATACGTCATGACGACTACATGTATGTACCCACAAATAAAGTTTCAAGAAATCTAAGTTCTTCACTATAATCCTGTTTGATTAATTTTCCAACAACATCATCAAGGCATGCCTTCTATGAAGGCATGCCTTTGTGATGTAGTTGGAAAATATTTTGTCAGTTCAGCGGTCTTGAGCCATCACAGATTTACACCCCACAATCAGATTTACCCCACCCCTCCACAATCTCATCTACGCGAAGTCTCCGAATATAACATTCGGTCCAACTAGTTGCAATGCGTTTGAAGTCTCCGTAGAATCATAGAGACAGACATTTATTTATTGATGTTTAAGGTCACATATTTCTGCACAATGGCTAATCATGACCACAACCTGAAGATATACTCAAGTTTTTAGTCAATCGTTTATACCCATGTTGCCCATTTTAAAGGACTTCCACCCCAAGCATTGGTGACTGGGTCATATTTTACTGGTAAAATCCTGATGCTGTAAACTGTTGAAGCAACACTTCACAACAATATGTGTCTCAACACAACAGTTCTTTACATGACTGAGAACTCGAACCACAGGCATTTATTTGTCTAATAAATCAAGATGCTTGGCAGAAGGCATCTTTTTTATCAAAATGTCAATCTTGCTCGAAGATATCTGAAAACTGCTGTCATGCATCAAAAAATTTTTAACTGGCAGATAGATACTTTTTTTCTGGGTGAAAATATTCACGTCTTTGCATTGGTACAACTTATTGGAGAGTGCCTTCGGGCCATCTCCCATAAATTGCAGCAAGCCCAACACAGACAAAATATTTCACTTCAAAGATAATATGAAGTATATCCGCAGAATACAAAGCTTTTAAATTGTGGCATTGACACTTCATAAAGGAGCCAAATATGGACCCTTTGACCAGCTATTTGTTTAACCCTTTACCCAACGTGGACGATATCAAAATTTATTATTTTAATTATCAACTTTTGAAATTTTTCAAAAAATTTAAAAAAAATATATCATGTGACGCCTCGTTGGAACGAACTCGTCGAGCTCGTTCCAACGAGGGGTCACATGATATGGTTTTGTTGAAATGTTTTGGAAAATAATATTTTTTCAACTGCCGAATTTACATATTACGTGGACGGATGCAGCCGATTCATTGGGTAAAGGGTTAAAGTCACATTTTTCTGCGGGATGGTTATTCGTGGCTTAACATGGATACAAAGTCAAGTCCAGCTAATTCTTTATACCCATGTTGCCCATTTTCGAGGACTTCCACCCAATGCATTTGCTACCAGGTCTTATTTTACCATTAAAACAGAGCTTGTTACCTTGGTAAGCAAGCACTGCTTCACTTCCGGTGGTCCACATAGAAAATTTTACCAGTTAAGTACTGATCATGCCTCACGAAAATGGTTCATTAGCTGATGGATAGAATGTACCACATGAACTTACAAGACCAGACTGTATTACAGGGTTCATTGTACAGTAGAATCCTCTTAATTGAATATCCATTTTGCCAGTGAAAATTATTCAATTAACAGGAGTATACAATTAACAGAGATACGGTCAGTTTCCTGTGTTCCGGAGGTAAACTGAGCATTTATTCTATTATATCTTGTTTGACAGAGCTCATAGAGCTCTGTCAAACAAGATTTAATAGAATAAATGCCTGTATTGGATGTAGTGAGGCCAAAATGGTTGATAAATAAGGGGAATTTGGTGCGTGTCACAGTAATTTTTTTGACATATTCCAAAAATTTATATACAATTAACAGGAGTTTACTCTACAACCCATATGCAATTAACAGATCAAATTTGTACTGAAGGTATGGTAAATGGTTTTGTGTTTGAAAATTATATTCAATTAACAGGGATATACAATTAAGAGATATCCAATTAAGTGGGCTCCACTGTATTAAGGATGAAGTCAATTCAAGAACTCTTAATGCCAGCTTCAACAACCATTTAGACAATTTCAAGACTATTCCAAACTATATGCTAGAATTGGGAGACTTGGATTTTTCAGATTTGGCTTCATTTTTCCCATGTGTTACCCAACACGAAAAGCAGATGACACTTGCAAATACAATTCTTGAAGCACTAATTTTTTTTGTCAAAAACATAGATTATGACCCTCATTGGAACAAGCTCATTGACCTTGTTCCAATGAGGGGTCATAAGCTATGTTTTTGTGACAAAAAATGAAGAAGTAATAAAACTTGAATGGTGAATTTTGTGAGTAGCGCTGGCCGTTTTTTCCTTTTACGTTGGGTAAAGTGTTAAGAACATATAGTAAATAGCGCCTTATTTATTTATTGGTTTTTAAGGTCACATATTTCTGAACAATGACTAATCATGACCACAACAGTTTTTCGTGTGAAGGAAGCCAGAGTACACGGAGAGAACCACCGAGCAATGGTGAGCAACTGTCAGCTCCCCAACATACTAACTCCACACAAGCAGGGCTAGCATTGGTTGAAGACAGGTGCACCTTCGATGTGCAGTTCGCCTTAGTAAACAAAGCCACCGTGCCCACACGTGGGCAATGGGGGTGAAGTGTCTTGCGCAAGGACACAACGGTGTTGCCGCAGCTGGGATATGAACAGAATATCTCTCGGCTTGCAGCCTGCACCTCTATCAACTGAGTGCACCCACTGCATAAGTCAATAAGCGAGAAAATGTGACAATCAGAACACAAAGTATTCACCCCCCCTAACCAGAGACACTAAGCAACTAGAGTCCACAGGAGCCCCTAGACCAGTCCCCTCCCAGTAACATAGTTTGAACAGTTTATGTACAAACACAGTCAACTGTTTGGCTAGGAGGCACGGTGGCATTGCAGTAACCAATTCTCGTCAGATCACTCAAGTTAAGCAACGTCTAGCCCGGTTAGTCTTTGGATGGGTGACCTTCAGAATGATCGCTTTGGACTCCCGCGTTGTGTCCTAAGGCAAGGCACTTAACCCTGATTGTCCACATGGGGGCACGATGATGCCATGTACTAAGGTGTACTGCACGTTGATGATGCGCATGTCTTCAACCAATCTAACCCTGCCTGTGCTGCAGTGCAGAGTTACGATGTTGGGGAGCTGCTTGTCATTGCACGGTGGTTCTCTTCAGGTATCCGGCTTCCTCCACCCGTAAAACTGTCACCGACACGATATGACCTTGGCTGTTAAAGTGTTGTTAAACCTTAATAATAAATAAATAATAAGTGTTTGGCTGGTTTTTGATTGGTCTAGCAGTTTGATTTTCCTATTTCCCACAAAAACTGAAACTGAACCAGAAAACCACACAGCTGTACTATATGCATGCAGCTATGAGTAAGACTTCTGATTAAGTATACAGATACTAGTCAATATACAGAAGCCTAAAATTGAGCCTTCTTGACTCTGATTGTGAACAACAGAGACTCATACAGTAGAACCTGTCTTGAGAGACCGCCCTTTGGGCCACACAAAAGTGGTCTCTCAAGACAGGTGGTCTCTCATAACAGGTTTCAGGTTTTCTCAAGTCTGTGAATAACCAACCACAAAATTCAGAAATGGAGAAGAATGGATTTTTGTAATTACTTTGTAGTTGTTCTTTTTTATGAAGTTTTTGTAACAAATTGAAATGGACTGTTATAAAAATTATAAAAATAAATTAGTGTTGAAAATCTTCAAGGAAGATTTTCAACATTAATTTATTTTTATAATTTTTATAACTGTCCATTTCAATTTGTTACAAAAAGATTTTCAACACAAATTTATTTTTATTCCTATCGGTCACATTTCAGGTATGTATGAAATTGTTTATTCAGCAATAATCCTAATCTTTTCACAGGGGTCTTATAAAAACGTCTCAATCTTTAATGAGGTATGTAACTGAATAGCAATTGAAACCCAATTAAGAGCTTTTAATACTTTTAATTATGTTAGTATAACCACAATGGATTTTCCAATTCCAGAACAGGTAAAAAGTTTTTGTCATGGTTTCAGTCTTCAAAGGAGCGGGCTCTCAAGACAGGTCCATTATGGCATAAAAATACAAGTTGGTACCAGGTCACAGTGGTCTCTCAAGACAGGTGGTCTCCCATAGCAGGTCCATTATAGAGTAAAACCAATTGGTGCCTGGTAGATGTGGTCTCTCAAGACAGGTGGTCTCTCAAGACAGTGGTCTCTCAAGACAGGTTTTACTGTACTGATGTTTGCCAAATAGTGAACGAGAAAAGTCATTTAACTTGAACAATTGTTTTTAGTAAAGTGAGATCTGCCTATTCAGGCAGATGACACTTGACTAAAAACAACTGCTAGACCTTAAGTCTTGATAATGTTCAATAAATTCGCTCTTATTTCCCAAGCATGTTCAAGTTAAAACTTTGGCGTCACGGTAACCGGTTCTCGTCAGATCACCGAAGTTAAGCAATGCCGAGCGTGGTTAGTACTTGGATGGGTGACCATTTCAGCATTGTGTCCTTGGGCAAGACACTTAACCCCCGATTGCCTACATGGGGGCACGATGACGCTGTGTACTAAGGCGTACTGCACGTCGATGGTCCGCATGTCTTCAACCAATCTAACCCTGCCTGTGCTGCAGTGCAGAGTTCAGAGTTGCGATGTTGGAGAGCTGACAGCTTCTCGTCGTTGCCCGGTGGTTCTCTCTGAGTACTCCGGCTTCCTCCACCCGTAAAACTGTCACGGACATATGACCCTGGCTGTTAATGTGTTGATAAACCCTAATAAAAAAAAAAAAAAAAAAAATGTTAAAACTTTGAAGGATCTTTGAATATAAAGCACTACCAACAGTAAGTCTAAAATATCATGTAGAGCCCTGCAACTCACACATTTTCGATTCAAATTGAATCTCAAATAGTCGGGTCTATTATTTGAATCAAATTGAATCTCGAATCGAATTCTGGGCATCTTGAAGATGCCCAATACAGGTAAAGGGGGACTGTAAATAAGGGCTGCAAGGTATAACGATAAACCGATATACAATGGTATTCAAACCAATATCGATTGAATATCAGTGTAATTACAAAATTATCCGTTTATCATCATTATTTATTTACCCAGATGTCTTTAGTTTTTTAACTGTAGCCACGAATGAATAATATTATCCCTTTATCCAAGGAATCGCCTGCTTGTGCCCTCGTAATATACAAATTCAGCAGTTGAAAAAATAATTTTAAAAGATTTCAACAAAACTATATCATGTGACCCCTCATTGGAACGAGCTCGTTCCAATGAGGGGTCACATGATATAGTTTTGTTGAAATCTTTGGGGAAAATCTCATAAACTAATTTTGAAAATAATAAATTTTTATATCGTCTGCGTTGGGTAAAGATTTTTCGAACCGCATCATCAAGGCATGCTAATTCGTTCCGACTGTGATGCCTGGAGTGTCGATTGTGGTACTTGTGTTCATATATCTGAACGGTTTTCGATATACCGGTATACCGCGATATTTTTCAGAATACCGATACTGGTATTCAGTTTTGAATAGCGTGCAGCCCTACTGTAAACCTAATTGTTCAGTGTTGGAAACTTTAACTTTGTTTTCAACAGTGCTAGATACTAGTAAGACTGGAATTAGCATGGGAGGTGGCATGAATCAGATGCTATTTATGTTAATATAGATGAATTCACACTCTGTCTTTATCTTCCGCATTATTTACGAAATAATTCCATCTGAACTTTATGTTTTGTGAAACAATGACAATGACTGATACCAAGCTATATTCCCATGTAAAGTTTGGAAAGGAAACAAATCGGACAGCTGATTTTGAATCAAATATCAACTTCAGATTCGAAATTGAATTGAATCTCAAAGCTTGCAGAACCCTAATATCAAGAACTTTCAAGGCCCTGAAAACCTTTTTTTTCAATTCAAGGACTTTTAAACTTTTCAATTACCATAATGAACCCTGGTTTAAGGTTTAATCATCATGACTATGTGTATTGCACCAGCTTTCAACACAAGTGATTCGGGATAGTCACAATTAAGGTGGTTTTGGGCAATAAAACAATACAATTAACAATTAAGTACAATTTTTTTGACAAAACTGGTAAAAAACAGTAACATGATGAAATTATATTACAAGGATGAGTGTGTACAATATTAAATTACTGTCATGACTTTCCAGGACTTTTATCCAGTCTCTGCTTTTTGAGTAGTAGAGGATCAGTGGAAACTGTAGTTTTCATCTGAAACATAAAAAGAAGTATTTCAAATTATAATAATAATAATAATAATAATAATGATAATAATAATAATAATAATTTAAAAGCCTAAAATCCACATATGCGCTTTTTGGCTTTACATCAAATCACTTACATCTGAAACATTAACCCTTTACCCAATGAATTGGCCACATCCATACGTGTAACATGCAAATTCAGCAGCTACAAAAATATTAATTTTCAAAACATTTCACCAAAAACATAACATGTGACCCCTCTTTGGAATGAGCTCATTGAGCTCATTCCAATGAGGGGTCACATGATATGGTTTTGGTGAATTGTTTTGAAAAATTAAAAAAAATATTTGAAATAATAAATTTCCCCAACATCGCTACTCTGAACTGCAGCACAGGCAGGGTTAGATTGGTAAAAATTCAGTACAGTACGCCATAGAAAATGGCGTCAGCGTGCCCCCATGTGGACACACAGGGTTAAGTGCCTTACCCAAGGACACAACGTGTGAGTCTGAATCAATCGCTCAGATGGTCACCCATCCAAGGATTGACTGGGCTCGACATTGCTTAACTTCAGTGATCTGATGAGCTATTGATTGAAACTATTTGAATTATTAACTTTGTAGCTTTAAATAAAAATGCAGAATTTCTAAAACGAAACAATAATTAAATGCCGAATGGAGTCGATCAGCTTGTAAATTAATGCCTGCTCTACTTCTGTTTATATAATAATCCGGGGTATTCTTTTCGAAAACGGTTGCTTTTGACAATGTATCCAGTAACTGTGATCAAACAGAACAATACTCAATATAAAATAATGTGATTATGTTGTGGAACAAATCATTTATTGAAGTTGAACAGCTGAATAACTTTTCATAAAATTAAAATTTTCATAAATGGTCACTGGTCAATAAGTTGAAATGAACAGCTGTTGCAGTAACAGTGTTCGTAGCAATGTAAATCACTACAAACACTGTTACCGCTACAAGTCAGTTATGTTTCTACTGTCACAAACTTATGGCCGAAGTATATTCGAAAATATCGAATTTCCGATTTTGAATTGAATTGAATCTAGTACAGTGGAGCCCACTTAATTGGATATCTGTTAATTGTATATCCCTGTTAATTGAATATAATTTTCAAACACAAAACCATTTACCATACCTTCAGTACAAATTTGATCTGTTAATTTGCATATGGGTTGTAGAGTAAACTCCTGTTAATTGTATATAAATTTTTGTATTATGTCGAAAAAATTACTGTGACACGCACCAAATTCCCCTTATTTATCAACCTTTTTGGCCTCACTACATCCAATACGGGCATTTATTCTATTATATCTTGTTTGACAGAGCTCCATGAGCTCTGTCAAACAAGATATAATAGAATAAAAATTTAATTGAATAATTTTCACTGGCAAAATGGATATTCAATTAAGAGGATTCTACTGTATTGACTTTAGAATCAAATTTTGAATTTTTGCAGGAGCCTAATTAAAGATGCTGCATCCAGAGTGGTACATGAAAAATCAGAAACCTTCGTGCAATCTGCAGACACCATTGCAATACCGGAGCATAGATTTAACATTTCAAATTACATATCCCAGAAGCTCGACAGAAACGATCTAAAGAATACTCAATCAGCTATGGCAGGGTTTCCGCTAGGCAGGCTGAGTGGCCGTTGACCGGACACATTCCCCTCCCCCGAAAAACTTAACTGTTGGCACAGAAAAGATTAACTATTCTGGTTGGTGACCTGATTCCAAAAGCCTTTTATCTCCAAAGTCGGAGAGATAGTGTCGTCAACTATTCTATAGAAGTGGCATCAAGAAATAGGACCATGATATGTACATTCCTTTGACGCCAAAGATCAGAGCACCTCAAAACATCAAAGAAAATGATGTAATCACAAACAAGTTGAAATACATGTGTATTTTTCTGGTCGCTTTTGTGTCATTTGCGAAAAATGAAAAAATTTAAAGTAACTTATATATTTTTTATACTTACCAATAGCCCAGACTTAGCTGGTGCTAACTCCAAAATATTCAGGGCCAAGCACAAATTTTGCCCCCTAAATCCCCAAAATTTGCATCCAAAACCAAAAAAATAATGTCCTATATGGTCCTCCATACTTTTGTCTACTGCGCATGTGCAGTGTCAAGGAGGTACCAAATTTTTTTTTTTTTTTATACATGTATTTTTTATTCAGATATAGTATTACATTAGAAATGTACAGTGATAATCGATACAGTTGTGTATTCACATAGGTGATTTACAAAACAAATAAGCAACAGGAATATGCACAATTGTGTAAATGAAAAAAAGAAAAGAACTCATATTCAATGAAACAGCAATCACTTCAGGAGTGTTTGTCATAGGCAGTACCGAAATTGGCACCAAGCCTCATTCTTACAACCAGTGCCTACTAAATGTTACATAATCAGCGGGGGAGGTATGAGTTCCCAACTCATGGGAGGGCCATCCCCGTCTGGGCCATTGGTAAATATAAAAAATATATAAATTACTTTAAATTTTTTCATATTTTTATACTGTAACCAATGGCCCAGACTCAGCTGAATAGAAAAAAGGCTGGAGGGCCTAGGACATAAAGGAAAATCCAATAAGCTCAATTATATATAAAGGAATATCTCCTCAAGGAGAAAAGGAGAGAAAGGATTTATTTTTGTCTTTCTTGTTTATTTGAAATAAGAAAGACACAATACAAACCAAATAATTGCACATTATATCATCCATAATTCTCTATTAACAGCCAGTATAACCCATTAAACTAATTTAATAAAGGAAAGCCAATAAATAAAGACAGTCCAGAGAATGAGACTCTTTATACTCATTTAAAAGTGTCCGAGGATTGTATATTAATGCTCGTATGACACATGACATATACAAATGCTTCACACCAAGCTACACTTTAAAAATATTACATAAATGAAATATATATTAGCTTTAGACTTTAAAACCATCCCAGCAGCGAATCGGAATTACCGACACCAGAGGAGGTATTCCCTTGCTTTTCACTATAAAGCCCCCCCCCCCCCACCCCCCTTCCTCTTGCTCTGGGTCAAATCACCACAGAACGAAGAGGGCAGCAGGACAGAGTCACTGCTGGAACAGAAAACCTACATAACTATAGCTTAGTGGGCGACATTCTGAGCAACAGATAAAGGACCTAAACATCTAAGGTCACCTGAAATAGACTCTATATTTCTAAGGTAAAACTTTGAAAATGTAGAAGGCTGTGTCCAGTACGCAGCTTTCATGAAATCAGTAATGGCAATACTGTTAGAATAAGCCCAACGTGTGGACAGCGCTCTAACTTCATGCGCTGAAATCTTAAGCACCGACAGCTGATTAGAAGATAAACTTTCATAAGCAGTACGAAATGCTAACTGAATCCATCTAGCAATAGAATGAACAGAAGAAATGTCCCTTCTATTGAGAATTAATGATAAATAGAAGCGTTTTCTTCCTTTTCTGATAAACTCTGATCTGCGTTTATAAATGCGCATGGCTCTTACTGGACAGAGCAAAGGTCTAAGGCCATCTGAGGACGGAAGAGCCTTAATGATAACAGGCTCAGGATATTTATTAGGAGTCTGGTTCTTAGCCAAAAATCCCACCTGAGTAGTTAAAGTAATAGTATTACCAACACTACGATAATGAGAATCATCAATAGATAAAGCATGAAGTTCACTAACTCTTCTTGAGGAAGCAAAGGCTAAGAGAAAAGCTGTTTTATATGTCAAGAATTTGAACTCTACAGCATCCAAAGGTTCAAATGGAGCTTCTTTAAGCATCAACAGAACCCAAGCTAAATTCCACTTAGGAATTAACCTAAGGGTTCTAAGCCTACTGATCGAAATTTGTTTTAACTAACTTAGATAAAGAAACATTAGATCCGATTTCTAAGCTATCATGATGAGCATAAGTGTCCGATAACATAGACCTATAACCCTTAATAGTGACCGGCTGCAGTTTGAGAACGTCAAACAAGTAGACCCGAAAATCTGCAATGTCTGGAATGGAAGGATCATAAACATCTATCGACTGATCCTTACACCAATGAGAGAAAACCTTCCACTTTGCCGCATAATTTAGCGAAGAGGAGGCCCTCATACATTTAGAAATTGCATCCACTGCTCATCCTGTAAAGCACCTTCCGTGCAAGAAGGACAGCACAACAGAAATACGTGAAGTTTAAAACCTTGCGGGTTGTGATGCAGTGTGCAAGATTTCCCCTGAAAGAGAAGGTCCTCCCGTGGAGGAAGCTTCCGGGGAACGTGCCATAACAGACAACTGAGTAGATTTATCCATGGTTTCTGAGATGACAGAGATGCTACCAGCAGTATCTTGCACTGCGACTGCTTGATCTTTAACAAGATCTGTTGAATCAACGGAGATGGAGGATATGCATATCCTATCATTCCGTCCCAAGAAATTGAGAGAGATTCTACTGTGTATGCTTGAGGATCTGGGCATGGCGACACATACGTCTGCAATTGATTGTTGAGATGTGTCACGAATAAGTCTATCATTGGCCGATCCCATTGGTAGTAAATCTGCCTGACTACTCGCTTGTTGAGAGTCCATTCCAAAGGCAACATGCAACCTTTCTGAGAGAGTGAGTCTCCTAGAACATTCAGACGACCCGGTATATGATGGACCGATAGATGAACGTGATGTTCCAAGACATACAGAAGAATTCTTTCTGTTAGTTTGAATAATGGAATCGAATGAGTGCCTCCCTGTTCCAAATATACGCTACTACTGTCGAGTTGTCCGACAGTATATAAACATGCGAATTCCGAATTATGTTCATCCAATGATGTAGCGCTAGCCATATTGACATCATTTCTTTGATGTTTATATGTTTTTCCCAGAACACAGGGTTCCAAAGACCCTGACACTTTGAGTCTGTTGGGCTCAGGGTCGCGCCCCAACCTGTTTGACTTGCATCCATCATAATCGTAAAAACCGGATCTGGCGGCTGCAGCGGAACTCCCTGAGTTAACCACTGAATGTCTGCCCAAATCTGAATCCTTTGTTTTACTTGGTCCGATAAAACAATATTTGTTTCGAGCGAATGCGTCTTCACACTCCACACAGACTGACATCTGCAAAATGAGGTCCCCAGAGGGTGAATTTAGTGATGCTACCCTGCACAGCAGGGTAGCATCACTAAATTTGCCCTCGGTGAACCTCAATTTGAATCAGAGCCTCACCACTAAACAGAATGAGGTACCCAGAGGATTAATTGGCCAACTGTATGGGATAGCATCATCAAATTCACCCTAAAGGGACCTCATTCTGCAAATGTCAGATAGCTCATTTTCTGGCCTGAACCTTACCATCCAGAGTTGTACTTAACATATATATGCTCATACATTATGAAGCTACTTTACAAATGCAAAAAGGAAATAAATATTCGAAGACTCTGAATGATTATCCAACAATCAAATCGATTCAGCAATGATATAACCTGATGGGTCTTGAATAAGGAAGACCCTTTGACTAAATAGCTGCATATCAGAAGGTTGCAGCAATAAGGAAACTAGTTGATAGTAGTGTTGGGAATCGGTATGAAAAACCATAATTAATGATCGGTTGCATCAACCGCGTGATCGATTATTAATCGATTAATAATGGCTTCCATAATGAGCATCGCAAAACTTGATCCATGTGCTTTTATTATTCTAAATTATTTTTTATTCAGATTTTTCTGCTATTAGTTTCAAGTATTGTTATTGTGTAAAGTAGGGTAAGTGTACAAGTTGCTTAAAAATTAATAAATTTAATTGTCTCTCTATCTCTCTCCCCCCCTCCCCCACCCCCCATTTCCATGCCTCTCTAATTTTGTTTCTTTATCTTAATTCAAAATAAAATAAAAAGGCATTATTAAATACATTCGACTCCTTTTATTGCTAAAAAATCTTCTGGAATCTCAACTCAACTCACAATCCCCCCCCCACCCCCCCCCCCCCCCCCCCCCCCCCAGGCCAAAAAGCTCCAGGCCGAAATGGTCGGGCCAAAAAGCACTGGACCAAAAAGCAAGTATATTTTGACTGTTGAGAGTCGCCATTGAAAGTATAAACTCAACGACAATGTTTGCATATCACTTTTGACATGTCGTTTGATCTATTAAACTCATGTGCAGTGGTGTACCACATATACGGTTGATATGTTACGGAAATACAAACCAGTTTTTCATGTCGTAATCGACACCCGGGTCTTCTGAAAATGAAATCTCCGTGATTATTTTCGTCCTACTTCTCCGCTTCCAAAATTTCTTAGTTTTACTCGGTTTTACTCGAGTATGCGAAAATCTACACGATTAATCAAAATAAACATCCAAACGAGCAATGCTCGATGAACTTGATTAATTGGAACATCACTAGTTGATAGCTCACCTTGTCATACTCTTGCAGGTAGTGCTCAAAAACTTCATCACAATCTTTCCTTACCAAACTGCCCTGCGGGTTATAAAGGTAGCAATTATCTCTTATTAGAAGCATATCAGTGTTGAAATCTTCAAATTCTTTATACTGGTTTGTCTGAAAGAAAAGTACAATTATCGAATAAGAGTAAAAGAAGGTGGAAGTGGATTAAAAACTCAACATTCTGTTCTTAAAATATTATAAGTTGAACATAAGCTCTGAGTGCCAAACCTCAGACCATGATACCGTCAATTCATCACAATAATGTATATGTTCCAATAAGACCCTACGCACAGCCTAAAACACACATTGTGAAATGAACGTGGCAATATCAACGATAACAAGTTTAGTTAATAAACCTATTGTGCAACCAACAACTTCAATGGACCTCAATAAATCAGATAAAGGTTAACCCTTTACGCAATGCAGACGATATCAAATTTTATTATTTTAAATATAATTTTTTTTAATTTTTCAAAAAATTTCAACAAAACCTTATCATGTGACCCCTCATTGGAATGAGCTCATTGAGCTTGTTCCATTGAGGGGTCACATGATATGGTTTTGTTGAAATATTTTGAAAAAAATTTTTTTTTCAACTCCTCAATTTGCATTTCATTCGGAACGTCGTCTGCTGCACGTGTGAAAAATCCAGAAACATGAAGCTGTTTGCAAGTCAGCCCATTGATAAAATAACTGCAAAACTAGCAACATTTTTTCAAATATTCTGCATTGTGCTGCCAAATGCCAACATATGCTACTGGAGAAGTAAACACAGAAAAAACTATGCGAGCTCTCGTCCAATCAGAGGGCAAGGATTTTAGTTGTGTTGCAACTTCAAATTTCAAATAGCAATTTTTTTCCATAAATGCAACAAGGAATTTAATCAATTTATCCTTATTTGACAAATCGCAAAATGCTGTCAAATTTGCAACTTGTCAAACAAGATTAAATCGGTGAAATTCCAAGTTGCATTATGGGAAACATTAACAGGTTGAACAAGTGATATTAACGTATTTGATATTTCAGTGTGCTGAGGAAGTAGGAAATCCTAAATCTAAGAAGTAGGAAATAACTTTTATTACTTTTCAAAGTGTGATTTACTGGGATTTCAGGGTTTGATTATAAACAATAACTTCCCAACGACGCTTTGCCGTGGGTGTGATGGGGACTTCATTGTTTTTTGTTTTTTTAATCCCTTTACCTGATATGAAAAGCAGACAACACTTGCAAAAAACATTCCTGAATAGCTATTATTTTCATTTTTTTGTCTCAAAAACATAGGTCATGACCCCTCATTAGAACGAGCTCGACAAAAAAATAATGAAAATTAATTGGCAATTTTTGAGAATAGCGCTGGCCGTTACGTTAGGTAAAGGGTTAAATAATATAATTATCGTTAATAATGAAAAGTAATAAACAAAGTAATCGCTTGACTGGACTGGTTACGTGAAATAATTCATTTGAGGCCAGAGACTTTTTTGTAAAACACTTGTACGCATTTGCGCACTCACGTTTGTACAACGTCCCTCACCTCTCATGAATTATTTCATGTAACCAGTCCAGTCAAGCGATTACCCTCTACGAATTCTATAAAAAACATCAAATATTTTAACAAGAGGCCCCAGGGGGCTGGCCGGAGGGCGCTCACCTGACATGGTAGTCTAAATATCAACCCAGGGAATTGATTTCAACAAGTTGCATCTGCCCCTCCTAAGAAAAGCTTATACAAAATATCCAAAGATTCTGACCAGTGGATCTTAAAAAAAAAGAAGATTTTTAAAGAATATTCCTCATATTGAACTAAGTAATAATATGAAGCCAGGGACTTGGACATTCCGACTGCTGGATCTGAAGAAGAGGATTTTTAAAGAAAATTCCTCATTTGGAACTAAGTTACAATTCGAGCTCCCACAGTGAGCCCAAATATGAACCTAGAGACATGGCTTGAACAACTTGAATCTCCCCCCCCCCCCCCCCCCCCAAGGCTGCTGCATACCAAATCTCAAAACATTCCAACAGCTGGATCTGAAGAAGATTTTTAAAGAAAGTTAAAAAATTTATAGTAATTTATATATTTTTTATACTTACCAATGACCCAGACTTAGCTGGTGCTAACTCTAACAAAACCAGGGCCAAACACAAATTTTGCCCCCCAATCCCCAAAATTTGCATCCAAAACAAAAAGAAATCATGTCCTAAAGGACCTCCACACTACGCCTCTACTGCGCATGCGCAGTGACGCAGACGTCCCAAAATTGGCGCCAATTATCATTCTTACTGGCAGTGCCTGGTCAGCACTATGTACTCAGCGGGGAGGCAAGAGTTCCCAACTCCAGGGAGGGCCATCCCCGTCTGGGTCATTGGTAAGTATAAAAAATATATAAATTACTATAAATTTTTTAACATTTTTATACTGTACCAATGACCCAGACTTAGCTGAATAGTAAACAGGCTGGAGGGCCTAGGACATAGAGGAAAATCCAATAAGCTCAACTATACAGTAAAGAGGTAACCCCTTAAGGAGAAAAGGAGTATTAGGCTTTACATGTATCTTTCTTATTTAATACTAAATTAGAAAGATACACTACCCTTAATAATTGAGCACAAAAACATTCATGTTCTCTATTAACATCCAGTATATCCCTTATACTAATTATTTTTAAAGTAAGCCAATAAATAAAGTAGTCCAGAGAATTGAGACTCTTTATAGTCATTTAAAAGTGTCCGAGTATTGTATATTAAAGCCCGTTTGACACTTGACATATACAAATGCTTCACACCGAACTACACTTTAAAAATAAGACATGAATGAATTTTAACATTAATATTACACTTTAAAACCATCCCGGAAGCGACTCAGAAATACTGACTTGGAGGAGGCATTCCCTTGCTTTTCACTATAAAGCAGGTGACCTAAGGGAACACCCGCCCCCCCCCCCCCCCCCCCCTTGCCCTGGGTCAAATAGCCCAGAGCGAAGAGGGCAGTCGGATGGAGTCACTGCCGGAACAGAAAGCCTGCATAACTATAGTTGCAACTGTTTAGTGGACGACATTCTGAGCAACAGATAACGGACCTAAACAATGCAGGTCTCCAGAAATGGACTCAATATTTCTGAGAAAAAAATTCGTAAATGTGGATGGCTGAAACCAATAAGCAGCCTTCATTAAATCTGTAATAGCAACACTATTAGCATAAGCCCAGGAAGTAGAAAGAGCTCTTACTTCATGAGCGGAAATCTTAAGCACAGACTGCTGAGAAGAAGATAAACTCTCATAAGCAGTACGGATAGCTAATTGAATCCATCTAGCAATAGAATGGACTGAAATGTCCCTTCTATTAGGCATCAAAGACAGAAAGAAACGTTTCCGTCCCTTTCTGATAAACTGAGATCTCTGTTTATAGATACGTAACGCTCTAACAGGACAGAGTAAAGGCCTACGCCCGTCTGAAGACGGAAGAGCCTTAATAACAATAGGTTCCGGATATTTATTAGGAGCCTGATTCTTAGCTAAAAAACCCACATTAGTAGTGAAGGTGATAGTGTTCCCGACACTACGATAATGAGAATCATCCACCGACAGTGCATGAAGCTCACTGACTCTTCTAGCAGAAGAGAAAGCTAAGAGAAAAGCTGTCTTAAAAGATAAGAATTTGAAATCTACTGTCCCAAGAGGTTCAAATGGCTTTTCCTTCAATTTAAGAAGAACCCAAGCTAAATTCCACTTAGGAATTAATCTAAGAGTTCTGGGTCTATTTATCGAAAAGTTTCTAACCAACTTAGATAAAGAGACATTAGATCCAATTTGTAAACTATCATGATGTGCATAGGTATCAGATAACATAGACCTATAACCCTTTAAAGTAACAGGCTGCAGTTTGATTTCGTCAAACAAGTATACCAGAAAGTTTGCAATGTCTGGTATAGAGGGATCGAATATATCTACAGAATGATCCCTACACCAACGACGAAAAACCTTCCACTTAGCCGCATAGTTTAGCGAAGAGGAGGTCCTCCTACAGTTAGAAATCGCGTCCACTGCTCGTCCTGTAAAGTGTTTGCCATGCAAGAAGGACCGCACAACGGAAAAACGTGAAGGTTGAGACCTTGCGGGTTGTGATGGAGTTGGCGCGATTTCCCCTGCGAAAGAAGATCCTCCCGTGGAGGAAGCTTTCGCGGTAGGTCCCACAACAGACACCTGAGTAGATTTATCCATGGTCTCTGTGGCGACAGAGATGCTACCAACAGAATCTTGCATTGAGATTGTTTTATCTTTAGCAATACTTGTTGAATTAACGGCGCTGGAGGATACGCATATCCTATCATTCCGTCCCAAGGGATCGACAGAGCGTCTACTGCAAATGCTCTTGGATCCGGACATGGAGACACATACGTCTGCAACTGATTGTTGAGATGTGTCGCAAATAAGTCTATCATTGGCCGTTCCCATTGGTAGCAAATCTGATTGAATACTTCTTTGTTGAGAGTCCATTCCGACGGCAACAAGCGACCCTTTCGTGAAAGGGAGTCTGCTAGCACATTCAGACGACCCGGTATGTGACGGACCGAAAGAAGAACGTGATGTTCTAGCGCAAAAAGAAGGATTCTTTCCGTTAGATTGAACAACGGAACTGAATGGGTGCCTCCCTGATTCCGTATATACGCCACTACTGTCGTATTGTCGGATAGGATTTGGACATGAGCATCGTGAATAATGTCCATCCAGTGACGTAATGCAAGCCAAATTGACATCATCTCTTTGATGTTTATGTGCTTGCACAGGAATTGCGGATCCCAAAGACCCTGGCATCTCGAATCCGTTGGGATTAATGATGCACCCCAACCTGTTTGACTGGCATCCGTCATAATGGTAAAACTCGGATCCGGCAACTGCAGCGGAACTCCTGAGTTAACCACTGAATGTTTGCCCAAGTCTGAATCTCTTGTTTCACTTGATCTGACAAGAGAACGTCTACGTCGAGCGAATGAATTTTCACACTCCAATTCTGAGTCAAGAAAATTTGAAGAGGACGTGTGCGTAACCGCCCCATCGGAATGAGATCCGCAGCGGCTCCGCACAGACCTATCAGTCTCATAAATTCTCTCGCTGTGACTTTGTCTGCGTGCAGACAATAGCGAGCATAACAACTGACTAATTTCGCTCTGGTTAACGGCAGACGAACGAGATTGTTGTGCGTCTCGAAGCTCATTCCCAGATGAGTGAATGACTTGGACGGCACCAGATCCGACTTCTCCTCGTTTACTATAAAACCGAGACGTCGGAGCAAAAGAAGAAGATTCTGAACATCGTTCTGAAGCGTTAACTCATTGCCGTACCTCTGAAGAATGTCGTCCAGGTAGGCCGACGTTACCGCAGACGAATGAGCTCGGAAATAGATCATTACCGAGTTCATTACCCGAGTGAAAGCCCAGAGTGCTAGATTCAATCCGAAGCACATCGCCCGGAATTGATACACCACTCCTAGGACTGCGAAGCATAGGTACTTTCGGAATGTCGGATGTACCATGACGTGAAAGTACGCATCTTTGAGATCTATGCTTGATGCATAATCGTTCACCCGAATACTCGCTCTGACCGACCGAATCGTCTCCATATAAAATTTCAGAGCGACGATCAGCTTGTTTATCCAGCTCAAATCTATGACTGGACGGAACGAGCCGTCTGGTTTCGGAACCAGAAACAGATGGCTGTAGAATCCCGGAGATTCCTGGTTTTCTACGACCTCTACCGCGTTCTTCATTAAAAGAGACTGCACCTCTGATAGCAGAGCGTCTCTTTTCTGCGGATTTGAGGGAAGATGAGTCCACTTTGGACTTCGAGTTAATGGAGGCTTTCGTTTGAAGGATATCTTTAGACCTTCCGAAGTCACTCCTCTCACCCAAGGGTCGTCCGTAATCGACGCCCATTCTTGTGAAAAGCTCGACAACCTTCCGCCAACCGGTACGCGATAGAGGTTTAAGCCATAACCTCCTGGACCTGTGAGGCCTGCGGTAGGAGAAACCACGTCCTCCACGACCCGCACCTCGCCCCGTCGACCTCGGGGCGTCCGACCGATTGTCCCGGCCCGAAGGACGTCCGGAACGAGAGTCGCTACCCTGACGGTCTCTCGAATAAGACCAAGAGGACGCACCGGAACCTCTATAGGAACCTCTCTTGGGTGCATTAGACCCAGAAGTGCCTGTCTTATTCTTGTCTGCTGTATCCGGCTTCTTAGAAGCAGATTTGAACAACACAGAATCCAAAGCTTTCTTTGTAATTTTATCATAAATAGCAGAAAGCTTGCCGTCAAAGAGAAGTTCTCCGGAGACCGAAGCGACTCTAAGAGAGTTCTTCACCTTAGTATCCACTAGTGTGGATGTAGCTAGGGCTGCGTCACGTCTAACCAACTCCAGATTTGCCACTGAAAGGGCGGAGTTACACGTGGAATAAGCTACTGCCCTTGAAAGAAGTCTTAAAGAGGATTGTATATCCTGAAACTCTTTCCCTTGAAGGCGCAGTGATAACGCCTTAGTAAGGTGATCTGCGTAAGATAAGGCATCTAAATTGGCTCTGTTAGACGCAATAGCTGTTTCCAACACCGCGGTTGGAATAGAAGCCGACGACGGTAATGATAGCTCTAAGTCTTCCGCCTCGTCGTCCATACGCAGAGGAACTCTCGGGATACCCTGTCCTGCCGTATCGAATTTATTCCTTGCATTAATGAAAGGCAGGTTGAGAGTATTAGCGGACAAGAAACCTGCTTTCCCCGTCTTGGAAGCAAGTTTGAAAATAGCGTCGTTCAATAATTCAAATGTTCTTGCAACATTATTGGACTGCGACGGAAACTCGGGAGCGATGTCCCTGAACCACTCAAAAAATTCAGAGTCCAATGACGCTATGATCCTCTTGTCCGGAACCGCAGCAGTCTGGCCCGACGGAACAACTTGAGGGAGAAAGTGCCGGATGAAGTCCACGGCAGCTTTATGTTGTTCCGAAAGGGATAGCTCCAAATCATCCGTATCCCTTTCACCATCCGGTCGGACCTCATGATGTTCCCGGTCGTCCGCCCCCGATGCTTCGGCGGAGCGTACCGACCCAGCGCCGTCGGATAATTCTCGATCCGACACCGTTTCTGTCGGCTGCTGGGATGCTGCGATAAGCTGTGCTATCTGCACAAGAATGTCCGGCATCGAGACCTGCGGAGGCGCAGTCTTTCGCTGCTTTGCCGAGGGCAGCTCCGCTTCAGATGGCTCCCGCATACTTTTCCTATGCGAACGTCCGGAGTCCATCGGTCTCGAATCCCTGGCTGCCGGATGGTGTGACCTGGTCGCCGAAGAATCCTTGATCGGCCTCTCTCGCTCGCGGCCCGGCTGGACCTGGACGAGCTAGGAACCGGACTCAAAGGCTTCCCCCGTTCTCGCTTACTATCCGCCGTCACTGGGTGTGCATCTATTATGTTTATAGTGCTCGCATCACCCAAAATTTCCTCCTGGACCGCATCGGACGAACCCGGCTGCCGAACCATTCGGTGAATGGACGCTACACCGGGCGAGCTAGCGGACGACATTTGTCTAATCTCCATGAGCACTTTTGCCGCTAGCTCTGAATTCATTTGTGATGACGGACGCACACTTGTAGAAGATAACATGGAAACATCACCCTGTTCTTGTTCCTCTGAAATAGAAACTGAGAGAGTAGAGTGACCTTGTGGAGAAAGAGCCGGCATAGCCCTTTCTCCAGAAACAACATATCGTGACACACGTTTCCAATGTTTCTCATCCCAATATTCACATATAGGACAGGGATTAATGCGAGAACACTGACTACAATTTATACAATGATCATGAAAGTCAGAGGAAGATTTCTTCCTATTACAATTTGAACAATGTCCCTTCATTGTGAAAGAACAACAACAAGTCCTAGTTACTCGCAAAAAGCCCTGACACAAAGATACATAATAACATATCAAAATAATTTTGAAAAAATATTTTTTCAGCGAAGCCCAAGTTGCTGAAAAGTAACGTTGAGCCCCGATGGATCCGATGGCAAAGTGTGGTCAAAAATTTTAAATTTATATTAAATAATTAATGAGACACTTACGGATAATATAAATGTATCTTATAGTGAAATAATCTACAGCAAAGGCAAACAGCCCCCCTCAAAAAAGGCTGTTGCCAATGAAAACAAACAGTGTAAAACACCAGAAAACATGACTCCAGGCACTGAAGAAACTGGCCCGGAATCAGTCATCAAAATTACACTCTATCTGATGCAAAACAGAGATTCCCAGGGGAGAATCTGCAGAACATCAGATGGAAGATGCAGAACACAACGTTATACACCCATGGGTGAAAACGTAACTATGTGGAAAATAACAGAAAACATTCTGTAACCAAGCAACTCTCCCAGGAAATTTTAGAAATGAATTGCAAGGGGGGACTTTAGAAGGCTAGGGGAGAGGAAACACTGAATAAGCAGTGCAACATTTAGCAAGAATGACAACAAGAGGCCCATGCCTCGAAAATAGGCAACTTAACATAATTTCATCAAAAAATTTTAAGTACAGCCCTGATTATTTTTTGTCACTTCTTTTTCCTCTCCTCCTTCTATCCTCCTTAGAATCACATTTTCTCCAAAAATTACGTGTCTGGCATCCTTTAAACTGAGATTTACAAGCACAAAGATCAGTGAGATGTTGACTGATGAAGGGCCAAACAGAGAATGATAATTGGCGCCAATTTCGGGACGTCTGCGTCACTGCGCATGCGCAGTAGAGGCGTAGTATGGAGGTCCTTTAGGACATGATTTCTTTTTGTTTTGGATGCAAATTTTGGGGATTGGGGGGCAAAATTTGTGTTTGGCCCTGGTTTTGTTAGAGTTAGCACCAGCTAAGTCTGGGTCATTGGTACAGTATAAAAATATTTCTCATTTTGAACTAAGTTATAATTCGGGCTCCCACAGTGAGCCTAAATATGAACACAGGGACTTGGCTTGAACAAACTTGAATCTCACCCCCCTGAGCATGCTGCATACCAAATATCAAAAGATTCTGATTGGTATATCTGAAGAAGAAGATTTTTAAAGAATATTCTTCATACTGCACTAATTTAAACATTTGGGCTCCCATTTAGAGCCCAAATATCGACCCAGGGATTTGATTTCAATAAATATGTGAAACAATCTTCCAAAGATGTTATATGTGAAATCTGAAAGCTTTTGGAGCAGTGGTCTGGGAGAAAAGTAGTCTTAAATGTTTTTCCCATGACCCACAGTGTTAAAAAATGCTGACTCAGTACTTTTTCAAAGTCCCCAAAAAGTACCCCATGATAAAACCGATCGCATTTTTTTTGACCATTCCATTCTGTTGGTCCTAAGGAAGCTTCACACAAAATAAGAATTCTCAGTGCCGTGTAGTTTTGGAGATATGGGAGTCTTAATATTTTTCTATTTTAAGCTCCTGCAGTTCCCATGGGGTGATGGGAAAAAACATTTTGGCATAAATTAAGCACTTATGACCCAATAAGCCCTCATATCCAATTTGGTTCAAATCTGCCTTTTGGTTTGGAAAGTTAAAATATTTATAGTAATTTATATATTTTTTATACTTACCAATGACCCAGACATAGCTGGTGCTAACTCTTAAAATATAGGGCCAAACACAAATTTTGCCCCCCAATCCCCAAAATTTGCATCTAAAACTAAAGAAAACATGTCCTGAAAGGCCCTCCACACTTCGCCTCTACTGCGCATGCGCAGTGTCAAGGACGTTCCGAAATAGGCGCCATTAATCATTCTAATAACCAGTGCCTGGTAAGCGCTATGTACTCAGCGGGGAGGCAAGAGTTCCCAACTCCTGGGAGGGCCATCCCCGTCTGGGTCATTGGTAAGTATAAAAAATATATAAATTACTATAAATTTTTTAACGTTTTTATACTGTACCAATGACCCAGACATAGCTGAATAGTAAAAAGGCTGGAGGGCCAAGGACATAGAGCAAAATGGAATACGCTCAATAAAATAAAATAGAGTCATCCCCTGTAGGGAAAAAGAAGTAATAGGCCTTACATGTATCTTTCTTATTTATGATAAATTAGAAAGATACAACACCTTCCAAAATTGAGCTTCATACATCCATGTACTCTATTAATATCCAATATAATCCTTATACTAATAATTTTTAAAGTAAGCCAATAAATAAAGTAAGTCTAGAGAATAGAGACTCTTATACTCCTAAAAGTGTATGAGGATTGCATAATCATGTCCGTTGACATATGCAATATTCAAAAGCTATACTTTAAAAACTAAGACTTGAATGAATTTTAAAAACCTAAACTTCTCACTAAACAACCATCCCAATAACAGCTCAGAATTACTAACTCCGGAGGAAGTATCCCCTTGTTTTCATAGTAAAACAGGTGACCCAAGGGAACACCCTCCCCCCCCCTTTTTCTTGCCCTGGGTCAAATAGCCCAGAGCGAAGAGGGCAGCCGAACGGAGACACTGCCGAAACAGACAGCCTACCTAGCTATAGTAGCAACTGTTAAGTGAATGACATTCTGAGCAGTAGATAATAGACCTAACAATAGAGGCCTCCAGAAATGGACTCGATATTTCTGAGATAAAATTCATGAATGTGGATGGCTGAGCGCAATGAGCGGCCTTCAAAAATCTATAATAGCGACACTATTAATGTAAGCCCAAGAAGTAGAAGAACTCTTACTTCATGAGCCGAAATCTTAAGCACAACTGCTAAGTCAATGATATACCATAAGCAGTACCGATAGTTAATAGAATCCATTAACAATAAAATGGAGCGTAACATCCTTCTACTAGACATCAAAGACAGAAGAAGCTTACGCCCATAGTAATAAACAGATACCTGTTTATAAATACATAAACTGTACCCGGAAAGAGTAAAGGCCTATGCCCATACGAAGACGGAAGGACCTTAAAATAATAGGTTCCGGATAATAGGAGCCTAACTCTTATGCAACAATCCAACCTAAATAGTAACGGAAGTATTGATTCCGAAACTATGAAAGTGAAAATCATCCATCGATCGTGCATGAAACTCACTGACTGTACAGTAAAAGAGAAACCAACAGAATTACTGTCTAAAAGGTCAGAATTTGAAAACTACTGTTTCCAGAGGCTCAAATGATTACTTAGCTAAATAAGAACCGAAGTTAAAATCCGTATAGGAATTTAATCTAAAGATTCTAAGTCTATTTATCAAAAAGTTACTAACTGACTTAGATAAAGAGACAAAAGATTCAATTGTAAACTATCGTAGAGTGCATAGGTATGAGGTAACATAAACCTATAACCTAAATAATAACAGGCTGCAGTGGATCTTGTGAAACAAGTATACTAAAAAGTTAAAAAATTTATAGTAATTTATATATTTTTTATACTTACCAATGACCCAGACTTAGCTGGTGCTAACTCCAACAAAACCAGGGCCAAACACAAATTTTGCCCCCCAATCCCCAAAATTTGCATCCAAAACAAAAAGAAATCATGTCCTAAAGGACCTCCATAGTACGCCTCTACTGCGCATGCGCAGTGACGCAGTCGTCCCGAAATTGGCGCCAATTATCATTCTTACTGGCAGTGCCTGGTCAGCGCTATGTACTCAGCGGGGAGGCAAGAGTTCCCAACTCCAGGGAGGGCCATCCCCGTCTGGGTCATTGGTAAGTATAAAAAATATATAAATTACTATAAATTTTTTAACATTTTTATACTGTACCAATGACCCAGACTTAGCTGAATAGTAAACAGGCTGGAGGGCCTAGGACATAGAGGAAAATCCAATAAGCTCAACTATATAGTAAAGAGGTAACCCCTTAAGGAGAAAAGGAGTATTAGGCTTTACATGTATCTTTCTTATTTAATATTAAATTAGAAAGATACACTACCCTTAATAATTGAGCACAATAACATTCATGTTCTCTATTAACATCCAGTATAACCCTTATACTAATTATTTTTAAAGCAAGCCAATAAATAAAGTAGTCCAGAGAATTGAGACTCTTTATAGTCATTTAAAAGTGTCCGAGTATTGTATATTAAAGCCCGTTTGACACTTGACATATACAAATGCTTCACACCGAGCTACACTTTAAAAATAAGACATGAATGAAATTAAACATTAATATTACACTTTAAAACCATCCCGGAAGCGACTCAGAAATACTGACTTGGAGGAGGCATTCCCTTGCTTTTCACTATAAAGCAGGTGACCTAAGGGAACCCCCCCCCCCCTTCCCCTTGCCCTGGGTCAAATAGCCCAGAGCGAAGAGGGCAGCCGGACGGAGTCACTGCCGGAACAGAAAGCCTGCATAACTATAGTTGCAACTGTTTAGTGGACGACATTCTGAGCAACAGATAACGGACCTAAACAATGCAGGTCTCCAGAAATGGACTCAATATTTCTGAGATAAAAATTCGTAAATGTGGATGGCTGAGACCAATAAGCAGCCTTCATTAAATCTGTAATAGCAACACTATTAGCATAAGCCCAGGAAGTAGAAAGAGCTCTTACTTCATGAGCAGAAATCTTAAGCACAGACTGCTGAGAACAAGATAAATCTTCATAAGCAGTACGGATAGTTAACTGAATCCATCTAGCAATAGAATGGACTGAAACGTCCTTTCTATTAGGCATCAAAGACAGAAAGAAACGTTTTCGTCCCTTTCTGATAAACTGAGATCTCTGTTTATAGATACGTAGTGCTCTAACAGGACAGAGTAAAGGCCTACGCCCGTCTGAAGACGGAAGAGCCTTAATAACAATAGGTTCCGGATATTTATTAGGAGCCTGATTCTTAGCTAAAAAACCCACATTAGTAGTGAAGGTGATAGTGTTCCCAACACTACGATAATGAGAATCATCCACCGATAGTGCATGAAGCTCACTGACTCTTCTGGCAGAAGAGAAAGCTAAGAGAAAAGCTGTCTTATAAGATAAGAATTTGAAATCTACTGTCCCAAGAGGTTCAAATGGCTTTTCCTTCAATTTAAGGAGAACCCAAGCTAAATTCCACTTAGGAATTAATCTAAGAGTTCTGGGTCTATTTATCGAAAAGTTTCTAACCAACTTCGATAAAGAGACATTAGATCCAATTTGTAAACTATCATGATGTGCATAGGTATCAGATAACATAGATCTATAACCCTTTATAGTAACAGGCTGCAGTTTGATTTCGTCAAACAAGTATACTAGAAAGTTTGCAATGTCTGGTATAGAGGGATCAAATATATCTACAGAATGATCCCTACACCAACGACGAAAAACCTTCCACTTAGCCGCATAGTTTAGCGAAGAGGAGGTCCTCCTACAGTTAGAAATCGCGTCCACTGCTCGTCCTGTAAAGTGCTTGCCATGCAAGAAGGACCGCACAACGGAAAAACGTGAAGGTTGAGACCTTGCGGGTTGTGATGGAGTTGGCGCGATTTCCCCTGCGAAAGAAGATCCTCTCGTGGAGGAAGCTTCCGCGGTAGGTCCCACAACAGACACCTGAGTAGATTTATCCACGGTCTCTGTGGCGACAGAGATGCTACCAACAGAATCTTGCATTGAGATTGTTTTATCTTTAGCAATACTTGTTGAATTAACGGCGCTGGAGGATACGCATATCCTATCATTCCGTCCCAAGGGATCGACAGAGCGTCTACTGCAAATGCTCTTGGATCCGGACACGGAGACACATACGTCTGCAACTGATTGTTGAGATGTGCCGCAAATAAGTCTATCATTGGCCGTTCCCATTGGTAGCAAATCTGATTGAATACTTGTTTGTTGAGAGTCCACTCCGACGGCAACAAGCGACCCTTTCGTGAAAGGGAGTCTGCTAGCACATTCAGACGACCCGGTATGTGACGGACCGAAAGAAGAACGTGATGTTCTAACGCAAACAGAAGGATTCTTTCCGTTAGATTGAACAACGGAACTGAATGAGTGCCTCCCTGATTCCGTATATACGCCACTACTGTCGTATTGTCGGATAGGATTTGGACATGAGCATCGTGAATAATGTCCATCCAGTGACGTAATGCAAGCCAAATTGACATCATCTCCTTGATGTTTATGTGCTTGCACAGGAATTGCGGATCCCAAAGACCCTGGCATCTCGAATCCGTTGGGATTAATGATGCACCCCAACCTGTTTGACTGGCATCCGTCATAACGGTAAAACTCGGATCCGGCAACTGCAGCGGAACTCCTTGAGTTAACCACTGAATGTTTGCCCAAGTCTGAATCTCTTGTTTCACTTGATCTGACAAGAGAACGTCTACATCGAGCGAATGAATTTTCACACTCCAATTCTGAGTCAGGAAAATTTGAAGAGGACGTGTGCGTAGCCGCCCCATCGGAATGAGATCCGCGGCGGCTCCGCACAGACCTATCAGTCTCATAAATTCTCGCGCCGTGACTTTGTCTGCGTGCAGACAATAGCGAGCGTAACAACTGACTAATTTCGCTCTGGTTAACGGCAGACGAACGAGATTGTTGTGCGTCTCGAAGCTCATTCCCAGATGAGTGAATGACTTGGACGGCACCAGATCCGACTTCTCCTCGTTTACTATAAAACCGAGACGTCAGAGCAATAGAAGTAGATTCTGAACATCGTTCTGAAGCGTTAACTCGTTGCCGTACCTCTGAAGAATGTCGTCCAGGTAGGCCGACGTTACCGCAGACGAATGAGCTCGGAAGTAGATCATTACCGAGTTCATTACCCGAGTGAAAGCCCAGGGTGCTAGATTCAATCCGAAGCACATGGCCCGGAACTGATACACCACTCCTAGGACTGCGAAGCGTAGATACTTTCGGAATGTCGGATGTACCATGACGTGAAAGTACGCATCTTTGAGATCTATGCTCGTTGCATAATCGTTCACCCGAATACTCGCTCTGACCGATCGAATCGTCTCCATATAAAACTTCGGAGCGACGATCAGCTTGTTTATCCAGCTCAAATCTATGACTGGACGGAACGAGCCGTCTGGTTTCGGAACCAGAAACAGATGGCTGTAGAATCCCAGAGATTCCTGGTTTTCTACGACCTCTACCGCGTTCTTCATTAAAAGAGACTGCACCTCTGATAACAGAGCGTCTCTTTTCTGTGGATTTGACGGAAGATGAGTCCACTTTGGACTTCGAGTTAATGGAGGCTTTCGTTTGAAGGATATCTTTAGACCTTCCGAAGTCACTCCTCTCACCCAAGGGTTGTCCGTAATCGACACCCACTCTTGTGAAAAACTCGACAACCTTCCGCCAACCGGAACGCGATAGAGGTTTAAGCCTTCACCTCCTGGACCTGCGAGGCCTGCGGTAGGAGAAACCACGTCTTCCACGACCCGCACCTCGCCTCGTCGACCTCGGGGCGTCCGACCGATTGTCCCGGCCTGAAGGACGTCCCGAACGAGAGTCGCTATCCTGACGGTCTCTCGAATAAGACCAAGAGGACGCACCGGAACCTCTATAGGAACCTCTCTTGGGCGCATTAGACCCAGAAGTGCCTGTCTTATTCGTGTCTGCTGTATCCGACTTTTTAGGAGCCGATCTGAACAACAGAGAATCATTAGCTTTCTTTTAATTTTATCATAAATAGCGGAAAGCTTGCCGTCAAAGAGAAGTTCTCCTGAGACCGAAGCGACTCTAAGAGAGTTCTTCACCTTAGAATCCACTAGTGTGGATGTAGCTAGGGCTGCGTCACGTCTAACCAACTCCAGATTTGCCACTGAAAGGGTGGAGTTACACGTGGAATAAGCTACTGCCCTTGAAAGAAGTCTTAAAGAGGATTGTATATCCTGAAACTCTTCCCCTTGAAGGCGCAGTGATAACGCCTTAGTAAGGTGATCTGTGTAAGATAAGGCATCTAAATTGGCTCTGTTAGACGCAATAGCTGTTTCCAACACCGCGGTTGGAATAGAAGCTGACGAGGGTAATGATAGCTCTAAGTCTTCCGCCTCGTCGTCCATACGCAGAGGAACTCTCGGTATACCCTGACCTGCCGTATCAAATTTATTCCTTGCATTAATGAAAGGCAGGTTAAGAGTATTAGCGGACAAGAAACCTGCTTTCCCCGTCCTGGAAGCAAGTTTAAATATAGCGTCGTTCAATAATTCAAATGTTCTTGCAACATTATTGGACTGCGACGGAAACTCGGGAGCGATGTCCCTGAACCGCTCAAAAAATTCAGAGTCCAATGACGCTATAATTCTCTTGTCCGGAAGCGCAGCAGTCTGGCCCGACGGAACAACTTGAGGGAGAAATTGCCGGATGAAGTCCACGGCAGCTTTATGTTGTTCCGAAAGGGATAGCTCCAATTCATCCGTATCCCTTTCACCATCCGGTCGGACCTCCCGATGTTCCCGGTCGTCCGCCCCCGATGCTTCGGCGGAGCGTACCTACCCAGCGCCTTCGGATAATTCTCGATCCGACACCGTTTCTGTCGGCTGCTGGGATGCTGCGATAAGCTGTGCTATCTGCACAAGAATGTCCGACGTCGAGACCTGCGGAGGCGCAGTCTTTCGCTGCATCGCCGAGGGCAGCTCCGCATCAGATGGCTCCCGCATACTTATCCTATGCGAACGTCCGGAGTCCATCGGTCTCGAATCCCTGGCTGCCGGATGGTGTGACCTGGTCGCCGAAGAATCCTTCATCGGCGAAGCTGGTAAAATATCGGCGGTCACGCAGCCAAGGTGCGGTCGTGTGCGCTGACGAGAAGAGGAAGCCTTAACAGTCTCTGCGGACTGCTTATACAACGGAGCGTCCCGAGCGACGGACGTATGCTCCGCTAAAGACACATTTTGTACCACAACATCTGGTCCCAGATGTTGTTGTACGAGAGAGGGACCTCTCTCGCTCGCGGCCCGGCTGGACCTGGACGAGCTGGGAACCGGACTAAAAGGCTTCCTCCGTTCTCGCTTACTATCCGCCGTCACTGGGTGTGCATCTATTATGTATATAGTGCTCGCATCACCCAAAATTTCCTCTTGGACCGCATCGGACGAACCCGGCTGCCGAACCATTCGGTGAATGGACGCTACACCGGGCGAGCTAGCGGACGACATTTGTCTAATCTCCATGAGCACTTTTGCCGCTAGCTCTGAATTCATTTGTGACGACGGACGCACACTTGAAGAAGATAACATGGAAACATCACCCTGTTCTGGTTCCTCTGAAATAGAAACTGAGAGAGTAGAGTGACCTTGTGGAGAAAGAGCCGGCATCGCTCTTTCTCCAGAAACAACATATCGTGACACACGTTTCCAATGTTTCTCATCCCAATGTTCACATATAGGACAGGGATTAATGCGAGAACACTGACTACAATTAATACAATGATCATGAAAGTCAGAGGAAGATTTCTTCCTATTACAATTTGAACAATGTCCCTTCATTGTGAAAGAACAACAATAAGTCCTAGTTACTCGCAAAAACCCCTGACACAAAGATACATAATAACATGATCCATTAATAAATGAAAAAACAATTGCAAAACAAAATAATTTTGAAAAAATATTTTTTCAGAGAAGCCCAAGTTGCTGAAAAGTAACGTTGAGCCCCGATGGATCCGATGGCAAAGTGTGGTCAAAAATTTTAAATTTATATAAAATAATTAATGAGACACTTTCGGATAATATAAATGTATCTTATAATGAGATAAACTACCACAAAGGCAAACAGCCCCCCTCAAAAAAGGCTGTTGCCAATGAAAACAAACAGTGTAAACACACTAGGAAACATGACTCCAGGCACTGAAAAAACTGGCCCGGAATCAGTCATCAATTACACTCTATCTGATGCAAAACAGAGACTCCCAGGGGAGAATCTGTAGAACATCAGATGGAAGATGCAGAACACAAACGTTATACACCCATGGGTGAAAACGTAACTATGGGGAAAATAACAGAAAACATTCTGTAACCAAGCAACTCTCCCAGGAAATTTTAGAAATGAAACTTCTCAAAAATATGCCAAAAGCATGGGAGAATTGCCAGGGGGGACTTTAGAAGGCTAGGGGAGAGGAAACACTGAATAAGCAGTGCAACAATTAGCAAGAATGACAACAAGAGGCCCATGCCTCGAAAATAGGCAACTTAACATAATTTCATCAAAAAATTTTAAGTACAGCCCTGATTATTTTTTGCCACTTCTTTTTCCTCTCCTCCTTCTATCCTCCTTAGAATCACATTTTCTCCAAAAATTACGTGTCTGGCATCCTTTAAACTGAGATTTACAAGCACAAAGATCAGTGAGATGTTGACTGATGAAGGGCCAAACAGAGAATGATAATTGGCGCCAATTTCGGGACGACTGCGTCACTGCGCATGCGCAGTAGAGGCATACTATGGAGGTCCTTTAGGACATGATTTCTTTTTGTTTTGGATGCAAATTTTGGGGATTGGGGGGCAAAATTTGTGTTTGGCCCTGGTTTTGTTAGAGTTAGCACCAGCTAAGTCTGGGTCATTGGTACAGTATAAAAATATAGCAATGAGTAGTATGTGGGGATCAACAATATGAACATAATGATCCCTACACCACGACGGAAGAGCCTCCACTTTAGCCGCATAGAATAGCGAAGAAGAGGATCTCCTATAGTAAGAAATCGCGTCCAAAGCTCATCCAGTACAGTGCTTACAATGCAATACGGACCACACAACGGAATACATGAAGGTTGCGACCTTGCTGGTTGTGATAAAGATGACACGATTTACCCAGTGAAAAAGATCCTCACATAGAGGAAGATTTCACGTTAAGACCCACAGTAGACAAGAGAGTAAATTACTCATGATATCTGTGAAGATAGAGATGCTATCAACAGAAATGTATTGTGGTTGTTTATCTTAGCAATACCTGCTAAAACAACAGCGCCGGAGGATACGCGTATCCTATCATTCCGTCCTATAGATCAATAGAGCGTAAACAATATTAGCTCAGAGATCTGGACAAGCCAACACATACGTCTGCAATTGATTAGCAAGCTGTGTCATAAATAAATCATCATTGGGCGCTCCCATAGATAGCAAATCTGATTGAATACTTGTTTGTTGAGAGTCCATTCTGACAGCAACAAGCGACCCGTAAGAGAACGGGAGTCCGATAAAACAATCAGACGACCCGGAATATGACGGACCAAAACTGAACTTGGTGTACTATAACCAACAGACGGATTCTTTCCATTAAATTGAATAACGGAAACGAAAGAGTGCCTCCCTGGTTCCGGAGATACGCCACTACTGTCGAATTAAAGGACAGGAATTTGGGCATGCGTTTCTGAATAATGTTCATGCAATGACATAAAGCAAGCCTAAAAAAACATTATTCCGCGGAAGAAAACTGATTGCTAAAAGACTGCGGAACCCAAAGACCCTGGCACTTCGAATCCGTAGGGATCAGTATTATATCCCAATCTGTTTGACTGGCAACCGTCATAACAGCCACACTCGGGTCCGGCAACTGCTGCGGCACTCTCTGAGTCAACCACCGAATGTTTGCCCCAGTCTGAATCTCTTGTAACACTAGATAGACAAGAGAGCGTGTAAATCGAGCAATTCATGGATTGCCGAAAAGTTGCCGTCGAAGAGAAGCTCCTCCGAGAACGAAGCGACTCTGAGAGAGTTCTTAACCTTACTATCCACGCGTATGGATGTAGCTAGGGCTGCGTCACGTCTAACTAACTCCAATCAGCCACTGAAGGGCGGAGTTATACGTGAACAAACTACTGCCCTCAAAAGAAATTACATTGAGAATAATATCCCGTAAATCTTTTCTTGAAGACGTAATGATAACGCCTCAGTAAGGCGGATTACGTATAATAAAGCGTCTAATTTAAGTCTACTATACATAATGTCGTTCCCAACATTTAAATTGGAAAAGACATAAACGGCGAAACAGAATATATGCAGTCTTTAATCACACCGTCTAGACGCATATGAACTCTCGGTATGCCCTGCTCTGCCAAAATAAACTATTTGTATAAATGATAAAATGGCAGAAATGAGCAACGCGGACAAGAAACTAAACTATCATGCTTAGTAGCAGGCTTGTATATATATATATATATATAGCGTCGAAAAATAAAACACATGTTGTAATGACAATATTGGACTGCGTCGGTAAGTCAGGGACAATGTCCCTGAACCGATCGAAAATTCTGAGTCCAATGACGCTATAAGTCTCTTATCCACGATCGCAGCAATGAAGTCCGAAATAATAATCACTGGAAGATAATGCCAGAAGATATGAAAGGCATCTTCCGATACTACTAAAGGGAAAACTCGAAATCTTTCGAATCCCTTTCGCCATCCTGTCGGACCCTATAAAGCGTTCGGCCGTCCGTACCTGATGCAACCGCGGACCACACCGACCCAGCGCCGTCGGATAATTCCTGAATCGACCGAGAAACTGTCAATTGCTGGGATGCTGCGAAACAACTGTGCTAACTCGGATAGCACGTCCGTCACTGAGGCCTGAGGAGAAGCGGTCTTATGATGCATTGCCGCTGGAAGCTCCGTGATCGTTACCCCGTGCATACTACCAATATGCGAGCGAACGGAGTGTATAGGCCTCGTGTCCCTTGGCTACCGGATGGCGCGACCTATTCGCCGTGGAATCACTGAATGCCGAAACTGATCGGATACTCGAGGTCACGTAGCCAATGTGCGGTCGTGTGCCCTGCTGTGAGGATGAGGAAGCATTAAAGACAGTCTCTCGGACTGTCAATATAACGGAGCGTCCCGACCAACGGACATATGCTCCGAATGTAAAATATCTGAACCACAACATGCGGTCCCCTATGTTGTTGGGCGAGAGAGGGACCTCTCTCGCTCACAGCCCGGACGGACCTGGACAAGCCAGGAACCGGACTAACAGGCTTCCTCCGATCTGTCCTCAATCTGCCGTCACTGGGTGAGTACTAAAGTAATTAAAGTGCTCGCATCACCCAAATCTCCTTCCTAGACCGCAACGGACGAACCCGGCAGCCGAACCATTCGATGAATGTACGCTACACCGGGTGAGCTAGCGAATGTCACTCCGTAGGCGATAGACATATTCCATGAGCACTTATTGCCGCTAACTCTTCATTAACTATGACGACAGAGGCACACTTTTGAAAGACATCTCCATAACTCTTCGAACAAGAAACCAGAAATGCTTGGTTAGCAAGCATAAAATAATAATATATATAGCGTCGTTCAATAATTCGAAAGTTAGTGTGACATTATTGGACTATGTCGGAACTGAGGGACGATGTCCCTGAACCGAACCAAATATTTCTAAGTCCACCGACGCTATCAGTTTCTTATCCGGCATCGCAGCATTCTGGTCCGACGAAAGAAGCTGTAGAAGACCAAGTCAGATGACATAAACAACAGCATATGTTGTTCCGAAAGGGAAAGCTCGAAATCCTCCGAATCCCTTTCGGTATCCCGTCGGACCGGATGAAACTTTCGGACGTCCGTACCCGCTTCCGCGGAGCGTCCCGACCCAGCATCGTCGGATAAAATATATGCGACAGATTCAGTTGATGCTGGGATGCTGCGATAAACTGTGCTATGAAGGAAAGCACGTCCGTTCCCGAGGCCTGTGCAGTAGCAGTCTTACGATGCATTGCCGCCGGAAGCTCCGTGTACGTTGACTCCCGCACACTTCCTATGCGAACGTCCGGAGTCTGCAGGCCTCGTGTCCCTGGCTACCGGATGGTGTGACCTGGTCGCCGAAGAATCCTTGATCGGCGAAGCTGGTAATATATCGGCGGTCACGCAGCCAAGGTGCGGTCGTGTGCGCTGACGAGAAGAGGAAGCCTTAGCAGTCTCAGCGGACTGCCTATACAACGGAGCGTCCCGAGCGACGGACGTATGCTCCGCTTACGACACATTTTGTACCACAACATCTGGGGCCAGATGTTGTTGAACGAGAGAGGGGCCTCTCTCGCTTGCCGTCCGGGTGGACCGGAACGAGCTATGAACCGACTAAAAGGCTTCCTGCGTTCTCCCTCCGATCCGCCGTCACTGGGTGTGCATTAGGTTAATTTATAGTGCTCGCATCACCCCAAAATTCCTTCTAGACCGCAACGGACGAACCCGGCTGCCGAACCATTCGGTGAATGGACGCTACACCGGGCGAGCTAGCGGACGTCAAAGGCCGTCGAACCTACTAGGGTCCTCTTAGGCAATTGGCATATTACATGAGCACTTTTCCGCTAACCCTTCATTAATTGTGACGACAGAGGCACACTGTTGGAAGACATCACAGATACATCACCCTAATCTTGATCGTCTGAAATAGAAATTGATAAAGTAGAGTGACCCTGCGGGGAAAGGACCGGAGTGTCCAAATCCCCAACAACATACCGTGACATACGCTTCCCATATTGTCATCGAAATCATACGATACAGAACAGGAGTTAATGCGAGTACACTGACCACATATAGATTGATAATAAAGTCAGAGGAAGACTTCCTCTTAAAACAATTGATTAATATCCTTTCAATGTGAAAAGAAAACAAGTCCTGGTACTCGCACTAACCCCTGGCAATCAAAATACATAATAATAATATGATCCATTAATATAGAAAAAATAATTGAAATCAAAATATTTTGAAAAAATATTTTTTCAGAACAGCCCAAGTTTCTGAAAAGTAACGTTGAGCCCCAATGGATCCCAAGCCTAAGCGTGGACAAAAATTTTAAAAATATTTTAAACAATTTATTCAACACTTACGAACAATAATAATGTATCTAGTTATGATTAAAATAACATCAAGATATTATTTTTTTAGAAATCCCCCCCTCACACAGAGGGCTGTTGTAAATGTAAACAATGAGTGTAAAAACACTAAAATAAGACTCCAGGCACCCAGGCCCGAAATCAGTTACCAAAAATACACTATCTGATGCAAAACAGAGACTTCCAGGGAAGAAACTGCAGAACATCAGATGGTAGATGCAGAACACAACGCCTAACCACCCGTAGGTGAAGACGTAAACATGGGGAAAGAACAGAATTCATTCTGTTATTCAGCTAAAACTCCCAAGAAAATTTAGTAATAATAATTACAAAAACTATGCCAAAAGCATGGGAGAATAGCAAGGGGAACTTAAAGGACAGGGAGAGAGGAAAACACTTAAAAAAACAGTGTAACTAAATAATCAGAATGACAACAAAATGGCTGCTGCCTTGAAAATAGGTAACTTAACATAATTTCATTAAAAAATTTTAAGTTACAGCCCTGATAATATTCTGTCACACATTCTTTTCCTCTCCTCCTTCTCTATCCTCCTTAGAATCACCATTTCACTAATATTTATGTGTCTGGCATCATTTAAACTGAGATTTATAAGCACAAAGATCAGTCAGATGTTAACTGATGAAGGGCCAAACTTAGAATGATTAATGGCGCCAATTTCGGAACGTCCTTGACACTGCGCATGCGCAGTAGGGGCGAAGTGTGGAGGGCCTTTCAGGACATGTTTTCTTTAGTTTTAGATGCAAATTTTGGGGATTGGGGGGCAAAATTTGTGTTTGGCCCTATATTTTAAGAGTTAGCACCAGCTATGTCTGGGTCATTGGTACAGTATAAAAATATAGAAATTTTGGGCGATGCAAAAATTCTTGCCCCTCCCATAACGAAGGCAAATATAGCCCCTCGAACTTCTCTTGAACAAATCTGAGTCTACACCTCAAAAGGAAGCTGCTCACCAAATATCAAAAATCAAGTCAATAGTTTTATCGTTATGCTGTCCACTTTATTAAGAAGACCTAGTCCCAGGCATTACTAACTGGGTCCTATTTAACAAGTCAAGAAGAACTTATTTACCATCACTGCTCCATTCCCTGAGGTTCAAACAGAGAGGCATTAGAGGATACATTTCATGTTATTATATACTTTACAAATCAACACATTTCTATTGGCTGGATCTTATACATGTGACTGGTACTCAAAAATTTATGTACACTGGTTTTCCAGTGAATAGCAACTTTTTAAATATAGCTTTTGGAAATACCCTCTAGTTTTATTTCAATTGATGTAATCTCTATAACATTGTTTATTTTTATGTTATTCTACAGATGATAACTATTTTATTGTTAAATAAAAGTATTTCTGGTTGATATAATTGAACTTTTAATTGACAAATAGAAAACTGTTTTTTGAGGATGGTATATATAATAAAACAGTTATGGACTTTTGTGGTGGTGAATATTTTGTGATATGAACCTAAAAAACTAAAATTGACCGAGGCAAAGTCCATAATTTGATAATATACAAAGGGAAAGAAGATACAAAGGGAAAGAACAAGAGCTGGGTTTTTCGTTGGGTGCATACCCCCACATGGTGTACCGCCTAGTGTGGGCATACCTATGACCAACAAATATTATTTATGAATATTCTCATTTTGACTGATGGACGGGTGCACAAATGGACAGAAGCAATCCAGTATACCCCCCTCCCATTTTCTTCGAAAGTTTTCAACAATTTCCAACAATTTCTAACTCAAAAGGTATGGTAAATCGTTTGGCGTTTGGAAGTTTTATGCAATGAGGCAGAAGCCTTTGTCATAGGCAAATTGCATGCCATATTTCACTGAAATCCTATAACCCATTCCTGAGATACGGGCTGAACAGACAAATAATGTCTATTTCTTACAATTTCTAAGTCCAAAAAAGGGGATAACTCTAAAAACGAGAATGTGAGAAATATCGTTAAATCCTTTTTTAAAGCCATTACCATAAGCAGGGTTCATGGCAAATTTCATTGCAATAGAACATTCGATACCCGAGATACAAGCTGAACAGACAAAATTTGGCTTTGACGGACACAATTTCTAAGTGAACAAGTAATAAAAAAAAAAATAACTAGTGTGGGCATACCTATGACCAACAAATATTATAAAAGTTAAAAAATTTATAGTAATTTATATATTTTTTATACTTACCAATGACCCAGACATAGCTGGTGCTAACTCTTAAAATATAGGGCCAAACACAAATTTTGCCCCCCAATCCCCAAAATTTGCATCTAAAACCAAAGAAAACATGTCCTGAAAGGCCCTCCACACTTCGCCCCTACTGCGCATGCGCAGTGTCAAGGACGTTCCGAAATTGGCGCCATTAATCATTCTAATAACCAGTGCCTGGTAAGCGCTATGTACTCAGCGGGGAGGCAAGAGTTCCCAACTCCTGGGAGGGCCATCCCCGTCTGGGTCATTGGTAAGTATAAAAAATATATAAATTACTATAAATTTTTTAACATTTTTATACTGTACCAATGACCCAGATATAGCTGAATAGTAAAAAGGCTGGAGGGCCAAGGACATAGAGCAAAATGGAATACGCTCAATAAAATAAAATAGAGTCATCCCCTGTAGGGAAAAAGAAGTAATAGGCCTTACATGTATCTTTCTTATTTATGATAAATTAGAAAGATACAACACCTTCCAAAATTGAGCTTCATACATCCATGTACTCTATTAATATCCAATATAATCCTTATACTAATAATTTTTAAAGTAAGCCAATAAATAAAGTAAGTCTAGAGAATAGAGACTCTTATACTCCTAAAAGTGTCTCAGGATTGCATAATCATGTCCGTTGACATATGCAATATTCAAAAGCTATACTTTAAAAACTAAGACTTGAATGAATTTTAAAAACCTAAACTTCTCACTAAACAACCATCCCAATAACAGCTCAGAATTACTAACTCCGGAGGAGGTATCCCCTTGTTTTCATAGTAAAACAGGTGACCCAAGGGAACACCCTCCCCCCCCCCCCCCCCTCCTTTTTCTTGCCCTGGGTCAAATAGCCCAGAGCGAAGAGGGCAGCAGAACGGAGACACTGCCGAAACAGACAGCCTACCTAGCTATAGTAGCAACTGTTAAGTGAATGACATTCTGAGCAGTAGATAATAGACCTAACAATAGAGGCCTCCAGAAATGGACTCGATATTTCTGAGATAAAATTCATGAAAGTGGATGGCTGAGCGCAATGAGCGGCCTTCAAAAATCTATAATAGCGACACTATTAATGTAAGCCCAAGAAGTAGAAGAACTCTTACTTCATGAGCCGAAATCTTAAGCACAACTGCTAAGTCAATGATATACCATAAGCAGTACCGATAGTTAATAGAATCCATTAACAACAAAATGGAGCGTAACGTCCTTCTACTAGGCATCACAGACAGAAGAAGCTTACGCCCATAGTAATAAACAGATATCTGTTTATAAATACATAAACTGTACCCGGAAAGAGTAAAGGCCTATGCCCATACGAAGACGGAAGGACCTTAAAATAATAGGTTCCAGATAATAGGAGCCTAACTCTTATGCAAAAATCCAACCTAAATAGTAACGGAAGTAGTGATTCCGAAACTACGAAAGTGAAAATCATCCATCGATAGTGCATGAAACTCACTGACTCTACAGTAAAAGAGAAACCAACAGAATTACTGTCTAAAAGGTCAGAATTTGAAAACTACTGTTTCCAGAGGCTCAAATGATTACTTAGCTAAATAAGAATCGAAGTTAAAATCCATATAGGAATTTAATCTAAAGATTCTAAGTCTATTTATCAAAAAGTTACTAACTGACTTAGATAAAAAGACAAAAGACTCAATTGTAAACTATCGTAGAGTGCATAGGTATGAGGTAACATAAACCTATAACCTAAATAATAACAGGCTGCAGTAGATCTTGTGAAACAAGTATACTAAAAAATTGCAATGAGTAGTATGGAGGGATCAACAATATGAACATAATGATCCCTACACCACGACGGAAGAGCCTCCACTTTAGCCGCATAGAATAGCGAAGAAGAGGATCTCCTATAGTAAGAAATTGCGTCCAAAGCTCGTCCAGTACAGTGCTTACAATGCAATATGGACCACACAACGGAATACATGAAGGTTGCGACCTTGCGGGTTGTGATAAAGATGACACGATTTACCCAGTGAAAAAAGATCCTCACATAGAGGAAGATTTCACGTTAAGACCCACAGTAGACAAGAGAGTAAATTACCCATGATCTCTGTGAAGATAGAGATGCTATCAACAGAAATGTATTGTGGTTGTTTATCTTAGCAATACCTGCTGAAACAACAGCGCCGGAGGATACGCGTATCCTATCATTCCGTCCTATAGATCAATAGAGCGTTAACAACATTAGCTCAGAGATCTGGACAAGCCAACACATACGTCTGCAATTGATTAGCAAGCTGTGTCGTAAATAAATCATCATTGGGCGCTCCCATAGATAGCAAATCTGATTGAATACTTGTTTGTTGAGAGTCCATTCTGACAGCAACAAGCGACCCGTAAGAGAACGGGAGTCCGGTAAAACAATCGGACGACCCGGAATATGACGGACCAAAACAGAACTTGGTGTACTATAACCAACAGACGGATTCTTTCCATTAAATTGAATAACGGAAACGAAAGAGTGCCTCCCTGGTTCCGGAGATACGCCACTACTGTCGAATTAAAGGACAGGATTTGGGCATGCGTTTCTGAATAATGTTCATGCAATGACATAAAGCAAGCCTAAAAAACATTATTCCGCGGAAGAAAACTGATTGCTAAGAGACTGCGGAACCCAAAGACCCTGGCACTTCGAATCCGTAGGGATCAGTATTATATCCCAATCTGTTTGACTGGCAACCGTCATAACAGCCACACTCGGGTCCGGCAACCGCGGTGGCACTCTCTGAGTCAACCACCGAATGTTTGCCCCAGTCTGAATCTCTTGTAACACTAGATAGACAAGAGAACGTGTAAATCGAGCAATTCATGGATTGCCGAAAAGTTGCCGTCGAAGAGAAGCTCCTCCGAGAACGAAGCGACTCTGAGAGAGTTCTTAACCTACTATCCACGCATGTGGATGTAGCTAGGGCTGCGTCACGTCTAACCAACTCCAATCAGCCACTGAAGGGCGGAGTTATACGTGAACAAACTACTGCCCTCAAAAGAAATTACATTGAGAATAATATCCCGTAAATCTTTTCTTGAAGACGTAATGATAACGCCTCAGTAAGGCGGATTACGTATAATAAAGCGTCTAAGTTAAGTCTACTATACATAATGTCGTTCCCAACATTGAAATTGGAAAAGACATAAACGACGAAAAAGAATATAAGCAGTTTTTAATCACACCGTCTAGACGCATATGAACTCTCGGTATGCCCTGCTCTGCCAAAATAAACTATTTGTATAAATGATAAAATGGCAGAAATGAGCAACGCGGACAAGAAACTAAACTATCATGCTTAGTAGCAGGCTTGTATATATATATATAGCGTCGAAAAATAAAACACATGTTGTAATGACAATATTGGACTGCGTCGGTAAGTCAGGGACAATGTCCCCGAACCGATCGAAAAATCCGAGTCCAATGACGCTATAAGTCTCTTATCCAAGATCGCAGCAATGAAGTCCGAAATAATAATCACTGGAAGATAATGCCAGAAGATATGAAAGGCATCTTCCGATACTACTAAAGGGAAAACTCGAAAACTTTCGAATCCCTTTCGCCATCCTGTCGGACCCTATAAAGCGTTCGGTCGTCCGTACCTGATGCAACCGCGGACCGCACCGACCCAGCGCCGTCGAATAATTCCTGATTCGACCGAGAAACTGTCAATTGCTGGGATGCTGCGAAACAACTGTGCTAACTCGGATAGCACGTCCGTCACTGAGGCCTGAGGAGAAGCGGTCTTACGATGCATTGCCGCTGGAAGCTCCGTGATCGTTACCCCGTGCATACTACCAATATGCGAGCGAACGGAGTGTATAGGCCTCGTGTCCCTTGGCTACCGGATGGCGCGATCTATTCGCCGTGGAATCACTGAATGCTGAAACTGATCGGATACTCGAGGTCACGTAGCCAATGTGCGGTCGTGTGCCCTGCTGTGAGGATGAGGAAGCATTAAAGACAGTCTCTCGGACTGTCAATATAACGGACCGAATGTAAAATATCTGAACCACAACATGCGGTCCCCTATGTTGTTGGGCGAGAGAGGGACCTCTCTCGCTCACAGCCCGGACGGACCTGGACCAGCCAGGAACCGGACTAACAGGCTTCCTCCGATCTGTCCTCAATCTGCCGTCACTGGGTGAGTACTAAAGTAATTAAAGTGCTCGCATCACCCAAATCTCCTTCCTAGACCGCAACGGACGAACCCGGCAGCCGAACCATTCGATGAATGTACGCTACACCGGGTGAGCTAGCGAATGTCACTCCGTAGGCGATAGACATATTCCATGAGCACTTATTGCCGCTAACTCTTCATTAACTATGACGACAGAGGCACACTTTTGAAAGACATCTCCATAACTCTTCGAACAAGAAACCAGAAATGCTTGGTTAGCAAGCATAAAATAATAATATATATAGCGTCGTTCAATAATTCAAAAGTTTGTGTGACATTATTGGACTATGTCAGAACTGAGGGACGATGTCCCTGAACCGAACCAAAAATTCCTAAGTCCACCGACGCTATCAGTTTCTTATCCGGCATCGCAGCATTCTGGTCCAACGAAAGAAGCTGTAGAAGACCAAGTCAGATGACATACACAACAGCATATGTTGTTCCGAAAGGGAAAGCTCGAAATCCTCCGAATCCCTTTCGGTATCCCGTCGGACCGGATGAAACTTATCGGACGTCCGTACCCGCTTCCGCGGAGCGTCCCGACCCAACATCGTCGGATAAAATATATGCGACAGATTCAGTTGATGCTGGGATGCTGCGATAAACTGTGCTATTAAGGAAAGCATGTCCGTTCCCGAGGCCTGTGCAGTAGCGGTCTTACGATGCATTGCCACCGGAAGCTCCGTGTACGTTGACTCCCGCACACTTCCTATGCGAACGTCCGGAGTCTGCAGGCCTCGTGTCCCTGGCTACTGGATGGTGTGACCTGGTCGCCGAAGAATCCTTGATCGGCGAAGCTGGTAATATATCGGCGGTCACGCAGCCAAGGTGCGGTCGTGTGCGCTGACGAGAAGAGGAAGCCTTAGCAGTCTCAGCGGACTGCCTATACAACGGGAGCGTCCCGAGCGACGGACGTATGCTCCGCTTACGACACATTTTGTACCACAACATCTGGGGCCAGATGTTGTTGAACGAGAGAGGGGCCTCTTTCGCTTGCCGTCCGGATGGACCGGAACGAGCTATGAACCGGACTAAAAGGCTTCCTGCGTTCTCCCTCCGATCCGCCGTCACTGGGTGTGCATTAGGTTAGTTTATAGTGCTCGCATCACCCCAAAATTCCTTCTAGACCGCAACGGACGAACCCGGCTGCCGAACCATTCGGTGAATGGACGCTACACCGGGCGAGCTAGCGGACGTCAAACCTACTAGGGTCCTCTTAGGCAATTGGCGTATTTACATGAGCACTTTTCCGCTAGCCCTTCATTAATTGTGACGACAGAGGCACACTGTTGGAAGACATCACAGATACATCACCCTAATCTTGATCGTCTGAAATAGAAATTGATAAAGTAGAGTGACCCTGCGGGGAAAGGACCGGAGTGTCCAAATCCCCAACAACATACCGTGACATACGCTTCCCATATTGTCATCGAAATCATACGATACAGAACAGGAGTTAATGCGAGTACACTGACCACATATAGAATGATAATAAAGTCAGAGGAAGACTTCCTCTTAAAACAATTGATCAATATCCTTTCAATGTGAAAAGAAAACAAGTCCTGGTACTCGCACTAACCCCTGGCAATCAAAATACATAATAATAATATGATCCATTGATATAGAAAAAATAATTGAAATCAAAATATTTTGAAAAAATATTTGTTCAGAACAGCCCAAGTTTCTGAAAAGTAACGTTGAGCCCCAATGGATCCCAAGCCTAAGTGTGGACAAAAATTTTAAAAATATTTTAAACAATTTATTCAACACTTACGAACAATAATAATGTATCTAGTTATGATTAAAATAACATCAAGATATTATTATTTAGAAATCCCCCCTCACACAGAGGGCTGTTGTAAATGTAAACAATGAGTGTAAAAACACTAAAATAAGACTCCAGGCACCCAGGCCCGAAATCAGTTACCAAAAATACACTATCTGATGCAAAACAGAGACTTCCAGGGAAGAAACTGCAGAACATCAGATGGTAGATGCAGAACACAACGCCTAACCACCCCTAGGTGAAGACGTAAACTTGGGGAAAGAACAGAATTCATTCTGTTATTCAGCTAAAACTCCCAAGAAAATTTAGTAATAATAATTACAAAAACTATGCCAAAAGCATGGGAGAATAGCAAGGGGGAACTTAAAGGACAGGGAGAGAGGAAAACACTTAAAAAAACAGTGTAACTAAATAATCAGAATGACAACAAAATGGCTGCTGCCTTGAAAATAGGTAACTTAACATAATTTCATTAAAAATTTTTAAGTTACAGCCCTGATAATATTCTGTCACACATTCTTTTCCTCTCCTCCTTCTCTATCCTCCTTAGAATCACCATTTCACTAATATTTATGTGTCTGGCATCATTTAAACTGAGATTTATAAGCACAAAGATCAGTCAGATGTTAACTGATGAAGGGCCAAACTTAGAATGATTAATGGTGCCAATTTCGGAACGTCCTTGACACTGCGCATGCGCAGTAGGGGCGAAGTGTGGAGGGCCTTTCAGGACATGTTTTCTTTAGTTTTAGATGCAAATTTTGGGGATTGGGGGGCAAAATTTGTGTTTGGCCCTATATTTTAAGAGTTAGCACCAGCTATGTCTGGGTCATTGGTACAGTATAAAAATATTACGTGTCTGGCATCCTTTAAACTGAGATTTACAAGCACAAAGATCAGTGAGATGTTGACTGATGAAGGGCCAAACAGAGAATGATAATTGGCGCCAATTTCGGGACGTCTGCGTCAATGCGCATGCGCAGTAGAGGCGTAGTATGGAGGTCCTTTAGGACATGATTTCTTTTTGTTTTGGATGCAAATTTTGGGGATTGGGGGGCAAAATTTGTGTTTGGCCCTGGTTTTGTTAGAGTTAGCACCAGCTAAGTCTGGGTCATTGGTACAGTATAAAAATATTTAAGTTACAGCCCTGATAATATTCTGTCACACATTTTTTTCCTCTCCTCCTTCTCTATCCTCCTTAGAATCACCATTTCACTAATATTTATGTGTCTGGCATCATTTAAACTGAGATTTATAAGCACAAAGATCAGTCAGATGTTAACTGATGAAGGGCCAAACTTAGAATGATTAATGGCGCCAATTTCGGAACGTCCTTGACACTGCGCATGCGCAGTAGGGGCGAAGTGTGGAGGGCCTTTCAGGACATGTTTTCTTTGGTTTTAGATGCAAATTTGGGGGATTGGGGGGCAAAATTTGTGTTTGGCCCTATATTTTAAGAGTTAGCACCAGCTATGTCTGGGTCATTGGTACAGTATAAAAATAATAATAATTTACTTAAGTTATGAATATTCTCGGATGGACTCACACACGGACGCACAGATGGATGGATGGATGGACGGATGGACAGACAGACTGATAGACACATGTAATCCAGTATCCCCCCATTTTCTTCGAAAGAGGGGGTATAATTAGTGTTTTGTATATGAATTAACATTCCCAGTCACAAAACACAAAAGATCATAAGCTCATAAAAGACAAAACTACCTCAAGTTTCCGCCGGACTGTACCAAAGTCCATAGGGTTTTTAACTATGGTATAATAATCAGGAGCATCTTTGGGGTCAACTGTAAAAGAAAATAGAACATTTTAACACTTTACACAATGTACACGATGTTAAAAAATTTATAGTAATTTATATATTTTTTATACTTACCAATGACCCAGACATAGCTGGTGCTAACTCTTAAAATATAGGGCCAAACACAAATTTTGCCCCCCAATCCCCAAAATTTGCATCTAAAACTAAAGAAAACATGTCCAGAGAGGCCCTCCACACCTCGCCCCCACTGCGCATGCGCAGTGTCAAGGACGTTCCGAAATTGGCGCCATTTATCATTCTAATAACCAGTGCCTGGTAAGCGCTATGTACTCAGCGGGGAGGCAAGAGTTCCCAACTCCTGGGAGGGCCATCCCCGTCTGGGTCATTGGTAAGTATAAAAAATATATAAATTACTATAAATTTTTTAACATTTTTATACTGTACCAATGACCCAGACATAGCTGAATAGTAAAAAGGCTGGAGGGCCAAGGACATAGAGCAAAATGGAATACGCTCAATAAAATAAAATAGAGTCATCCCCTGTAGGGAAAAGAAGTAATAGGCCTTACATGTATCTTTCTTATTTATGATAAATTAGAAAGATACAACACCTTCCAAAAATTGAGCTTCATACATCCATGTACTCTATTAATATCCAATAATCCTTATACTAATAATTTTTAAAGTAAGCCAATAATAAAGTAAGTCTAGAGAATAGAGACTCTTATACTCCTAAAAGTGTGTGAGAATTGCATAATCATGTCCGTTGACATATGCAATATTCAAAAGCTATACTTTAAAAACTAAGACTTGAATGAATTTTATAAACTTAAACTTCTCACTAAACAACCATCCTAAAAACAGCTCAGAATTACTAACTCCGGAGGAGGTATCCCCTTGTTTTCATAGTAAAAACAGGTGACCCAAGGGAACACCCTCCCCCCCCCCTTTTTCTTGCCCTGGGTCAAATAGCCCAGAGCGAAGAGGGCAGCCGAACGGAGACACTGCCGAAACAGACAGCCTACCTAGCTATAGTAGCAACTGTTAAGTGAATGACATTCTGAGCAGTAGATAATAGACCTAACAATAGAGGCCTCCAGAAATGGACTCGATATTTCTGAGATAAAATTCATGAATGGATGGCTGAGCGCAATGAGCAGCCTTCAAAAATCTATAATAGAACACTATTAATGTAAGCCCAAGAAGTAGAAGAACTCTTACTTCATGAGCCGAAATCTTAAGCACAACTGCTAAGCCAATGATATACCATAAGCAGTACGCTAGTTAATAGAATCCATTAACAATAAAATGGAGCGTAACGTCCTTCTACTAGACATCAAAGACAGAAGAAGCTTACGCCCTTGTAATAAACAGATATCTGTTTATAAATACATAAACTGTACCCGGAAAGAGTAAAGGCCTATGCCCATACGAAGACGGAAGGACCTTAAAATAATAGGTTCCGGATAATAGGAGCCTAACTCTTATGCAACAATCCAACCTAAATAGTAACGGAAGTATTGATTCCGAAACTATGAAAGTGAAAATCATCCATCGATAGTGCATGAAACTCACTGACTCTACAGTAAAAGAGAAACCAACAGAATTACTGTCTAAAAGGTCAGAATTTGAAAACTACTGTTTCCAGAGGCTCAAATGATTACTTAGCTAAATAAGAACCTGAAGTTAAAATCCGTATAGGAATTTAATCTAAAGATTCTAAGTCTATTTATCAAAAAGTTACTAACTGACTTAGATAAAGAGACAAAAGACTCAATTGTAAACTATCGTAGAGTGCATAGGTATGAGGTAACATAAACCTATAACCTAAATAACAACAGGCTGCAGTAGATCTTGTGAAACAAGTATACTAGAAAATAGCAATGAGTAGTATGGAGGGATCAACCATATGAACATAATGATCCCTACACCACGACGGAAGAGCCTCCACTTTAGTCGCATAGAATAGCGAAGAAGAGGATCTCCTATAGTAAGAAATCGCGTCCAAAGCTCGTCCAGTACAGTGCTTACAATGCAATATGGACCACACAACGGAAAACATGAAGGTTGCGACCTTGCTGGTTGTGATAAAAATGACACGATTTACCCAGTGAAAAAAGATCCTCACATAGAGGAAGATTTCACGTTAAGATCCACAGTAAACAAGAGAGTAAATTACTCATGATCTCTGTGAAGATAGAGATGCTATCAACAGAAATATATTGTGGTTGTTTATCTTAGCAATACCTGCTAAAAACAACAGCGCCGGAGGATACGCGTATCCTATCATTCTGTCCTATAGATCAATAGAGCGTTAACAGTATTAGCTCAGAGATCTGGACAAGCCAACACATACGTCTGCAATTGATTAGCCAACTGTGTCATAAATAAAACATCATTGGGCGCTCCCATAGATAGCAAATCTGATTGAATACTTGTTTGTTGAGAGTCCATTCTGACAGCAACAAGCGACCCGTAAGAGAACGGGAGTGCGATAAAACAATCAGACGACCCAGAATATGACGGACCAAAACTGAACTTGGTGTACTATAACCAACAGACGGATTCTTTCCATTAAATTGAATAACGGAAACGAAAGAGTGCCTCCCTGGTTCCGGAGATACGCCACTACTGTCGAATTAAAGGACAGGAATTTGGGCATGCGTTTCTGAATAATGTTCATGCAATGACATAAAGCAAGCCTAAAAAACATTATTCCGCGGAAGTTAACTGATAGCTAAAAGACTGCGGAACCCAAAGACCCTGGCACTTCGAATCCGTAGGGATCAGTATATATCCCAATCTGTTTGACTGGCAACCGTCATAACAGCCACACTCGGGTCCGGCAACTGCGGCGGCACTCTCTGAGTCAACCACCGAATGTTTGCCCCAGTCTGAATCTCTTGTAACACTAGATAGACAAGAGAATGTAAAAATCAAGCAATTCATGGATTGCCGGAAAGTTGCCGTCGAAGAGAAGCTCCTCCGAGAACGAAGCGACTCTGAGAGAGTTCTTAACCTACTATCCACGCGTGGATGTAGCTAGGGCTGCCTCACGTCTAACCAACTCCAATCAGCCACTGAAGGGCGGAGTTATACGTGAACAAACTACTGCCCTCAAAAGAAATTACATTGAGAATAATATCCCGTAAATCTTTTCTTGAAGACGTAATGATAACGCCTCAGTAAGGCGGATTACGTATAATAAAGCGTCTAAGTTAAGTCTAATATACATAATGTCGTTCCCAACATTGAAATTGGAAAAGACATAAACGGTGAAAAAGAATATATGCAGTCTTTAATCACACCGTCTAGACGCATATGAACTCTCGGTATGCCCTGCTCTGCCAAAATAAACTATATGTAAAAAAGATAAAATGGCAGAAATGAGCCACGCGGACAAGAAACTAAACTATCATGCTTAGTAGCCGTCTTGTATATATATATAAATATATAGCGTCGAAAAATAAAACACATGTTGTAATGACAATATTGGACTGCGTCGGTAAGTCAGGGACAAAGTCCCTGTACCGATCGAAAAATCCGAGTCCAATGACGCTATAAGTCTCTTATCCAAGATCGCAGCAATGAAGTCCGAAAAGTAATCACTGGAAGAAATGCCAGAAGATATGAAAGGCATCTTCCGATACTACTAAAGGGAAAACTCGAAATCTTTCGAATCCCTTTCGCCATCCTGTCGGACCCTATAAAGCGTTCGGTCGTCCGTAGCTTGATGCAACCGCGGAGCGCACCGACCCAGCGCCGTCGGATAATTCCTGATTCGACCGAGAAACCGTCAATTGCTGGGATGCTGCGAAACAACTGTGCTAACTCGGATAGCACGTCCGTCACTGAGGCCTGAGGAGCAGCGGTCTTACGATGCATTGCCGCAGGAAGCTCCGAGATCGTTACCCCGTGCATACTTCCAATATGCGAGCGAACGGAGTGTATAGGCCTCGTGTCCCTTGGCTACCGGATGGCGCGACCTATTCGCTGTGGAATCACTGAATGCCGAAACTGATCGGATACTCGAGGTCACGTAGCCAATGTGCGGTCGTGTGCCCTGCTGTGAGGATGAGGAAGCATTAAAGACAGTCTCTCGGACTGTCAATATAACGGAGCGTCCCGAGCAACGGACATATGCTCCGAATGTAAAATATCTGAACCACAACATGCGGTCCCCTATGTTGTTGGCTTCCTCCGATCTGTCCTCAATCTGCCGTCACTGGGTGAGTACTAAAGTAATTAAAGTGCTCGCATCACCCAAATCTCCTTCCTAGACCGCAACGGACGAACCCGGCAGCCGAACCATTCGATGAATGTACGCTACACCGGGTGAGCTAGCGAATGTCACTCCGTAAGCGATAGACATATTCCATGAGCACTTATTGCCGCTAACTCTTCATTAACTATGACGACAGAGGCACACTTTTGAAAGACATCTCCATAACTCTTCGAACAAGAAACCAGAAATGCTTGGATAGCAAGCATAAAATAATAATATACTTCCTATGCGAACGTCCGGAGTCTGCAGGCCTCGAGTCCCCGGCTACCGACCCAGCGCTGTCGGATAATTCTCGATCCGACACCGTTTCTGTCGGCTGCTGGGATGCTGCGATAAGCTGTGCTATGTGCACAAGAATGTCCGGCGTCGAGACCTGCGGAGGCGCAGTCTATCGCTGCTTCGCCGAGGGCAGCTCCGCATCAGATGGCTCCCGCATACTTTTCCTATGCGAACATCCGGAGTCCATCGGTCTCGAATCCCTGGCTGCCGGATGGTGTGACCTGGTCGCCGAAGAATCCTTGATCGGCGAAGCTGGTAATATATCGGCGGTCACGCAGCCAAGGTGCGGTCGTGTGCGCTGACGAGAAGAGGAAGCCTTAGCAGTCTCAGCGGACTGCCTATACAACGGAGCGTCCCGAGCGACGGACGTATGCTCCGCTAACGACACATTTGTACCACAACATCTGGGGCCAGATGTTGTTGAACGAGAGAGGGGCCTCTCTCGCTTGCCGTCCGGATGGACCGGAACGAGCTATGAACCGGACTAAAAGGCTTCCTCCGTTCTCCCTCCGATCCGCCGTCACTGGGTGTGCATTAAGTTAATTTTATAGTGCTCGCATCACCCCAAAATTCCTTCTAGACCGCAACGGACGAACCCGGCTGCCGAACCATTCGGTGAATGGACGCTACACCGGGCGAGCTAGCGGACGTCAAAGGCCGTCGAACCTACTAGGGTCCTCTTAGGCAATTGGCGTATTACATGAGCACTTTTCCGCTAGCCCTTCATTAATTGTGACGACGGAGGCACACTGTTGGAAGACATCACAGATACATCACCCTAATCTTGATCGTCTGAAATAGAAATTGATAAAGTAGAGTGACCCTGCGGGGAAAGGACCGGAGTGTCCAAATCCCCAACAACATACCGTGACATACGCTTCCCATATTGTCATCGAAATCATACGATACAGAACCGGAGTTAATGCGAGTACACTGACCACATATAGAATGATAATAAGGTCAGAGGAAGACTTCCTCTTAAAACAATTGATCAATATCCTTTCAATGTGAAAAGAAAACAAGTCCTGGTACTCGCACTAACCCCTGGCAATCAAAATACATAATAATAATATGATCCATTAATATAGAAAAAATAATTGAAATCAAAATATTTGAAAAAATATTTTTTCAGAACAGCCCAAGTTTCTGAAAAGTAACGTTGAGCCCCAATGGATCCCAAGCCTAAGTGTGGACAAAAATTTTAAAAATATTTTAAACAATTTATTCAACACTTACGAACAATAATAATGTATCTAGTTATGATTGAAATAACATAAAGATATTATTATTTAGAAATCCCCCCCTCACACAGAGGGCTGTTGTAAATGTAAACAATGAGTGTAAAAACACTAAAATAAGACTCCAGGCACCCAGGCCCGAAATCAGTTACCAAAAATACACCATCTGATGCAAAACAGAGACTTCCAGGGAAGAAACTGCAGAACATCAGATGGTAGATGCAGAACACAACGCCTAACCACCCGTAGGTGAAGACGTAAACATGGGGAAAGAACAGAATTCATTCTGTTATTCAGCTAAACTCCCAAGAAATTTTAGTAATAATAATTACAGAAATTATGCCAAAAGCATGGGAGAATAGCAAGGGGGAACTTAAAGGACAGGGAGAGAGGAAAAACACTTGTAAAAACAGTGTAACTAAATAATCAGAATGACAACAAAATGGCTGCTGCCTTGAAAATAGGTAACTTAACATAATTTCATTAAAAAATTTTAAGTTACAGCCCTGATAATATTCTGTCACACATTCTTTTCCTCTCCTCCTTTTCTATCCTCCTTAGAATCACCATTTCACTAATATTTATTTGTCTGGCATCATTTAAACTGAGATTTAAAAGCACAAAGATCAGTCAGATGTTAACTGATGAAGGGCCAAACTTAGAATGATAAATGGCGCCAATTTCGGAACGTCCTTGACACTGCGCATGCGCAGTGGGGGCGAGGTGTGGAGGGCCTCTCTGGACATGTTTTCTTTAGTTTTAGATGCAAATTTTGGGGATTGGGGGGCAAAATTTGTGTTTGGCCCTATATTTTAAGAGTTAGCACCAGCTATGTCTGGGTCATTGGTACAGTATAAAAATATAAAAATATATTCATCAGATAGTTGCATCTAAGTATTTAATTCTACGAACTGCACCTCAGTGTCCTTTCTTAATTCTATGGACTGCACCTCAGATGAAATCAGCACCAACACAGCATTTATATAATTAATACTTTATTGCTAACTGTGTGTCTGCGGGGGTCTGAGAGTGGAATAAATGACTGGGTTTTTACCATACTTTCAGTCTTTTATTTAATTTTTTTTAAAATGCACAAAACCAGCGTTCTTTCTTAATTCTATGGCATCCGAGAAATTTGAAAAAGACAAGTGTCACTGATTTCTTCTGAGGTGAAGTTCGTAGAATTAAGTACTTAGATGCAACTATCTGATGAATAATTAAATAATTGAGTATTCTGTGTGTTCTCTACTGGCCTTGTATATACTTGGTTAACTAGAATTCGCTTTTTTGGGGTCTGTCAGTGGCCGAATGGTGTGCGTGGTTCGGTATAGTTTCGCTAGTCGGTTGGTGCCGAAGGAAACTCTCTCGGCGTGGGTTCAAATCCCTGCCATGCCAATGTAAAAATATATTATTTTTTCAAATTAATTTAAAAAAATTCAACAAATTCATATCATGTGACCCCTCATCATAACAAGCTCAAAGAGGGGGGGGGGGGAGGGAAATGTTTTCACCCTCCCAAAATAACTAAAAAGTTTACCCCTCAAACTTCCCTTAAACAAACTTGAGGGTATACCTCAAAAGGAAGCTAAATACCAAATATCCACTTATTACATCTAATATTGGAGCAAGTCCCCAGCACCCCCAGCCCTCCCTCTCCCAACTGGCAATTTGATCTGAATACAAATCCATGACTAACAATTCCCTAAAATGTCTTCAATGATTCAATGGTTCAATGATTTTTTAAATAAAAGCCACAAACACACCCTTCAGACAGGAAAACAGATGATGACAAACAACAGTGAAGTCACTTGAGCTAAAAAAAATTAAATCTGAGTGACAATTTTTGTGAATATCACAGGCCGGTTTTGCGATACATTAGGTACAGAGTTAGCAAATGAGAAATTGAGGTAGTGTGAAAAAACTTTACCTGAATAGGAGGGACAAATTGTGGGAGGATTCATTTGTTCTCGCACTGTTCTTGTAAAATGTCTCTAAAGGGAATGTGTTTTTGTTCCTGAAAGCTCCTGGTGAAAAAATCATCCATCCAAAGTACATTATTTATTTATTTGGTGTTTAAGGTCACATACTTATGCACAATGGCTAATCTTGACCGTGACAGTTTTACAGGTGGAGGAAGCCAGAGTACCCGGACAGAACCAAAGTGCAACGACGAGCAGCTGCCAGCTCTCTAATATCGTAACTCCGCACTGCAGCACAGGCAGGGTTAGATTGGTTGAAGACATGTGCACCATTGTTGTGCAGTATGCCTTAGTACACAGCGTCATCGTGCCCCCTTGTGGACAATCAGGGTTAAGTGCCTTGCCCAAGGACACAATGAGGGAGTCGGAATCGATCGCTCAGATGGTCACCCAGGCTCGACGTTGCTTAACTTTGGTGATCTGACGAGAACCGGTTACTGCAATGCCACAGTGCCCCCATCCAAAGTACAAATGAGCCCTGATAAAATGGCCAATATGCATTGTCAAAAACAAAGTACCAAATATTGGTATATATATATATATGAAGCGAACTGGTTTGACTGATATGTCAGAAAACAGTACTAAGTTTTAGTGTGGCAAAGTTAGGTCACACAAAGTAGATCTTCTGTTTCTCAGGCCATTTTTTGTAAAATTGCATGCAGGCAGGCAGGTGGTTTTTTAGTTTATATTTTATTTCTGTAATTATTTCTTTGCCATCAAAAGTTCATGTTCTTAGTTTGTTTTAGGCCTCATAATCTACAGAATAGCATGGGGGCTGGTGTATTTCATCCCTTGAATGCAAGAAGGCTTTGCAATGCTAAAGCACTGCAAAGCCTTCTTGCACTCAAGGGGCAAATTCATCAATTTTATTAATGTAGTTGAAATATCAGTCACAAACAATTTAATTATTTTTTTAAGTTGCATTGGTTATAAAAAGAGAGCATGTGGCAGCCAAAAGGACCATGCGGAAGGGCCTGAGAAACAGATTTTTAACTTTTTTTTAGCCCTTACTGGTTGTTTATTCATGATTTATCAAAAACACTCTTTAACCCTTTACCTAACGTAGCGGCCAAAACCGGCCAGCGCAATTCTAAAAAATCGGCAATTAATTTTCATTTTTTGTCTCAAAAACATAGGTTATGACACCTCGTTGGAACGAGCTCGTTGAGTTCATTCCAACGAGGGGTCATAACCTATTTTTTGAGACAAAAAATGAAAAAAATTAGTTATTCAAGAATTATTTTTGCAAGTGTCGTCTGCTTGTCAGGTTAGGTAAAGGGTTAACTGTCAACTTAATTTTGTTTTAGAAATATGTTGGTAAATACTTGAAAGCACATCAAACTGCTTTAAAAAACAAAGATACTCCAATAAATAAATGACATCATATTACCTGGGTGTGTAAACCATTCAGCAGCATTCATTGCTCCCTTTTCCCTATTTACACCTCGAAAACGTGATGTCTTCTGTAACAAACTGTAAAGCAAATAAATATTTACTTAATTATTTATTTATTAGTGTTAAAGGTCACATATTTCTGCACAATGACTAATCGTGACCGCAACATGGATATAAAGTCAAGTGCAGCCAATCGTTTATACACATGTTGTTCATTTTAGAGGACTTTCAATCCAGGCATTGGTGACCAGGTCATATTTTACAAGTAAAACAGAGCTTGTTTACCGAAGTGAACAAGTACTGCTTCACTTCCTGGGGAAGAGTGCTTCACCCTTTACCCAACACAGATGATATCAAAATTTATTATTTTAAATATCATTTTTTCCAATTTTTCAAAAAATGTCAACAAAACCATATCATGTGACCCCTCATTGGAACGAGCTCCACGAGCTCGTTCCAACGAGGGGTCACAAGATATGGTTTTGTTGAAATTTTTTAAAAAATAATATTTTTTCAACTGCTGAATTTGCATATTACGCGGGCGGATGCGGGCGATTCGTTGGGTAAAGGGTTAAATAATAAAATAAAAATAATAATGTACAGTAGAGTTCACTGAATTGGATATCTCTTAACTGAATATCCCTGTTAATTGAATATCATTTCCAAACATAATACCATTTACCAAACCTTCTGTACAAATTTAACATGTTAATTACTGAGAGGTTACAGAGTAAACTCCTGTTATCCCTTTACCCAACGAATCGTCCGCATTCGACCGCGTAATATGCAAATTCAGCAGTAAAAAAAATATTATTTTTCAAAACATTTCAACAAAACCATATCATGTGACCCCTCATTGGAACGAGCCCGTCGAGCTCGTTCCGAGGGGTAATATGATATGGTTTTGTTGAATTTTTTTGAAAAATTTGAAAAAATGATATTTAAAATAATAAATTTTGATAATGTCTGCGTTGGGTAAAGGGTTAATTGAATAAAAATCTGGAAATATGTCGAGAAATTACTGTAACAATCACCAAATTCCCTTTGTGTATAGAACAATTTGACCGCATAGCATCCATTACACACATCGAATCTATTATACCTTGTTTGACAGAGCTTCATGAGGTATGTCAAACAAGATACAATAAAATAAATGCTCAGTTTATCTCTAGAATACAGGTAAGTGACACAATCCCTGTTAATTGAATACTCCTGTTAACTGAATAATATTCATTGGTAAGTGACTAAATTAATTGAATACTCCTGTGTAGGGCTGCACGGTACATCGATAAACCGATATATACCTGTATTCAAACCAATATCGATTGAATACCGATGTAATTACAAAAATATCAGTTTATTGTCATTATTTATTTACCCACAATTTAATTTTCAAGATGTCTTGAGTTTTTTAACTGTAGTCCGAATGAATAATTATCCCTTTATCCAAGGAATCGGCTGCTTGTGCCCTCGTAATATACAAATTCAGCAATTGAAAAAATAATTTTCAACAAAACCTTATCATGTGACCCCTCATTGGAACGAGCTCCAATGTGGGTCACATATAGTTTTGTTAAAATCTGGAGAAAATCTGATAAACTAATTTTGAAAATAATAAATTTTGATATCGTCTGCGTTGGGTAAAGTTTTTCGAACCGCATCATCAAGGCATGCTTATTCGTTCCGACTGTGATACCTCGAGTCTCGATTGTGGTACTTGTGTTCATATATCTGAAAAGTTTTCGATATACCAGTATACTGCGATATTTTTTTGAATACCGATACCGGTAATCAGTTTTGAATATCGTGCAGCACTATTCCTATGAATCAAATAATGTTCACTAGTAAAGAGGTGATTCAACTAAAAGAGTTCTACTGTATTTTGACACAGTGACAATACTGTTAATTGTGTTGTCATGATCTATTTATTTATTGGTGTTTAACCCTTTACCTAACATGAAAAGCAGATGACACTTGCAAAAATAATTATTGCATAACTAATTTTTTCATTTTTTGTCTCACAAACATAGGTTATGACCCCTCGTTGGAACGAGCTCGTTCCAACGAGGGGTCATAACCTATCTTTTTGAGACAAAAAATGAAAAAAAATAACGAAAGTTAAAAAATTTATAGTAATTTATATATTTTTTATACTTACCAATGACCCAGACATAGCTGGTGCTAACTCTTAAAATATAGGGCCAAACACAAATTTTGCCCCCCAATCCCCAAAATTTGCATCTAAAACTAAAGAAAACATGTCCTGAAAGGCCCTCCACACTTCGCCCCTACTGCGCATGCGCAGTGTCAAGGACGTTCCGAAATTGGCGCCATTAATCATTCTAATAACCAGTGCCTGGTAAGCGCTATGTACTCAGCGGGGAGGCAAGAGTTCCCAACTCCTGGGAGGGCCATCCCCGTCTGGGTCATTGGTAAGTATAAAAAATATATAAATTACTATAAATTTTTTAACATTTTTATACTGTACCAATGACCCAGACATAGCTGAATAGTAAAAAGGCTGGAGGGCCAAGGACATAGAGCAAAATGGAATACGCTCAATAAAATAAAATAGAGTCATCCCCTGTAGGGAAAAAGAAGTAATAGGCCTTACATGTATCTTTCTTATTTATGATAAATTAGAAAGATACAACACCTTCCAAAATTGAGCTTCATACATCCATGTACTCTATTAATATCCAATATAATCCTTATACTAATAATTTTTAAAGTAAGCCAATAAATAAAGTAAGTCTAGAGAATAGAGACTCTTATACTCCTAAAAGTGTCTGAGGATTGCATAATCATGTCCGTTGACATATGCAATATTCAAAAGCTATACTTTAAAAACTAAGACTTGAATGAATTTTAAAAGCCTAAACTTCTCACTAAACAACCATCCCAATAGCAGCTCAGAATTACTAACTCCGGAGGAGGTATCCCCTTGTTTTCATAGTAAAACAGGTGACCCAAGGGAACACCCTCCCCCACCCCTTTTTCTTGCCCTGGGTCAAATAGCCCAGAGCGAAGAGGGCAGCCGAACGGAGACACTGCCGAAACAGACAGCCTACCTAGCTATAGTAGCAACTGTTAAGTGAATGACATTCTGAGCAGTAGATAATAGACCTAACAATAGAGGCCTCCAGAAATGGACTCGATATTTCTGAGATAAAATTCATGAATGTGGATGGCTGAGCGCAATGAGCGGCCTTCAAAAATCTATAATAGCGACACTATTAATGTAAGCCCAAGAAGTAGAAGAACTCTTACTTCATGAGCCGAAATCTTAAGCACAACTGCTAAGTCAATGATATACTATAAGCAGTACCGATAGTTAATAGAATCCATTAACAATAAAATGGAGCGTAACGTCCTTCTACTAGACATCAAAGGCAGAAGAAGCTTACGCCCATAGTAATAAACAGAAATCTGTTTATAAATACATAAACTGTACCCGGAAAGAGTAAAGGCCTATGCCCATACGAAGACGGAAGGACCTTAAAATAATAGGTTCCGGATAATAGGAGCCTAACTCTTATGCAACAATCCAACCTAAATAGTAACGGAAGTATTGATTCCGAAACTATGAAAGTGAAAATCATCCATCGATAGTGCATGACACTCACTGACTCTACAGTAAAAGAGAAACCAACAGAATTACTGTCTAAAAGGTCAGAATTTGAAAACTACTGTTTCCAGAGGCTCAAATGATTACTTAACTAAATAAGAACCGAAGTTAAAATCCGTATAGGAATTTAATCTAAAGATTCTAAGTCTATTTATCAAAAAGTTACTAACTGACTTAGATAAAGAGACAAAAGACTCAATTGTAAACTATCGTAGAGTGCATAGGTATGAGGTAACATAAACCTATAACCTAAATAATAACAGGCTGCAGTAGATCTTGTGAAACAAGTATACTAAAAAATAGCAATGAGTAGTATGGAGGGATCAACAATATGAACATAATGATCCCTACACCACGACGGAAAAGCCTCCACTTTAGCCGCATAGAATAGCGAAGAAGAGGATCTCCTATAGTAAGAAATCGCATCCAAAGCTCGTCCAGTACAGTGCTTACAATGCAATACGGACCACACAACGGAATACATGAAGGTTGCGACCTTGCAGGTTGTGATAAAGATGACACGATTTACCCAGTGAAAAAGATCCTCACATAGAGGAAGATTTCACGTTAAAACCCACAGTAGACAAGAGAGAAAATTACTCATGATCTCTGTGAAGATAGAGATGCTATCAACAGAAATGTATTGTGGTTGTGTATCTTAGCAATACCTGCTAAAACAACAGCGCCGGAGGATACGCGTATCCTATCATTCCGTCCTATAGATCAATAGAGCGTTAAGAATATTAGCTCAGAGATCTGGACAAGCCAACACATACGTCTGCAATTGATTAGCAAGCTGTGTCAAAAATAAATCACCATTGGGCGCTCCCATAGATAGCAAATCTGATTGAATACTTGTTTGTTGAGAGTCCATTCTGACAGCAACAAGCGACCCGTAAGAGAACGGGAGTCCGATAAAACAATCAGACGACCCGGAATATGACGGACCAAAACTGAACTTGGCGTACTATAACCAACAGACGGATTCTTTCCATTAAATTGAATAACGGAAACAAAAGAGTGCCTCCCTGGTTCCGGAGATACGCCACTACTGTCGAATTAAAGGACAGGAATTTGGGCATGCGTTTCTGAATAATGTTCATGCAATGACATAAAGCAAGCCTAAAAAACATTATTCCGCGGAAGAAAACTGATTGCTAAAAGACTGCGGAACCCAAAGACCCTGGCACTTCGAATCCGTAGGGATCAGTATTATATCCCAATCTGTTTGACTGGCAACCGTCATAACAGCCACACTCGGGTCCGGCAACTGCGGCGGCACTCTCTGAGTCAACCACCGAATGTTTACCCCAGTCTGAATCTCTTGTAACACTAGTTAGACAAGAGAACGTGTAAATCGAGCAATTCATGGATTGCCGAAAAGTTGCCGTCAAAGAGAAGCTCCTCCGAGAACGAAGCGACTCTGAGAGAGTTCTTAACCTTACTATCCACGCGAGTGGATGTAGCTAGGGCTGCGTCACGTCTAACTAACTCCAATCAGCCACTGAAGGGCGGAGTTATACGTGAACAAACTACTGCCCTCAAAAGAAATTACATTGAGAATAATATCCCGTAAATCTTTTCTTGAAGACGTAATGATAACGCCTCAGTAAGGCGGATTACGTATGATAAAGCGTCTAATTTAAGTCTACTATACATAATGTCGTTCCCAACATTGAAATTGGAAAAGACATAAATGGCGAAAAAGAACAAATGCAGTTTTAAATCACACCGTCTAGACGCATATGAACTCTCGGTATGCCCTGCTCTGCCAAAATAAACTATTTGTATAAATGATAAAATGGCAGAAATGAGCAACGCGGACAAGAAACTAAACTATCATGCTTAGTAGCAGGCTTGTATATATATATATATAGCGTCGAAAAATAAAACACATGTTGTAATGACAATATTGGACTACGTCGGTAAGTCAGGAACAATGTCCCCGAACCGATCGAAAAATCCGAGTCCAATGACGCTATAAGTCTCTTATCCAAGATCGCAGCAATGAAGTCCGAAATAATAATCACTGGAAGATAATGCCAGAAGATATGAAAGGCATCTTCCGATACTACTAAAGGGAAAACTCGAAATCTTTCGAATCCCTTTCGCCATCCTGTCGGACCCTATAAAGTGTTCGGTCGTCCGTACCTGATGCAACCGCGGACCGCACCGACCCAGCGCCGTCGGATAATTCCTGATTCGACCGAGAAACTGTCGATTGCTGGGATGCTGCGAAACAACTGTGCTAACTCGGATAGCACGTCCGTCACTGAGGCCTGAGGAGAAGCGGTCTTACGATGCATTGCCGCTGGAAGCTCCGTGATCGTTACCCCGTGCATACTACCAATATGCGAGCGAACAGAGTGTATAGGCCTCGTGTCCCTTGGCTACCGGATGGCGCGACCTATTCGCCGTGGAATCACTGAATGCCGAAACTGATCGGATACTCGAGGTCACGTAGCCAATGTGCGGTCGTGTGCCCTGCTGTGAGGATGAGGAAGCATTAAAGACAGTCTCTCGGACTGTCAATATAACGGAGCGTCCCGACCAACGGACATATGCTCCGAATGTAAAATATCTGAACCACAACATGCAGTCCCCTATGTTGTTGGGCGAGAGAGGGACCTCTCTCGCTCACAGCCCGGACGGACCTGGACCAGCCAGGAACCGGACTAACAGGCTTCCTCCGATCTGTCCTCAATCTGCCGTCACTGGGTGAGTACTAAAGTAATTAAAGTGCTCGCATCACCCAAATCTCCTTCCTAGACCGCAACGGACGAACCCGGCAGCCGAACCATTCGATGAATGTACGCTACACCGGGTGAGCTAGCGAATGTCACTCCGTAGGCAATAGACATATTCCATGAGCACTTATTGCCGCTAACTCTTCATTAACTATGACGACAGAGGCACACTTTTGAAAGACATCTCCATAACTCTTCGAACAAGAAACCAGAAATGCTTGGTTAGCAAGCATAAAATAAAAATATATATAGCGTCGTTCAATAATTCGAAAGTTTGTGTGACATTATTGGACTATGTCGGAACTGAGGGACGATGTCCCTGAACCGAACCAAAAATTTCTAAGTCCACCGACGCTATCAGTTTCTTATCCGGCATCGCAGCATTCTGGTCCGACGAAAGAAGCTGTAGAAGACCAAGTCAGATGACATACACAACAGCATATGTTGTTCCGAAAGGGAAAGCTCGAAATCCTCCGAATCCCTTTCGGTATCCCGTCGGACCGGATGAAACTTTCGGACGTCCGTACCCGCTTCCGCGGAGCGTCCCGACCCAGCATCGTCGGATAAAATATATGCGACAGATTCAGTTGATGCTGGGATGCTGCGATAAACTGTGCTATTAAGGAAAGCACGTCCGTTCCCGAGGCCTGTGCAGTAGCGGTCTTACGATGCATTGCCGCCGGAAGCTCCGTGTACGTTGACTCCCGCACACTTCCTATGCGAACGTCCGGAGTCTGCAGGCCTCGTGTCCCTGGCTACCGGATGGTGTGACCTGGTCGCCGAAGAATCCTTGATCGGCGAAGCTGGTAATATATCGGCGGTCACGCAGCCAAGGTGCGGTCGAGTGCGCTGACGAGAAGAGGAAGCCTTAGCAGTCTCAGCGGACTGCCTATACAACGGAGCGTCCCGAGCGACGGACGTATGCTCCGCTAACGACACATTTTGTACCACAACATCTGGGGCCAGATGTTGTTGAACGAGAGAGGGGCCTCTCTCGCTTGCCGTCCGGATGGACCGGAACGAGCTATGAACCGGACTAAAAGGCTTCCTGCGTTCTCCCTCCCATCCGCCGTCACTGGGTGTGCATTAGGTTAGTTTATAGTGCTCGCATCATCCCAAAATTCCTTCTAGACCGCAACGGACGGACCCGGCTGCCGAACCATTCGGTGAATGGACGCTACACCGGGCGAGCTAGCGGACGTCAAAGGCTGTCGAACCTACTAGGGTCCTCTTAGGCAATTGGCGTATTTACATGAGCACTTTTCCGCTAGCCCTTCATTAATTGTGACGACGGAGGCACACTGTTGGAAGACATCACAGATACATCACCCTAATCTTGATCGTCTGAAATAGAAATTGATAAAGTAGAGTGACCCTGCGGGGAGAGGACCGGAGTGTCCAAATCCCCAACAACATACCGTGACATACGCTTCCCATATTGTCATCGAAATCATATGATACAGAACAGGAGTTAATGCGAGTACACTGACCACATATAGAATGATAATAAAGTCAGAGGAAGACTTCCTCTTAAAACAATTGATCAATATCCTTTCAATGTGAAAAGAAAACAAGTCCTGGTACTCGCACTAACCCCTGGCAATCAAAATACATAATAATAATATGATCCATTGATATAGAAAAAATAATTGAAATCAAAATATTTTGAAAAAATATTTTTTCAGAACAGCCCAAGTTTCTGAAAAGTAACGTTGAGCCCCAATGGATCCCAAGCCTAAGTGTGGACAAAAATTTTAAAAATATTTAAAACAATTTATTCAACACTTACGAACAATAATGATGTATCTAGTTATGATTAAAATAACATCAAGATATTATTTTTTAGAAATCCCCCCTCACACAGAGGGCTGTTGTAAATGTAAACAATGAGTGTAAAAACACTAAAATAAGACTCCAGGCACCCAGGCCCGAAATCAGTTACCAAAAATACACTATCTGATGCAAAACAGAGACTTCCAGGGAAGAAACTGCAGAACATCAGATGGTAGATGCAGAACACAACGCCTAACCACCCCTAGGTGAAGACGTAAACATGGGGAAAGAACAGAATTCATTCTGTTATTCAGCTAAAACTCCCAAGAAAATTTAGTAATAATAATTACAAAAACTATGCCAAAAGCATGGGAGAATAGCAAGGGGGAACTTAAAGGACAGGGAGAGAGGAAAACACTTAAAAAAACAGTGTAACTAAATAATCAGAATGACAACAAAATGGCTGCTGCCTTGAAAATAGGTAACTTAACATAATTTCATTAAAAAATTTTAAGTTACAGCCCTGATAATATTCTGTCACACATTCTTTTCCTCTCCTCCTTCTCTATCCTCCTTAGAATCACCATTTCACTAATATTTATGTGTCTGGCATCATTTAAACTGAGATTTATAAGCACAAAGATCAGTCAGATGTTAACTGATGAAGGGCCAAACTTAGAATGATTAATGACGCCAATTTCGGAACGTCCTTGACACTGCGCATGCGCAGTAGGGGCGAAGTGTGGAGGGCCTTTCAGGACATGTTTTCTTTAGTTTTAGATGCAAATTTTGGGGATTGGGGGGCAAAATTTGTGTTTGGCCCTATATTTTAAGAGTTAGCACCAGCTATGTCTGGGTCATTGGTACAGTATAAAAATATTAATTGGCGATTTTTGAGAATAGTGCTGGCCGGTTTTGGCCGTTACGTTGGTTAAGGTCACATACTTATGCTTGTCATGATCTGTTCTATGGTGGGAACCATAGATACACAGAACAACACATGTGTGTAAATGGGTTAATCAATATGGCACGAGTGCCAGTGCAGAAGGATAGAACAAGAGGCCGCCATGCCATATCGATTAACCCATTCATACGTGTGTCATTCTGTGTTTATTACATGCCTTCACGTCTATAAAAACAATCATTAGAAGGGCACTTAGCAATTCATTTGACAACTATCAACAAAATTAAAACATTTTAACGCCAACCAAATTTGCTAGGGGAACCCTGGTTACTATTTTGTCCCCTAAGTTCTAATGTGTTCGTGTGTCTACTGACACATAGAACACATTGGAAATCAGGGGACAATTTTCAGCTATTGCTAGTGATTCAAACAGTAATTGTGGTACACAGTTTGAAGAAAATTCCAGTGATATTTTGCTTCTATTTAAAAGTAGTTTGTCAATGGTTTCCGTTCTGGCACATGTACAGAACAGATTTTCATTTTCCGCATGGTTTAGTGGGAATAGATAGGAATTTCATAGAACAGGCTTGTAATAAAATACAGACCTGGCTCTATAAGGTTCATTCCCACTAGACCAATTCCCTTTAGCCCAATTCCCACAAGGCCAATTCCCTTTAGACCAATTCCCCTTAGACCACCTGATATGTTCTGCTTTTAAAATAATTCTATATCAATAATTTAATATATTTATATATATTTATAAATTTATTTAATGTTATTGATATTCAAGCCTGAAAATAAGCAGTCTGTCATTTGCAGAATGAGGTCCCTAGAGGGTGAATTTGCTGATGCTTTCCCAAACAGTGGGCCAGTTTATCCTCTGGGTACCTCTTTCTGTTTATGTTTGAGACCTTGATTCAGGTTGAGGTTCACAGAAGGTAAATTTCACACTCTGGGGACCTCACTTGTCAGATGACAGTCTGCTTATTTTCTGGCTTGTTGATATTTTATAGATGCTGGGCAGATTTTTCATAACAATTGTTATAGTAATCACACACTTTCAAAGGCTGTCATTCTTTTTATTGTTTTGTGGTTAACAGTTGTTGAGCTGATTTCCATAACAAAACAAACACAATCCTTTGCGTGTATTGAAGTTATAAATCTATATTTTTCGTAAAATGTTTTATGTACTGAGCTATGCTGAAATGTTATAACCCTACATTTTTTGTATGTTATGCATATGCATAAATATTTTTTTATTAAATAAAATGTTCGTCAATAAATAAATGTTTTCTTAATTATCCTTAATCAACACATAATCAATAACAGTATATAGTTGGTCTAAAGGGAATTGGTCTAGTGGGAAGACACCGCTCTATAAAACCAAGAACATATCAGTTAGTTTCTTGCAATCTGACTGAGAACTAATAATGCTGACGCACTAAAAAAAGCTATAGGCCTATTTCTTTAGAGACAAATGATATGTGAATAAAACTATGATTGTCCCATTTACATCTCATTTGTTTTGAAAGAAACAGAGTCACAGCTTTTAACCCTTTACCAAACACAGATGATAACAAAATGTATTATTCTAAATATAGAGGATCTCAAACAAGCGATGTTTGGATATAAGATTTTTTGAGACGAGTTTAATGAATTTTATTTACAACGAGCCTTTAGGCGAGTTGTGAATCGAATTCATCAAACGAGTTTCAAAAAATCTTCTATCCAAACATCACGAGTTAAAGATTCTGTATATCACATGAATTTTCAAATGTTCTTTACACTTTTTAGTTAATTCATTGTCACCAAATTCTCCCCAAAACAACAGACAATCAATTCGTTGACGCTCCACACCATGACGTCATGAATGCGCTTTACTTGCACCTGTTGTCGTAATTGACGTCATGTGAACTACACACAAGAATACAGTGCTACTGCTATGGGAGCACACGCCGATTAGACACTAGTTGATAATCAGGAAATAAGACATGGGTTGTTATGTCGAAATTAACGACGTTTCATGTGATATACAATTTTTTTAAATTTTGTAAAAAATTTCAACCAAACCATATCATGTGCCCCTCATTGGAACGAGCTCAACGAGCTTGTTCCAAAGAGGGGTCACATGATATGGTTTTGTTGAAATTTGTTGAAAAATAATACTTTTTCAGCTGCTGGATTTGAATATAACGCAGGCGGATGTGGACGATTCGTTGGGTAAAGGGTTAAGTTTGTCTACATTATTAGTCCTTAGTAAAGAATATGAAGCAGGTACTTCAAGAATATACAAACCCATTCATCTAAGGCCATAAAAATAAAAGAGTTTGTTTGTCAAGCTTCTCCTCATCATTAAGATTCCACTAAAACAATTTTTTTGATAAATTGTTCATTTTTAGCCCTTCAAAATCAACACTTACAAGATTTGATGTTTAATAAAGATGACAAAAGTTTTGACATGTAAAAAAACAGCTGATGAATGACTAATGATTTCTGGGATAATAAACATTTCATATTTCTGAGATATTTCAAACTGTTTTCTATACAGTTTCCATGCATTAAAGATAAAAAAAATGATAAAAAATGAAAAACAGCCTAACTAATCAAAAAAATTCATGAAAAAATGCTTGAGAAACAAGAATATTTATGTATTTATAAATATTTAAAGCAGTTTCTTGAAGGCCAAATAATCTAAGACCAAATACCTGGCTGCTATCTTTGACCAGCTTCCTGAAGATGTTGGACTGTCTTCTAGACTGATACGTTTTCGCTTTGTATTTGTGATTTTCATCATTTGACTGGTTGTTTCTGGTAACGTTATTTCAGAAAGACCGCTACTCCCATCTTCTATATGGAGCAAATTTAAAATGAAAGACAGAAAATAATCATGAGTACATACTGATATTTTTTACATACATGTATTATGAATTTCTGAAAAGGAACCAGACATACCGAATTTATTATATGGGCTGATGTGAAATGATTTTCCTGTATGAATTTAAACCCTTCACCCGAACAACACAGCTGACAACACTCACAAAAAAATTTCTTGATAAGGCCCCACAAAGTAGATCTTCTGTTTCTCAGGCCATTTTTTGTAATATTATATCTTTGCCATCAAAAATTGGTGTTCTTGGTTTGTTTTATGTTTTAGGCCTCATAATCTACAGAATAGAATGGGTAGTGGTGTATTTTTGTCCCTTGAGTGCAAGAAGACTTTGCAATGCTAAAGCATTGCAAAGCCGTCTTGCAGTAATTTATCAATTTTATTAACTTAGGTAAAATATCAGACATAACTCACATAAATTTATTTTTTTTTAAGTTTGCATTGGCTATAAAAAGAGGACATGCAGCAGCCAAAAGGACCATGCGGGAGGGCCAGAGAAACAGATTTTTAATTTTTTCAGGCCTAACTAAAATTTTTTTAATTTTTTGCCTTAAAAACACTGCTTATAACCTGTTAGCTTGACAATCACCAAAGTCCCCTTGTTTATATACCTTTTTGGTCTCAGTACATCCAATACAGGCATTTAATCTATTATATCCTGTTTGACTGAGCTCCATGAGCTCTGACAAACAAGATATAATAGAACAAGGGCAACGCAAAACGTGGTTCACTGCCCCCAACCCGGAGGCATGCTTGAAGTAGCCTTAAAGGTATCGTGTGTGGGACATGAACAATTTTCTAAGTCAAAAAAAGTGAAAAAAGGGCCATAACTCAGGGAAACATTATTGGAAGGAACCTGTTCTTTGTGCATATCTGTTCCCCATGTAGATCTATCAGCACCCCAAAGGAGATCCAAATCCGACCAATGGTTTTGAAATTACAATGCAAAACATTTGTATGGGATGGATGGACAACTGGATGGACAGATGGATGGATGGACGGACAGAAGGCTTCAACAGAAAGAAACAACCAAAGCCTCCTTCGGAGGTCAGGGGCATCACAAGATGGGCAAAATACAAAGCGTGTGCCAATGCTCGCAATCAGCCAAAAATTTTCTAAGTCGTGATAAAAGGCCATAACTGTGGAAAAAACTCAAGCTCCACAGGCATCGTTTCCCAATGATGCTCTATAGCAACACCACAGATCATTGAAATCAGAGTAGCAGTGGCTGAGATACAGACGGACGGACGAACAGATGGAGGTCTCCACTAGATACTCCCTTTGTCTTTTCAAGTCAGGGACATAATAAATCTTCAGTTTATCTCTAGAACACAGGCAAATAACCAAATCCCTGTTAATGGAATACTCCTGTTAATTGAATAATTTCACTGGTAAAGTGGTAAACAGGGTTTCCCAGTTGAGTGGAACCCTGTTAATTGAATAGGCACTTTGCCAACAAAAATTATTCAATTAACAGGAATATTCAATTAACAGGGATAATGTCACTTTCCTGTATTCTAGAGATAAACTTAGCATTTATTCTATTATATCTTCTTTGACAGAGCTCCATGAGCTCTGTCAAACAAGATATAATAGATTAAATGCCTATATTGGATGTACTGAAGACATATAGGTCTATAACCAAAGGAAAACTGGGGAGAGTCAGGGTAATTTCTTGACATTTTACAAGACTTTTTATTCAATTAACAGGAGTTCACTCTATAAGCTATATTCAATTAACAGGTCAAATTTGTACTGGAGGTATGATAAATGGTTTTGTACTTGGAAATTATATTCAATTAACAGGGATATACAATTAAGAGATATGGGCTCCACTGCACCATCTTCTATGGATTATACCCTGTAGTATTTACCTGTTGTAATGTAGACAACATTTTCATCAATAACTGTCAAATCGGCACCTTCTTCAATGACTTGTTGAGGATAGCTAACTTTGTCATCAATCTGCTGACTCGTAAAATCTTCAACATTCATGTGTGAGGTATCGATACCACAGGGTTCTACAGTTACTGTTACTGTTTCTGTTGTAGAATCTGGTAAAGGCTGACTCTCAACTTTTGCCTGAAATTTTGATGTTTTGAAAGCAATAAATCAAAAGTTCTTTGAATGTCTTGAGAATGAGTATCAATGAATCTTAAATTTTTTATACTGTACAGTACTGAGGATTAACCCCCTGCACACTGATGTCAAAATATCTAAAGTTCAAGGAGCAAATTTTTCCCATAATGCAACTAGAAATTTAACCAATTCAATCTTGTTTGACAGAGCTCATTGAGCTCTGTCAAACAAGATTGAATTGGTTAAATTCCCAGTTGCATTATGGGGAAAATGGCTACTTGAAATTTGGATATTTTTACATCAGAGTGAAGGGAGTTAAACATTTAAGGTTCCCCAGCAAATAATATGAACGAAGATTAATATACACCTGGAAATGAAATATTTTTTCCAAAAAAGTTCGTTCTGATTGATTGATGGATGCAATGGGATAGACACAAAAATGGGAAAATTTATAGAAATTTCTTTACTTATTATACCTAGTGTTCAACTGATGATCGGAAGCTGCCAACACAAATGGCAGAATTGTGGGCAATCAAATGACAACGGCAACGGCTCCTGGAACATTGGTTCAGCCGATTGTTTCCAAGCATTTTGTGATGATTTATAAACCACATTTTATTAACTTTTGCAATTGTTCAACTGTTAATGTAAAATGATGTCAATGATACCATTCAATAATGTTGAAGAACCACAACAATGTGTATTCTTAATCTCTCTAGACACCCCTTTATGGGATATACAAGTTACAAGTATAGCTTACAATTGAGAATACTTGTGACAATCGCCAGTTCATTCTGGAAAAATGAAGGTTGCACTCCAATGACTCCGGTCACAGTAAAAGTTAAAAAATTTATAGTAATTTATATATTTTTTATACTTACCAATGACCCAGACTTAGCTGGTGCTAATCTCCATAATTCAGGGCCAAACACAAATTTTGCCCCCCCAATCCCCAAAATTTGCATCAGAAACCGAAAAATACATGTCCTATATGGCCCTCCATACCTCGACTCCTCTGCGCATGCGCAGTGTCGAGGAGGTCCCAAAATTGGCGCCAATTATCATTCTTACAACCAGTGCCTGGTAAGCGTTATGTACTCAGCGGGGAGGTATGAGTTCCCAACTCCTGGGAGGGCCATCCCCGTCTGGGTCATTGGTAAGTATAAAAAATATATAAATTACTATAAATTTTTTAACATTTTTATACTGTACCAATGACCCAGACTTAGCTGAATAGTAAATAGGCTGGAGGGCCTAGGACATAAAGGAAAATCCAATAAGCTCAATTATGTATAATAGAATATCCTCTCCAGGAGAAAAGAAGAGATAGGCTTTACATGTATCTTTCCTATTTATAATAAAGAAGAAAGACACAACACCGATCAGTAATTGAGCATAATAATCAATGATCTCTATTAACATCCAGTATAACCCTTTATACTAATATTTTTAAAGGTAAGCCAATAAATAAAGGAAGTCCAGAGAAATGAGACTCTTTATATTCATTAAAAGTGTCCGAGGATTGTATATTAACGCTCGTTTAACACATGACATATACAAATGCTTCACACCGAGCTACACTTTAAAAATATTACATGGATGATTAAACATTATCTTTACACTTTAAAACCATCCCGGTACCGACTCAGAATTACTGACTCTGGGGGAGGTATTCCCTTGCTTTTCACTATAAAGCAGGTGACCTAAGGGAACACCTGCCCCCCCCCCCCTTCCCCTTGCCCTGGGTCAAATACCCCAGAGCGAAGAGGGCAGCAGGACAGAGTCACTGCCGGAACAGAAAGCCTACATAACTATAGTTGCAACTGTTTAGTGGACGATATTCTGAGCAACTGATAACGGACCTAAACAATGGAGGTCTCCAGAAATGGACTCAATATTTCTGAGATAAAAATTAGTGAATGTGGAAGGTTGAGACCAATATGCAGCCTTCATTAGATCAGTAATAGCAATACAATTAGCATAGGCCCAAGAAGTAGAAAGAGCTCTTACTTCATGGGCTGAGATCTTGAGTGCCGACTGCTGAGAAGAAGATAATTTTTCATAAGCAGTTCGAATAGTTAATTGAATCCATCTAGCAATAGAATGGACCATAATATCCTTTCTATTAGGCATCAAAGACAGAAAGAAACGTTTACGTCCCTTTCTGATAAACTCAGACCTACGTCTGTAAATACGTATTGCTCTAACAGGACACAGTAGAGGCCTACGCCCATCAGATGATGGAAGGGCCTTAATAATAACAGGTTAAAGGATACTTATTAGGAGCCTGATTCTTAGCCAAAAATCCAACATTAGTGGTAAAGGTAATAGTATTACCAACACTACGGTAGTGAGAATCCTCCACAGATAGTGCATGAAGCTCACTAACTCTTCTAGCAGAAGAGAAAGCTAAGAGAAAAGCTGTCTTATATGTTAAGAATTTGAAGTCAACTGTGTCAAGAGGCTCAAAAGGCGCTTCTTTTAGCTTAATTAGAACCCAGGCCAAATTCCACTTCGGAATTAATCTAAGGGTTCTAGGTCTATTTATCGAAAAATTCCTAACTAACTTTGATAAAGAGACATTAGTTCCAATTCTCAAGCTATCATGATGTGCATATGTATCAGATAGCATAGACCTATAACCCTTAATGGTGATAGGCTGCAGATTAATCTCATCAAACAAGTATACTAGAAAGTTTGCTATGTCTGGAATGGAGGGATCATAAATATCTACTGAATGATCCTCACACCACTGACAAAAGACCCTCCACTTAGCAGCATAGTTTAGCGAAGAGGAGGTCCTCCTGCAGTTAGAAATCGCATCCACTGCTCGTCCTGTAAAATGTTTTCCGTGCAAGAAGGACCGCACAATGGAAATACGTGAAGGTTTAGACCTTGCGGATTGTGATGGAGGATGCGCGATTTCCCTTGCGAAAGAAGATCCTCCCGTGGAGGAAGCTTCCTCGGCATGTCCCACAACAGACACCTCAGTAGATTTATCCCCGGTCTCTGTGGAGACAGAGATGCTACCAACAGAATCTTACATTGCGATTGTTTTATCTTGAGCAATATCTGCTGAATCAACGGCACTGGAGGATACGCATATCCTATCATTCCGTCCCAAGAGATCGAGAGAGCGTCTACTGCAAACGCTCGAGGATCCGGACAAGGTGACACATACGTCTGCAACTGATTGTTGAGATGTGTCGCAAATAAATCTATCATTGGCCGTTCCCATTGGTAGCAAATCTGATTGAATACTTGCTTGTTGAGAGTCCATTCTGACGGCAACAGGCGACCCCTCCGTAAAAGGGAGTCTGCTAAGACGTTCAGACGACCCGGAATATGACAGACGGAGAGAAGAATCTGATGTTCTAGTACAAACAGAAGAATTCTTTCCGTTAGATTGAGCAACGGAATGGAATGAGTGCCGCCTTGGTTCCGAATATACGCAACTACTGTCGTATTGTCGGACATAATGTGCACATGTGCATTCTGAATCACGTCTATCCAATGACGTAGAGCAAGCCAAATCGACATCATCTCTTTGATGTTGATGTGCTTGCTCAGAAACTGCGGATCCCAAAGACCCTGGCACTTCAAATCCAATGGGCTCAGTGTCGCGCCCCAGCCTGTTTGACTGGCATCCGTCATAATCGTAAAGCTCGGATCTGGCAACTGCAGTGGAACTCCCTGAGTTAACCACTGTATGTCTGCCCAAGTCTGAATCTCTTGTTTCACTTGGCTTGACAAGAGTATGTCCGTTTCGAGCGAATGAATCTTCACTCTCCAATTCTGAGTCAGATAGACCTGGAGAGGACGAGTGCGTAGCCGCCCCATCGGAATGAGATCCGAGGCAGCTCCGCACAGACCTATTAGTCTCATGAATTCCCTCGCTGACACTTTGTCTGAGTGAAGACAATAGCGAGCATAACAACTGACTAATTTCGCTCTGGTTAACGGCAGACGAACGAGATTGTTGTGCGTCTCGAAGCTCATTCCCAGGTGGGTAAATGACTTGGACGGCACCAGATCCGACTTCTCTTCGTTTACTATGAAACCGAGACGTCGGAGCAATAGAAGCAGATTGTGCATGTCGTTCTGAAGCGTTAACTCGTTGCCGTATCTCTGAAGAATATCGTCCAGGTAAGCCGACGTTACCGCAGACGAATGAGCTCGGAAATGAGTCATTACCGAGTTCATTACTCGAGTGAATGCCCAGGGCGCTAGATTCAGACCAAAGCACATCGCTCGGAACTGATAAACAACACCAAGTACAGCGAAGCGAAGATACTTTCGGAATGCCGGATGTACCATGACGTGAAAGTATGCATCCTTGAGGTCTATGCTCGCAGCATAGTCGTTCACTCGAATGCTCGCTCTGACCGATCGAATGGTCTCCATATAAAACTTTGGAGCCACGATCAGCTTGTTTATCCAGCTTAAGTTGATCACTGGACGGAACGAGCCGTCTGGCTTCGGAACCAGAAAAAGATGGCTGTAGAAACCTGGAGATTCCTGGTTTTCTACGACCTCTATCGCGTTCTTCGTTAAAAGAGACTGGACTTCTGATAGAAGTGCCGTTCTTTTCTGACAATTTGATGGAAGCTGAGTCTATCTTGGACTTCGAGTTAACGGAGGCTTGCCTTTGAAGGACAGTTTTAGTCCTTCTGAAATAACCCCTAGAACCCAAGGGTCCTCCGTAATTGATTCCCAATTGCTTGAGAAACTCGACAGTCTTCCGCCCACCGGAACGCGACAGAGGTCTAGACCATCACTTCCTGGATCCGCGAGGCTTGCGTTAGGAGAAACCACGTCCTCCGCGACCCGCACCTCGCCCCGTCGGCCTAGGGGCGTCTGACCGGTTATTTCGGCCAGCATAACGGCCCCTAGTCGAGTCGCTACTCTGCCGGTCTCTAGAGTAAGACCTAGAGGACGCATAGGAACCTCTATAGGAACTTCCCCTGGACGAGCTCGTCCGGAAGTGCCTGGCCTACTCTTGTCTGCTGGTTCCGATTTCTTGGAAGCAGACTTAAACAACAGAGAGTCCGAAGCTTTCTTTGTTAATTTATCATATATATCAGAAAGCTTGCCACTGAAGAGAAACTCTCCAGAGACCGGAGCGACTCTAAGAGAGTTTTTCACCTTACTGTCCACGCGTGTGGAAGTAGCCAAGGCCGCGTCACGTCGAGCTAACTCCAGATTTGCCACTGAAAGGGCGGAGTTATAAGTGGAAAACGCTATGGCCCTGGACAGAACTCTTAAAGACGTTTGTACGTCTTGAAATTCAGGTCCTTCAAAGCGTAATGACAACGCTCTAGTAAGGTGATCTGCGTAGGAAAGAGCGTCTAAACTAGCTCTGTTAGACGATATCGTCGTTTCCATCGTAGATGACGGAAGTGACATAGACGACGGCATGGATATATCAAGGTCTTCAGCCTGGTCGTCTAAACGCAGAGGAACTCTCTGGATGCCCTGACCTGCCGTATCAAACTTGTTCCTTTGATTAATAAACGGCAGCTGTACAGCAGATGCCGGTAGGAAGGCTGACCTGCCCGTCTTGTTGGCAAGCTTATCAATAGCGTCATTCAATAACTCAAAAATCCGAGAGACATTCCTGGATTGTGATGGAAATTCCGGGACAATGTCCCTAAACCGATTAAAAAACTCGGTGTCCAGTGGCGCTATCACCCTCCTATCCGGCTGCGCAGCATTTTGGTCTGGCGGAACAACTTCTGGAAGATAATACCGGATGAATTCTACGGCTATTTTATGTTGTTCCGAAAGGGAAATATCTAATTCATCAGAATCCCTTTCGCCATCCTGCCGGACCTCATGTAAATCATGTAAATCTCGGTCGTCCGCACAGGATCCAGCGGCGGAACCTACCGACCCAGCATCTTCTGACATTTCATGTTCCGACAGAGGTTCTGACGGTTGCTGGGATGCTGCGATTAACCTTGCTATCTGTGATAGCACATCCGTTACAGAGGCCTGGGGAGCGGCGGTCTTACTGGATTTAGCCGCCGGAAGCTCCCTGGACGTTGCATCCTGCATACATCTTTTATGTGAACGTCTGGATGAAGAAGGCCTCGAATCCCTGGCTACCGGATGGCGTGACCTGATCGCCGAGGAATCCCTGGTCGGCGAAGCTGACTGTAATTCACTGGTCACATAGCCAAGGTGCGGTCGAGTGTGCTGCTGAGAGGATATGGAAGCCTTATAGGTAGCCTCGGCGGACTGCCTATATACCGGAGCATCCCGAGCAGCGGACGTATGCTCCGACTGCGTAACACTACGGACTACAACATCTGGTCCTAGATGCTGTTGTCTGAGAGAGGGACCTCTCTCGCTTGCAGCCCGTGTCGAACTAGACAAGCTAAACACCGGACTGTCAGGCTTCCTCCGATCCATCCTCCTTTCCGTCGTCACTGGGTGTGCACGTGGATGTTTTATAGTGCTCGCAACACCCGACTCTCTCTGCTGGACCGCAACGGATGAACCAGAGTGCTGCCCCATTCGGTGAATGGACGCAGCCCCGGTCGAGCTAGCAGACGTCAATCCCTTCGGGTTCCTTTCAGGGAATTGACGAATCTCCATGAGCACTTTTGCCGCTAGCTCTTCACTTGTATGTGACGACGGAGGCACACTTCTGGACGACATCACGGAAACATCACCCTGTTCTTGTTCTTCTGAAAAAGACAGTGAAACACTAGAGTGACTCTGAGGAGAAAGAACCGGAATGGATCTTTCTCCAGGAACAACATACCGTGACACACGTTTCCAACGTTTTTCATCCCATTTGAAACACACAGAACAAAGATCAGTACGAGTACAGAGAGAACAATTAATACAGAGATCATGAGAATCATAGGAAGACTTCCTCCTATTACAATTTGAACAATAATCATTCATAGTTGAAATGTAAACAATCAAAGTACTCGCACTAATCCTTGAAAATAAAGATATATAATACAACAATCCATTATATTCATTAATAAATAATGATTTGAAAAAAAAATTTTTTTTTTTTAAAAAAAAAAAAAAAAAAATTTTTCAGAAGAGCCCAAGTTCCCAAAGGGAACCCTGAGCCCAATGGATCCCAAAAAAGCCTGAGTGTGGACAAAAATTTAAATTCATTTTGAAAAAATTAATGAGACACTTACGGACAATAATAATGTATCTTACTATGAATAAGAGATGCAGAAGACAAAAAATCACTATCAGCAGTAACTGTTGTCAACCTAAGCAAAAGTGTCAACAAACCGGAAACATGACTCCAGGCACTGAAACAACATGGCCCGAAATCAGTCACCAATTAAAACACTATCTGATGCAAAACAGAGGCTTCCACAGAAGAAACTGTAGAACATCAGATGGTAGATGCAGACCAAAACGCCTAAACACCCCTAGGGTGAGGACGTAAACATGGGGAAAAAACAGAAATAAATCTGTTACGAAGCCAAAACTCCCAAGAAATTTTAGTAATAAACATTACACAAAATTAAGCCAAAACATGGGAGAATAGCTAGGGGGGAATAAGGAAGGTAGAGAGGAAACACTGATCAAACAATGGTACTTCATAGCAAGAATGACAACATCAGGGCTATGCCTTGAAAAAAGGCAACTAGAAATAATTTCATAAAATAATTTTAAGTTACAGCCCTGAACATTTTCTTGCACCAAATATTTTCCTCTCCTCCTAATGTATCCTCTTTATTTCCACCATTTCACTCATGAATATGTGTCTGGCATCATAAAAACTGAGATTTGAAAGCACAAATAACAGAGAAGTGTGACTGTTTTGAGGGCCAAACTGAGAATGATAATTGGCGCCAATTTCGGGACCTCCTCGACACTGCGCATGCGCAGAGGAGTCGAGGTATGGAGGGCCATATAGGACATGTATTTTTCGGTTTCTGATACAAATTTTGGGGATTGGGGGGGCAAAATTTGTGTTTGGCCCTGAATTATGGAGATTAGCACCAGCTAAGTCTGGGTCATTGGTACAGTATAAAAATATTACCAGTTGTGCACACTTGGGTGGTCAATGTGGCTCTGAGAGAGCCACATTTACCACCCAAGTGTGCGCGACTGGTAATTTTTACAGGACCTGAGTCAACGTTTAACACTGTGAAATATGCTCAATTTGATGTAGTTCTTTCTAGTCTTAACTTATCTAGTAGTGAACGGACAGTAAACACTGTAAAATTATGTTCAAATTAATGTAGTTCTTTGCAAGCCTCGACTCGTCTAGTAGTGCACGGTATTACAATCAGAATCGGCTGATTGCGGGCTCAAATGACCAGTAAACGGACAGCAGCCATTTTTGGTAATCGGTTGAACATTAATTATACCTAGGCCTATAAAAAATTTCTTGTTTCTCAGACAATTTTCTCTTAATCTAATGATTTTTTTTTAAGCAGTAATTTTATTCCCTTTAAGATAAAAAGGGTTTGGACAGCAGGCTAAGCCTATATAAATGTCCCCCTACAAAAATATTCAATTCTAACACAAAACATTGAAATGATGCATGCTCTATTAAGGAATTTAGTACACATAAACTGAATGAAAGTGTCAGTGACACTGTAGCTCAACTTGTTAAGACATGTACATGTATAGTATGTGACACAGCAATGACAAACATCTAGGTAATGACCTGATAACAAAGGTACATATAAAGTATTGTAACGGTCTGTACATAAATACTGACTGTAGCCTGTAACAAATGTATAGGTAAAGTATTGTAAAGGTGCATGACAGTCAGATGCTAAACTAGAAAAGAAATCTTTTGAGTCCCTGAGTGGGTCTGACTGAACCCCAAAATATTTGTTCTCATAGCACAGTGAAAACAAAGGCACCCCCAAAACACACTCATACTTTCCCAAGCTGAAAACAAAGGTGCCCAAGAAGTTTCGTGAAGATCAGTTCATAAATACCAGCTGTATAGAAGTTGTGACAAAAAACTGATTGGATCTAATTTCGGCACAAAGTTAAAAAATTTATAGTAATTTATATATTTTTTATACTTACCAATGACCCAGACATAGCTGCTGGTGCTAACTCTTAAAATATAGGGCCAAACACAAATTTTGCCCCCCAATTCCCAAAATTTGCATCTAAAACCAAAGAAAACATGTCCTGAAAGGCCCTCCACACTTCGCCCCTACTGCGCGTGCGCAGTGTCAAGGACGTTCCGAAATTGGCGCCCTTAATCATTCTAATAACCAGTGCCTGGTAAGCGCTATGTACTCAGCGGGGAGGCAAGAGTTCCCAACTCCTGGGAGGGCCATCCCCGTCTGGGTCATTGGTAAGTATAAAAAATATATAAATTACTATAAATTTTTTAACATTTTTATACTGTACCAATGACCCAGACATAGCTGAATAGTAAAAAGGCTGGAGGGCCAAGGACATAGAGCAAAATGGAATACGCTCAATAAAATAAAATAGAGTCATCCCCTGTAGGGAAAAAGAAGTAATAGGCCTTACATGTATCTTTCTTATTTATGATAAATTAGAAAGATACAACACCTTCCAAAATTGAGCTTCATACATCCATGTACTCTATTAATATCCAATATAATCCTTATACTAATAATTTTTAAAGTAAGCCAATAAATAAAGTAAGTCTAGAGAATAGAGACTCTTATACTCCTAAAAGAGTCTGAGGATTGCATAATCATGTCCGTTGACATATGCAATATACAAAAGCTATACTTTAAAAACTAAGACTTGAATGAATTTTAAAAACCTAAACTTCTCACTAAACAACCATCCCAATAACAGCTCAGAATTACTAACTCCGGAGGAGGTATCCCCTTGTTTTCATAGTAAAACAGGTGACCCAAGGGAACACCCTCCCCCCCCCCCCCTTTTTCTTGCCCTGGGTCAAATAGTCCAGAGCGAAGAGGGCAGCAGAACGGAGACACTGCCGAAACAGACAGCCTACCTAGCTATAGTAGCAACTGTTAAGTGAATGACATTCTGAGCAGTAGATAATAGACCTAACAATAGAGGCCTCCAGAAATGGACTCGATATTTCTGAGATAAAATTCATGAATGTGGATGGCTGAGCGCAATGAGCGGCCTTCAAAATCTATAATAGCGACACTATTAATGTAAGCCCAAGAAGTAGAAGAACTCTTACTTCATGAGCCGAAATCTTAAGCAGAACTGCTAAGTCAATGATATACCATAAGCAGTACCGATAGTTAATAGAATCCATTAACAATAAAATGGAGCGTAACGTCCTTCTACTAGGCATCAAAGACAGAAGAAGCTTACGCCCATAGTAATAAACAGATATCTGTTTATAAATACATATAAACTGTACCCGGAAAGAGTAAAGGCCTATGCCCATACGAAGACAGAGGGACCTTAAAAAAATAGGTTCCGGATAATAGGAGCCTAACTCTTATGCAAAAATCCAACCTAAATAGTAACGGAAGTAGTGATTCCGAAACTACGAAAGTGAAAATCATCCATCGATAGTGCATGAAACTCACTGACTCTACAGTAAAAGAGAAACCAACAGAATTACTGTCTAAAAGGTCAGAATTTGAAAACTACTGTTTCCAGAGGCTCAAATGATTACTTAGCTAAATAAGAACCGAAGTTAAAATCCATATAGGAATTTAATCTAAAGATTCTAAGTCTATTTATCAAAAAGTTACTAACTGACTTAGATAAAGAGACAAAAGACTCAATTGTAAACTATCGTAGAGTGCATAGGTATGAGGTAACATAAACCTATAACCTAAATAATAACAGGCTGCAGTAGATCTTGTGAAACAAGTATACTAAAAAATTGCAATGAGTAGTATGGAGGGATCAACAATATGAACATAATGATCCCTACACCACGACGGAAGAGCCTCCACTTTAGCCGCATAGAATAGCGAAGAAGAGGATCTCCTATAGTAAGAAATCGCGTCCAAAGCTCGTCCAGTACAGTGCTTACAATGCAATACGGACCACACAACGAAATACATGAAGGTTGCGACCTTGCGGGTTGTGATAAAGATGACACGATTTACCCAGTGAAAAAAGATCCTCACATAGAGGAAGATTTCACGTTAAGACCCACAGTAGACAAGAGAGTAAATTACCCATGATCTCTGTGAAGATAGAGATGCTATCAACAGAAATGTATTGTGGTTGTTTATCTTAGCAATACCTGCTGAAACAACAGCGCCGGAGGATACGCGTATCCTATCATTCCGTCCTATAGATCAATAGAGCGTTAACAACATTAGCTCAGAGATCTGGACAAGCCAACACATACGTCTGCAATTGATTAGCAAGCTGTGTCGTAAATAAATCATCATTGGGCGCTCCCATAGATAGCAAATCTGATTGAATACTTGTTTGTTGAGAGTCCATTCTGACAGCAACAAGCGACCCGTAAGAGAACGGGAGTCCAGTAAAACAATCAGACGACCCGGAATATGACGGACCAAAACAGAACTTGGTGTACTATAACCAACAGACGGATTCTTTCCATTAAATTGAATAACGGAAACGAAAGAGTGCCTCCCTGGTTCCGGAGATACGCCACTACTGTCGAATTAAAGGACAGGATTTGGGCATGCGTTTCTGAATAATGTTCATGCAATGACATAAAGCAAGCCTAAAAAATATTATTCCGCGGAAGAAAACTGATTGCTAAGAGACTGCGGAACCCAAAGACCCTGGCACTTCGAATCCGTAGGGATCAGTATTATATCCCAATCTGTTTGACTGGCAACCGTCATAACAGCCACACTCGGGTCCGGCAACTGCGGTGGCACTCTCTGAGTCAACCACCGAATGTTTGCCCCAGTCTGAATCTCTTGTAACACTAGATAGACAAGAGAACGTGAAAATCGAGCAATTCATGGATTGCCTAAAAGTTGCCGTCGAAGAGAAGGTCCTCCGAGAACGAAGCGACTCTGAGAGAGTTCTTAACCTTACTATCCACGCGTGTGGATGTAGCTAGGGCTGCGTCACGTCTAACCAACTCCAATCAGCCACTGAAGGGCGGAGTTATACGTGAACAAACTACTGCCCTCAAAAGAAATTACATTGAGAATAATATCCCGTAAATCTTTTCTTGAAGACGTAATGATAACGCCTCAGTAAGGTGGATTACGTATGATAAAACGTCTAAGTTAAGTCTACTATACATCATGTCGTTTCCAACATTGAAATTGGAAAAGACATAAACGGCGAAAAAGAATATATACAGTCTTTAACCACACCGTCTAGACGCATATGAACTCTCGGTATGCCCTGCTCTGCCAAAATAAACTATTCATATAAATGATAAAATGGCAGAAATGAGCAACGCGGACAAGAAACTAAACTATCATGGTTGGTAGCAGGCTTGTATATATATATAAATAGCGTCGAAAAATAAAACACATGTTGTAATGACAATATTGGACTGCGTCGGTAAGTCAGGGACAGTGTCCCTGAACCGATCAAAAAATCCAAGTCCAATGACGCTATAAGTCTCTTATCCAAGATCGCAGCAATGAAGTCCGAAATAACAATCACTGGAAGATAATGCCAGAAGATATGAAAGGCAGCTTCCGATACTACTAAAGGGAAAACTCGAAATCTTTCGAATCCCTTTCGCCATCCTGTCGGACCCTATAAAGCGTTCGGTCGTCCGTACCTGATGCAACCGCGGACCGCACCGACCCAGCGCCGTCGGATAATTCCTGATTCGACCAAGAAACTGTCAATTGCTGGGATGCTGCGAAACAACTGTGCTAACTCGGATAGCACGTCTGTCACTGAGGCCTGAGGAGAAGCGGTCTTACGATGCATTGCCGCTGGAAGCTCCGTGATCGTTACCCCGTACATACTACCAATATGCGAGCGAACGGAGTGTATAGGCCTCGTGTCCCTTGGCTACCGGATGGCGCGACCTATTCGCCGTGGAATCACTGAATGACGAAACTGATCGGATACTCGAGGTCACGTAGCCAATGTGCGGTCGTGTGCCCTGCTGTGAGGATGAGGAAGCATTAAGGACAGTCTCTCGGACTGTCAATATAACGGAGCGTCCCGATCGACGGACATATGCTCCAAATGTAAAATATCTGAACTACAACATGCGGTCCCCTATGTTGTTGGACGAGAGAGGGACCTCTCTCGCTCACAGCCCGGACGGAACTGGACAAGCCAGGAACCGGACTCTCGCTCGCCCGGACGGAACTGGACAAGCCAGGAACCGGACTAACAGGCTTCCTCCGATCTGTCCTCAATCTGCCGTCACTGGGTGAGTACTAAAGTAATTAAAGTGCTCGCATCACCCAAATCTCCTTCCTAGACCGCAACGGACGAACCCGGCAGCCGAACTATTCAATGAATGTACGCTACACCGGGTGAGCTAGCGAATGTCACTCCGTAGGCGATAGACATACTCCATGAGCACTTATTGCCGCTAGCTCTTCATTAACTATGACGACGGAGGCACACTTTTGAAAGACATCTCCATAACTCTGCGAACAAGAAACCAGAAATGCTTGGTTATAGCAAGCATAAAATAATAATATATATAGCGTCGTTCAATAATTCGAAAGTTTGTGTGACATTATTGGACTATGTCGGAACTGAGGGACGATGTCACTGAACCGAACCAAAAATTTATAAGTCCACCGACGCTATCAGTTTCTTATCCGGCATCGCAGCATTCTGGTCCGACGAAAGAAGCTGTAGAAGACCAAGTCAGATGACATACACAACAGCATATGTTGTTCCGAAAGGGAAAGCTCGAAATCCTCCAAATCCCTTTCGGTATCCCGTCGGACCGGATGAAACTTTCGGACGTCCGTACCCGCTTCCGCGGAGCGTCCCGACCCAGCATCGTCGGATAAAATATATGCGACAGATTCAGTTGATGCTGGGATGCTGCGATAAACTGTGCTATTAAGGAAAGCATGTCCGTTCCCGCGGCCTGTGCAGTAGCGGTCTTACGATGCATTGCCGCCGGAAGCTCCGTGTACGTTGACTCCCGCACACTTCCTATGCGAACGTCCGGAGTCTGCAGGCCTCGTGTCCCTGGCTACCGGATGGTGTGACCTGGTTGCCGAAGAATCCTTGATCGGCGAAGCTGGTAATATATCGGCGGTCACGCAGCCAAGGTGCGGTCGTGTGCGCTGACGAGAAGAGGAAGCCTTAGCAGTCTCCGCGGACTGCCTATACAACGGAGCGTCCCGAGCGACGGACGTATGCTCCGCTTGCGACACATTTTGTACCACAACATCTGGGGCCAGATGTTGTTGAACGAGAGAGGGGCCTCTCTCGCTTGCCGTCCGGATGGACCGGAACGAGCTATGAACCGGACTAAAAGGCTTCCTCCGTTCTCCCTCCGATCCGCCGTCACTGGGTGTGCATTAGGTTAATTTATAGTGCTCGCATCACCCCAAAATTCCTTCTAGACCGCAACGGACGAACCCGGCTGCCGAACCATTCGGTGAATGGACGCTACACCGGGCGAGCTAGCGGACGTCAAAGGCCGTCGAACCTACTAGGGTCCTCTTAGGCAATTGGCGTATTTACATGAGCACTTTTCCGCTAGTCCTTCATTAATTGTGACGACGGAGGCACACTGTTGGAAGACATCACAGATACATCACCCTAATCTTGATCGTCTGAAATAGAAATTGATAAAGTAGAGTGACCCTGCGGGGAAAGGACCGGAGTGTCCAAATCCCCAATAACATACCGTGACATACGCTTCCCATATTGTCATCGAAATCATACGATACAAAACAGGAGTTAATGCGAGTACACTGACCACATATAGAATGATTATAAAGTCAGAGGAAGACTTCCTCTTAATACAATTGATCAATATCCTTTCAATGTGAAAAGAAAACAAGTCCTGATACTCGCACTAACCCCTGGCAATCAAAATACATAATAATAATATGATCCATTAATATAGAAAAAATAACTGAAATCAAAATATTTCGAAAAAATATTTTTTCAGAACAGCCCAAGTTTCTGAAAAGTAACGTTGAGCCCCAATGGATCCCAAGCCTAAGTGTGGACAAAAATTTTAAAAATATTTTAAACAATTTATTCAACACTTACGAACAATAATAATGTATCTAGTTATGATTAAAATAACATCAAGATATTATTTTCCAGAAATCCCCCCCTCACACAGAGGGCTGTTGTAAATGTAAACAATGAGTGTAAAAACACTAAAATAAGACTCCAGGCACCCAGGCCCGAAATCAGTTACCAAAAATACACTATCTGATGCAAAACAGAGACTTCCAGGGAAGAAACTGCAGAACATCAGATGGTAGATGCAGAACACAACGCCTAACCACCCGTAGGTGAAGACGTAAACATGGGGAAAAGAACAGAATTCATTCTGTTATTCAGCTAAAACTCCCAAGAAAATTTAGTAATAATAATTACAAAAACTATGCCAAAAGCATGGGAGAATAGCAAGGGGGGACTTAAAGGACAGGGAGAGAGGAAAACACTTAAAACACAGTGTAACTAAATAATCAGAAAGACAACAAAATGGCTGCTGCCTCGAAAATAGGTAACTTAACATAATTTCATTAAAAAATTTTAAGTTACAGCCCTGATAATATTCTGTCACACATTTTTTTCCTCTCCTCCTTCTCTATCCTCCTTAGAATCACCATTTCACTAATATTTATGTGTCTGGCATCATTTAAACTGAGATTTATAAGCACAACGATCAGTCAGATGTTAACTGATGAAGGGCCAAACTTAGAATGATTAATGGCGCCAATTTCGGAACGTCCTTGACACTGCGCATGCGCAGTAGGGGTGAAGTGTGGAGGGCCTTTCAGGACATGTTTTCTTTGGTTTTAGATGCAAATTTTGGGGATTGGGGGGCAAAATTTGTGTTTGGCCCTATATTTTAAGAGTTAGCACCAGCAGCTATGTCTGGGTCATTGGTACAGTATAAAAATATGGCCACTGGCAGCCATCTTGAATTTTGGACCGCACCCAGAAACACTCGTTCTCGTCCCAAGGTGATAACAAAGGTACCCAAGAAGTTTCGTGAAGATCGGTTCATAAATACAGCCTCTAGCCCGAGCCGTATTGACATGTGCACTTACAGTGTATAAGTAGCACTGAATAAATCAAAGTTCATCTAATTTTCATAATTTCCGCACGAGAAAAAAACCTGTACTATATGTGATGAATTCCATGTTACTAAACATTCATACAAAAATTTATTCAAATCAGAACTTTCATACAGAAGTTCTGTACAAAAGACTGATTGCACTAATTCTGGTACAAAATGGCTGCTGGTGGCCATCTTGAATTTTGGACCACACCCCAAAACACTCGTTCTCATCCCACGGTGATAACAAAGGTTCTCAAGAAGTTTCGTAAAGATCGGTTCATAAATACGGCCTCTTGCCTGAGCTGTATATAAGTTGTGTACAAATCAAAGTGTCAATGACACTGTAGCTCAACTTGACAAACTTGAACTTGGTAAGTTATAAATGAAATGGCAAAATTGAAGAACAGAGTAATCCATCAATTTTTAAATGTAAACTGTAAGACTTGCTAAAGGAAGAATGTTGATACACAAATGCAGTAAATTCAGAGGTTACTGTAAATGGCAACCTTTTTCACAGAAATGAATGCTAATCAATAGTTCTTATTGAAAGGTCTTGTCTAATGAGCACACCAAGTTAAACAAGCATACCAGGTTTCAAAGCAATCCAATCATAAATGTGCCCTGTAGGGTGTGCCAAAGAGAAATATTGAGGTCTGACTAAACTAAGTTCTAAGAACGTTGGCTGCGGCAACATTTTCTTAAGGAAATTGAAGAAAATCGACAGCTTCCATCTAGAGGTCACCCCAAACAAGCATGCCAGGTTTCAAAGCAATCCAATCATAAGTGTGCCCTGTAGGGTGTGCCAAAGAGAAATATTGAGGTCTGACTAAACTAAGTTCTAAGAACGTTGGCAGCGGCAACATTTTTCGATGGAAATGGAAGAAAATCGATAGCTCCCATCTAGAGGTCTCCCCAAACAAGCATACCAGGTTTCAAAGCAATCCGATCATAAATGTGCCCTGTAGGGTGTGCCAAAGGGAAATATTGAGGTCTGACTAAACTAAGTTCTAAGAATGTTGGCCGTGGCAACATTTTTTGACGGAAATGGAAGAAAATCGATAGCTCCCATCTAGAGCTCACCCCAAACAAGCATGCCAGGTTTTAAAGCAATCCGATCATAAATTTTCCCTGTAGAGTGTGCCAAAGAGAAATATCGAGATCTTCTGACTGAACTAAGTTCTAAGAACGTTGGCCACGGCAACATTTTTTGACGGAAATTGAAGAAAATCGATAGCTCCCATCTAGAGGTCACCCCAAACAAGCATGCCAGGTTTAAAAGCAATCCGATCATAAATGTGCCCTGTAGGGTGTGTGCCAAAGAGAAATATTGGGGTCTTCTGACTAAACTAAGTTCTAAGAACGTTGACCGTGGCAACATTTTATGACGAAAATTGAAGAAAATCGATAGCTCCCATCTAGAGGTCTCCCCAAACAAGCATACCAGGTTTCAAAGCAATGTGCTCATAAATGTGCCCTGTAGGGTGTGCCAAAGGGAAATATTGAGGTCTGACTAAACTAAGTTCTAAGAACGTTGGCCACGGCAACATTTTTTGATGGAAATTGAAGAAAATCGATAGCTCCCATCTAGATGTCACCCTAAACAAGCATACCAGGTTTCAAAGCAATCCAATCATAAATGTGCCCTGCAGGGTGTGCCAAAGGGAAATATTGTGGTTTGACTAAACTAAGTTCTAAGAACATTGGCCGCGGCAAACTTTTTTTGTCGAAAATTGAAGAAAATCGATAGCTCCCATCTAGAGGTGACCCCAAACAAGCATACCAAGTTTCAAAGTGATCTGATCATAAATGCGACCTGTGAGGTGTGCCAAAGGAAATTGTGGACGTACATACTAACATACTAATGTACGTACGTATGTACGCCGAAGGACGAGAAGTGATGGCAATAGCTCAGCTTGACATTGTCAAGTTGAGCTAAAAACTGATTAGACCTAATTTCAGTACAAAATGGCCACTGGCAGCCATCTTGAATTTTGGACCGCACCCAGAAACACTCGTTCTCGTCCCAAGGTGATAACAAAGGTACCCAAGATGTTTCGTGAAGATCAGTTCATAAATACAGACTATAGCTTGAGCCGTATTGACATGTGTACTTACTGTGTGTAAGTAGCACTGAAAAAATCAAAGTTCATCTAATTTGCATAATTTCTGCACAAGAAAAAACCCTGTATTATATGTGATGTATCCCATGGTACTAAACATTCATACAAAAAATTATTCAAATCGGTGCTTTCATATGGAAGTTCTGTGCAAAAATCTGATAGCACCTAATTTTGTACAAAATTGCTGCCAGTGGCCAACTTGAATTTTGGATCAGACCCCAAAACACTCGTTCTCGTCCAATGGTCAAAACAAAGGTACCCAAGAAGTTTCGTAAAGATCGATTCATAAATACAGCCTCTAGCCCGAGCCGTATTGAATTGTTGATGGACAGACAGACAACTGGCCATGGCATAAGCTCGAATTTGGCTTCGCCAAAGTTGAGCTAAAAAAACAATAATTAAAGTAATAAATTTTTATTTCCTTTTCAATGGGTAAAGGGTTAATTATTTACAGTTTATTAATTTGATAGAAGTCTACAAACTAGAGTGATGTCACGCATGCAGCCCGACTGTCCCAGGAATGGCAATGCTCAGGCACAAAATAGTTGGAGCCATTTTTTGTTAATAGTTTACCTAACGAATCTGCCATATCTACACTCGTGATATACAAAATTTGCTATTCAAATTTTATTTTTTCATTTCTCTACTTCAAAACATACCTCATGACCTATTAATGGAACAAACTTGATGAGCTTGTTCCAATAAGGAGTAATAAGCCATGGTTAGAAGTAAATAAATGAAAGAGTCAATGACTCTGTAGCTCAACTTGGATATGACAGGAATTAGTACTTGCTGTGACCAAGACAACTGAATAATGAATATGACAGGAATTAGTATTTGTTTTGGCCCAGTCAACAATAATAAAAGAATTACAAGGTGACTGTAATGGACTACAGATTAAGACCAATCATTGTAGATTATTATTTTTGTGTGGAAATTTTCAGTCCCAAACAAAATATTTTCAGACTAAAATTTTTTCTTCTTCTTCTTAAAATTGACCAAAATGCATCAAAACAAAAAACTAATTTCTGGATTTTGGTCCAAAATTTTCTAAGTCCCACCCGGACCCCAAATTTTCAGTGTAAAAAAAAATTATTTTTTTTTGTCTTAAAATTGACCAAAACGCATAAAAAACCAAAAAACTAATTTCCGGATTTTGGGCCAAAATTTTCTAAGTCCCACCCAGACCCCTAATTTGCATAATTTATTCACGAGAAAAACTCTGTATTATATGTAATGTATCCCATGGTACTAAACATTCATACAAAAATTTATTCAAATCAGATCTTTCATTTGGAAGTTCTGCGCAAAAATCTGATTGCACTTAATTTTGAACAAAATGGCTGCTAGCGGCCATCTTGAATTTCAGACTGGACCCCAAAACACTCCTTCGCGTCCCACAGTGATAACAAAGGTACCCAAGAAGTTTCGTGAAGATCGGTTCATAAATACGGCCTCTAGCCCGAGCCGTATTGGGATTTGCACTCACAGTGCTGAAAGTAACACTAAATAAATCAAAGTTAGCCTAATTTGCATAATTTACGCACAAGAAAAAAACCTGTAATATATGTAATGTATCCCATGGTACTAAACATTCATACAAAAAGTTAAAAAATTTATAGTAATTTATATATTTTTTATACTTACCAATGACCCAGACTTAGCTGGTGCTAACTCCAACAAAACCAGGGCCAAACACAAATTTTGCCCCCCAATCCCCAAAATTTGCATCCAAAACAAAAAGAAATCATGTCCTAAAGGACCTCCATAGTACGCCTCTACTGCGCATGCGCAGTGACGCAGTCGTCCCGAAATTGGCGCCAATTATCATTCTTACTGGCAGTGCCTGGTCAGCGCTATGTACTCAGCGGGGAGGCAAGAGTTCCCAACTCAGGGAGGGCCATCCCCGTCTGGGTCATTGGTAAGTATAAAAAATATATAAATTACTATAAATTTTTTAACATTTTTATACTGTACCAATGACCCAGACTTAGCTGAATAGTAAACAGGCTGGAGGGCCTAGGACATAGAGGAAAATCCAATAAGCTCAATTATAAATAAAGAGGTAACCCCTTAAGGAGAAAAGGAGTATTAGGCTTTACATGTATCTTTCTTATTTAATATTAAATTAGAAAGATACACTACCCTTAATAATTGAGCACAATAACATTCATGTTCTCTATTAACATCCAGTATAACCCTTATACTAATTATTTTAAAGCAAGCCAATAAATAAAGTAGTCCCAGAGAATTGAGACTCTTTATAATCATTTAAAAGTGTCCGAGTATTGTATATTAAAGCCCGTTTGACACTTGACATATACAAATGCTTCACACCGAGCTACACTTTAAAAATAAGACATGAATGAAATTAAACATTAATATTACACTTTAAAACCATCCCGGAAGCGACTCAGAAATACTGTCTTGGAGGAGGCATTCCCTTGCTTTTCACTATAAAGCAGGTGACCTAAGGGAACACCCGCCCCCCCCCCCCCCCCCCCCCCCCCCCCTTCCCCTTGCCCTGGGTCAAATAGCCCAGAGCGAAGAGGGCAGCCGGACGGAGTCACTGCCGGAACAGAAAGCCTGCATAACTATAGTTGCAACTGTTTAGTGGACGACATTCTGAGCAACAGATAACGGACCTAAACAATGCAGGTCTCCAGAAATGGACTCAATATTTCTGAGATAAAAATTAGTAAATGTGGATGGCTGAGACCAATAAGCAGCCTTCATTAAATCTGTAATAGCAACACTATTAGCATAAGCCCAGGAAGTAGAAAGAGCTCTTACTTCATGAGCAGAAATCTTAAGCACAGACTGCTGAGAAGAAGATAAATCTTCATAAGCAGTACGGATAGTTAACTGAATCCATCTAGCAATAGAATGGACTGAAATGTCCTTTCTATTAGGCATCAAAGACAGAAAGAAACGTTTCCGTCCCTTTCTGATGAACTGAGATCTCTGTTTATAGATACGTAGTGCTCTAACAGGACAGAGTAAAGGCCTACGCCCGTCTGAAGACGGAAGAGCCTTAATAACAATAGGTTCCGGATATTTATTAGGAGCCTGATTCTTAGCTAAAAAACCCACATTAGTAGTGAAGGTGATAGTGTTCCCAACACTACGATAATGAGAATCATCCACCGATAGTGCATGAAGCTCACTGACTCTTCTGGCAGAAGAGAAAGCTAAGAGAAAAGCTGTCTTATAAGATAAGAATTTGAAATCTACTGTCCCAAGAGGTTCAAATGGCTTTTCCTTCAATTTAAGGAGAACCCAAGCTAAATTCCACTTAGGAATTAATCTAAGAGTTCTGGGTCTATTTATCGAAAAGTTCTAACCAATTTCGATAAAGAGACATTAGATCCAATTTGTAAACTATCATGATGTGCATAGGTATCAGATAACATAGATCTATAACCCTTTATAGTAACAGGCTGCAGTTTGATTTCGTCAAACAAGTATACTAGAAAGTTTGCAATGTCTGGTATAGAGGGATCAAATATATCTACAGAATGATCCCTACACCAACGACGGAAAACCTTCCACTTAGCCGCATAGTTTAGCGAAGAGGAGGTCCTCCTACAGTTAGAAATCGCGTCCACTGCTCGTCCTGTAAAGTGCTTGCCATGCAAGAAGGACCGCACAACGGAAAAACGTGAAGGTTGAGACCTTGCGGGTTGTGATGGAGTTGGCGCGATTTCCCCTGCGAAAGAAGATCCTCTCGTGGAGGAAGCTTCCGCGGTAGGTCCCACAACAGACACCTGAGTAGATTTATCCACGGTCTCTGTGGCGACAGAGATGCTACCAACAGAATCTTGCATTGAGATTCTTTTATCTTTAGCAATACTTGTTGAATTAACGGCGCTGGAGGATACGCATATCCTATCATTCCGTCCCAAGGGATCGACAGAGCGTCTACTGCAAATGCTCTTGGATCCGGACACGGGGACACATACGTCTGCAACTGATTGTTGAGATGTGTCGCAAATAAGTCTATCATTGGCCGTTCCCATTGGTAGCAAATCTGATTGAATACTTGTTTGTTGAGAGTCCACTCCGACGGCAACAAGCGACCCTTTCGTGAAAGGGAGTCTGCTAGCACATTCAGACGACCCGGTATGTGACGGACCGAAAGAAGAACGTGATGTTCCAACGCAAACAGAAGGATTCTTTCCATTAGATTGAACAACGGAACTGAATGAGTGCCTCCCTGATTCCGTATATACGCCACTACTGTCGTATTGTCGGATAGGATTTGGACATGAGCATCGTGAATGATGTCCATCCAGTGACGTAACGCAAGCCAAATTGACATCATTTCCTTGATGTTTATGTGCTTGCACAGGAATTGCGGATCCCAAAGACCCTGGCATCTCGAATCCGTTGGGATTAATGATGCACCCCAACCTGTTTGACTGGCATCCGTCATAATGGTAAAACTCGGATCCGGCAACTGCAGCGGAACTCCTTGAGTTAACCACTGAATGTTTGCCCAAGTCTGAATCTCTTGTTTCACTTGATCTGACAAGAGAACGTCTACATCGAGCGAATGAATTTTCACACTCCAATTCTGAGTCAGGAAAATTTGAAGAGGACGTGTGCGTAGCCGCCCCATCGGAATGAGATCCGCGGCGGCTCCGCACAGACCTATCAGTCTCATAAATTCTCTCGCCGTGACTTTGTCTGCATGCAGACAATAGCGAGCGTAACAACTGACTAATTTCGCTCTGGTTAACGGCAGACGAACGAGATTGTTGTGCGTCTCGAAGCTCATTCCCAGATGAGTGAATGACTTGGACGGCACCAGATACGACTTCTCCTCGTTTACTATGAAACCGAGACGTCGGAGCAATAGAAGAAGATTCTGAACATCGTTCTGAAGCGTTAACTCGTTGCCGTACCTCTGAAGAATGTCGCCCAGGTAGGCCGACGTTACCGCAGACGAATGAGCTCGGAAGTAGATCATTACCGAGTTCATTACCCGAGTGAAAGCCCAGGGTGCTAGATTCAATCCGAAGCACATGGCCCGGAACTGATACACCACTCCTAGGACTGGAAGCGTAGATACTTTCGGAATGTCGGATGTACCATGACGTGAAAGTACGCATCTTTGAGATCTATGCTCGTTGCATAATCGTTCACCCGAATACTCGCTCTGACCGATCGAATCGTCTCCATATAAAACTTCGGAGCGACGATCAGCTTGTTTATCCAGCTCAAATCTATGACTGGACGGAACGAGCCGTCTGGTTTCGGAACCAGAAACAGATGGCTGTAGAATCCCAGCGATTCCTGGTTTTCTACGACCTCTACTGCGTTCTTCATTAAAAGAGACTGCACCTCTGATAACAGAGCGTCTCTTTTCTGTGGATTTGACGGAAGATGAGTCCACTTTGGACTTCGAGTTAATGGAGGCTTTCGTTTGAAGGATATCTTTAGACCTTCCGAAGTCACTCCTCTCACCCACGGGTCGTCCGTAATCGACGCCCACTCTTGTGAAAAACTCGACAACCTTCCGCCAACCGGAACGCGATAGAGGTTTAAGCCATCACCTCCTGGACCTGCGAGGCCTGCGGTAGGAGAAACCACGTCTTCCACGACCCGCACCTCGCCTCGTCGACCTCGGGGCGTCCGACCGATTGTCCCGGCCTGAAGGACGTCCCGAACGAGAGTCGCTATCCTGACGGTCTCTCGAATAAGACCAAGAGGGACGCACCGGAACCTCTATAGGAACCTCTCTTGGGCGCATTAGACCCAGAAGTGCCCGCCTTATTCGTGTCTGCTGTATCCGACCTTTTAGGAGCGGATCTGAACAACAGAGAATCATTAGCTTTCTTTTTAATATTATCATAAATAGCGGAAAGCTTGCCGTCAAAGAGAAGTTCTCCTGAGACCGAAGCGACTCTAAGAGAGTTCTTCACCTTAGAATCCACTAGTGTGGATGTAGCCAGGGCTGCGTCACGTCTAACCAACTCCAGATTTGCCACTGAAAGGGCGGAGTTACACGTGGAATAAGCTACTGCCCTTGAAAGAAGTCTTAAAGAGGATTGTATATCCTGAAACTCTTCCCCTTGAAGGCGCAGTGATAACGCCTTAGTAAGGTGATCTGCGTAAGATAAGGCATCTAAATTGGCTCTGTTAGACACAATAGCTGTTTCCAACACCGCGGTTGGAATAGAAGCTGACGACGGTAATGATAGCTCTAAGTCTTCCGCCTCGTCGTCCATACGCAGAGGAACTCTCGGTATACCCTGTCCTGCCGTGTCGAATTTATTCCTTGCATTAATGAAAGGCAGGTTGAGAGTATTTGCGGACAAGAAACCTGCTTTCCCCGTCCTGGAAGCAAGTTTAAATATAGCGTCATTCAATAATTCAAATGTTCTTGCAACATTATTGGACTGCGACGGAAACTCGGGAGCGATGTCCCTGAACCGCTCAAAAAATTCAGAGTCCAATGACGCTATAATTCTCTTGTCCGGAAGCGCTGCAGTCTGGCCCGACGGAACAACTTGAGGGAGAAAGTGCCGGATGAAGTCCACGGCAGCTTTATGTTGTTCCGAAAGGGATAGCTCCAATTCATCCGTATCCCTTTCACCATCCGGTCGGACCTCCCGATGTTCCCGGTCGTCCGCCCCCCGATGCTTCGGCGGAGCGTACCGACCCAGCGCCGTCGGATAATTCTCGATCCGACACCGTTTCTGTCGGCTGCTGGGATGCTGCGATAAGCTGTGCTATCTGCACTAGAATGTCCGACGTCAAGACCTGCGGAGGCGCAGTCTTTCGCTGCTTCGCCGAGGGCAGCTCCGCATCAGATGGCTCCTGCATACTTTTCCTATGCGAACGTCCGGAGTCCATCGGTCTTGAATCCCTGGCTGCCGGATGGTGTGACCTGGTCGCCGAAGAATCCTTCATCGGCGAAGCTGGCAAAATATCGGAGGTCACGCAGCCAAGGTGCGGTCGTGTGCGCCGACGAGAAGAGGAAGCCTTAACAGTCTCTGCGGACTGCTTATACAACGGAGCGTCCCGAGCGACGGACGTATGCTCCGCTAAAGACACATTTTGTACCACAACATCTGGTCCCAGATGTTGTTGTACGAGAGAGGGGCCTCTCTCACTCGCGGCCCGGCTGGACCTGGACGAGCTAGGAACCGGACTAAAAGGCTTCCTCCGTTCTCGTTTACTATCCGCCGTCACTGGGTGTGCATCTATTATGTTTATAGTGCTCGCATCACCCAAAATTTCCTCTTGGACCGCATCGGACGAACCCGGCTGCCGAACCATTCGGTGAATGGACGCTACACCGGGCGAGCTAGCGGACGACATTTGTCTAATCTCCATGAGCACTTTTGCCACTAACTCTGAATTCATTTGTGACGACGGACGCACACTTGAAGAAGATAACATGGAAACATCACCCTGTTCTGGTTCCTCTGAAATAGAAACTGAGAGAGTAGAGTGACCTTGTGGAGAAAGAGCCGGCATCGCTCTTTCTCCAGAACAACATATCGTGACACCACGTTTCCAATGTTTCTCATCCCAATGTTCACATATAGGACAGGGATTAATGCGAGAACACTGACTACAATTAATACAATGATCATGAAAGTCAGAGGAAGATTTCTTCCTATTACAATTTGAACAATGTCCCTTCATTGTGAAAGAACAACAATAAGTCCTAGTTACTCGCAAAAACCCCTGACACAAAGATACATAATAACATGATCCATTAATAAATGAAAAAACAATTGCAAAACAAAATAATTTTGAAAAAATATTTTTTGAAAAAATATTTTTTCAGAGAAGCCCAAGTTGCTGAAAAGTAACGCTGAGCCCCGATGGATCCGATGGCAAAGTGTGGTCAAAAATTTTGAATTTATATAAAATAATTAATCAGACACTTTCGGATAATATAAATGTATCTTATAATGAGATAAACTACTACAAAGGCAAACAGCCCCCCTCAAAAAAGGCTGTTGCCAATGAAAACAAACAGTGTAAACACACTAGAAAACATGACTCCAGGCACTGAAAAAACTGGCCCGGAATCAGTCATCAATTACACTCTATCTGATGCAAAACAGAGACTCCCAGGGGAGAATCTGCAGAACATCAGATGGAAGATGCAGAACACAAACGTTATACACCCATGGGTGAAAACGTAACTATGGGGAAAATAACAGAAAACATTCCGTAACCAAGCAACTCTCCCAGGAAATTTTAGAAATGAAACTTCTCAAAAATATGCCAAAAGCATGGGAGAATTGCAAGGGGGGACTTTAGAAGGCTAGGGGAGAGGAAACACTGAATAAGCAGTGCAACAATTAGCAAGAATGACAACAAGAGGCCCATGCCTCGAAAATAGGCAACTTAACATAATTTCAACAAAAAATTTTAAGTACAGCCCTGATTATTTTTTTGCCACTTCTTTTTTCCTCTCCTCCTTCTATCCTCCTTAGAATCACATTTTCTCCAAAAATTACGTGTCTGGCATCCTTTAAACTGAGATTTACAAGCACAAAGATCAGTGAGATGTTGACTGATGAAGGGCCAAACAGAGAATGATAATTGGCGCCAATTTCGGGACGACTGCGTCACTGCGCATGCGCAGTAGAGGCGTACTATGGAGGTCCTTTAGGACATGATTTCTTTTTGTTTTGGATGCAAATTTTGGGGATTGGGGGGCAAAATTTGTGTTTGGCCCTGGTTTTGTTGGAGTTAGCACCAGCTAAGTCTGGGTCATTGGTACAGTATAAAAATATTATTCAAATCAGAGCTTTCATATGGAAGTTCTGTACAAAAAACAGATTTCGGCATCGTCGGTAACAAAATGGCTGCTGGCAGCCATCTGGAATATGGGACTGCACCCCAAAACACTCGTTCTCGTCCCACGGTCATAACAAAGGTACCCAAGAAGTTTCGTAAAGATTGGTTCATAAATACGGCCTCTAGCCCGAGCCATAGCAGCTTGGCACTTATAGCTCTGAAAGTAACACTAAATAAATCAAAGTTAGTCTAATTTGCCTAATTTACGCACTGAGAAAAAACACCGTATTATATGTGATGTATCCCATTGTACTATACATTTATACAAAACTTTATTCTAAATCAGAACTTTCATACAGAAGTTCTGTACAAAAAACTGATTTTTGACATCATCGGTACAAAATGGCCACTGGCAGCCATCTTGAATTTTGGACCACACCTAAAAACACTCGTTCCCGTCCAGGGTCATAACAAAGGTACACAAGAAGTTTCGTAAAGATCGGTTCATAAATACGACCTCTTAGCCTGAGCCATAGCCAATTGTTGACGTACGGACAGACGGACTGACGGCCAGACGGACGACGGGCCATGACAATAGCTCAAATTTGACTTCGTCAAAGTTGAGTGAAAAATGAAATAATCTGAGGTTTCAGAAAAATATTTGTGCTGTTGGCTTCAACTTGTGTAAGGTAAAGGATTAAAGATGCAGTACAGAAAGCAATGTTGGGCCATATAAGTCAATTTTCTTTTTTGCATGTAATAACTCCCAATCCTTCAAAATGCATTTTAGGAATAATTGCCTAAGTGACAATTTGTGTGTGGGGTGTGTGTGTGTGTGGGGGGGGGGGGGGGGGTGGGGGGGGTGGTGCAGTTGTGGAAACCTATATTGAAACCTGGCCTGTATTACTAGCTGGAAAATACACATATCAACTTTGGTTGAAATCAAATAATCCAAACAGACAGATGGATGGACTGACAGAATGACGGACGAAAGTCATGACTATAGCCCTGACTATAAACAGTCAGGCTAAAAATGCATTTTGTACCAAAGAAAAAATATTGCATGAATGGCCCTGGGTGAGGAGGAGATGGGGTGGGGGATGAGGGGTAGGGGAGAGTGGGGATGTGTTAGGGGAGTCCATTTTTTTTTTCCACATGTGGTCAGTCTAAATCCTTCAGAATGCATTTTGAGCAGAGAAAAAAAAATACCTAACTGGCACCATGGGGGTGGGGGTGGGGGTGGGGTGTGGTGGTTTTGTCTGGGTTTTTAACCACAAACATTAACCAAAACTGCAAAAAAGCATTTTTGACGAAAGAAAAAAAGAAGGCCTAATTGGCCCTCCCTGGGGGGTGGGGGGGGGGGGGGGGCAATTAGGCCTTTTTTTTTTTGAACTATTTACAGTCACTACATGCAGAAAAAGGTTCTGCATGTAGTGACTGTAAATAGTTCAAAATGCATATTGAGAAAAGAAGAAAAAAAAAAGCCTAATGGGGGGGGGGGGGGGGGGGGGTGGTTTGGTGGTGTTTGTCTGGGTTTTTAACCACAAACTTGGAGTCATCCTACCAAGCTACAATGAAATCCCTTCATAATTATGGCCTGTGGAATATTCTAAAGCTTTTCGGGCTTCGGTTGCAGTCACAGTTGCCCAAAAGGGGACGTTCTCATCTAGATATTATATGAAGTCAACCTATCAAGTTACAATGAAATCCCTCCATAAATATGACCTGTAGACTGTGCTAAAGGTTTTTGGGCTTCGGGCCCCTGTTGCCGTCACAGATGCCCAAAAGGGGACATTCTCATCTAGACATTATATGAAGTCAACCTATTAAGTTACAATGAAATCCCTCCATAAATATGACATGTAGACTGTGCTAAAGGTTTTTGGGCTTTGGGCTCGGCAGCCATCATGGTTGAATGATCGCAACCAAAAGGGGACATTCTCATCTGGGCATCATGTGGATTGATCCTACGAAATATGACCTGTAAACTGTGCTGAAGGTTTTCGGGCTGCGGGCACCTGTAGCCATCACAGTTGCCCAATCACATCCAAAAGGGGACTTTCTCATGTGTAGAAATTATATGAAGTCAACCTATGAAGTTACAATGAAATCCCTCCATAAATATGACCTATACACTGTGCTAAAGGTTTATGGGTTTTGGGCTCGGGCAGTCGTGACGGTTGATAGATCACACCCAAATGGGAAAATTCTCATCTGGACATCATACAGAGTCATCGTATCAAGTTACAATGAAATCCCTCCATATTAAACATGACCTGCAGACTGTGCTAAAAGTTTTTGGGTTTCAAGCTTGGGCAGCCATCACGGTTGACAGATCATGCCCAAACGGGGACGTTCTCATCTAGGCATTATACAGAGGCATTCTATGAAGTTGCAATGAAATCCCTTCATAAATACGACCTGTAGGCTGTGGTAAAGGTTTTCGGGCTTCAGTCTCGGGCAGCCATACCGGTTGACTGATCACGACCAAAAGAGGACGTTCTCATCTAGACATGACCTAAAACCTGCATATGAAATTTCGTGACGATCAGACAAGAACTGCCGGGTATAGCCTGTACTTGAAGGTTGAATAAAAAAACTTTAAACAAACTTTAACCAAAACTCTAAAAGTTAACAGATGGACAGATGGAAGGACGGACGGACGGACGGACAAAAGTCATTACTATAGCCCTCACTGTAAACAGTCGGGCTAAAAATGGTGACGTATATTGTTCATTGTACTTAAGTTTTTAAGCTAATTGGATAGGCTCCATAACTTAGATCTTCTGTTTCTCAGGCCATTTTTTTTGTAAAATTGCATGCAGGAGGGTGGGCAGGACGGCGGCCGTTTTTTATTTTATTTTTGTAATTATTTCTTTGCCATCCAAAGTTCATGTTCTTGGTTTGTTTTATTCTTTAGACCTCATAATCTACAGAATAGCATGGGTGGTGGTATATTTCACCCCTGGAGTGCAAGAAGGCTAAAGCATTGCAAAGCCTTGTTGCACTTAAGGGACAAATTTATCAGTTTTCCGACCTTTGGTAAAATATCAAATTTCAACCATTTTTTTTTGTTGAAAGTTTGCATTGGTTATAAAAAGAAAGCATGCGACAGTCAAAAGGACTATGTGGGAGGAGGGGGGACCCAAGAAACAGATTTTAACTTTTTTATTCCTCATTGTACAGTGGAACCCTGTTAATTGAATAGCTACTTTGCTAGTGAAAATTATTCAATTAACAGGGATTGTGTCACTTTCCTGTATTATAGAGATAAACTTATTTATTCTATTATATCTTGTTTGACAGAGCTAATGAGCTCTGTCAAACAAGATATAATAGATTAAATGCCTGTATTGGATGCACTGAGGCCATATAGGTCTATAATCAAAGGAAAACTGGGGAGAGTCGGGTAATTTCTTGACAGGTTACAAGATTTTTTATTCAATTAACAGGAGTTTATTCTATAACCTATATTCAATTAACAGGTGAAATTTGTACTTGGGGTATGGTAAATGGTTTTGTGTTGGGAAATTATATTTGATTAACAGGAATATACAATTAAGAGATATCCAATTAAGTGGGCTCCACTGTACTTAAGTTTTCATGCTAATTGGGGTTCATTCCCACTGGACCAATTCCCTGTAGACCAACTCCCACGAGGCCAATTCACAAAAGACCAATTCCCCTTATACCAATCCGTGTGTTCTACTTTAAAAATAATTCTATATCAATAATTTGATATATTTATAAATATTTATAAATGTATTTAATGTTATTGATATTCAAGGCTGAAAATAAGCAGTCTGTCATTTGCAGAATGAGGTCCCCAGAGGGGGAATTTGCTGATGCTATCCCATACAGTGGGCCAGTTTATCCCCTGTGTACCTCTTTTTGATTATGTTTGAGACCTTGATTCAGGTTGAAGTTCACAGAGGGTAAATTTAGAGATTCTACCCTGCTGTGCAGGGGAACAGCACCAAATTCACCCTCTGGGGACCTCATTTTTCAGATGATAGTCGGCTCATTTTCTGGCTTTGTCGATATTTTATAGATGTTGGGCAGATTTTTATAAATAATTGTTTTCCTATTTATCCTTTATCAACCCTTAATCAGAAACACTATGTAGTTGGTCTAAGGGGAATTGGTCTAGTGGGAAGACACCCTAATTGGATACCTGTTGAGGGATGAGACTGATCATAGTGTGTGTAGATTTTGGAGCAGCAGGTGGAGCTAATAATGAAACTGTTGTTTGATTTTCTGATGACTTGTCAGTACTGGATGAAGGCTGCACAATATCTGTGGAAGATATTATTTGAAGATCAGTATCTTGTGATGTTTCTGTCTCAACAGAATCTGAAAAAAAGAAAACTGATTGAAACACTGGTGAATAATTGTAACAATCTTTTAACCCTTTAACCAACGCAGACAATTTCAAAATTTATTATTTTAAATATCATTAAATTTTTTCAAACATTCAACAAAACCATATCATGTGACCCCTCTTTGAAACGAGCTCGATGTTCACAATCTTTCAGTGACATATATTAAATACAGAATGAATGAGTAAAAAATTTTTTTATGTTTTCATCTTAGATTAATTCTTGCATCTTGAAAGTCGGTAGATCAATTATTAATTTGTAAAAAATGCAAATAACACTTCAAGTATTTCTTGTGTTTTAAAGCTCATTCCAAAGAGGGGTCACATGATATGGTTTCGTTGAAATTTTTCGAAAAGTTAAAAAATTTATAGTAATTTATATATTTTTTATACTTACCAATGACCTAGACTTAGCTGGTGCTAACTCTAACAAAACCAGGGCCAAACACAAATTTTGCCCCCCAATCCCCAAAATTTGCATCCAAAACCAAAAGAAATCATGTCCTATAGGACCTCCATACTTCGCCCCTACTGCGCATGCGCAGTGTCAAGGACGTTCCGAAACTGGCGCCAATTATCATTCTTACTGGCAGTGCCTGGTCAGCGCTATGTACTCAGCGGGGAGGTAAGAGTTCCCAACTCCTGGGAGGGCCATCCCCGTCTGGGTCATTGGTAAGTATAAAAAATATATAAATTACTATAAATTTTTTAACATTTTTATACTGTACCAATGACCCAGACTTAGCTGAATAGTAAAAAGGCTGGAGGGCCTAGGACATAGAGGAAAATCCAATAAGCTCAACTGTATAATATAGAGGCAACCCCTCAAGGAGAAAAGGAGTATTAGGCTTTACATGTATCTTTCTTATTTTATGTTAAATTAGAAAGATACAATACCCTTCATAATTGAGCACAATAACATTCATGTTCCCTATTAACATCCAGTATAACCCTTTATACTAATTATTTTTAAAGTAAGCCAATAAATAAAGTTAGTCCAGAGAATTGAGACTCTTTATATTCTTTTAAAAGTGTCCGAGGATTGTATATTAACGCCCGTTTGACACTTGACATATACAAATGCTTCACACCGAGCTACACTTTAAAAATATGACATGAATGAATTTTAACATTAATATTACACTTTAAAACCATCCCGGAAGCGACTCAGAAATACCGACTTCGGAGGAGGCATTCCCTTGCTTTTCACTATAAAGCAGGTGACCTAAGGGAACACCCTCCCCCCCCCCCCCCCCTTCCCCTTGCCCTGGGTCAAATAGCCCAGAGCGAAGAGGGCAGCCGGACGGAGTCACTGCCGGAACAGAAAGCCTGCATAACTATAGTTGCAACTGTTTAGTGGACGACATTCTGAGCAACAGATAACGGACCTAAACAACGCAGGTCTCCAGAAATGGACTCAATATTTCGGAGATAAAAATTCGTGAATGTGGATGGCTGAGACCAATAAGCAGCCTTCATTAAATCTGTAATAGCAATACTATTAGCGTAAGCCCAAGAAGTAGCAAGAGCTCTTACTTCATGAGTGGAAATCTTAAGCACAGACTGCTGAGAAGAAGATAAACTCTCATAAGCAGTACGGATAGTTAATTGAATCCATCTAGCAATAGAATGGACCGAAATGACCCTTCCTATTAGGCATCAAAGACAGAAAGAAATGTTTTCGTTCCTTTCTGATAAACTGAGATCTCTGTTTATAGATACGTAGTGCTCTAACAGGACAGAGTAAAGGCCTACGCCCGTCTGAAGACGGAAGAGCCTTAATGACAATAGGTTCCGGATATTTATTAGGAGCCTGATTCTTAGCTAAAAAATCCACATTAGTAGTGAAGGTGATAGTGTTCCCGACACTACGATAGTGAGAATCATCCACCGACAGTGCATGAAGCTCACTGACTCTTCTAGCAGAAGAGAAAGCTAAGAGAAAAGCTGTCTTATAAGATAAGAATTTGAAATCTACTGTCCCAAGAGGTTCAAATGGCTTTTCCTTCAGTTTAAGAAGAACCCAAGCTAAATTCCATTTAGGAATTAACCTAAGAGTTCTGGGTCTATTTATTGAGAAGTTTCTAACCAACTTAGATAAAGAGACATTAGATCCAATTTGTAAACTATCATGATGTGCATAGGTATCAGATAACATAGACCTATAACCCTTAATAGTAACAGGCCGCAGTTTGATTTCGTCAAACAAGTATACTAGAAAGTTTGCAATGTCTGGTATAGAGGGATCTAAAATATCTACAGAATGATCCCTACACCAACGACGAAAAACCTTCCACTTAGCCGCATAGTTTAGCGAAGAGGAGGTCCTCCTACAGTTAGAAATCGCGTCCACTGCTCGTCCTGTAAAGTGCTTGCCAATGCAAGAAGGACCGCACAACGGAAAAACGTGAAGGTTGAGACCTTGCGGGTTGTGATGGAGTTGACGCGATTTCCCCTGCGAAAGAAGATCCTCCCATGGAGGAAGCTTTCGCGGTAGGTCCCACAACAGACACCTGAGTAGATTTATCCACGGTCTCTGTGGAGACAGAGATGCTACCAACAGAATCTTGCATTGAGATTGTTTTATCTTTAGCAATACTTGCTGAATTAACGGCGCTGGAGGATACGCATATCCTATCATTCCGTCCCAAGGGATCGACAGAGCGTCTACTGCAAATGCTCTTGGATCCGGACACGGAGACACATACGTCTGCAACTGATTGTTGAGATGTGTCGCAAATAAGTCTATCATTGGCCGTTCCCATTGGTAGCAAATCTGATTGAATACTTGTTTGTTGAGAGTCCACTCCGACGGCAACAAACGACCCTTTCGTGAAAGGGAGTCTGCTAGCACATTCAGACGACCCGGTATGTGACGGACCGAAAGAAGAACGTGATGTTCTAACGCAAACAGAAGGATTCTTTCCGTTAGATTGAACAACGGAACTGAATGAGTGCCTCTCTGATTCCGTATATACGCCACTACTGTCGTATTGTCGGATAGGATTTGGACATGAGCATTGTGAATAATGTCCATCCAATGACGTAACGCAAGCCAAATTGACATCATTTCCTTGATGTTTATGTGCTTGCCCAGGAATTGCGGATCCCAAAGACCCTGGCATCTCGAATCCGTTGGGATCAATGATGCACCCCAACCTGTTTGACTGGCATCTGTCATAATGGTAAAACTCAGATCCGGCAACTGCAGCGGAACTCCCTGAGTTAACCACTGAATGTTTGCCCAAGTCTGAATATCTTGTTTCACTTGATCTGACAAGAGAACGTCTATGTCGAGCGAATGAATTTTCACACTCCAATTCTGAGTCAAGAAAATTTGGAGAGGACGCGTGCGTAACCGCCCCATCGGAATGAGATCCGCAGCGGCTCCGCACAGACCTATCAGTCTCATAAATTCTTTCGCTGTGACTTTGTCTGCGTGCAGACAATAGCGAGCGTAACAACTGACTAATTTCGCTCTGGTTAACGGCAGATGAACGAGATTGTTGTGCGTCTCGAAGCTCATTCCCAGATGTGTGAATGACTTGGACGGCACCAGATCCGACTTCTCCTCGTTTACTATAAAACCGAGACGTCGGAGCAATAGAAGTAGATTCTGAACATCGTTCTGAAGCGTTAACTCGTTGCCGTACCTCTGAAGAATGTCGTCCAGGTAGGCCGACGTTACCGCAGACGAATGAGCTCGGAAATAGATCATTACCGAGTTCATTACCCGAGTGAAAGCCCAGGATGCTAGATTCAATCCGAAGCACATCGCCCGGAATTGATACACCACTCCCAGGACTGCGAAGCGTAGATACTTTCTGAATGTCGGATGTACCATGACGTGAAAGTACGCATCTTTTGAGATCTATGCTCGTTGCATAATCGTTCACCCGAATACTCTCTCTGACCGACCGAATCGTCTCCATATAAAACTTCGGAGCAACGATCAGCTTGTTTATCCAGCTCAAATCTATGACTGGACGGAACGAGCCGTCTGGTTTCGGAACCAGAAACAGATGGCTGTAGAATCCCGGAGTCTCCTGGTTTTCTACGACCTCTACCGCGTTCTTCATTAAAAGAGACTGCACCTCTGATAATAGAGCGTCTCTTTTCTGCGGATTTGACGGAAGTTGAGTCCATTTTGGACTTCGAGTTAATGGAGGCTTTCGTTTGAAGGATATCTTTAGACCTTCCGAAGTCACTCCTCTCACCCAAGGGTCGTCCGTAATCGACGCCCACTCTTGTGAAAAGCTCGACAACCTTCCGCCAACCGGTACGCAATAGAGGTTTAAGCCATCACCTCCTGGACCTGCGAGGCCTGCGGTAGGAGAAACCACGTCCTCCACGACCCGCACCTCGTCCCGTCGACCTCGGGGCGTCCGACCGGTTGTCCCGGCCCGAAGGACGTCCCGAACGTGAGTCGCTACCTTGACGGTCTCTTGAATAAGACCAAGAGGACGCACCGGAACCTCTATAGGAACCTCTCTTGGGCGCATTAGACCCAGAAGTGCCTGTCTTATTCTTGTCTGCCGTATCCGACTTCTTAGAAGCAGATTTGAACAACAGAGAATCCGAAGCTTTCTTTGTAATTTTATCATAAATTGCAGAAAGCTTGCAGTCAAAGAGAAGTTCTCCGGAGACCGAAGCGACTCTGAGAGAGTTCTTCACCTTAGTATCCACGAGTGTGGATGTAGCTAGGGCTGCGTCACGTCTAACCAACTCCAGGTTTGCCACTGAAAGGGCTGAGTTACACGTGGAATAAGCTACTGCCCTTGAAAGAAGTCTTAAAGAGGATTGTATATCCTGAAATTCTTTCCCTTGAAGGTGCAGTGATAACGCCTTAGTAAGGTGATCTGCGTAAGATAAGGCATCTATACTGGCTCTGTTAGACGAAATAGTTGTTTCCAACACCGCGGTTGGAATAGACGCCGACGACGGTAATGATAACTCTAAGTCTTCCGCCTCGTCGTCCATACGCAGAGGAACTCTCGGAATACCCTGTCCTGCCGTGTCGAATTTATTCCTTGCATTAATGAAAGGCAGGTTGAGAGTATTGGCGGACAAGAAACCTGCTTTCCCTGTTTTGGAAGCAAGTTTGAATATAGCGTCGTTCAATAATTCAAATGTTCTTGCAACATTATTGGACTGAGATGGAAACTCGGGAGCGATGTCCCTGAACCGCTCAAAAAAATCAGAGTCCAATGACGCTATAATCCTCTTGTCCGGAACCGCAGCAGTCTGGCCCGACGGAACAACTTGAGGAAGAAAGTGCCGGATGAAGTCCACGGCAGCTTTATGTTGTTCCGAAAGGGATAGCTCCAAGTCATCCGTATCCCTTTCACCATCCGGTCGGACCTCATGATGCTCCCGGTCGTCCGCCCCCGATGCTTCGGCGGAGCGTACCGACCCAGCACCGTCGGATAATTCCCGATCCGACACCGTTTCTGTCGGCTGCTGGGATGCTGCGATAAGTCCTATGCGAACGTCCGGAGTCCATCGGCCTCGTGTCCCTGGCTACCGGATGGTGTGACCTGGTCGCCGAAGAATCCCTGATCGGCGAAGCTGGTAAAATATCGGCGGTCACGTAGCCAAGGTGCGGTCGTGTGCGCTGACGAGAGGAAGAAGCCTGAGCAGTCTCCGCGGACTGCCTATACAACGGAGCGTCCCGAGCGACGGACATATGCTCCGCTTGCGACACATTTTGTACCACAACATCTGGTCCCAGATGTTGTTGTACGAGAGAGGGGCCTCTCTCGCTCGCGGCCCGGCTGGACCTGGACGAGCTAGGAACCGGACTCAAAGGCTTCCTCCGATCTCGCCTACTATCCGCCGTCACTGGGTGTGCACGTTGAATGTTTATAGTGCTCGCATCACCCAACATTTCCTCCTGGACCGCATCGGACGAACCCGGCTGCCGAACCATTCGGTGAATGGACGCTACACCGGGCGAGCTAGCGGACGACATTTGTTTAATCTCCATGAGCACTTTTGCCGCTAGCTCTGTATTCATTTGTGACGACGGAAGCGCACTTGCGAAAGATAACATGGAAACATCACCCTGTTCTTGTTCCTCTGAAATAGAAACTGAGAGAGTAGAGTGACCTTGCGGAGAAAGAGCCGGCATAGCCCTTTCTCCACTAACAACATATCGTGACACACGTTTCCAATGTTTGTCATCCCAATATTGACATATAGAACAGGGATTAGTGCGAGAACACTGACTACAATTAATACAATGATCATGAAAGTCAGAGGAAGATTTCTTCCTATTACAATTTGAACAATATCCTTTCATTGTGAAAAGTCAACAACAAGTCCTAGTTACTCGCACAAACCCCTGACACAAAGATACATAATAACATGATCCATTAATAATGAAAAAACAATTGCAAATCAAAATAATTTTTGAAAAGTTAAAAAATTTATAGTAATTTATATATTTTTTATACTTACCAATGACCCAGACATAGCTGGTGCTAACTCTTAAAATATAGGGCCAAACACAAATTTTGCCCCCCAATCCCCAAAATTTGCATCTAAAACTAAAGAAAACATGTCCTGAAAGGCCCTCCACACCTCGCCCCCACTGCGCATGCGCAGTGTCAAGGACGTTCCGAAATTGGCGCCATTTATCATTCTAATAACCAGTGCCTGGTAAGCGCTATGTACTCAGCGGGGAGGCAAGAGTTCCCAACTCCTGGGAGGGCCATCCCCGTCTGGGTCATTGGTAAGTATAAAAAATATATAAATTACTATAAATTTTTTAACATTTTTATACTGTACCAATGACCCAGACATAGCTGAATAGTAAAAAGGCTGGAGGGCCAAGGACATAGAGCAAAATGGAATACGCTCAATAAAATAAAATAGAGTCATCCCCTGTAGGGAAGAGAAGTAATAAGCCTTACATGTATCTTTCTTATTTATGATAAATTAGAAAGATACAACACCTTCCAAAAATTGAGCTTCATACATCCATGTACTCTATTAATATCCAATAATCCTTATACTAATAATTTTTAAAGTAAGCCAATAATAAAGTAAGTCTAGAGAATAGAGACTCTTATACTCCTAAAAGTGTGTGAGAATTGCATAATCATGTCCGTTGACATATGCAATATTCAAAAGCTATACTTTAAAAACTAAGACTTGAATGAATTTTATAAACTTAAACTTCTCACTAAACAACCATCCCAATAACAGCTCAGAATTACTAACTCCGGAGGAGGTATCCCCTTGTTTTCATAGTAAAAACAGGTGACCCAAGGGAACACCCTCCCCCCCCCCCCCCCCCTTTTCTTGCCCTGGGTCAAATAGCCCAGAGCGAAGAGGGCAGCCGAACGGAGACACTGCCGAAACAGACAGCCTACCTAGCTATAGTAGCAACTGTTAAGAGAATGACATTCTGAGCAGTAGATAATAGACCTAACAATAGAGGCCTCCAGAAATGGACTCGATATTTCTGAGATAAAATTCATGAATGGATGGCTGAGCGCAATGAGCAGCCTTCAAAAATCTATAATAGCAACACTATTAATGTAAGCCCAAGAAGTAGAAGAACTCTTACTTCATGAGCCGAAATCTTAAGCACAACTGCTAAGCCAATGATATACCATAAGCAGTACGCTAGTTAATAGAATCCATTAACAATAAAATGGAGCGTAACGTCCTTCTACTAGACATCAAAGACAGAAGAAGCTTACGCCCTTGTAATAAACAGATATCTGTTTATAAATACATAAACTGTACCCGGAAAGAGTAAAGGCCTATGCCCATACGAAGACGGAAGGACCTTAAAATAATAGGTTCCGGATAATAGGAGCCTAACTCTTATGCAACAATCCAACCTAAATAGTAATGGAAGTATTGATTCCGAAACTATGAAAGTGAAAATCATCCATCGATAGTGCATGAAACTCACTGACTGTACAGTAAAAGAGAAACCAACAGAATTACTGTCTAAAAGGTCAGAATTTGAAAACTACTGTTTCCAGAGGCTCAAATGATTACTTAGCTAAATAAGAACCGAAGTTAAAATCCGTATAGGAATTTAATCTAAAGATTCTAAGTCTATTTATCAAAAAGTTACTAACTGACTTAGATAAAGAGACAAAAGACTCAATTGTAAACTATCGTAGAGTGCATAGGTATGAGGTAACATAAACCTATAACCTAAATAACAACAGGCTGCAGTAGATCTTGTGAAACAAGTATACTAAAAACTAGCAATGCGTAGTATGGAGGGATCAACCATATGAACATAATGATCCCTACACCACGACGGAAGAGCCTCCACTTTAGTCGCATAGAATAGCGAAGAAGAGGATCTCCTATAGTAAGAAATCGCGTCCAAAGCTCGTCCAGTACAGTGCTTACAATGCAATACGGACCACACAACGGAATACATGAAGGTTGCGACCTTGCTGGTTGTGATAAAGATGACACGATTTACCCAGTGAAAAAAGATCCTCACATAGAGGAAGATTTCACGTTAAGATCCACAGTAGACAAGAGAGTAAATTACTCATGATCTCTGTGAAGATAGAGATGCTATCAACAGAAATGTATTGTGGTTGTTTATCTTAGCAATACCTGCTAAAACAACAGCGCCGGAGGATACGCGTATCCTATCATTGCGTCCTATAGATCAATAGAGCGTTAACAGTATTAGCTCAGAGATCTGGACAAGCCAACACATACGTCTGCAATTGATTAGCAAGCTGTGTCATAAATAAAACATCATTGGGCGCTCACATAGATAGCAAATCTGATTAAATACTTGTTTGTTGAGAGTCCATTCTGACAGCAACAAGCGACCCGTAAGAGAACGGGAGTGCGATAAAACAATCAGACGACCCAGAATATGACGGACCAAAACTGAACTTGGTGTACTATAACCAACAGACGGATTCTTTCCATTAAATTGAATAACGGAAACGAAAGAGTGCCTCCCTGGTTCCGGAGATACGCCACTACTGTCGAATTAAAGGACAGGAATTTGGGCATGCGTTTCTGAATAATGTTCATGCAATGACATAAAGCAAGCCTAAAAAACATTATTCCGCGGAAGTTAAACTGATAGCTAAAAGACTGCGGAACCCAAAGACCCTGGCACTTCGAATCCGTAGGGATCAGTATATATCCCAATCTGTTTGACTGGCAACCGTCATAACAGCCACACTAGGGTCCGGCAACTGCGGCGGCACTCTCTGAGTCAACCACCGAATGTTTGCCCCAGTCTGAATCTCTTGTAACACTAGATAGACAAGAGAATGTATAAATCAAGCAATTCATGGATTGCCGGAAAGTTGCCGTCGAAGAGAAGCTCCTCCGAGAACGAAGCGACTCTGAGAGAGTTCTTAACCTACTATCCACGTGTGGATGTAGCTAGGGCTGCATCACGTCTAACCAACTCCAATCAGCCACTGAAGGGCGGAGTTATACGTGAACAAACTACTGCCCTCAAAAGAAATTACATTGAGAATAATATCCCGTAAATCTTTTCTTGAAGACCTAATGATAACGCCTCAGTAAGGCGGATTACGTATAATAAAGCGTCTAAGTTAAATCTACTATACATAATGTCGTTCCCAACATTGAAATTGGAAAAGACATAAACGGCGAAAAAGAATATATGCAGTCTTTAATCACACCGTCTAGACGCATATGAACTCTCGGTATGCCCTGCTCTGCCAAAATAAACTATATGTAAAAAAGATAAAATGGCAGAAATGAGCCACGCGGACAAGAAACTAAACTATCATGCTTAGTAGCAGGCTTGTATATATATATATATAGCGTCGAAAAATAAAACACATGTTGTAATGACAATATTGGACTGCGTCGGTAAGTCAGGGACAAAGTCCCTGTACCGATCGAAAAATCCGAGTCCAATGACGCTATAAGTCTCTTATCCAAGATCGCAGCAATGAAGTCCGAAAAATAATCACTGGAAGAAATGCCAGAAGATATGAAAGGCATCTTCCGATACTACTAAAGGGAAAACTCGAAATCTTTCGAATCCCTTTCGCCATCCTGTCGGACCCTATAAAGCGTTCGGTCGTCCGTAGCTTGATGCAACCACGGACCGCACCGACCCAGCGCCGTCGGATAATTCCTGATTCGACCGAGAAACCGTCAATTGCTGGGATGCTGCGAAACAACTGTGCTAACTCGGATAGCACGTCCGTCACTGAGGCCTGAGGAGCAGCGGTCTTACGATGCATTGCCGCAGGAAGCTCCGAGATCGTTACCCCGTGCATACTTCCAATATGCGAGCGAACGGAGTGTATAGGCCTCATGTCCCTTGGCTACCGGATGGCGCGACCTATTCGCTGTGGAATCACTGAATGCCGAAACTGATCGGATACTCGAGGTCACGTAGCCAATGTGCGGTCGTGTGCCCTGCTGTGAGGATGAGGAAGCATTAAAGACAGTCTCTCGGACTGTCAATATAACGGAGCGTCCCGAGCAACGGACATATGCTCCGAATGTAAAATATCTGAACCACAACATGCGGTCCCCTATGTTGTTGGCTTCTTCCGATCTGTCCTCAATCTGCCGTCACTGGGTGAGTACTAAAGTAATTAAAGTGCTCGCATCACCCAAATCTCCTTCCTAGACCGCAACGGACAAACCCGGCAGCCGAACCATTCGATGAATGTACGCTACACCGGGTGAGCTAGCGAATGTCACTCCGTAAGCGATAGACATATTCCATGAGCACTTATTGCCGCTAACTCTTCATTAACTATGACGACAGAGGCACACTTTTGAAAGACATCTCCATAACTCTTCGAACAAGAAACCAGAAATGCTTGGATAGCAAGCATAAAATAATAATATATATAGCGTCGTTCAATAATTCGAAAGTTTGTGTGACATTATTGGACTATGTCGGAACTGAGGGACGATGTCCCTGAACCGAACCAAAAATTTCTAAGTCCACCGACGCTATCAGTTTCTTATCCGGCATCGCAGCATATGTTGTTCCGAAAGGGAAAGCTTGAAATCCACCGAATCCCTTTCGGTATCCCGTTGGACCGGATGAAACTTTCGGACGTCCGTACCCGCTTCCGCGGAGCGTCCCGACCCAGCATCGTCGGATAAAATATATGCGACAGATTCAGTTGATGCTGGGATGCTGCGATAAACTGTGCTATTAAGGAAAGCACGTCCGTTCCCGAGGCCTGTGCAGTAGCGGACTTACGATGCATTGCCGCTGGAAGCTCCGTGTACGTTGACTCCCGCACACTTCCTATGCGAACGTCCGGAGTCTGCAGGCCTCGAGTCCCCGGCTACCGACCCAGCGCTGTCGGATAATTCTCGATCCGACACCGTTTCTGTCGGCTGCTGGGATGCTGCGATAAGCTGTGCTATGTGCACAAGAATGTCCGGCGTCGAGACCTGCGGAGGCGCAGTCTATCGGTGCTTCGCCGAGGGCAGCTCCGCATCAGATGGCTCCCGCATACTTCCTATGCGAACGTCCGGAGTCCATCGGTCTCGAATCCCTGGCTGCCGGATGGTGTGACCTGGTCGCCGAAGAATCCTTGATCGGCGAAGCTGGTAATATATCGGCGGTCACACAGCCAAGGTGCGGTCGTGTGCGCTGACGAGAAGAGGAAGCCTTAGCAGTCTCAGCGGACTGCCTATACAACGGAGCGTCCCGAGCGACGGACGTATGCTCCGCTAACGACACATTTGTACCACAACATCTGGGGCCAGATGTTGTTGAACGAGAGAGGGGCCTCTCTCACTTGCCGTCCGGATGGACCGGAACGAGCTATGAACCGGACTAAAAGGCTTCCTCCGTTCTCCCTCCGATCCGCCGTCACTGGGTGTGCATTAAGTTAATTTTATAGTGCTCGCATCACCCCAAAATTCCTTCTAGACCGCAACGGACAAACCCGGCTGCCGAACCATTCGGTGAATGGACGCTACACCGGGCGAGCTAGCGGACGTCAAAGGTCGTCGAACCTACTAGGGTCCTCTTAGGCAATTGGCGTATTACATGAGCACTTTTCCGCTAGCCCTTCATTAATTGTGACGACGGAGGCACACTGTTGGAAGACATCACAGATACATCACCCTAATCTTGATCGTCTGAAATAGAAATTGATAAAGTAGAGTGACCCTGCGGGGAAAGGACCGGAGTGTCCAAATCCCCAACAACATACCGTGACATACGCTTCCCATATTGTCATCGAAATCATACGATACAGAACAGGAGTTAATGCGAGTACACTGACCACATATAGAATGATAATAAGGTCAGAGGAAGACTTCCTCTTAAAACAATTGATCAATATCCTTTCAATGTGAAAAGAAAACCAGTCCTGGTACTCGCACTAACCCCTGGCAATCAAAATACATAATAATAATATGATCCATTAATATAGAAAAAATAATTGAAATCAAAATATTTTGAAGAAATATTTTTTCAGAACAGCCCAAGTTTCTGAAAAGTAACGTTGAGCCCCAAAGGATCCCAAGCCTAAGTGTGGACAAAAAATTTTAAAAATATTTTAAACAATTTATTCAACACTTACGAACAATAATAATGTATCTAGTTATGATTAAAATAACATAAAGATATTATTATTTAGAAATCCCCCCCTCACACAGAGGGCTGTTGTAAATGTAAACAATGAGTGTAAAAACACTAAAATAAGACTCCAGGCACCCAGGCCCGAAATCAGTTACCAAAAATACACCATCTGATGCAAAACAGACTTCCAGGGAAGAAACTGCAGAACATCAGATGGTAGATGCAGAACACAACGCCTAACCACCCGTAGGTGAAGACGTAAACATGGGGAAAGAACAGAATTCATTCTGTTATTAAGCTAAAACTCCCAAGAAATTTTAGTAATAATAATTACAGAAACTATGCCAAAAGCATGGGAGAATAGCAAGGGGGAACTTAAAGGACAGGGAGAGAGGAAAAACACTTGAAAAAACAGTGTAACTAAATAATCAGAATGACAACAAAATGGCTGCTGCCTTGAAAATAGGTAACTTAACATAATTTCATTAAAAAATTTTAAGTTACAGCCCTGATAATATTCTGTCACACATTCTTTTCCTCTCCTCCTTTTCTATCCTCCTTAGAATCACCATTTCACTAATATTTATGTGTCTGGCATCATTTAAACTGAGATTTAAAAGCACAAAGATCAGTCAGATGTTAACTGATGAAGGGCCAAACTTAGAATGATAAATGGCGCCAATTTCGGAACGTTCTTGACACTGCACATGCGCAGTGGGGGCGAGGTGTGGAGGGCCTTTCAGGACATGTTTTCTTTAGTTTTAGATGCAAATTTTGGGGATTGGGGGGCAAAATTTGTGTTTGGCCCTATATTTTAAGAGTTAGCACCAGCTATGACTGGGTCATTGGTACAGTATAAAAATATATTTTTTCATCGAAGCCCAAGTTTCTGAAAAGTAACGTTGAGCCCCGATGGATCCGATGGCTAAGTGTGGTCAAAAATTTTAAATTTATATTAAATAATTAATGCAACACTTACGGATAATAAAAATGTATCTTATAGTGAGATAAACTACACCAAAGGCAAACAGCCCCCCTCAAAAGAGACTGTTGCCAATGTAAACAAACAGTGTAAAACACCAGAAAACATGACTCCAGGCACTGAAAAAACTGGCCCGAAATCAGTCATCAAAATTACACTCTATCTGATGCAAGACAGAGACTCCCAGGGGAGAATCTGCAGAACATCAGATGGAAGATGCAGAACACAACGTTTATACACCCATGGGTGAAAACGTAACTATGGGGAAAATAACAGAAAACATTCTGTAACCAAGCAACTCTCCCAAGAGAATTTAGAAATGACCTTTCTCAAAAATATGCCAAAAGCATGGGAGAATTGCAAGGGGGGACTTAGAAGACCAGGGGAGAGGAAACACTGAATAAGCAGTGGAACTTTTTAGCAAGAATGACAACAAGAGGCCCATGCCTCGAAAATAGGCAACTTAACATAATTTCATAAAAAATTTTAAGTACAGCCATGATTATTTTTTGTCACTCCTTTTTCCTCTCCTCCTTCTATATCCTCCTTAGAATCACCATTTCTCCAATAATTACGTGTCTGGCATCCTTTAAACTGAGATTTACAGGCACAAAGATCAGTGAGATGTTGACTGATGAAGGGCCAAACAGAGAATGATAATTGGCACCAATTTCGGAACGTCCTTGACACTGCGCATGCGCAGTAGGGGCGAAGTATGGAGGTCCTATAGGACATGATTTCTTTTGGTTTTGGATGCAAATTTTGGGGATTGGGGGGCAAAATTTGTGTTTGGCCCTGGTTTTGTTAGAGTTAGCACCAGCTAAGTCTGGGTCATTGGTACAGTATAAAAATATAATATTTTTCCAGCTGCTAAATATGCATATTACGCGGTCAGATGCGGGCGATTCGTTGGGTAAAAGGTTAATATATGCTCCCCTCACCGAGTATTAGACAATATAACTCAGTGGGCTGGAATTATCTGAAACTTGTCAAGTGAACTTGGAAAATAATCTGCATCAAGTGATGCAAAAGAAAAATATTATAAGATTATTTCTAATGCCTATAAAAAAAATTTCTTGTTTCTCACATAATTTTTGCCCAAATTTTATGATGAGGGAGGGGAGGATGCTTTTAAGGCCTATAAATTTTTTTTCTGTTTCTCATATAATGTTTCCTCAATTTTATGATGAGGAGGGAGGGGAGGCTGCTTCTTTTTTTTGGTTAATCCACAAAAAAGTACTGAAACTAGCTGGAATTAAAAATTTAAATGGTTGCCCTATTATGTGGAAAAAAACATTTTTTTCAGTACTGAAATTTCCCATAATGCAGTTGCAAATTTAACCAACTTTATCTTGTTTGAGAAAGCTCAATGAGCTTTGTCAAACAAGAAATAGTTAGTTAAATTTTTAGTCCTATGGGTGCAAAATAGCACCATCGTAGAGATTTACAGATAAAACAAGAGCTGGACTTTCGTCCGGTGCATACCCCCATGTGGTGTACCGTCTAGTGTGGGCATACCTATGACCAACAAATATCATTTATGAATATTCTCGTATGGACCGATGGACAGATGCACAGATGGACGGCCGCAATCCAGTATACACCCCCCCCCCCCCTTCCATTTTCTTCGAAAGTTTTCAACAATTTCTAAGTCAAAAGGTATGGTAACTTGTTTGGTGCTTGGAAGTTTTATGCAATGAAGCAGAAGCCTTTGTCATAGGCAAACTGCATGCCATATTTCACCAAAATCCGATAACCCATACCTGAGATACAGGCTGAACAGACAAATAATGTCTATTTCCTACAATTTCTAAGTCAAAAAAAGGGGGATAACTCTAAAAAGGAGAATGTGAGAAATATGGTTGAATCCTTTTTTTAAAGCCTATACCATAAGCAGTGTTCATGGCAAATTTCATTGCAATAGAACATTCGATACCCGAGATACAGGCTGCACTAACAAAATTTGGCTTGGACGGACACAATTTCTAAGTGAACAACTAATAAAAAAAAAAAATAATAAAAAAAAAATAACTAGTGTGGGCATTAGGGCTGTCGCAATTATTCGATTAGTCGACTAACCGTCGACTATTGAAGTAGTCGACGTTTTTTATTTTTAGTCGATCGTCGTTCATTTTCAAGGTGGTACACATCTACTACATGTCGGGGCTAAATTGCATTGTTTTCTGAGGTGAATGATCAATGAAGGTGAATAACTTTAAATATCCAACCATAGTTAACATTCATATCCGGAAGACTGTACGACTGTCACTGACTGCGTAAGAAAGAATACTCACAGTTACTCGAGAAGAATAGATTCTTCTGAATTTCTCCAGTCTTGTACACACGAATGCACCCATTGGAAAACCCAAAGCATGGAAGTGACAAAATTATGACGAAAGTCAGAACGTCAGATCACTTCTCAAAGTTCGGAACTTCAGACTAAGATCCAATTTTAACAACTGACGAGGGAATGCATAGATCTCAATGTTCAAAATTTCGAGAAACTTATTGCAGAAAGGAAACATATGCAGGAACGTTCTTTGGTAAATTCATTTTAATTCATCGGCTTCAATCTAGTTCAAACTTGGACCCGCTGTCAGTAATATTATTTTTGGGGTTGGTACGTCCTACAGGACGTACCAACCCCAAAAATTATATTACGGACTGTGGGTCCAAGATTGGACTACATGTAGCTTCAGTCGGGACCGATTTGTTGTTCCCACAACCCCACTTCGTCTGAACACACTGGTGCCATTGTCATTTTCAGAGTTTTACGAACAGAAGAATGATTTGCTAAAAAATCATGGGAAGCGACTATTAATCGACTAACTGTCGATTACTGGTCACGATTAGTCGATTACAAAAAATGAAAGTCGCGACAGCCCTAGTGGGCATACCTATGACTAACAAATATTATAAAAAATAATAATTTACTTAAGTTATGAATACTTTCGGACGGACTCACACACGGAAGCACAGACGGACGGATGGACGGATGCATGTAATCCAGTATACCCCCATTTTCTTCGAAAGTGGGGTATCAAAAAAAATGTGGTGAGGCAGATTTTCAATGACGAGGGAGGTGCCGGAGAAATGAAATGAAAGTGTCAATGACACTGTAGCTCAACTTGACAAACTTGAACTTGGTAAGTTATAAATGAAATGGCAAAATTGAAGATCATTGGTACCAATGTCATTTTTTTTTTGCCAGTGGCAACATTTTTTGACAGAAACCGAAGAAAATCGATAGCTCCCATCTAGAGGCCTCCCAAACAAGCATGCCAGGTTTCAAAGCAATCCAATCATAAATGTACCCTGTAGGGTGTATAAAAGGGAAATATTGTGGTCTGACTAGACTAAATTCTAAGAACGTTGGCCGTGGCAACATTTTTTGACGGAAATGGAAGAAAATCGATAGCTCCCATCTAGAGGTCACCGTAAATAAGCATACCAGGTTTCAAAGCAATCTAATCATAAATGTGCCCTGCAGGGTGAGCCAAAGGGAAATATTGTGGTCTGACTAAACTAAGTTCTAAGAATGTTGGCTGCGGCAACATTTTTTGATGGAAATTGAAGAAAATCGATAGCTCCCATCTAGAGGTCATCCCAAACAAGCATGAAAGGTTTCAAAGCAATCCGATCATAAATGTGCCCTGTAGGGTGTGCCAAAAGGAAATATTGAGTCTTCTGACTAAACTAAGTTCTAAGAACGTTGGCCGCGGCAACATTTTTTGACGGAAATTGAAGAAAATCGATAGCTCCCATCTAGAGGTCTCCCCAAACAAGCATACCAGGTTTCAAAGCAATCAAATCATAAATGTGCCCTGTATGATGTGTCAAAGTTAAATATTGTGGTCTGACTAAACTGAGTTCTAAAAACGTTGGCCGCGGCAACATTTTTTGACGGAAATTGAAGAAAATCGATAGCTCCCATCTAGAGGTCACCCCAAACAAGCATGCCAGGTTTTAAAGCAATCCGATCATAAATGTACCCTGTAGGGTGTGCCAAAGGGAAATATTGAGTCTTCTGACTAAACTAAGTTCTAAGAACGTTGGCCCCGGCAACATTTTTAGACAGAAATTGAAGAAAATCGATAGCACCCATCTAGAGGTCTCCCCAAACAAGCATACCAGGTTTCAAAGCAATCTGATCATAAATGTGCCCTGTAGGGTGTGCCAAAGGGAAATATTGAGGTCTGACTAAACTAAGTTCTACGAACGTTGGCCGTGGCAACATTTTTTGCCGGAAATTGAAGAAAATCGATAGCTCCCATCTAGAGGTCACCCTAAATAAGCATACCAGGTTTCAAAGCAATCAAATCATAAATGTGCCCTGTAGGGTGTGCCAAAGGGAAATATTGTGGTTTGACTAAACTAAGTTCTAAGAACGTTGGCCGCGGCAACATTTTTTGACGGAAATTGAAGAAAATCGATAGCTCCCATCTAGAGGTCACCCCAAACAAGCATGCCAAGTTTCAAAGTCATCTGATCATAAATGCGACCTGTGAGGTGTGCCAAAGGAAATTGTTGACGTACGTACTAACGTACTAACATACTAACGTACGTACGTACGTACGTACGTACGCCGACGGACGAGAAGTGATGGCAATAGCTCAGCTTGACTTTGTCAAGTTGAGCTAAAAATTTAAAGTAATTTATATATTTTTTATACTTACCAATGACCCAGACTTAGCTGGTGCTAACTCTTAAATATTCAGGGCCAAACACAAATTTTGCCCCCCAATCCTCAAAATTTGCATCCAAATAAAAAAAACTGATGTCCAATATGGTGTTTGGCCCTGAATATTTAAGAGTTAGCACCTGCTAAGTCTAGGCCATTGGGTACAGAATGAAAGTGTCAATGACACTGTAGCTCAACTTGACAAACTTGAACTTGGTAAGTTATAAATGAAATGGCAAAATTGAAGATCATTGGTACCAATGTCATTTTTTTTGCCAGTGGCAACATTTTTTGACAGAAACCGAAGAAAATCGATAGCTCCCATCTAGAGGCCGCCCCAAACAAGCATGCCAGGTTTCAAAGCAATCTGATCATAAATGCGACCTGTGAGGTGTGCCAAAGGAAATTGTTGACGTACGTACTAACGTACTAACATACTAACGTACGTACGTACGTACGTACGTACGTACGTACGCCGACGGACGAGAAGTGATGGCAATAGCTCAGCTTGACTTTGTCAAGTTGAGCTAAAAATTTAAAGTAATTTATATATTTTTTATACTTACCAATGACCCAGACTTAGCTGGTGCTAACTCTTAAATATTCAGGGCCAAACACAAATTTTGCCCCCCAATCCTCAAAATTTGCATCCAAATAAAAAAAACTGATGTCCAATATGGTGTTTGGCCCTGAATATTTAAGAGTTAGCACCTGCTAAGTCTAGGCCATTGGGTACAGAATGAAAGTGTCAATGACACTGTAGCTCAACTTGACAAACTTGAACTTGGTAAGTTATAAATGAAATGGCAAAATTGAAGATCATTGGTACCAATGTCATTTTTTTTGCCAGTGGCAACATTTTTTGACAGAAACCGAAGAAAATCGATAGCTCCCATCTAGAGGCCGCCCCAAACAAGCATGCCAGGTTTCAAAGCAATCTGATCATAAATGTGCCCTGTAGGGTGTATAAAAGGGAAATATTGTGGTCTGACTAGACTCAATTCTAAGAATGTTGGCCGTGGCAACATTTTTTGCGGAAATGGAAGAAAATCGATAGCTCCCATCTAGAGGTCACCGTAAATAAGCATACCAGGTTTCAAAGCAATCAAATCATAAATGTACCCTGTAGGGTGTGCCAAAGAGAAATATTGAGTCTTCTGACTAAACTAAGTTCTAAGAACGTTGGTCGCGGCAACATTTTTTGACAGAAATTGCAGAAAATCGATAGCTCCCATCTAGAGGTCTCCCCAAACAAGCATACCAGGTTTCAAAGCAATCTGATCATAAATGGGCCCTGTAGGGTGTGTCAAAGGAAAATATTGAGGTCTGACTAAACTAAGTTCTACGAACGTTGGCCGCGGCAACATTTTTTGCCGGAAATTGAAAAAAATCAATAGCTCCCATCTAGAGGTCACCCTAAATAAGCATACCAGGTTTCAAAGCAATCAAATCATAAATGTGCCCTGTAGGGTGTGCCAAAGGGAAATATTGTGGTTTGACTAAACTAAGTTCTAAGAACGTTGGCCGCGGCAACATTTTTTGACGGAAATTGAAGAAAATCGATAGCTCCCATCTAGAGGTCACCCTAAACAAGCATGCCAGGTTTCAAAGCAATCCGATCATAAATGTACCCTGTAGGGTGTGCCAAAGGGAAATATTGAGTCTTCTGACTAAACTAAGTTCTAAGAACGTTGGACGCAGCAACATTTTTTGACAGAAATTGAAGAAAATCGATAGCACCCATCTAGAGGTCTCCCCAAACAAGCATACCAGGTTTCAAAGCAATTTGATCATAAATGTGCCCTGTAGGGTGTGCCAAAGGGAAATATTGAGGTCTGACTAAACTAAGTTCTACGAACGTTGACCGTGGCAACATTTTTTGCCGGAAATTGAAGAAAATCGATAGCTCCCATCTAGAGGTCACCCTAAATAAGCATACCAGGTTTCAAAGCAATCAAATCAAAAATGTGCCCTGTAGGGTGTGCCAAAGGGAAATATTGTGGTTTGACTAAACTAAGTTCTAAGAACGTTGGCCGCGGCAACATTTTTTGACGGAAATTGAAGAAAATCGATAGCTCCCATCTAGAGGTCACCCCAAACAAGCATGCCAAGTTTCAAAGTAATCTGATCATAAATGCGACCTGTGAGGTGTGCCAAAGGAAATTGTGGACGTACGTACTAACGTACGTACGTACGTACGTATGCCGACGGACGAGAAGTGATGGCAATAGCTCAGCTTGACTTTGTCAAGTTGAGCTAATAAAAATACATAATTTTTAATAGTCTATATAGAAATATAATTTTACATTTCTAGAACAGTAATAAAGCTCTGCTGCATTTAACATATGGATCTTGTTTTGCTGTTTTTGCTGTTCATCATGTTATTTACTCGTAGGCCGGCAAAAATCTATGAATATCGGGTTAAATGGGTGAAAATATAATGTATTTATGTAACTTTATTCTGTTAAAGTTTATAAAAATAATTCTTGTTTCTCATTCAATTTTCTTTAATTTTATGATGAAGGAGGGAGACATATTTTTAGTTAATCTGCAAAATAGTTTGAAAGCATTTGGAACTGAAAAGTTAGCTTCTCACACAATTAGGTGGAAAAGTTAAAAAATTTATAGTAATTTATATATTTTTTATACTTACCAATGACCCAGACATAGCTGGTGCTAACTCTTAAAATATAGGGCCAAACACAAATTTTGCCCCCCAATCCCCAAAATTTGCATCTAAAACTAAAGAAAACATGTCCAGAGAGGCCCTCCACACCTCGCCCCCACTGCGCATGCGCAGTGTCAAGGACGTTCCGAAATTGGCGCCATTTATCATTCTAATAACCAGTGCCTGGTAAGCGCTATGTACTCAGCGGGGAGGCAAGAGTTCCCAACTCCTGGGAGGGCCATCCCCGTCTGGGTCATTGGTAAGTATAAAAAATATATAAATTACTATAAATTTTTTAACATTTTTATACTGTACCAATGACCCAGACATAGCTGAATAGTAAAAAGGCTGGAGGGCCAAGGACATAGAGCAAAATGGAATACGCTCAATAAAATAAAATAGAGTCATCCCCTGTAGGGAAAAGAAGTAATAGGCCTTACATGTATCTTTCTTATTTATGATAAATTAGAAAGATACAACACCTTCCAAAAATTGAGCTTCATACATCCATGTACTCTATTAATATCCAATAATCCTTATACTAATAATTTTTAAAGTAAGCCAATAATAAAGTAAGTCTAGAGAATAGAGACTCTTATATTCCTAAAAGTGTGTGAGAATTGCATAATCATGTCCGTTGACATATGCAATATTCAAAAGCTATACTTTAAAAACTAAGACTTGAATGAATTTTATAAACTTAAACTTCTCACTAAACAACCATCCTAAAAACAGCTCAGAATTACTAACTCCGGAGGAGGTATCCCCTTGTTTTCATAGTAAAAACAGGTGACCCAAGGGAACACCCTCCCCCCCCCCCTTTTTCTTGCCCTGGGTCAAATAGCCCAGAGCGAAGAGGGCAGCCGAACGGAGACACTGCCGAAACAGACAGCCTACCTAGCTATAGTAGCAACTGTTAAGTGAATGACATTCTGAGCAGTAGATAATAGACCTAACAATAGAGGCCTCCAGAAATGGACTCGATATTTCTGAGATAAAATTCATGAATGGATGGCTGAGCGCAATGAGCAGCCTTCAAAAATCTATAATAGAACACTATTAATGTAAGCCCAAGAAGTAGAAGAACTCTTACTTCATGAGCCGAAATCTTAAGCACAACTGCTAAGCCAATGATATACCATAAGCAGTACGCTAGTTAATAGAATCCATTAACAATAAAATGGAGCGTAACGTCCTTCTACTAGACATCAAAGACAGAAGAAGCTTACGCCCTTGTAATAAACAGATATCTGTTTATAAATACATAAACTGTACCCGGAAAGAGTAAAGGCCTATGCCCATACGAAGACGGAAGGACCTTAAAATAATAGGTTCCGGATAATAGGAGCCTAACTCTTATGCAACAATCCAACCTAAATAGTAACGGAAGTATTGATTCCGAAACTATGAAAGTGAAAATCATCCATCGATAGTGCATGAAACTCACTGACTCTACAGTAAAAGAGAAACCAACAGAATTACTGTCTAAAAGGTCAGAATTTGAAAACTACTGTTTCCAGAGGCTCAAATGATTACTTAGCTAAATAAGAACCTGAAGTTAAAATCCGTATAGGAATTTAATCTAAAGATTCTAAGTCTATTTATCAAAAAGTTACTAACTGACTTAGATAAAGAGACAAAAGACTCAATTGTAAACTATCGTAGAGTGCATAGGTATGAGGTAACATAAACCTATAACCTAAATAACAACAGGCTGCAGTAGATCTTGTGAAACAAGTATACTAAAAAATAGCAATGAGTAGTATGGAGGGATCAACCATATGAACATAATGATCCCTACACCACGACGGAAGAGCCTCCACTTTAGTCGCATAGAATAGCGAAGAAGAGGATCTCCTATAGTAAGAAATCGCGTCCAAAGCTCGTCCAGTACAGTGCTTAGAATGCAATATGGACCACACAACGGAAAACATGAAGGTTGCGACCTTGCTGGTTGTGATAAAAATGACACGATTTACCCAGTGAAAAAAGATCCTCACATAGAGGAAGATTTCACGTTAAGATCCACAGTAGACAAGAGAGTAAATTACTCATGATCTCTGTGAAGATAGAGATGCTATCAACAGAAATATATTGTGGTTGTTTATCTTAGCAATACCTGCTAAAAACAACAGCGCCGGAGGATACGCGTATCCTATCATTCTGTCCTATAGATCAATAGAGCGTTAACAGTATTAGCTCAGAGATCTGGACAAGCCAACACATACGTCTGCAATTGATTAGCCAACTGTGTCATAAATAAAACATCATTGGGCGCTCCCATAGATAGCAAATCTGATTGAATACTTGTTTGTTGAGAGTCCATTCTGACAGCAACAAGCGACCCGTAAGAGAACGGGAGTGCGATAAAACAATCAGACGACCCAGAATATGACGGACCAAAACTGAACTTGGTGTACTATAACCAACAGACGGATTCTTTCCATTAAATTGAATAACGGAAACGAAAGAGTGCCTCCCTGGTTCCGGAGATACGCCACTACTGTCGAATTAAAGGACAGGAATTTGGGCATGCGTTTCTGAATAATGTTCATGCAATGACATAAAGCAAGCCTAAAAAACATTATTCCGCGGAAGTTAACTGATAGCTAAAAGACTGCGGAACCCAAAGACCCTGGCACTTCGAATCCGTAGGGATAAGTATATATCCCAATCTGTTTGACTGGCAACCGTCATAACAGCCACACTCGGGTCCGGCAACTGCGGCGGCACTCTCTGAGTCAACCACCGAATGTTTGCCCCAGTCTGAATCTCTTGTAACACTAGATAGACAAGAGAATGTATAAATCAAGCAATTCATGGATTGCCGGAAAGTTGCCGTCGAAGAGAAGCTCCTCCGAGAACGAAGCGACTCTGAGAGAGTTCTTAACCTACTATCCACGCGTGGATGTAGCTAGGGCTGCCTCACGTCTAACCAACTCCAATCAGCCACTGAAGGGCGGAGTTATACGTGAACAAATTACTGCCCTCAAAAGAAATTACATTGAGAATAATATCCCGTAAATCTTTTCTTGAAGACGTAATGATAACGCCTCAGTAAGGCGGATTACGTATAATAAAGCGTCTAAGTTAAGTCTAATATACATAATGTCGTTCCCAACATTGAAATTGGAAAAGACATAAACGGTGAAAAAGAATATATGCAGTCTTTAATCACACCGTCTAGACGCATATGAACTCTCGGTATGCCCTGCTCTGCCAAAATAAACTATATGTAAAAAAGATAAAATGGCAGAAATGAGCCACGCGGACAAGAAACTAAACTATCATGCTTAGTAGCCGTCTTGTATATATATAAATATATAGCGTCGAAAAATAAAACACATGTTGTAATGACAATATTGGACTGCGTCGGTAAGTCAGGGACAAAGTCCCTGTACCGATCGAAAAATCCGAGTCCAATGACGCTATAAGTCTCTTATCCAAGATCGCAGCAATGAAGTCCGAAAAATAATCACTGGAAGAAATGCCAGAAGATATGAAAGGCATCTTCCGATACTACTAAAGGGAAAACTCGAAATCTTTCGAATCCCTTTCGCCATCCTGTCGGACCCTATAAAGCGTTCGGTCGTCCGTAGCTTGATGCAACCGCGGACCGCACCGACCCAGCGCCGTCGGATAATTCCTGATTCGACCGAGAAACCGTCAATTGCTGGGATGCTGCGAAACAACTGTGCTAACTCGGATAGCACGTCCGTCACTGAGGCCTGAGGAGCAGCGGTCTTACGATGCATTGCCGCAGGAAGCTCCGAGATCGTTACCCCGTGCATACTTCCAATATGCGAGCGAACGGAGTGTATAGGCCTCGTGTCCCTTGGCTACCGGATGGCGCGACCTATTCGCTGTGGAATCACTGAATGCCGAAACTGATCGGATACTCGAGGTCACGTAGCCAATGTGCGGTCGTGTGCCCTGCTGTGAGGATGAGGAAGCATTAAAGACAGTCTCTCGGACTGTCAATATAACGGAGCGTCCCGAGCAACGGACATATGCTCCGAATGTAAAATATCTGAACCACAACATGCGGTCCCCTATGTTGTTGGCTTCCTCCGATCTGTCCTCAATCTGCCGTCACTGGGTGAGTACTAAAGTAATTAAAGTGCTCGCATCACCCAAATCTCCTTCCTAGACCGCAACGGACGAACCCGGCAGCCGAACCATTCGATGAATGTACGCTACACCGGGTGAGCTAGCGAATGTCACTCCGTAAGCGATAGACATATTCCATGAGCACTTATTGCCGCTAACTCTTCATTAACTATGACGACAGAGGCACACTTTTGAAAGACATCTCCATAACTCTTCGAACAAGAAACCAGAAATGCTTGGATAGCAAGCATAAAATAATAATATATATAGCGTCGTTCAATAATTCGAAAGTTTGTGTGACATTATTGGACTATGTCGGAACTGAGGGACGATGTCCCTGAACCGAACCAAAAATTTCTAAGTCCACCGACGCTATCAGTTTCTTATCCGGCATCGCAGCATATGTTGTTCCGAAAGGGAAAGCTTGAAATCCACCGAATCCCTTTCGGTATCCCGTCGGACCGGATGAAACTTTCGGACGTCCGTACCCGCTTACGCGGAGCGTCCCGACCCAGCATCGTCGGATAAAATATATGCGACAGATTCAGTTGATGCTGGGATGCTGCGATAAACTGTGCTATTAAGGAAAGCACGTTCGTTCCCGAGGCCTGTGCAGTAGCGGACTTACGATGCATTGCCGCTGGAAGCTCCGTGTACGTTAACTCCCGCATACTTCCTATGCGAACGTCCGGAGTCTGCAGACCTCGAGTCCCCGGCTACCGACCCAGCGCTGTCGGATAATTCTCGATCCGACACCGTTTCTGTCGGCTGCTGGGATGCTGCGATAAGCTGTGCTATGTGCACAAGAATGTCCGGCGTCGAGACCTGCGGAGGCGCAGTCTATCGCTGCTTCGCCGAGGGCAGCTCCGCATCAGATGGCTCCCGCATACTTTTCCTATGCGAACGTCCGGAGTCCATCGGTCTCGAATCCCTGGCTGCCGGATGGTGTGACCTGGTCGCCGAAGAATCCTTGATCGGCGAAGCTGGTAATATATCGGCGGTCACGCAGCCAAGGTGCGGTCGTGTGCGCTGACGAGAAGAGGAAGCCTTAGCAGTCTCAGCGGACTGCCTATACAACGGAGCGTCCCGAGCGACGGACGTATGCTCCGCTAACGACACATTTGTACCACAACATCTGGGGCCAGATGTTGTTGAACGAGAGAGGGGCCTCTCTCGCTTGCCGTCCGGATGGACCGGAACGAGCTATGAACCGGACTAAAAGGCTTCCTCCGTTCTCCCTCCGATCCGCCGTCACTGGGTGTGCATTAAGTTAATTTTATAGTGCTCGCATCACCCCAAAATTCCTTCTAGACCGCAACGGACGAACCCGGCTGCCGAACCATTCGGTGAATGGACGCTACACCGGGCGAGCTAGCGGACGTCAAAGGCCGTCGAACCTACTAGGGTCCTCTTAGGCAATTGGCGTATTACATGAGCACTTTTCCGCTAGCCCTTCATTAATTGTGACGACGGAGGCACACTGTTGGAAGACATCACAGATACATCACCCTAATCTTGATCGTCTGAAATAGAAATTGATAAAGTAGAGTGACCCTGCGGGGAAAGGACCGGAGTGTCCAAATCCCCAACAACATACCGTGACATACGCTTCCCATATTGTCATCGAAATCATACGATACAGAACCGGAGTTAATGCGAGTACACTGACCACATATAGAATGATAATAAGGTCAGAGGAAGACTTCCTCTTAAAACAATAGATCAATATCCTTTCAATGTGAAAAGAAAACAAGTCCTGGTACTCGCACTAACCCCTGGCAATCAAAATACATAATAATAATATGATCCATTAATATAGAAAAAATAATTGAAATCAAAATATTTTGAAAAAATATTTTTTCAGAACAGCCCAAGTTTCTGAAAAGTAACGTTGAGCCCCAATGGATCCCAAGCCTAAGTGTGGACAAAAATTTTAAAAATATTTTAAACAATTTATTCAACACTTACGAACAATAATAATGTATCTAGTTATGATTGAAATAACATAAAGATATTATTATTTAGAAATCCCCCCCTCACACAGAGGGCTGTTGTAAATGTAAACAATGAGTGTAAAAACACTAAAATAAGACTCCAGGCACCCAGGCCCGAAATCAGTTACCAAAAATACACCATCTGATGCAAAACAGAGACTTCCAGGGAAGAAACTGCAGAACATCAGATGGTAGATGCAGAACACAACGCCTAACCACCCGTAGGTGAAGACGTAAACATGGGGAAAGAACAGAATTCATTCTGTTATTCAGCTAAACTCCCAAGAAATTTTAGTAATAATAATTACAGAAATTATGCCAAAAGCATGGGAGAATAGCAAGGGGGAACTTAAAGGACAGGGAGAGAGGAAAAACACTTGTAAAAACAGTGTAACTAAATAATCAGAATGACAACAAAATGGCTGCTGCCTTGAAAATAGGTAACTTAACATAATTTCATTAAAAAAATTTTAAGTTACAGCCCTGATAATATTCTGTCACACATTCTTTTCCTCTCCTCCTTTTCTATCCTCCTTAGAATCACCATTTCACTAATATTTATTTGTCTGGCATCATTTAAACTGAGATTTAAAAGCACAAAGATCAGTCAGATGTTAACTGATGAAGGGCCAAACTTAGAATGATAAATGGCGCCAATTTCGGAACGTCCTTGACACTGCGCATGCGCAGTGGGGGCGAGGTGTGGAGGGCCTCTCTGGACATGTTTTCTTTAGTTTTAGATGCAAATTTTGGGGATTGGGGGGCAAAATTTGTGTTTGGCCCTATATTTTAAGAGTTAGCACCAGCTATGTCTGGGTCATTGGTACAGTATAAAAATACTAATTTTTTCAGCAGTGAAAAATAACGCAGTTGAAAGTGGGCTCTGTCAAACAAGAAGCAGTTGGTTAAAGTTTTAGTTTAGTCCTGAAAGTACAAAATAGTATCATCGTCAGATTTCAAAGTACACAAAAAAAGAGAAGTGAGGCAGATTTTCAAAGACAAGGATCTGAAGAACAATCTTTTCTTTTTTAACAGCCTAAGTAGAATCTCATTCCTATAATTTTATATCAAAGAAGCTATTTTCATATTTCAGAGAATCAGAACTGATCTACAACAGTAAGAAAGCAGTTGCATTTCTCATGGTTCCCACGTGGATCTTGTTTTTGCTGTTCATCATTTTATTTACTTGTTGACAGATAAGTTTTCCTTCATGCAAATGTGTGGATATTGGGTAAAGATATGATGTATTTGTAAAGCTTTATTTTGATAATAATTCTTGATAATAATTCATGTTTCTCAGTAGAGCTGTAGGTTAACTGAAACCGAACCGAGGTTTTTAGCTTTTTTAAAAAAAACGAAACCGTCGACATCCCGTAATCTAAGGTTTTTCATTTTTTATTATATACTCTCTTGCTGCAGAAATTCACAGAATGTAGCCATCCCAGACAGTGTCTGGGTACTCTCACTACTCTGGGAAGGCTACATTCTGTGAATTTCCGACATTTTAGTTTAGTCGTGTTTGCAGCTTTCCTCACGTTGCGTGTAGGTGTCAGACCTCAAAAAATGGCCAAGCACAATAAAAGTTCTGTATATTTTTATACTGTACCAATGACCCAGACTTAGCTGGTGCTAACTCTAACAAAACCAGGGCCAAACACAAATTTTGCCCCCCAATCCCCAAAATTTGCATCCAAAACAAAAAGAAATCATGTCCTAAAGGACCTCCATACTACGCCTCTACTGCGCATGCGCAGTGACGCAGTCGTCCCGAAATTGGCGCCAATTATCATTCTCTGTTTGGCCCTTCATCAGTCAACATCTCACTGATCTTTGTGCTTGTAAATCTCAGTTTAAAGGATGCCAGACACGTAATTTTTGGAGAAAATGTGATTCTAAGGAGGATAGAAGGAGGAGAGGAAAAAGAAGTGACAAAAAATAATCAGGGCTGTACTTAAAATTTTTTGATGAAATTATGTTAAGTTGCCTATTTTCGAGGCATGGGCCTCTTGTTGTCATTCTTGCTAATTGTTGCACTGCTTATTCAGTGTTTCCTCTCCCCTAGCCTTCTAAAGTCCCCCCTTGCAATTCTCCCATGCTTTTGGCATATTTTTGAGAAATTTCATTTCTAAAATTTCCTGGGAGAGTTGCTTGGTTACAGAATGTTTTCTGTTATTTTCCCCATAGTTACGTTTTCACCCATGGGTGTATAACGTTTGTGTTCTGCATCTTCCATCTGATGTTCTACAGATTCTCCCCTGGGAGTCTCTGTTTTGCATCAGATAGAGTGTAATTGATGACTGATTCCGGGCCAGTTTTTTCAGTGCCTGGAGTCATGTTTTCTGGTGTTTTTACACTGTTTGTTTTCATTGGCAACAGCCTTTTTTGAGGGGGGCTGTTTGCCTTTGCTGTGGTTTATCTCACTATAAGATACATTCATATTATCCGAAAGTGTCTCATTAATTATTTTATATAAATTTAAAATTTTTGACCACACTTTGCCATCGGATCCATCGGGGCTCAACGTTACTTTTCAGCAACTTGGGCTTCGCTGAAAAAATATTTTTTCAAAATTATTTTGTTTTGCAATTGTTTTTTCATTCATTAATGGATCATGTTATTATGTATCTTTGTGTCAGGGGTTTTTGCGAGTAACTAGGACTTATTGTTGTTCTTTCACAATGAAGGGACGTTGTTCAAATTGTAATAGGAAGAAATCTTCCTCTGACTTTCATGATCATTGCATTAATTGTAGTCAGTGTTCTCGCATTAATCCCTGTCCTATATGTGAACATTGGGATGAGAAACATTGGAAACGTGTGTCACGATATGTTGTTTCTGGAGAAAGTGCGATGCCGGCTCTTTCTCCTCAAGGTCACTCTACTCTCTCAGTTTCTATTTCAGAGGAACCAGAACAGGGTGATGTTTCCATGTTATCTTCTTCAAGTGTGCGTCCGCCGTCACAAATGAATTCAGAGCTAGCGGCAAAAGTGCTCATGGAGATTAGACAAATGTCGTCCGCTAGCTCGCCCGGTGTAGCATCCATTCACCGAATGGTTCGGCAGCCGGGTTCGTCCGATGCGGTCCAAGAGGAAATTTTGGGTGATGCGAGCACTATAAACATAATAGATGCACACCCAGTGACGGCGGATAGTAAGCGAGAACGGAGGAAGCCTTTTAGTCCGGTTCCTAGCTCGTCCAGGTCCAGCCGGGCCGCGAGCGAGAGAGGTCCCTCTCTCGTACAACAACATCTGGGACCAGATGTTGTGGTACAAAATGTGTCTTTAGCGGAGCATACGTCCGTCGCTCGGGACGCTCCGTTGTATAAGCAGTCTGCAGAGACTGTTAAGGCTTCCTCTTCTCGTCAGCGCACACGACCGCACCTTGGCTGCGTGACCGCCGATATATTACCAGCTTCGCCGATGAAGGATTCTTCGGCGACCAGGTCACACCATCCGGCAGCCAGGGATTCGAGACCGATGGACTCTGGACGTTCGCATAGGAAAAGTATGCGGGAGCCATCTGATACGGAGCTGCCCTCGGCGAAGCAGCGAAAGACTGCGCCTCCGCAGGTCTCGATGCCGGACATTCTTGTGCAGATAGCACAGCTTATCGCAGCATCCCAGCAGCCGACAGAAACGGTGTCGGATCGAGAATTATCAGACGGCGCTGGGTCGGTACGCTCCGCCGAAGCATCGGGGGCGGACGACCGGGAACATCATGAGGTCCGACCGGATGGTGAAAGGGATACGGATGACTTGGAGCTATCCCTTTCGGAACAACATAAAGCTGCAGTGGATTTCATCCGGCACTTTCTCCCTCAAGTTGTTCCGTCGGGCCAGACTGCTGCGCTTCCGGACAAGAGAATTATAGCGTCATTGGACTCTGAATTTTTTGAGCGGTTCAGGGACATTGCTCCCGAGTTTCCGTCGCAGTCCAATAATGTTGCTAGAACATTTGAATTATTGAACGACGCTATATTTAAACTTGCTTCCAGGACGGGGAAAGCAGGTTTCTTGTCCGCTAATACTCTCAACCTGCCTTTCATTAATGCAAGGAATAAATTCGATACGGCAGGACAGGGTATACCGAGAGTTCCTCTGCGTATGGACGACGAGGCGGAAGACTCAGAGCTATCATTACCGTCGTCAGCTTCTATTCCAACCGCGGTGTTGGAAACAGCTATTGCGTCTAACAGAGCCAATTTAGATGCCTTATCTTACGCAGATCACCTTACTAAAGCGTTATCACTGCGCCTTCAAGGGGAAGAGTTTCAGGATATACAATCCTCTTTAAGACTTCTTTCAAGGGCAGTAGCTTATTCCCTGTGTAACTCCGCCCTTTCAGTGGCAAATCTGGAGTTGGTTAGACGTGACGCAGCCCTAGCTACATCCACACTAGTGGATTCTAAGGTGAAGAACTCTCTTAGAGTCGCTTCGGTCTCAGGAGAACTTCTCTTTGACGGCAAGCTTTCCGCTATTTATGATAAAATTAAAAAGAAAGCTAATGATTCTCTGTTGTTCAGATCTGCTCCTAAGAAGTCGGATACAGCAGACACGAATAAGACAGGCACTTCTGGGTCTAATGCGCCCAAGAGAGGTTCCTATAGAGGTTCCGGTGCGTCCTCTTGGTCTTATTCGAGAGACCGTCAGGATAGCGACTCTCGTTCGGGACGTCCTTCAGGCCGGGACAATCGGTCGGACGCCCCGAGGTCGACGAGGCGAGGTGCGGGTCGTGGAAGACGTGGTTTCTCCTACCGTAGGCCTCGCAGGTCCAGGAGGTGATGGCTTAAACCTCTATCGCGTTCCGGTTGGCGGAAGGTTGTCGAGTTTTTCACAAGAGTGGGCGTCGATTACGGACGACCCTTGGGTGAGAGGAGTGACTTCGGAAGGTCTGAAGATATCCTTCAAACGAAAGCCTCCATTAACTCGAAGTCCAAAGTGGACTCATCTTCCGTCAAATCCACAGAAAAGAGACGCTCTGTTATCAGAGGTGCAGTCTCTTTTAATGAAGAACGCGGTAGAGGTCGTAGAAAACCAGGAATCTCTGGGATTCTACAGCCATCTGTTTCTGGTTCCGAAACCAGACGGCTCGTTCCGTCCAGTCATAGATTTGAGCTGGATAAACAAGCTGATCGTCGCTCCGAAGTTTTATATGGAGACGATTCGATCGGTCAGAGCGAGTATTCGGGTGAACGATTATGCAACGAGCATAGATCTCAAAGATGCGTACTTTCACATCATGGTACATCCGACATTCCGAAAGTATCTACGCTTCGCAGTCCTTGGAGTGGTGATGTGCTTCGGATTGAATCTAGCACCCTGGGCTTTCACTCGGGTAATGAACTCGGTAATGATCTACTTCCAAGCTCATTCGTCTGCGGTAACGTCGGCCTACCTGGACGACATTCTTCAGAGGTACGGCAACGAGTTAACGCTTCAGAACGATGTTCAGAATCTTCTTCTATTGCTCCGACGTCTCGGTTTTATAATAAACGAGGAGAAGTCGGATCTGGTGCCGTCCAAGTCATTCACTCATCTGGGAATGAGCTTCGAGACGCACAACAATCTCGTTCGTCTGCCGTTAACCAGAGCGAAATTAGTCAGTTGTTACGCTCGCTATTGTCTGCACGCAGACAAAGTCACGGCGAGAGAATTTATGAGACTGATAGGTCTGTGCGGAGCCGCCGCGGATCTCATTCCGATGGGGCGGTTACGCACACGTCCTCTTCAAATTTTCCTGACTCAGAATTGGAGTGTGAAAATTCATTCGCTCGATGTAGACGTTCTCTTGTCAGATCAAGTGAAACAAGAGATTCAGACTTGGGCAAACATTCAGTGGTTAACTCAAGGAGTTCCGCTGCAGTTGCCGGATCCGAGTTTTACCGTTATGACGGATGCCAGTCAAACAGGTTGGGGTGCATCATTGATCCCAACGGATTCGAGATGCCAGGGTCTTTGGGATCCGCAATTCCTGTGCAAGCACATAAACATCAAGGAAATGATGTCAATTTGGCTTGCGTTACGTCACTGGATGGACATTATTCACGATGCTCATGTCCAAATCCTATCCGACAATACGACAGTAGTGGCGTATATACGGAATCAGGGAGGCACTCATTCAGTTCCGTTGTTCAATCTAACGGAAAGAATCCTTCTGTTTGCGTTAGAACATCACGTTCTTCTTTCGTTCCGTCACATACCGGGTCGTCTGAATGTGCTAGCAGACTCCCTTTCACGAAAGGGTCGTTTGTTGCCGTCGGAGTGGACTCTCAACAAACAAGTATTCAATCAGATTTGCTACCAATGGGAACGGCCAATGATAGACTTATTTGCGACACATCTCAACAATCAGTTGCAGACGTATGTGCCTCCGTGTCCGGATCCAAGAGCATTTGCAGTAGACGCTCTATCGATCCCTTGGGACGGAATGATAGGATATGCGTATCCTCCAGCGCCGTTAATTCAACAAGTATTGCTAAAGATAAAACAATCTCAATGCAAGATTCTGTTGGTAGCATCTCTGTCGCCACAGAGACCGTGGATAAATCTACTCAGGTGTCTGTTGTGGGACCTACCGCGGAAGCTTCCTCCACGAGAGGATCTTCTTTCGCATGGGAAATCGCGCCAACTCCATCACAACCCGCAAGGTCTCAACCTTCACGTTTTTCCGTTGTGCGGTCCTTCTTGCATGGCAAGCACTTTACAAGACGAGCAGTGGACGCGATTTCTAACTGTAGGAGGACCTCCTCTTCGCTAAACTATGCGGCTAAGTGGAAGGTTTTTCGTCGTTGGTGTAGGGATCATTCTGTAGATATATTTGATCCCTCTATACCAGACATTGCAAACTTTCTAGTATACTTGTTTGACGAAATCAAACTGCAGCCTGTTACTATAAAGGGTTATAGATCTATGTTATCTGATACCTATGCACATCATGATAGTTTACAAATTGGATCTAATGTCTCTTTATCGAAGTTGGTTAGAAACTTTTCGATAAATAGACCCAGAACTCTTAGATTAATTCTTAAGTGGAATTTAGCTTGGGTTCTCCTTAAATTGAAGGAAAAGCCATTTGAACCTCTTGGGACAGTAGATTTCAAATTCTTATCTTATAAGACAGCTTTTCTCTTAGCTTTCTCTTCTGCCAGAAGAGTCAGTGAGCTTCATGCACTATCGGTGGATGATTCTCATTATCGTAGTGTTGGGAACACTATCACCTTCACTACTAATGTGGGTTTTTTAGCTAAGAATCAGGCTCCTAATAAATATCCGGAACCTATTGTTATTAAGGCTCTTCCGTCTTCAGACGGGCGTAGGCCTTTACTCTGTCCTGTTAGAGCACTACGTATCTATAAACAGAGATCTCAGTTTATCAGAAAGGGACGGAAACGTTTCTTTCTGTCTTTGATGCCTAATAGAAAGGACATTTCAATCCATTCTATTGCTAGATGGATTCAGTTAACTATCTGTACTGCTTATGAAGATTTATCTTCTTCTCAGCAGTCTGTGCTTAAGATTTCTGCTCATGAAGTAAGAGCTCTTTCTACTTCCTGGGCTTATGCTAATAGTGTTGCTATTACAGATTTAATGAAGGCTGCTTATTGGTCTCAGCCATCCACATTTACGAATTTTTATCTCAGAAATATTGAGTCCATTTCTGGAGACCTGCATTGTTTAGGTCCGTTATCTGTTGCTCAGAATGTCGTCCACTAAACAGTTGCAACTATAGTTATGCAGGCTTTCTGTTCCGGCAGTGACTCCGTCCGGCTGCCCTCTTCGCTCTGGGCTATTTGACCCAGGGCAAGGGGAAGGGGGGGGGGGGGGGGGGGGGGTGTTCCCTTAGGTCACCTGCTTTATAGTGAAAAGCAAGGGAATGCCTCCTCCAAGTCAGTATTTCTGAGTCGCTTCCGGGATGGTTTTAAAGTGTAATATTAATGTTTAAATTCATTCATGTCTTATTTTTAAAGTGTAGCTCGGTGTGAAGCATTTGTATATGTCAAGTGTCAAACAGGCTTTAATATACAATACTCGGACACTTTTAAATGACTATAAAGAGTCTCAATTCTCTGGACTACTTTATTTATTGGCTTGCTTTAAAAATAATTAGTATAAGGGTTATACTGGATGTTAATAGAGAACATGAATGTTATTGTGCTCAATTATTAAGGGTAGTGTATCTTTCTAATTTAATATTAAATAAGAAAGATACATGTAAAGCCTAATACTCCTTTTCTCCTTAAGGGGTTACCTCTTTACTATATAGTTGAGCTTATTGGATTTTCCTCTATGTCCTAGGCCCTCCAGCCTGTTTACTATTCAGCTAAGTCTGGGTCATTGGTACAGTATAAAAATGTTAAAAAATTTATAGTAATTTATATATTTTTTATACTTACCAATGACCCAGATGGGGATGGCCCTCCCTGGAGTTGGGAACTCTTGCCTCCCCGCTGAGTACATAGCGCTGACCAGGCACTGCCAGTAAGAATGATAATTGGCGCCAATTTCGGGACGACTGCGTCACTGCGCATGCACAGTAGAGGCGTAGTATGGAGGTCCTTTAGGACATGATTTCTTTTTGTTTTGGATGCAAATTTTGGGGATTGGGGGGCAAAATTTGTGTTTGGCCCTGGTTTTGTTAGAGTTAGCACCAGCTAAGTCTGGGTCATTGGTAAGTATAAAAAATATATAAATTACTATAAATTTTTTAACATTTAGGTAATTATTATATTGGCCTTCCTGATTCTTCATGTAGTATAGCTTATTTCGGGCATTCATTGAGTTTCACTCAATTTTACTACCATTTAGTTATGACTCCGGACATAAGAATGAGTTTTATTGAATTTTACTTGGCCTCATGAACAAACCGAGGTTTTTCTCCACCTGAAAAACCAAAACCGAAACTGAACAAGAAATTTAAAAACCTACAGCTCTATTTCTCAGGCACCTCCCTCATTAATGAAAATCTGTCTCATCACTTTTTTCTTAGCCTGGAAATTTCTTTGATGATAATAATTGGCATTTGGAGGACTAAAAATTTAACCATATATTATTATATACTGTTTGACAGAGTTCATCAAGTGCTGTCAAACAAGATATATATATATATAGTTGGTTAAATTTGAAACTTCAGAATAAGAAATTTTCCCCGCTGAATACACTGGTTTTTCAACAGAATGGTGAAAGGAGTTAAACAGAAAATGTCCTCCCTCCTAGGGTTTAATCCCGGGAATCAGAATTTTCTGGTTCTCGTTTTTGAGTTTGTCATGATATCGGGAATTTTCCAGGGTTCATTTCTGAGTCACAATTCTAGTCTAGGAATTTCCACGGCAATAGCATTCATGTTTCATAACTGGCAACTGGGAAATTCCGGTTCGCAAGATTAAATCATAGCTCCGACGGCAGTGCTGGTCTGGGAAGAAATTGATATTCGGCATAATCTCATAAACTATAATACGTAATCCTACATACCATGGTGTTTGAATTTCATGGGTATCATGATTGCCTTTCAGAACTTGGAGCTGCAGAGCTGTGAAATTCACGTTCCCAGTATTAAACCTCATCCCCTCCCTCATCATAAAATTGAAGGAAGATTGCCTGACAAACGAGAATTATTATTAATAGCCTGAACAATAAACATCATATACCTGTATTCCTCTTCTGTCCTAACTGTGATACTCTGGAATCACTCAAAACACTAACCATCTGTACAGCTGCAGCCGTTCGAGCCTGTACACCATCTTTCTGTTGATAATTTTCAATATCCTCAATGAATTGATAAGGATCTAAGTCTATTTGAGCATGAGCCAATGAGCTGCTCAATAAATCGTAATTCTTTGTCAGTCCTGTATTTGGCTCTTTCAGACTGATTCGACACGGTGTTGCCCCTGACTTTTGGTTAGCTGCAGCTAAAGAATAAAACACTCCGGTCTGTGGATCTAACTCCCCCTGAAGTATTTCTGGAGTAGCTGAAGAATTCTGAGTCAGCTTCGACACTTTTATTGTTCTGATAGTGGGCACAGAAGAAACTGTTTCCTGTAATAAAAACCATGAATAGAAAGCAATGACAGAATTACAATGGATCCCACTTGATCATATACTGGTTTACCCTAGTGTACAACCGATGATCGGAACCGGCCACCACAATCGGCCGATTATGAGCAATCGGATGACAACGGCAACGGCTCCTGGAACATCGGTTCAACCGATTGTTGCCAAGCAATTTGTGATTTTTCTGTATCACACTTTATTATTTTCTGCAATTGTTCAATTGTTAATGTAAAATGATGTCGATGATACCATTCAAAAAAGTTGAGAAACAACCACAATGTGTATTCTTAATCTCTCTAGACGCCCTTTACGGGAAAAACATGTTAAACAACATGTAAAGCTTACAACTGAGCACACTTGCAGCAATCGCCAGTTCATACCGGAAAAGTGAAGGATGCACTCCACTGGCTCAGGTCGCAGTAAAATTACCAGTCGAGCGCACTTGGGCAGTAAACGTGGCTCTGAGAGCCACGTTTACCACCCAAGTGTGCACGACTGGTAATTTTACAGGGACCCCAGTCAACGAAGTTTAACACTTTGAAAAATGTTCAGTTTAATGTAGTTCTTTCGAGCCTCGACTTGTCTTGTAGTGCACAGTATTACAATCAGAATCGGCATCAGAATCGGCCGATTGTGGGCTCAAATAACTGGTAATCGGTTAGCGACCATTTTTGGTAATCGGTTGGACACTAGTTAACCCTTAAGGGCCTAATTCCGACTTTGATCACATTTTTTTCCAACAGAACAGATTCCCTTAAATACCGTACTGACCCGCGTTGAAGCCCATATTCGTGATTAAGCCCACCCCCCACTTTTTCAGATTTGTGAACCAGGGTGCCCTACTCAAGTCAAAGCCCCCCCCCCCCCCCCCCCCCTAAGTTTCAAATTGGACGAAAGTTGTTTGAGACAAGACGTCAAATTTACAGGCATCAAATGGAAAAACAGGTGACTTGTTGCAACACTGTACTTACCAGATAGAACTGTAATACTGTATTATGTATATTTTTTTGAGTTGAGGTTTTTGTGTTGTTAAATTCGTCTTTTGTGTAATACATTATGTCTGTGTTAAGTGTAATAGGTCTTTATTAAAAAATTATATATCCCAAGCAAAATTGACTTTTTTATTTTTTTTTTGCCGACCTCATTTTGGAAGCTGTCACTTGTTTCAAATGAGTGTGCACGCTGCTGTCAATAGTTGTCTGAACACGCCCACAACATATAGTTTTCACAGTGGTTGAACATCATCAGAAAGATGCAGATTGAACACTGCCACTTTTCAGCAGTACACAACTCATTGTGAAAGAACACTGCCACTTTCGAGCGTGCACAACTCACTGTGAAAACGGGTGTTCAGAAATTAATGAGAAAGTGGTAATTGAAAATAAAAAATAATTACAACTCTGGTATTTGAGAATTATATAACAGTACAACCAGGATATGATTTATGACTTATTAGTTCAATAAAACATGCTCATTTATCATTTCATCATGCTCTGCAACATGTGAAGTTATGACTTTCAGTGAAAAGTTAAAAAATTTATAGTAATTTATATATTTTTTATACTTACCAATGACCCAGACATAGCTGGTGCTAACTCTTAAAAATGTAGGGCCAAACACAAATTTTGCCCCCCAATCCCCAAAATTTGCATCTAAAACCAAAGAAAACATGTCCTGAATGGCCCTCCATACTTCACCTCTACTGCGCATGTGCAGTGTCAAGGACGTCCCAAAATTGGCGCCATTAATCATTCTTATAATCAGTGCCTGGTAAGTGCTATGTACTCAGCGGGGAGGTATGAGTTCCCAACTCCTGGGAGGGCCATCCCCGTCTGGGTCATTGGTAAGTATAAAAAATATATAAATTACTATAAATTTTTTAACATTTTTATACTGTACCAATGACCCAGACATAGCTGAATAGTAAAAAGGCTGGAGGGCCTAGGACATAGAGGAAAATCCAATAAGCTCAATTATATAATATGGAGCCATCCCCTCGAGGGGAAAAGGAGTATTAGGCCTTACATGTATCTTTCTAATTTATGATAAATTAGAAAGACACAACACCTTCCATAATTGAGCACCATAACATCCAAGTACTCTATTAATATCCAGTATAATCCTTATACTTAATAATTTTTAAAGTAAGCCAATAAATAAAGTTAGTCTAGAGAATAGAGACTCTTTATACTCCTTTAAAAGTGTCTGAGGATTGTATAATAACGCCCTTTTGACACGTGGTATATTCAAAAGCTATACTTTAAAAACTATGACCTGAATGAATTTTTAAAACATAAACTTATCACTTAAAAACCATCCCAGTAACAGCTCAGAATTACTAACTCCGGAGGAGGTATCCCCTTGTTTTCATAATAAAACAGGTGACCCAAGGGAACACCCTCCACCCTGGGTCAAATAGCCCAGAGCGAAGAGGGCAGCAGGACGGAGTCACTGCCGGAACAGAACGCCTACCTAGCTATAGTAGCAACTGTTAAGTGAATGACATTCTGAGCAGTAGATAATAGACTTAACAATGCAGGCCTCCAGAAATGGACTCAATATTTCTGAGATAAAAATTCATGAATGTGGATGGCTGAGCCCAATGTGCAGCCTTCATAAAATCTATAATAGCGACACTAACAATGTAAGCCCAAGATGTAGAAAGAGCTCTTACTTCATGAGCCGAAATCTCAAGCACAAACTGCTGAGTTAATGATATACCATAAGCAGTACCGATAGTTAATTGAATCCATTAGCAATAGAATGGAGCGTAATGTCCTTCTATTAGGCATCAAAGACAGAAGAAGCTTACGTCCTTACTAATAAACTGAGATCTGTTTATAAATACGTAAACTCTAACCGGACAGAGTAAAGGCCTATGCCCGTACGAAGACGGAAGGACCTTAATAACAATAGGTTCCGGATATTATTAGGAGCCTGATTCTTAACCAAAAATCCAACCTAAGTAGTAAAGGAAATAGTGTTTCCGAAACTACGAAAGTGAGAATCGTCCACCGATAGTGCATGAAGCTCACTGACTCTTCAGTAGAAGAGAAGACTAAGAGAATTACTGTCTAAAAGGTCAGAATTTGAAAACTACTGTTTCCAGAGGCTCAAATGATTACTTAGCTAAATAAGAACCGAAGCTAAATTCCGTATAGGAATTAATCTAAGGATTCTAGGTCTATTTATCGAAAAGTTTCCAACTAACTTAGATAAAGAGACATAAGACTCAATAGTAAACTATCATAGAGTGCATAGGTATGAGATAACATAGACCTGTAACCTTAATAGTAACAGGCTGCAGTTGATCTTGTCAAACAAGTATACTAGAAAGTTGCAATGTCTAGTATGGAGGGATCAAAAATATCAACATAATGATCCCTACACCAACAACGGAAGAGCCTCCACTTTAGCCGCATAGTATAGCGAAGAGGAGGTTCTCCTACAGCAAGAAATCGCGTCCATAGCTCGTCCTGTACAATGCTTGCCATGCAAGAAGGACCACACAACGGAATACGTGAAGGTTGAGACCTTGCGGGTTGTGATGAAGTTGACACGATTTCCCCAGCGAAAGAAGATCCTCTCTTGGAGGAAGTTTTCGCAGTAAGTCCCACAGTAGAAACCTGAGTAAATTTACCCATGGTCTCTGTGAAGACAGAGATGCTATCAACAGAATTGTATTGTGGATGTTTATCTAGCAATACTTGCTGAATCAACAGCGCTGAGGATACGCATATCCTATCATTTCGTCCTATTAGATCAATAGAGCATTAACAACATAAGCTCAGGGATCCGGACATGGAAACACATACGTCTGCAACTGATTAGTGAGTTGTGTCGCAAATAAATTATCATTGGGCGCTCCCATTGATAGCAAATCTGATTGAATACTTGTTTGTTGAGAGTCCATTCTGACAGCAACAAGCGACCCTTACGTGAAAGGGAGTCTGCTAATACAATCAGACGACCCGGAATATGACGGACCGAAGCAGAACTTGGTGTGCTATAACAAACAGAAGGATTCTTTCCGTTAAATTGAATAATGGAAACAAATGAGTGCCTCCCTGGTTCCGGAGATATGCAACTACTGTCGTATTATCGGACAGGATTGGACATGCGTTTCTGAATAATGTTCATCCAATGACATAGTGCAAGCCAAAATAACATCATTTCCTGGAAGTTAAGTGCTTGCCTAGAAACTGCGAAACCCAAAGACCCTGGCACTTCGAATCCGTTGGGATAAATATTGTACCCCAACCTGTTTGACTGGCATCCGCCATAATCATAAAACTCGGATCCGGCAACTGCAGTGGCACTCTCTGAGTCAACCACCGAATGTTTGCCCCAGTCTGAATCTCTTGTTACACTTGATAGACAAGAGAACGTGTATATCGAGCAATTGATAGATTGCTGAAGGTTGCCGTCGAAGAGAAGCTTCTCCGAGACCGAAGCGACTCTGAGAGAGTTCTTCACCTTACTATCCACTCGCGTGGATGTAGCTAGGGCTGCGTCATGTCTAACCAACTCCAGGTTGCCACTGAAGGGCGGAGTTATACGTGGAAAAACTACTGCCCTTGAAAGAAATCACATTGAGGATCATATCCTGGAATTCGTTCTCTTGAAGACGTAATGATAACGCCTCAGTAAGGTGGTCTACGTATGATAAAGTGTCTAAGTTAAGTCTAATAGACATCATTGTCGTTTCCAACATCATGGTTGGAATTGACATAGACGGCGAAAAAGATAATTCCCAGTCTTCAGTCCCGCCGTCAAGACGCATAGGAACTCTCGGTATGCCCTGTTCTGCCAATATAAATTATTTCCTAGAATTGATGAAAGGCAGAATAGAGCATTGCGGACAAGAAACTAGATTATCATGTTTGGTAGCAAGCTTATATATAGCGTCCTTAACTAATTCGAATGTTCTAATGACATTATTGGACTGTGTCGGCAAGTCAGGGACAATGTCCCTGAACCGATCCAAAACTCTGTGTCCAATGACGCTATTAGTCTCTTATCCAACATCGCAGCAATGTAGTCCGTCGGAACAACCTCTGGAAGATAATGCCGGAAGAAATGTATGGCAGCTTCTGTTGTTCCGAAAGGGAAAGCTCGAAATCGTCCGAATCCCTTTCGCCATCCTGTCGGACCCTATAAGTGTTCGGTCGTCCGTACCTGATGCAACAGCGGAGCGCACCGACCCAGCGCCGTCGGATTATTCATGATCCGACCGAGAATCTGTCGTTTGCTGGGATGCTGCGATAAGCTGTGCTATTTTGGATAGCACGTCCGTCACGGAGGCCTGTGGAGAAGCGGTCTTACGATGCTTTGCCGCTGGAAGCTCCGTGTTCGTTACCCCGTGCATACTTCTATTATGCGAGCGAACGGAGTGTATAGGCCTCGTGTCTCTTGGCTACCGGATGGAGTGATCTGTTCGCCATGGAATCACTGAATGACGAAGCTGGCCGGATACTCGAGGTCAATGTGCGGTCATGTGCACTGCTGTGAGGATGAGGAAGCATTATCGACAGTCTCTCGGACTGTCAATATAACAGAGCGTCCCGAGCGGTGGACATATGCTCCAAATGCGAAATGACTGTACCACAACATTTGGTCCCATATGTTGTTGTACGAGAGAGGGACCCCTCTCGCTCGCAGCCCGGACGGACCTGGACGAGCTAGGAACCGGACTAACAGGCTTCCTCCGATCTGTCCTCTAATCCGTCGTCACTGGGTGTGTACTAAAGTCTATTATAGTGCTCACATCACCCAAATCTCCTTCCTAGACTGCAACGGACGAACCTGACTGCTGAACCATTCGATGAATGGACGCTACACCGGGTGAGCTAGCGAGTGTCAACTCCGTCGATCCTACTAGGGACCTCTTAGGCGATTGACGTATTCCATGAGCACTTATTGCCGCTAGCTCTTCATTATCTATGACGACAGAGGCACACTTTTGAAAGACATCTCAGTAACTTTGCGAACAAGAAACCAGACATGCTTGTTAATAGCAAGCATATAATAATATATATATAGCGTCGTTCAATAATTCGAAAGATTGTGTGACATTATTGGACTGTGTCGGAACTGAGGGACGATGTCCCTGAACCGAACCAAAAATTTCTGTGTCCACCGACGCTATCAGTTTCTTATCCACCATCGCAGCATTCTGGTCCGACGAAAGAACCTCTAGAAGATAAGTCAGATGACATACACAGCAGCTGATGTTGTTCCGAAAGGGAAAGCTCGAAATCCTCCGAATCCCTTTCGGCATCCCGTCGGACCGGATGAAATTTTCGGACATCCGTACCCGCTTCCGCGGAGCGTCCCGACCCAGCGTCGTCGGATAATACATGATGCGACAGAGATTCTGTCGATGCTGCGATAAGCTGTGCTATTTGGGATAGCACGTCCGTCACTGAGGCCTGTGCAGTAGCGGTCTTACGATGCTTTGCCGCTGGAAGCTCCGTGTACATTGACTCCCGCATACTTTCTTATGCGAACGTCCGGAGTCTGCAGGCCTCGTGTCCTTGGCTACCGGATGGTGTGACCTGGTCGCCGATGAATCTCTGATTGGTGAAGCTGACTGGATAACCGAGGTCACGTAGCCAAGAGCGGTCGTGTGCGCTACCATGAGGATGAGGAAGCCTTATTGACAGTCTCTCCGGACTGACTATATATCGGAGCGTCCCGAGCGGCGGACGTATGCTCCGAATGCGAAACATTTTGTACCTCAACATCTGGGGCCAGATGTTGTTGTACGAGAGAGGGGCCTCTCTCGCTCGCAGTCCGGATGGACCTGGACGAGCTAGGAACCGGACTAAAAGGCTTCCTCCGTTCTCTCCACTAATCCGCCGTCACTGGGTGTGCATTTGGTTGATTTATAGTGCTCGCATCACCCAAAACTCCTTCTAGACAGCAACGGACGAACCCGGCTGCCGAACCATTCGATGAATGGACGCTACACCGGGCGAGCTAGCGGACGTCAAACCTACTAGGGTCCTCTTAGGCAACTGACGTATTTACATGAGCACTTTTCCGCTAGCTCTTCATTAATGGTGACGACGGAGGCACACTTTTGGAAGACATCACGGATACATCACCCTGTTCTTGATCGTCTGAAATAGAGATTGATAAAGTAGAGTGACCCTGCGGGGAAAGGACCGGAATGGCCATTTCCCCACTAACATACCGTGACACACGCTTCCCATGTTGTCATCGAAATTAACACATACAGAACAGGAGTTAGTGCGAGCAACTGACTACATTATACAATGATTATGAATGTCAGAGGAAGATTTCCTCTTATTACAATTGAACAATATCCTTTCAATGTGAAAAGAAAACAAAGTCCTAGTACTCGCACCAACCCCTGACAATCAAAATACATAATAACATGATCCATTAACATAGAAAAAATAATTGAAATCAAAAAATTTTGAAAAAATATTTTTTCAGAACAGCCCAAGTTTCTGAAAAGTAACGTTGTGCCCCAATGGATCCCAAGCCTAAGTGTGGACAAAAATTCTAAAAATATTTTGAAAAATTTATGCAACACTTACGAACAATAATAATGTATCTAGTTATGATTAAATTAACATCAAGATATTATTTTCAAGAAATCCTCCCTCACACAGAGGGTTGTTGTAAATGTAAACAACAAGTGTAAAAACACCAGAACAAGACTCCAGGCACCCTGGCCCGAAATCAGTTACCAATAATACACTATCTGATGCAAAACAGAGACTTCCAGGGAAGAAACTGCAGAACATCAGATGGTAGATGCAGAACACTACGCCTAACCACCCATAGGTGAAGACGTAAACATGGGGAAAAGAACAAATTCATTCTGTTATCCAGCTAAAACTCCCAAGAAATTTTAGTAATTACAGAAAATATGCCAAAAGCATGGGAGAATAGCAAGAGGGGACTTAAAGGAAAGGGAGAGAGGAAAACACTGAACAAGCAGTGTAACCTGATAACAAGAATGACCACAACAGGCTGTTACCTCGAAAGTTAAAAAATTTATAGTAATTTATATATTTTTTATACTTACCAATGACCCAGACATAGCTAGCTGGTGCTAACTCTTAAAATATAGGGCCAAACACAAATTTTGCCCCCCAATCCCCAAAATTTGCATCTAAAACCTAAGAAAACATGTCCTGAATGGCCCTCCACACTTCACCTCTACTGCGCATGCGCAGTGTCAAGGACGTTCCGAAACTGGCGCCATTAATCATTCTAATAACCAGTGCCTGGTAAGCGCTATGTACTCAGCGGGGAGGAAAGAGTTCCCAACTCCTGGGAGGGCCATCCCCGTCTGGGTCATTGGTAAGTATAAAAAATATATAAATTACTATAAATTTTTTAACATTTTTATACTGTACCAATGACCCAGACATAGCTGAATAGTAAAAAGGCTGGAGGGCCAAGGACATAGAGCAAGATGGAATACGCTCAATTATATAAAATAGAGTCATCCCCTCTAGGGAAAAAGAAGTATCAGGCCTTACATGTATCTTTCTTATTTATGATAAATTAAAAAGATACAACACCTTCCAAAATTGAGCATCATACATCCATGTACTCCATTAATATCAAGTATAATCCTTATACTAATAATTTTTAAAGTAAGCCAATAAATAAAGTAAGTCTAGAGAATAGAGACTCTTTATACTCCTTAAAAGTGTCTGAGGATTGCATAATCATGTCCGTTGACACGTGCTATATTCAAAAGCTATACTTTAAAAACTAAGACTTGAATGAATTTTTAAAACATAAACTTTTCACTAAACAACCATCCCAATAACAGCTCAGAATTACTAACTCCGGAGGAGGTATCCCCTTGTTTTCATAGTAAAACAGGTGACCCAAGGGAACACCCTCCCCCCCCCCCCCCCCCCCCCCTTTTTCTTGCCCTGGGTCAAATAGCCCAGAGCGAAGAGGGCAGCAGAACGGAGTCACTGCCGAAATAGACAGCCTACCTAGCTATAGTAGCAACTGTTAAGTGAATGACATTCTGAGCAGTAGATAATAGACCTAACAATAGAGGCCTCCAGAAATGGACTCGATATTTCTGAGATAAAAATTCATGAATGTGGATGGCTGATCGCAATGAGCAGCCTTCAAAAATCTATAATAGCGACACTATTAATGTAAGCCCAAGATGTAGAAGAACTCTTACTTCATGAGCCGAAATCTCAAACACAACTGCTGAGTCAATGATATACCATAAGCAGTATCGATAGTTAATTGAATCCATTAGCAATAGAATGGAGCGTAACGTCCTTCTAATAGGCATCAAAGACAGAAGAAGTTTACGCCCGTAGTAATAAACAGATATCTGTTTATAAATACATAAACTCTAACCGGACAGAGTAAAGGCCTATGCCCGTACGAAGACGGAAGGACCTTAATAACAATAGGTTCCGGATATTAATTAGGAGCCTAACTCTTATGCAAAAATCCAACCTAAATAGTAAAGGAAGTAGTGATTCCGAAACTACGAAAGTGAAAATCATCCACCGATAGTGCATGAAACTCACTGACTCTTCAGTAAAAGAGAAGCCAACAGAATTACTGTCTAAAAGGTCAGAATTTGAAAACTACTGTTTCCAGAGGCTCAAATGATTACTTAGCTAAATAAGAACCGAAGTTAAATTCCATATAGGAATTTAATCTAATGATTCTAAGTCTATTTATCAAAAAGTTACTAACTGACTTAGATAAAGAGACATAAGACTCAATTGTAAACTATCATAGAGTGCATAGGTATGAGGTAACATAAACCTATGACCTTAATAATAACAGGCTGCAGTAGATCTTGTCAAACAAGTATACTAAAAAGTTGCAATGACTAGTATGGAGGGATCAACAATATGAACATAGTGATCCCTACACCAACGACGGAAGAGCCTTCACTTTAGCCGCATAGAATAGCGAAGAAGAGGTTCTCCTATAGTACGAAATCGCGTCCAAAGCTCGTCCAGTACAATGCTTACAATGCAATACGGACAACACAACGGAATACGTGAAGGTTGCGACCTTGCGGGTTGTGATAAAGATGACACGATTTTACCCAGCGAAAAAAGATCCTCTCATTGAGGAAGATTTCGCGTTAAGTCCCACAGTAGACATCAGAGTAAATTTACCCACGGTCTCTGTGAAGACAGAGATGCTATCAACAGAAATGTATTGTGGTTGTTTATCTTAGCAATACTTGCTGAAACAACAGCGCAGGAGGATACGCATATCCTATCATTCCATCCTATTTGATCAATAGAGCGTTAACAACATTAGCTCAGAGATCCGGACAAGCAAACACATACGTCTGCAATTGATTAGCAAGCTGTGTCGTAAATAAATTATCATTGGGCGCTCCCATTGAGAGCAAATCTGATTGAATACTTGTTTGTTGAGAGTCCATTCTGACGGCAACAAGCGACCCATAAGTGAACGGGAGTCCGGTAAAACAATCAGACGACCCGGAATATGACGGACCGAAACAGAACTTGGTGTACTATGACAAACAGAAGGATTCTTTCCATTAAATTGAATAACGGAAACGAATGAGTGCCTCCCTGGTTCCGGAGATACGCCACTACTGTCGAATTAACGGACAGGATTTGGACATGCGTTTCTGAATAATGTTCATCCAATGACATAAAGCAAGCCTAAAAAAACATTATTCCGCGGAAGATAAGTGCTTGCTTAGAGACTGCGGAACCCAAAGACCCTGGCACTTCGAATCCGTTTGGATCAATATTATATCCCAACCTGTTTGACTGGCAACCGTCATAATTATAAAACTCGGATCCGGCAACTGCAGTGGCACTCTCTGAGTCAACCACCGAATGTTTGCCCCAGTCTGAATCTCTTGCAACACTAGATAGACAAGAGAACGTGTAAATCGAGCAATTCATGGATTGCTGAAAAGTTGCCGTCGAAGAGAAGCTTCTCCGAGAACGAAGCGACTCTGAGAGAGTTCTTCACCTTACTATCCATGCGCGTGGATGTAGCTAGGGCTGCGTCACGTCTAACCAACTCCAATCAGCCACTGAAGGGCGGAGTTATACGTGAATAAACTACTGCCCTCAAAAGAAATCACATTGAGGATAATATCCCGTAATTCTTTTCTTGAAGACGTAAAGATAACGCCTCAGTAAGGTGGATTACGTATGATAAAACGTCTAAGTTAAGTCTACTAGACATCATTGTCGTTTCCAACATTGTGGTTGGAAAAGACGTAGACGGCGAAAAAGAATATTTCCAGTCTTTAACCACGCCGTCTAGACGCATATGAACTCTCGGTATGCCCTGTTCTGCCAAAATAAATTATTCGTATAAATGATAAAAAGGCAGAAATGAGCATTGCGGACAAGAAACTAAACTATCATGCTTGGTAGCAGGCTTATATGTATATATAGCGTCGATAAATAATACACATGTTCTAATGACATTATTGGACTGTGTCGGTAAGTCAGGGACAATGTCCCTGAACCGATCCAAAATTCCGTGTCCAATGACGCTATAAGTCTCTTATCCAACATCGCAGCAATGTAGTCCGAAATAACAATCACTGGAAGATAATGCCGGAAGATATGAATGGCAGCTTCCGATGCTACGAAAGGGAAAACTCGAAATCTTTCGAATCCCTTTTGCCATCCTGTCGGACCCTATAAAGCGTTCGGTCGTCCGTACCTGATGCAACCGCGGACCGCACCGACCCAGTGCCGTCAGGTAATTCCTGATTCGACTAAGAAACTGTCGATTGCTGGGATGCTGCGAAAAAACTGTGCTAACTCGGATAGCATGTCCGTCACTGAGGCCTGTGGAGAAGCGGTCCTACAATGCATTCCCGCTGGAAGCTCCGTGATCGTTACCCCGTGCATACTACTAATATGCGAGCGAACGGAGTGTATAGGCCTCGTGTCCCTTGGCTACCGGATGGCGTGACCTATTCGCCGTGGAATCACTGAATGACGAAACTGATCGGATACTCGAGGTCACGTAGCCAATGTGCGGTCGTGTGCCCTGCTGTGAGGATGAGGAAGCATTATCGACAGTCTCTCGGACTGTCAATATAACGGAGCGTCCCGACCGACGGACATATGCTCCGAATGTAAAATATCTGAACCACAACATGCGGTCCCCTATGTTGTTGGACGAGAGAGGGACCTCTCTCGCTCACAGCCCGGACGGACCTGGACAAGCCAGGAACCGGACTAACAGGCTTCCTCCGATCTGTCCTCAATCCGCCGTCACTGGGTGAGTACTGAAGTAATTATAGTGCTCGCATCACCCAAATCTCCTTCCTAGACCGCAACGGACGAGCCCGGCAGCCGAACCATTCGATGAATGTACGCTACACCGGGTGAGCTAGCGAATGTCACTCCGTCGATCCTAGAAGGGACCTCTTAGGCGATAGACATATTCCATGAGCACTTATTGCCGCTAGTTCTTCATTAACTATGACGACAGAGGCACACTTTTGAAAGACATCTCCGTAACTTTGCGGACAAGAAACCAGAAATGCTTGGTAATAGCAAGCATATAATAATAAATATATATAGCGTCGTTCAATAATTCGAAAGTTTGTGTGACATTATTGGACTATGTCGGAACTGAGGGACGAAGTCCCTGAACCGAACCAAAAATTTCTAAGTCAACCGACGCTATCAGTTTCTTATCCGGCATCGCAGCATTCTGGTCCGACAAAAGAACCTGTAGAAGATCAAGTCAGATGACATACACAACAGCATATGTTGTTCCGAAAGGGAAAGCTCGAAATCCTCCGAATCCCTTTCGGTATCCCGTCGGACCGGATGAAATTTTCGGCCGTCCGTACCTGCTTCCGCGGAGCGTCCCGACCCAGCATCGTCGGATAAAACATATGCGACAGATTCAGTTGATGCTGGGATGCTGCGATAAGCTGTGCTATTTAGGAAAGCATGTCCGTCCCCGAGGCCTGTGCAGTAGCGGTCTTACGATGCATTGCTGCCGGAAGCTCCGTGTACGTTGACTCCCGCACACTTTCCTATGCGAACGTCCGGAGTCTGCAGGCCTCGTGTCCCTGGCTACCGGATGGTGTGACCTGGTCGCCGATGATTCTCTGACTGGCGAAGCTGACTGGATATCCGAGGTCACGTAGCCAAGAGCGGTCGTGTGCGCTACCATGAGAATGAGGAAGCCTTATTGACAGTCTCTCCGGACTGACTATATGTCGGAGCGTCCCGAGCGACGGACGTATGCTCCGAATGCGAAACATTTTGTACCTCAACATCTGGGGCCAGATGTTGTTGTACGAGAGAGAGGCCTCTCTCGCTCGCCGTCCGGATGGACCAGAACGAGCTATGAACCGGACTAAAAGGCTTCCTCCGTTCTCCCTCTAATCCGCCATCACTGGGTGTGCATTTGGTTGATTTATAGTGCTCGCATCATCCCAAAACTCCTTCTAGACCGCAACGGACGAACCCGGCTGCCGAACCATTCGATGAATGGACGCTACACAGGGCGAGCTAGCGGACGTCAAAGGCCGTCGAACCTACTAGGGTCCTCTTAGGCAATTGGCGTATTTACATGAGCACTTTTCCGCTAGCCCTTCATTAATTGTGACGATGGAGGCACACTGTTGGAAGACATCACAGATACATCACCCTAATCTTGATCGTCTGAAATAGAAATTGATAAAGTAGAGTGACCCTGCGGGGAAAGGACCGGAATGTCCAATTCCCCACTAACATACCGTGACAAACGCTTCCCATGTTGTCATCAAAATCATACGATACAGAACAGGAGTTAATGCGAGTACACTGACCACATGTAGAATGATTATAAAAGTCAGAGGAAGACTTCCTCTTATTACAATTGATCAAAATCCTTTCAATGTGAAAAGAAAACAAAGTCCTGGTACTCGCACCAACCCCTGGCAATCAAAATACATAATAATAATATGATCCAAAAATAGAAAAAATAATTGAAATCAAAATATTTTGAAAAAATATTTTTTCAGAACAGCCCAAGTTTCTGAAAAGTAACGTTGAGCCCCAATGGATCCCAAGCCTAAGTGTGGACAAAAATTTTAAAAATATTTTAAACAATTTATTCAACACTTATGAACAATAATAATGTATCTAGTTATGATTAAAATAACATCAAGATATTATTTTCAAGAAATCCCCCCCTCACACAGAGGGCTGTTGTAAATGTAAGCAATGAGTGTAAAAACACTAAAATAAGACTCCAGGCACCCAGGCCCAAAATCAGTTACCAAAAATACACTATCTGATGCAAAACAGAGACTTCCAGGGAAGAAACTGCAGAACATCAGATGGTAGATGCAGAACACAACGCCTAACCACCCGTAGGTGAAGACGTAAACATGGGGAAAAGAACAGAATTCATTCTGTTATTCAGCTAAAACTCCCAAGAAATTTTAGTAATAATAATTACAGAAACTATGCCAAAAGCATGGGAGAATAGCAAGAGGGGACTTAAAGGACAGGGAGAGAGGAAAACACTGAAAAATCAGTGTAACTAAATAACAAGAATGACAACAAAATGGCTGCTGCCTCGAAAATAGGTAACTTAACATAATTTCATTAAAAAATTTTAAGTTACAGCCCTGATAATATTCTGTCACACATTTTTCCTCTCCTCCTTCTCTATCCTCCTTAGAATCAGTATTTCACTAATATTTATGTGTCTGGCATCATTTAAACTGAGATTTACAAGCACAAAGATCAGTCAGATGTTAACTGATGAAGGGCCAAACTTAGAAAGATTAATGGCGCCAATTTCGGAACGTCCTTGACACTGCGCATGCGCAGTAGGGGTGAAGTGTGGAGGGCCATTCAGGACATGTTTTCTTTGGTTTTAGATGCAAATTTTGGGGATTGGGGGGCAAAATTTGTGTTTGGCCCTATATTTTAAGAGTTAGCACCAGCTAGCTATGTCTGGGTCATTGGTACAGTATAAAAATATAGGTAACTTAACATAATTTCATTAAAAAATTTTAAGTTACAGCCCTGAATATTTTCTGTCACTCATATTTCCTCTCCTCCTTCTATATCCTCCTTAGAATCACCATTTCTCTAATATTTATGTGTCTGGCATCATTTAAAATGAGATTTACAAGCACAAAGATCAGTCAGATGTTAACTGATGAAGGGCCAAACAAAGAATGATTAATGGCGCCAATTTCGGGACGTCCTTGACACTGCGCATGCACAGTAGAGGTGAAGTATGGAGGGCCATTCAGGACATGTTTTCTTTGGTTTTAGATGCAAATTTTGGGGATTGGGGGGCAAAATTTGTGTTTGGCCCTACATTTTTAAGAGTTAGCACCAGCTATGTCTGGGTCATTGGTACAGTATAAAAATATCAATTTTTTGAACGTTGCCAAGGGAGGCAACTATCTTGTTTTGCATCGTTTTCTGGTGGTTTTATTCATTAAATTGATGATTAAAACCCGAAATCTGAAAATGAAACGTATATACAAGATAATTATGAGACTTTTTAAAGCAAATTCTATAAAATTGGTGGGCGGTTTCCAAAGAAACGTAACATACCCAGTGGATACTTACTTGTCTTATATCGCCAATTTCCGACGCATCCCAACGCGACTTGCAAGCACTATTACTCGTCATGAAGCCCCCCTCCCACACTTTGCAATTTATCCACTGCAAGCACCCCCTGGGCTTCAACATGAGTCAGTACGGTACAGTCTTTGGGCTAACTCACAAGTTACATTTTAAGTATTGTGGTACAGTAAAACCTGTCTTGAGAGACCACCTGCCTTGAGAGACCACTTGTCTTGAGAGACCACATCTGCCAGGCACCGATTGGTTTTACTCTATAATGGACCTGCTATGGGAGACCACCTGTCTTGAGAGACCACCTGTCTTGAGAGACCACTGTGACCTGGTACCAACTTGTATTTTAATGCCATAATGGACCTGTCTTGAGCGACCGTCCCTTTGAAGACTGAAACCATGACAAAAACCTTTTACCTATTCTGGAATTGGAAAGTCCATTGTGGTTATACTAACATAATTAAAAGTATTAAAAGCTCTTAATTCGGTTTCAATTGCTATTCAGTTACATAACTCATTAAAGATTGAGTTGTTTTTATAAAAAGGTTATGATTATTGCTGAATAAACAATTTCATACATACCTGAAATGAAGATTTTCAACACTAATTTATTTTTATAATTTTTATAACCGTCCATTTCAATTTGTTACAAAAACTTCATAAAAAAAGAACAACTACAAAGTAATTACAAAAGTTAAAAAATTTATAGTAATTTATATATTTTTTATACTTACCAATGACCCAGACTTAGCTGGTGCTAACTCCACAAAAACCAGGGCCAAACACAAATTTTGCCCCCCAATCCCCAAAATTTGCATCCAAAACAAAAAGAAATCATGTCCTAAAGGACCTCCATAGTACGACTCTACTGCGCATGCGCAGTGACGCAGTCGTCCCGAAATTGGCGCCAAAAATCATTCTTACTGGCAGTGCCTGGTCAGCGCTATGTACTCAGCGGGGAGGCAAGAGTTCCCAACTCAGGGAGGGCCATCCCCGTCTGGGTCATTGGTAAGTATAAAAAATATATAAATTACTATAAATTTTTTAACATTTTTATACTGTACCAATGACCCAGACTTAGCTGAATAGTAAACAGGCTGGAGGGCCTAGGACATAGAGGAAAATCCAATAAGCTCAATTATAAAATAAAGAGGTAACCCCTTAAGGAGAAAAGGAGTATTAGGCTTTACATGTATCTTTCTTATTTAATATTTAAATTAGAAAGATACACTACCCTTAATAATTGAGCACAATAACATTCATGTTCTCTATTAACATCCAGTATAACCTTTATACTAATTATTTTTAAAACAAGCCAATAAATAAAGTAGTCCAGAGAATTGAGACTCTTTATAATCATTTAAAAGTGTCCGAGTATTGTATATTAAAGCCCGTTTGACACTTGACATATACAAATGCTTCACACCGAGCTACACTTTAAAAATAAGACATGAATGAAATTAAACATTAATATTACACTTTAAAACCATCCCGGAAGCGACTCAGAAATACTATCTTGGAGGAGGCATTCCCTTGCTTTTCACTATAAAGCAGGTGACCTAAGGGAACACCCGCCCCCCCCCCCCCCCCTTCCCCTTGCCCTGGGTCAAATAGCCCAGAGCGAAGAGGGCAGCCGGACGGAGTCACTGCCGGAACAGAAAGCCTGCATAACTATAGTTGGAACTGTTTAGTGGACGACATTCTGAGCAACAGATAACGGACCTAAACAATGCAGGTCTCCAGAAATGGACTCAATATTTCTGAGATAAAAATTAGTAAATGTGGATGGCTGAGACCAATAAGCAGCCTTCATTAAATCTGTAATAGCAACACTATTAGCATAAGCCCAGGAAGTAGAAAGAGCTCTTACTTCATGAGCAGAAATCTTAAGCACAGACTGCTGAGAAGAAGATAAATCTTCATACGCAGTACGGATAGTTAACTGAATCCATCTAGCAATAGAATGGACTGAAATGTCCTTTCTATTAGGCATCAAAGACAGAAAGAAACGTTTCCGTCCCTTTCTGATGAACTGAGATCTCTGTTTATAGATACGTAGTGCTCTAACAGGACAGAGTAAAGGCCTACGCCCGTCTGAAGACGGAAGAGCCTTAATAACAATAGGTTCCGGATATTTATTAGGAGCCTGATTCTTAGCTAAAAAACCGACATTAGTAGTGAAGGTGATAGTGTTCCCAACACTACGATAATGAGAATCATCCACCGATAGTGCATGAAGCTCACTGACTCTTCTGGCAGAAGAGAAAGCTAAGAGAAAAGCTGTCTTATAAGATAAGAATTTGAAATCTACTGTCCCAAGAGGTTCAAATGGCTTTTCCTTCAATTTAAGGAGAACCCAAGCTAAATTCCACTTAGGAATTAATCTAAGAGTTCTGGGTCTATTTATCGAAAAGTTTCTAACCAATTTCGATAAAGAGACATTAGATCCAATTTGTAAACTATCATGATGTGCATAGGTATCAGATAACATAGATCTATAACCCTTTATAGTAACCGGTTGCAGTTTGATTTCGTCAAACAAGTATACTAGAAAGTTAGCAATGTCTGGTATAGAGGGATCAAATATATCAACAGAATGATCCCTACACCGACGACGGAAAACCTTCCACTTAGCCGCATAGTTTAGCGAAGAGGAGGTCCTCCTACAGTTAGAAATCGCGTCCACTGCTCGTCCTGTAAAGTGCTTGCCATGCAAGAAGGACCGCACAACGGAAAAACGTGAAGGTTGAGACCTTGCGGGTTGTGATGCAGTTGGCGCGATTTCCCCTGCCAAAGAAGATCCTCTCGTGGAGGGAGCTTCCGCGGTAGGTCCCACAACAGACACCTGAGTAGATTTATCCACGGTCTCTGTGGCGACAGAGATGCTACCAACAGAATCTTGCATTGAGATTGTTTTATCTTTAGCAATACTTGTTGAATTAACGGCGCTGGAGGATACGCATATCCTATCATTCCGTCCCAAGGGATCGATAGAGCGTCTACAGCAAATGCTCTTGGATCCGGACACGGGGACACATACGTCTGCAACTGATTGTTGAGATGTGTCGCAAATAAGTCTATCATTGGCCGTTCCCATTGGTAGCAAATCTGATTGAATACTTGTTTGTTGAGAGTCCACTCCGACGGCAACAAGCGACCCTTTCGAGAAAGGGAGTCTGCTAGCACATTCAGACGACCCGGTATGTGACGGACCGAAAGAAGAACGTGATGTTCCAACGCAAACAGAAGGATTCTTTCCGTTAGATTGAACAACGGAACTGAATGAGTGCCTCCCTGATTCCGTATATACGCCACTACTGTCGTATTGTCGGATAGGATTTGGACATGAGCATCGTGAATAATGTCCATCCAGTGACGTAACGCAAGCCAAATTGACATCATTTCCTTGATGTTTATGTGCTTGCACAGGAATTGCGGATCCCAAAGACCCTGGCATCTCGAATCCGTTGGGATTAATGATGCACCCCAACCTGTTTGACTGGCATCCGTCATAATGGTAAAACTCGGATCCGGCAACTGCAGCGGAACTCCTTGAGTTAACCACTGAATGTTTGCCCAAGTCTGAATCTCTTGTTTCACTTGATCTGACAAGAGAACGTCTACATCGAGCGAATGAATTTTCACACTCCAATTCTGAGTCAGGAAAATTTGAAGAGGCCGTGTGCGTAGCCATCCCATCGGAATGAGATCCGCAGCGGCTCCGCACAGACCTATCAGTCTCATAAATTCTCTCGCTGTGACTTTGTCTGTATTTAGACAATAGCGAGCGTAACAACTGACTAATTTCGCTCTGGTTAACGGCAGACGAACGAGATTGTTGTGCGTCTCGAAGCTCATTCCCAGATGAGTGAATGACTTGGACGGCACCAGATCCGACTTCTCCTCGTTTACTATGAAACCGAGACGTCGGAGCAATAGAAGAAGATTCTGAACATCGTTCTGAAGCGTTAACTCGTTGCTGTACCTCTGAAGAATGTCGTCCAGGTAGGCCGACGTTACCGCAGACGAATGAGCTCGGAAGTAGATCATTACCGAGTTCATTACCCGAGTGAAAGCCCAGGGTGCTAGATTCAATCCGAAGCACATGGCCCGGAACTGATACACCACTCCTAGGACTGCGAAGCGTAGATACTTTCGGAATGTCGGATGTACCATGACGTGAAAGTACGCATCTTTGAGATCTATGCTCGTTGCATAATCGTTCACCCGAATACTCGCTCTGACCGATCGAATCGTCTCCATATAAAACTTCGGAGCGATGATCAGCTTGTTTATCCAGCTCAAATCTATGACTGGACGGAACGAGCCGTCTGGTTTCGGAACCAGAAACAGATGGCTGTAGAATCCCAGCGATTCCTGGTTTTCTACGACCTCTACCGCGTTCTTCATTAAAAGAGACTGCACCTCTGATAGCAGAGCGTCTCTTTTCTGAGGGTTTGACGGAAGATGAGTCCACTTTGGACTTCGAGTTAATGGAGGCTTTCGTTTGAAGGATATCTTTAGACCTTCCGAAGTCACTCCTCTCACCCACGGGTCGTCCGTAATCGACGCCCACTCTTGAGAAAAACTCGACAACCTTCCGCCAACCGGAACGCGATAGAGGTTTGAGCCATCACCTCCTGGATCTGCGAGGCCTGCGGTAGGAGAAACCACGTCTTCCACGACCCGCACCTCGCCTCGTCGACCTCGTGGCGTCCGACCGATTGTCCCGGCCTGAAGGACGTCCCGAACGAGAGTCGCTATCCTGACGGTCTCTCGAATAAGAGCTAGAGGATGCACCGGAACCTCTATAGGAACCTCTCTTGGGCGGATAAGACCCAGAAGTGCCCGCCTTATTCGTGTCTGCTGAATCCGACCTTTTAGGAGCGGATCTAAACAACAGAGAATCACTAGCTTTCTTTTTAATATTATCATAAATAGCAGAAAGCTTGCCGTCAAAGAGAAGATCTCCTGAGACCGAAGCGACTCTAAGAGAGTTCTTCACCTTAGAATCCACTAGTGTGGATGTAGACAGGGCTGCGTCACGTCTAACCAACTCCAAATTTGCCACTGAAAGGGCGGAGTTACACGTGGAATAAGCTACTGCCCTTGAAAGAAGTCTTAAGGAGGATTGTATATCCTGAAACTCTTCCCCTTGAAGACGCAGTGATAACGCCTTCGTAAGGTGATCTGCGTAAGATAAGGCATCTAAATTGGCTCTGTTAGACGCAATAGCTGTTTCCAACACTGCGGTTGGAATAGAAGCTGACGACGGTAATGATAGCTCTAAGTCTTCCGCCTCGTCGTCCATACGCAGAGGAACTCTCGGTATACCCTGACCTGCCGTGTCGAATTTATTCCTTGCATTAATGAAAGGCAGGTTGAGAGTATTTGCGGACAAGAAGCCTGCTTTCCCTGTCCTGGAAGCAAGTTTAAAAATAGCGTCGTTCAATAATTCAAATGTTCTTGCAACATTATTGGACTGCGACGGAAACTCGGGAGCGATGTCCCTGAACCGCTCGAAAAAATCAGAGTCCAATGACGCTATAATTCTCCTGTCCGGAAGCGCAGCAGTCTGGCCCGACGGAACAACTTGAGGAAGAAAGTGCCGGATGAAGTCTACGGCAGCTTTGTGTTGTTCCGAAAGGGATAGCTCCAATTCATCCGTATCCCTTTCACCATCCGGTCGGACCTCCCGATGTTCCCGGTCGTCCGCCCCCGATGCTTCGGCGGAGCGTACCGACCCAGCGCCGTCGGATAATTCTCGATCCGACACCGTCTCTGTCGGCTGCTGGGATGCTGCGATAAGCTGTGCTATCTGCACTAGAATGTCCGACGTCGAGACCTGCGGAGGAGCGGTCTTTCGCTGCTTTGCCGAGGGCAGCTCCGCATCAGATGGCTCCCGCATACTTTTCCTATGCGAACGTCCGGAGTCCATCGGTCTCGAATCCCTGGCTGCCGGATGGTGTGACCTGGTCGCCGAATAATCCTTCATCGGCGAAGCTGGCAAGATATCGGAGGTCACGCAGCCAAGGTGCGGTCGTGTGCGCCGGCGAGAAGAGGAAGCCTTAACAGTCTCTGCGGACTGCTTATACAACGGAGCGTCCCGAGCGACGGACGTATGCTCCGCTAAAGACACATTTTGTACCACAACATCTGGTCCCAGATGTTGTTGTACGAGAGAGGGGCCTCTCTCGCTCGCGGCCCGGCTGGACCTGGACGAGCTAGGAACCGGACTAAAAGGCTTCCTCCGTTCTCGTTCACTATCTGCCGTCACTGGGTGTGCATCTATTATTTTTATAGTGCTCGATCACCCAAAATTTCCTCTTGGACCGCATCGGACGAACCCGGCTGCCGAACCATTCGGTGAATGGACGCTACACCGGGCGAGCTAGCGGACGACATTTGTCTAATCTCCATGAGCACTTTTGCCGCTAGCTCTGTATTTAATTGTGACGACGGACGCACACTTGAAGAAGATAACATGGAAACATCACCCTGTTCTGGTTCCTCTGAAATAGAAACTGAGAGAGTAGAGTGACCTTGTGGAGAAAGAGCCGGCATCGCTCTTTCTCCAGAAACAACATATCGTGACACACGTTTCCAATGTTTCTCATCCCAATGTTCACATACAGGACAGGGATTAATGCGAGAACACTGACTACAATTAATGCAATAATCATGAAAGTCAGAGGAAGATTTCTTCCTATTACAATTTGAACAAGTTCCTTTCATTGTGAAAGAACAACAATAAGTCCTAGTTACTCGCAAAAACCCCTGACACAAAGATACATAATAACATGATCCATTAATAAATGAAAAAACAATTGCAAAACAAAATAATTTTGAAAAAATATTTTTTCAGAGAAGCCCAAGTTGCTGAAAAGTAACGTTGAGCCCCGATGGATCCGATGGCAAAGTGTGGTCAAAAATTTTAAAATTATATAAAATAATTAATGAGACACTTTCGGATAATATAAATGTATCTTATAATGAGATAAACTACCTCAAAGGCAAACAGCCCCCCTCAAAAAAGGCTGTTGCCAATGAAAACAAACAGTGTAAACACAGAAGAAAACATGACTCCAGGCACTGAAAAAACTGGCCCGGAATCAGTCATCAATTACACTCTATCTGATGCAAAACAGAGACTCCCAGGGGAGAATCTGCAGAACATCAGATGGAAGATGCAGAACACAAACGTTATACACCCATGGGTGAAAACGTAACTATGGGGAAAATAACAGAAAACATTCTGTAACCAAGCAACTCTCCCAGGGAATTTTTAGAAATGAAACTTCTCAAAAATATGCCAAAAGCATGGGAGAATTGCAAGGGGGGACTTTAGAAGGTTAGGGGAGAGGAAACACTGAATAAGCAGTGCAACAATTAGCAAGAATGACAACAAGAGGCGTTTGCCTCGAAAATAGGCAACTTAACATAATTTCAACAAAAAATTTTAAGTACAGCCCTGATTATTTTTTGCCACTTCTTTTTTCCTCTCCTCCTTCTATCCTCCTAAGAATCACATTTTCTCCAAGAATTACGTGTCTGGCATCCTTTAAACTGAGATTTACAAGCACAAAGATCAGTGAGATGTTGACTGATGAAGGGCCAAACAGAGAATGATTTTTGGCGCCAATTTCGGGACGACTGCGTCACTGCGCATGCGCAGTAGAGTCGTACTATGGAGGTCCTTTAGGACATGATTTCTTTTTGTTTTGGATGCAAATTTTGGGGATTGGGGGGCAAAATTTGTGTTTGGCCCTGGTTTTTGTGGAGTTAGCACCAGCTAAGTCTGGGTCATTGGTACAGTATAAAAATATCCATTCTCCTCCATTTCTGAATTTTGTAGTTGGTTATTCACTGACTTGAGAAAACCTGTTATGAGAGACCACCTGCCTTGACAGACCACTTTTGTGTGGCTCAATGGATGGTCTCTCAAGACAGGTTCTACTGTACAGTAGAACCTGTCTTCAAAGACCCCCCTTTTTGCCAGGCAAAAGTGGTCTCTCATGACAGATCCATTACAGAGTAAAACAACCAAATGGTACATGGTCACAGTGGTCTCTCAAGACAGGTGATCTCTCATGATAGTAGTTGTTTTTAGGCAAGTCTTGGTTGCCTAGAAAGGCAGTCTAGATTTTCCCCAAAAAACAGCAGCAAAGCCACAGAATGTAAGCTATCAAAGTGCAGCAAAAATATGTAAAAATCTCTCGATGAGCTCGTTCCAATGAGGGGTCAAAACTTTTGTTTTAGAGAAAAAAAAATTGGCGATTTTTTAGAATAGCGCTGGACGGTACATTAGGTAAAGGGTTAAATAATATTATTGTTAATAATGAAAAGTAATAAACAGAGTAATCGTTTGACTGGACTGGTTACGTGAAATAATTCATTCGATGCAACAAACAAAGACTGAATTGGTTAAATTTTTAGGCACACTATGGGAAAAATTTGCTTCTTGAAATTTTGATATTTCAACATCAGTGTTCAGAGGGTTAAATGTTCTTTACACACAAAAATATGCATCCAAGACTCTCTGTTGTTCAAGAAACCAAAAAACATGAAAATTCTCCGATATCAATTTTTCTATAGAAATGACAACATTTTACTTCTGTTCACAAAGGCACAGTTCCTGTTATAAAATTTTTTATTTGAAAATAGCAATAAAGTTCTAAAAAGAATCTTTTAAAAAACTCTTATATTGAAAAGAAATCATAAGCTAAAAACCCAAAGAGAACATGTCTCTGGTTTACCACTTAATTGAATACTGCCTTATAGAGCAACTGTTATTAATTTATTACATTTATTTATTGGTGTTAAAGGTCATATTTTTGCACAATGATTAATTCTGATCACAACATGGATCTAAAGTTAAGTCAAGCCAATGGGGGCATGGTGGCGTCGTGGTAACCGGTTCTCGTCAGATAACCAAAGTTAAACAATGTCAAGCCCAGTTAGTCCTTGGATGGGTGACCATCTGAGCGATCGATTTGGACTCCCGCATTGTGTCCTTGTGCAAGGCACTTAACTGCGATTGCCCACATAGGGGCATGATGACGCCATGTACTAAGGTGTACTGCACGTCGATGGTGCACATGTCTTCAACCAATCTAACCCTGCCTGTTCTGCAGGGCGTAGTTAAGATGTTGGGGAGCTGGCAGCTGCTCATCGTTGCTTGGTGGTTCTCGCCGGGTACTCCAGCTTCCTACACCCGTAAAACTTTCACGGTCATGATTAGCCATTGTGCACATGTGACCTTAAACACCAATAAATAAATAAATAAGTCAAGCCAATCGTTTATTATACCCATGTTTCCCATTTTAGAGGACTTTCACCCCAGGTATTGGTGACAGGGTCCTATGTTACCAGTAAAACACAACTTGTTGCCAAAGTAAACAAACACTGCTTCACTTCATGGGAGTCCCATGGGGAGAACAACCCTGTTAACTGAATATAACATGCAAACAGCAAACTATTTGGCATACCTTTAGTATTCATTTAACCTGCTGATTGCATATAGTTCATAGAATAAATCTCTGTTAATTGAATATGAAATATTAACCCTTTACCCAATGCAGACGACATCAAAATTTATTATTTCAAATATCATTTTTTAAATATTTTCAATAAATTTCAACAAAACCATATCATGTGACGCCTCTTTGGAACGAGCTCGACGAGCTCGTTCCAAAGAGGGGTCACATGATATGGTTTTGTTGACATTTTTCGAAAAAAATAATATTTTTTTAGCTGCTCAATTTGCATATTACGCGGGCGGATGCGGGCGATTCGTTGGATAAAGGGTTAAGATTAGTCAGAAAATTAAACTGACAACCTCCCAAAACTTCCATGATCTTTCCAACTTCACAAGCCTCTATGGCTCCTGTACTTTTAATTAATTTAATCTATTCCATGTTGCAGGCCTTTAAATTCATTTATTTTGGGCACACCCTTTTGCCCTAATTTGGGCACATTAAAATAAGAAATAACAGACTTATCCTGTTATGTTGTATTGTGATGCCTTTCTTTGTGTTTCTATGGCCATATTATGATGGAAGTTATTCTTAAATGCAGAAGAGGCACTGAGAATTTATATATTTTTCTTGATGCCTTCACACCTTCTCTAATTTCGGTACACCTGTAAATGGTGTGAAATTGGGGTAATCTAAAGGCCTGTGTTGATAATACAATAAAAACTTAATTTATCATAAAAATATCCAAAAATGACCAAATCCTGTTAATTTGTTTTAGGCCTCATAATCTACACAATAGCATGGGCAGTAGTACATTTCGTACATTGAGTGCAAGAAGGCTTTGCAATGCTTCTTGCACTCAAGGGACAAATGTAACAATTTTATTAACTTGGGTAAAATATCAGACATAAACCATTTATTTTTTTTTTTTAAAGTTTGCATTGGTTATAAAAAGAGAGCATGCGGCAGCCAAACGGACCAAGTGGGGGGCCTGAGAAACAGATTTATACATTTTTGGGCCTAATTTATCATCAAAATGAATAAATCCTATTAAATGAACATTTTGCAATGACTTAGTAACTATTCAGATAACAAGGTTGAACACTTGTGCCAAGTAGTAATATAAACTTACTGATGATTTAGGATCAGTCTGTACTTCCAAACCTTCAGCCTGCAGTATTGATAGAGCTTCAGCTTCACTCCGATCTCCCTGTCCTAAAATCTTCATAGCTTGCTCTTTTGAAAAGAAAAAAAAAAAGATTGAAGAGAATAAGGAATGCAATTCTCTATGTACGTATTACAATTTCTTGTATCTAGAGCCGTGTTGTCTTTTTGGATTTCCATTCGGTTGCATTTTTCACTGGAAACGGCCACACAGCTTTACTGTGTTTTTGTATAAACTGATCAAACTGCCTTAGACTCCACAAAATAATCTTCTGTTTCTCAGGCCATTTTTTGTCAAATTGCATGCGGGCGAGCGTTTTTTAATTTTATTTTTTATTTCTCTAATTATTTCTTTGTCATCAAAAGTTCATGTTATTGTTTTATATTTTAGGCCTCATAATCTACGGAATAGCATGGGTGGTGGTGTATTTCGTCCCTTGAGAGCAAGAAGGCTTTCCAATGCTAAGGCATTGCAAAGCCTTCTTGCACTCAAGGGACAAATTTATCAATTTTTTAAATTGGGTAAAATATCAGACATAATCCATTTAATTTTTATTTTATTTAAGTTTACACTGACTATAAAAAGAGAGCATGCGGCAGCCAAAAGGACCATGCGGGAGGGCCTGAGAAACAGATTTTTAATTTTTTTAGGCCTTACTGGAAAGGAATTGGCTCCTATGTAATCTCGTTATTTTGTCGATCTGGCAAAGAGACGAATATGCAATGTTCTGATTTTCACATTTTCTTGCTTATTGACTTGTTCACCAGACTAGTAAATAAAGAAGAAACTGTAAAGATCAGGCCTGAAAATAAGCAGTCTGACATTTGCAGAATGAGGTCCCCAGAGGGTGAATTTGATAATGCTACCCCATACAGTGGGACAATTTATCCTCTGGGTACCTCTTTCTGTTTAGGCCTGAGACCCTGATTCAGACTGAGGTTCACAGAGGGTAAATTTAGTGATGCTACTCTGCTGTGCAGGGTAGCATCACTAAATTCACCCTCTGGGGACCTCATTTTGCATATGACCGTCTGCTTATTTTCTGGCTTGGTAAAGATGAAAACACAACATAGATTAGATGAACTTCATTCATTTGTTATGCTGATTTAAGTTTTTCTGACTCAATATGCTTAGCAACTAATCCCCTAAAATCATTAACTAGTAGAGTGCTGGAAGCCCATAACTGGGCTTTATTCTGAAGTGCCAGTACCGCAATTTAAAGGCTTCCTATTCTGTAGATGTGCTTCATATTATGTTTGAAGAGATATTATTTTATTACAAACCTAATGTCTAATTATAATAGGAATCGGTAAAAAATAAATTGCGTTCTCCCCTCACTAGTGAGATCAAAAACCTCGGTGATTAACATTTTGTGTGAACTTGAAATTTACAAATGAATTTTCACAAGCGCAAAACAAAAGTTGTTCTCATCACTCGACTAGTGAGTATAACAAGATGCGGCAGATCACGATGGAATGCCAAAGTGTATTAATGCACGATCAAAATTTTTGTTTCAGAATTAAATTGTTGAATTATTTCAATTCAATGTTGAAGAATTATTATTGAAGCGAAAATGAAGGAGAAATTTCATTTTACTGAATTTGTTTGTGGCTAAAAATTACGTCATTTCGCCAACAATCCCAAAAACTATCTTGTGTGGATGCACAAAACAACCAATGTGATCTGTGTCAGCAGAAACAGCGATCAGCTGATTGTATAAACAGATTTCTTGCATGGTATGGGCGTCGGTTTGGATCGTTTCAGTTGAAGCTTCAAATGAAAGGGGTATAATAAAAAGAAAATCCAATGTTTTCTTAAGAATACCGGGATTAATCTCATTTCGTGAGAGAATTTGTATTTTCCCTCGCAGCAAGTGAAAATATGAATTCTCTCACTCACTTGTGAGATAAATCCCGGTATTCACAACAAAACATTAGATATCCTCTATTTACAGTTAAAACTAGAAGTCCTGTCATGAAATGCACACAAATAGCACGTCGATCTGCGCGTTAATTTACATGTTATGACCATCAAAGTTTACACATATGGCCTGTGCACAAGCAATGTTTCAGCCAATGGATCTCCGGGTAACCCGGTGGTCCATTGGCAGAAACATTGCCTGTGTTTAGTAGAGTAACCAGGAGACCCAGCTGTTCTTTGGATGCCATTCGATATGGCAATTGCGCGTAATTCCTACGCGCAATTAAGCCTAGATAAGCGCACAGTTCGTGACAGGACTTCGAGTTTTAACTGTATCTGTTGGAATTTGCCTTGTTACAATTTATGGGAGAGTGCCCCTGGCACTCTCCCATAAATTGTTACAAGGCAAAGATGCACAAACAAATTTTAAGGACCAAAAATAATTTAGCATTCTACCAGTTAAGAATGATCAAAGGGAATTTAGGCTCAATACAATGTCAATACTTGCTGACAAGGTTTTTTGTGATGAGTGGTGTCATACAAAATATTGCGTTTTTGTTCCAAGTTAAGGAACCCTATATGTTCTTAACACAAACAATAAACAGCTGTGCCATGAGCACATGATACGCCCTTTATTAATAACAAGAGGGAAGCACACAATATGAGTATACATGTATTGCCTAGATTTTGACGAATAAAGTCCCATAACCCTGGAATGACTAATCGAACGGCGACACCAACCGAAAGGGAGCTTCCTTCCATCAACATAAACCACCCACCAAAAAATTGTGAAAATCTCTCGAAGCGTTCTCGAGTTATCGTACGACGTGTAAAAAATCAACAATTTTCTAAGTAATAAAGTCCCATAACTCTGGAATGACTAATCGAACAGCGACACTAAACGAAAGGGAGCTTCCCTCCATCGATGTACACCACCTACCCAAAAATCATGAAAATCTCTTGAAGCGTTCTCCAGTTATCATACAACGTGTAAAAAATCAACAATTTTCTCAGTAATAAAGTCCCATAACTCTGGAATGACTAATCGAACAGCGACACTAAAAGAAAGGGAGCTTCCCTCCATCGATATACACCACCTACCCAAAAATCACGAAAATCTCTCAAAGCGTTCTTGAGTTATCGTACGACGTGTGACCGGACAGACAGACAGACAGAGGTATACCATAATACGACCCATTTTTTCAAAACGGGCGTTTTTATACGTTTTTAACTGAACCAAAACTGAATCTTCTCTCGAAACTGAACCGAAACTGAAAAGTTAAAAAATTTATAGTAATTTATATATTTTTTATACTTACCAATGACCCAGACTTAGCTGGTGCTAACTCTAACAAAACCAGGGCCAAACACAAATTTTGCCCCCCAATCCCCAAAATTTGCATCCAAAACAAAAAGAAATCATGTCCTAAAGGACCTCCATACTACGCCCCCACTGCGCATGCGCAGTGTCAAGGACGTCCCGAAATTGGCGCCAATTATCATTCTTACTGGCAGTGCCTGGTCAGCGCTATGTACTCAGCGGGGAGGCAAGAGTTCCCAACTCCTGGGAGGGCCATCCCCGTCTGGGTCATTGGTAAGTATAAAAAATATATAAACTAGAACTATCACTGAAGGTGATTAATACCCCCGCTTTGGGTTTTTAGAGGAATGCACTTCTGATCATGTAGGCGAAGGCCATAAGGAAATGTATACATAAAGATCATTTTTTGTTGTTGAAATTTGTATTTGCATGTGGCCTTCCACAGAACAGCACTGAATACTTAAAGAGCCCACACATATATGGTTTACATTTGGAAAAACACATTTACAATGTGCAACATGTATTCAAAATCGGTTCATTAATGTAGGAGGAGTTGCACACACAAGAATCCCATTTGAAAACCCATAATAAATCCAAGTTAAAGGGAGATAACCTGGTTAAAATTGTCGCAGATCAAAAATTTGGGAATATGCGTATGTTCACTTAGTTGTGATAATGTTTGAAAGGTTTCGTCAAAATTGATTGATAAATGTAGGAGGAGTTGCACGCACAAGAATTTCATGTAGAAACCCATAATAAATCTAAGTTAAAGGGAGATAACCTAGTTAAAATTGCCACAGCTCAAAAATTTTGGAATATGCGCATGTTTACTTAGTAGTGATAATGTCTGTAAACTTTTGTCCAAATTGATTGATAAATGTAGGAGGAGTTGCGCACACAAGAATTTCATGCAGAAACCCATATTAAATCAAAGTTCAAGAGAGATAACCTGGTTAAAATTGTCGCAGATCAAAAAGTTTGGAATATGCACATGTTCACTTAGTAGAGATGATGTTTGAAAGGTTTCATCAAAATCGGTTCATTAATGTAGGAGGAGTTGCGCACACAAGAATTTGTTCGGATGGAATGACACAATAAATCTAAGTCAAAGGGAGAAAACCTGGTTAAAATTGTCGCAGATCAAAAATCTTGGAATATGCGCATGTTCACTTAGTAGTAATGATGTCTGAAAAGTTTTGTCCAAATTGATTGATAAATGTAGGAGGAGTTGCGCACACAAGAATTTCATGTCCGGAAAGACGTACGGACGGACGTACGGACAGACGGACGGACGGATGGACGTACGGACGTACAGGGCGATTCCTATATAGCCCCCACTTCTTCGAAGCGGGGGTATAATTACTATAAATTTTTTAACATTTTTATACTGTACCAATGACCCAGACTTAGCTGAATAGTAAACAGGCTGGAGGGCCTAGGACATAGAGGAAAATCCAATAAGCTCAACTATATAATAAAGAGGTAACCCCTTAAGGAGAAAAAGAGTATTAGGCTTTACATGTATCTTTCTTATTTAATATTAAATTAGAAAGATACAATACCCTTAATAATTGAGCACAATAATATTCATGTTCTCTATTAACATCCAGTATAACCCTTATACTAATTATTTTTAAAGTAAGCCAATAAATAAAGTAGTCCAGAGAATTGAGACTCTTTATAGTCATTTAAAAGTGTCCGAGTATTGTATATTAAAGCCCGTTTGACACTTGACATATACAAATGCTTCACACCGAGCTACACTTTAAAAAGAAGACATGAATGAATTTAACATTAATATTACACTTTAAAACCATCCCGGAAGCGACTCAGAAATACTGACTTGGAGGAGGCATTCCCTTGCTTTTCACTATAAAGCAGGTGACCTAAGGGAACACCCGCCCCCCACCCCCCCTTCCCCTTGCCCTGGGTCAAATAGCCCAGAGCGAAGAGGGCAGCCGGACGGAGTCACTGCCGGAACAGAAAGCCTGCATAACTATAGTTGCAACTGTTTAGTGGACGACATTCTGAGCAACAGATAACGGACCTAAACAATGCAGGTCTCCAGAAATGGACTCAATATTTCTGAGATAAAAATTCGTGAATGTGGATGGCTGAGACCAATAAGCAGCCTTCATTAAATCTGTAATAGCAACACTATTAGCATAAGCCCAAGAAGTAGCAAGAGCTCTTACTTCATGAGCGGAAATCTTAAGCACAGACTGCTGAGAAGAAGATAAACTCTCATAAGCAGTACGGATAGTTAATTGAATCCATCTAGCAATAGAATGGACCGAAATGTCCTTTCTATTAGGCATCAAAGACAGAAAGAAACGTTTTCGTCCCTTTCTGATAAACTGAGATCTCTGTTTATAGATACGTAACGCTCTAACAGGACAGACTAAAGGCCTACGCCCGTCTGAAGACGGAAGAGCCTTAATAACAATAGGTTCCGGATATTTATTAGGAGCCTGATTCTTAGCTAAAAAACCCACATTAGTAGTGAAGGTGATAGTGTTCCCAACACTACGATAATGAGAATCATCCACCGATAGTGCATGAAGCTCACTGACTCTTCTAGCAGAAGAGAAAGCTAAGAGAAAAGCTGTCTTATAAGATAAGAATTTGAAATCTACTGTCCCAAGAGGTTCAAATGGCTTTTCCTTCAATTTAAGAAGAACCCAAGCTAAATTCCATTTAGGAATTAATCTAAGAGTTCTGGGTCTATTTATCAAGTTTCTAACCAACTTAGATAAAGAGACATTAGATCCAATTTGTAAACTATCATGATGTGCATAGGTATCAGATAACATAGACCTATAACCCTTAATAGTAACAGGCTGCAGTTTGATTTCGTCAAACAAGTATACTAGAAAGTTTGCAATGTCTGGTATAGAGGAATCGAATATATCTACAGAATGATCCCTACACCAACGACGAAAAACCTTCCACTTAGCCGCATAGTTTAGCGAAGAGGAGGTCCTTCTACAGTTAGAAATCGCGTCCACTGCTCGTCCTGTAAAGTGCTTGCCATGCAAGAAGGACCGCACAACGGAAAAACGTGAAGGTTGAGACCTTGCGGGTTGTGATGGAGTTGGCACGATTTCCCCTGCGAAAGAAGATCCTCCCGTGGAGGAAGCTTTCGCGGTAGGTCCCACAACAGACACCTGAGTAGATTTATCCACGGTCTCTGTGGCGACACAGATGCTACCAACAGAATCTTGCATTGAGATTGTTTTATCTTTAGCAATACTTGTTGAATTAATGGCGCTGGAGGATACGCATATCCTATCATTCCGTCCCAAGGGATCGACAGAGCGTCTACTGCAAATGCTCTTGGATCCGGACACGGAGACACATACGTCTGCAACTGATTGTTGAGATGTGTCGCAAATAAGTCTATCATTGGCCGTTCCCATTGGTAGCAAATCTGATTGAATACTTGTTTGTTGAGAGTCCACTCCGACGGCAACAAGCGACCCTTTCGTGAAAGGGAGTCTGCTAGCACATTCAGACGACCTGGTATGTGACGGACCGAAAGAAGAACGTGATGTTCTAGCGCAAACAGAAGGATTCTTTCCGTTAGATTGAACAACGGAACTGAATGAGTGCCTCCCTGATTCCGTATATACGCCACTACTGTCGTATTGTCGGAGAGGATTTGGACATGAGCATTGTGAATAATGTCCATCCAATGACGTAACGCAAGCCAAATTGACATCATTTCCTTGATGTTTATGTGCTTGCACAGGAATTGCGGATCCCAAAGACCCTGGCATCTCGAATACGTTGGGATTAATGATGCACCCCAACCTGTTTGACTGGCATCCGTCATAATGGTAAAACTCGGATCTGGCAACTGCAGCGGAACTCCCTGAGTTAACCACTGAATGTTTGCCCAAGTCTGAATCTCTTGTTTCACTTGATCTGACAAGAGAACGTCTACGTCGAGCGAATGAATTTTCACACTCCAATTCTGAGTCAAGAAAATTTGGAGAGGACGTGTGCGTAACCACCCCATCGGAATGAGATCCGCAGCAGCTCCGCACAGACCTATCAGTCTCATAAATTCTCTCGCTGTGACTTTGTCTGCGTGCAGACAATAGCGAGCGTAACAACTGACTAATTTCGCTCTGGTTAACGGCAGACGAACGAGATTGTTGTGCGTCTCGAAGCTCATTCCCAGATGAGTGAATGACTTGGACGGCACCAGATCCGACTTCTCCTCGTTTACTATAAAACCGAGACGTCGGAGCAATAGAAGTAGATTCTGAACATCGTTCTGAAGCGTTAACTCGTTGCCGTACCTCTGAAGAATGTCGTCCAGGTAGGCCGACGTTACCGCAGACGAATGAGCTTGGAAATAGATCATTACCGAGTTCATTACCCGAGTGAAAGCCCAGGGTGCTAGATTCAATCCGAAGCACATCGCCCGGAATTGATACACCACTCCTAGGACTACGAAGCGTAGATACTTTCGGAATGTCGGATGTACCATGACGTGAAAGTACGCATCTTTGAGATCTATGCTTGTTGCATAATCGTTCACCCAAATACTCGCTCTGACCGACCGAATCGTCTCCATATAAAATTTCGGAGCGACGATCAGCTTGTTTATCCAGCTCAAATCTATGACTGGACGGAACGAGCCGTCTGGTTTCGGAACCAGAAACAGATGGCTGTAGAATCCCGGAGTCTCCTGGTTTTCTACGACCTCTACCGCGTTCTTCATTAAAAGAGACTGCACCTCTGATAATAGAGCGTCTCTTTTCTGCGGATTTGACGGAAGTTGAGTCCATTTTGGTCTTCGAGTTAATGGAAGCTTTCATTTGAAGGATATGTTTAGACCTTCCGAAGTCACTCCTCTCACCCAAGGGTCGTCCGTAATCGACGCCCACTCTTGTGAAAAGCTCGACAACCTTCCGCCAACCGGTACGCGATAGAGGTTTAAGCCATCACCTCCTGGACCTGCGAGGCCTGCGGTAGGAGAAACCACGTCCTCCACGACCCGCACCTCGTCCCGTCGACCTCGGGGCGTCCGACCGGTTGTCCCGGCCCGAAGAACGTCCCGAACGTGAGTCGCTACCTTGACGGTCTCTTGAATAAGACCAAGAGGACGCACCGGAACCTCTATAGGAACCTCTCTTGGGCGCATTAGACCCAGAAGTGCCTGTCTTATTCTTGTCTGCTGTATCCAATTTCTTAGAAGCAGATTTGAACAACAGAGAATCCGAAGCTTTCTTTGTAATTTTATCATAAATAGCAGAAAGCTTGCCGTCAAAGAGAAGTTCTCCGGAGACCGAAGCGACTCTAAGAGAGTTCTTCACCTTAGTATCCACGAGTGTGGATGTAGCTAGGGCTGCGTCACGTCTAACCAACTCCAGGTTTGCCACTGAAAGGGCGGAGTTACACGTGGAATAAGCTACTGCCCTTGAAAGAAGTCTTAAAGAGGATTGTATATCCTGAAACTCTTTCCCTTGAAGGCGCAGTGATAACGCCTTAGTAAGGTGATCTGCGTAAGATAAGGCATCTAAATTGGCTCTGTTAGACGAAATAGCTGTTTCCAACACCGCGGTTGGAATAGAAGCCGACGACGGTAATGATAGCTCTAAGTCTTCCACCTCGTCGTCCATACGCAGAGGAACTCTCGGGATACCCTGTCCTGCCGTGTCGAATTTATTCTTTGCATTAATGAAAGGCAGGTTGAGAGTATTGGCGGACAAGAAACCTGCTTTCCCCGTCTTGGAAGCAAGTTTAAATATAGCGTCGTTCAATAATTCAAATGTTCTTGCAACATTATTGGACTGTGACGGAAACTCGGGAGCGATGTCCCTGAACCGCTCGAAAAATTCAGAGTCCAATGACGCTATAATCCTCTTGTCCGGAACCGCAGCAGTCTGGCCCGACGGAACAACTTGAGGGAGAAAGTGCCGGATGAAGTCCACGGCAGCTTTATGTTGTTTCGAAAGGGATAGCTCCAAATCATCCATATCCCTTTCACCGGACCTCATGATGCTCCCGGTCGTCCGCCCCCGATGCTTCGGCTGAGCGTACCGACCCAGCGCCGTCGGGTAGCATCACCAAATTCACCCTCCGTGAACCTCAACCTGAATCAAGGTCTCAAACATAAAGAGAAAGAGTTACCCAGAGGATAAACTGGCCCACTGTATGGGATAGCATCAGCAAATTCACCCTCTGGGGACCTCATTCTGCAAATGACAGACTGCTTATTTTCAGGCTTGAATATCAATAACATTAAATACATTTATAAATATTTATAAATATATCAAATTATTCATATAGAATTATTTTTAAAGCAGAACACATCAGTTGGTCTAAGGGGAATTGGTCTTTTGGGAATTGGCCTCGTGGGTGCTGGTCTAGTGGGAATGAACCGATTTGATACCTTTTACAGGTATGTGCGATCAATCTATGGAGCCCAAATTTCTACAGGAAAATATTCAGCTTTGAAATCTACCAGTTTGAAGCAATTTTTTCCAATATTTAGCAGAAATCTATACACATATAGTTGATAAAAAAACATTTCAAGACACATACAGTGGTCTAATAATCTGTATTAAGATATCTTCATTTATTTGGGGAGATAATCCTCAAATGAAAAACAGGTGTCCCCCCAATCAAACAATAATAAAAAGCTTGTGAAAGCCAATTCATTTATTAACAAATGATTGAAGTGAATGGTTGTTATATGGACAAATTCATTGAAGAGTATTCGGGCTGTCACAAGTTCAAGTGATACAGTACAGTCGCCGTGGAGTGGTCACTTTCCACGGGTGGGCAATATTTCCACGGACGCAATAATAGTAGATTTCAGACACTAATTATAGGAATAATCATCAAAAATTTAATTAATGAAGTAGTGGGTACAACCTGGTGCTTCATTAATTAACGCATGCGTGGACATCACTGCCCACGTGTGGATTACGACCAATCCACGGCGACTGTACTGTTGTTATAAAAAAAAACCCAATTTTTTCCTAGTCAGTATTGGGTCTGTCTACCTCGGACATGCCAGACACTGCACCCCCCAAAATTAATAGTTTCTTGTGAAATTAATGGTACATGTAGTCCTGTCTTACATTTCATGAAACATTTGGCCAAATATACTTTCGAAAATGTTGGGAAACTAGTAGTGTATAAGGGCCAGAGTTTGTTACAGGCAACGGTCAGTATTTATGTACAGACCGTTACAATACTTTATATGTACCCTTGTTATCAGGTCATTACCTAGATGTTTGTCATTGCTGTGTCACATACTATACATGTACATGTCTTTGTCTTGACAAGTTGAGCTACAGTGTCATTGACACTTTCATTACTACCTGGTAAACAGATGCGTGGACATAAGTGCCCACATGTGGATTACGACCAATCCATGACGACTGTGCTGTCATGATATTTAGCCATTGTGACACAAACACGAATAAATAAATAAATAAATTTTTAAATTGGCAGGCATTAGTGATTAAGGCCAAGAGCAATAACCCGTCTCAAAACTACAGGCCTGATTGACCAACCCGTATTTGACTGACCATCATTAGACCATCACTCATTCACCAGCCATCCATATCTGAACATAAGCATGTCTTCCAATAACAGTTCTAATCTAATATTCCTAATGTTTGGGGTTAGTATATATGTTTATATACCAAAAGGGACAGATCCAGAACCGATTTGATACCTGTTACAGGATGTCTTCCCACTAGACCAATTCCCCTTAGACCAACTACATAGCGTTTCTGATTAAGGGTTGATTAAGGATAATTAGGAAAACAATTATAAAAATCTGTCCAACATCTATAAAATATCGACAAGCCAGAAAATGAGCAGACTATCATCTGAAAAATGAGGTCCTCAGAGGGTGAATTTGGTGATGCTACCCTGCACAGCAGGGTACGTCACTAAATTTACCCTCTGAACCTCAACCTGAATCAAGGTCTCAAACATAAACGGAAAGTGGTACCCAGAGGATAAACAGGCCCACTGTATGGGATAGCATCAGTAAATTCACCCTCTGGGGACCTCATTCTGCAAATAACAAACTGCTTATTTTCAGGCTTGAATATCAATAACATTAAATACATTTATAAATATTTATAAATATATCAAATTATTCATATAGAATTATTTTTAAAGTAGAACACATCAGTTGGTCTAAGGGGAACTGGTCTTTTGGGAATTGGACTCGTGGGAGTTGGTCTAAAGGGAATTGATCTAGAGGGAATGAACCGTTTATATGTATTTCTCAAAAGCTGATGTACACTTTGTTTTAACAGGTTTTTTATGATGCCCCTTCCTCAACAGGTTTGTCAGCCTTTAATGATGTCAAATGACAAGTAAGTTTCCAAGGCAGTGTGTGTGTGTGTGTGTGAAAGACAGTGTGAAAGGACTGCCTGACTGGGCTATAAGCCAACAATTTTCCAAATTTTCTTTAAAAAATCCAAGCTTTTATCACCTATTTGCCAATTTGTGCCAAGATTGTCGAGTGGCACCAAACCCTGTTGAGAAGCAACTAACTGAATAACACCATCAATTATTTATTTATTTAATGGTATTTAATAGCACATATTTTGCACAATGGATAATCATGACCCCAACATGGATATAAAGTTGCAGTCATCAAAGTGGCACACTGTTCATTTGCTAACTTAGGCCACACAAAGTAGATCTTCTGTTTCTCAGGCCATTATTTGTAAAATTGCATGCGAGCGAGCGATTTTTTATTTTATTTTTTATTTATATAATTATTTCTTTGCCATCAAAAGTTCATGTTCTTGGTTTATGTTTTAGGTCTCTTAATCTACGGAATAGCATGAGTGGCTGCATATTTCGTCCCTTGAGTGCAATGCCAAAGCACTGCAAAGCCTTCATGCACTCAAGGAACAAATTTATCAATTTTTATCTTGGGTAAAATATTAGACCTAAACCATTTAATTTTTATTTTTTTTAAGTTTACATTGCTTATAAAAAGAGAGCATGCGGCAGCCAAAAAGACCATGCAGGAGGGCCTGAGAAACATATTTTTAATTTTTTTAGGCCTTAACTATTCATATTTGCCCTTGGTTGGAAAAAATGCATTTCTGAACCTTTTGACAACCCACCTAACAGAAACAATCACATTCTACCAACATTCTTTTTCAACTCGTTTATACTTAGAATCTATCAATTCCACACACCCTTATTGGGAAAATGTCTGGGTCTCTTCCAATTGGGAATTTTTGCCTTGTGAGGACCAAAATTGGAATATTTTATAAAGTGCTTTTATGATGAGTTTTTGTTTAAAAATTTAGCCTCATATAATAAGTTAACCCTTTACCTAATGAATCGCCGCATCTGCCCACGTAATCTGTAAAGTGAGCAGTCGAAAAAAAAATCGCGACATCGCCGCCGCAGCTGCGACGGGTGGTGCAATCTCACAAAATTCTAAGTTCATCAAGGGCCATAACTCCAAGAAACATATTTGGAACAACACATGCATTGAACAGTGGCTAGACATCAATAAGATACACTTACATGCCAAATATAAAGTCATTCATTAAGTATTTCAAAAGTTATTGAGTTTTGAAACTCGTTGGTCACAGACAAACTCGTTGGTTACAGACAGACCGACCGACAGACCGACCGACAGACAGACTGACATTACCACTTATAGAGCTGCTAGTCGCAGCTAATAAATTTTTCAAAATATTTTAACAAAACCATATCATGTGACCCCTCATTGGAACGAGCTCATTGAGCTCGTTCCAATGAGAAGGTCACATGATATAGTTTTGTTGAAATTGTTTTGAAAAAATTTTAAAAAAAAGTATTTAAAGTAATAAATTTTGATATTCTCTATGTTGGGTAGAGGGTTAATGCAATGTGTTCAGCCGGCAGTCTACAGTATTATGTCATAATGCACACACATCACAACACAATAGGAGAATAACATGGAAAAAATAATGACAAATATGCGATCTTATTCTTCATTGGCAGATTATTGTCAAGTAACATGGATGTTGAACGGTTGTCATGGACACGTTTTCAGTATGTAAAGTTCATTGTTCAATTCTGTTACCTCCCTTGATGTGTCTCTCCAATGCTGGTTGCATTCCAGTGAAACTGGAACAAGCCAAGACCAATACCAGGTCTGGACCTGCGTCGCTGCATGCAATTGAATCGGCAAACAGGAAGTGGCTGCACGGCAGATCTGAAAATTGCATACACGATACAATTGATCATTATCAGGCTCCAGATGAAATATAAAATCAATCCCTTGCATAGAAGCCGAGAAAAGTTTGACGAAAAATTTCAATGTTCAGTGGGTACAGTAAAATTTCAAAGTATCGGCAAACAGGAAGTGGCTGCATGGCAGATATGAAAATTGTTTACACGATACAACTCATCATTATGAAGCAGCAGACCAAATATAAAATCATTCCCTTTCATAGAAGCCAAGAAAACTTTGACGGAAAAAGTGTTTCAGACGGACTGACAGACTGATGGACGGACGGACAAGTGTAACCCGGATATCTGACATAATTTTGAATAATAGAACACTTGGTCCACTCCCTCGTGACAACTTTTGTCTCATATATTACTACACAAATAACTACAGAAGTCAATACTGAGCTCCAAACTTCTTTTTGATTGCATAAAGCTGCAGGATATGTGGCGATCAATCCAACTGTTGTGTTACAGTTCAGTTTGTTTAATGGTGCTTAATACTGCATCAGCAGCTTGGGCTATATCATGGCATTGTTAGAGGCACTGACATCTATTCTGGACTGCTGGAACATGCTCAACACTTCATGTAACATATTGGCAAAATCCTCCAGTGACTGTTCAAATTTTGTTTTGCTTCCAAGCAAAGCTTATGACCCATTCCCCCCCCCCCCCCCCCCCCCCCCCACGTCTGAAAAAAATCAACATTTCAGTGAGGAATCGTAAGCTGTTTTAAAAATTAATCTTTTACCTAATGAATCAACTGCATCCCTCTGTGCAAATTAAACAAATATAGAGGTTGTAAAAACAAACATTTTCACAAAATTTCCACAAAATCATATATGTGACCTCTCATTGGAACGGCCTCGTTTCAGTGAGGGGAGGGGTCAAGTGATATCATTTTGTGGAAAGGTTTTGAACAATAATTAAAATAACAAATTTTGATATCCAGGATATTGGGTAAAGGGTTAACGTAAAGGGTTAACCCTTTACCTAACATAGCAGACAATACTGGCAAGTTCTATTTACAAAATTTGTGGGTCAATTTTCATTATTTTTTACATTTTTTGCCTCAAAATCATAGCTTATGACCCCTCATTGGAACAAGCTCATTCCAATGAGAAGTCATAAGCTATGTTTTTGATAAGTCATGCAATAACTTTTGTTTGCAATGTCGTCTGCTTTTCCTGTTAACCCTTTATCCAACGAATCGTCCGCATCCGCCCTCGTAATATGCAAATTCAACAGCTGAAAAAATATTATTTTTTTCGAAAAATGTCAACAAAACCATATCATGTGACCCCTCTTTGGAACGAGCTTGTTGAGCTCGTTCCAAAGACGGGTCACAAGATATGGTTTTGTTGAAATTTTTTGAAAAAAATTAAAAAATGATATTTAAAATAATAAATTTTGAAATCGTCTGCGTTGGGTAAAGGGTTAAGTAAAGGGTTAAAAAACCAAGTGTCCATTTTAGGGGAAAAGATTGCAAGTATGGCCTGCTGTTATGTTAATCAAGCGGTAATGTATTTACAAATGGTACCTATTGTATAAAACTGTTGCTGAGTGAGTTGCTCTGACAAATGACCAAGCTCAACACTAGCCTGTTTCTGTGCTGTTGTATCTTTGGCTGCTTCTGCATTGGTCGTTGCAGCTGACTGCATTTCCAACAAAGCATGGATAGCTGTCGAGTCTCTCGACTCCGTACTGGTGTATTGCTGTGTTTGATCATTTGACACATCATATTCAAACCACTCATTGGTTGGAAGAACTTGTGACGCTGACAAACCTAAAGCAAAGAAAAGTATTAAAAAAAATTCAGGTCAAAATAATTTTTTTTCACAAACTACCAGAATAAAACTAGAAGAGTCACCTAATATGACATAAACTTTACCTAACTCTTCAACTGAAACAAAGGAAGCTTCAGCAATATGATGGTATATAATTAATCCCTTACATTACCTCATGGAGCTCTGTCAAACAGGATATAATAAAATAAATGCTAAATTTATCTCTAGAATACAGGAAAGTGACACAATCCCTTTTAATTGAATACTCCTGTTAATTGGATAATTTTCATTGGCAAAGTGGTTATTCAATTAGCAGGGTTCCACTGTATAAAGTAACTATAATATGGAACACTTTCCAATGACTGGATGTTGTGGCTTGTTCTGATGCCACATTATTTACAAGACTTATCTAGAAACCACTGCCAATATAATTTAACCATAATACGGAACACTTCCCAATGACTGGATGTTGGGGCACCTGGTTCATGGCAGTTTCTTGCAGAGAAGGGCAGATAAAATTCAAGGTCATTCACAGCTGATTGTTGACATTTTTCAAGGCTCTACAATAGACAAATTCAAGAATTTTTTTGCCTTCACTAGTCCAAACTAGGACCTTCTGGTCGATACCTCTCCACCCATTTCTGTTGATTGGAAGTAGGAGGATAGGGTAATGACAGGGGTGGGGGGGTGGGGGGTGGGGGCAGGGGAGTAATATTTGTTTTTTCAAACTTTTCAAAAACATTCAACGAAACCATATCATATGACCCCTCATTGTAATGAGCTTGATGAGGTCGTTCCAATGAGGGGTCACATATCGTTTTGTTGAAATATTTTGAAAAATACATTTTTTTTTAACTACTTAATTTGTAACTTACATGGGTGTATGCGGCCGATTCATTAGATAAAGGGTTAAGTCAAATTCAAGGCTGTTCCATGCTGAGGGAACACAATTCATAGAACTTGACTTAACACCCATCTCAGCCAAAGTACTCAGACTAAGGTTGCATACTGAGGAATTTGTTCCCAAGATACACAATTTACAGGACTCGTCTGGAGACCACTTCAAATGTAAGCTGACTATATTGGGGACAATTCATAATAACTTGATGTTGGGGGCACCAGTTCACAGGTCACTTAATTTACAAGGCTTGTCTGGAAACCATCACTAATATGAGCAAACTATGAGAGAGAAGACCTTTCACAAGGACCAGGTTTCAGGTTCGGTATCGGTATTGGTATTTTTCAGGTAAATACCTCGGTTTCGGTACGGTATTTGATATGTGCACAAAACACTGAAAGTGATCTCAAGCTAACCTAATTTCTCAACATAAAGCCATGTAGAAACTTAACAAGTTCAGCGCTGACAACTCATGATCTTGACAAGTTAATTCAACAGTGGTAACTGATTAGTCTAGCAAGTTATTTAATGAATCTCTCGATTCAGTGTGAATCATCACACTGAATCAAGTGATTTATAAAATAACTTGCCAAGCTAATCAGTTGGCCTCTATGTCCTTTGTACCATACTCCTACCAGTGGCAAAGGGATGGGCCCGCAGGGTCCGCATTGCAGGGGGACCCCAGCTAGAATGGGGGGGGGGGGGATGTCTTGAAGGGGGGCCCACATCTTGAAGGACGCCCCAACGCTGGAAGAAAGAGGGAAAGAGAGAGAGAGAGCGAGACTGTGTACCAAATACACATAATTTCAAACTCTCACTTCCACACGACGTAATCTTTGTAGTCTATTATTCTTTTAACCCTTTACCTAAAGTAATGGCCAAAACCGGCCAGTGCTATTCTCAAAAATCGCCAATTAATTTTCATTATTATTTTCATTTTTTGTCTCAAAAACATAGGTTATGACCCCTCGTTGGAACGAGCTTGTCGAGCTCGTTCCAACGAGGGGTCATAACCTATGTTTTTGAGACAAAAAATGAAAAAAATTAAGTTATTCAAGAATTATTTTTGCAAGTGTCGTCTGCTTTTCAGGTTAGGTAAAGAAGGGTTAAGTGAACGCTACATCATTGTAACTGATAGGGGTGAAAAATGAACAATATACATACATGGTGCCTTTCAAGTCACACATGTTGGGCGTGCATGTGTGTATCGTTGGATGGTGGGGGTGATACTTAAAACATGTAATGAAAAAATCAACAGAGTCGTACTTTTAGAATCGATCCTATAGGCTATACCTTTATTTAATTTATGGTGTATGTACTACGTGAAATCCTGTATGCTGTGCACGGTAACAACACTAAATTTGCTCCCGTTTTAAAGGCAACCACCATTACCATTATGAAAGGGCCCCCATCTCTATCTCGCGGGGGGCGGGGGGGGGGGGGGGGGCACAAGATCTTTCGCTATGCTACTGCCTCCTACCTGAAGTCAAGTCGTTGCCCCTCCCCGAATGAATCAGGTAGAAGAAACATTTATATATGTTCTTCAACTTCAAGGCTTTTCAGTAAGTTTTCACTGGTAGCAACACTTGGTCAGTTCCTCCCCCCCCTTATCTTTCAAAGTGGCAACAAAATTAAAGTCCACTGTTCAGTGAATCCAGTATCCAATATCCACACAAATATGCAAGTAAATTGAAGTAATGCAACTGTAATTAATCTCTCTATGATAATCCCAGAAGTGAAAACATTGTGCAATCACTGCCAATCATGCAATGTATCAATGACATGGTGTCCCCATCTTTCATTGTTTGGGTTCATCCTTGATAAACAAGTAAAATAACATGTTTTATGACATTCATCCAGTTGCAATTATCAAGTATTTTGAGTGGAAACACTCTACCAGTGTTCACTTATGGTTCCTGGCTTCATACATGTTTCTGAAAATTCCAGTGAATCCAAGATTCTCCATGATAAATTTGGGTAATTTTTCATTACAAAAAAATGTACAAATTGATGATTTACTAGTAGCCGCAAATCATTTTCAAAGCATTTGCTGTGCCTCGATCGATCAAATGAACTTTGATAATGCTAAAACTGATGTCGCCTGTTGACTTCCGAACATTGTTTTTTAATGTGTCCTAAAATTTAGGTCAATCACGTCTTTCCAGTGTGCAGTATAATTTATTTATTCGAAAGAATATAAAGCAGATGATCGTGTATTGAAGTTTGGGGGTTTGTATTTTAATAAAATGATCAGTTGTTAAAAGTATCTGCAACATAAAATAGCAATGCTGAATTGAAAGAAATGCTATAAAAACAAGAAGAATGTTACTAAGGTAACACATGCCCCCCCCCCCCCCCCTGTGACCTTCATCTTGCAGATGCGGCGGAAACTATTATATGCGACACACCTTCTGACTGTCCTTAACATTTGTAAAAAGTTTAACAATTGTACTTTCTGAGTTGTGGCCGAGACACGAATATTGACCGATTTCAGTGTGACCTTGAAATGTGACCTTGACCATGACCTTACGGACCTGGCTGTGGTGTGTGACACATCCACCCATTGTCCTTTATAATTGAGCGATGTTAGATGATTGTAGCCCTAATAGTTTTGGAGTTATGCTTGAGACACGATTTGTGACCCTGAACATATGAAGGTCAATGGTGACCTCCACCTTGCAGATGTGGCGGAAACTATTATACGCGACACACCTTCTGACTGTCCTTAATATTTGTAAAAAGTTTAACAATTGTACTATGATTCGTTTCTGAGTTATGGCTGAAACACGAATATTGATAGATTTTTAGTGTAACCTTGAAATGTGACCTTGAAGGTACGAACCCGGCTATGGTGTGTGACACATCCTCCCATGGTCCTTTATAATTGTGTGAAGTTTGATGACTGTGGCCCTAACCGTTTTCGAGTTATTGGCTCGGACACACACACACACAGACAGATAGACACATGCACACTTCAATCACTATATGCCACCCGACTAAGTCGGGGGGCATAAAAATCACCAAAAAGCGATAACCACAGGCAGTATTACCATTTGTATGTCAATATATTGAATTGTCAATGCCAGTGGATTATTTCAACCAGTCAACCACCCCCGACCCCTAATGTCCCCTGTGAATAAATCGCACAGTAATTCCCAGAGAATGATAAATTTAAAGTAATTTGTATATTTTTTATACTTACCAATGGCCCAGACTAGCTGGTGCAAACTCAAAGTTATCAAGGGGCAAACACAAATTTTGAACCCCCCAATCCCCAAAATTTGCTTGCAAAACCGAAAATTAAAAGTCCAATCTGGCCCTCCATACTTTTACTCTCCATGCATGAGCAGCCGTCAGGAAGTGACCGGAATTGACGCCAACATCATTCTTTGTAGAAAAGAATACTACATCAGAACTCAGTGGGGAGGTATGAGTGCCCACTCATGGGAGGGCCATACCCATCTGCGCAATTATACTATAAACCAATGGCCCAGACTAGCTGAATTGAAAAAAAAGTGGAGGGCCTAGGACTTCAGAACAAGTAGACCAACATAGTTCCAAGCCTGTAATCCAAAGTGAAAGTAAATTAAATTTAAAAGGAATTACATGTATGTCTCTTTATACAGTAATAGAGAAGACATATCATAAATAAGGAGCCAAATTCAAGTAATTCCGTATTCTTAGCATGAAGACTATGCTAATTGGATGTAACAAGTTCCCAATTTTTAAGGGTAGTCTGGACTAAGCCCCAAAAATTAGGATGACGTATTTGAGAATGAGAGGTTATCCCCCATATACAATAATACACAAGCTGTATCCAGGATATAATCTACAGACAAAACAGCTTCACTCATAGTTACACACTTATCAAGCTGGAGGAGAGGTAAAAACAATTACCCTCCCCCCCCTTTTTGAAGGAATCTTCTTCAAAAATAAAGAGGGGAGTGCTCTGGAATCAGTAAAAGCGGTACCAAATAACAATATAAATATTCATCGAACAGGCACCCAGGTATTAATTATTATTAATAAATTGGTGCTTAATGCCACTTCAGAAGCTAAGCCTATCGCAGCGATCACGGTAATTAATATCGCCCGCTTGTAACATATACCGGAGTCGGCATATGTAGATAGGTCTAAAACCAGTGATATAATATATAACATACACATGTCCAATAGAATCACAATGGACAATCTCTGGAGAGTAAACCCACTTCCGAGGTAACCCACAGGCGACCCCATTCAGGTGTACAATAAATTCCAATAAATAACACTCCCAGATGTGTTCTATCCGATAGCTATGCTCCCAGAAACATGCGAAAGTTAAAAAATTTATAGTAATTTCTATATTTTTTATACTTACCAATGACCCAGACTTAGCTGGTGCTAACTCTTAAAATATAGGGCCAAACACAAATTTTGCCCCCCAATCCCCAAAATTTGCATCTAAAACCAAAGAAAACATGTCCTGAAAGGCCCTCCACACTTCACCTCTACTGCGCATGCGCAATGTCAAGGACGTTCCGAAATTGGCGCCATTAATCATTCTAATAACCAGTGCCTGGTAAGCGCTATGTACTCAGCGGGGAGGCAAGAGTTCCCAACTCCTGGGAGGGCCATCCCCGTCTGGGTCATTGGTAAGTATAAAAAATATAGAAATTACTATAAATTTTTTAACCTTTTTATACTGTACCAATGACCCCAACATAGCTGAATAGTAAAAAGGCTGGAGGGCCAAGGACATAGAGCAAGATGGAATACGCTCAATAATATAAAATAGAGTCATCCCCTGTAGGGAAAAAGAAGTAATAGGCCTTACATGTATCTTTCTTATTTATGATAAATTAGAAAGATACAACACCTTCCAAAATTGAGCTTCATACATCCATGTACTCTATTAATATCCAATATAATCCTTCTACTAATAATTTTTAAAGTAAGCCAATAAATAAAGTAAGTCTAGAGAATAGAGACTCTTATACTCCTTAAAAGTGTCTGAGGATTGCATAATCATGTCCGTTGACATATGCAATATTCAAAAGCTATACTTTAAAAACTAAGACTTGAATGAATTTTTAAAACATAAACTTCTCACTAAATAACCATCCCAATAACAGCTCAGAATTACTAACTCCGGAGGAGGTATCCTCTTGTTTTCATAGTAAAACAGGTGACCCAAGGGAACACCCTCCCCCCCCCCCCTTTTTCTTGCCCTGGGTCAAATAGCCCAGAGCGAAGAGGGCAGCAGAACGGAGTCACTGCCGAAACAGACAGCCTACCTAGCTATAGTAGCAACTGTTAAGTGAATGACATTCTGAGCAGTAGATAATAGACCTAACAATAGAGGCCTCCAGAAATGGACTCGATATTTCTGAGATAAAAATTCATGAATGTGGATGGCTGAGCGCAATGAGCAGCCTTCAAAAATCTATAATAGCGACACGATTAATGTAAGCCCAAGATGTAGAAGAACTCTTACTTCATGAGCCGAAATCTTAAGCACAACTGCTGAGTCAATGATATACCATAAGCAGTACCGATAGTTAATAGAATCCATTAGCAATAGAATGGAGCATAACGTCCTTCTACTAGGCATCAAAGACAGAAGAAGCTTACGCCCGTAGTAATAAACAGATATCTGTTTATAAATACATAAACTCTAACCGGAAAGAGTAAAGGCCTATGCCCGTACGAAGACGGAAGGACCTTAATAACAATAGGTTCCGGATATTAGGAGCCTAACTCTTATGCAAAAATCCAACCTAAATAGTAAAGGAAGTAGTGATTACGAAACTACGAAAGTGAAAATCATCCATCGATAGTGCATGAAACTCACTGACTCTTCAGTAAAAGAGAAACCAACAGAATTACTGTCTAAAAGGTCAGAATTTGAAAACTACTGTTTCCAGAGGCTCAAATGATTACTTAGCTAAATAAGAACCGAAGTTAAATTCCATATAGGAATTTAATCTAAAGATTCTAAGTCTATTTATCAAAAAGTTACTAACTGACTTAGATAATGAGACATAAGACTCAATTGTAAACTATCCTAGAGTGCATAGGTATGAGGTAACATAAACCTATAACCTTAATAATAACAGGCTGCAGTAGATCTTGTCAAACAAGTATACTAAAAAGTTGCAATGAGTAGTATGGAGGGATCAACAATATGAACATAATGATCCCTACACCAACGACGGAAGAGCCTCCACTTTAGCCGCATAGAATAGCGAAGAAGAGGATCTCCTATAGTAAGAAATCGCGTCCAAAGCTCGTCCAGTACAATGCTTACAATGCAATACGGACCACACAACGGAATACATGAAGGTTGCGACCTTGCGGGTTGTGATAAAGATGACACGATTTACCCAGCGAAAAAAGATCCTCACATTGAGGAAGATTTCACGTTAAGACCCACAGTAGACAACAGAGTAAAATACCCATGGTCTCTGTGAAGATAGAGATGCTATCAACAGAAATGTATTGTGGTTGTTTATCTTAGCAATACCTGCTGAAACAACAGTGCCGGAGGATACGCGTATCCTATCATTCCGTCCTATAGATCAATAGAGCGTTAACAACATTAGCTCAGAGATCCGGACAAGCCAACACATACGTCTGCAATTGATTAGCAAGCTGTGTCGTAAATAAATCATCATTAGGCGCTCCCCTAGATAGCAAATCTGATTGAATACTTGTTTGTTGAGAGTCCATTCTGACAGCAACAAGCGACCCCTAAGTGAACGGGAGTCCGGTAAAACAATCAGACGACCCGGAATATGACGGACCAAAACAGAACTTGGTGTACTATAACCAACAGACGGATTCTTTCCATTAAATTGAATAACGGAAACGAAAGAGTGCCTCCCTGGTTCCGGAGATACGCCACTACTGTCGAATTAACGGACAGGATTTGGGCATGCGTTTCTGAATAATGTTCATGCAATGACATAAAGCAAGCCTAAAAAACATTATTCTGCGGAAGATAATTGGTTGCTAAGAGACTGCGGAACCCAAAGACCCTGGCACTTCGAATCCGTTGGGATCAATATTATATCCCAATCTGTTTGACTGGCAACCGTCATAACAGCAACACTCGGGTCCGGCAACTGCAGTGGCACTCTCTGAGTCAACCACCAAATGTTTGCTCCAGTCTGAATCTCTTGTAACACTAGATAGACAAGAGAACGTGTAAATCGAGCAATTCATGGATTGCTGAAAAGTTGCCGTCGAAGAGAAGCTTCTCCAAGAACGAAGCGACTCTGAGAGAGTTCTTAACCTTACTATCCACGCGCGTGGATGTAGCTAGGGCTGCGTCACGTCTAACCAACTCCAATCAGCCACTGAAGGGCGGAGTTATACGTGAACAAACTACTGCCCTCAAAAGAAATTACATTGAGAATAATATCCCGTAAATCTTTTCTTGAAGACGTAATGATAACGCCTCAGTAATGCGGATTACGTATGATAAAGCGTCTAAGTTAAGTCTACTATACATCATTGTCATTTCCAACGTTGAAGTTGGAAAAGACATAGACGGCGAAAAAGAATATTTCCAGTCTTTAACCACACCGTCTAGACGCATATGAACTCTCGGTATGCCCTGCTCTGCCAAAATAAACTATTCGTATAAATGATAAAACGGCAGAAATGAGCAACGCGGACAAGAAACTAAACTATCATGCTTGGTAGCAGGCTTGTATGCATATATAGCGTCGAAAAATAAAACACATGTTGTAATGAAATTATTGGACTGCGTTGGTAAGTCAGGGACAATGTCCCTGAACTGATCGAAAATTCCGAGTCCAATGACGCTATAAGTCTCTTATCCAATATCGCAGCAATGTAGTCCGAAATAACAATCACTGGAAGATAATGCCAGAAGATATGAATGGCAGCTTCCGATACTACGAAAGGGAAAACTCGAAATCTTTCGAATCCCTTTCGCCATCCTGTCGGACCCTATAAAGCGTTCGGTCGTCCGTACCTGATGCAACCGCAGACCGCACCGACCCAGTGCCGTCGGATAATTCCTGATTCGACCAAGAAACTGTCAATTGCTGGGATGCTGCGAAACAACTGTGCTAACTCGGATAGCACGTCCGTCACTGAGGCCTGAGGAGAAGCGGTCCTACAATGCATTGCCGCTGGAAGCTCCGTGATCGTTACCCCGTGCATACTACCAATATGCGAGCGAACGGAGTGTATAGGCCTCGTGTCCCTTGGCTACCGGATGGCGCGACCTATTCGCCGTGGAATCACTGAATGACGAAACTGATGGGATACTCGAGGTCACGTAGCCAATGTGCGGTCGTGTGCCCTGCTGTTAGGATGAGGAAGCATTATGGACAGTCTCTCGGACTGTCAATATAACGGAGCGTCCCGACCGACAGACATATGCTCCGAATGTAAAATATCTGAACCACAACATGCGGTCCTCTATGTTGTTGGACGAGAGAGGGACCTCTCTCGCTCACAGCCCGGACGGACCTGGACAAGCCAGGAACTGGACTAACAGGCTTCCTCCGATCTGTCCTCAATCTGCCGTCACTGGGTGAGTACTAAAGTAATTAAAGTGCTCGCATCACCCAAATCTCCTTCCTAGACCGCTAAGGACAAACCCGGCAGCCGAACCATTCGATGAATGTACGCTACACCGGGTGAGCTAGCGAATGTCACTCCGTAGGCGATAGACATATTCCATGAGCACTTATTGCCGCTAGCTCTTCATTAACTATGACGACAGAGGCACACTTTTGAAAGACATCTCCGTAACTTTGCGAACAAGAAACCAGAAATGCTTGGTTATAGCAAGCATATAATAATAATATATATAGCGTCGTTCAATAATTCGAAAGTTTGTGTGACATTATTGGACTGTGTCGGAACTGAGGGACGATGTCCCTGAACCGAACCAAAAATTTCTAAGTCCACCGACGCTATCAGTTTCTTATCCGGCATCGCAGCATACTGGTCCGACGAAAGAAGCTGTAGAAGACCAAGTCAGATGACATACACAACAGCATATGTTGTTCCGAAAGGGAAAGCTCGAAATCCTCCAAATCCCTTTCAGTATCCCGTCGGACCAGATGAAATTTTCGGACGTCCGTACCCGCTTTCGCGGAGCGTCCCGACCCAGCATCGTCGGATAAAAAATATGCGACAGATTCAGTTGATGCTGGGATGCTGCGATAAACTGTGCTATTTAGGAAAGCATGTCCGTTCCCGAGGCCTGTGCAGTAGCGGTCTTACGATGCATTGCCGCCGGAAGCTCCGTGTACGTTGACTCCCGCACACTTCCTATGCGAACGTCCGGAGTCTGCAGGCCTCGTGTCCCTGGCTACCGGATGGTGTGACCTGGTCGCCGATGATTCTCTGACTGGCGAAGCTGACTGGATATCCAGGGTCACGTAGCCAAGAGCGGTCGTGTGCGCTACCATGAGAATGAGGAAGCCTTATTGACAGTCTACTCCGGACTGACTATATGTCGGAGCGTCCCGAGCGACGGACGTATGCTGCGAATGCGAAACATTTTGTACCACAACATCTGGGGCCAGATGTTGTTGTACGAAAGAGGGGCCTCTCTCACTCGCCGTCCGGATGGACCAGAACGAGCTATGAACCGGACTAAAAGGCTTCCTCTGTTCTCCCTCCGATCCGCCGTCACTGGGTGTGCATTTGGTTGATTTATAGTGCTCGCATCACCCCAAAATTCCTTCTAGACCGCAACGGACGCACCCGGCTGCCGAACCATTCGGTGAATGGACGCTACACCGGGCGAGCTAGCGGACGTCAAAGGCCGTCGAACCTACTAGGGTCCTCTTAGGCAATTGGCGTATTTACATGAGCACTTTTCCGCTAGCCCTTCATAAATTGTGACGACGGAGGCACACTGTTGGAAGACATCACAGATACATCACCCTAATCTTGATCGTCTGAAATAGAAATTGATAAAGTAGAGTGACCCTGCGGGGAAAGGACCGGAGTGTCCAATTCCCCAATGACATACCGTGACATACGCTTCCCATATTGTCATCGAAATCATACGATACAGAACAGGAGTTAATGCGAGTACACTGACCACATATAGAATGATTATAAAAGTCAGAGGAAGACTTCCTCTTATTACAATTGATCAATATCCTTTCAATGTGAAAAGAAAACAAGTCCTGGTACTCGCACTAACCCCTGGCAATCAAAATACATAATAATAATATGATCCATTAATATAGAAAAAATAATTGAAATCAAAATATTTTGAAAAAATATTTTTTCAGAACAGCCCAAGTTTCTGAAAAGCAACGTTGAGCCCCAATGGATCCCAAGCCTAAGTGTGGACAAAAATTTTAAAAATATTTTAAACAATTTATTCAACACTTACGAACAATAATAATGTATCTAGTTATGATTAAAATAACATCAAGATATTATTTTCCAGAAATCCCCCCCTCACACAGAGGGCTGTTGTAAATGTAAACAATGAATGTAAAAATACTAAAATAAGACTCCAGGCACCCAGGCCCGGAATCAGTTACCAAAAATACACTATCTGATGCAAAATAGAGACTTCCAGGGAAGAAACTGCAGAACATCAGATGGTAGATGCAGAACACAACGCCTAACCACCCGTAGGTGAAGACGTAAACATGGGGAAAAGAACAGAATTCATTCTGTTATTCAGCTAAAACTCCCAAGAAAATTTAGTAATAATAATTACAAAAACTATGCCAAAAGCATGGGAGAATAGCAAGGGGGGACTTAAAGGACAGGGAGAGAGGAAAACACTGAAAAATCAGTGTAACTAAATAATCAGAATGACAACAAAATGGCTGCTGCCTCGAAAATAGGTAACTTAACATAATTTCATTAAAAATTTTAAGTTACAGCCCTGATAATATTCTGTCACACATTTTTCCTCTCCTCCTTCTCTATCCTCCTTAGAATCACCATTTCACTAATATTTATGTGTCTGGCATCATTTAAACTGAGATTTACAAGCACAAAGATCAGTCAGATGTTAACTGATGAACGGCCAAACTTAGAATAATTAATGGCGCCAATTTCGGAACGTCCTTGACACTGCACATGCGCAGTAGAGGTGAAGTGTGGAGGGAGGGCCTTTCAGGACATGTTTTCTTTGGTTTTAGATGCAAATTTTGGGGATTGGAGGGCAAAATTTGTGTTTGGCCCTATATTTTAAGAGTTAGCACCAGCTATGTCTCGGTCATTGGTACAGTATAAAAATATACGAGAGTGTAAAGACAAGTTGTATTCGATTGGGTACCAAAATTAATAGAAACCTGGACGAGCTATGATCAACAGACTCATCACGGACCGCCCCCGAAATAATTAATTGTTTCTAAGGTCCATAACATACAATAATGCGTCTGCCTAATAATTCATTTATTATGCGCGTGAGCACTGAATCCCGCATGTAATCATCTGAATACCAGTTAACTGACTGGACAGCCTTACAGGTACCAAAAGGCTATTAATTTATTGATGAATCATAGGCTCATATATGACATATAGACGAACAACCACAAGAAACCAACCAACTAAAAAGTGGATGTGCGCATGAGGTCGCCATAGAACACGACCCAGCTGCCAATCGAGAAGTCATGAAATGCATGTATATACTTAAATGCATACGAGGCTTATGGGAAGAAAACTACGTCTTACCTGGTAATCACCTCTTAACACATTGGCGGTGGGGAGTGGGGGGGTTCAAATTCATATCGAATCCCCTCACCCACATTATTTAAATCATTCTTGTGTTAGTCATCAAATAGTATAGGAGCTTCAAGGCTCCCTCACGTCTGCCCGACTCCATAATGCCACTAAGAGCGGAGAAGGACGTGATGAACAAATACACTGTATTTACATAATACTCACACCAAACCATACCGGTTTGAAGAGAATAACCTCCTCTAACAAACGGTATCATGACCAATAGGACAACTAACACAGCCTAGATGAAGCAGCTAAACGTCTTCCTGTACGTGAAGACCATTAAAAGCTGATAACTGAGGTCCTAGAAGCTCACTAGGCAGACTTACAACGCTAGCCATAGCTTATAAGTCTTCATCTACGTGAAGACAGATATATCGGTGTAAGTTGCGACCCTGAAGGCTCACTTAATGAAAACTTACAGTTATCGTCGAACAAGGTAGGGAATGAAGAGCCGCTATATATACAGCCATGAATTCCCAAGGAGATCGCAGTCCCAAGAGATAATAAATTCTGTTATGCCACTGCATAATACTAAAAAAAAAATCTCACTCAAGATTATAGCTAGGCTACTATGGTGTAACAACAAGACTCAAGTCTAAGACACCGAGGAAAAACAAACCGAAAAGCACAGTATCTTTTTTGGTTGTAATCCCAAAAGACAGCGGACAGAGCCTAACTGAAGAGCCATCTGTAACCGTACAGAAGGCTACTATGGCGTCCACAATGACATAATTGTCTTGACGCCAAGACATAGCTCAGCCTATCTATGCACTATCCATCCGGATTCAGGACGAGAAATAGGTGATAATAAAAAACTGGAGAATAATTTCAATGACCTCTAATGCTTTTCTTCAATAGGAAAGCTTATACCTCCAGAAGGAAAGCTTTTCTTGGAAGATTTGTCTAACAAGTATTCTTGTAAGTGGAGCTTGCTCGGGCTGATAGCCGCGGCCTGCCGAGACTACATTCTCATCCACTAATCTTCCGTAATTTATCCACTTTTGTTATGTTTTTGTAACCTATCGCCATGTGGCAAGCAACCGAAATCTATTCTCGACGACTTCAATTGATCCCTTCAATAAGAGAGCCTTTACCTCCAGTACGAGCGCCTCTCTTTGAAAGGAACTTCCGTGATTAACATCCAGTTTCTCGTGAAGTTGATAATCCTCCATCAACTGTCAAGTAATAAAGGTCATGTCCATCACCTGTACGACTTACGATGCTTACGGGAGGAGAAACTAAGTTCTACCTGCGAAGAAGCTCATCTCGTCGACTTCAATTGTTCCCTTCAATAAGAGAGCCTTTACCTCCACTAGAAGCGACACTCTTTGAAAGGAACATCTGTGATTAATGACCAGTTTCTCGTGAAGATGATAACCTTCTGTTAATCGTCGGCCTAGGGGTGTCTGATCCATAGCCTTGATCAGACCTATACCCCTTTCCCCAAGCCGCTATAATGATGACTTCCAGAGTAAATATAAGAGTGTTATTGTACCCTCGCAAGACATTCTCATGATGCTTACTTAGAAGCAGAATGGCCTTGCTTACCCCGGTCTGCTGAAGTGTGTTGATGAGGCAGCAACTTCAATAGCAGAGCACTGAAGCTTCTTGTAGCCTGCACATATCAACGCAAGCTTGTCGTCAAATAGTATATTTCCGGTAACCGGAGCGACTCAGAGAGAGCTTTCCACCTTGTCATCTATAAGTGATGACGACGCAAGGGCAGTATCATGTCTTACCAACTCCAAATTCACTGTCCGTGCGGAGTTGTACATGGCATACATGACTGCCCTGGAAAGAACTCTTAGCGAGGAACCACGTCCTCATATTTCTTTCCATTGAGACGTTGCGCCACAGCTCTGGTAAGGTGATCTGCTTAGGACATTGCGCCCAGATTTGCACTTTTCAATGAAATAGCACATTCCATTATTTCCGAGAATATATTAAATGATGCAGGTAGGGACATATTTTCATCCCCTGCCTGCTCATTTAAACGCAGACTTATTCAGATGGAACAATATTCTTAAGACCTTAAGACTTTTCATAGTCTTAAAGTGCCCTTCTGTGAGAGATGGAGACTCACACTCCGAATCCCTCTCACCATTCAAATGTTCCATCGCAAATATGCTCAACTCCATCCGACTAAATGGATGAGTGGATCAACGCAGCACCGACTGACAGCTCACCATCGGAGTCTGTTAAAAGGTAGTACTAGTCTCAAACGACTTGCTATCAACCCGAACCTGCGAAGTCAGATAGCTAGTCTGTGGTCAACGCGCTTCATTAATGAAGCAAGGAAAGATGCCATAGTTGGCACTGAATCCGGCTGCAGTGTGGAAGAAGCGTCCCAAACCCTCAAGCGTGAACAGGCGCCCCAACTCTCTAAAGTTTCTTGCACCAAAAACAGTCGACTCCGACTGCTGACAGAAAGGAGAAGGTTCTCCAGCTCGCAGTCTGCTCCAGCATTCCGTTAAAAACTTTTAGACATCTATCCCTTATCGTGCATATCCATGGAAGTAGAGGAAGCCATAACCAGGTCTCTCACAATGGACACAGTTGGCCCCGACTGTTAACGGGATGGAGAGGGTTCTCCAAACGGAGATCTGACCCCAGATCTAGCCGAGCGTCCCATAGAGAAACATCTGGCTTCTACTACATGCACAATTGACCGGACTGAACCCAGTACCATCCGACAGCTCAACGCTGGAGTCTGCCCTTGCATTAGCTGGGATGCTGCTAAAAGCTGTGCAACTGCGACAGCAAGGCCGTTCCCGAGGGTTGAGGAGCAGCAGTCTTGTTTTTCCCACCGCTTGCTACTCCTGGGTCGAAGATCCGGAGACAGATCTCTTCGCCAAGCATCCCGTTGATCGATGCCTTGGATCGCTAGCTATCAGATGGTCCGACTTCAAGGGTGAAGAAAGGCTCCGTCTTTGCGCAACTGACTGGTTATCTGCAGTCGGGTAGCTAGCCTGCGGTCGTGTGTGCTTTAATAACGTAGCGGAGGAAGCCGTAACTGAAGCCAACCCTGGCTGCAGACTAGACAGAGCATCCCGAGCAGTGGGCAGACATATGCTCCATCTCGTGCAAGTTTCCAACTTCATTTTGGCTTGTGAAACATAGCGGAGGAAGCCATGACTGAAGCCGACAATGGCTGCAGGCTAGACAGAGCGTCTTGAGCGGAGGGCAGATGTATGCTCTGGCTCGTGCAAGTTTCTCATAACAACATTTGGCCCCAAATGTTGTTAGAATAGAGAGAAGCCTCTTCCACTCGAAGTCTATTTGACCTCGCTGAGTACAAGAAACTTGTTGACTTCCTCCCTATTTCCGTCATCGCTGGGTGAGCTTATTTATATTTAAGTGCTCCCACTACCCACATCTACACTTCCTTCGACCGTAACGGACTTACCCGGTGTCACGGTTCCCATGGACGGAGTAACCGCTTCACTGGTCAAGCTAGCTGCTTGCAAGAGATTAAGAACATTAACTGGAGGCCTTATCCCTTGCATATCATGAGCACTGCAGCTAGCTCTATTTGCTCCATAGAGTGCGACGACGGTAGCACATTTGGATGGGTGTCAGAATATCATCACCATATTCATGTTCCTCTGAAATAGAAACTGAAAAATGAATTATAACGCGGTGAGAGGCCTGGCCTCACAACCTCACTGCCAACAACGTTCCGTGACACCCGTCTCCAACATTAGTTATCAGAATGAACACAAGAATGACAAGAGTCCGCAGGAGTGCATCGACTGAAGTCGATATCAGTCCTCCAATCTCCACAACAAAATATATAATTAAGATACATGAATAATAGCAATCAAAATTAAATTCAAAATATTTTGTGGAAATTTTTTTTGGAAAAACGCCTAAGTTCCCAAAGGGAACATTAAGCGCCTAAGGGCATCCTGATAGAACCCAAGTGTGGACAAAATCCAAATTTATTGAGGTACACTACCGGAATAATAAGCCATGTATCCTACGGTAATTCTACAGTAATAGAATATAAAATACTACCTCTATATGAGGACGTTGTCAAAGTAAAGAACATCAGTGAAAAAACCGGAAACAAGACATCAGGCACACAAAAAAGGCCCAAAGTCAGAAACCAATTTAAATACTACCAGATGCAAAGCTAGATCTTCATACGAAGAAAAAACGATACATCGGATAGAAGATGCAAGACTAAATGACCTGACACCCTTAGGATGAGGATGTAACCCTTGGGGAAAGACAGAATAAATATTCTGTAATACATGTTAAACTCCCTAGACATTTAATAAAAAATTTTAATAAAAAATAGCCAAAAAGCTTAAAAGTTTAACAGTAAGGGTTCACAGAAGGATAGGGAAGGAATACTTAACAAACAGTGGAATAATCATTATCAAAAATGATGACGTCACGCAAATGTCCCAAAATTGGGAAACATATAAAATTATTTTATAATTATTATAAAGTTACAGCCCTGAACGTCGTAAAACCACCGTTGAACACTTCCAACATCCAATAACAGCCTTGGATCCTCCAATTCTTGCATTGATTTGTGTCTGGCCTCCTCAAAAAAGGAGATTTTAAAGCACAGATGTCAGTTCATTGTTGCTGACTTTAGGGCCAAACAAAGAATGATGTTTGCGCAAATTCTGGTCACTTCCTGATGGCTGCGCATGCACAGAAAGTAAAAGTATGGAGGGCCAGATAGGACTTTTAATTTTCATTTTTGCAAGCAAATTTTGGGGATTGGGAGGTTCAAAATTTATGTTTGGCCCTTAATAACTTTGAGTTTGCACCAGCTAGTCTGGGCCATTGGTTTATGATATAAAAATATATATTGCATCTGTCTAAATGTTAGAAACACTGGAACTGGGCCGTATTTCTTTAGAGATGGAAGTACCAAGTTAACTTGTCATTTTTCTGCTGTCATTTTCTTTTAATTTCGTTGTCTGAAGTATTCGCAGTGTCTGGTGCTATCTGTCGCTTACAAAGTCCACATTTGTACGTTTTCTTATCAATTCTATCAAAATATGCGCCCCACAGACTTTTAGATTTACGATCGACCTTAATGAGTTGACTTTCTTTCAATTTCGCAGAAGAATATAAATACCAAAATTAACGATCTTTTGATTTGGTTTTGGTACGGTTTTCGGTATCCCCATAATACCGAAACCATACCGAAAAGTCGGTATACTGCACAGAACTAGTTCCAAGGCGACTTAATTTACAAGATTTGACCAAAATGATAATCTGACTATATCTGGAAGACCTCTCAAATGCTTTGGCACAGGAGTGAAGACAGAATCAGGCTCTTGAGTTAAACTCTCATTCATATCAAGATTACCTTTTTCTTTCACATCTATTTTTCTTTTCAAGAATGTACATAGAAAGCTAAATGATACTGATTTTAGAGAACTTACCTCTTGACTGTGCCAAAGCATTTGCTACTGATGTTATGGTTTGCACATCTGAGTCATCTCCTATAGGAATGGCTTCAATAACATTAGAATCAACAATGCTTCCATCAGCATTGATACCAGCTGCTTGTATCAACTCAGCTAACAGTGATGATGTTTTACCACCATCTGATGCATCAGATTTTGTTTTCAGCACTGTATGACCAGAAACCTTGTAAAATAAAAACAGAAAAAAATAATTAAATAAGAATGGAGAAAAAAAAATAACTGACATATCAGTATACAATAAATAGATTGAAACAAAACACTTCACAGATAAAATAAGTGTTAGAGAATGGAAATTCTGCCAACAGTTGACAAACTAGTGGTGCAAAGGATTTGCTGAATTCTCTAAATTGTGTGCAATAGTCTTGAGACATGCTCTGGAGTAAAAATTATATTATCACAAGCAGCACCTAGTGCGGCATTATATGCCTGTTTATAAATGGTTTCGGGGGTGGGGGAATTTCAATGATGACACTAGGGCTGTCACGACTATTAATTTTCGGAGTTGATTAATTGCCAGCATTAATCGACGGTTAGTGGATTAATAGTCATTCCCCATAAATTAAACAAATAATCTCTTATTTACTTACAAAACAAATTTTGGGAAAGCTGCGCAGGGCTTATATTTCGACGAGAATTCGAGAATCGATTCGCACAAAGATTCGCGCAATAAAACTGGCGAGAATCCATGTAGATTCTCGCTGCACCTCTGCTAGGATTCGCGTGAAAAAAATTGAATTAATTTAACCCTTTACCTAACACAGTGGCAACAAATTAACCAATAGAAGGCTAACATGACCTGAAATATCCTGACACTTTGTCAATAAAACCTTACAAATATGGCTGTCATTGGAACCGGCTCAATGAGCCGGTTCCAACGACAGCCATGTTTGTAAGATTTTATTGGTAAATATAGTTCATTTAATTATTTTATCATTTATTTATTATTTATTGTTTAAAAATTATCAAACTTAGTTTTAAAAATTAAAAAGTGTGTTGGGTAAAAGGTTAACATGTGTTATCAGTATACAACAGTGGTTCAACCTTGGTGGTGTCATGGGATCCTGGAACACTCATAGTAGGTATGGATTCTCACAACCATTTTTACGAGAATCCAAATGGATTCTCACAAATTTAGACGAAATATAAGCCCTGCTGCGACATTGAGATAGGCGAATAATCTCTTCCCCACTTTTGTGAATCACAGCTTTCAACTCTAAATCTTAGTTTGCATCAAATTTTCTGCACATCTCACTTCTTTCATATCTTCATCTACACAAACCTTACTTAGTGCCATCAATAATTCTTCATCATACAAAAACTTGACTTCAATGAATGGTAATGCCAATTTTCCTGATTGGGTTCGAAAAATAACTGTAAATGATTTTGATGTTAGCAAACCAGTTGCACCTACCAGCTGCACCTAGTAATGCATCAAGGGACACAACTCTAGCTTGGTTCATATTGGCCAATATCAGCATCATATCAGCCAGGTTTGAAGCAGATTTAACTGGATTTGCATAACGATTTACGAATCAATTTTCAATCACAGCTAGTCAGTTTCACATGACAAGAAAATATAAATAATAGGAAATGCTAATCAATATTTATCCAAGTTAGTAAACTGCTATTCAATTTTTAAAAATTAAATCAAACCCTGTGAAGCCCTTTCTGCAGAGTTTCAGAGTTTGGTACAGAAAAACCTGTCTTGAGAGACCACTGTCTTGAGAGACCACCTGTCTTGAGAGACCACATCTGCCAGGCACCGACTGGTTTTACTCTATAATGGACCTGCTATGGGAGACCACCTGTCTTGAGAGACCACCTGTCTTGAGAAACCACTGTAACCTGGTACCAACTTGTATTGTTATGCCATAATTGATCTGTCTTGAGAGACCGCCCCTTTGAAGACAGAAACCATGACAAAAACTTCTTAACTTTTCTGGAATTCGAAAATCCATTGTGTTATACTAATACAATTAAAAGTATTAAAACCTCTTAATTGGGTTTCAACTGCTAACTCATTAAAGATTGAGATGTTTGTATAAGACCCCTGTGAAAAGATTAGGATTATTGCTGAATAAACAATTACATACATACCTGAAATGTGACAGATAGGAATAAACATAAATTTGTGTTGAAAATCTTTTTGTAACAAATTGAAATGGACTGTTATAAAAATTATAGAAATAAATTAGTGTTGAAAATCTTCAATGAAGATTTTCAACACTAATTTATTTTTATAATTTTTATAACAGTCCATTTCAATTTGTTACAAAAACTTCATAAAAAAGAACAACTACAAAGTAATTACAATTACTACATACAAAGTAATCCATTCTTCTCTATTTCTGAATTTTGTGGTTGGTTATTCACTGACTTGAGAAGCCCTGAAACTTGTTATGAGAGACCACTTGTCTTGAGAGACCACTTTTGTGTGGCCCAAAGAGCGGTCTCTCAAGACAGGTTCTACTGTAATGGGAAATTCTGGGGAAAAAATTGTAACCTAATAAAGCCTAAAAAGTTGAAAATCTGTTTCTCAGCACCCCCACATGGCCCTTTTGGATTTGCTGCCACATGGTCTCTTTTTATAACCAATGCAAAATTAAAAAAAAAAAAAAAAACTTTTTTAAATGGTTCATGTCAGATATTTTACCCAAGTTAATAAAATTGATCAATTTGTCCCTTGAGTGCATTTGCGGCACCATTTTTATGAAACCGTCTTCCTGATCACCTGAAGGCACCTCAATCTCTTACGAAATTTAAATCGTCACTAAAGACCCACCTCTTTACGCGATCTCCTGTATATAACTAATCGACAGCTTACACAACACATTTGTTTATTTATCAGTGTAAAGCCTGAGAGCATCTTGGTGGATTCGCGGCTATAAACTATATTATTATTATTATTATCAAGGCTTTGCAATGCTTTTGCACTCAAAGGACAAAATACCCCCCCCCCCCCACCCCCACCGTGCAGTTGCGCTTACGAGGACACAACCATATGATGTAGCAATTGAAATGTATAAGTTAGATTATCTCCCCTTGGAAATGTCAGAACAGAATTATTTTGTTTCATGCGCATCTTCATAGGGAGTTCTTCCATTGTGTAAAGTTTCATGAAAATTCCTCAAACGGTTTAGGAGGAGTTGCACTTATAAGGATGGACAGACGGACGGACAGGGTGATTCCTATATAACCCCCCAAACTTTGTTTGCGGGGGGTATAAAAATAAAATTAAACAAGAGGCCCCACGGGGCCTGAAGCGCTCATCTTGTACAGAACACAATTTAAACAGAGTCCAAGAATGAGTCTACATTAAGCAAGCCATCTCCATAGGCTACACTGTCAATCCTTGAGTCCCTCAGGAGTGACAAAAATAATCTGGGCATCATGCCTTTTCTTCAGTTGATCATTAGTAAAATGTAGAGCTCCCCTATGAAGCCCCTTGATACAACCTATGTGGATTAATCTTAGTACCTCTAGAGGGTAATGAATACAAAATTTTTAATTCTTCAGCAAAATGGCCAATTCCGGCTCCCATAGAGAGCCCAAATATTAACCCAGGCTCTTGATTTGAACACAGTGAAATCTGACTTCCCTAGAGATGTTGTGTACTGAATATGAAAGCATTCTGACTGTTGGATCTGAAGAAGAGAAATTGTAGAGAAATTTCTTCAAATTCACTAAGTTCAAATTTGGGCTACCATTGCGAGCCCAAATATTAACCTATGGATCCGATTTGAACAAACTTGAATCTGACCCCCTAGAGATGTTGTTTACCAAATGTGAAAGTATTCTGACAAGTGAATCTGAAGAAGAAGATTTTTGAAGAAATTCCCTCATATTGTACTAAGTTAAATTTCATGTTCCCATATGGAGCCCAAATATTAACCTAGGCACTCGAATTTAACAACCTGGAATCTGACCCGCCTAGAGATGTTGTATACCAAATATAAAAGCATTCCGACTGGTGGATCTGAAGAAGAAGATTTTGAAAGAAATTTCCTCATATTGCACTAAGTAAAAATTTGGGCTACCATAGTGAGCCCAAATGTATACCTAGGGATCTGATTTGAACAAACTTGAATCTGACCCCCATAGACATGTTGCATACCAAATATCAAAGCATTCTGACTGATGGATCTGAAGAAGAAGATTTTTTTAAATTACCCTCCATATTGAACAAAGATAAAATTTGGGCTTCCATAGGAAGCCCAAATATTAACCTAGGGACTTGGTTTGAACAATCTAGAATCTGACCCTCATAACAATGATGTATACCAAATATTAAAAGATTCTGACTGGTGGTTCTGAAGAAGAAGATTTTTAAAGAATATTCCCCATATTACCCTATGTTAAAACTTCGGGCTCCTGTAGAGAGCCCAAATATGAACCAATGAGCTTTATTTCAACAAACTTTTTTCTGACCCCCCTATGAATGCTGTATACCAAATATCAAAAGATTCTGATGATTGGTTCTGGAGAAAAGATTTTTTTTAATTTTTGCAAATATGCACTCGGCATTTTTTCGATGCCCATTACAGAACACCCTAACATAACCGATGGCAATTTTTATTTACCATTCAATTCTACTGGTCATAAGGATACTTCATACCAAATAAAAGCTCTCTGTTCCGTGGGGTTTGGGAAATATGGGCATTTGAAAATATTTCTATTTTTAGCTCCCAGGGTTCCCATGGGGATGCGGGAAATTTTTTTTTTGCATGGGTCAAGTACTTATGACCCAATACTACCACAAACCAAATTTGGTTCATACCGGACCATCGGTTCAGAAAATAGAAATTTTGGGCGGGGCCAAAAATCTTACCCCTCCTATTACAAAGCCAAATATTACTTCACGAACTTCGATTGAACAAACTTGATTCTACACCTCATATGGAAGCTCCATAGCAAATATCAAGTCATTGTACACACTGCTTCTTGAGAAGAAGATTTTAAAAATATTTTGGAGCATTTTCCCCCACTCCCTACCTGTGGGGCTGGGCATGCTGAGTTGAACAAAAATGAAATGCCCCTTCGGGACCATCACTCACACAAACTTTCATTTGAATTGGCCCAGTGGCTTTGGAGGAGAAGACCAAAACATGGTGTTGACGAACAACGGACGACAGACGGAGAGCGATGAGATTAGCTCAGCTTGACTTTGTCAAGATGAGCTAAAAACGCCTGCCCCACATGTAATTTTAAGAAAATGGCATGAGAAACAGAAGACCTACTTTGTGGGGCCTAAATACCACAACTTAAGGGCATCAGTTTTGGTGGATGTACTTCATATTATTTTTAAAGTGAAATTACCTGTTTTGAGAGAATACTGTCATGAGAGACCACCCATTTTGAGAGACCACTTTTGCCTGGAAAAAAGGGTGGTCTCTCAAGACAGGTTCTACTGTACTTCGTCGGTGTGGATTTGTCTTGTTTAACCCTTTACCTAACGAATCGCCCACATCCGCCCGTGTAATATGCAAATTGAGCAGTTGAAAAAATTAAATTTTTCAAAATATTCCAGCAAAACCATATCATGTGACCCCTCATTGGAACGAGCTCATTCAGCTCGTTCCAATGAGGGGTCACATGATATGATTTTGCTGCAATTTTTGGAAAAATTTAAAAAAATTATATTTAAAAAATTTTGAAATCGTTTGCGTTCGGTAAAGGGTTAAATTAAAGGGAGAGTGCCTATAATGGTAATAAGGCAAAGAAAAGTAAACAAATTTTTGATGACCGTAAATAATTGAGCATTCTTCCAATTAAAAAGAGATTCTACCTGTTTATCCAATGTTGCTGGGGCACTAACAACAACTGTTCTCTCAATGAGTTTAGGGGTGACATTGGCTGAAGAAGTACCAGATGTACTGCTGGAAGATCTTGTACTGTCTTGTTTCTGTATAAAACTAACAAGTTCCTGAAAATATGAAATAACTGTATTTATAAACTATCAAATGCATAAAAATCCTATTGTTTCCAAAACAAATTCTCCCTTTCACATGCAAAAAGGGTTTTGGTTCTAAGGCAATCTCTTATTTAACCCCGTACATAACATAGCAGCCAAAACTGGCCAACGCTTTTCACCACAGTAACCAAGCACAGCTTCACATACTGAGGTTTCCACAGAGAGTCTGTTTAATCTGACATGTGACAAAGAGCAAAAATAAAATGTCACCTGATCCTATGAAGCAGGTAAGTCAATGAAAATATAACAATTGTAAATCAAACCAAATCAGGGTTTAAAATTAATCTGCGAATCAATCGATTCTCGTAAAGGGTTCTCATACAGAACACAGTGAGAATCAACTTTGATTCACGTAAAATGTTCATTTGATTCTCGTCATAGAGTTGTCCTTAAAGGACTGGATAAGTTTCCTTATCTTTTGCTTGGTAACACTGCGCCTTCCTTAGCAGTGGTGTCTTGGGCAGTCACCACCAACAGCAACACCACCCAATTCTTGTATGTGGGAACAGCGTATTACATAAGAAACTCTTGAAAAGTGGGACTAGACCCTTAATGATTTAAACTCTTGCAAATACAGTTTTGCCCACTTAATTGGATATCTCTTAATTACATATCCCTGTTGACTGAATGTTAAAAAATTTATAGTAATTTATATATTTTTTATACTTACCAATGACCCAGACTTAGCTGGTGCTAACTCCACAAAAACCAGGGCCAAACACAAATTTTGCCCCCCAATCCCCAAAATTTGCATCCAAAACAAAAAGAAATCATGTCCTAAAGGACCTCCATAGTACGACTCTACTGCGCATGCGCAGTGACGCAGTCGTCCCGAAATTGGCGCCAAATATCATTCTTACTGGCAGTGCCTGGTCAGCGCTATGTACTCAGCGGGGAGGCAAGAGTTCCCAACTCAGGGAGGGCCATCCCCGTCTGGGTCATTGGTAAGTATAAAAAATATATAAATTACTATAAATTTTTTAACATTTTTATACTGTACCAATGACCCAGACTTAGCTGAATAGTAAACAGGCTGGAGGGCCTAGGACATAGAGGAAAATCCAATAAGCTCAATTATAAAATAAAGAGGTAACCCCTTAAGGAGAAAAGGAGTATTAGGCTTTACATGTATCTTTCTTATTTAATATTTAAATTAGAAAGATACACTACCCTTAATAATTGAGCACAATAACATTCATGTTCTCTATTAACATCCAGTATAACCTTTATACTAATTATTTTTAAAAACAAGCCAATAAATAAAGTAGTCCAGAGAATTGAGACTCTTTATAATCATTTAAAAGTGTCCGAGTATTGTATATTAAAGCCCGTTTGACACTTGACATATACAAATGCTTCACACCGAGCTACACTTTAAAAATAAGACATGAATGAAATTAAACATTAATATTACACTTTAAAACCATCACGGAAGCGACTCAGAAATACTGTCTTGGAGGAGGCATTCCCTTGCTTTTCACTATAAAGCAGGTGACCTAAGGGAACACCCGCCCCCCCCCCCCCCCCCCCCCCCCCTTCCCCTTGCCCTGGGTCAAATAGCCCAGAGCGAAGAGGGCAGCCGGACGGAGTCACTGCCGGAACAGAAAGCCTGCATAACTATAGTTGCAACTGTTTAGTGGACGACATTCTGAGCAACAGATAACGGACCTAAACAATGCAGGTCTCCAGAAATGGACTCAATATTTCTGAGATAAAAATTAGTAAATGTGGATGGCTGAGACCAATAAGCAGCCTTCATTAAATCTGTAATAGCAACACTATTAGCATAAGCCCAGGAAGTAGAAAGAGCTCTTACTTCATGAGCAGAAATCTTAAGCACAGACTGCTGAGAAGAAGATAAATCTTCATACGCAGTACGGATAGTTAACTGAATCCATCTAGCAATAGAATGGACTGAAATGTCCTTTCTATTAGGCATCAAAGACAGAAAGAAACGTTTCCGTCCCTTTCTGATGAACTGAGATCTCTGTTTATAGATACGTAGTGCTCTAACAGGACAGAGTAAAGGCCTACGCCCGTCTGAAGACGGAAGAGCCTTAATAACAATAGGTTCCGGATATTTATTAGGAGCCTGATTCTTAGCTAAAAAACCGACGTTAGTAGTGAAGGTGATAGTGTTCCCAACACTACGATAATGAGAATCATCCACCGATAGTGCATGAAGCTCACTGACTCTTCTGGCAGAAGAGAAAGCTAAGAGAAAAGCTGTCTTATAAGATAAGAATTTGAAATCTACTGTCCCAAGAGGTTCAAATGGCTTTTCCTTCAATTTAAGGAGAACCCAAGCTAAATTCCACTTAGGAATTAATCTAAGAGTTCTGGGTCTATTTATCGAAAAGTTTCTAACCAATTTCGATAAAGAGACATTAGATCCAATTTGTAAACTATCATGATGTGCATAGGTATCAGATAACATAGATCTATAACCCTTTATAGTAACCGGTTGCAGTTTGATTTCGTCAAACAAGTATACTAGAAAGTTAGCAATGTCTGGTATAGAGGGATCAAATATATCAACAGAATGATCCCTACACCAACGATGGAAAACCTTCCACTTAGCCGCATAGTTTAGCGAAGAGGAGGTCCTCCTACAGTTAGAAATCGCGTCCACTGCTCGTCCTGTAAAGTGCTTGCCATGCAAGAAGGACCGCACAACGGAAAAACGTGAAGGTTGAGACCTTGCGGGTTGTGATGCAGTTGGCGCGATTTCCCCTGCCAAAGAAGATCCTCTCGTGGAGGGAGCTTCCGCGGTAGGTCCCACAACAGACACCTGAGTAGATTTATCCACGGTCTCTGTGGCGACAGAGATGCTACCAACAGAATCTTGCATTGAGATTGTTTTATCTTTAGCAATACTTGTTGAATTAACGGCGCTGGAGGATACGCATATCCTATCATTCCGTCCCAAGGGATCGATAGAGCGTCTACAGCAAATGCTCTTGGATCCGGACACGGGGACACATACGTCTGCAACTGATTGTTGAGATGTGTCGCAAATAAGTCTATCATTGGCCGTTCCCATTGGTAGCAAATCTGATTGAATACTTGTTTGTTGAGAGTCCACTCCGACGGCAACAAGCGACCCTTTCGAGAAAGGGAGTCTGCTAGCACATTCAGACGACCCGGTATGTGACGGACCGAAAGAAGAACGTGATGTTCCAACGCAAACAGAAGGATTCTTTCCGTTAGATTGAACAACGGAACTGAATGAGTGCCTCCCTGATTCCGTATATACGCCACTACTGTCGTATTGTCGGATAGGATTTGGACATGAGCATCGTGAATAATGTCCATCCAGTGACGTAACGCAAGCCAAATTGACATCATTTCCTTGATGTTTATGTGCTTGCACAGGAATTGCGGATCCCAAAGACCCTGGCATCTCGAATCCGTTGGGATTAATGATGCACCCCAACCTGTTTGACTGGCATCCGTCATAATGGTAAAACTCGGATCCGGCAACTGCAGCGGAACTCCTTGAGTTAACCACTGAATGTTTGCCCAAGTCTGAATCTCTTGTTTCACTTGATCTGACAAGAGAATGTCTACATCGAGCGAATGAATTTTCACACTCCAATTCTGAGTCAAGAAAATTTGAAGAGGCCGTGTGCGTAGCCGTCCCATCGGAATGAGATCCGCAGCGGCTCCGCACAGACCTATCAGTCTCATAAATTCTCTCGCTGTGACTTTGTCTGTATTTAGACAATAGCGAGCGTAACAACTGACTAATTTCGCTCTGGTTAACGGCAGACGAACGAGATTGTTGTGCGTCTCGAAGCTCATTCCCAGATGAGTGAATGACTTGGACGGCACCAGATCCGACTTCTCCTCGTTTACTATGAAACCGAGACGTCGGAGCAATAGAAGAAGATTCTGAACATCGTTCTGAAGCGTTAACTCGTTGCCGTACCTCTGAAGAATGTCGTCCAGGTAGGCCGACGTTACCGCAGACGAATGAGCTCGGAAGTAAATCATTACCGAGTTCATTACCCGAGTGAAAGCCCAGGGTGCTAGATTCAATCCGAAGCACATGGCCCGGAACTGATACACCACTCCTAGGACTGCGAAGCGTAGATACTTTCGGAATGTCGGATGTACCATGACGTGAAAGTACGCATCTTTGAGATCTATGCTCGTTGCATAATCGTTCACCCGAATACTCGCTCTGACCGATCGAATCGTCTCCATATAAAACTTCGGAGCGATGATCAGCTTGTTTATCCAGCTCAAATCTATGACTGGACGGAACGAGCCGTCTGGTTTCGGAACCAGAAACAGATGGCTGTAGAATCCCAGCGATTCCTGGTTTTCTACGACCTCTACCGCGTTCTTCATTAAAAGAGACTGCACCTCTGATAGCAGAGCGTCTCTTTTCTGAGGGTTTGACGGAAGATGAGTCCACTTTGGACTTCGAGTTAATGGAGGCTTTCGTTTGAAGGATATCTTTAGACCTTCCGAAGTCACTCCTCTCACCCACGGATCGTCCGTAATCGACGCCCACTCTTGAGAAAAACTCGACAACCTTCCGCCAACCGGAACGCGATAGAGGTTTGAGCCATCACCTCCTGGATCTGCGAGGCCTGCGGTAGGAGAAACCACGTCTTCCACGACCCGCACCTCGCCTCGTCGACCTCGGGGCGTACGACCGATTGTCCCGGCCTGAAGGACGTCCCGAACGAGAGTCGCTATCCTGACGGTCTCTCGAATAAGAGCTAGAGGACGCACCGGAACCTCTATAGGAACCTCTCTTGGGCGGATAAGACCCAGAAGTGCCCGCCTTATTCGTGTCTGCTGAATCCGACCTTTTAGGAGCGGATCTAAACAACAGAGAATCACTAGCTTTCTTTTTAATATTATCATAAATAGCGGAAAGCTTGCCGTCAAAGAGAAGATCTCCTGAGACCGAAGCGACTCTAAGAGAGTTCTTCACCTTAGAATCCACTAGTGTGGATGTAGACAGGGCTGCGTCACGTCTAACCAACTCCAGATTTGCCACTGAAAGGGCGGAGTTACACGTGGAATAAGCTACTGCCCTTGAAAGAAGTCTTAAGGAGGATTGTATATCCTGAAACTCTTCCCCTTGAAGACGCAGTGATAACGCCTTCGTAAGGTGATCTGCGTAAGATAAGGCATCTAAATTGGCTCTGTTAGACGCAATAGCTGTTTCCAACACTGCGGTTGGAATAGAAGCTGACGACGGTAATGATAGCTCTAAGTCTTCCGCCTCGTCGTCCATACGCAGAGGAACTCTCGGTATACCCTGACCTGCCGTGTCGAATTTATTCCTTGCATTAATGAAAGGCAGGTTGAGAGTATTTGCGGACAAGAAGCCTGCTTTCCCTGTCCTGGAAGCAAGTTTAAAAATAGCGTCGTTCAATAATTCAAATGTTCTTGCAACATTATTGGACTGCGATGGAAACTCGGGAGCGATGTCCCTGAACCGCTCGAAAAAATCAGAGTCCAATGACGCTATAATTCTCCTGTCCGGAAGCGCAGCAGTCTGGCCCGACGGAACAACTTGAGGAAGAAAGTGCCGGATGAAGTCTACGGCAGCTTTGTGTTGTTCCGAAAGGGATAGCTCCAATTCATCCGTATCCCTTTCACCATCCGGTCGGACCTCCCGATGTTCCCGGTCGTCCGCCCCCGATGCTTCGGCGGAGCGTACCGACCCAGCGCCGTCGGATAATTCTCGATCCGACACCGTCTCTGTCGGCTGCTGGGATGCTGCGATAAGCTGTGCTATCTGCACTAGAATGTCCGACATCGAGACCTGCGGAGGAGCGGTCTTTCGCTGCTTTGCCGAGGGCAGCTCCGCATCAGATGGCTCCCGCATACTTTTCCTATGCGAACGTCCGGAGTCCATCGGTCTCGAGTCCCTGGCTGCCGGATGGTGTGACCTGGTCGCCGAATAATCCTTCATCGGCGAAGCTGGCAAGATATCGGAGGTCACGCAGCCAAGGTGCGGTCGTGTGCGCCGGCGAGAAGAGGAAGCCTTAACAGTCTCTGCGGACTGCTTATACAACGGAGCGTCCCGAGCGACGGACGTATGCTCCGCTAAAGACACATTTTGTACCACAACATCTGGTCCCAGATGTTGTTGTACGAGAGAGGGGCCTCTCTCGCTCGCGGCCCGGCTGGACCTGGACGAGCTAGGAACCGCACTAAAAGGCTTCCTCCGTTCTCGTTCACTATCCGCCGTCACTGGGTGTGCATCTATTATTTTTATAGTGCTCGCATCACCCAAAATTTCCTCTTGGACCGCATCGGACGAACCCGGCTGCCGAACCATTCGGTGAATGGACGCTACACCGGGCGAGCTAGCGGACGACATTTGTCTAATCTCCATGAGCACTTTTGCCGCTAGCTCTGTATTTAATTGTGACGACGGACGCACACTTGAAGAAGATAACATGGAAACATCACCCTGTTCTGGTTCCTCTGAAATAGAAACTGAGAGAGTAGAGTGACCTTGTGGAGAAAGAGCCGGCATCGCTCTTTCTCCAGAAACAACATATCGTGACACACGTTTCCAATGTTTCTCATCCCAATGTTCACATACAGGACAGGGATTAATGCGAGAACACTGACTACAATTTATGCAATAATCATGAAAGTCAGAGGAAGATTTCTTCCTATTACAATTTGAACAAGTTCCTTTCATTGTGAAGGAACAACAATAAGTCCTAGTTACTCGCAAAAACCCCTGACACAAAGATACATAATAACATGATCCATTAATAAATGAAAAAACAATTGCAAAACAAAATAATTTTGAAAAAATATTTTTTCAGAGAAGCCCAAGTTGCTGAAAAGTAACGTTGAGCCCCGATGGATCCGATGGCAAAGTGTGGTCAAAAATTTTAAAATTATATAAAATAATTAATGAGACACTTTCGGATAATATAAATGTATCTTATAATGAGATAAACTACCTCAAAGGCAAACAGCCCCCCTCAAAAAAGGCTGTTGCCAATGAAAACAAACAGTGTAAACACAGAAGAAAACATGACTCCAGGCACTGAAAAAACTGGCCCGGAATCAGTCCTCAATTACACTCTATCTGATGCAAAACAGAGACTCCCAGGGGAGAATCTGCAGAACATCAGATGGAAGATGCAGAACACAAACGTTATACACCCATGGGTGAAAACGTAACTATGGGGAAAATAACAGAAAACATTCTGTAACCAAGCAACTCTCCCAGGGAAATTTTAGAAATGAAACTTCTCAAAAATATGCCAAAAGCATGGGAGAATTGCAAGGGGGGACTTTAGAAGGTTAGGGGAGAGGAAACACTGAATAAGCAGTGCAACAATTAGCAAGAATGACAACAAGAGGCGTTTGCCTCGAAAATAGGCAACTTAACATAATTTTAACAAAAAATTTTAAGTACAGCCCTGATTATTTTTTGCCACTTCTTTTTTCCTCTCCTCCTTCTATCCTCCTTAGAATCACATTTTCTCCAAGAATTACGTGTCTGGCATCCTTTAAACTGAGATTTACAAGCACAAAGATCAGTGAGATGTTGACTGATGAAGGGCCAAACAGAGAATGATATTTGGCGCCAATTTCGGGACGACTGCGTCACTGCGCATGCGCAGTAGAGTCGTACTATGGAGGTCCTTTAGGACATGATTTCTTTTTGTTTTGGATGCAAATTTTGGGGATTGGGGGGCAAAATTTGTGTTTGGCCCTGGTTTTTGTGGAGTTAGCACCAGCTAAGTCTGGGTCATTGGTACAGTATAAAAATATAATTTTCAAACACAAAACCATTTACCATACCTTCAGTACAAATTTGATCTGTTAATTGCATATGGGTTGTAGAGTAAACTCCTGTTAATTGTATATAAATTTTTGTAATATGTCGAAAAAGTTAAAAAATTTATAGTAATTTATATATTTTTTATACTTACCAATGACCCAGACTTAGCTGCTGGTGCTAACTCCACAAAAACCAGGGCCAAACACAAATTTTGCCCCCCAATCCCCAAAATTTGCATCCAAAACAAAAAGAAATCATGTCCTAAAGGACCTCCATAGTACGACTCTACTGCGCATGCGCAGTGACGCAGTCGTCCCGAAATTGGCGCCAAATACCATTCTTACTGGCAGTGCCTGGTCAGCGCTATGTACTCAGCGGGGAGGCAAGAGTTCCCAACTCAGGGAGGGCCATCCCCGTCTGGGTCATTGGTAAGTATAAAAAATATATAAATTACTATAAATTTTTTAACATTTTTATACTGTACCAATGACCCAGACTTAGCTGAATAGTAAACAGGCTGGAGGGCCTAGGACATAGAGGAAAATCCAATAAGCTCAATTATAAAATAAAGAGGTAACCCCTTAAGGAGAAAAGGAGTATTAGGCTTTACATGTATCTTTCTTATTTAATATTTAAATTAGAAAGATACACTACCCTTAATAATTGAGCACAATAACATTCATGTTCTCTATTAACATCCAGTATAACCCTTATACTAATTATTTTTAAAGCAAGCCAATAAATAAAGTAGTCCAGAGAATTGAGACTCTTTATAATCATTTAAAAGTGTCCGAGTATTGTATATTAAAGCCCGTTTGACACTTGACATATACAAATGCTTCACACCGAGCTACACTTTAAAAATAAGACATGAATGAAATTAAACATTAATATTACACTTTAAAACCATCCCGGAAGCGACTCAGAAATACTGTCTTGGAGGAGGCATTCCCTTGCTTTTCACTATAAAGCAGGTGACCTAAGGGAACACCCGCCCCCCCCTTCCCCTTGCCCTGGGTCAAATAGCCCAGAGCGAAGAGGGCAGTCGGACGGAGTCACTGCCAGAACAGAAAGCCTGCATAACTATAGTTGCAACTGTTTAGTGGACGACATTCTGAGCAACAGATAACGGACCTAAACAATGCAGGTCTCCAGAAATGGACTCAATATTTCTGAGATAAAAATTAGTAAATGTGGATGGCTGAGACCAATAAGCAGCCTTCATTAAATCTGTAATAGCAACACTATTAGCATAAGCCCAGGAAGTAGAAAGAGCTCTTACTTCATGAGCAGAAATCTTAAGCACAGACTGCTGAGAAGAAGATAAATCTTCATACGCAGTACGGATAGTTAACTGAATCCATCTAGCAATAGAATGGACTGAAATGTCCTTTCTATTAGGCATCAAAGACAGAAAGAAACGTTTCCGTCCCTTTCTGATGAACTGAGATCTCTGTTTATAGATACGTAGTGCTCTAACAGGACAGAGTAAAGGCCTACGCCCGTCTGAAGGCGGAAGAGCCTTAATAACAATAGGTTCCGGATATTTATTAGGAGCCTGATTCTTAGCTAAAAAACCGACATTAGTAGTGAAGGTGATAGTGTTCCCAACACTACGATAATGAGAATCATCCACCGATAGTGCAAGAAGCTCACTGACTCTTCTGGCAGAAGAGAAAGCTAAGAGAAAAGCTGTCTTATAAGATAAGAATTTGAAATCTACTGTCCCAAGAGGTTCAAATGGCTTTTCCTTCAATTTAAGGAGAACCCAAGCTAAATTCCACTTAGGAATTAATCTAAGAGTTCTGGGTCTATTTATCGAAAAGTTTCTAACCAATTTCGATAAAGAGACATTAGATCCAATTTGTAAACTATCATGATGTGCATAGGTATCAGATAACATAGATCTATAACCCTTTATAGTAACAGGTTGCAGTTTGATTTCGTCAAACAAGTATACTAGAAAGTTAGCAATGTTTGGTATAGAGGGATCAAATATATCAACAGAATGATCCCTACACCAACGACGGAAAACCTTCCACTTAGCCGCATAGTTTAGCGAAGAGGAGGTCCTCCTACAGTTAGAAATCGCGTCCACTGCTCGTCCTGTAAAGTGCTTGCCATGCAAGAAGGACCGCACAACGGAAAAACGTGAAGGTTGAGACCTTGCGGGTTGTGATGTAGTTGGTGCGATTTCCCCTGCCAAAGAAGATCCTCTCGTGGAGGGAGCTTCCGCGGTAGGTCCCACAACAGACACCTGAGTAGATTTATCCACGGTCTCTGTGGCGACAGAGATGCTACCAACAGAATCTTGCAATGAGATTGTTTTATCTTTAGCAATACTTGTTGAATTAACGGCGCTGGAGGATACGCATATCCTATCATTCCGTCCCAAGGGATCGACAGAGCGTCTACTGCAAATGCTCTTGGATCCGGACACGGGGACACATACGTTTGCAACTGATTGTTGAGATGTGTCGCAAATAAGTCTATCATTGGCCGTTCCCATTGGTAGCAAATCTGATTGAATACTTGTTTGTTGAGAGTCCACTCCGACGGCAACAAGCGACCCTTTCGTGAAAGGGAGTCTGCTAGCACATTCAGACGACCCGGTATGTGACGGACCGAAAGAAGAATGTGATGTTCCAACACAAACAGAAGGATTCTTTCCGTTAGATTGAACAACGGAACTGAATGAGTGCCTCCCTGATTCCGTATATACGCCACTACTGTCGTATTGTCGGATAGGATTTGGACATGAGCATCGTGAATAATGTCCATCCAGTGACGTAACGCAAGCCAAATTGACATCATTTCCTTGATGTTTATGTGCTTGCACAGGAATTGCGGATCCCAAAGACCCTGGCATCTCGAATCCGTTGGGATTAATGATGCACCCCAACCTGTTTGACTGGCATCCGTCATAATGGTAAAACTCGGATCCGGCAACTGCAGCGGAACTCCTTGAGTTAACCACTGAATGTTTGCCCAAGTCTGAATCTCTTGTTTCACTTGATCTGACAAGAGAACGTCTACATCGAGCGAATGAATTTTCACACTCCAATTCTGAGTCAGGAAAATTTGAAGAGGCCGTGTGCGTAGCCGTCCCATCGGAATGAGATCCGCGGCGGCTCCGCACAGACCTATCAGTCTCATAAATTCTCTCGCCGTGACTTTGTCTGTATTCAGACAATAGCGAGCGTAGCAACTGACTAATTTCGCTCTGGTTAATGGCAGACGAACGAGATTGTTGTGCGTCTCGAAGCTCATTCCCAGATGAGTGAATGACTTGGACGGCACCAGATCCGACTTCTCCTCGTTTACTATGAAACCGAGACGTCGGAGCAATAGAAGAAGATTCTGAACATCGTTCTGAAGCGTTAACTCGTTGCCGTACCTCTGAAGAATGTCGTCCAGGTAGGCCGACGTTACCGCAGACGAATGAGCTCGGAAGTAGATCATTACCGAGTTCATTACCCGAGTGAAAGCCCAGGGTGCTAGATTCAATCCGAAGCACATGGCCCGGAACTGATACACCACTCCTAGGACTGCGAAGCGTAGATACTTTCGGAATGTCGGATGTACCATGACGAAAAAGTACGCATCTTTGAGATCTATGCTCGTTGCATAATCGTTCACCCGAATACTCGCTCTGACCGATCGAATCGTCTCCATATAAAACTTCGGAGCGACGATCAGCTTGTTTATCCAGCTCAAATCTATGACTGGACGGAACGAGCCGTCTGGTTTCGGAACCAGAAACAGATGGCTGTAGAATCCCAGCGATTCCTGGTTTTCTACGACCTCTACCGCGTTCTTCATTAAAAGAGACTGCACCTCTGATAGCAGAGCGTCTCTTTTCTGAGGGTTTGACGGAAGATGAGTCCACTTTGGACTTCGAGTTAATGGAGGCTTTCGTTTGAAGGATATCTTTAGACCTTCCGAAGTCACTCCTCTCACCCACGGGTCGTCCGTAATCGACGCCCACTCTTGAGAAAAACTCGACAACCTTCCGCCAACCGGAACGCGATAGAGGTTTAAGCCATCACCTCCTGGATCTGCGAGGCCTGCGGTAGGAGAAACCACGTCTTCCACGACCCGCACCTCGCCTCGTCGACCTCGGGGCGTCCGACCGATTGTCCCGGCCTGAAGGACGTCCCGAACGAGAGTCACTATCCTGACGGTCTCTCGAATAAGAGCTAGAGGACGCACCGGAACCTCTATAGGAACCTCTCTTGGGCGGATAAGACCCAGAAGTGCCCGCCTTATTCGTGTCTGTTGTATCCGACCTTTTAGGAGCGGATCTAAACAACAGAGAATCACTAGCTTTCTTTTTAATATTATCATAAATAGCGGAAAGCTTGCCGTCAAAGAGAAGATCTCCTGAGACCGAAGCGACTCTAAGAGAGTTCTTCACCTTAGAATCCACTAGTGTGGATGTAGACAGGGCTGCGTCACGTCTAACCAACTCCAGATTTGCCACTGAAAGGGCGGAGTTACACGTGGAATAAGCTACTGCCCTTGAAAGAAGTCTTAAGGAGGATTGTATATCCTGAAACTCTTCCCCTTGAAGACGCAGTGATAACGCCTTAGTAAGGTGATCTGCGTAAGATAAGGCATCTAAATTGGCTCTGTTAGACGCAATAGCTGTTTCCTACACTGCGGTTGGAATAGAAGCTGACGACGGTAATGATAGCTCTAAGTCTTCCGCCTCGTCGTCCATACGCAGAGGAACTCTCGGTATACCCTGACCTGCCGTGTCGAATTTATTCCTTGCATTAATGAAAGGCAGGTTGAGAGTATTTGCGGACAAGAAGCCTGCTTTCCCCGTCCTGGAAGCAAGTTTAAAAATAGCGTCGTTCAATAATTCAAATGTCCTTGCAACATTATTGGACTGCGACGGAAACTCGGGAGCGATGTCCCTGAACCGCTCGAAAAAATCAGAGTCCAATGACGCTATAATTCTCCTGTCCGGAAGCGCAGCAGTCTGGCCCGACGGAACAACTTGAGGAAGAAAGTGCCGGATGAAGTCCACGGCAGCTTTGTGTTGTTCCGAAAGGGATAGCTCCAATTCATCCGTATCCCTTTCACCATCCGGTCGGACCTCCCGATGTTCCCGGTCGTCCGCCCCCGATGCTTCGGCGGAGCGTACCGACCCAGCGCCGTCGGATAATTCTCGATCCGACACCGTTTCTGTCGGCTGCTGGGATGCTGCGATAAGCTGTGCTATCTGCACTAGAATGTCCGACGTCGAGACCTGCGGAGGAGCGGTCTTTCGCTGCTTCGCCGAGGGCAGCTCCGCATCAGATGGCTCCCGCATACTTTTCCTATGCGAACGTCCGGAGTCCATCGGTCTCGAATCCCTGGCTGCCGGATGGTGTGACCTGGTCGCCGAAGAATCCTTCATCGGCGAAGCTGGCAAAATATCGGAGGTCACGCAGCCAAGGTGCGGTCGTGTGCGCCGACGAGAAGAGGAAGCCTTAACAGTCTCTGCGGACTGCTTATACAACGGAGCGTCCCGAGCGACGGACGTATGCTCCGCTAAAGACACATTTTGTACCACAACATCTGGTCCCAGATGTTGTTGTACGAGAGAGGGGCCTCTCTCGCTCGCGGCCCGGCTGGACCTGGACGAGCTAGGAACCGCACTAAAAGGCTTCCTCCGTTCTCGTTCACTATCCGCCGTCACTGGGTGTGCATCTATTATTTTTATAGTGCTCGCATCACCCAAAATTTCCTCTTGGACCGCATCGGACGAACCCGGCTGCCGAACCATTCGGTGAATGGACGCTACACCGGGCGAGCTAGCGGACGACATTTGTCTAATCTCCATGAGCACTTTTGCCGCTAGCTCTGTATTTATTTGTGACGACGGACGCACACTTGAAGAAGATAACATGGAAACATCACCCTGTTCTGGTTCCTCTGAAATAGAAACTGAGAGAGTAGAGTGACCTTGTGGAGAAAGAGCCGGTATCGCTCTTTCTCCAGAAACAACATATCGTGACACACGTTTCCAATGTTTCTCATCCCAATGTTCACATACAGGACAGGGATTAATGCGAGAACACTGACTACAATTAATGCAATAATCATGAAAGTCAGAGGAAGATTTCTTCCTATTACAATTTGAACAAAGTCCCTTCATTGTGAAAGAACAACAATAAGTCCTAGTTACTCGCAAAAACCCCTGACACAAAGATACATAATAACATGATCCATTAATAAATGAAAAAACAATTGCAAAACAAAATAATTTTGAAAAAATATTTTTTCAGAGAAGCCCAAGTTGCTGAAAAGTAACGTTGAGCCCCGATGGATCCGATGGCAAAGTGTGGTCAAAAATTTTAAAATTATATAAAATAATTAATGAGACACTTTCGGATAATATAAATGTATCTTATAATGAGATAAACTACCACAAAGGCAAACAGCCCCCCTCAAAAAAGGCTGTTGCCAATGAAAACAAACAGTGTAAACACAGTAGAAAACATGACTCCAGGCACTGAAAAAACTGGCCCGGAATCAGTCATCAATTACACTCTATCTGATGCAAAACAGAGACTCCCAGGGGAGAATCTGCAGAACATCAGATGGAAGATGCAGAACACAAACGTTATACACCCATGGGTGAAAACGTAACTATGGGGAAAATAACAGAAAACATTCTGTAACCAAGCAACTCTCCCAGGGAATTTTTAGAAATGAAACTTCTCAAAAATATGCCAAAAGCATGGGAGAATTGCAAGGGGGGACTTTAGAAGGTTAGAGGAGAGGAAACACTGAATAAGCAGTGCAACAATTAGCAAGAATGACAACAAGAGGCATTTGCCTCGAAAATAGGCAACTTAACATAATTTCAACAAAAAATTTTAAGTACAGCCCTGATTATTTTTTGCCACTTCTTTTTTCCTCTCCTCCTTCTATCCTCCTTAGAATCACATTTTCTCCAAGAATTACGTGTCTGGCATCCTTTAAACTGAGATTTACAAGCACAAAGATCAGTGAGATGTTGACTGATGAAGAGCCAAACAGAGAATGATATTTGGCGCCAATTTCGGGACGACTGCGTCACTGCGCATGCGCAGTAGAGTCGTACTATGGAGGTCCTTTAGGACATGATTTCTTTTTGTTTTGGATGCAAATTTTGGGGATTGGGGGGCAAAATTTGTGTTTGGCCCTGGTTTTTGTGGAGTTAGCACCAGCAGCTAAGTCTGGGTCATTGGTACAGTATAAAAATATTACTGTGACACACACCAAATTCCCCCTATTTATCAACCTTTTTGGCCTCACTACATCCAATACAGGCATTTATTCTATTATATCTTGTTTGACAGAGCTCTATGAGGTCTGTCAAACAAGATATAATAGAATAAATGCTCAGTTTACTGCAGAACACAGGAAACTGACCAAATCCCTGTTAATTGTATAATTTTCACTGGCAAAATGGATATTCAATTAAGAGGATTCTACTGTATATAAATATAAAGTTTGATTTTAGTATGGAAAATGTGCTGGTTACACTCACAAGTCTACAAGAGTATTCTCAAATTCTAAATTATTTAAAAATTGATTCCCACGGCAGGAGTTTGCGAGAATCCAAACCGATTCTCATGAATCGCATGAAAATGCAGACAAAACCTATTTATTGAATAACCATTTGGGAAGAGAAAAAATATTCAATTAACACGAATATTCAATTTACAGTAAGGCTATCATCGAAAATCTGCCTCATCGCCTTTTTTTTCACCTGGAAATCTCTAGTATGACACTATTTTGTACTTATAGGACAAATACTTCACCAACTATACCTTGTATGACAGAGCTCACTTCTCTGTCAAACAAGATATAGTTGGTAAAATTTTTCAACTACATTATGGAAAATTTTCACTGCTGAAAACATTGGTTTGCCACATAATAATGTAAGTAGTTAAATTTCTGATTCCAACTGTTCTGGAGGTAAACTGAGCATTTATTCTATTATATCTTGTTTGACAGAGCTCATAGAGCTCTGTCAAACAAGATATAATAGAATAAATACCTGTATTGGATGTAGTGAGGCTAAAAAGGTTGATAAATAAAGGGAATTTGGTGCAAGTTTTTTTCAACATATTACAAAAATTTATATACAATTAACAGGAGTTTACTCTACAAACCATATGCAATTAACAGGTCAAATTTGTACTGAAGGTATGGTAAATGGTTTTGTGTTTGAAAATTATATTCAATTAACAGGAATATACAATTAAGAGATATCCAATTAAGTATGATCTCTGTCAAACAAGATAAAACAGAATAAATGCTCAGTTTACCTCCAGAACACAGGAAACTGACCGTATCCCTGTTAACTGTATACTCCTGTTAATTGAATAATTTTCACTGGCAAAATGGATATTCACTTAAGAGGATTCTACTGTATCATAAAAAACCCATACCTTTTCAAATGGACTTGAAGTAATAACAGTCGTTGATTTGTTTCCAGTTGCACTGTTTGCAGTTATTTTACTATGTGGTTTCTGTACAACAATCACATTTGGCTTAGCGCCTATAAATTAGACAGAAAAGGGGTTGAAGTTGATTGTGCTGAAATGGTCAAGTAGCCAAGAAAAACAGTTATCATTTAGTATTTTGCATGCCATGTAATCCATAAAGTTTTGAACACAGCAGCAAAATGAAATTTCTCAATTTCAGTACAGATGAATGTTAAAAAATTTATAGTAATTTATATATTTTTTATACTTACCAATGACCCAGACATAGCTGGTGCTAACTCTTAAAATATAGGGCCAAACACAAATTTTGCCCCCCAATCCCCAAAATTTGCATCTAAAACTAAAGAAAACATGTCCTGAAAGGCCCTCCACACTTCGCCCCCACTGCGCATGCGCAGTGTCAAGGACGTTCCGAAATTGGCGCCATTAATCATTCTAATAACCAGTGCCTGGTAAGCGCTATGTACTCAGCGGGGAGGCAAGAGTTCCCAACTCCTGGGAGGGCCATCCCCGTCTGGGTCATTGGTAAGTATAAAAAATATATAAATTACTATAAATTTTTTAACATTTTTATACTGTACCATAGCTGAATAGTAAAAAGGCTGGAGGGCCAAGGACATAGAGCAAAATGGAATACGCTCAATAAAATAAAATAGAGTCATCCCCTGTAGGGAAAAAGAAGTAATAGGCCTTACATGTATCTTTCTTATTTATGATAAATTAGCAACATACAACACCTTCCAAAATTGAGCTTCATACATCCATGTACTCTATTAATATCCAATATAATCCTTATACTAATAATTTTTAAAGTAAGCCAATAATAAAGTAAGTCTAGAGAATAGAGACTCTTATACTCCTAAAAGTGTCTGAGGATTGCATAATCATGTCCGTTGACATATGCAATATTCAAAAGCTATACTTTAAAAACTAAGACTTGAATGAATTTTAAAAACCTAAACTTCTCACTAAACAACCATCCCAATAACAGCTCAGAATTACTAACTCCGGAGGAGGTATCCCCTTGTTTTCATAGTAAAACAGGTGACCCAAGGGAACACCCTCCCCCCCCCCCTTTTTCTTGCCCTGGGTCAAATAGCCCAGAGCGAAGAGGGCAGCCGAACGGAGACACTGCCGAAACAGACAGCCTACCTAGCTATAGTAGCAACTGTTAAGTGAATGACATTCTGAGCAGTAGATAACAGACCTAACAATAGAGGCCTCCAGAAATGGACTCGATATTTCTGAGATAAAATTCATGAATGTAGATGGCTGAGCGCAATGAGCGGCCTTCAAAAATCTATAATAGCGACACTATTAATGTAAGCCCAAGAAGTAGAAGAACTCTTACTTCATGAGCCGAAATCTTAAGCACAACTGCTAAGTCAATGATATACCATAAGCAGTACCGATAGTTAATAGAATCCATTAACAATAAAATGGAGCGTAACGTCCTTCTACTAGACATCAAAGACAGAAGAAGCTTACGCCCATAGTAATAAACAGATATCTGTTTATAAATACATGAACTGTACCTGGAAAGAGTAAAGGCCTATGCCCATACGAAGACGGAAGGACCTTAAAATAATAGGTTTCGGATAATAGGAGCCTAACTCTTATGCAACAATCCAACCTAAATAGTAACGGAAGTATTGATTCCGAAACTATGAAAGTGAAAATCATCCATCGATAGTGCATGAAACTCACTGACTCTACAGTAAAAGAGAAACCAACAGAATTACTGTCTAAAAGGTCAGAATTTGAAAACTACTGTTTCCAGAGGCTCAAATGATTACTTAGCTAAATAAGAACCGAAGTTAAAATCCGTATAGGAATTTAATTTAAAGATTCTAAGTCTATTTATCAAAAAGTTACTAACTGACTTAGATAAAGAGACAAAAGACTCAGTTGTAAACTATCCTAGAGTGCATAGGTATGAGGTAACATAAACCTATAACCTAAATAATAACAGGCTGCAGTAGATCTTGTGAAACAAGTATACTAAAAAATAGCAATGAGTAGTATGGAGGGATCAACAATGTGAACATAATGATCCCTACACCACGACGGAAGAGCCTCCACTTTAGCCGCATAGAATAGCGAAGAAGAGGATCTCCTATAGTAAGAAATCGCGTCCAAAGCTCGTCCAGTACAGTGCTTACAATGCAATACGGACCACACAACGGAATACATGAAGGTTGCGACCTTGCTGGTTGTGATAAAGATGACACGATTTACCCAGTGAAAAAGATCCTCACATAGAGGAAGATTTCACGTTAAGACCCACAGTAGACAAGAGAGTAAATTACTCATGATCTCTGTGAAGATAGAGATGCTATCAACAGAAATGTATTGTGGTTGTTTATCTTAGCAATACCTGCTAAAACAACAGCGCCGGAGGATACGCGTATCCTATCATTCCGTCCTATAGATCAATAGAGCGTTAACAATATTAGCTCAGAGATCTGGACAAGCCAACACATACGTCTGCAATTGATTAGCAAGCTGTGTCATAAATAAATCATCATTGGGCGCTCCCATAGATAGCAAATCTGATTGAATACTTGTTTGTTGAGAGTCCATTCTGACAGCAACAAGGGACCCGTAAGAGAACGGGAGTCCGATAAAACAATCAGACGACCCGGAATATGACGGACCAAAACTGAACTTGGTGTACTATAACCAACAGACGGATTCTTTCCATTAAATTGAATAACGGAAACGAAAGAGTGCCTCCCTGGTTCCGGAGATACGCCACTACTGTCGAATTAAAGGACAGGAATTTGGGCATGCGTTTCTGAATAATGTTCATGCAATGACATAAAGCAAGCCTAAAAAACATTATTCCGCGGAAGAAAACTGATTGCTAAAAGACTGCGGAACCGCAAAGACCCTGGCACTTCGAATCCGTAGGGATCAGTATTATATCCCAATCTGTTTGACTGGCAACCGTCATAACAGCCACACTCGGGTCCGGCAACTGCAGCGGCACTCTCTGAGTCAACCACCGAATGTTTGCCCCAGTCTGAATCTCTTGTAACACTAGATAGACAAGAGAACGTGTAAATCGAGCAATTCATGGATTGCCGAAAAGTTGCCGTCGAAGAGAAGCTCCTCCGAGAACGAAGCGACTCTGAGAGAGTTCTTAACCTTACTATCCACGCGTGTGGATGTAGCTAGGGCTGCGTCACGTCTAACTAACTCCAATCAGCCACTGAAGGGCGGAGTTATACGTGAACAATCTACTGCCCTCAAAAGAAATTACATTGAGAATAATATCCCGTAAATCTTTTCTTGAAGACGTAATGATAACGCCTCAGTAAGGCGGATTACGTATAATAAAGCATCTAAGTTAAGTCTACTATACATAATGTCGTTCCCAACATTGAAATTGGAAAAGACATAAACGGCGAAAAAGAATATATGCAGTCTTTAATCACACCGTCTAGACGCATATGAACTCTCGGTATGCCCTGCTCTGCCAAAATAAACTATTTGTATAAATGATAAAATGGCAGAAATGAGCAACGCGGACAAGAAACTAAACTATCATGCTTAGTAGCAGGCTTGTATATATATATATATATATAGCGTCGAAAAATAAAACACATGTTGTAATGACAATATTGGACTGCGTCGGTAAGTCAGGGACAATGTCCCTGAACCGATCGAAAAATCCGAGTCCAATGACGCTATAAGTCTCTTATCCAAGATCGCAGCAATGAAGTCCGAAATAATAATCACTGGAAGATAATGCCAGAAGATATGAAAGGCATCTTCCGATACTACTAAAGGGAAAACGCGGACAAGAAACTAAACTATCATGCTTAGTAGCAGGCTTGTATATATATATATATATATATAGCGTCGAAAAATAAAACACATGTTGTAATGACAATATTGGACTGCGTCGGTAAGTCAGGGACAATGTCCCTGAACCGATCGAAAAATCCGAGTCCAATGACGCTATAAGTCTCTTATCCAAGATCGCAGCAATGAAGTCCGAAATAATAATCACTGGAAGATAATGCCAGAAGATATGAAAGGCATCTTCCGATACTACTAAAGGGAAAACTCGAAATCTTTCGAATCCCTTTCGCCATCCTGTCGGACCCTATAAAGCGTTCGGTCGTCCGTACCTGATGCAACCGCGGACCGCACCGACCCAGCGCCGTCGGATAATTCCTGATTCGACCGAGAAACTGTCAATTGCTGGGATGCTGCGAAACAACTGTGCTAACTCGGATAGCACGTCCGTCACTGAGGCCTGAGGAGATGCGGTCTTACGATGCATTGCCGCTGGAAGCTCCGTGATCGTTACCCCGTGCATACTACCAATATGCGAGCGAACGGAGTGTATAGGCCTCGTGTCCCTTGGCTACCGGATGGCGCGACCTATTCGCCGTGGAATCACTGAATGCCGAAACTGATCGGATACTCGAGGTCACGTAGCCAATGTGCGGTCGTGTGCCCTGCTGTGAGGATGAGGAAGCATTAAAGACAGTCTCTCGGACTGTCAATATAACGGAGCGTCCCGACCAACGGACATATGCTCCGAATGTAAAATATCTGAACCACAACATGCGGTCCCCTATGTTGTTGGGCACAGCCCGGACGGACCTGGACAAGCCAGAAACCGGACTAACAGGCTTCCTCCGATCTGTCCTCAATCTGCCGTCACTGGGTGAGTACTAAAGTAATTAAAGTGCTCGCATCACCCAAATCTCCTTCCTAGACCGCAACGGACGAACCCGGCAGCCGAACCATTCGATGAATGTACGCTACACCGGGTGAGCTAGCGGATGTCACTCCGTAGGCGATAGACATATTCCATGAGCACTTATTGCCGCTAACTCTTCATTAACTATGACGACAGAGGCACACTTTTGAAAGACATCTCCATAACTCTTCGAACAAGAAACCAGAAATGCTTGGTTAGCAAGCATAAAAAAATAATATATATAGCGTCGTTCAATAATTCGAAAGTTTGTGTGACATTATTGGACTATGTCGGAACTGAGGGACGATGTCCCTGAACCGAACCAAAAATTTCTAAGTCCACCGACGCTATCAGTTTCTTATCCGGCATCGCAGCATTCTGGTCCGACGAAAGAAGCTGTAGAAGACCAAGTCAGATGACATACACAACAGCATATGTTGTTCCGAAAGGGAAAGCTCGAAATCCTCCGAATCCCTTTCGGTATCCCGTCGGACCGGATGAAACTTTCGGACGTCCATACCCGCTTCCGCGGAGCGTCCCGACCCAGCATCGTCGGATAAAATATATGCGACAGATTCAGTTGATGCTGGGATGCTGCGATAAACTGTGCTATTAAGGAAAGCACGTCCGTTCCCGAGGCCTGTGCAGTAGCGGTCTTACGATGCATTGCCGCCGGAAGCACCGTGTACGTTGACTCCCGCACACTTCCTATGCGAACGTCCGGAGTCTGCAGGCCTCGTGTCCCTGGCTACCGGATGGTGTGACCTGGTCGCCGAAGAATCCTTGATCGGCGAAGCTGGTAATATATCGGCGGTCACGCAGCCAAGGTGCGGTCGTGTGCGCTGACGAGAAGAGGAAGCCTTAGCAGTCTCAGCGGACTGCCTATACAACGGAGCGTCCCGAGCGACAGACGTATGCTCCGCTTACGACACATTTTGTACCACAACATCTGGGGCCAGATGTTGTTGAACGAGAGAGGGGCCTCTCTCGCTTGCCGTCCGGATGGACCGGAGCGAGCTATGAACCGGACTAAAAGGCTTCCTGCGTTCTCCCTCCGATCCGCCGTCACTGGGTGTGCATTAGGTTAATTTATAGTGCTCGCATCACCCCAAAATTCCTTCTAGACCGCAACGGACGAACCCGGCTGCCGAACCATTCGGTGAATGGACGCTACACCGGGCGAGCTAGCGGACGTCAAAGGCAGTCGAACCTACTAGGGTCCTCTTAGGCAATTGGCGTATTTACATGAGCACTTTTCCGCTAGCCCTTCATTAATTGTGACGACGGAGGCACACTGTTGGAAGACATCACAGATACATCACCCTAATCTTGATCGTCTGAAATAGAAATTGATAAAGTAGAGTGACCCTGCGGGGAAAGGACCGGAGTGTCCAAATCCCCAACAACATACCGTGACATACGCTTCCCATATTGTCATCGAAATCATACGATACAGAACAGGAGTTAATGCGAGTACACTGACCACATATAGAATGATAATAAAGACAGAGGAAGACTTCCTCTTAAAACAATTGATCAATATCCTTTCAATGTGAAAAGAAAACAAGTCCTGGTACTCGCACTAACCCCTGGCAATCAAAATACATAATAATAATATGATCCATTAATATAGAAAAAATAATTGAAATCAAAATATTTTGAAAAAATATTTTTTCAAAACAGCCCAAGTTTCTGAAAAGTAACGTTGAGCCCCAATGGATCCCAAGCCTAAGTGTGGACAAAAATTTTAAAAATATTTTAAACAATTTATTCAACACTTACGAACAATAATAATGTATCTAGTTATGATTAAAATAACATCAAGATATTATTTTTTAGAAATCCCCCCCTCACACAGAGGGCTGTTGTAAATGTAAACAATGAGTGTAAAAACACTAAAATAAGACTCCAGGCACCCAGGCCCGAAATCAGTTACCAAAAATACACTATCTGATGCAAAACAGAGACTTCCAGGGAAGAAACTGCAGAACATCAGATGGTAGATGCAGAACACAACGCCTAACCACCCGTAGGTGAAGATGTAAACATGGGGAAAGAACAGAATTCATTCTGTTATTCAGCTAAAACTCCCAAGAAAATTTAGTAATAATAATTACAAAAACTATGCCAAAAGCATGGGAGAATAGCAAGGGGGAACTTAAGGACAGGGAGAGAGGAAAACACTTAAAAAAAAAAACAGTGTAACTAAATAATCAGAATGACAACAAAATGGCTGCTGCCTTGAAAATAGGTAACTTAACATAATTTCATTAAAAAATTTTAAGTTACAGCCCTGATAATATTCTGTCACACATTCTTTTCCTCTCCTCCTTCTCTATCCTCCTTAGAATCACCATTTCACTAATATTTATGTGTCTGGCATCATTTAAACTGAGATTTATAAGCACAAAGATCAGTCAGATGTTAACTGATGAAGGGCCAAACTTAGAATGATTAATGGCGCCAATTTTAGAACGTCCTTGACACTGCGCATGCGCAGTGGGGGCGAAGTATGGAGGGCCTTTCAGGACATGTTTTCTTTAGTTTTAGATGCAAATTTTGGGGATTGGGGGGCAAAATTTGTGTTTGGCACTATATTTTAAGAGTTAGCACCAGCGGTCATTGGTACAGTATAAAAATCTAGAAGTTCTGTCACTGCATTATGCACTATTTTGAAGTAATACCGTGCTGTGTAAGTGCACTTTTGACCCTATGAAACTAAACCGTTAGCATATCTCAATTTCTGTAGAAAACCAGAGCCCAACTCTGTTCAATTTTATACTAGTAAATCGAGATCATTAACATCATTCCTAATCACTGCTACTGGAATACATGTACAGTACGTGGAGAGTGTATTATCACTAAATCACCCGTAGAGTGTAGATTCCACCTGAGCAATAATTGCAAATTTGTTGCAAAGCACAACCAGCACCAGCAAAGTTTCAGCCAATGGACCTCCAGGTTAAACCCAGAGTTCCGTTGGCTGAAACATTGCTTGTGTTTTTTGTTGATAAACTCCACTCCATGGGTGATTTAGTTACAATCCACTCTCCACGTACTGTACATGAAATGACATAAATAGATATTAAAATTCAACTGCATATACAGACTGAAGAGAGTGGATTACTACAAAATTGCAGCACCACATATTCATTCCCCACTCAAAAAGTATTTTCAATTTTCATAAAAAAGCAAGAAACACTTGCAAACTTTCATTACACAGACCACTGGGTGGAAACTGATGGTCCATTACTGGGTGCAACCAGGGGTTCCATGTGATGAAAGTCTGCAAGTGCTTTTGTGTTGTGGCCTGAGAAATTGTAAATAACTGGTAAGCTAAAAAATAGGCCGATGAAATCGTCAGATGTGTACCCATACGTGCAACTAGTAGAAAGCTGTATGACAGAGGGCCACCACGGATGCCGACATTATGTACACCATACATGGTATGGGTACAAAGAGAAATGGACTGGAGGAGTGTCTAATTTGTTGGATAAAGGGTTAATATCTCCAGATCAAATTATCAGATTTACATAAAAAACTATACAGCACAGCACATCAGTAACCTGAACATATATATGAAGTAACATGACAATCAGATTAATATTTTTTGAGTTATCTCATGCCAAAGGGATTGGAGGAATTTTCAATTTGAAGGATAAAGGGTTAATATCTCAGGATCAAATTATCAGATTTACACCAAAAACTATACAGCTCGGCACATCAGTAACCTGAACACAAATATAAAGTAACTTGACAATCCAAGCAATATTTTTCAAGTTATTGAATACCAAAGGGATTGGAGGAATTTTCAATTTGAAGGATAAAGGGTCAATATCTCAGGATCAAAATAACAGATTTACACCAAAAACTATACAGCTTGGCACATCAGTAACCTGAACACAAATATAAAGTAACTTGACAATCCAAGCAATATTTTTCAAGTTATCGAATGCCAAAGGGATTGGAGATTTTCAATTTGAAGGATAAAGGGTTAATATCTCAGGATCAAATTATCAGATTTACACCAAAAACTATACAGCTTGGCACATCAGTAACCTGAACACAAATATAAAGTAACCTGACAATCCAAGCAATATTTTTCAAGTTATCGAATGCCAAAGGGATTGGTGGAATTTTCAATTTGAAGGATAAAGGGTTAATATCTCGGGATCAAATTATCAGATTTACACCAAAAACTATACAGCTCGGCAAATCAGTAAGCTGAACACAAATATAAAGTAACTAGACAATCCAAGCAATATTTTTCAAGTTATCGAATGCCAAAGGGATTGGAGTAATTTTCAATTTGAAGGATAAAGGGTTAATATCTCAGGATCAAATTATCAGATTTACGCCAAAAACTATACAGCTTGGCACATCAGTAACCTGAACACAAATATAAAGTAACTTGACAAGCCAAGTAATATTTTTCAAGTTATCGAATGACAAAGAAATGGACACGGACGCCGAATGGACAGACCGACGGATGGACGGATGGACGGATAGACAGACAAAAACAAAAAACAAAACAGCTCGGCACATCAGTAACCTGAACACAAATATAAAGTAACTTGACAATCCAAGCAATATTTTTCAAGTTATCGAATGCCAAAGGGATTGTAGGAATTTTCAATTTGAAGGATAAAGGGTTAATATCTCAGGATCAAATTATCAGATTTACACCAAAAACTATACAGCTTGGCACATCAGTAACCTGAACACAAATATAAAGTAACTTGACAATCCAAGCAATATTTTTCAAGTTATCGAATGCCAAAGGGATTGAAGGAATTTTCAATTTGAAGGATAAAGGGTTAATATCTCAGGATCAAATGATCAGATTTACACCCAAAACTATACAGCTCGGCACATCAGTAACCTGAACACAAATATAAAGTAACTTGACAATCCAAGCAATATTTTTCAAGTTATCGAATGACAAAGAAATGGATATGGACGCCGGACGGACAACGGATGGACGAACGACGGATGGCCACCCGGATGATGGCATTGTGTACCATACATAGTATGGGTGCACATAAAAAAATGTTATCCCACAGCAATTTAGTAGTACTCCACCATCCAAATACTGTGAAGTCAATATTTTTTCTGTTTGATCGGTTCAGTTTGTAGTAAGTGACTTCACTACTGACTTCATTTATAGTGCATTATATTTCATATTATACAGCACAAACGTTCTGGTGTATTTCAGTTAGACTACTTTATTCTGCAGTGAGGCGCACATTAACTAACAAGCATGTTCTGTGCTAATTGTGACAGGACTTCCCAGTTTCCACTGTAAGGGTTAGATACATAGAGAGTAATCGCTTGACTGGATTGGTTACATGAAATAATTCATGAGAGGTGAGGGACGTTGTACAAACACGAGTGCGCGAATGCACACAACTGTTTTACAATATAGTCCCTCGCCTCAAAGGAATTATTTCACGTAACCAGTCCAGTCAAGTGATTACTCTGTTTATTACTTTTCATTATTAACAGTAATTATATTATTTAACCCTTTACTTAACATAACGGCCAAAACTGGCCAGCGCTATTCTCAAAAATCGCCAATTAATTTTCATTATTTTTTCATTTTTTGTCTCTAAAACAAAGGTTATGACCCCTCATTTGGAATGATCTCATCGAGCTCGTTCCAATGAGGGGTCAAAACCTATGTTTTTGAGACAAAAAATGAAAATAATAGTTATTCAAGAATTTTTTTTGCAAGTGTCGTCTGCTTTTCGTGTTAGGTAAAGGGTTAAAAAAAAAAAAAAAAAAAGCAATGAAGTCCTCATTACACCCCCAGGAAAGCGTCTTCATTTGCGCGCACGGATACATGACCCAATTGTTGATTGCATAATTCACTTGTGAAGTTAGCGTTTATAATCAAACCCAGAAATCCAAGTAAATCACACTTTGGGAAGTAATAAAATTATTAATGTGATGAAAAACATTTCTGCAATTTGGTTTTGAATCCTCTGTTCAATTGTGTAAACACACTGAAGTTTCAAGCAGAAAGTTTCTCCCCGCATCATCTGGGAATTTAACCAATTCAATCTTGTTTGACAGAGCTCATTGATCTCTGTCAAACAAGAAAGAGCTGGTTAAATTCATAGTTGCATAATGGAAAATATTTGAAGCTTGAAATTTTGCTTATATATTTTGACATTAGTATGCAGAGCACTGAACAGGAACATGCAATATCACCTCAAGAATATGTGTCTATTACATATTTATGTTAATTTCTTAACTGTTTCATAGAAACATATGGTTGTCTACTTTACAAACATGTAGGGGTGTATCTGAATTCACTGTGATGTTTGTGACCAGGTAGTACAGGCTTGGCATTCTTAACTCTTAGAAGACAGGAGTCGAGTTTTCTTGCCTGTGATGTAATATGGCAGGTAATCTGGCTGTGACAGTTCGGCTATCTTTGGGTTGGGGGAGAATTAAACACTCAGCAGGTGCGTCTAGTCAAGTGTCGTCTGCCTGAATAGGCAGACGACACTTTACTAGAAGCACCTACTTTACTGTAAGTTTTTAGCGGTATGTCATGTTCAATAAATTCATTCTGATTCCCTGTCTTCTAAGAGTTAAAAATGCAGGAGGGCTAAAAATTGCTTCCCCTGCATGGCCTATGGGAGCGATCAGCTCTCCTCAAGCTTACAAAAGCTACAAGTGGCAAAATGAAGATTTACTATTAATGAATTCTGCCTAGTGGGTTTTTCACATTTTATTTGGTGCTAACAGGGTAGTCTCTTGTGAGACGGCTACAATGCCCCTCCCACACCTCCGGGCCTCAGCAAGGCCCAGAGGTGTGGGAGGTACAGTGTGGCCGTCTTACAGAGACCACTAACAAAGCAGAGATCTGAAAAGATATGGGTTTTAGGAACAAGCTGTTATGGTAACCATTATTATAAGGCCTGGGGGGCTAGTTTTTGCCCTCCTTAATTTTTTTAAGGCGAGCAGTAGGCGAGCGAATAAATCACTCTCCTGAAAATGCCAGGCCTGGTAGTACACTCACAGCAGTTCAGAGAATGATTGTTCTGGTTTATTTATTACTTATTGGTGTTTAAGGTAACTTTCAGCATCTGAGGCAATATCATGACCACAACACAACTATCATGTCGAGTTTCGTGAATCGTTGACAGTAAACCTAATGTAGAGAACTAAATATAGAACTAATCTGAAGCAGACCATAATCAAAACAGGAAGTGGTCAATATACTGACCACATGCTCAGTTCAGTTGAAATGTGTTGAATGGAAGTTGAGCCAGTTGGAGAAGTAAACAAATAAAAGTTTGTTATTGTTAGGTATGCTGCCTAATCATTGTCCGCTTTAGAGTAGGGCCCTATAAATATCAAATTTTGTGCCTAACTGAACCCCAAACTGAATAAGACAGATGATTCTGAATCAAATCGAATCAAATCTCTTATCAAATCTCCTAGCCAAAAAATATTATTTTGGCACAAAACCCCAAAACATTCCCCAAATTGCATGAGAGATGAAACACTACAGACCAATGCATTAAAAATCTTTGTTCCTGAATATCTACTTCCAGTCGAGAAACCTGGTGCCCTCAAAACAGCATCACTGGTTAAATTATCTTAATAGCTAAGTTTTGGCTGCCGTATGTGTAGCTAAGATGGCTAGAAATCACTGACAATCCTTGTTACTCAAATTGATGAATATTGGAAGACACGAATAACTGGACAGGTGTTTGAGGGCTAAATGTTGAGAGAATTATTCTTTGGCAAAAGTTCTTACCTGTGGCTCCTGCAGTTTTGAGGGCAGTCAGATGGAGAGTTTTGGGATTTACTGTCACAATATTTGATGTTTTTGATGATGGTGTAACAATCTTTCCACTAGGTGTTATATGAAGAATTTTACTTCCAGTCTGAGTAGCTGAAATATAAAGATGACGAAATAATTTTTAATTACAGCTTGGTACTACCAGTAACAGTGATACCGGCAACTTGACTGAAACATGACTTTAGAATTCTAGTAAATTCAAACAAGTGTTGTGATACCTTGTAATATCCGACTGTGCAGTTTTCTAATGGTGATATTCTGTATTGTGAAAATGGGCCAACACTTAATGCCCTTTTACATGGCATTGTATATCAGTGTTTTTTGTCTCTGCTGACCATGACTGAAATGTAAACAAGTGGCAAGGCATTCTAACCTGAAAAAATCTGATAGTGCTGGCATTTTCCTCCATGTAGCCTCACCGTTGTATCTTGGGAGTATTTTGAATTCCTAGCTTGTTCTGAAGCATATTTGGCTATGAATTGCTCTCACAAAATAAAATTTTATTATCAGTTCTGGTACACATATGGTAGCAGTAGAGATGAAACGGTTAACCGATTAATCAATGATCAACATCTTGATCGATCCAAAAAGTAATTGATCGATTAACAGTTACTTTTGAACTACTGTATTATATGGGTTATCAAATGAACAAACTTGCTCCAAAAACAGACAAACATTGTCACACTGACTCACTTCAATTATATGAAACAGAGTAAATCAAGTTACTTGCTGACATATTTGTTTACTTGTATGATCATCATACTGTATCAGTAGCTGGAAATGGTCATTCTTAACCCTTTACCCATTGCGTGTAGCAGACAATACTTGCAAAATAAATTACTTAAAAATTTCAATTTTTGTTTAAAAAAGATAGCTTATAACCCTTCAATGGAATGATCTCAGCGAGCTCGTTCAAATGAGGGGTCATAAGATATGTTTTTTAGACAAAAAACTGAAAACATAATAAATCTGAATGGAGATTTTTGTATATAGGCCTAGTCGGTTTTGTTTGTTACGTTGGGTAAAAGGGTTCAGGCTGTAATTCATCAAAGGTATGGCAATTATTCACATATCTATTTGACAAGTGATTAATTGGTAGGTTAATTCACATGATTAATCGACCAAGAAAACCTCTTAACTGTTTCAGCTCTAGGTAACAGACTTCCAGACACCATTTATGCCTGCCATAAACCAGGGTTTCAGCTAGACCGGTTGCGGGTCCGTCGAACGGACCCATTCCTCTCGCCGATCATACTATGATCAGTCAGAAAAGCTGGTGGTTAAAATGTTGAGTATAATGCTGTATCGTAACGGCACTCAGAATCATTTGTTTCTATGTAAGATAGGCATAATTATGTTGTATACTATGCCTGCTATTACTGGCGACAACCTGATACTTTATAACCCCCAGACGAGAGGGGGAAACAAAGTTCAAATCCTAAACATTGCCTATAAAACTTCGGACTCAAATTGTCGTGTTTGGTCCGAAATCACTGGCTTTTATTTCGAGCGATAAATGATGTAATTCCATGTGCATGACGTCACACGTCCGCATCATGGTTCTTTTCGAATATTTTGTTCTCTCTGCATCTCCAATTATTTATGCTGGCACGTATCAGGTTATATAAAAGAAATTGAGGTCAAGCGTCGCAGTCACTGTCAGGATCCCGTGGAATTTAGAGAATTGTAGGAGAAAAAAATACATATTTTCCACTTCAATTATTCAGCATTTTAGCGACCAGAATGCCCCCAGAGAGCACCTAAAAATCAAAATTTTCATGGGGGGAAGATACCCCCCAACCAGACCCCCCTCGATACGCACATGCGGCAGACGCCTTCAGCGTCTGAGTTTCACTTTCTTTAAACTACCGGAGTCACAAATTTTCCCCTAGCGGAAACCCTGCATAAACTGTACTAGTTTAAAGCATATATTTTTCATGTTCATTTGGGTGTATAATTTAACTTAGTATTTATTTGAAAATAAAAGAATTTCAGACTTGTTAACTCTTAGAAGTCGGGAGTTGAGTTTTCTTGACTGTGATCTAATACGCAGGTAAGTTCGTCTATCTTTGGGTTGGAGGAGAATTAAACACTGAGCAAGTGCTTCTAGTCAAGTGTCGTCTGCCTGAATTGGCCGTCAACACTTGACTAGAAGCACCTGCTTTACTGTAAATTTTTAGCGGTATGTCATGTTCAATAAATTCATTCTGGTTCCCCGGCTTCTAGGAGTTAATTGCATAGTGAATTATTTTTTTCTTATTTACAATAGCATCTTAAACCAACAGAACTGCCCAATTAATTAGTAACATAAAGTTAATATGGAATTCTCTGCACTTGTATTGACTGAAGCATTTGATTGGTTCTATTTATGTGCCATGTGATGTCAAAATGGGGAAGCCAGTAATAATGTCATTATTTGATGTAATGTTCATCAGTCAATGAACAGTTTTACAAAGGATATTAAATAAAATATTGACAGCTTTGAATATTTTTCATTCTTATAACAAACTGATTTTCAAACCAACATTGGGTAACACTACAAAATATTGATTTTATATATTACTAGCGGGTGAATACCTGGCGTTGCACGGGAGAAGATGGGTATATCAGATCGGTCGAGAAATGGAGGAATATATCAAGGTCACCAGTTTGAAGGTCAAGGTCACACCGCACGGACAGCCCGATAAAGTCAAAATGATCGATGGGTCAATATACCTGCACATATGAAATTTTAGCCCGATCGGCCCAGTCGTTTTAGAAATAAAAGGTCAAGGTCATCAATGTCAAGGTCAAGGCCACTCGCATGGGCATGGCATGCATCCCATGTTACTCGCAGGGACGAATTACCCACGTGTACAAAATCTGAGATCGATCGGTGGAGAAACGGAGGAGTTCACCCGGAACAAAGATAGAGAGATACAGATATTCGCATTTATATATTAAGATTTAGGATTTGAAAAAATATTTTATGCTCTGTTGAATAACCTTTTATTACAACCTAACCCAAGTTTCGGTAACAAGTCAAAAAATTATTGTGGTTGCCATTTGCGATGGCAAAAATATGCTGCAGCTAAGTTACTCAGTAACGGCATTTGCGACAACACTGTCAAAAGCCATGACTAATTCTGGAACAGTGGAGCCCACTTAACTGGATATCTCTTAATTGCATATCCCTGTTAATTGAATATAGTTTTCAAACACAAAACCATTTACCATATCTTCAGTACAAATTTGATCTGTTAATTGCATATGGGTTGTATAGTAAACTCCTGTTAATTGTATATAAATTTTGTAATGTGTCGAAAAAATTACTGTGACACACACCAAATTCCCCTTATTTATCAACCTTTTTGGCCTCACTACATCCAATATAGGCATTTATTCTATTATATCTTGTTTGACAGAGCTCTATGAGCTCTGTCAAACAAGATATAATAGAATAAATGCTCAGTTTACCTCCAGAACACAGGAAACTGACCAAATCCCTGTTAATTGTATACTCCTGTTAATTGAATAATTTTCACTGGCAAAATGGATATTCAATTAAGAGGATTCTACTGTACTGAAATAATTTTTTGAATGTGGATATTTCCTAAATTTCCTAAATTTAAGTAATAATAATAAATATGATATACAGTAGACTTGATATGTCTGTTACAGGACAAATGAAGTGGAAATGGTACACCTAGAAAAAATTAAAGTGGTCAATTTATAGCTCACCTGAGGAGGATTTAAGGTAGGCAATTGTGGCACCCCTCGGATTTTGAAATGGACAGGCCTGCTTGTATTTTTTTAAAAAGTCATGGAATTCTGTTCAAATGGAACTTTTATTCTCTTCCATCTTATCTCCCACAAATTAACAATTTTATTGGATTTAATGAGACACATGCAAGCTATGTAAAAGCATACAACTTGGAATTCTATCATTTCTTATCTCTCTTTTGGGAAAAAAATAGAAGCCAAACACAAGGACCAGTCATTACAATGTTCAGGAGCAGTGTTCACGCTGACCCAAAATTGTCTGATACTATATTTTAAGCCATTCTCGATATTTTAGTACCAAACAGTGTTTTGGTGCCAAAATGTGAATGGGAGAGGAGATGTACTTCACTGTCTGATCCAAATAAACTGATCAAGTTTTAAAAATGAACTGGCAATTATTTCAAAAGTGAAAGGACAAATGTTCACAGACAAAAAAAAAACAAGAGGACCCAGGGGGCCTGAGGGCGCTCACCTGACATGGTAGTCTAAATATGAAACCAGGGACTTGACTTGAATAAGCTGCATACGCCCCTCCTAAGAAAAGCATATACCAACTAGATTAAGCGATTGTGCCCACATAATACACAGGATTTTCCTTCTATTTTCAGTTCCTGCACTTTTATGTCCCAAAATTGAGATAAACGCATAAAAAAAGATTTTTTTTATTTTTGTTCGGAAATTTTTTAAGTCCCAAAAAAAATATTTTCAGCCTAAATTTTTTTTTTGTCTTAAAATTGACCAAAATGCATAAAGAAAAAAAAAAAAAAATTCCGGATTTTGGTCCAAAAATTCCCACCCGGCCCCCAAATTTTCAGTTTGAAAAAAAAAAAACATTTTTTGTCTTAAAAGTGACCGATGCGCATAAAAAACAAAAAACAATTTTCCGGATTTTGGTCCAAAGTTTCCAAGTCTGGAACGGGACCCCAAATTTTCAGCCTAAATATGAACCCAGTGACTTGGCTTGAACAAACTTGAATCTCCCCCCCCCCCCCCCTCCAAGGATGCTGCATACCAAACATCAAAAGATTCTTATTGGTAGATCTGAAGAAGAGGATTTTTAAAGAAAAGTCCTCATACTGCACTAAGTTAAAATTCGGGCTCTCATAGGGAGCCCAAATGTGGACCCAGGAACTCAATTTGTACAAACTAGAATCTGACCTCCCTGGAGATGTTGTATACCAAATACGAAATGATTCTGACTGGTGGATCTGAAGAAGATTTTGAAAGAATAATCCTCATTTTGCACTAAGTTAAAATTTGGGCTCCCATAGGGAGCCTAATTTTGAACCCAAGGACTCAATTTGAACAAACTTGAATCTGACCCCTTTAGAGATGATGTATACCAAATAGGAAAGAATTCTGCCTGGTGGATCTGAAGAAGAAGATTTTTTTGAATTTTGGAAAGAAATTTGTGGGTGTTATCATCAGAGTTATGCCCCTTGTGGAGCCCCCTGTGGGTGCGGCAAGTTTATTTGTATAAGTTTGAATTGACATATGATAGGGAACATGCACACCAAATTTGGTTCAATTTGATCCAGTAGTTTGTGAGGAGTAGTCGATAATGTAAAGTTCACGACGGACGACGACGGACGGCAAGTGATAAGTTAAGCTCCCTTCGGTGAGCTAAAAACGTCAGAACTCAGAAAGATCAAATCATCGGTGGGTGAAAAGGGCAGTCACTCACCCCTTTACCTAGCGAATCAATGCATCCGCCCGCGTAATATACAATTTAAGCAGTCGAAAAAAATACATTTTAACAAAAATTTCAACAAAACCACATCATGTGACCCCTCATTGGAATGACTCAACAAGCTCATTCCAATGAGCGGTCACATGATGTGGTCTTATTGAAATTTTTAAACATTTTAAAAATCAATAATTAAGATAATAAATTTTGATATCGTCTGCGTTGGGTAAAGGGTTAAAGATTTATCTATATGTCACTGATTCAACAAGAGCTGGACTGTCATCCAGTGCATACCCCCACATGGTGTACCGCCTAGTGTGGGCATACCTATGACCAACAAATGTTATTTATAAATATTCTCGTACGGACTAACAGACGGATGCACAGATGAACGGACGGACGCAATCCAGTCTACCCATTGCCGCCCGCCCCTCCATTTTCTTAGAAAGTTTTCCACAATTTCCAAAAATTTCTAAGTCAAAAGGTATGGTAAATTGTTTGGTGTTTGGAAGTTTTATGCAATGAGGCAGAAACCTTTGTCATAGGCAAACTGCATGCCATATTTCACTGAAATCCGATAAACCCAATTCAGTATACTCCCCCCACCCCCCCCCCCCCCCATTTTCTTCAAAAGTTTTCAACAATTTCTAAGTCAAAAGGTAATCCGATAACCGATACCCGAGATACAGGCTGAACAGACAAATAAATTCTATTTCCCACAATGTTATTTATGAATATTCTCATACAGACTGACAGACAGATGCATAGATGGACGGACGCAATCCAGTCTACCCCCTGCCCCCCGCCCCTCCATTTTCTTCGAAAGTTTTCAACAATTTCCAAAAATTTCTAAGTCCAAAGGTATGGTAAATTGTTTGGTGTTTGGAAGTTTTATGCAATGAGGCAGAAGCCTTTGTCATAGGCAAACTACATGCCATATTTAAATGAAATCCGATAACCCCAATCCAGTATACTCTCCCCCCCCCCCCCCCCCCATTTTCTTCAAAAGTTTTCAACAATTTCTAAGTCAAAAGGTATGGTAAATTGTTTGGTGTCTGGAAGTTTTATGCAATGAGGCAGAAGCCTTTGCGATAGGCAAACTGCATATGTAATCCAGTATTCCCCCATTTTCTTTGAAAGTGGGGGTATAATTAATGGTCAAGTTGATTGCTGTCAGTATGTATACCTGTTGTTGCAATTAGATAATAACAGATCAATCCACTAATTACTGTTAATCCACAGAGCTTAGAGGGTCATGAGTATCCACAAATGGCTGTATATAATTAGACAAATACTTCATACCATCGTGAGTCACTTGCGATGGTATGAAGTATTGATCTAATTAAACACTGCCTTTTGTAAAGTTGATAACCTACAATGTCTTACCGAAGAAAAAAAACAATGCCTCCTTACCACTCCCTGACAATTAATGTTGAAAGTTTGACAAATCACTATTTCTACCACCTTTTTGACAAAAGAGGAAATAAAAATTTTTTTTTCTTTATTTTGCCATCAATTGTGCTCTTCACTGCCACAATGGCTTTCCTTTACAAGTGAAACTTTGTGGGTGACAAAATTTTAGCTGGTGAAGAATTTTGGTGTCACATCAAAATTTTTGGGGCAACTGGCAAAATTGGCACTCGATAGCGTGAACAATCTTTAGAAGTTAGGATACAAACCCTGCTGTAGAATTTAAAAGTCTTCATTTCTGCTGAATGATGGCCATTTAGTGGAATTACATTTCCCGATATTTTCTCTGGTAAGGTTAGTTTTATTTGAAAACTGGTTAAAGCATTACAGGCCTTACACAGAAAGAATTTACTTATTTATTGGTGTTTAATGACCCTTTTGATAGTAGGGGTCACCTATTGGCAGACAGTTTTACAGATGGAGGAAGCCGGATTACCCGGATAAAATCAACATGCAGCGACAAGCAATGGTCAGACTCCCCAAAGTACCAATTCTGCACAAGCAGGGTTAGCAATGGTTGAAGACAAGTGAACCATCTACGTGCAGTATGCATGCCTTAGAACACAGTGGAAACCGTGTGCCTACAATTGGGATAAAGTGTCTTGTCCATGGACACAACACAAGTTACCCCTGGTTCGGTTTGAAATTCAATGCCATAACAATCGAGCCACTGTCAAGCTCATTCCAATGAGCGATTACATGATATGGCTTTGCTGAAATATCAGGCCTGGCATTTTCAGGAGAGCGATATATTCGCTCGCCTACAGCTCGCCTTAAAAAAATTAAGGAGGGCGAAAACTAGCACTCCTGGCCTTAGAAAATAATAAATAGTATAACCGTCTATTCCTAAAACCCACATCTTTTCAGATCTGTGCTATTTTAGTGGTCTCTGTAAGACGGCCACACTGCCCCTCCCACATCCCCGGGCCTTGACAAGGCCCAGGGGTGTGGGAGGGGCAGTGTGACCATCTCTCGGAGACTACCTTGACAGCAGCATCAAATAAAATGCACAAAGCCAACTAGGCAGAATACATTAGTAATAAATCTTCATATTGCCACTTTTAGCTTTTGTGAGCTTCAGGAAAGCTAGTCGTTCACCTAGGCCATGCAAGGGAGGTGATTTTTAGCCCTCCTGCATTTTTAAGAATGCCAGGCCTGTGTACCAATAGTGTGTTAGCAATGTTAACCAGATCACAAGAAAATTATTTAAATTTGCCTATTGTGCTGAACTATGCCTTTAAACTATGTGCAGTGTTTTAACATCTGTATGATTACTTCTTGTATACTTTTAAAATATTTTTTTCTCTCTACTTTCAAGATAACCCCATCAAATAAAGTTTGTCGCGACATGCTAATCATTAAAGAGCGTGATTCCAGAATTGCACTTTGCCATTCAGAATCTGGGTCTGACAGTATTGTTGCCATTCACATGGGAACCCCAGGAAGCCAAGGAATGCCTGGCCTGAAATATTTTGAAATATTTGAAAAAATAATAATTAAAATAATAAATTTTGATATCATCTGTGTTGGGTAAAGGGTTAAGAGAATTATATCAAGGGTTTGTAAAAACCTGAAAATTTTATTTTCAAATTCAAAGATATTCAATACTTTTAGGGGAGAATCTGATCTCTATTTTTTCCAGATAAATGCTTGAGAAAAGCACTTAACTACTCACCACTAATTGATGATACTGGTCTTGTAACCATAGTAACTGATGTTGTTGATGTACCAGAATTACCTGCACTTACTACCACTACTGGGGTCCCTGATGTCGACAACTGTGAGGGTTTTGGTAAAATTTTACTGGCACCAGGTTGTAAATTCTGTGTGATAATTTTCATTCCTGTAAATACAGATAAATTGGGTACAAGAATAATAGTTTTGGCAGGGAGTAGAGATGGTGGCAATGTACCGTAAATACCATTTGGTACTGGTATCGAGCCAACACCAATTTACTGTACCGAGGTAATAATCTCAATGTACCAAAATTTTGGTACTGAAAAATATTTGTGACAACAGTTAAAAAATGAAAACATTTATAGTAATTTATATATTTTTTATACTTACCAATGACCCAGACTTAGCTGGTGCTAAATCTATATTATTCAGGGCCAAACACAAATTTTGCCCCCCCCCCCCCCCCCGCCCCCAATCCCCAAAATTTGCATCCAAATCAAAAAATTCAATGTCCTATATGGTCCTCCATACTTTTGTCCACTGCGCATGCGCAGTGTCAAGGAAGTACCAAAATTGGCATCAAATCCTCATTCTTACAACCAGTGCCTGGTAAATGTTATATGATCAGCAGGGAGGTATGAGTTCCCAACTCATGGGAGGGCCATCTCCATCTGGGTCATTGGTAAGTATAAAAAATATATAAATTACTATAAATTTTTTCATATTTTTATACTGTACCAATGACCCAGACTTAGCTGAATAGAAAAAGGCTGGAGGGCCTAGGACGTAAAGGAAAATCCAATAGGCTCAATTACATATATTGAATTATCCCCTCAAGGAGAAAAGGAGAAACAGGATTTACATATATCTTTCTTGTTTATACAAAATAAGAAAGACATATTACCAATCTGTAATTGAGCACAATAACATCAATGATCTCTATTAACATCCAGTATAACTCATTATACTAATTTCTTAAAGGAAAGCCAATAAATAAAGATAGTCCAGAGAATGAGACTCTTTATACTCTTTTAAAAGTGTCAGAGGATTGTATATTAACGCTTGTATGACACGTGACATATGCAAATGCTTCACACCGAGTTACACTTTAAAAATATTACATAACTGAGATAGACATTAGCTTTACACTTTAAAACCATCCCAGCACCGACTCGGAATTACTGACTCCAAAGGAGGTATTCCCTTGCTTTTCACTATAAAGCAGGTGATATAAGGGAACACCATCTCCCCCCCACCCTTCCCCTTGCTCTGGGTCAATCACCCCAGAACTAAGAGGCAGCAGGACAGAGTCACTGCTGGAACAGAAAGCCTGCATAACTATAATTGCAACGGTTTAGTGGACGACATTCTGAGCAACAGAAAACGGACCAAAACATCTAAGGTTGCCAGAAATAGACTCAATATTTCTAAGGTAAAACTTCGTGAATGTAGAAGGCCGAGACCAGTATGCAGCCTTCATCAGATCAGTAATAGCAATACTATTAGCATAAGCCCAAGATGTAGACAGCACTCTAACTTCATGCGCTGAAATCTTAAGCACAGACTGCTGAGTAGAAGATAATCTTTCATAAGCAGTACGAATAGTCAACTGAATCCAACTAGAAATAGAATGGACCATGATGTCCCTTCTATTTGGAAGCAGAGAGAGAAAGAAACATTTTCATCCCTTTCTGATAAACTCAGATCTACGTTTGTAAATACGCATAGCTCTAACTGGACACAGCAAAGGCCTATGGCCATCTGAGGACGGAAGAGCCTTAATAACAATAGGCTTAGGGTACTTATTAGAAGCCTGATTCTTAGCCCAAAATCCCACATTAGTAGCCAAAGTAATAGTATTACCAACACTACGATAGTGAGAATCATCAACAGATAGTGCATGAAGCTCACTAACTCTTCTAGCAGAAGAGAAGGCTAAGAGAACAGCTGTCTAATAAGATAAGTATTTGAAGTCTACCGTGTCAAGGGACTCAAATAGCACTTCTTTTAGCTTCGGAAGAACCCAAGCTAAATTCCACTTAGGAATTAACCTAAGGGTTCTAGGTCTATTTATCGAAAAGTTTTTAACTAACTTTGATAAAGAGACATTAGATCCAATTTGTAAGCTATCATGATGAGCAGAAGTATCCGATAGCATAGACCTATAACCTTTAATAGTTATTGGCTGCAGTATGATCTCGTCAAACAAGTAGACCAAACAATTAGCTATATCTGGAATGGAGGGATCATAGAAATCAATTGAATGATCCCTACACCAACGGAAGAAAACCTTCCACTTAGCAGCATAATTTAGCGAAGAGGAGGTCCTCCTACAGTTAGAAATTGCATCCAATGCTCGTCCTGTAAATTGCTTGCTGTGCAAGAAGGACCACACAACAGAAATACGTGAAGTTTGAGACCTTGCGGCTTGTGATGCAGTGTGCACGATTTCCCGAGAAAGAAGGTCCTCCCATGGAGGAAGCTTCCACGGAATGTCCCATAACAGACAACTGAGTAGATTTATCCATGGTCTCTGGAGTGACAGAGATGCTACCAACAGAATCTTGCAGTGAGATTGCTTGATTTTTAGCAATATCTGTTGAATCAACGGAGCTGGAGGATACGTGTATCCTCTCATTCTGTCCCAAGAGATCGAGAGAGCGTCTACTGCGAATGCTCGAGGATCTGGGCATGGTGACACATACGTCTGCAACTGATTGTTGAGATGCGTCGCAAACAAGTCTATCATTGGACGATCCCATTGGTAGCAGATCTGATTGAATACTTGCTTGTTGAGAGTTCATTCTGATAGCAACATATGACCTTTCCGAGAAAGGGAGTCCGCTAGAACGTTCAGACGTCCTGGAATATGACGGACCGACAGAAGAACCTGATGCTCTAGGACAAAGAGAAGGATTCTTTCCGTTAAGTTGAATAACGGAATGGAATGAGTGCCTCCCTGGTTCCGAATGTATGCTACTACTGTCGAATTGCCGGACAGTATTTGAACATGCGAATTCTGAATGATGTTCATCAGATGACGTAGCGCAAGCCAAAGTGACATCATCTCTTTGATGTTTATGTGCTTGTTCAGAAATTGTGGATCCCAAAGACCCTGGCACCTCAAATCTGTTGAGCTCAATGTAGCGCCCCCACCTGTTAGACTCGCATCCGTCAATCGTAAAACCAGATCCAGCAGTTGCAGTGGAACACCCTGAATTAACCACTGAATATCCTCTCAAGTCTGAATCTCTGAATCTCTTGTTTTACCTGGTTCGAGTGAAAAATATCTGGAATGGACGAGTGCATAGGCATCCCATCGGAATAAGGTCCGCGGCGGCTCTGCACAAACCTGTCAGTCGCATGAATTCTCTCGCTGTTACTACATCTGAGTGTAGACAAAAGCGAGCATAACAACTGACTAATTTCGCTCTGGGTAACGGCAGACGAACCAGATTGTTGTGTGTCTCGAAGCTCATTCTCAAGTGAATGAACGACTTGGACGGAACTAGATCCGACTTCTTTTCGTTTACTATGAAACCGAGACGTCGGAGCAATTGAAGCAGACTCTGAACATCGTTCTGAAGAGTTAATCTGTTGCCGTACCTCTGAAGAATGTCGTCCAAGTAAGCCGACATTACCGCAGACAAATGAGCTTGGAAATGAGTCATTACTGAGTTCATTATTTAAGTGAAGGCCCAGGGTGTTAGATTCAGTCCGAAGCACATTGCCCGGAACTGATAAACGACTCCTAGGACAGCGAAGCGAAGGTACTTTCTGAACGTCGGATGTACCATGACGTGAAAGTACGCATCTTTGAGATCTATGCTCGCAGCATAATCGTTCACTCGAATGGTCGCTCTCACCGATCGAATGGTCTCCATATAAAATTTTGGAGCCACCATCAGCTTGTTTATATTTATTTATTTATTTATTTACTGGTGTTTAAGGTCACATATTTATGCACAATGGCTAATCGTGACCGTGACAGTATCCAGAGAGAACCACCGAGCAACGGCGAGCAACTGTCAGCTCCCCAACATACTAACTCCACACAAGCAGGGTTAGCATTGGTTGAAGACAAGTGCTCCATCGACGTGCACGCCTTAGTACACAACACCACCGTGCCCCCATGCGGGCAAAGGAGATGAAGTGTCTTGCCCAAGGACACAACGCGGTTGCCGCAGGTGGGATTCGAACCAAGGACCTCTCGGCTTGCAGCCTGCACCTCTACCGACTGAGCCACCATGCTCCCATCAGCTTGTTTATCCAGCTTAAATCTATAACGAGCCGTCTGGTTTTGATACCAGGAACAGGTGACTGTAAAAACCGGGAGATTCCTGGTTTTCTACGACCTCTATTGCGTTCTTCTCCAGAAGAGATAGCACCTCTGATACAAGCAAATCTCTCTTCTGAAGGTTTGACGGAAGCTGAATCCATCGTGGACTTCGTGTTAACGGAGGTTTTTCTCTGAAGGACAGTTTTAGACCTTCCAAAATAATCTCCTGAACCCATCGGTCGTCCGTAATTGACAACCAATTGGTTAAGAATCTTGACAGCCTTCCGCTCACTGGAGCACAATAGAGGTTCTGACCTTCACCTCCTGGACCTCCGAGGCTTGCAGGAGGAGAAACTACGCCCGACCCGATCCGCACCTCGACCAGTCGACCTAGGGGCATCTGACCGGTTGTCTTGGCCAGCATTACGTCCCCTACCTGAGTTGCTACTCTGATGGTCTCTGGAGGAAGAACTAGAGGCTTTTTTAGATCCTCTATAGGATCCCTTGGACGTACTTGCCCCAGAAGTTCCTGACTTACTCCTCTCTGCTGAGTCCTGTTTTTTTTAAACAGACTTAAAGAGCAGAGTGTCTGAAGCTTTCTTAGTAATCTGATCGTAGATTAATGAAAGCTTACCATCAAAGAGAAGTTCTCCTGAAACCGGAGCGACTTGAAGAGAGTTTTTCACCTTAGAATCCACCCTAGTGGATGAAGCCAGGGCAGCATCACGTCTAACTCCAAATTTGCCACTGAAAGGGCGGAGTTATACATGGAAAATGCGATTGCCCTAGAAAGAACTCTCAAGGAAGTTTGAACATCCTGGAATTCTTTACCATCGAGACGTTGTGCTAACGCTCTGGTAAGGTGATCTGCATATGATAAGGCGTCTAAACTGGTTCTGTCAGACAAGACTGCTGTCTCCAACATACTGGAGAGAATCGACATAGACGCCGGCAATGACAACTCCAAGTTTTCTTCCTGGTTGTCTAAACGCAGAGAAACTCTCGGAACACCCTTTCCTACCATTTCAAATTTATTTCTACTGTTAATGAACGGCAGATGTAGTGCATTTTTCGATAAAAAACTGGATCTGCCAGTCTTAGAGGCTAGCCTAAAAATAGCATCATTCAGCAATTCAAACGTCCGTGAGAAATTGCTGGACTGGACCAGAAACTCAGGAACGACATCCTTAGTCTGGCCAAAAAAGTCTGTTTCCAGTGACGCTATCAGTCTCTTATCTGGTATCGCAGCTCTCTGGTCCGATGGAACAATGTCTGGAAGATGTTGCCGGATAAAATCTACAGCCACCTTATGTTGTTCCTGAAGGGAAAAATCCGGCTCCGCAGATTCCCTTTCACCGTCCGACTGGACCAGATGCAAATCTCGGTCATCCCTATCTGACACTGCAGGGGAACGTACCGACCCAGCTTCCTCAGACAGTTCCTGATCTGAAAGAGTTTCCGAAGGTTGCTGGGATGCTGCGATGAGTTGCGCTATCTGCGATAGCAAGTCCGTCATGAAGGCCTGTGGATCTGCGGTCTTACGTTGTTTAGCCGCTGGAAGCTCCTAGGATGGTTCCTCTTGCATAATTCTTTTATGCGTACATCCCGACTGGTAAGGCCTCGTGTCCTTGGTTACCGGATGGAGTGACCTGGTTGACGTGGAATCCTTTGTCGGCGAAGCAGGCTGGATATCTGAGGTCACGTAGCCAAGGTGCGGTCATGTGTGCCGGCGTGTGGAAGAGGAAGCCAATAGACTAGACAACGCTGGCTGCCTATGTGATGGAGCGTCCCGAGCAGGAGGAATGGACGTACGCTACGACTGACGAATGTTATGTACGACAACATCTGGCCACAGATGTTGTTGTAAGAGAGAGGGGCCTCTAACGCTCGCGGTCCGGGTAGACCTGAACGAGCTAGTTACCGGACTAACTGGCTTCCTCTGATCCATCCTCCGATCTGTCGTCGCTGGGTGTGCCTCATCCAAGATTATAGTGCTCGCAACACCCTTTCTCCTATGCTGGACCGCAACGGACGTACCCGGCATCACATCACCCACGTTAAGAGTGATAGATCTGCCGGGCGAGCTAGCTGGCGACAAGGTCGTCAATCCTACTGAGGATCTAGGCACTTGTCTGATTTCCTTGAGCACTTTTGCCGCTAGCTTTTCATTGGTTTGCGACGATGGCAGCACACTTCTGGAAGACATCACGGAAACATCACCCTGTTCTTGTTCCTCTGAAAAAGAGACTGAAAAACTAGAGTGACCCTGTGGCGAGAGGACCGGCATGGACCTCTCAGTGAGAGGCTCTCACCACTAACAATATACTGTGACACATGTCCCCAACGTTTGTCATCCCAACTGGAACACACTGAACAAGAATTAGTGCGAGTACAGTGACTACAGCAAATACACTGAGCATGAGAATCAGAGGAAGACTTCCTCGATTTACAATTTGAACAATATTCTTTCATAATTAAAAGATATATACAGCCGTAGTACTCGCACTAACCCTTGAATATACAAAGATACATAGTAATAATATAATCCATATCAAAAATTTCAAAAAATAATTCAAAAGAAAATTTTCGAAAAAATTTTTCTTGACATGAGCCCAAGTTCCCAAAAGAAGCCAGAGTGTGGACAAATTTTGTTAAAACATTTCTAAAAATTAATGTTACACTTACAGACAATATTAATGTATCTGACTATATAATAAACCTTACAGAAGACAAGGAATCGCTAAAAGAAGTAACCATTGTCAACGTAAACAAAAGTCAATAAGAACCGGAAAACAAGACTCCAGGCACTGAAAAACATGGCCCGAAATCAGTAACCAATTTAAAACACTATCCGATGTAAAACCGAATCTTCCACAGAAGCTGCTGCAATACATCGGATGGTAGATGCATGACCAAAACGCCTAAACACCCCTACGGTGAGGACGTAACCATGGGGATAACAGAATAAACATTCTGTAACTATGCTAAAAACTCCCAAGAAATTTCAATAAAAAAATTTAAAAAATTATACCATAAGCATGGGAGATTAGCAAGGGGGGTATCAGGGAAAAGGGAGAGAGGAAACACTTAACAAACAGTGGAGATTTCATAGCAAGAATGAAAACTTCAGGCCCATGCCCCGAAATTAAGGAACATGAAATAATTTTACATAAAAATGCCGCTCAGGATCACCGATCCAATGTCGAGTTGTGACAACAGTTCCTCGCACCAAGGCCAACACACCTATGAAGTTTCATGACTCTAGGTTGAACCACTATCAAGTTCTCATCCGGAAACCAATTGTTGCGATATACTATGTTCAAGGTCACTGTGACCTTGACCTTTGACCTGGTGAGTCCAACATCAATAGGGTTCTTCCTCGCACCAAGGCCAACACGCCTGTAAAGTTTCATGACTCTAGGTTGAACCACTATCAAGTTATCATCCGGAAACCAATTGTTGCGATATACTATGTTCAAGGTCACTGTGACCTTGACCTTTGACCTGGTGAGTCCAAGATCAATAGGGTTCTTCCTCGCACCAAGGCCAACACACCTATGAAGTTTCATGACTCTAGGTTGAACCACTATCAAGTTATCATCCGGAAACCAATTGTTGCGATATACTATGTTAAAGGTCACTGTGACCTTGACCTTTGATCTGGTGAGTTCAAGATCAATAGAGTTCTTCCTCGCACCAAGGCCAACCCACCTATGAAGTTTCATGAATGTAGGTTGAACTACTATCAAGTTATCATCCGGAAAGGAATTGTTGCGATTTACTATGTTCAAGGTCATGTTGACCTTGACCTTTGACGTAGCGAGTCCAAAATCAAAAGGGTTCTTCCCCTCACCAAGGCCAATCTACCTCTTGAAGTTTCATGAATGTGAGTTGAACCATTATCAAGTTATCATCCGGAAACCAATTGTTTAAGATTTACTATGTTCAAGGTCACTGTGACCTTGACCTTCGACGTAGCATGTCCAAAATCAATAGGGTTCTTCCTCCCCCCATGACCAACCTACGTATGAAGTTTAATGAATGTGAGTTGAACCACTATCAAGTTATCATCCGGAAACCAATTGTTTACGCCCGCCCGCCCGCCCGCCCACCCGCCCGCCCGCCCGCCCGCCCGCCATTCACCAAACTATAAGTCGAGTTTGACTTCGTCACAACTCGACTAAAAATTATAAGTTACAGCCCTGAACACATCCTTCCACTGTTCCTTCCTCTCATCCTCTTATTTCATCCTTGGATCCAGCATTTCCTTTGTGATTTTGTGTCTAGCATCATTTTAACTGAGATTATAAGCACAGATATAAGTGAGATGTTACTGATAGAGGGCCAAACAAAGAATGAGGATTTTGCGCCAATTTTGGTACTTCCTTGAAACTGCGCATGCGCAGTGGACAAAAGTATGGAGGACCATATAGGACATTGAATTTTTTGATTTGGATGCAAATTTTGGGGATGGGGGGGGGGGGGGGAGGGGGCAATTTGTGTTTGGCCCTGAATAATTTAGAGTTAGCACCAGCTAAGTCTGGGTCATTGGTACAGTATAAAAATACAAGAGGCCCCAAGGAGCCTTAATCGCTCACCGGCCAAAGTGGTTCAAAGAAGTATTTGGGGTCACATTCAGTTAGACATGGTTCATCAACACTACAAAGGAATGAAGTCATGAGAGACAAATTTTATGGAACTAGGGACATGGCTTGAACAAACTTGAATCTTACCCCCCTAAGGATGCATGCTTACCAAATATCAAAATCTGCTGAATCTGAAGAAGATTTTTTAAAAAAATTCCTCATTTTCAACTAAGTTATCATTCGGGCTCGCACAGTGAGCCCAAATATGAACCCAGGGACTTGGCTTGAACAAACTTGAACCTCACTCCCAAAGGATGCTGCATGCCAAATATCAAAACATTCTGACTGCTGGATCTCAAGAAGATTTTTAAAGAAAAATTCCTCATATTGACTAAGTTATAATTCGGGCTCCCACAGGGAGCCCAAATACAGACCCAGGAACTTGGCTTTAATAAACTTGAATCTCACCCCCCTAAGGATGCTACACACCACATATCAAAACATTCCGACTGCTGGATCTGAAGAACAAGACTTTTTAAGAAAATTCCTCATTTCGAACTAAGTTATAATTCAAGCTCCCACAGTGAGTCCAAAAATGGACCTAGGGACATGGCTTGAACAAATTTGAATCTCCCCCCCCCCCCCCCCCCTAAGGATGCTGCATACCAAATATCAAAACATTCTGACTGCTAGATCTGAAGAAGAACATTTTTAAAGAAAGTTAAAAAATTTATAGTAATTTATATATTTTTTATACTTACCAATGACCCAGACATAGCTGGTGCTAACTCTTAAAATATAGGGCCAAACACAAATTTTGCCCCCCAATCCCCAAAATTTGCATCTAAAACTAAAGAAAACATGTCCTGAAAGGCCCTCCACACTTCGCCCCTACTGCGCATGCGCAGTGTCAAGGACGTTCCGAAATTGGCGCCATTTATCATTCTAATAACCAGTGCCTGGTAAGCGCTATGTACTCAGCGGGGAGGCAAGAGTTCCCAACTCCTGGGAGGGCCATCCCCGTCTGGGTCATTGGTAAGTATAAAAAATATATAAATTACTATAAATTTTTTAACATTTTTATACTGTACCAATGACCCAGACATAGCTGAATAGTAAAAAGGCTGGAGGGCCAAGGACATAGAGCAAAATGGAATACGCTCAATAAAATAAAATAGAGTCATCCCCTGTAGGGGAAAGAAGTAATAGGCCTTACATGTATCTTTCTTATTTATGATAAATTAGAAAGATACAACACCTTCCAAAAATTGAGCTTCATACATCCATGTACTCTATTAATATCCAATAATCCTTATACTAATAATTTTTAAAGTAAGCCAAAAATAAAGTAAGTCTAGAGAATAGAGACTCTTATACTCCTAAAAGTGTGTGAGAATTGCATAATCATGTCCGTTGACATATGCAATATTCAAAAGCTATACTTTAAAAACTAAGACTTGAATGAATTTTATAAACTTAAACTTCTCACTAAACAACCATCCCAATAACAGCTCAGAATTACTAACTCCGGAGGAGGTATCCCCTTGTTTTCATAGTAAAAAACAAGTGACCCAAGGGAACACCCTCCCCCCCCCCTTTTTCTTGCCCTGGGTCAAATAGCCCAGAGCGAAGAGGGCAGCCGAACGGAGACACTGCCGAAACAGACAGCCTACCTAGCTATAGTAGCAACTGTTAAGTGAATGACATTCTGAGCAGTAGAGAATAGACCTAACAATAGAGGCCTCCAGAAATGGACTCGATATTTCTGAGATAAAATTCATGAATGGATGGCTGAGCGCAATGAGCAGCCTTCAAAAATCTATAATAGCAACACTATTAATGTAAGCCCAAGAAGTAGAAGAACTCTTACTTCATGAGCCGAAATCTTAAGCACAACTGCTAAGCCAATGATATACCATAAGCAGTACGCTAGTTAATAGAATCCATTAACAATAAAATGGAGCGTAACGTCCTTCTACTAGACATCAAAGACAGAAGAAGCTTACGCCCTTGTAATAAACAGATATCTGTTTATAAATACATAAACTGTACCCGGAAAGAGTAAAGGCCTATGCCCATACGAAGACGGAAGGACCTTAAAATAATAGGTTCCGGATAATAGGAGCCTAACTCTTATGCAACAATCCAACCTAAATAGTAACGGAAGTATTGATTCCGAAACTATGAAAGTGAAAATCATCCATCGATAGTGCATGAAACTCACTGACTCTACAGTAAAAGAGAAACCAACAGAATTACTGTCTAAAAGGTCAGAATTTGAAAACTACTGTTTCCAGAGGCTCAAATGATTACTTAGCTAAATAAGAACCGAAGTTAAAATCCGTATAGGAATTTAATCTAAAGATTCTAAGTCTATTTATCAAAAAGTTACTAACTGACTTAGATAAAGAGACAAAAGACTCAAATGTAAACTATCGTAGAGTGCATAGGTATGAGGTAACATAAACCTATAACCTAAATAACAACAGGCTGCAGTAGATCTTGTGAAACAAGTATACTAAAAAATAGCAAAGAGTAGTATGGAGGGATCAACCATATGAACATAATGATCCCTACACCACGACGGAAGAGCCTCCACTTTAGTCGCATAGAATAGTGAAGAAGAGGATCTCCTATAGTAAGAAATCGCGTCCAAAGCTCGTCCAGTACAGTGCTTACAATGCAATATGGACCACACAACGGAATACATGAAGGTTGCGACCTTGCTGGTTGTGATAAAGATGACACGATTTATCCAGTGAAAAAAGATCCTCACATAGAGGAAGATTTCACGTTAAGATCCACAGTAAACAAGAGAGTAAATTACTCATGATCTCTGTGAAGATAGAGATGCTATCAACAGAAATGTATTGTGGTTGTTTATCTTAGCAATACCTGCTAAAACAACAGCGCCGGAGGATACGCGTATCCTATCATTCCGTCCTATAGATCAATAGAGCGTTAACAGTATTAGCTCAGAGATCTGGACAAGCCAACACATACGTCTGCAATTGATTAGCAAGCTGTGTCATAAATAAAACATCATTGGGCGCTCCCATAGATAGCAAATCTGATTAAATACTTGTTTGTTGAGAGTCCATTCTGACAGCAACAAGCGACCCGTAAGAGAACGGGAGTGCGATAAAACAATCAGACGACCCAGAATATGACGGACCAAAACTGAACTTGGTGTAGTATAACCAACAGACGGATTCTTTCCATTAAATTGAATAACGGAAACGAAAGAGTGCCTCCCTGGTTCCGGAGATACGCCACTACTGTCGAATTAAAGGACAGGAATTTGGGCATGCGTTTCTGAATAATGTTCATGCAATGACATAAAGCAAGCCTAAAAAACATTATTCCGCGGAAGTTAAACTGATAGTTAAAAGACTGCGGAACCCAAAGACCCTGGCACTTCGAATCCGTAGGGATCAGTATATATCCCAATCTGTTTGACTGGCAACCATCATAACAGCCACACTCGGGTCCGGCAACTGCGGCGGCACTCTCTGAGTCAACCACCGAATGTTTGCCCCAGTCTGAATCTCTTGTAACACTAGATAGACAAGAGAATGTATAAATCAAGCAATTCATGGATTGCTGGAAAGTTGCCGTCGAAGAGAAGCTCCTCCGAGAACGAAGCGACTCTGAGAGAGTTCTTAACCTACTATCCACGCGTGGATGTAGCTAGGGCTGCATCACGTCTAACCAACTCCTATCAGCCACTGAAGGGCGGAGTTATACGTGAACAAACTACTGCCCTCAAAAGAAATTACATTGAGAATAATATCCCGTAAATCTTTTCTTGAAGACGTAATGATAACGCCTCAGTAAGGCGGATTACGTATAATAAAGCGTCTAAGTTAAGTCTACTATACATAATGTCGTTCCCAACATTGAAATTGGAAAAGACATAACGGCGAAAAGAATATATGCAGTCTTTAATCACACCGTCTAGACGCATATGAACTCTCGGTATGCCCTGCTCTGCCAAAATAAACTATATGTAAAAAAGATAAAATGGCAGAAATGAGCCACGCGGACAAGAAACTAAACTATCATGCTTAGTAGCAGGCTTGTATATATATATAAATATATAGCGTCGAAAAGTTAAAAAATTTATAGTAATTTATATATTTTTTATACTTACCAATGACCCAGACATAGCTGGTGCTAACTCTTAAAATATAGGGCCAAACACAAATTTTGCCCCCCAATCCCCAAAATTTGCATCTAAAACTAAAGAAAACATGTCCTGAAAGGCCCTCCACACCTCGCCCCCCACTGCGCATGCGCAGTGTCAAGGACGTTCCGAAATTGGCGCCATTTATCATTCTAATAACCAGTGCCTGGTAAGCGCTATGTACTCAGCGGGGAGGCAAGAGTTCCCAACTCCTGGGAGGGCCATCCCCGTCTGGGTCATTGGTAAGTATAAAAAATATATAAATTACTATAAATTTTTTAACATTTTTATACTGTACCAATGACCCAGACATAGCTGAATAGTAAAAAGGCTGGAGGGCCAAGGACATAGAGAAAAATGGAATACGCTCAATAAAATAAAATAGAGTCATCCCCTGTAGGGAAAAGAAGTAATAGGCCTTACATGTATCTTTCTTATTTATGATAAATTAGAAAGATACAACACCTTCCAAAAATTGAGCTTCATACATCCATGTACTCTATTAATATCCAATAATCCTTATACTAATAATTTTTAAAGTAAGCCAATAATAAAGTAAGTCTAGAGAATAGAGACTCTTATACTCCTGAAAGTGTGTGAGAATTGCATAATCATGTCCGTTGACATATGCAATATTCAAAAGCTATACTTTAAAAACTAAGACTTGAATGAATTTTATAAACTTAAACTTCTCACTAAACAACCATCCCAATAACAGCTCAGAATTACTAACTCCGGAGGAGGTATCCCCTTGTTTTCATAGTAAAAACAGGTGACCCAAGGGAACACCCTCCCCCCCCCCCCCTTTTTCTTGCCCTGGGTCAAATAGCCCAGAGCGAAGAGGGCAGCCGAACGGAGACACTGCCGAAACAGACAGCCTACCTAGCTATAGTAGCAACTGTTAAGAGAATGATATTCTGAGCAGTAGATAATAGACCTAACAATAGAGGCCTCCAGAAATGGACTCGATATTTCTGAGATAAAATTCATGAATGGATGGCTGAGCGCAATGAGCAGCCTTCAAAAATCTATAATAGCAACACTATTAATGTAAGCCCAAGAAGTAGAAGAACTCTTACTTCATGAGCCGAAATCTTAAGCACAACTGCTAAGCCAATGATATACCATAAGCAGTACGCTAGTTAATAGAATCCATTAAAAATAAAATGGAGCGTAACGTCCTTCTACTAGACATCAAAGACAGAAGAAGCTTACGCCCTTGTAATAAACAGATATCTGTTTATAAATACATAAACTGTACCCGGAAAGAGTAAAAGGCCTATGCCCATACGAAGACGGAAGGACCTTAAAATAATAGGTTCCGGAAATAGGAGCCTAACTCTTATGCAACAATCCAACCTAAATAGTAACGGAAGTATTGATTCCGAAACTATGAAAGTGAAAATCATCCATCGATAGTGCATGAAACTCACTGACTCTACAGTAAAAGAGAAACCAACAGAATTACTGTCTAAAAGGTCAGAATTTGAAAACTACTGTTTCCAGAGGCTCAAATGATTACATAGCTAAATAAGAACCGAAGTTAAAATCCGTATAGGAATTTAATCTAAAGATTCTAAGTCTGTTTATCAAAAAGTTACTAACTGACTTAGATAAAGAGACAAAAGACTCAATTGTAAACTATCGTAGAGTGCATAGGTATGAGGTAACATAAACCTATAACCTAAATAACAACAGGCTGCAGTAGATCTTGTGAAACAAGTATACTAAAAACTAGCAATGCGTAGTATGGAGGGATCAACCATATGAACATAATGATCCCTACACCACGACGGAAGAGCCTCCACTTTAGTCGCATAGAATAGCGAAGAAGAGGATCTCCTATAGTAAGAAATCGCGTCCAAAGCTCGTCCAGTACAGTGCTTACAATGCAATACGGACCACACAACGGAATACATGAAGGTTGCGACCTTGCTGGTTGTGATAAAGATGACACGATTTACCCAGTGAAAAAGATCCTCACATAGAGGAAGATTTCACGTTAAGATCCACAGTAGACAAGAGAGTAAATTACTCATGATCTCTGTGAAGATAGAGATGCTATCAACAGAAATGTATTGTGGTTGTTTATCTTAGCAATACCTGCTTAAACAACAGCGCCGGAGGATACGCGTATCCTATCATTCCGTCCTATAGATCAATAGAGCGTTAACAGTATTAGCTCAGAGATCTGAACAAGCCAACACATACGTCTGCAATTGATTAGCAAGCTGTGTCATAAATAAAACATCATTGGGCGCTCCCATAGATAGCAAATCTGATTAAATACTTGTTTGTTGAGAGTCCATTCTGACAGCAACAAGCGACCCGTAAGAGAACGGGAGTGCGATAAAACAATCAGACGACCCAGAATATGACGGACCAAAACTGAACTTGGTGTACTATAACCAACAGACGGATTCTTTCCATTAAATTGAATAACGGAAACGAAAGAGTGCCTCCCTGGTTCCGGAGATACGCCACTACTGTCGAATTAAAGGACAGGAATTTGGGCATGCGTTTCTGAATAATGTTCATGCAATGACATAAAGCAAGCCTGAAAAACATTATTCCGCGGAAGTTAAACTGATAGCTAAAAGACTGCGGAACCCAAAGACCCTGGCACTTCGAATCCGTAGGGATCAGAATATCCCAATCTGTTTGACTGGCAACCGTCATAACAGCCACACTAGGGTCCGGCAACTGCGGCGGCACTCTCTGAGTCAACCACCGAATGTTTGCCCCAGTCTGAATCTCTTGTAACACTAGATAGACAAGAGAATGTATAAATCAAGCAATTCATGGATTGCCGGAAAGTTGCCGTCGAAGAGAAGCTCCTCCGAGAACGAAGCGACTCTGAGAGAGTTCTTAACCTACTATCCACGCGTGGATGTAGCTAGGGCTGCATCACGTCTAACCAACTCCAATCAGCCACTGAAGGGCGGAGTTATACGTGAACAAACTACTGCCCTCAAAAGAAATTACATTGAGAATAATATCCCGTAAATCTTTTCTTGAAGACGTAATGATAGCGCCTCAGTAAGGCGGATTACGTATAATAAAGCGTCTAAGTTAAGTCTACTATACATAATGTCGTTCCCAACATTGAAATTGGAAAAGACATAAACGGCGAAAAAGAATATATGCAGTCTTTAATCACACCGTCTAGACGCATATGAACTCTCGGTATGCCCTGCTCTGCCAAAATAAACTATATGTAAAAAAGATAAAATGGCAGAAATGAGCCACGCGGACAAGAAACTAAACTATCATGCTTAGTAGCAGGCTTGTATATATATATATAATATATAGCGTCGAAAAATAAAACACATGTTGTAATGACAATATTGGACTGCGTCGGTAAGTCAGGGACAAAGTCCCTGTACCGATCGAAAAATCCGAGTCCAATGACGCTATAAGTCTCTTATCCAAGATCGCAGCAATGAAGTCCGAACAATAATCACTGGAAGAAATGCCAGAAGATATGAAAGGCATCTTCCGATACTACTAAAGGGAAAACTCGAAATCTTTCGAATCCCTTTCGCCATCCTGTCGGACCCTATAAAGCGTTCGGTCGTCCGTAGCTTGATGCAACCGCGGACCGCACCGACCCAGCGCCGTCGGATAATTCCTGATTCGACCGAGAAACCGTCAATTGCTGGGATGCTGCGAAACAACTGTGCTAACTCGGATAGCACGTCCGTCACTGAGGCCTGAGGAGCAGCGGTCTTACGATGCATTGCCGCAGGAAGCTCCGAGATCGTTACCCCGTGCATACTTCTAATATGCGAGCGAACGGAGTGTATAGGCCTCGTGTCCTTTGGCTACCGGATGGCGCGACCTATTCGCTGTGGAATCACTGAATGCCGAAACTGATCGGATACTCGAGGTCACGTAGCCAATGTGCGGTCGTGTGCCCTGCTGTGAGGATGAGGAAGCATTAAAGACAGTCTCTCGGACTGTCAATATAACGGAGCGTCCCGAGCAACGGACATATGCTCCGAATGTAAAATATCTGAACCACAACATGCGGTCCCCTATGTTGTTGGCTTCCTCCGATCCGTCCTCAATCTGCCGTCACTGGGTGAGTACTAAAGTAATTAAAGTGCTCGCATCACCCAAATCTCCTTCCTAGACCGCAACGGACGAACCCGGCAGCCGAACCATTCGATGAATGTACGCTACACCGGGTGAGCTAGCGAATGTCACTCCGTAAGCGATAGACATATTCCATGAGCACTTATTGCCGCTAACTCTTCATTAACTATGACGACAGAGGCACACTTTTGAAGACATCTCCATAACTCTTCGAACAAGAAACCAGAAATGCTTGGATAGCAAGCATAAAATAATAATATATATAGCGTCGTTCAATAATTCGAAAGTTTGTGTGACATTATTGGACTATGTCGGAACTGAGGGACGATGTCCCTGAACCGAACCAAAAATTTCTAAGTCCACCGACGCTATCAGTTTCTTATCCGGCATCGCAGCATATGTTGTTCCGAAAGGGAAAGCTTGAAATCCACCGAATCCCTTTCGGTATCCCGTCGGACCGGATGAAACTTTCGGACGTCCGTACCCGCTTCCGCAGAGCGTCCCGACCCAGCATCGTCGGATAAAATATATGCGACAGATTCAGTTGATGCTGGGATGCTGCGATAAACTGTGCTATTAAGGAAAGCATGTCCGTTCCCGAGGCCTGTGCAGTAGCGGACTTACGATGCATTGCCGCTGGAAGCTCCGTGTACGTTGACTCCCGCACACTTCCTATGCGAACGTCCGGAGTCTGCAGGCCTCGAGTCCCCGGCTACCGACCCAGCGCTGTCGGATAATTCTCGATCCGACACCGTTTCTGTCGGCTGCTGGGATGCTGCGATAAGCTGTGCTATGTGCACAAGAATGTCCGGCGTCGAGACCTGCGGAGGCGCAGTCTATCGGTGCTTCGCCGAGGGCAGCTCCGCATCAGATGGCTCCCGCATACTTCCTATGCGAACGTCCGGAGTCCATCGGTCTCGAATCCCTGGCTGCCAGATGGTGTGACCTGGTCGCCGAAGAATCCTTGATCGGCGAAGCTGGTAATATATCGGCGGTCACGCAGCCAAGGTGCGGTTGTGTGCGCTGACGAGAAGAGGAAGCCTTAGCAGTCTCAGCGGACTGCCTATACAACGGAGCGTCCCGAGCGACGGACGTATGCTCCGCTAACGACACATTTGTACCACAACATCTGGGGCCAGATGTTGTTGAACGAGAGAGGGGCCTCTCTCGCTTGCCGTCCGGATGGACCGGAACGAGCTATGAACCGGACTAAAAGGCTTCCTCCGTTCTCCCTCCGATCCGCCGTCACTGGGTGTGCATTAAGTTAATTTTATAGTGCTCGCATCACCCCAAAATTCCTTCTAGACCGCAACGGACGAACCCGGCTGCCGAACCATTCGGTGAATGGACGCTACACCGGGCGAGCTAGCGGACGTCAAAGGCCGTCGAACCTACTAGGGTCCTCTTAGGCAATTGGCGTATTACATGAGCACTTTTCCGCTAGCCCTTCATTAATTGTGACGACGGAGGCACACTGTTGGAAGACATCACAGATACATCACCCTAATCTTGATCGTCTGAAATAGAAATTGATAAAGTAGAGTGACCCTGCGGGGAAAGGACCGGAGTGTCCAAATCCCCAACAACATACCGTGACATACGCTTCCCATATTGTCATCGAAATCATACGATACAGAACAGGAGTTAATGCGAGTACACTGACCACATATAGAATGATAATAAGGTCAGAGGAAGACTTCCTCTTAAAACAATTGATCAATATCCTTTCAATGTGAAAAGAAAACAAGTCCTGGTACTCGCACTAACCCCTGGCAATCAAAATACATAATAATAATATGATCCATTAATATAGAAAAAATAATTGAAATCAAAATATTTTGAAAAAATATTTTTTCAGAACAGCCCAAGTTTCTGAAAAGTAACGTTGAGCCCCAATGGATCCCAAGCCTAAGTGTGGACAAAAATTTTAAAAATATTTTAAACAATTTATTCAACACTTACGAACAATAATAATGTATCTAGTTATGATTAAAATAACATAAAGATATTATTATTTAGAAATCCCCCCCTCACACAGAGGGCTGTTGCAAATATAAACAATGAGTGTAAAAACACTAAAATAAGACTCCAGGCACCCAGGCCCGAAATCAGTTACCAAAAATACCCCATCTGATGCAAAACAGAGACTTCCAGGGAAGAAACTGCAGAACATCAGATGGTAGATGCAGAACACAACGCCTAACCACCCGTAGGTGAAGACGTAAACATGGGGAAAGAACAGAATTCATTCTGTTATTAAGCTAAAACTCCCAAGAAATTTTAGTAATAATAATTACAGAAACTATGCCAAAAGCATGGGAGAATAGCAAGGGGGAATTAAAGGACAGGGAGAGAGGAAAAACACTTGAAAAAACAGTGTAACTAAATAATCAGAATGACAACAAAATGGCTGCTGCCTTGAAAATAGGTAACTTAACATAATTTCATTAAAAAATTTTAAGTTACAGCCCTGATAATATTCTGTCACACATTCTTTTCCTCTCCTCCTTTTCTATCCTCCTTAGAATCACCATTTCACTAATATTTATGTGTCTGGCATCATTTAAACTGAGATTTAAAAGCACAAAGATCAGTCAGATGTTAACTGATGAAGGGCCAAACTTAGAATGATAAATGGCGCCAATTTCGGAACGTCCTTGACACTGCGCATGCGCAGTGGGGGCGAGGTGTGGAGGGCCTTTCAGGACATGTTTTCTTTAGTTTTAGATGCAAATTTTGGGGATTGGGGGGCAAAATTTGTGTTTGGCCCTATATTTTAAGAGTTAGCACCAGCTATGTCTGGGTCATTGGTACAGTATAAAAATATAAAACACATGTTGTAATGACAATATTGGACTGCGTCGGTAAGTCAGGGACAAAGTCCCTGTACCGATCGAAAAATCCGAGTCCAATGACGCTATAAGTCTCTTATCCAAGATCGCAGCAATGAAGTCCGAAAAATAATCACTGGAAGAAATGCCAGAAGATATGAAAGGCATCTTCCGATACTACTAAAGGGAAAACTCGAAGTCTTTCGAATCCCTTTCGCCATCCTGTCGGACCCTATAAAGCGTTCGGTCATCCGTAGCTTGATGCAACCGCGGACCGTACCGACCCAGCGCCGTCGGATAATTCCTGATTCGACCGAGAAACCGTCAATTGCTGGGATGCTGCGAAACAACTGTGCTAACTCGGATAGCACGTCCGTCACTGAGGCCTGAGGAGCAGCGGTCTTACGATGCATTGCCGCAGGAAGCTCCGAGATCGTTACCCCGTACATACTTCCAATATGCGAGCGAACGGAGTGTATAAGCCTCGTGTCCCTTGGCTACCGGATGGCGCGACCTATTCGCTGTGGAATCACTGAATGCCGAAACTGATCGGATACTCGAGGTCACGTAGCCAATGTGCGGTCGTGTGCCCTGCTGTGAGGATGAGGAAGCATTAAAGACAGTCTCTCGGACTGTCAATATAACGGAGCGTCCCGAGCAACGGACATATGCTCCGAATGTAAAATATCTGAACCACAACATGCGGTCCCCTATGTTGTTGGCTTCCTCCGATCTGTCCTCAATCTGCCGTCACTGGGTGAGTACTAAAGTAATTAAAGTGCTCGCATCACCCAAATCTCCTTCCTAGACCGCAACGGACGAACCCGGCAGCCGAACCATTCGATGAATGTACGCTACACCGGGTGAGCTAGCGAATGTCACTCCGTAAGCGATAGACATAATCCATGAGCACTTATTGACGCTAACTCTTCATTAACTATGACAACAGAGGCACACTTTTGAAAGACATCTCCATAACTCTTCGAACAAGAAACCAGAAATGCTTGGATAGCAAGCATAAAATAATAATATATATAGCGTCGTTCAATAATTCGAAAGTTTGTGTGACATTATTGGACTATGTCGGAACTGAGGGACGATGTCCCTGAACCGAACCAAAAATTTCTAAGTCCACCGACGCTATCAGTTTCTTATCCGGCATCGCAGCATATGTTGTTCCGAAAGGGAAAGCTTGAAATCCACCGAATCCCTTTCGGTATCCCATCGGACCGGATGAAACTTTCGGACATCCGTACCCGCTTCCGCGGAGCGTCCCGACCCAGCATCGTCGGATAAAATAAATGCGACAGATTCAGTTGATGCTGGGATGCTGCGATAAACTGTGCTATTAAGGAAAGCACATCCGTTCCCGAGGCCTGTGCAGTAGCGGACTTACGATGCATTGCCGCTGGAAGCTCCGTGTACGTTGACTCCCGCACACTTTCTATGCGAACGTCCGGAGTCTGCAGGCCTCGAGTCCCCGGCTACCAACCCAGCGCTGTCGGATAATTCTCGATCCGACACCGTTTCTGTCGGCTGCTGGGATGCTGCGATAAGCTGTGCTATGTGCACAAGAATGTCCGGCGTCGAGACCTGCGGAGACGCAGTCTATCGCTGCTTCGCCGAGGGCAGCTCCGCATCAGATGGCTCCCGCATACTTTTCCTATGCGAACGTCCGGAGTCCATCGGTCTCGAATCCCTGGCTGCCGGATGGTGTGACCTGGTCGCCGAAGAATCCTTGATCGGCGAAGCTGGTAATATATCGGCGGTCACGCAGCCAAGGTGCGGTCGTGTGCGCTGACGAGAAGAGGAAGCCTTAGCAGTCTCAGCGGACTGCCTATACAACGGAGCGTCCCGAGCGACGGACGTATGCTCCGCTAACTACACATTTGTACCACAACATCTGGGGCCAGATGTTGTTGAACGAGAGAGGGGCCTCTCTCGCTTGCCGTCCGGATGGACCGGAACGAGCTATGAACCGGACTAAAAGGCTTCCTCCGTTCTCCCTCCGATCCGCCGTCACTGGGTGTGCATTAAGTTAATTTTATAGTGCTCGCATCACCCCAAAATTCCTTCTAGACCGCAACGGACGAACCCGGCTGCCGAACCATTCGGTGAATGGACGCTACACCGGGCGAGCTAGCGGACGTCAAAGGCCGTCGAACCTACTAGGGTCCTCTTAGGCAATTGGCGTATTACATGAGCACTTTTCCGCTAGCCCTTCATTAATTGTGACGACGGAGGCACACTGTTGGAAGACATCACAGATACATCACCCTAATCTTGATCGTCTGAAATAGAAATTGATAAAGTAGAGTGACCCTGCGGGGAAAGGACCGGAGTGTCCAAATCCCCAACAACATACCGTGACATACGCTTCCCATATTGTCATCGAAATCATACGATACAGAACAGGAGTTAATGCGAGTACACTGACCACATATAGAATGATAATAAGGTCAGAGGAAGACTTCCTCTTAAAGCAATTGATCAATATCCTTTCAATGTGAAAAGAAAACAAGTCCTGGTACTCGCACTAACCCCTGGCAATCAAAATACATAATAATAATATGATCCATTAATATAGAAAAAATAATTGAAATCAAAATATTTTGAAAAAATATTTTTTCAGAACAGCCCAAGTTTCTGAAAAGTAACGTTGAGCCCCAATGGATCCCAAGCCTAAGTGTGGACAAAAATTTTAAAAATATTTTAAACAATTTTTTCAACACTTACGAACAATAATAATGTATCTAGTTATGATTAAAATAACATAAAGATATTATTATTTAGAAATCCCCCCCTCACACAGAGGGCTGTTGTAAATGTAAACAATGAGTGTAAAAACACTAAAATAAGACTCCAGGCACCCAGGCCCGAAATCAGTTACCAAAAATACACCATCTGATGCAAAACAGAGACTTCCAGGGAAGAAACTGCAGAACATCAGATGGTAGATGCAGAACACAACGCCTAACCACCCGTAGGTGAAGACGTAAACATGGGGAAAGAACAGAATTCATTCTGTTATACAGCTAAAACTCCCAAGAAATTTTAGTAATAATAATTACAGAAACTATGCCAAAAGCATGGGAGAATAGCAAGGGGGAACTTAAAGGACAGGGAGAGAGGAAAAACACTTGAAAAAACAGTGTAACTAAATAATCAGAATGACAACAAAATGGCTGCTGCCTTGAAAATAGGTAACTTAACATAATTTCATTAAAAAATTTTAAGTTACAGCCCTGATAATATTCTGTCACACATTCTTTTCCTCTCCTCCTTTTCTATCCTCCTTAGAATCACCATTTCACTAATATTTATGTGTCTGGCATCATTTAAACTGAGATTTAAAAGCACAAAGATCAGTCAGATGTTAACTGATGAAGGGCCAAACTTAGAATGATAAATGGCGCCAATTTCGGAACGTCCTTGACACTGCGCATGCGCAGTAGGGGCGAAGTGTGGAGGGCCTTTCAGGACATGTTTTCTTTAGTTTTAGATGCAAATTTTGGGGATTGGGGGGCAAAATTTGTGTTTGGCCCTATATTTTAAGAGTTAGCACCAGCTATGTCTGGGTCATTGGTACAGTATAAAAATATTCCTCATTTTGAACTAAGTTGTCATTCGGGCTCCCACAGTGAGCCCAATTATGGATCTAGGGACATGGCTTGAACAAAGTTGAATCTCACCCCCCTAAGGATGCTGCATACCAAATATCAAAACATTCCGACTGCTGGATCTGAAGAAGAAGATTTTTAAAGAAAATTCCTCATTTTGAACTAAGTTATAATTTGGGCTACCACAGTGAGCCCAAATATGAACCCAGGGACTTGGCTTGAACAAACTTGAATCTTACTTCCCAAAGCATGCTGCATATCCAATATCAAAATGCACTAAGTTCAAATTTGGGCTCCTATACTGAGCCCAAATATGAACCCAGGGGGCCGATTTGAACAAAGTTGAATCAGATCTACCCCACAATGTTGCATACCAAATATCAAAAGATTCTGCCTGCTGGATCTGGAGAAGAAGATTTTTTAAGAAATTTGCCAGAAATGCACCAAGTTCGAATTCAGGCTTCTATACTGAGCCCAAATGTGAATCCAGGGAGCCGATTTGAACAAACTTGGATCAGATCCACCCCACAATGTTGCATATCAAATATCAAAAGATTCTGACTGCTGGATCTGGAGAAGAAGATTTTTTAAGAAATTTGCCTGAAATGCACTAAGTTCGAATTTGGGCTTCTATAGTGAGCCCAAATATGAATCCAAGGGGCCGATTTGAATAAACTTGAATCAGATCCACCCCATAATGCTGTATACCAAATATCGAATGATTCTGCCCACTTGTGTGGAAGAAGATTTTTTAGTAATTTCTCTAATATACATAGGGTGCTATTGGCGTTATGCCTCCTATGGAGCCCCAAGTGGGCATGTCCATTTCATTTGAACAAACTTGAATTGACATATGGTAATGAACATCCATACAAAGTTTTGAGCAAATCGACCTAGCGGTTTCAGAGGAGAAGTAGTTTGAAAAATGTTCACGACGCCAGGCGGACGACGACGACGGACGAGGACGGACGGCAAGTGGTAAGTTTAACTCCCTTCGGTGAGCTAAAAAAAAAACCCCTAAATCTCAGATCAATGTTCTTGCAGTTTTTTTAAAGCAGATAATTTAACTATCTTCAGCTGTCTATTTATACAGAATACTACAACAGTCAATTGATCTGTGTTATTGTATTCCATTGAGATGAGATCGGACAGAAAAAATGAGATGGCGCAGGCATCGAGTTTGATCTGGCCGATCTCATCTCATCAACGAAACAGAATACAACAAAACAGATCAATTGACTGTTATAGTAATTTGTTTATTATATGACAATTCGTATTTTAAACTGATTACAACACCTGAAAACTCAAATACAACAAGAATTATATTAGCCAAATAACCATTAACAATTTATGAAATTGGGGAATCTCAAGTGCGTAGTAATATCGAACATTTGTTTCGAACATGAAACTTGAAAGTCAAAACCATGGAGGAAAGACTTGAATTTCAATCGGAATCGCTTTCGATAACACAGATTCTCCTACGTTTTGTTGGATTTGCATCTTGAAAATAGTTGTTAATTGTTATTTTGCAATTATTCAGCATGGCATTTTCAAATAGACCTCGACTGGAATGTTTGTCAACGGAGTTTAATGAGGAGACACTCGTGTTTGTGTTCTGTGCTTCAGGCTTGGCAATTTCAGGAGAGCGATTTTTTAGCTCTCCTTACTGCCCTCATGAAAGAATTAAGGAGAGCGAAAAATTGCCCTCCTAAATATTTTGGTCTGGGATGATTGCGATTACATGTATTATGGTCACATTAAACTTTTGTTGTAAAGCAAAAATGTAATTTAACTTTGAAGTCACATAACATCACGTAATTTCATTTTGAAAGTGGTTTTGTGGTAAAAGGTAATGGCTGCATCCTTACCCAAACACAGTTGCAATCATTTGAAGCAAAATGGGCCACAGCAATATTTTTTTCTGTCAGTTTCAAGTTCAACAACTGACATCACAGTTTGAGGGGTAATTATTCAAGGAATATTGACACTATAATATACTACCATTACTACTATCCTGTCACTTGAAGCACTTGCACCAGGATGTGGCTGTAGATTCAAGCAGACCTGTGTCCAAGAAAGTCATACGCCTACCACTACCACCTTCAACCCCCCTTGGGGGGTTGAAGGTGGTAGTGGTAGGCGTATGACTTTCTAGGACAACAGGTCTGGGTACACACACAGGTCTTGTCAAGTGTGTGTTCGGTTGTTGAGTGAGACATCTAGATGTCCAAGAGATTTCGCTTTACCTTAGTAAAGTTAATAAAATCACTGATGTAGTCTGTTGGTTTCAGTTTCAAGGAGTTTGTTCAACTGGATACTTAAAATGCTGTGTAAAGCTAATTGCTCTCCTAAGCTGATTGAGGAGAGCGATTTTTTGCCCTCCTGCATTTTTCAAAATGCCAGGCCTGGTGCTTATGTTCTATATTTATTTATACATCAAAGGGAGAAATAGTCCATTCACGTGCGCCTCGTTTGAGACAGGCATGATAATGATCTGGAAAACTTGACTCTTGTTTTCTGGAGAGCTGGATTTGAGGGGCACACTACAGTAGTATTGAGGGGCTCTTTGTGGTAGTCATATGATAAAAAATGTTTACCAATTTCCATTTTGAGGGGCAATGTAGTATTCGATATATTGTTGTATTTGTGGTAGTCATATAATAAATAGAGGATATGGAATGAGTGTTTTTCTCATATAATATTTATGAAACGAGTCTAAGAATTTTCCGTTTTGGCGAGCCTCTGGCGAGCCCAAATAGAAAATTCGGACGAGTTTCATGAATATTATATGAGAAAAACACTCATTTCATATTCTATTTATCATATGACACACACACAAATTAGCCACTTAGTATGACTTTTTAACCCATCTCCTAACTCGAGTTGCAGACGGCACTTGGAAAAAACATCCTCGTATAACTAAACATTTTTCATTTTTTGCTTCCAAAACATAGGTTATGACCCCTCATTGGAACGTGCCCGTCGAGCTCGTTCCAATGAGGGGTCATAACCTATGTTTTGGAAGCAAAAAGTGAAAATATAAAAAAAAATGAATGGCATTTTTCTTGTAGGTAAAAGATTAATACAATATAACCCATCCTAAATAGGACAGATAACATAATTCTCCCTACTGAAATTATGCAAATGTGACCCAGTTGTATTTTGTTTAGCCAATCAAATTGTCAAGTTTTGAAATTGACCAATGAAAGCTCCCAACTCTAATTATGCAAATTATGAAAATGTGGCCCAGTTGTATTTTGTTCAGCCAATCAAATGGATGGAAGGCTTTATTTATCACTGATTAATATGAAAACAAAATATCAAATGTTTTAAAGTAAACAAAACGGACGAGTCATATGATAAAGTAACTTACCACCTTCTTGTTTGATCTGTATGGTAGGCTTAGTTGTCTGTTTAATCTGAACATTCTGTACTGACTGTGGGGTAGGATGAACTGGATGAGGACCAACAGGAATAACAACTCCAGGTTTCTGACCAGGCTATTAAAAGAAGAATGAAAGTGTCAATGACACTGTAGCTCAACTTGTCAAGACATGTACATGTATAGTATGTGACACAGCAATGACAAACATCTAGGTAATGACCTGATAACAAAGGTACATATAAAGTATTGTAACGGTCTGTACATAAATACTGGCCATAGCCTGTAACAAATGTATAGGTAAAGTATTGTAAAGGTGGGTGACAGTTAGATGCTAATCTTGAATTTTGGACCGCACCCAGAAACACTCGTTCTCGTCCCAAGGTGATAACAAAGGTACCCAAGAAGTTTTGTGAAGATCGGTTCATAAATACAGCCTCTAGCCCGAGCCGTATTGACATGTGCACTTACAGTGTATAAGCAGCACTAAATAAATCAAAATTCATCTAATTTGCATAATTTCTGCACGAGAAAAAAACCCGTATTATATGTGATGCATTCCATGTTACTAAACATTCATACAAAAATTTATTCAAATCAGAACTTTTATACAGAAGTTCTGTACAAAAGACTGATTGCACTAATGTTGGTACAAAATGGCTGCTGGTGGCCATCTTGAATTTTGGACCACACCCAAAAACACTTGTTCTCATCCCACGGTGATAACAAAGGTACCCAAGAAGTTTCGTAAAGATCGGTTCATAAAAACGGTCTCAAGCCTGAGCCGTATAGAAGTTGTGTACAAAACACTGATTAGACCTAATTTCGGTACAAAATGGCCATTGGCAGCCATCTTGATTTTGGACCGCACCCAGAAACACTCGATCTTGTCCCAAGGTGATAACAAAGGTACCCAAGACGTTTCGTGAAGATCGATTCATAAATATTGGTATTTGCACTTACAGTTCTGAAAGTAACACTAAATACATCAAAGTTAGTCTAATTTGCATAATATACGCACGAGAAAACACCTGTATTATATGTGATGTATCCCATGGTACTAAACATTCATACAAAAAATTATTCAAATCAGCGTTTTCATATGGAAGTTCTGCGCAAAAATCTGATTGCACCTAATTTTGTACAAAATGACTGTCAGCGGCCAACTTGAATTTCGGATCGGACCCCAAAACACTCGTTCTCATCCCACGGTCATAACAAAGGTACCCAAGAAGTTTCGTAAAGATCGGTTCATAAATACGCCCTCTAGCCCGAGCCGCATTGAATTGTTGACGGACAGACGACTGGCCATGGCATAAGCTCAAATTTGGCTTCGGCAAAGTTGAGCTAAAAATGAAAGTGTCAATGACACTGTAGCTCAACTTGTGTAAAACATGTACATGTATAGTATGAGACACAGCCAGGGACCAGCCGTGAGGGCGACTAGGGCGATTAAGTCGCCCTTCTAAGCCCAAAGTCGCCTAGAAAAATAGTCGGGGCGATTACAAGTCGCCCTCTAAAAATTGGCCAAAATGAGAAAAGGCTGAACTGAGTGATGCGAGGTTTACATGAAAACGAGTATTTTCAAAAATCGAATGTGCTCGAGTGTGATAAATGGGCATTTTAATTCGTCAAATAAACGTCCATTTATTTGAAATCACATGACAAGCAATTGTCCATTGTCGCTTTTGGCGGATTTTTTTATTTCTATTTTGTTGCGTTCCAGTCGGAGCTTCAAGTGTCGAAACGAAAATAGGTGACTTACGCAACTAAACAAAACAACCCAGTTTGAAATTAGGTTACGTCGCTTAGGATGCCGAAAATGTATACACAACGGACGTATTTTATAACACATTATTTTCATTTCGATTTGCTGATGACTGTTAACTGTTGGGCTGTCTATTACCAGAAAAACACGAATGGAATTGAAACACATGAAAAAAAGCTTTAGTGATGTCAAGAAAAGCTTTGTACAGGACACAAGTGTGCATGTGGACGACTTGAAAAAGAGTTCTCCTAAACATCGGAATGACATGAAATGACGCGGAATGATACCGGAATGCCATAACAAGAGGGATGTTACATCCCAACGCTCACCTACATTCGCGCTTGATAATGTCGTTCCAATGTAACATGCCTAATATTTAGTTAATATAAATCATTAACTAGGCATCAAATGATTAATGTGGTTTATGTGATGGCTTTGGAAAGTCTATATTTCTGCATTTATTATATATCAATTCAACATAAAATTATTGGATATAAAAGCATTTTTTTCTTTTAGAAATGTTTATGATTAAGAATATGAATCGTGAGGCCAGATATTAAATCATAAATAAGAATTAGGAAAGGCTTTCATAAATCACTGAAATTGTAAGTACATTCATTGGTTAAAGAGGAGTAGCGGAAAAACATTCATTCAAGGCTTTCATAAATCACTGAAATTGTAAGTACATTCACTGGTTAAAGAGGAGTTGCGGAAAAACATTCATTCAAGAAAGTGACTATAAGCCCCAACAAAAATACATCACATCAACAACTAAAATAAGCCTTAATGTTACTAGTAACAAGTATGAGAAAGTATTAAAAAAAAAAAGTTAAAAAAATTTTTTTTAAAGAAAGTGAATATAAGTCCCAAAAATCCCCCTCACCTTAACACAAACTTTTAGAACTTAAAATTGAGTAAGTCAGACAAAAACGTGAACATTGTGACTGAAAAAAAGAAAAGAAATCAGTTAAATTTCTGCATACAGTAGGGTTAATACCTACAGTTGTTATTGAAATGAGAAAATAAACAGTAATGAGAGATGAAGGCACCACAATCTGCACAAAAGCTGACTTTAACACAAATTCTTACAACACCTAAACGCTAATTCTTACAACAAGTTGTGGCAGAAAATCAGCCTCAAATTCCTCAAATATGCATGTAATGAGGGTTAAATATTACTGCTATGGAGTTCAGTAACCCAAGCGTAGAATATTAATCGCCTGGAAAGACACATAGAAACACAACTCACCTAAACACAAAGTTTACAAAGTTTTACAACTTAAAATTTACTAAGTCCGAGAAAAACATGAAAATTTTGACTGTAAAAAAAGAAAATTTCCATTAAATTTCTGCATACAGTAGGGTTAATACCTACAGTTGTTAATGAAATATGAAAATCAACAGTAATGAGAAATTAAAGTAGCACAAGCTGCACAAAAGCTGACTTTAACGCAAATTCTTACAACACCTAAACGCAAATTCTTACAACTTTTGGCAGAAAATTTTAGGTGAAATTTGGAAAAAAGTTGTAGTATCAGGGTTAAATACTGTTCTGATAGTCCCCTACAACCTACATATGCAATATCAAAGGCCTGAGCCCACTGATCTTTGAGAACTCAGCTTAACACCTCACCTTAACACAAACTTTTAGAACTTAAAATTTACTAAGTCCGAGAAAAACATGAAAATTTTGACTGAAAAAAAAAAAAAATTCCATTAAATTTCTGCATACAGTCGGGTTAATACCTACAGCTGTTATTGAAATATGAAAATCAACAGTAATGAGAAGTTAAAGCACCACAATTTGCACAAAAGCTGACTTTAACGCAAATTCTTACAACACCTAAACGCTAATTCTTACAACAAGTTTTGGCAGAAAATCAGCCTCAAATTCCTCAAATATGCATGTAATGAGGGTTAAATATTACTGCAATGGAGTTCAGTAACCCAAGTATAGAATATTAATCACCTGTAAAGACACATAGAAACACAACTCACTTAAACACAAAGTTTTACAACTTAAAATTTACTAAGTCCGAGAAAAACATGAAAATTTTGAGTGAAAAAAAAGAAAATTTTCGTTAAATTTCTGCATACAGTAGGGTTAATACCTACAGTTGTTATTGAAATATGAAAATCAACACTAATGAGAAGTTAAACCAGCACAATCTGCACAAAAGCTGACTTAACACAAATTCTTACAACACCTAAACGCAAATTCTTACAACAACTTTTGGCAGAAAATTTTAGCTGAAATTTGGAAAAAAGTCATAGTTTCAGGGTTAAATACTGTTCTAATAGTCCCCTACAACCTACATATGCAATATCAAAGGCCTGAGCACACTGATGCTTGAGAAATTCACCTTAACATTAAATCTTACAATATTGGACACGCCGGACGCCGACGCTGACGCCCGAGGTTATCACAATAGCTCACCACATCTTACAGATGTAGGTGAGCTAAAAATGATGCGAAATGACATTTCTTTTACAAAATACTCGACCCCAGAATGTATTTTGTTTATTAACTAACAAAGTACCTCCCAAGCAACCTTCTTACATCTGGTCCTGTTCACACTTTCGGACTTGGGAAATTATTAGCTTAGTAGACTTTGTTGAAAGGCAACCACAGGAGGGTGATTGGCACGAAGAAGAGGTGAGGGGTCATGAAGGAGAAGGTAGCAGAGGGGGATTTTCAGTCAATAATTACATTGTGATTTTTTAACCTGGCACAGATGCATCATAGACAACTGGACCTGGATTATTTGTACATTAATGGAGGACCATAAATTGAAAATATGAAGGGTCGGCGGGGATGGTACATGAATATTCTTAATTTTCCCCACTTGCCTATGAAGTCTCCCTACATGACTTTGTTGAAAGGCAACCACAGGAGGGTGATTGGCACGAAGAAGAGGTGAGGGGTCATGAAGGAGAAGGTAGCAGAGGGGGATTTTCAGTCAATAATTACATTGTGATTTTTTAACCTGGCACAGATGCATCATAGACAACTGGACCTGGATTATTTGTACGTTAATGGAGGACCATAAATTGAAAATATGAAGGGTCGGCGGGGATGGTACATGAATATTCTTAATTTTCCCCACTTGCCTATGAAGTCTCCCTACATGACTCTGCAGTCTCCCTATTTTTTCTGGAGGGAGACTTGAAGTCTCCCTAAAATTCCCCCCTAGGCTGGTCCCTGGACACAGCAATGACTACATCTAGGTAATGACCTGATAACAAAGGTACATATAAAGTATTGTAACGGTCTGTATATAAATGCTGACCATAGCCTGTAACAAATGTATAGGTAAAGTATTGTAAAGGTGGGCGACAGTTAGATGCTAAGTTAGAAAAGAAATCTTTTGAGTCCCAGAGTGGGTCTGACTGAACCCAAAAATATTTGTTCTCACAGCACAGTGTTAACAAAGGCACCCCAAAACACTTGTTCCTGTCCCAAGGTGATAACAAAGGTACCCAAAAAGTTGCGTGAAGATCGGTTCATAAATAGACTCTAGCCTGAGCCTTACTGACATGTGCACTTACTGTGTATAAGTAGCAGTGAATAAATCAAAGTTCATCTAATTTGCATAATCAAATCAGAACTTTCATACAGAAGTTCTGTACAAAAAACTGATTGCAATAATTTCGGTACTAAATGGCTGCTGGTGGCCATCTTGAATTTCGGACCGCACCCAAAAACATTTGTTCTCGTCCCATGGTGATAACAGGGGTACCCAAGAAGTTTCATAAAGATCGGTTCATAAATACGGCCTCTAGCCTGAGCTGTATAGAAGTTGTGTACAAAAAACTGAATGGACCTAATTTTGGTACAAAATGGCCACTGGCAGCCATATTGAATTTTGGACCACACCCAGAAACACTCATTCTCGTCCCAAGGTGATAACAAAGGTACCCAAGACGTTTCGTGAAGATCGGTTCATAAATACAGCCCCTAGCCCGAGCCGTATTGACATGTGTACTTACTGTGTGTAAGTAGCACTGAAAAAATCAAAGTTCACTTAATTTGCAGAATTTCTGCACAAGAAAAAAACCTGCATTATATGTGATGTGTTCCATGTTACTAAACATTCAGACAAAAATTTATTCCAATCAGAACTTTCATACAGAAGTTCTGTGCAAAAAACTGATTGCACTTACTAAAGTACAAAATAGCTGCTGGTGGCTATCTTGAATTTCGGACCACACCCAAAAACACTTGTTCTCGTCCCAGGGTGATAACAAAGGTACTCAAGAAGTTTTGTAAAGATCAGTTCATAAATACGGCCTCTAGCCCGAGCCGTATTGAATTGTTGACGGACAGGTGGACGACAGGCCATGGCATAACCTCAAATTTGACTTACATCAAAGTTGAGCTAATGATAAAATCCACAAAGGAAGAACAGCAAGTCCCAATTCATCCTTAGGCCCCACAAAGCAGATTTTCTGTTATTTTCTGTTCATCAAGCCATTTTTGTAAAATGGCACATGCAGGTAGTTTTTTATTTTATTTTTATTTTTGTAATTATTTCTCTGCCATCAAAAGTTCATGTTCTTGGTTTGTTTTAGGCCTCAATCATCTACACAATAGCATGAGTGGTGGTGTATTTCGTCTCTTCAATGTATGAAGGCTTATTTAACAATTATATTAACATGGATAAAATATCAGACATAAGGCCAAAAATAAAATCCATTTTTTTTTCAAATCAATGAGGAAGGGAGGATTTTATTCTTATTTTTTATTTTTATTTCTTCCAGATGGTGAGCAAGGATTGAGAGGCAAAAGTCACTTTCTGATGAATGTTTTCAATTTAGTATGGAACTTACACAACACTTGTAATGTCATCAGCCATCTGTCAAGAGCCCATCCCAATTAAAAATAGTTGGAACCTGTATACATCCAAGTGACCAACTTTGATATTTAAACTTAGATGTGAGTCTTCCATGGAAGACGTGTGTCGCCTGCACTATATTTTAATATTTCAGACAGAATTCTAAGTGAAAAAGGGGCATAACTCTAGAAAAAATACAGCGGATCAAAAAATAAAAAAGGAGGTGCACAATGCCATTATGTGATAAAGAATCACTGAAAGTTTCATCAAAATCCATTCATAGGTTAAAGAGGAGTGGCGGATAAGAGAAAGTGTGACGCGGACGACACAAGGCGACAAAAGTAATCCCTATATGTCGCTCCCCACTTCGTGGGGCGGCGACACAAAAAAGGAAACATCACTTTATTTTTCCACTGCGGTGAAGCCCTTTCATTCATATCACTATCCGAGGGACCATGGGTGAAAATAATAAATGGATAGGCCCAACTCAATACATAAATGAAAGTGTCAATGACACTGTAGCTCAACTTGTCAAGACATGTACATGTATAGTATGTGACACAGCAATGACAAACATCTAGGTAATGACCTGATAACAAATGTACATATAAAGTATTGTAACAGTCTGTACATAAATACTGACTGTAGCCTGTAACAAATGTATAGGTAAAGTACTGTAAAGGTGGGTGACAGTCAGATGCTAAACTAGAAAAGAAATCTTTGAGTCCCAGAGTGGGTCTGACTGAACCCCAAAATATTTGTTCTCATAGCACAGTGATAACAAAGGCACTCCAAAACACACTCATTCCTGTCCCAAGGTGAAAACAAAGGTACCCAAGAAGTTTCGTGAAGATCAGTTCATAAATACGAGCTGTATAGAAGTTGTGACAAAAAACTGATTGGACCTAATTTCGGTACAAAATGGCCACTGGCAGCCATTTTGAATTTTGGACCGCACTCAGAAACACTCGTTCTCGTCCCAAGGTGATAACAAAGGCACCCAAGAAGTTTCGTGAAGATCGGTTGATAAATACAGCCTCTAGCCCGAGCCGTATTGACATGTGCACCTACAGTGTATAAGTGGCACTAAATAAATCAAAATTCATCTAATTTGCATAATTTCTGCACGAGAAAAAAACCCGTACTGTATGTGATGTATTCCATTTTACTAAACATTCATACAAAAATTTATTCAAATCAGAACTTTCATACAGAAGTTCTGAACAAAAGACTGAATGCACTAATTTTGGTACAAAATGGCTGCTGGTGGCCACCTTGAATTTCGGACCACACCCCAAAAAACACTCGTTCTCATCCCACGGTGATAACAAAGGTACCCAAGAAGTTTCGTGAAGATCGGTTGATAAATACAGCCTCTAGCCCGAGCCGTATTGACATGTGTACTTACTGTGTGTAAGTAGCACTGAAAAAATCAAAGTTCATCTAATTTGCATAATTTCTGCACCAGAAAAAAACCTGTATTATATGTGATGTATCCCATGGTACTAAACATTCACACAAAAATTTTTTCAAATCAGCGCTTTCATATGGAAGTTCTGTGCAAAAAACTGATTGCACCAAATTTTGTTTCAAATGGCTGCCATCGGCCATCTTGAATTTCGGACCACACCCCGAAACACTCGTTCTCGTCCCACGGTGATACCAAAGGTACCCAAGAAGTTTTGCAAAGATCGGTTTATAAATAAAGCCTCTAGCCCGAGCTGTATTGGCATTTGCACTTACAGTGCTGAAAGTAACACTAAATACATCAAAGTTAGTCTAATTTGCATAATTTACGTACGAGAAAAAACCTGTATGATATGTGATGTATCCCAAGGTACTAAACATTCATACAAAAAATTATTCAAATCAGCGCTTTCATATGGAAGTTCTGCGCAAAAATCTGATTTCACCTAAGACTGTACAAAATGGCCGCCAGCGGCCAACTTGAATTTCGGATCGGACCCCAAAACACTCGTTCTTGTCCCACGGTCATAACAAAGGTACCCAAAAAGTTTCGTAAAGATCGGTTCATAAATACGGCCTCTAGCCCGAGCCGTATTGAATTGTTGACGGACTGATAGACAGATGGACGACTGGCCATGGCATAAGCTCAAATTTGGCTTCACCAACGTTGAGCTAAAAATCCAGCAAGAGGATCACAGATCCAGAAGTCAAGTTTTGACATTAAATTCTGAAGAAATAAGCTATTTATAGTAACAGTGACCCTGAGCTTGGAGTCCCAGACTCCGAAATCAATAGGTGTCTTCCCTTCCTATAAGCTAACCTCTGGTATAAGTTTGGTAAAGGTGCATCAAATAGAACTAAAGTTATTGCCCGGAAACCAATTTGTCACAAAATATTCTATTGACAGTAACAGTGACCTTGACCTTGGGGCCCCAGACTCCAAAATCGATAGGTGTCTTCCCTTCCTATAGGGTAACCTGTGGTATAAGTTTGGTGAAGATACACGGAATAGAACTAAAGTCATTGCCCGGAAACCAATTTGTCACCAAATATTCTATTTATAGTAACAGTGACCTTGACCTTGAAGTCCCAGGCTCTGAAATAGGTGTCTTCCCTTCCTTTGGTATAAGTTTGGTAAAGGTGCGTCAAATAGAACTAAAGTTATTGCACGGAAACCAATTTGTCACAAAATATTCTATTTATAGTAACTGTGATCTTGACCTTGGGGTGCGAGACTCTGAAATCGATAGGTTTCTTCCTTTCCTATAGGGTAACCTCTGGTATAATTTTGGTAAAGGTGCATCAAACAGAACTAAAGTTATTCCCCAGAAACCAAACTCGACTAAAAAATCAGGCAAGAGGATCACAGATCCACAAGTCGAGTTTTGACATTAAATTTCATGAAAAGTCAGAAAAGCAAGTTATTTGTCGCAACAGTAACTTTTGCAAACAGTGATAACTACAGTATTCTATTTATAGTAAGTGACCTTGAGGCTTCAGACCCCAAAATCAATAGGTGTCTTCCTTTCCTATGGAGTAACCTCTGATTTTAAATTTGGTGAAGGTACGACAAATAGAACTAAAGTTATTGCCCGGAAACCAATTTGTTGAAAAACAATTCCATTTATAGTAACAGTGACCTTGACCTCGGAACAACAGACACCATAATCAATAGGTGTCTTCCTTTCCTATGGAGTAACCTCTGGTGTAAATTTGGTGAAGGTGCGACAAATAGAACTAAAGTTATTGCCCGGAAACAAATTTGTTGAAAAAAATTCTATTTATAGTGACAGTGACCTTGACCTCGGGGCATCAGTCCCCCAAATCAATACGTGTCTTCCTTTCCTATGGAGTAACCTCTGGTGTAAATTTGGTGAAGGTACGACAAACAGAACTAAACTTATTGCCCGGAAACCAATTGTTTACGCCCACCCGCCACTTCATCAAACTATTAGTCGAGTTTGACTTTGCCAAAACTCGACTAATAAACTGGACGTGTCAACCCGTAAAGACTTTGTTTCTGTTTACTTTGAATGAAGACATCATTCGTATTGGGAAACACACGTGTATTCTGAGTAATCTCCCTTGATGCACAACTGCTCTGAAAAATCTGATTTCAGATTTCATCCAGTGTTATACCCACTCTTTCCTTGGTTATGTTCATGAAACGTCAGCAGAATTTGAACTTTTGTATTTCTTTAGTAAGTGATAATCCCCCACTCCGAAAATATATGTTTTTATTTTGTTCTTCAGCTCTACACATAACAAATCCATCAAATCTGACAAAAAAGAAATATCAACAGATTCCCTGTAACTGAATATCGAGTTACAGTAGAGTGGAGAAATGTGCTGGTCTTTCAAGCTGGAGATTCTGGGATCGATCCCTGGTTGGGGAAAGTTCCTGACATGCCTGAACACTCTGGCAGCATCAATTCAATTATGGGGTTGATGCTGTAATGGCATATCATTCTATCAGGTAAAATTGTTGTCCCCTGTGTAAAGAGAGACATACTTTGCATAAGGCTAAAGATCCTTTCGTAGTATTTGAGAAGAGCATGAGCGTGAAGTTGCCGCTACGAAGGTCATCCCGCACTGATCAATGTGTGCTAAGCAACTGCTTACCTGGAAGAGATGTATAGTAGTTGTGTAAAGCCCCTTAAACCTACTTCAAAAATGGAGAACAGGGTTATGCAAAGTGTGGGACACAGCCCCTGACCCGTAGACATGTCTGAAGTAGCTTTAACCCTATGATACTTTTGTACGTGTTATTACGTACGAAATCTTGTGTTTAATTTAACCCTTTGTTACTTTTGTACGTGTCATTACATACGAAATCAAACAGCACGTTGATACTTTGTGGTCATTTGTTTTGTTATTATTTTTTGATTTTTTAAAGTTTTAACCTCAAATTCCTATTTTCTCCCAAATAGTGCTCAGTGATAACCGTTGAGCCAAATGTTATCGCAGCTTAAAATACTAATATAATCCTGCTGTCAAGACTTCTTAATTGGTTGAGTGCTAGAAGCCACTATCAAGGCTTTCAAAAAATGAGAATACCAGAGCAAAGCCAACACTTTCCTTGCTTAAATTTCATATTCAGTCAAACACAAATAATATTTCATTTATATAAATTTGTTTTATTACAAATTATTGGAGAGTGCCTTTGGGCACTCTCCAATAATTTGTAATAAAACAAGTCTTAAATAACAAATTCAGACCACCAAAAATAATCAAGCCCTCAACCAGATAATCACTAAAGTGAAAGATATCTTGTTATTTGTACTTTTCAACGTTTGACGTCGCATTTTAAAAAACATTGAAGAAACTGAATGTCAGGATAATTAAAGTCTCAAAGGGTTAAAGATACTGTGGAACAGAAAAATTTTCTAAGTCAAAGAGTGAAAACAGAAAAAATTTCCCAAAAGTGAAAAAGGGCCAAAACTCTGGGAAAAACTACTGGCCGGAACCTGTTCCTTGCGCATATCCATCCCCCCATGCAGGTCTATCAGCATACCGAATGGGACCAATGGCTTTGAAATTACAATGCAAAACATTTGTACAGACAGATGGACAGATAGACAGAGGGGGGCACGGTGGCTCAGTTGGTAGAGATGCAGGCTGCAAGCCGAGAGGTCCTCGGTTCGAATCCCACCTGCGGCAACCGCGTTGTGTTCTTGGGCAAGACACTTCACCCCATTGCCCACGTGGGGGCACGGTGACATTGTGTACTAAGGCGTACTCCACGTCGATGGTGCACCTGTCTTCAACCAATGCTAACCCTGCTTGTGTGGAGTTGGTATGTTGGGGAGCTGACAGTTGCTCGCCGTTGCTCGGTGGTTCTCTCCGGGTACTCCGGCTTCCTCCACCCATAAAACTGTCATGGTCATGGTTAGCCATTGTGCAGAAATATGTGACCTTAAACACCAATGAATAAATAAATAAATAAATAGATAGACAGAGGGATGGATGGCTTCACTATATACCCCCGAATCCTCCTTTGGAGGTCAGGGGCATAATAATGTGCTGTATCCTAAATTAGGTCACTTCTCTTGACTCTGGTGATAAACTGTGTTTAATCCATTTTATCTTGTTTGACAGAGCTCATATAGCTCTGTCAAACAAGATAAAATATATTAAATTATGGTTTCTGCAAGCAAAAAAAAATGTTTGTAATAAACAACAGTTAAGAGTTACCTGCGGTGATTTATGTCTTTGTATAAACCTTGTTCTTGGTTTATTGACTGTAACAGTTGGTGAAACAAATGTGGTATTTCCATTTCCAGGTGAGGTCATTGTTGATGCAGCTGAAAAATTTATAAAGATTACTCTAAATTATAAAGATAGTAGCGGGTGTTACCCGGCGTTGCACGGGAGGAGATGGTTATATCAGCCATTTTTGAAATAGAAGGTCAAGGTCATCCCAATAAAGTAAAAATGATCGATGGGTCAATATACCTGCACATATGCAATTTTAGACTGATCGGCCCAGCCATTTTCAAAATAAAAGGTCAAGGTCACCAATTTCAAGGTCAAGGTCACCCTGCACGGTCACCCCAATAAAGTCAAAATGATCGATGGGTCAATATACCCGCACATATGAAATTTTAGACCGACTGGCCCAGCCATTTTCGAAATAAAAGGTCAAGGTCACCAATTTCAAGGTCAAGGACACCCCGCACAGGCAGCCCGATAAAGGCAAAATGATCGATGGGCCAATATACCCGCACACATGAAATTTTAGACCAATCGGCCCAGCCATTTCAAAATAAAGGGACAAGGTCATCAATTTCAAAGTCAAGGTCACCCCGCACGGGCACGGCACCCATCCCATGTTACTCGCAGGGACGAATTACCCGTGTACAAAATTTGAGATCAATCAGTCGAGAAATGGAGGAGTTCACCCGGAACAAAGATAGAGAGAGAGAGAGATATAGATACAGACATTCGCATTTATATATTAGATATTGCAAAATTGGGATAAATATGACATAATACTATTTCTATACATCAGATAAACGAATATTGATTTTTTTATCCAACCACAGATTTTGCCAAATAAACTAGAACTATCACATTGTGAAGGTTAATACCCTCTGCATTCGATTGATTCTGGAGAGTGATGTACTCAACCCTTTACCCAACACACACGATATCAGAATTTATCTTAAAACAAGAGCATATTTCCCCTAATACAAGTAAAAATTGTCTACACAAAATACAAATCTTTATTGAGGGTACCAAATGCAACTGCACATGATTTCATTCAATTAAGTAAGGCCTAAAAAAATAAAAAATCTGTTTCTCAGGCCCTTCTTGCACTCAAGGGATGAAATACACCACCACCCATGCTATTCTGTAGATTATGAGGCCTAAAACTTGAACCAAGAACATGAACTTTTGATGGCAAAGAAGTAATTACTGAAATAAAAAATAAAATAAAAAACCGCTCGCCCGCATGCAATTTCACAAATAATGGCCTGAGAAACAGAAGATCTACTTTGTGTGGCCTAAGAGAATTTTTTTCACCTGCACTGAATTGGCATCAAGTTATTACACATGTCGGGGCCACCATTCTTGATATCAGACATTGAGTGATAAATAAATCACCAGCTCAATGAAATACATCAGACAAGATGATTTTTGACTTGATATTTTCATTCTGGCCTTCCATGCATTAAACAAAGAAACACACAGCTGAAACACTGTTGTACACTTCAATGGTAACAGTACAAGCAGAACAGTGAATGGGGATTACATTCATGCACAGCGCAAGAACGCAATACCATAATGTCTTAATCTTCATTCATAAACAGTCAATTCATAGACACTAAAGATTTGTCAAAACAGATGCCGTTAACAACTGTACCCGGGAGCGCAGTGGTTCAGTAGGTAGAGGTGCAGGCTGCAAGCCAAGAGGTTCTCAGTTCGAATCCCACCTGCGGCAACCGTGTTGTGTCCTTGGGCAAGACACTTCATCTCCATTGCCCACGTGGGGGCACAGTGACATTGTGTACTAAGGCGTACTGCACGTCGATGGTGCACTTGTCTTCACCAATGCTAACCCTGCTTGTGTGGAGTTAGTAAGTTGGGGAGCTGACAGTTGCTCGCCATTGCTCGGTTGTTCTCTCTGGGTACTCCGGCTTCCTCCACCCGTAAAACTGTCGCGGTCATGCTTAGCCATTGTGCATAAATATGTGACCTTAAACACCAATAAATAAATAAATAAATAAATAAATAAATAAATAAATAAATAAATAAATAAATAAATAACAACTGTACCCAATCCCTTCAATTTGCAAACAAGTCAAGAAAGGGAAGAATATTTTAAGATAAATTGACCTCACCTCTTGGTCATATTTCAACTCATCCTGATGCACTTGTTGATATGCAGTACAAGTCAAAATAAGTTGTAGGATAGCCACTATAAACTATGTATCTTTCTCTTCCTACACTGATAAGACCAGAATTATTTATTTATTATTTATTTATTTATTTATTTATTTATGTTTAAGGTCACATATTTATGCACAATGGCTAATCATGACCGTGACAGTTTTACGGGTGGAGGAAGCCGGAGTACCCGGAGAGAACCACCGAGCAACGACGAGCAGCTGCCAGCTCCCCAACATCGTAACTCCGCACTGCAGCACAGGCAGGGTTAGATTGGTTGAAGACATGCGTACCATTGATGTGCAGTACGCCTTAGTACACAGTGTCATCGTGCCCCCACATGGGCAATGGGGGTGAAGTGTCTTGCCCAAGGACACAACGCGGTTGCCGCAGGTGGGATTCGAACCGAGGACCTCTCGGCTTGCAGCCTGCACCTCTACCTACTGAGCCACTGCGCCCCCAATAAGACCAGAAGCTGACAACATTTTCTGGAAAGCTCTCACTGAGAGCTTTCCAGAAAATGATGTCAGATTCTGATCTTATCAGTGGCATTATTAAATGCAGGAGCAGCAGTATACTTAGTTTATTGCAGTTATGCTACAACTTATTTTGACTTGTACTGTATCACAAAATTTCAACAAAACTGTATCACATGACCCCATCAATGAAACAAACATGATGAGCTCATTCCAATGAGGAGTAACATGATACAATGGGAGTGAGGTGCCTCAGTGGTTCGAGTATTGGATTTCAAACTGAAAAATCCATGGTTCAGTCATAACATCAGTATCTGCATTGTAAGCTTAGGCAAGAAACTTCCATCCTAATTGCTAATGTGGGGAAATGGTGGCACTGTTTACAGAAGCGTAAGGCCTGTCAATGGTGTATTTGCCATCGACAACTGCTAACTTTGCTTGTGCGGACTTAGTAAATTGAAGAGTCTGATAGTTGCTTGATGCTTCTTCTCACTGGGTACTCAGGTTTCTTCTACACACCCAGAGACAAAGTTTTCTCCCCCCACTGCATGTGTAACATACGTGTGTCCTCGGTGAGATAGCAGGGAGAGACAGATGTATCAAACCCCACCCACATGACGTTATACATTTATAACGTTATTATGACGTTATGCATATCGTATCAGTTTCTTGCTACCAATTAATTCATATTGACGTCATCGGAATGCAGTGTGATCAAAGTTTGATGCTCTAAAACTCTTCAACCTTGAAACTGCCACCGTTCCTAATCGATTTCGTGGTATATACCTTTGGTTTATACATAACTTGTGCAAGCTCTTTCCGATGGTGTCATCAGTCTCTCAAAACAATGAATACAAAATGAGTTGATTGAATCAGCACGTGACTCCCGATTACCTCTGGCTATAGTAATCGCTGCATGGTGGGGGGAGAAAAATCTTAATGACTTTTTAACCTTGATTTTTTTTTCAGACAAACCATATGACTGTCAGGGTTCTTACAGTCAAGGACCAAAAAAATTCAAGGACTTTTCAAGGACATATCAGTATTTTCCAAGGATGTTTTTTTTAAAATGGTCATTTGGAATATAACCATTTTTAGAAGACTTACCTACTTTAACCCTTTACCTAACATGAAAAGCAGACGACACTTACAAAAAAACACTTGAATAACTAATTTTTTGTCTCAAAAACATAGGTTATGACCCCTCATTGGAATGAGCTCGATGAGCTCGTTCCAATGAGGGGTCATAACCAATGTTATTGAGACAAAAATGAAAAAAATAATTGAAATTAATTGGCCATTTCTGAGAATAGGACGGACCTTTTTTGGACGTTACATTGGGTAAAGGGTTAAAAATGTCTTCTACCTCATCCTTCTAAATTCCAGAAAAACGGTAATTCCAAAATGCTTTGTAACAGAATTATGGTGCTCACAGAATAACACCCAGTTAAATAATGCCTGAACTTTAATTCCTCATTTATCGATTATCCATTATTAATGTTCATTTTTTTTTTTACAAAAAACAGTGCAAAAGAGATGTTTCAGATGCCCACTATTACACAGGTAATGAAAGTGTCAATGACACTGTAGCTCAACTTGTTAAGACATGTACATGTATAATATGTGACACAGCAATAACGAACATCTAGGTAATGACCTGATAACAAAGGTACATATAAAGTATTGTAACGGTCTGTACATAAATACTGACCATAGCCTGTAACAAATGTATAGGTAAAGTATTGTAAAGGTGGGTGACAGTCAGACGCTAAACTAGAAAAGAAATCTTTGAGTCCCAGAGTGGGTTTGACTGAACCCCAAAATATTTGTTCTCATAGAACAGTGATAACAAAGGCACCCCAAAACACACTCGTTCCTGTCCCAAGGTGAAAACAAAGGTACCCAAGAAGTTTCGTGAAGATCAGTTCATAAATACGAGCTGTATAGAAGTTGTGACAAAAAACTGATTGGACCTAATTTTGGTACAAAATGGCCACTGGCAGCCATCTTGAATTTTGGACCGCACCCAGAAACACTCGTTCTCGTCCCAAGGTGATAACAAAGGTACCCAAGAAGTTTCGTGAAGATCAGTTCATAAATACGAGCTGTATAGAAGTTGTGACAAAAAACTGATTGGACCCAATTTCGGTACAAAATGGCCACTGGCAGCCATCTTGAATTTTGGACCGCACTCAGAAACACTCGTTCTCGTCCCAAGGTGATAGCAGAGGTACCCAAAACGTTTCGTGAAGATCGGTTGATAAATACAGCCTCTAGCCCAAGCCGTATTGACATGTGTACTTACTGTGTGTAAGTAGCACTGAAAAAATCAAAGTTCATCTAATTTGCATAATTTCTGCACCAGAAAAAAACCTGTATTATATGTGATGTATCCCATGGTACTAAACATTCACACAAAAAATTATTCAAATCAGAGCTTTCATGTGGAAGTTCTGCGCAAAAATCTGATTGCCTCTAATTTTGAACAAAATGGCTGCCAGTGGCCATCTTGAATTTCGGACCGCACCCAAAAACACTTGTTCTCGTCCCATTGTGATACCAAAGGTACCCAAGAAGTTTCGTAAAGATCGGTTCATAAATGCGGCCTCTAGCCCGAGCCGTATTGGCATTTGCACTGACAGTGCTGAAAGTAACACTAAATACATCAAAGTTAGTCTAATTTGCATAATTTACGTACAAGAAAAAAACCTGTATTATATGTGATGTATCCCATGGTACTAAACATTCATACAAAAAATTATTCAAATCAGCGCTTTCATATGGAAGTTCTGTGCAAAAATCAGATTTCTACATCGTCGATACAAAATGGTGGCTGGCTGCCATCTTGAATTTCGAACCGAACCCCAAAACACTCGTTCTCGTCCCACGGTCATAACAAAGGTACCCAAGAAGTTTCGTAAAAATCGGTTCATAAACACAGCCTCTAACCCAAGCCGTATTGAATTGTTGACGGACAGACGGACAACTGGCCATGGCATAAGCTCAAATTTGGCTTCGCCAAAGTTGAGCTAAAAATGGTAATTCCAAAATGCTTTGTAACAGAATTATGGCGCTTAAAGAACGACACTCAGTTAAATAATGCCTGAACTTTAATTCCTCATTTATCGATTATCCATTATTTATGTTAATTTTTTTTTAACAAAAAACAGTGCAAAAGAGATGTTTCAGGTGCCCACTATTACACAGGTAAAAATGAAATAGGGCAAAATTCAAGAACTTTCAAGGAGTCTGATGGATTTTCAAGTACTTTTCAAGTTCATTTTCTGGATTTTCAAAATTCAAGGAGTAAGATTGAAATTCAAGGACTTTTCAAGGATGTGCACACCCTGACTGTTGACAAATTATGAATGTGATGATTTTCTCTCACCTGTGGAGCTTGTCATCAATACAGATGTGGTAGTGACTGTTATAACATTACTAACACTGCTAGTAACAGGTGATGGTGTTGAAGTAGGATATAATACAGATGCTTTGGTCTGAGATGGCACTGGTGTCATGGTAACCGGAGTTGAAGCAGACACAGTGGTCTTGACAACTGGTACTGACATAGTTCTTTGTAGTATACTGCTGTGTGGCTGATCAGATGATGACACTAAAATAACCTGAAAAAGTATTTAAATGAAAGTGTCAATGACATTGTAGCTCAACTTGTTAAGACATGTACATGTATAGTATGTGACACAGCAATGACAAACATCCAGGTAATGACCTGATAACAAAGGTACATATAAAGTATTGCAACGGTCTGTACATAAATACTGACCGTAGCCTGTAACAAATGTATAGGTAAAGTATTGTAAAGGTGGGTGACAGTCAGATGCTAAACTAGAAAAGAAATCTTTTGAGTCCCAGAGTGGGTCTGACTGAACCCCAAAATATTTGTTCTCATAGCACAGTGATAACAAAGGCACCCCAAAACACACTCCTTCCTGTCCCAAGGTGAAAACAAAGGGACCCAAGAAGTTTTGTGAAGATCAGTTCATAAATACGAGCTGTATAGAAGTTGTGACAAAAACTGATTGGACCTAATTTCGGTACAAAATGGCCACTGGCAGCCATCTTGAATTTTGGACCGCACCCAGAAACACTCGTTCTTGTCCCAAGGTGATAACAAAGGTACCCAAGAAGTTTTGTGAAGTTCGGTTCATAAATACAGCCTCTAGCCCGAGCAGTATTGACATGTGCACTTACAGTGTATAAGTAGCACTGAATAAATCAAAGTTCATCTAATTTGCATAATTTCTGCACGAGAAAAAAACCCGTATTATATGTGTTGTATTCCATGTTACTAAACATTCATACAAAAATTTATTCAAATCAGAACTTTCATACAGAAGTTCTGTACAAAAGACTGATTGCACTAATTTTGGTACAAAATGGCTGCTGGTGGCCATCTTGAATTTTGGACCACACCCAAAAACACTCGTTCTCATCCCACGGTGATAACAAAGGTACCCAAGAAGTTTCATAAAGATCGGTTCATAAATACGGCCTCTAGCCTGAGCCATATAGAAGTTGCGTACAAAAAACTGATTAGACCTAATTTTGGTACAAAATGGCCATTGGCAGCCATCTTGAATTTTAGACCGCACCCAGAAACACTTGTTCTCGTCCCAAGGTGACAGCAGAGGTACCCAAGAAGTTTCGTGAACATCGGTTGATAAATACAGCCTCTAGCCCAAGCCGTATTGACATGAGTACTTACTGTGTGTAAGTAGCACTGAAAAAATCAAAGTTCATCTAATTTGCATAATTTCTGCACTAGAAAAAAACCTGTATTATAAAAGATGTATCCCATGGTACTAAACATTCACACAAAAAATTATTCAAATCAGAGCTTTCATGTGGAAGTTCTGCGCAAAAATCTGATTGCCTCTAATTTTGAATAGGGCTGTCGCGACTATCATTTTTTGTAATCAACTAATCGTGACCAGTAATCGACGGTTAGTCGATTAATAGTCGCTTCCCATGATTTTTTAGTCTTCTGTTTGTAAAACTCTGAAAATGACAATGGCACCAGTGTGTTCAGACGAAGTGGGGTTCTGAGAACAACAAATCGGTCCCGACTGAAGCTACATGTAGTCCAATCTTGGACCCACAGTCCGTAATATAATTTTTGGGGTTGGTATGTCCTGTAGGACGTACCAACCCCAAAAATAATATTACTGACTGCGGGTCCAAGTTTGAACTAGATTGAAGCCGATGAATTAAAATGAATTTACCAAAGAACGTTCCTGCATATGTTTCCTTTCTGCAATAAGTTTCTCGAAATTTTGAACATTGAGATCTACGCATTCCCTCGTCAGTTGTTAAAATTGGATCTTAGTCTGAAGTTCCGAACTTTGAGAAGTGATCTGACGTTCTGACTTTCGTCATAATTTTGTCACTTCCGCGCTTTGAGTTTTCCAATGGGTGCATTCGTGTGTACAAGACTGAAGAAATTCAGAAGAATCTATTCTTCTCGAGTAACCGTGAGTGTTCTTTCTTACACAGTCAGTGACAGTCGTACAGTCTTCCAGATATGAATGTTAACTATGGTTAGATATTTAAAGTTATTCACCTTCATTGATCATTCACCTCACAAAACAATGCAATTTAGCCCAGACGTGTAGTACACGTGTACCACCTTGAAAATGAACGATAATCGACTAAAAATAAAAAACGTCGACTACTTCAATAGTCGACGGTTAGTCGACTAATCGAATAATCTCGACAGCCCTAATTTTGAACAAAATGGCTGCCAGTGGCCATCTTGAATTTCAGACTGCACCCAAAAACACTCATTCTCGTCCCACGGTGATACCAAAGGTACCCAAGAAGTTTCGTAAAGATCGGTTCATAAATGCGGCCTCTAACCAAAGTTGAGCTAAAAAGCAACTTTTTGTAACTCCAATAGTGTGATCACAAATGGAGACAAAAGAATTTTGATAGAATCGCGACTGGTTTACAATCTGATCAAAATTGTCTGTCTGGTTTTCTCACTACACGAGGGCTTAAAATTCAGGTGAGAATCAGAATCGATTCTCGCAATTGATTCCTGTAAGGAAAACAGTGAGAATCAATTTTGATTCTCGCATATTTACAGGCCTGAAAATAAGCAGTCTGACATTTGCAGATTGAGGTCCCCAGAGGGTGAATGTGATGATGCTATCCCACACAGTGGGCCAATTTATCCTCTGGGTACCTCTTTCTGTTTAGTTTTGAGACCCTGATTCAGATTGAGGTTCACAGAGGGTAAGTTTAGTGATGCTACTCTGCTATGCAATTTTGATTCTCGCATATTTATTTGATTCTTGTATAGATTGTTCCAATGAAGGTGGGGTGAGGGGTTCACATGGTATGATTGTTGAAATCTTTCAACGGATTAAGTTACATGAGTGGATATGTTAGGTAAAGGTTTAACCCTTTACCTAACGAATTGCCTGTATCTGCCCACATAATCTGCAAATTGAGCAGTTGAAAAAAATAAATTTTAAAAAATATTTCAACAAAATCATATCATGTGACCCCTCATTGGAACGAGCTCACCGCACACATTCCAATGAGGGGTCATATGATATGGTTTTGTTGATTTTTTTTTTTTAAATTTAAAAAATAAAAATAAAATAATAAATTTTTATATTCTCTGCGTATAGGGTCAAAGGACTGCAAGATTCTACTCATTGTTTTTTCCCCGATAATGAAGTACCGTATTTACTCTATGTATTGGGACAGCTAAAAATAAATATTTTCACAGATGTCCCACATCTTAGAAAATGGGGAAAAAACACAACCTGGTCTTGTTTTGATGCTGAATAAAGCTGTGTGTGATTCGTTTTCCATCACTATATACGAAAATTGCCATCCAATTTTTTATTAGATTTTCATTTTTTGCTTCCAAAACATAGCTTATGCCCCTCATTGGAATGAGCACATTGTGCTCATTCTAATGAGGGGTCATAAGCTATGTTTTGGAAGCAAAAAATGAAATTTTTTAGTTACACAAACTTTCTTTTTATGAGTGTCATCTGCCACTCACATTCAGTAAAGGGTTGAAGACTGTCACAATGTAATATTAAATAGTCTTCCTCATGTCAGTCCGGAATGTAAATATTAAAACTTAGGAACAGATTTAAATAAAAACAACACAAATCAGTATGTATTATCAATTTTTTATTGTTTAAAAAGGAAAATTAAACACAAACTTAGCTTTAATATTGAGCATTTTGCACCGTTTTCAGGTGACTGGGCCAACTGGAAACAAGTCTCCTGAGTGTCCCAAACATTGGAGCATAAAAAAAAATATTTTTTCTGGAAAAAATGTGTGTCCCAAATTATAGAGTGTCCCAATACATAGAGTAAATATGGTAACACTTTGACTTAGCTGTGGTGCTAGTGAAGTCTTGGCTGCTTATATTGGCAGTCAAGACTTCACTTAAAATCAGTGCCAAGGAATTGTAATCTCAATCGTTAAGACAACAAAAATTCTCATGTTGAAACTCAATAAAATTTGAAATAGAATCTAAAGGGTTAAACTGGAGTAAACAGATAAATCTGCGGCATGTCTTTCACTATGGAATATGTACTAACAGGTTTTATATTTTGATGAGAATCCAAGAATCCATTCAAGCAAAGATTCCCGCAACAAAGCCAGGAAGAATCCATGTACAGTTCGTGGAGAGTGGATTGCAACCAAATCACCTGGGGAGTGCAGTCATCACCCAAGCTATAACTTTCAAATTGTGCACAAATCGACAAAAATCAAATGCAATGTTTCAGCCAATGGACCTCCGGGTTTAACCCGGAGGTCCATTGGCTAAAACTTTGCTTGTACTGGTTATGCTTTGAAACACATTTGCAATTATTGCTCAGGTGGGATCTCCACTCTGCGGGTGATTTAGTGATAATACACTCTCCACGTACTTTAGATACTCACTGCACCTCTGCTAGGATTTGCGTGAATTGAGTCAATTTAACCCTTTGCCTAACATAACAGCAGCAAATTAACCAATACAAGTCTAACATAACCTGAAATATCCCGTCACTTTATCAATAAAATTGGACAATTATGGGTGTCACTGGAACCGGCTCAATGAGCCAGTTCCAATGGCATCCATATTTGTAAGGTGTTATTGAGGACCCTCAAAAGTAGATCTTCTATTTCTCAGGCCATTTTTGTAAAATTGCATGCAGGCGGGCAGTTTTTTATTTTATATTTTTTATTTTTTTTAATTATTTCTTTGCCATCAAAAGTTTATGTTCTTGGTTTGTTTTAGACCTCATAATCTACACAATAGCATGGGTCATGGTGTATATTGTCCTTTGAGTGTAGGAAGGCTTTGCAATGCTAAAGCACCGCAAAGCCTTGTTGCACTCAATTACAAATTTATCAATTTTTTAAAATGGGTAAAAAAAATGTTAGACATGAACCATTTAATTTTTTGTTGTTTTAAATTTGTTGTAAATTTGCATTGGTTATAAGAAAAGAGCATGCTGCAGCCAAAAGGACCATGCAGGAGGGCCTGAGAAACAGATTTTTAATTGTTTTAGGCCTAAATATTGTTTATTTTCCAAAAACAATTATCAAATTTATTTTATATTTTAACAAGAGCACCGCTGGGCATTGCATCATACGCCCGTGAACTGTTCAAATTGTACCATTTTAACACATTTGCAATTTTTTTAGAGTGCGAGAAATTTATACTGGCATATATATATATGTTACGGTCAGACTTTGAAATCAGTGATTTTGTGAAATGACTAAATTTTTCAGTCATTTGAGAAAAAGACTAACAAGTTTGAAGCCAATCGAAAAACAAATACTAAAGTTATCATCCGGAAACCAAATATTTGACGAACAATTCTAAGTCCAACAGGGGCCATAATTCAGGCAAAAATTGTTCAGACCGACCCCATATTCGAACTTGACCTGAATTTTGTTGTGATTAAACCACATACCAAGTTTGGAGCCGATCGGAAAACAAATACTAAAGTTATCATCCGGAAACCAAATATTTGACGAATTCTAAGTCCAACAGGGGCCATAATTCAGGCGAAAAATGTTCGGACCGACCCCATATTCGAACTTGATCTGTATTTTGTTGTGATTAAACCACATACCAAATTTGGAGCCGATCGGAAAACAAATACTAAAGTTATCATCCGGAAACCAAATATTTGACGAATTCTAAGTCCAACAGGGGCCATAATTCAGGCGAAAAATGTTCGGACCGACCCCATATTCGAACTTGATCTGTATTTTGTTGTGATTAAACCACATACCAAATTTGGAGCCGATCGGAAAACAAATACTAAAGTTATCATCTGGAAACCAAATATTTGACGAATTCTAAGTTCAACTGGGGCCATAATTCAGGCGAAAAATGTTCGGACCAACCCCATATTCGAACTTGACCTGTATTTTGTTGTGATTAAACCACATAACACATTTGGAGCCGATCGGAAAACAAATACTAAAGTTATTGTTCGGAAACCAAACGGACGGACGGACGGACGGGCAGACGGACAACGCCATACTATAATACGTCCCGTTTTTTCAAACAGGCGTATAAAAATTAAAAAGCTGTGTTGGGTAAAGGGCTAACGTGTTATCAGTATACAACATGGGTTCAACCATGGCAGCCTAATGGGATTTTGGGACACTCATAGCAGGTATGGATTCTCGCAACCATTTTCACAGGAATCAAAATGGATTCTCCCAAATTTAGATGAAATATAAATCCCAACTAACTGCATTCACATGGGTATAACATAAAGTCTAAACTATTTAAGAACTGAAAGCTGCTTGTCACAGCAGGTGTAAACTGATAAACCAACTTGTATCTTACTGGGAGAACTCGACAAGTGGCCCTTATGGACTCTCATCACTTAGTTTATTCAGCAAAAGGGCAAATACGTCATGTTCTCATTGTCACATTTTCACTTCATTGACTCCTCCACTGGACGGGACAATTAGGGAGAAAATATGACAATGAGAAAACGACATTGATTAAAACTTTATTCATTTGTTACCTCAATTTATCTAACAATCATACAGATTTTGGCCTGAAAATCACTAGAAACGGTACGTATCACATAATGTGTTCCAATTCCGTATCATACAGACGACTCATTCTGATTCCGTATCATACAGACGACTCATTTCCGGTAGCGCTACGGGCTATCATAACAGGCACATGGACACATTCTATGTGCGTTTCAGTAATTGGCCGAACATTATGTCCCAAAAATGTTTAAAAATAATTTAACCCTTTACCTAACATGAAAAGCAGATGACACTTGCAAAAAAAAAATCTTGAATAACTAATTTTTTTCACTTTTTGTCTCAAAAACATAGGTTATGACCACTCATTGAAACGAGCTTGACGAGCTCATTCCAATGAGGGGTCATAACCTATGTTTTTGAGACAAAAAATGAAAAAAATAATGAAAATTAATCGATTTTTTGAGAATAGCGTTGGCCGGTTTTGGCCATTACGTTGGGTAAAAGGTTCAGATTTATTCTGTTTCTGTGACAGAATTGTTAGATAAATGAATTATCATCATAATGTGCATGTCCTGTGATTTGTATCAGATTCTCGGTGGTGTCAAAAAATGGGATCAGAACTTGCCGGCAAAGCCGGCTCTTTGGGATCCCATTCTGGACACCACCTCGAATCTGATACAAATCACAGGACATGCACATTATCATGATAATCTGTATTTATTTTTATTTTCTGTCTCAATAGGCTTAGCAACTTATCCTTTAAAACTCAAAAGAAGGATCCAATGGATGTTAGGTTGAACCTAACTGAGATACTTACAGGCAGGGTTTTTGATAGTCATACAAGTTATGGCATGTTTTTCCAAGCTAGGAGCCTGAAGTGTTGTTTACTGTACAGTTAGAACTAGAAGTCCTGTCATAAAATGCGCACAAATAACACGTTGATCTGCACGTTAATGTACGCGTTGTGGCCATAGTAAAGCTATCAAAACCCAGAGGTCCATTGGCAGAAACATTGCATGTGTTTGCTATGAGTAACCAGGAGAACCTGCCGTGCTTTGGATGCCATTCGATATGGCAATTGCGCGCAATTTCAACGTGCAATTAAGCCTACATAAGCGCACTATTCGTGACAGGACTTCTAGTTTTAACTATATGTTTGTGCTCTTAACACACAGAAAAACTGAACCGTTTTTTTCCTGAAACCGAACCAAATCTGAAAAATCAAAATCTCCAAGCTCATATACTTGTTTTTTTTTTCATATATGTTTCCAGGCCAATTTATTAAGATGCGTTCTTAGGGGAATTAAAATTGGCACCTTAAATTTTCAATGAAGTGGTTTTATGTGCCAATAAAAGTAAAATCTGGTTCTCTGATTAGATGAGAGCTGGCATACAGTACGTGGAGAGTGTATTATCACTAAATCACCCGCAGAGTGGAGATTTCACCCAAGCAATAATTGCAAATTTGTTGCAAAGCACAACCAGCACCAGCAATGTTTCAGTCAATGGAACTCCAGGTTAAACCTGGAGGTCCATTGGCTGAAACATTGCTTGAGTTTTTTGTCGATATGAACAAAATTTGAAAGTTCAAGCGTGGGTGATAACTCCACTCTGCGGGTGATTTAATTACAATCCACTCTTCACGTACTGTAGTTTCTTTTATGTTTATGGCTTCAGTAGCAAATGTTACCGTCCAATGTCACTACGCAAAATATTTGAAATGACGTCGTCTATTTCATAATTGCTTCATCATTGGAGTAACTAGCAAGCCAGTTCATTTCTCTGGGCTATGGGTAGTGTCTTATTGGAACATATATGTTATTGTGTTGAGCTGACAGTAACATAGTCTGAGGTTTGCACCTCGGAGAGTAAGTTCAACCTCGACACTAACTAAAACACATGTCTGCCCTTCGATCAGTTCCATGCTTCCAACTTACGACTAACAAAGATCAAACTAAAGGTCAAATGTCAAGATCATGGAAGTTCAAGATAGAATGTGACACATCAGCCTGGCTGTTGCATTTATATGCCAAATATCATAAATCTAGCTGAACAATTCAATAATTTGACCTTGATGTCAAAGATCAAGGTCATCCGTCATCACAACAGTACATGATGATACACTGTTGTCTTGTGTTGATACACCCACATGCCAAATATCATAAGCCTAGGTGAAAAGTTAAAAAAAAAGTTCTTGCCCCAATAAGCTTACTTGCCAATAATTCAATAATTTGAAAGGTCAATGTCAAACGTGGGTATTGATGGTACATCATCTAATGGTGATACACCCACATGCCAAATATCATAAGCCTAGGTCAAAAGACAAAAAAAAAATCAATAATTTGACCTTGAGGTCAAAGGTCAAGGTCATATGTGGGTCATGATACCCGGTAGTATGTTACACATTGTCTCATGGTGATACATCCACATGCCTAATATCATAAGCCATGGTGAAAAGGTAAATAAGTTCTGGCCCGGACAAGCTTACTTGCCAAAAAACCCCAGTAATTTGACCTTGAGGTCAAAGATCAATGTCATTATATGTGGGTCATGATGGTATACGACACATCATCTCATGCGATACACCCACAAGCCAAATATCATGACACAATGAAAGTGTCAATGACACTGTAGCTCAACTTGTCTGTGTGTTGTGTTTGATGAAAAGGATAATGTTAAAAAATGTTTATGAAAGAATTATGAAATACGACAAGAATTGTGATAATTGAGAATATATTAATTTCTGTTCCCTGTATGCTATATTTTCAATAAATATAATTTGAGGTGTTGACTGTACTAAAGAACAGAGCGGTAGGTTAATGTGGCCCTCACAGTTAATGTTATATCAACCAAAGTTACCAAGTTACAGTGAAATTATTCCAAAACGAGTCATCCCATCAAGTTACAATGAAATACCTTCATAAATACGGCCTGTAGACTGTGCTAAAGGTAGCCTTCATGGTTGATCAATTGCAACCTAAAGGGGACATCCTTTTCTAGACATTATACTGAGTCATCATCCGATGATACAATGAAATCCCTTCATAAATACGACCTGTAGACTATGCTAAAGGTTTTTCAGGTTTTGGGCTTGGGCAGCCATCACAGTTGAATGATCGGTAGCGAAAAAGGGGACGTTCTCATCTAGACATTATCTGGAATCATCCTTCTAAGTTACTATGAAATCCCTTCATAAATACAACCTGTATACTGTGAAGGTTTTTGGGCTTTGGGCCCCTGTAGCCATCACAGTTGACCAATCGTGACCAAAAGGGGAAGTTCTCATCTAGACATTATATGGAGTCATCCTACCAAATTACAATGAAATCCCTTCATAAATATGACCAGTAGTCTATGCTAAAGGTTTTCGGGTTTTGGGCTTGGGCAGCCATCACAGTTGAATGATCGTTACCAACAGGGGACGTTCTCATCTAGACATTTTCTGGAATCGTCCTACCAAGTTACTATGAAATCCCTTCATAAATACGACCTGTAGACTGTGCTAAAAGTTTTTGGGCTTCGGGCCCCTGTAGCCACCAAAGTTGACCAATCACGATCAAAAGGGGATGTTCTCATCTAGACATTATACTGAGTCATCCTACCAAGTTACAATGAAATCCATTCATAAATAACACCTGTAGTCTGTGCTAAAGGTTTTCAGGTTTTGGTCTCAGGCATCCATAACAGCTAAATGATCGTGACCAAAAGGGAATGCTCTCAGCTAGATATTATCTGGAGTCATCCTACCAAGTTACAATGAAATCCCTTTATAAATATGACCTGTAGACTGTGCTAAAGGTTTTCGGGCCCCTGTAGCCGTCACAGCTGACCAATCGCGACCAAAAGGGGACGTTCTCATCTAGACATTATATGGAGTTATCCTAACAAGTTACAATGAAATCACTCCATCAATACAACCTGTAGACTGTGCTAAAGGTTTTCGGCTTTTGGGCTTGGGCAGTCATCGCGGTTGAAAGATCACAACCAAATGGGGAAGTTCTCATCTAGACATCATACAGAGTCATCCTACCAAGTTACAATGAAATTCCTCTATAAATATGATCTGTAGACTGTACTAAAGGTTTTGGGGTTTTGGGCTCGGGCAGTTGTCATGGATGACAGATCACGACCAAATGGGGAAGTTCTCATCTAGACATCATACGGAGTCATCCAAGTTACAATGAAATCCCTCCATATTAAATATGACCTGCAGACTGTGCTAGAAGTGAAAAAAACCCACCAAACTGTTCCTTTAAATATTTTCTTCTGAGGGAAACCAATATGCAAACAAAATGATTCTTCAGACCATTATACAGGTCTAAACAAGTTCAAATAAGTCATTCCAAAAAACTTAAGAACAGTTTACCAAAACAGTCTGTAGGTCCAACTACTTAAAGTATAAAATGGAAGAAATATGACACTAAATACTGCATTGCATTTTAAATAAAATATTTCTTCAAGTTAGTAAAATTTCATGAGAAAGACAATCAACAGATTCTTTAAAGAAAAAGGTCTTACCTTTTGGTGAGAGGTACTGGTTGAAGTCTGAGTTCTAATTTGTGGACTTTTGCTTATGGTTATTTTCATTGGAGATATGCCAGAGACAGAGTTTGGAGCTGTGGTTGTGTATGTGACACGTGGTGTTTGTGTTGATGCAGAAGGTGAAACTATTGTTTCAGTTGACTGACTTCGCCGCCGTCTGCGAACTTGAGATGACTCTTCCTCATCATCTGTGTTCAAGCCACCTAAAAAAAAGTGGATTAAGTAATATTCAGAGTACAATTTTCACAACAAAGCCACCTTAACCCTGAAATCCCTGTACAGCCACACATTGCTACGTTCCATATTGCTTTGTACCCAAGTGTATTCTTTAAGATCTCAAACGGAGAGCTGCATTTATCTTGATAATGTTTTTATATCATTGTTGGATGCCTATACATGAATACAATGAAAGTGTCAATGACACTGTAGCTCAACTTGTGTAAGACATGTACATGTATAGTATGTGACATAGCAATGACAAACATCTAGGTAATGACCTGATAACAAAGGTACATAAATGCTGACCATAGCCTGTAACAAATGTACAGGTAAAGTATTGTAAAGGTGGGTGACAGTTAGATGCTAAACTAGAAAAGAAATCTTTTGAGTCACAGAGTGGGTCTGACTACCCAAAAATATTCGTTCTCACAGCGTTCCTGTCCCATGGTGATAACAAAGGTACCCAAGAAGTTTCGTGAAGATCGGTTCATAAATACAGACTCTAGCCCGAGCAGTATTGACATGTGCACTTACTGTGTATAAGTAGCACTGAATAAATCAAAGTTCATCTAATTTGCATAATTTCTGCACGAGAAAAAAACCCGTATTATATGTGATGTATTCCATGTTACTAAACATTCATTCAAAAATGTTGGTACAAAATAGCCACTGGCAGCCATCTTGAATTTCGAACCTCGCCCCAAAACACTCATTCTCGTCCCAAGGTGATAACAAAGGTATCCAAGAAGTTTCGTGAAGATCGGTTCATAAATACAGCCTCCAGCCCTAACCATATTGACATGTGGACTTACAGTGTATAAGTAGCACTGAATACATCAAAGTTCATCTGATTTGCATAATTTCTGCACAAGAAAAAAACCTGTATTATATGTGATGTATTCCATGTTACTAAACATTCATACAAAAATTTATTCAAATCAGAACTTTCATACAGAAGTTCTGTACAAAAAGCTGATTGCACTAATTTTGGTACAAAATGGCAGCTGGTGGCCATCTTGAATTTCAGACCGCACCCAAAAACACTCGTTCTCATCCCACGGTGATAACAAAGGTACCCAAGAAGTTTCGTAAAGATCAGTTCATAAATACGGCCTCTAGCCTGAGCCGTATAGAAGTTGCGTACAAAAAACTGATTGCACATACTTTCGGTACAAAATGGCCACTGGCAGCCATCTTGAATTTTGGACTGCACCTAGAAACACTCGTTCTCATCCCAAGGTGATAACAAAGGTACCCAAGACGCTCGTGAAGATTGGTTCATAAATACAGCCCCGAGCCATATTGACATGTGAACTTACTGTGTGTTAGTAGCACTGAAAAATTCAAAGTTCATCTAATTTGCATAATTTCTGCACGAGAAAAAAACCTGTATTATATGTAATGTATCCCATGGTACGAAACATTCACACAAAAAATTATTCAAATCAGACCTTTCATATGGAAGTTCTGTGCAAAAATCTGATTGCACCTAATTTTGTACAAAATAGCTGCCAGTGGCCATCTTGAATTTCGAACCAGACCCAAAGACACTCGCTCTCGTCCCACACTGATAACAAAGGTACCCCAAGAAGTTTTGTAAAGATCGGTTCATAAATACGGCCTCTAGCCCAAGCCGTATTGGCATTTGCACTTACAGTGCAGAAAGTAACACTAAATAAATCAAAGTTTTAACAAAACCATATTAGTGTTCAACTGATTACCAAAAATGGGCAACGGTTATTTGAGCTCACAGTCGTCCAACTCTGATGCTGATTGATTCCGACTGTAATACCGTGCACTACTAGACAAGTTGAGGCTTGAAAAAACTACGTTAAACTGAACATGTTTTACAGTGTTAAACTTCCTTGCCTTCACTTTTCCAGTATGAAGACTCGATTGCCACAAGTATGCTCAATTGTAAGCTTTACATGTCATTTAACTTGTATATCCCATAAAGGAGCGTCTAGAGAAATTAAGAATACACATTGTGGTTGTTTCTCAACTTTATTGAATGGTATCATTGACATCATTTTACATCAACAACTGCAGAAGATAATAAAATGTGGTTAATTAATCATCACAAAATGTTTGGCAATAATCGGTTGTCATTTGATTGCGCACAATCGGCCGATTGTGGTGGCCGGCTCTGATCATCGGTTGAACACTAAACCATATCATATGCACCCTTCATTGGAATAACCTTATCAAGCTCGTTCCAATGAGGGGGTCACATGATTTGGGTTTTTTTTAAATTTGGGGGAAATTTTTAAAAATACAATTGTTAAAATAAATTTTGATATCCTGTGTGTTGGGTAAAGAATTAATTATACAAATCATTTGGGGTCTCACAAACAACCAGTTTCACAATATTAGGGACATGTATATCCTTAAATAAAATTGTAAAGATCTTAGACTTTCAGAAATGTAGATTCTGATGAATAGTCACGAGCCAGATATGTGTGAATCTATTCGAATACAGTGAGATCCTGTTAATTGAATAGCCACATTGCCAGTGAAATATATTCAATTAATGGGAGTATTCAATAAATATCATCGTAATTTTTCTGTCTCCTAGTGATAAACTGTGCATTTATTTCATGTCTTCGAGCACTGTTAAACCAGATACAATCAATTAAATGCCTTCATTTGATGTATTAAGGTCAAAAGGTTGATTATCACAGAGAATTTTTATCCAATTATCATGAGTTTACTCTACAACTTAGATGCCATTAATGAATTAAATTTGTTCCGAAGGTATGGTCAATGGTTTAGTGTTTAGAAGTCATATTCAATTAACAAGGTTATTCAATTAACATATCCATATCAAGTGGAATGAAAGTGTCAATGACAGTGTAGCTTAACTTGTCTGTGTGTTATGTTTGATGAAAAGGATAATGTTCAATGTTTATGAAAGGATTATGAAATAAGATAAGAATTGTGATAATTGGGAATATGTTAATTTATGTTCCCTGTATGCTATGTTTTCAATAAAAATAATATGAGGTGTAGACTGTACTAAAGAATTGAGGGGTGGGTTAATGTGGCCCTCACAGTTAATGTATGTGGCCCTCACAGTTAATGTATGTGAACGAAAGTTATCAAGTTACAGTGAAATTATTCCAAAACGAGTCATCCCATCAAGTTACAATGAAATGCCTTCATAAATATGGCCTGTGGACTGTGCTAAAGGTTTTTGGGCTCCAGACCCCTGTAGCCATCACGGTTGACCAATCGCAACCAAAAGGGGACGTTCTCATCTAGACATTATATGGAGTCAACCTACCAAGTTACAATGAAATCCCTCCATGAATACGACCTGTAGACTGTGCTTAGGATTTTGGGGTTTTGAGCTCGGGTAGTTGTCACGGCTGACAGATCGCGACCAAATGGGGAAGTTCTCTTCTAGACATCATCCGGAGTCATCCTACCAAGTTACAATGAAATCCCTCCATATTAAATATGACCTGTAGACTGTGTTAAAAGTGTTTGGGTTTCGGGCTTGGGCAGCTGTCATGGTTGACAGATCATGATCAAAAGGGGACGTTCTCATCTAGATATTATACAGAGGCATCCCACCAAGTTACAATGAAAGTCCTTCATAAATACGACCTGTAGACTGTGCTAATGGTGTTCTGGTTTTGGGCTCAGGCAGCCACCACGGTTGACCGATCACAACCAAAAGGGGACGTTCTCATCTAGACCTGACCTCAAATCTGCATATGGAATTTTGTGCCGATCGGATAAGAACTACAGGATGTAGCCTGTGCTAAAGGAAAATGTGAACAGACTGACAGACTTCCACACACTTGATGGCAATAGCATATCTTGACTTTATCAAGTTGAGCTAAAAATGATGAAATACAAATTTCAGCACAGAACACTGCAAATACAAATAGTTTAACCCCCTCAGGTCCTCATACAGTCACAAACCTGCCCTTTCATATTGCTCTGAAAAGGCTGCTGCAAATGTACTCTTCCTTGAGAACTCTCCTGACAGGATGCATTTATCTTAACAGTGTTTTTACATCATTGCTGGCTGCTTGTCCCGGCAAGGCAATGTAGAAACACTGTGAAGTCATCTGCAGCTGTGTACATGTATATATAGTAGTTATTAACGTAAAATTAATCAGAGAACTTAAGGGTTTTAACTTACCTTTAATGTGTATTGACATTCCACTTGGTAAGACAACAACATCTGATGAACCACTTGATTGTCTTGTTAGTTTACTGGATGATGAAGTTGTAGTTGGTGTCACAGCTGTTGTAGCAATACAAACTGAGAAACAACAAGAAGAATGTTACTAAGGTAACACATGATCCCCCCCCCCCACCTCCCCCCCACCCCTCCCATTGTGACCTTCACTCTGCAGATGCAGCGGAAACTATTATATGCGACACACCTTCTTACTGTCCTTAACATTTGTAAAAAGTTTAACAATTGTACTATTATTCGTTTCTGAGTTATGGCTGAGACACGAATATTGACAGATTTTTAGTGTGACCTTGAAATGTGACCTTGACCTTGAAGGTACGAACCCAGTTATGGTGTGTGACACATCCTCCCGTGGTCCTTTATAATTGTGTAAAGTTTGATGACTGTGGCCGTAACAGTTTTCGAGTTATTGGTTCAGACACACACACACAAAGACACACCAATCACTCTATGCCACCCGACCCAAGTCGGGGGGTATAATAAAAAGATACCATTCAGCTTGATATACTGGATTTCAACCAATATCAGAGAATTAAATTCAAGCACTATTTATTTTCAAGGACTTTGATCAGGATTTTAAGCACTATTATAATTTTCATAAAAACTTACAACACAATAAACAACCCAAAGAATTTTAGCCTTGAGGATATGATTTCTGGAAAACACACAAAGCTTAGATATTTAGAAATCAAAGTGATATGGTTTTTGACAAATTTTGTGACATCACATATATGTGGGGTAAAAAATTGTTATCTCATAGGTTTTAGATGAACTGATTTCAAGTATTCATCAAGTAAGTGCATCAATTCTACATACTGCACAGCAAGAAAATCAGCAAGAACTTCTCTTTTTTCAAATTTCTGAGTGCCATAGAATCAAGGATGCTGATTTTGTTTACAATGGCATAATGGGGGTTCGAACCCATGCCAAGAGAGTTTCCTCAGGCACCAACCGCCTAGCGAAAATATACTGAACCACGCACACCACTCGGCCACCGACAGACCCCATGTGAATTCAAGTACATTGCAAGAGAGGCGGTCAGAGTAGAATTTTGCAAGAATCAGAGAATCTGATTCTCGTAATGATTCTTGCAAATTCATTTCTGCACTGCAGGAAAGAATGAGCACCATGTCATTTTGATTCTCACAAAATGTTTCAAAGTTTTGCCCCTGGCAGTGGAAATTCATGTACATTTCAAGGCAGGGGCTGATATTTGACTTTTCATTTGGGCGAGAATCCTAATCTAGGTCCAGTAATAAACCATGGAAGTTGAGTACATTAATGCTAAAAAAAAATGCATTGGCTCACTGTCAATCCCTCAATGAAATTAAACAACCCAAAGAAAATTTGTAGAAATCTTACAATTGTTTTGAAAACATCAAGTCGGCTGTATTCTGTAGAAAATAACTCAAGAGTTATGTGGTTGGTACTCATTTTCAAAAAGGTGAATATAACTGAACACAAATGTAATTGGTATTTCTTTATTAACAAATGCATTAACCTTTTCTTTGTCGTCAAAATTTGTACATGTCTTTGCCTTATTACAATTGATGTGAGAGTGCCTAGGCATGCTCCCATCAATTGTAACAAGGCAAAACAATACTGATGAGATATATTCACTTCAAAGATGATGTGAATCACATCCACAGAATATGACACCTTTAAGTTGTGGTACCTGCACTTAAGAGCCCAACTATGAGCTTCCAGAAACCAACTATTTAACAAAACTAACTAGAAACTGTTTTAGCACACTAAAACATATGTCTCCCCTTCCTTTCTACTTAATGCACTGCAAATTATATATATATGAATAATATTGACAATCATGCCAAATATCTAAGGTCTAGGTCAAAAGACAAAAATGTTCTGGTTCGGACGAAGTTTCCCTTAAAAAAGCACATAAACTTGACCTTCAGGTCAAAGGTCAAGGTCACATGAAGGTCACTATGGTACGCGACACACTGGCTCATGGTGATACATCCACATGCCAAATATCTAAGGTCTAGGTCAAAAGACAAAAAAGTTATGCCCCAGACAAAGTTTCCCTTAAAAAGCACATAAATCTGAACTTCAGGTCAAAGGTCAAGGTCACATGAAGCTCACTATGGTACGCGACACATTGGCTTATGGTGATACATCCACATGCCAAATATCTAAGGTCTAGATCAAAAGACAAAAAAATTATGCCCCGGACAAAGTTTTCCTTAAAAAAACACATAAATCTTACCTTCAGGTCAAAGGTCAAGGTCACATGAAGGTCAAAGTGTCCTTAAAAAGCACATAAATCTGACCTTCAGGTCATCGGTCAAGGACGCATGAAGGTCGCTATGGCACGCGACACACCAGCTCATGGTGATACATCCACATGCCAAATATCTAAGGTCTAGATCAAAAGACAAAAAAGTTATGCCCCGGACAAAGTTTGTATGAGAAGAAGAAGAAGAAGAAGAAGAAGAAGAAGAAGAAGAAGAAAGAAGAAGAAGAAGAATATGCACTAAAACAATATGTCTCCCTTCTGGGAAGGGGAGACATAAAAAATAAAATAAAAGCCTTCCTCCCTCACTGTCTGGAAATATTGCTTGAGGAGCAAATGTATTTTTTTGTTTGGCTTTACCTCTCAAGTCACTTTTAACTCCCTCAACACTAATGACCTACTCTTCAATTTATCTCCAACGTGTTTCATGTTAATTCTTTTGGTACCAAACTAATATTGTACAAAGTCTTCTATGAGGCCTATTAAATACATTTTCTCTCAATTTTATGATTAGGAAGAGAGTTGGGTTTTTTTATTCCACAAAACAGTGCTGAAAGTTGGATTTTTCTAAAAACCAATGTTCTGAGCAGAGATTATTTCCTATACTGCTGTTGTATACTTAACCAAGAATATCTTGTTGGACAGAGTTCAATCAAGCAAGATATAGTTTGTAACATTTTTAGTGCTACAAGTGCAAAAAAAAAGCTTGTGCCAATGAGGGGTCACATGATATGGTTTTGTTGAAATTTGAAATTTTTTTTAAATGTTTTTGAGCTCATGATATGGCCTAGCAGAAATTTTGTTTAAAAAATTGTTTTTTTTTAACTCTTGAATTTGTAAATTAAGAAGATATATTTGGCTGATTCATAATATTAGATAAGTGTTAGTGCTCCCAATAAAACATCTTTTAGGTGATTCTGTCTTCGAAATTTTATGCAAACATTACCTTACCTCATGGTACAAATATAGAACCTTAGTGAGCACGCTCACATACCCACGCGCCCCGATATTTCAAGCTCGGAAAACTGTAATTTTTAGGAAAACGACCCGGAAATCTGTTACTTTATTTTCCAGGGCCCGTAATTTCCGCAAAAATCAGCCGAGCAGAACGAAACACGAACTTGATCTGTAAGTCATTGTGGTAGACTCACATACTAAAATGGCCGTAATTTCGATAATATCTGAAAGGGTGTAGAAAAAAGTCCAGAAAACTGTAATTTTGATGAACTTTTCAAAGTCGAAGCGCCGTAATTTCGGTAAACATCAGTGGAGCAGAACAAAATGCAAACTTGTTCTGTAGGCCACCATGTTAGACTAACATACCAAAAATCAGCTCAATATCTGGAAGCGTGTAGGAAAAAAGTCCGCAAAACTGTAATTTTGATGAACTTTTCAAAGTTCAAGGGCCGTAATTTCGATAAAAATCAGTGGAGCAGAACAAAATGCAAACTTGATCTGTAGGCCACCATGTCAGACTAACATACAAAAAATCAGCTCAATATCTGGAAGCGTGTAGAAAAAAAGTCCGGAAAACTGTAATTTTGATGAATTTTTCAGAGTCCAAGGGCCGTAATTTTGGTAAAAATCAGTTGAGCGGAACAAAATGCAAACTTGATCTGTAGGCCACCATGTTAGGCTCACATACCAAAAATCAGCTCAATATCTGGAAGCATGTAGAAAAAAAGTCCGGAAAACAAGTAGGACTGACTGACGGATGGACCAGTCAAAAACATTATACCCCCGCAACTTCGTTGCGTGGGGTATAATAAAATTGAACAAGGAGACCTTAACAAGTCACTTTTCATTGAAGGCAGGGCGAATTTTGTCAATCCAACGTGATTTCTTCACCCTAGTTGCTCAGTCTCTGATCATGAATATATGTTGTGTATTATTGGTTTAGTTTTACACAATATAAATATTTACCATATTCTTCATTCTGAAAGGGACTTGTATTTAACCCATGTGTCAAAATACAGCCACAAACTGACACTTTCTTCACTTTGAAAATGTTGACCCCAAATATTTTCTGTTTTGGGAACTCTAATAGAATGCTACATTTACCACAGCAATGTTTTACATCACTGATGGAAGCCAACAATGATGTAGAAATACTGTTAAGTCATCTACAGCTGAGTACATGTATATATGGTAGTTAACATAAAATTAATCTTGAGACTTTGAGGGTAATAATGCCATTTGTCCCTATATCCCGATAAACTCAGTCTTTTGATTGGTCAGAATGCCTTGGACAAATAGCCATGGCAAATGGTGCACCCAACATCCAAGGTATATGAGAGCATGCAACATCCAGGGTATATGGGCATGTGAAAGCCTTTCACTTCCCGTCACCTCGATATAAAAATCAAACTAAAAAACCTGAAAATAGTCACAAATATTATCAGATTTCTGACAATTCGATTGTATTTTGCTGTTATAAATTAAATAGTCAAATAATTAAATGAAACAGTTTGATAAAAAGAAAAGAGCAAATATCGTCCCCTGAGTACCAATGTGTTCTATGTGCCAGTAGGCTGCAAGTAGGCACATAGAACACATTGGAACTCAGGGGATGGAATGTCAACAAAATACTGTTTACTCATTTCCTTAACAACCCAAGGGATGTAACTCTATCTGTTGTCTTCTGTATTTATAAAACAAAACAATTATTTTTACGAATTTGGTCCAAGTGATTGCAGAGTGTGTGAAATATATCCACAAATTTATTTCCACTATGTCTGAATCGTGTTTCAAACAGGACAAAAACATTATTTCCGATGACATGTATGGTATATGGAGATTTAATAATTTAATACCTGGATGTCTCATTTAAACACTCCACCTTCGGCTCAGTGTTTAAAAACTGACATCCAGATATTAAATATCCATATATCATACATGTTGGCGGAGATAACTTATTAGGGCTGCATGGTATATCGGTAAACCGATATATACCGGTATTCAAACCAATATCAATTGAACACCGGTGTAATTACAAAAATATCAGTTTATCGTCATTATTTATTTACCCACAATAATTTAATTTTCATGATGTCTTGAGTTTTTTAACTGTAGCCCCAAATGAATAATATTACCCCTTTATCCAAGGAATCGTCTGCTTGTGCCCTCGTTAATATACAAAATCAGCAGTTGAAAAAATAATTTTTAAAAAATTCAACGAAACTATATCATGATATAGTTTTGTTGAAATCTTTGGGGAAAATCTGATAAACTAATTTTGAAAATAATAAATTTTGATATCGTCTGCGTTGGGTAAATGTTTTTCGAACCGCATCATCAAGGCATGCTAATTCGTTCGTGCCTCGATTGTGGTACTTGTGTTCACACATCTGAACAGTTTTCGATATACCGGTTTACCACAGTATTTTTTGGAATACCGATACCGGTATTCAGTTTTGAATATCGTGCAGCCCTATCACTTATAATGTACTATTGGATGTCAGGGGTCTGTACATGAGATAATTTTAAATAGTACGTGCATCACACTGCAGGTATTTTAAGTAATTGTAGATAAAATACAGAGTAGAGTCTTTCATAATGAAATCGTGTAATATTACTAGATTACAAATTGAGTTCTTCATTTTAACAATTTTGCTGAATGAAGCCATATGGAATACATGTGACCTGTCTGTTGATTAACGTCTATCACAACATTTTGTGCCCAACAAACTTCTTTTTACATGAATTTTTGAACACTTCAAAAGAAACTTGCCTTCTTTGGTAAATGTCTGAGCTGGAGGAGGCATTGCCATATTCTTCTCTGCTTGTATGTTAGCTGCATGATTTGCTGTGACAGTGAAAGCAGTCTGTGGAACAAGTCGAGGCATTAAAGGTACAAGTCTTCTGCCTTCTATTAACCATTCTGACGTAGCATTTGATCCTCCCATGCTGAAAGAAAAAGGAATGTACTTTAAGCAGAAATTCAAAATAAATTTAACTTTTCTGCAAACACACATTAATTTCAATTTTTCAGTTCAAAAATGGAAGTAAGATTGTAGTGTTTGTTGATTTTTAATTTAGTCTGTTAACCCTTTACACAATATCAAATTTTTTTTATTTTAACTCTTTGCATACTGCTGGAGGATATTCCTGCTCAGGATAGGATTTCTCTTGACACAGTATAATCTATTTATATTTATTTATTGGTGTTTAAAGTCACATACTCATGCACAATGGCTAATCGTGACCGTGACAGTTTTAAAGGTGGAGGAAGCCGGAGTATCTGGAGAGAACCACTGATGTGGCTTTGAAATTTTTTGAACAAAATATTTAAAATAATAAATGTTGATATCCTGTGCATTTGGTAAAGGGTTAACAATAATAAATCTTTATTCAAGAGAGATAATTCAGTTAAAAAACCACTGCAACCTGAAAATTTTTGAGTATATGCTCGCCTGGAATTTGCTAACATTCTGCATTACCATTTTTTGTGGTTAATTTTTAATTTTTGTACCCATGAATTTGTTAGCTGCTTCGAAACAATACTGGTAATTAATCAGCAACTTGTGTCTGATATATGCTTATTAAGACATTTTGAAACAATGTAATATACAACTGGCGTTACACAATTTCAAATGTGAAATTCTTGGCAAACAATACACATGCACACTGCATAACAAATGGTGACTTTTTTCAGTTCTCAGTTCTAGTACCTGTTAATATAAGAAATCTGTTTAGCATAAAAGTGTGAAGCAATGTGTTGGTTAACCCTCTGCAGACTGCTGATAAACCAAAATCTCAACCCACAAATTTACACAGAATTTAACAAATTTAATCTTGTTTGGAAGAGCTCAACGAGATTTGTCTGCGGAATTGATTCAATTCCTAGTTGCATTGCAGTTAAAACTAGAAGTCCTGTCATGAAATGCGCACAAATAGCACGTTAATATGCGCGTCAATGCACGCGTTATGGCCCAAGTAAAGCTATCAAATTCTGTACATATGGCCTGTGCACAAGCAATGTTTCAGCCAATGGACCTCCGGGTAACCCGGAGGTCCATTGGCAGAAACATTGCTTGTGTTTGCTCTGTGTAACCAGTAGAACCTGCCGTTCTTTGGATGCCATTCCATATGGCAATTGCACGCAATTTCTACATGCAATAAAGCCCAGATAAGCGCACATTTCGTGACAGGACTTTTAGTTTTAACTGTAACTGTAGGCTCCATAATTTAGTAGAAATTCTGTTTCTCAGCCAATTTTTTGTAAAATTGCATGTGGGCAGGCAGTTTTTTATTTTATTTTTTATTTTTGTAATCATTTCTTTGTCATCAAAATTTCATGTTCTTGGTTTGTTTTATGTTTTAATCTACAGAATAGATGGTAGTGTATTTCATCTCTTGAATGCTAGAAGGCTTTTCAATGCTAAAGCGTTGCACCCAAGGGACAAACTTATCAACTGTTTTTAACTTGGGTAAAATATCAGTCATAAATCATTTAATATTTATTTTTTTTAAGTTTACATTGGTTATAAAAAGAGAGCATGCAGCAGCACAAAGGACTATGCGGGAGGGCATGAAAAACAGAGTTTTAACTTTTTTAGGCCTTATGGGAAGTATTTGCTGCAAGACATTTACAATTTCAAGGGTGCAGAGGTTTACTTCAGACTTATAGATTACCCCAATTTCACACAGCTTAAAGGTGTGCCCAAATTAGAGAAGGTGTGAAGACGTTAAGAAAAATATTTTAATTCTCTCTGCCTTGCTACATTTGAGAATAACTTCCCTCATAATATGCAGGGTTTCTGCTAGACCAGCTGCGGGTCCGTCGACAGGACCCATTCCCCCCACCGATCATACTATGATCAGTCAGAAAAGCTGGTGGTTAAAATGTTGAGTACAATGTTGTATCGTAACGACACTCAGGCTCCTTTGTTTCCACGTAATATACGTATAATTATGTTGTATACTATGCCTACAATTACTGGCGACAACCTGATACTTTATAACCCCCAGACAGAGGGGGAAACAAATTTCAAATCCTAAATGTCGCCTATAAAATTTCAGACTCAAATTGTCGTGTTTGGTCCGAAATCACTGGCTTTTATTTCGAGCGATAAATGATGTAATTGCACGTGCATGACGTCACACGTCTGCATCATGGTTCTTTTCGAATATTTCGTTCTCTCTGCATTTCCAATTATTTACGTTGGCACGTATCAGGTAGTATAAAAAAATTGAGGTCAAGCACCGCAGTCACTGTCAGGATTCGTGGATTTTGTGTTGTTTTGGGTTTGTATTTTTATGACACCTCCAACCAGATGTAGTATTGTGTGTCCCGAGGGAATTTAGAGAATTGTAGGAGGGAAAATACATATTTTCCACTTCAATTATTCAGCATTTTAGCAACCAGAATGCCCCCAGAGGCCACCAGAGAGCACCTAAAAATCAAAATTTTCCTGGGGAGAGAACTCCCCCTCCCCCCTCCCCAGACACCCCTCTATATGCACATGCCTTTGGCACGTGCGGCAGATGCCTTCAACATCTGAGTTTCACTTTCTTTAACCTACCGGACCCACAAATTTCCCCCTAGCAGAAACCCTGTAATATGACCATAGAAACACAAAGAAAGACATGGCAACAAAACATAACAGGATAAGGCTGTTATGTCTGGTTTTAATGAGCCCAAATTAAGGCAAAAGGGTGTGTCCAAAATAAATGAATTTAAAAGCCTGTTACTAATGAACTTTCAAACTGAACCTGGAGATTAGACCTTTATCTGATGAATCAGTAGCATCCAACTCCATAATTTACAAACTGTGCATCTGAAAGATTATTTTTTTTAAAAATTCAACAAAATCATATCATGTGATGCGTCACTGGAACAAGCTCGTCAAACTCATTCCAATGAGATCAAATGATAAGGTTTTCTTGAAATTTTTTGAAAAATGTGGAAAAAAAGGATAACTAAAAATAATTAATTTTGATATTGTATACATTGGGTAAAGGGTTAATTAGCTTGAACTTTGCTTGAATTCCTGATGCTTTCCACAACTTTGATTTACTATCAGGGTAAAAAGTCTACATTAGGCCTAAAAAAATAAAAAATCTGTTTCTCAAGCCGTCCAGCATGGTCCTTTTGGCTGCTGAATGCTCTCTTTTTATAACCAATTTAAACTTAAAAAAATAAAAATTAAATGGTTTATGTCTGATATTTTACCCAAGTCAAAAAAATTGATGAATTTGTCCCTTGAGTGCAAGAAGGCTTTGCAATGCTTTAGCATTGCAAAGCCTTCTTGCACTCAAGGGCTGAAATACACCACCACCCATGCTATTCTACAGATTATGAGGCCTAAAACTTGAACCAAGAACATGCACTTTTGATGGCAAAGAAGTAATTACAGAAATAAAAAATAAAATAAAAAACCACTCGCCGCATGCAATTTTACAAATAATGGCCTGAGAAACAGAAGATGTACCTTGTGTGACCTTATTGGAGATTCCGTAGTAAATCTTGAAGATGGTAATTAACCCTTAACTCTTAAGTGCCCAAAGAATTTTATGCATTTTGCTATACTTTGAAAGTCTACGTCCAGTGACTTTGCAGTTGTTTCTAGTCAAGTCTTGGCTGCCTACAAAGGCAGCCAAGACTTGCCAAGAAACAATTGACAAGGTACTTAGAAAACAATTTTTGAGTTTACCCAAACAATGCATGTTGGCGAACCTGTTCCTTTGCATTAAAAAGTTATCAAAGCCGGAATTAGGCCCTTAAGGGTTAGGACCTGGAGATTTTTTATACATATTTGCTTTACTTTGACAATCCACATCCCATGGCTTTGCAGTTGTTTCTTGGAAAGTCTTGGCTGCCTATGTAGGCAGCCAAAACTTGCTTCGAAACAGCGGCCATGGCATATCGAATGTAACTTGCAAGCTTACCCAAAAATTGCATATTGAAGCATCTGTTTTGTTCCAGAAAAATGTGATTAAAGTCAGAATTTGGCCCCCAAGGGTTAACCCCATTAATATTCTCTGAAACAATAATCACACAATGACACACATTCAGAATGCCTGAGAAGGAAATATATTTATTAACTGGGTTTTCAAAAACACTTTCAACAGTCAGTCAAATCTGCGTTTTTATACTTTGAGAAAGCTGGAGTAATGGGAGAAAACTACAGAGAAGCAGCAAGTAACTATCAGACTCTCCCTTTTACTAATGCTGTATAAGCAGGGTTAGCAACAGCTGAATGCATGTTTACCATCAATGTACCAGAAGTCTTAGTACACTGCTTAACTATGCTCCTGCTTGGGCAGTAAGGATAACGTGTTTTGCACGTGACCAGTGTGGCGGCTGTAGACTGGTCACTTTTCATGGGTGGGCAGTATTTCAAATGACCCAATTACATTAGATTCCAGACACTTACTAGAGGTACTGTGAGCAAGATCACAAGGTGATACCCCCCACGCCTCAGTTGTTGCACTTATGAGGACACAACCATATGATGTAGCAATTGAAATGTATAAGTTAGATTATCTCCCCTTGGAAATGTCAGAACGGAGTTATATTGCTTCATGCACATCTTCATATGGAGTTCTTCCATTGTGTAAAGTTCCATGAAAATTCTTCAAATGGTTTAGGAGGAGTTGCGCTTATAAGGATGGACAGACGGACGGACAGGGTGATTCCTATTATACCCCCCCCCCCCCCCCAAACTTTGTTTGCGGGGGGTATAATTATAGGAATAATCATCAAAAATTTTCAATTAAAATTTTGCTGATGATGTTTATTACCTAGTAAACGCATGTGTGGACATCACTGCCCATGGGTGGATTACGATCAGTCCACGCAGACTGTACTGTACACAATGCCGACACTACAGGTCAGGATTGACCTTTCCATCTAAAGTCCAATACTCTAACCAATGAGCCACTGCAGACCCACACGAATCTGTCTTTTGCCACGCGAATCTGTCTTTTTGATTTTGTGGCGAGCTGTTGCTCTTGCATGCCATCGTACCTGCACTTTTTACTTTGTGTGAGAAGACAACAGCACATCTCGGTTTTACCAAGCAAGTGATCAACACTTGTTAATGAATCAGCTGCTTCCATCATATAACATAAAAATTTGGCAGTATAAATTTTTTTTTTTAAATGTCAACAAACCCATATCATTTGACCTTGTTGAGCTCATTCCAATAAGGGGTCACATGACATGGTTTTGTTGAATATTTTTTAAGAACTGGCAGGGTGAAAAAAATTAAAATACAAATGTTGAGGTCATGTGTTTTCTGTAACAGGTTAACCCTTTACCTAACGAATCGTCCGCATCCGCCCATGTAATTTGCAAATTCAGCAGTTGAAAGAAATAAATTTTTCAAAATATATCAACAAATGTTCCAATGAGGGGTCACATGATATGGTTTTGTTGAATTTTTTGTTCAAATTTTAAAAAATAGTAATTAAAATAATAAATTTGTATAATGTCTGCATTGGGTAAAGGGTTAATGGCTATTAGTAGAAAATAGGTCAAATAATACAATGTGTACACTAAAATGTGAACAATACATCATGAATTATGCTGGAACTCAACAATAGCGTGCTTCACTTCAAATGTTAGCGAGCAGTATACAGCGTGCCTCCAATTTTCAAAATCAAAATACTGAAGAAAATGTAACAGACAATTTTGATTAATACATATACATATTCATATGTATCGCTACTTTTGATGAACAGGGAATTCTGTGTATTCTATTTTAAGTACAAAAAAACTCACTTGTCAGCTATAGTAGCAAGTTGTTCATCATTGACAGCTCTTCTCACTTCAGCTCTGTGTCGCTCAGTGGAAATACTGAAATAATACAAAAAAGACAAGTTTAGACAACACCTCAATAACTTCATCATACCTCAAATATATTCACACATAATTGAGTACATTCAATGAGTAATTCAGCAGCATTTTTATGTACCGGATTGACCAGTAAAAATATCGTAAGTATTGTACTAATGGAAAGTCTGTCATATTTATTATAGTGTACAAGTGTTTGTGAAATGGTTATCTATCTTGGTCAGGCCTGGAAATAAAAAGCTTACATCATTAGCCATTAGCAGGTTATGCTTTATAACAAGGTTGAAACCTACATATATGAGAAAAGTGTGTGTGCAATTTTTCCGCTTTCTCTTTTTTTACACCGCCAACTATGATGTTTAAGTTTTATTGGAATTTCCGGAAAGTTAAAAAATTTATAGTAATTTATATATTTTTTATACTTACCAATGACCCAGACTTAGCTGGTGCTAACTCTAACAAAACCAGGGCCAAACACAAATTTTGCCCCCCAATCCCCAAAATTTGCATCCAAAACAAAAAGAAATCATGTCCTATAGGACCTCCATTCTACGCCCCCACTGCGCATGCGCAGTGTCAAGGACGTCCCGAAATTGGCGCCAATTATCATTCTTACTGGCAGTGCCTGGTCAGCGCTATGTACTCAGCGGGGAGGCAAGAGTTCCCAACTCCTGGGAGGGCCATCCCCGTCTGGGTCATTGGTAAGTATAAAAAATATATAAATTACTATAAATTTTTTAACATTTTTATACTGTACCAATGACCCAGACTTAGCTGAATAGTAAAAAGGCTGGAGGGCCTAGGACATAGAGGAAAATCCAATAAGCTCAACTATATAATAAAGAGGTAACCCCTTAAGGAGAAAAGGAGTATTAGGCTTTACATGTATCTTTCTTTTTTAATATTAAATTAGAAAGATACAATACCCTTCATAATTGAGCACAATAATATTCATGTTCTCTATTAACATCCAGTATAACCCTTATACTAATTATTTTTAAAGTAAGCCAATAAATAAAGCAGTCCAGAGAATTGAGACTCTTTATAGTCATTTAAAAGTGTCCGAGTATTGTATATTAAAGCCCGTTTGACACTTGACATATACAAATGCTTCACACCGAGCTACACTTTAAAAATAAGACAGGACTGAATTTTAACATTAATATTACACTTTAAAACCATCCCGGAAGCGACTCAGAAATACTGACTTGGAGGAGGCATTCCCTTGCTTTTCACTATAAAGCAGGTGACCTAAGGGAACACCCGCCCCCCCCCCCCCCCCCCCCCCCTTCCCCTTGCCCTGGGTCAAATAGCCCAGAGCGAAGAGGGCAGCCGGACGGAGTCACTGCCGGAACAGAAAGCCTGCATAACTATAGTTGCAACTGTTTAGTGGACGACATTCTGAGCAACAGATAACGGACCTAAACAATGCAGGTCTCCAGAAATGGACTCAATATTTCTGAGATAAAAATTTGTGAATGTAGATGGCTGAGACCAATAAGCAGCCTTCATTAAATCTGTAATAGCAACACTATTAGCATAAGCCCAAGAAGTAGCAAGAGCACTTACTTCATGAGCGGAAATCTTAAGCACAGACTGCCGAGAAGAAGATAAACTCTCATAAGCAGTACGGATAGTTAATTGAATCCATCTAGCAATAGAATGGACCGAAATGTCCCTTCTATTAGGCATCAAAGACAGAAAGAAACGTTTCCGTCCCTTTCTGATAAACTGAGATCTCTGTTTATAGATACGTAACGCTCTAACAAGACAGAGTAAAGGCCTACGCCCGTCTGAAGACGGAAGAGCCTTAATAACAATAGGTTCCGGATATTTATTAGGAGCCTGATTCTTAGCTAAAAAACCCACATTAGTAGTGAAGGTGATAGTGTTCCCGACACTACGATAGTGAGAATCATCCACCGACAGTGCATGAAGCTCACTGACTCTTCTAGCAGAAGAGAAAGCTAAGAGAAAAGCTGTCTTATAAGATAAGAATTTGAAATCTACTGTCCCAAGAGGTTCAAATGGCTTTTCCTTCAATTTAAGAAGAACCCAAGCTAAATTCCATTTAGGAATTAATCTAAGAGTTCTGGGTCTATTTATCAAGAAGTTTCTAACCAACTTAGATAAAGAGACATTAGATCCAATTTGTAAACTATCATGATGTGCATAGGTATCAGATAACATAGACCTATAACCCTTAATAGTAACAGGCTGCAGTTTGATTTCGTCAAACAAGTATACTAGAAAGTTTGCAATGTCTGGTATAGAGGGATCAAAAATATCTACAGAATGATCCCTACACCAACGACGAAAAACCTTCCACTTAGCCGCATAGTTTAGCGAAGAGGAGGTCCTCCTACAGTTAGAAATCGCATCCACTGCTCGTCCTGTAAAGTGCTTGCCATGCAAGAAGGACCGCACAACGGAAAAACGTGAAGGTTGAGACCTTGCGGGTTGTGATGGAGTTGACGCGATTTCCCCTGCGAAAGAAGATCCTCCCGTGGAGGAAGCTTTCGCGGTAGGTCCCACAACAGACACCTGAGTAGATTTATCCACAGTCTCTGTGGCGACAGAGATGCTACCAACAGAATCTTGCATTGAGATTGTTTTATCTTTAGCAATACTTGTTGAATTAACGGCGCTGGAGGATACGCATATCCTATCATTCCGTCCCAAGGGATCGACAGAGCGTCTACTGCAAATGCTCTCTGATCCGGACACGGAGACACATACGTCTGCAACTGATTGTTGAGATGTGTCGCAAATAAGTCTATCATTGGCCGTTCCCGTTGGTAGCAAATCTGATTGAATACTTGTTTGTTGAGAGTCCACTCCGACGGCAACAAGCGACCCTTTCGTGAAAGGGAGTCTGCTAGCACATTCAGACGACCCGGTATGTGACGGACCGAAAGAAGAACGTGATGTTCTAGCGCAAACAGAAGGATTCTTTCCGTTAGATTGAACAACGGAACTGAATGAGTGCCTCCCTGATTCCGTATATACGCCACTACTGTCGTATTGTCGGATAGGATTTGGACATGAGCATTGTGAATAATGTCCATCCAATGACGTAACGCAAGCCAAATTGACATCATTTCTTTGATGTTTATGTGCTTGCACAGGAATTGCGGATCCCAAAGACCCTGGCATCTCGAATCCGTTGGGATCAATGATGCACCCCAACCTGTTTGACTGGCATCCGTCATAATGGTAAAACTCGGATCCGGCAACTGCAGCGGAACTCCCTGAGTTAACCACTGAATGTTTGCCCAAGTCTGAATCTCTTGTTTCACTTGATCTGACAAGAGAACGTCTACGTCGAGCGAATGAATTTTCACACTCCAATTCTGAGTCAAGAAAATTTGGAGAGGACGCGTGCGTAACCGCCCCATCGGAATGAGATCCGCAGTGGCTCCGCACAGACCTATCAGTCTCATAAATTCTCTCGCTGTGACTTTGTCTGCGTGCAGACAATAGCAAGCGTAACAACTGACTAATTTTGCTCTGGTTAACGGCAGACGAACGAGATTGTTGTGCGTCTCGAAGCTCATTCCCAGATGAGTGAATGACTTGGACGGCACCAGATCCGACTTCTCCTCGTTTACTATAAAACCGAGACGTCGGAGCAATAGAAGTAGATTCTGAACATCGTTCTGAAGCGTTAATTCGTTGCCGTACCTCTGAAGAATGTCGTCCAGGTAGGCCGACGTTACCGCAGACGAATGAGCTCGGAAATAGATCATTACCGAGTTCATTACCCGAGTGAAAGCCCAGGGTGCTAGATTCAGTCCTAAGCACATCGCTCGGAATTGATACACCACTCCTAGGACTGCGAAGCGTAGATACTTTCTGAATGTCGGATGTACCATGACGTGAAAGTACGCATCTTTGAGATCTATGCTTGTTGCATAATCGTTCACCCGAATACTCGCTCTGACCGACCGAATCGTCTCCATATAAAATTTTGGAGCGACGATCAGCTTGTTTATCCAGCTCAAATCTCAGCTCAAATCTATGACTGGACGGAATGAGCCGTCTGGTTTCGGAACCAGAAACAGATGGCTGTAGAATCCTGGAGTCTCCTGGTTTTCTACGACCTCTACCACGTTCTTCATTAAAAGAGACTGCACCTCTGATAACAGAGCGTCTCTTTTCTGCGGATTTGACGGAAGATGAGTCCACTTTGGACTTCGAGTTAATGGAGGCTTTCGTTTGAAGGATATCTTTAGGCCTTCCGAAGTCACTCCTCTCACCCAAGGGTCGTCCGTAATCGACGCCCATTCTTGTGAAAAGCTCGACAACCTTCCGCCAACCGGTACGCGATAGAGGTTTAAGCCATCACCTCCTGGACCTGCGAGGCCTGCGGTAGGAGAAACCACGTCCTCCACGACCCGCACCTCGTCCCGTCGACCTCGGGGCATCCGACCGGTTGTCCCGGCCCGAAGGACGTCCCGAACGAGAGTCGCTACCCTGACGGTCTCTCGAATAAGACCAAGAGGACGCACCAGAACCTCTATAGGAACCTCTCTTGGGCGCATTAGACCCAGAAGTGCCTGTCTTATTCTTGTCTGCTGTATCCGACTTCTTAGAAGCAAATTTGAACAACAGAGAATCCGAAGCTTTCTTTGTAATTTTATCATAAATAGCAGAAAGCTTGCCGTCAAAGAGAAATTCTCCGGAGACCGAGGCGACTCTAAGAGTGTTCTTCACCTTAGTATCCACGAGTGTGGATGTAGCTAGGGCTGTGTCACGTCTAACCAACTCCAGGTTTGCCACAGAAAGGGCGGAGTTACACGTGGAATAAGCTACTGCCCTTGAAAGAAGTCTTAAAGAGGATTGTGTATCCTGAAATTCTTTCCCTTGAAGGCGCAGTGATAACGCCTTAGTAAGGTGATCTGCGTAAGATAAAGCATCTAAATTGGCTCTGTTAGACGAAATAGCTGTTTCCAACACCGCGGTTGGAATAGATGTTAATGATCAGTCAGTTCCGGTTATGTGTTCCAATTTCCTGATCCGGTTTCTTACAATGAACCTTCCAGCTTTTTTACTTTACCGCCTAACAGGAAGTGAAGGAAGTTGTTTGAAGTGAGCATGGTGGATAGCTGGAAATGTGAAACAGTGAAGGTGATAATATTAGGTAAGCTGCCTTTAACAATAGAAGCCGACGACGGTAATGATAGCTCTAAGTCATCCGCCTCGTCGTCCATACGCAGAGGAACTCTCGGGATACCCTGTCCTGCCGTGTCGAATTTATTCCTTGCATTAATGAAAGGCAGGTTGAGAGTATTGGCGGACAAGAAACCTGCTTTCCCCGTCTTGGAAGCAAGTTTAAATATAGCGTCGTTCAATAATTCAAATGTTCTTGCAACATTATTGGACTGCGACGGAAACTCGGGAGCGATGTCCATATTTGAGATATACAGACATACATACCTAACACTTAATGCTTTTAATGCTAAATTGGTCTTTACATACTCCACTGAGCAAGTGCAGAAAGTTTTAGTAATTTGAATTAACCCTTTACCCAATGAATCGGCTGCATCTGCCTGTGTAATATGCAAATTCAGCAGTTGAAAAAATATTATATTTCAAATTCAAAAAATTTCAACAAAATCATATCATGTGACCCCTTGTTCGAACGAGCTCGTCAAGCTCATTCCAACGAGGTGTCACATATAGTTTTGTTGAAATGTTTTGAAAAATTAAAAAAAATGTTATTTAAAATAATAAATTTTGATATCGTCTGCATTGGGTAAAGGGTTATCAAACTGTCACACAGATGAAGGATGTCACGTTATCCAAATATTTTTTTAAAGCTGGTGTAACAGCTTGGGGGAGGGACAGGGGAGATAATCCAAGGTAGGTGGGAAGATAAACTAGTTCACCAGGCCTTATATTTCATCTAAATTTGGGAGAATCCAATTGATTTCTCGAGCAAATGGTTGCGAGATACCATACCTGTTATGCGTATCCAAGGATCCTATTAAGCAACCATGGTTGAACCCCTGTTGTATACTGATAATACATTAGCTCTTTACCCAACACAGCTTTTTAATTTTTAAAATATAACCTTACTTTGATAATGTTTTAAAAAATAAACAATATTTATCAACAAAACCTTACAAATAAGGAGCCCAAGGAAACCGGCTCACTGAGCTGGTTCCAATGACAGCCATATGTGTACAATTTTATTGACAATGTGTCAGGATATTTCAGATCATGTTAGCCTTGTATTGGTTAATTTGCTGCTGCTGTGTTAGGCAAAGGGTTAAATTGACTCAATTCTTTTCATGCAAATCCTAGCAGAGGTGCCTTAACAATCTACATGGCTTCTTGCTAGCTTTGTTGTGGAAGTCTTTACGTGAATAGACAGGCCTGGCTTTCTTTAGGAGTGCAGAAGTGCTGCACCTCCAGAAAAAATTTAGGAGGGCAATTTTTTGCACCCCTTGATTTTATGGAATGCCAGACATGTTTGGAACTGCCTTTAAAATCTGTTACCATTTAGTCCCCAAAGTTCCAATGTGTTCTATGTGCCAGCAGGCTGCCAGTTGGCACATAGAACACATTGGAACTCAGTGGACGATTTGTCAATGTTGCATTGATTCACAATAATTCATGACCCATTCTGTGTTGCATTTGAACACATTTTGAGTGTAGAAGACAGTCACATAAGAATTGAATGCAACATTTTGTATAATGAGAAGATGTGTGTGCCAATTTTTCCACTGTGTAGCTGAATGTAGTACAATTTTTCAGTCACAAAAGTAATACTTTTAAGTTAATATAACCAAAATAGCTTTGAACATTCCAGGTGCAATTGCACTCCCAAACAATCTGAGGAGGGCGATTGTTTTGCACTCATTGATTTTCTGGACTGTCAGGCCTGAATAGATTCTCGTATTTTTGTTGAAACATAAGCCCTGCTCATCTTCTGCATGGGGGAAGATAATCGGGAAGAGGGAAGATATCTTGGGACAGTGGAGTAAAAATATGTTTTTGTTGGGAAAATTCTGGTGATTGTTCCAATCAGAAATGATTGTATCTTACCTCAATATATGCTGTAGATCCTGCAGCAACTTCTTCTTGTCTTTAGTCAGATCTCCTTGTGCTCGAAATGCAGAGATAAGGGATGAGTAGGCTTCCAGTTCTAGACGTCGGAGAACCCTTTTGGATTCATCGCGACTCATGTCCAGAAACATGGGCCACATGCTTAAAGCAATCATTAACAAACAACAAACAGTTGGTCAAACATTAACAATACGATGCTCTGAAACAGAAATTGAAAAGTTCTAATCAGTAATCAACTTAACTAGATATTGGTTAGGCCCCACAAAGTAGATCTTCTGTTTCTCAGGCCATTTTTTGTAAAACTGCATGTGGGCGGGCATTTTATATTTTACTTTTTTATTTTTGTATTTATTTCTTTGCCATCAAAAATTCATGTTTTTCGATTGTTTCATAATCTACAGAATAGCATGGGTGATGGTTTATTTTGACCCTTGAGAGCAAGAAGGCTTTGAAATGCTAAAGGATTACAAAGCCTTGTTGCACTCAAAGAATAAATTTATCAATTTTATTAACTTAAGTAAAATATCAGACATGAACCATTTAATTTTTATTTTTAAAGTCTGCATTGGCTATAAAAAACAGAGCATGCAGCAGCTAAAACGACAAAGCGGGAAGGCCAGAGAAACAGATTTTTAACATTTTTAAGCCTTAATGAAATACCTGTTATTTTAAAATTAGTCTCCAATCCATCCAAGAACAGTGGCATTCATGTAACTGGATATTTCTTAATTGAATAAGGGCTATGCAAAGCGTGGGTTACTGCCCCCGATCTGTAGGCATGTTTGAAGCAGCCTTGAAAGTATTGTGGGACAAACATTTTCTAAAGTTAAAAGAGTGAAAAAAAAAGTCGAAAGAGTGGAAAAGGGCCATAACTCTAAGAACAATTGTTGGACGGAACCCCATTTCTTGAGTGCATCTGTTCCTCCTTGCGTGTCTATCAGCATACCTAAGGGGATCCAAATCCGATTGATGGCTTTGAAATTACAAGCAAAACGTTTGTATGGATAGACCGAGAGCTTCTTCAAAGATCAGGGGCATAGTAACCATGTTAACTGTTGAAAGTAGAAGTACACTATTTTGAAGTAAGGCCACACAAAGTAGATCTTCTGTTTCTCAGGCCATTATTTGTGAAATTGCATGCGGGCGAGCATTTTTTTATTTTATTTTTTATTTCAGTAATTTCTTCTTTGCCATCAAAAGTTCATGTTCTTGGTTCAAGTTTCAGGCCTCATAATCTACAGAATACCATGGGTGGTGGTGTATTTCATCCCTTGAGTGCAAGAAGGCTTTGCAATGCTTTAGCATTGCGAAGCCTTTTTGCACTCAAGGGACAAATTCAACAATTTTTTTAACTTGGGTAAAATATCAGACATAAACCATTAAAATTTTTCTTTTTTTTAAGTTTAAATTGGTTATAAAAAGAGAGCATGCGGCAGCCAAAAGGACCATGCAGGAGGGTCTGAGAAACAGATTTTTTATTTTTTTAGACCTAACAGCACTGAATAAGTGCACTTTTGTCCCTATCAAACTGCACTATTGGAGTAACCCAATTCCTATAGAAAAACAATGTGTCTAACTCTGAACAATTCTGTACCAGTAAATACAGATCATTAACATCATTCCTAACCTCTACTGGGATACACGTATATGTAACAATGTAAATAGATATTAAAATTTGACTGCAAATACAGAATAAAGAGAGTGGACTACCACTGAATTATTCCAGGCCATATATTCTCCACTCGAAAAGTATTTTTCATTCTTCAGAATAGCAAACTTTCATCACATGGACCACTGGGTGCAACCCAGTGGTCCATGTGATGAAAGTTTGCATATGCTTCTTGTATTTTGTCCTTTAGAAATTGTAAATAACAGTGAAAGATCTATCTCACAGCTATTTAGTAGTAATCCATCCCACACACGCTGTAGACTCAATATATATTTTTCTGTTTAATAGCTTTAGTTCGTGACTTCACTACTGAACTTGCTAATAGCGAATTATATTTTACATTACACAGCACAAACGTTCTTGTGTATTTCAGTTATATTTATTTATTTATTAGGGTTTAACGACACATTAACAACCAAGGTCATATCGTGTCAGTGACAGTTTTATGGGTGGAGAAAGCCGGAGTACCTGGAGAGAACAACCGAGCAGCTGCCTGCTCCCAAACATCGTAACTCCACAATGCAGCACAGGCAGGGTTAGATTGGTTGAAGACATGCACACCATCGACGTGCAGTACACCTTAGTACACGGCGCCATCGTGCCACCATGTGGACAATCGGGGTTAAGTGCCTTGCCAAAGGATACAATGCAGGAGTCTGAATCAATAGTTCATACGTTCATCCTTCCAAGGACTAACCAGGCTCGATGTTGCTTAACTTCGGTGATCTGACAAGAACCGCTTACCGGAACGCCACCGCATCCCCGTGTATTTCAGTTAGATTACTTGCTAATTGTGACAGAACTTCTAGTTTCAACTGTACAGCTGTCCAGTTAACCAAAACAAAAAATTTAAGTCACAACTGTGCAGGTCTTAAAAAAATGTATTTTCGGTTTCTGCATTTAAAGGTAATTCTCAGTCATAGAAAGTTGTGCCTATTGATGATCAAACACAAACATACTGGAAAGGACTCTAAACACATGTGAAGTCCTTCAAAAAACAGCAGAGAATAAAATCTGAAATTTTGAGATAACCTACAGGTAAAACTAGAAGTCCTGTCACCAATAGTGTGCTTATCTAGGCTTAATTGCCATATCGAATGGCATCCAAAGCACAGCAGGTTCTCTTGGTTACTCATAGCAAACACATGCAATGTTTCTGCCAATGGACCTCCGGGTTACCCGGAGGTCCATTGGCTGAAACATTGCTTGTGCACAGGCCATATGTACAGAATTTGATAACTTTACTTGGGCCATAACGCGTACATTAACGTGCATATCAATGTGCTATTTGTGCGCATTTCATGACAGGACTTCTAGTTTTAACTGTATTTACCATTCACCTGGATATATAAAGAGGACCGATTACAGTACAGCCATCGTGGTGGGAACAAAATCTATGGGTAGGCATTTTTTCCATACATATAAATCAAATATGATCCGCTATGACACCAAGTGAAATTTTCACCAATGAAGCACCGGGGGAATCCCGGTGCTTCGTTGGTGGAAATTTTGTTTGGTGTCATAGCGGATCATCTCTGAATTATATGCGAGGAAAAAATGACAACCTGTGGATCCAGACCCGTCCACGACAGTTCACAGATTTCGAAAGCATCTGCGGTAAGCACAGGCGGCATCAGTTGTCTTAGGGAATGTGAGCATTGAAGAGAGGGGTCTTCCCACAGTATGAGCTCAAACTGACATTTCGTGGTCCAAGACGAATAAAACTGCAGACTATTCATCAAGCATTGCCTATCACCCCAAGTATTTTACTAGAAATCTCTGCAATTTTAGATCACCAAAATGCTCAGCATTCTTCATTTTGGTCTCTGTTTCTTCTAGCCTTTTTCTTAATGATTAGAAAATCAAATTTAGTACCTGATACTACCTCCTCTTTTAATCCTAATAGTCAATTAACGAGAGGGGACATAATTTACAGTGATGAATTACTTTTAGTAATTATCAAATGGTCCAAAACAATTCAATTTGGTCAAAAAATTCTTAAAATTCCAATTTTGGCTATTCCTCATTCTGCGTTCTGTCCGGTTGAAGCTTATAAAAACATGATAAATTGATTCCGGGTAAATCTTCAGATCCAGTTTTTTTTCACAAATCTACTCTGAGGCCTATTACTTATCCGCAGTTACAGTCTTTTATTAAATTTGTCATCAGTAGCATCGGTAGAGACAGCTCTTTATATTCATCACATAATTTTAGGAGAGGTGGTGCCTCATGGGCCTTTCAGGCAAAAGTTCCAGGCAAATTAATCCAACTATTGGGTGATTGGTCCAGTGATCATAGTATCATACATACAAAAATTATTTATATTATACTCTAAATGATAAATTTTTTGTTGCAAAGAGAATGAGAGACCTAATTTTAGATACAGATATTTGACTGTTTTCTCATTTTCCTTTTTTGTATATTTCAGCTAAAAACTCCAGAAATTATTATTATTTCCGACTCCATTTGCAAATATGCGACGGATATTTATGATACACAAGTGATACCATATCCAGGAATCTCTATTTCTGGTATTACTTATTTGATCAGTTCAGGGAAGCTCAAGATTGACACTTTTTCACATATTGTTTACCATGTTGGCACTAATGACATTGAAAAGAAACCTACAGAGGTAATTGCCGCTGCTTTTAATAATTTAATAACTGTTTCTAGGAGTCATTCTTCAGCCAAATTAATTTTTTCAGCTATATTACCTCGGCCAAAGGATTTTGACACCCTGGATAAAAAAGTAATTCAAGTCAATTTAAAATTAGGTGATCTTACAGACCTTTTTTTAAAATGTGGTAAGCCAAAAAGGGAATTATTCGCTGAGAAAGATGCTCTTCATTTAAATTTTGAAGGAACATGACTCCTGCATTCCTACTTCATCCAAATTATCAACAGACTATCTTAATTCTGATTCATCATTGTTTAAATATTAAAATCCTTCTTCTTTTACAGGTTTCACCGTTTGACTTACATGGTCGCTAAAGCTTCCTTGGGTCATTTGGAGAGAGAGGGGCCTCGGTTATGTGTTCCCCAACTCCAAAAAAATTTTTTTTTTTTGGTGAAAATGTTTTTGAGGATGCGTATGTACAATTTCTTTATTAATTTTTTTGTGTCTTTCTCAGTGAGTGGTGTCTTCATTTTATGTTCCAAGTTCCAACTGCATGTCTACAACTCATTTCTATTTCAGTTGGTATATATTTTCTTAGGCAATTTTGGTGAAAATTGCAAATGATTGCCTGTGTATTAGAAATAGTTTTAAATGAAAGAGGAGATAAAACAAAACTCAAATCTTTTTACAGAATTGAAAAATTCATTACGGTTCAGAAGTTATGGCATATTTTGTGTTCCGAAAAGGTGATATTTTTTGTAAACAGCCCTTCAGTGCTTTATCACTAAACTGGCAAGTCTTAAACGGCCCCAAAACCCCATAATTTGAAGGTATTTTTCAATAGAGCATGTCAGAAAAAATACCATATCAGGAAAAGTACTTTACTTATTCACTTGAAAATTGACACATGTTTTTGTCTGCCAATGCCCTTTGACTGGACATACTGTTTATGACCGCAGGTCACATGACCACAAAATAATTTGCATATATTTTGCATAAATTAACTTAATTTATCACAAAAATGAGCTAAAAAAATGCCATTTCTTCAATATAAACTGTTTTGATGCCTTAAAAAGCTGTTTCTGAATGTGTGATGTTAGTTTACATTGTCCATCACACACAAAATGCGAAGGATGTAATTGTAAGGACCATAATTGTTCATTTTTTAGAAAAAATAGACCACGCCCCTTTTTGAAGGCTTTTTGAGTGAAAACACTTTCACAAAAACCAATGTGGCACAAACAATACTTGACAAATTGGTCAGTAACTTTGCAACTCTATTTGAGTGACAATTTTGTTCAAATGAACATACAATTAGAATAGTGGGTGCTCAAGTGACCACAGGGTAATTTGCATATACTTTGCATAATTTAACGTAATTTGTCATAAAAATGAGCCCAAAAGCACTATTTCTTGAATTTAAATTGTTTTGATCAATTAAGAAAGATGTTTCTGAATGTGGAGCACAGGTTTACATTGTCAATCACCCACAAAATGCAAAGGATGTAATTGTGGGGTCATTAATTATTCATATTTTAAGAAGAAAATGGCCACGCCCCTTTTTGAAGGTCTTTCAAGCGAAGACTTTCACGAAAAATAATTTAGCACAAAAATACATGCACTCTACAAATTCACCAGATATTTTACCACACTCTTTGGGTGACAATTCTCTTCAAATGGATATACAATTTGAGATTGGAGGTCAAGTGACCGCAAAATAATTTGAATATTACTAGCATAAATTAGCATAATTTTTATGAAGAAATATCTTACTGTCTTGTTATAAAATATTAAACTGCTGTAAGGCCCCAAAAATGTTTTTCCTAATGTGGGACAATTGTTCAACTTCAAACACCTTCTATATGCCAAAACAGCCATGAATGAATTACATGTTAGCTAATTAGTTATTCCTTTTGAATTTCAGTGGAAAAATATAGGCCTTACCCATTTTTGAAGCTTTTTCACATATGGATATTATCACATAAAATTAACTGAAAAAATTAGAAACTTTCATATGAATTTTATATATTTTGTAATTTATTTATTGGTGTTTAAGGTCACATATTTATGCACAATGGCTAATCATGACCGTGACAGTTTTATGGGTAGAGGAAGCCGGAGTTCCCAGAGAGAACCACTGAGCAACGGCAAGCAACCGTCAGCTCCCCAACATACTACATGTAACTCCACTCAAGCAGGGTTAGCATTGGTTGAAGACAAGTGCACCATCATCCTGCAGTACGCCTTAGTACACAACGCCACTGTGCCCCCACGCAGGCAATGGAGATGAAGTGTCTTGCTCAAGGACACAACGCGGCAGCCGCAGGTGGATTCGAACCGAGGATCTATTTTGTAAGACATTGATTTTGTTCATGTTGTTTAACATTAAAGGATATGTGAGTGTGGCTGAGTTTTCATTTAATTTGCATACATTGAATAAACATGCCATTGAAAATGTTCCAAAAAATGTTATTTTCTCTGTTGGAATTACCCCCACAGTGTGAGAAAAGCAATCAAATGAGAGGTTAATATGAGTGAGTATTGGTACTATTGACAGAGATTGAGGGAGATTCATGAGATATGGCTGCACAATGTTTTTCATTTATTAAGCCTTTCATACCCTAACCATGGCAGTGAATATACTCTAACCATAGCAGTGTATAATATGACATGACAAAGAAACTCACAGAAACAAGGGGTCTAACAGTTACTGGAAGTGAGACTGACAGCAACCCACAAAGAGGGTGCACTTTTTTTTCAGTTGGACAACCTGGACAATGGTAAGTCAAATATGAGGAATCAAGAATACAGACTAGAGGTGAGCTCTGAAATGCAGGTTCAGCTCTTGCTATTTCACATCAGCCGATACAGCATCTCATTTAAAGACGGATGAAAAAAAAAAAACGCTTCTCATTTGTTCTCTTTTGAAAATTTGTACAATACTTCACTCCTCATTCAATTAACTTCAACAAATAAATTTCCCTTTGTTCAGAAATAAGATCTGTTCAGGATTCATAGTGAAACAGTGATGTGGATACCTGACTGGATATGTCGTTGTGTGTGTGTAGGGGGGGGGGGGTGTAGGGGGCTGGGATGGGTCATCATAAGTCCACTGAAATTACAAATCTTTTTCACATATGACTGGGTATGGTGTCTGGGTGTATATTTACCCACAGGTCAGACACCCCCCCCCCCCCCCCCCCCCCCCTTAAACCCCACACAAACATACAAAAGTGTGAGTGAAATTCTTGTGGTGGGGAGGGATAATTGATCAAACTTCCATTGGTTCATCGAAAATGTCACAAATTTATTTTTCATTTCTGACCAACCTTTTTATAACCTTTCATTGTCCTTCATCCTAAATAGCAGCAAATGTCGTTAAAAAAGTGCAGCTTGTTGGAAAACATTTGAAAGCAAGATTTTGATATATTTGGGTTTTTTTCTTTATATTCGTTTTGAATAGACAACACACTTTGGCCATTATAATGGCCAAATATGAGATCCCATCATGAATTAAAATGCAAACACAGTGGAGGTTATATGAACTGCTCAGGACTTGTGTTGTGGGGCAATGGTAGAGGTGGGGCAATGGTGGAAACATTTCACAGGTCTATGGAAAAGAATATGGAAGATTGACAAACTTATAGCTGCATCTCTCAACCTTCATCTCATCTCCAAACACACTTTGAAAGAAAAACATTTGGCTTGCTAGAAAAAACTATTCTGGAAGGGGGGGGGGGGGGGGGCTGAATATCTCATTGCTCTTGAAGTTGGAACAAATGTCATATTGTGTTTGACATAAACCGGCCTTCTAGAGACATGGATGTTAACAAATACACCCAAACTGACTGTCCTGTTCCCCAGACTTGGGATTCATAGTGTTTGGTGTGTTCATTAATTTATTCTTAAAAATTGGACTTAATTGGATTTAATTTCACATGTTCTTCGATTCAGATCACAAGGTAAGTTTTTTCTGTTAACATTTTAAGATTAAATGTTAAAAAATTTATAGTAATTTATATATTTTTTATACTTACCAATGACCCAGACTTAGCTGGTGCTAACTCCACAAAAACCAGGGCCAAACACAAATTTTGCCCCCCAATCCCCAAAATTTGCATCCAAAACAAAAAGAAATCATGTCCTAAAGGACCTCCATAGTACGACTCTACTGCGCATGCGCAGTGACGCAGTCGTCCCGAAATTGGCGCCAAATATCATTCTTACTGGCAGTGCCTGGTCAGCGCTATGTACTCAGCGGGGAGGCAAGAGTTCCCAACTCAGGGAGGGCCATCCCCGTCTGGGTCATTGGTAAGTATAAAAAATATATAAATTACTATAAATTTTTTAACATTTTTATACTGTACCAATGACCCAGACTTAGCTGAATAGTAAACAGGCTGGAGGGCCTAGGACATAGAGGAAAATCCAATAAGCTCAATTATATAATAAAGAGGTAACCCCTTAAGGAGAAAAGGAGTATTAGGCTTTACATGTATCTTTCTTATTTAATATTAAATTAGAAAGATACACTACCCTTAATAATTGAGCACAATAACATTCATGTTCTCTATTAACATCCAGTATAACCCTTATACTAATTATTTTTAAAGCAAGCCAATAAATAAAGTAGTCCAGAGAATTGAGACTCTTTATAATCATTTAAAAGTGTCCGAGTATTGTATATTAAAGCCCGTTTGACACTTGACATATACAAATGCTTCACACCGAGCTACACTTTAAAAATAAGACATGAATGAAATTAAACATTAATATTACACTTTAAAACCATCCCGGAAGCGACTCAGAAATACTGTCTTGGAGGAGGCATTCCCTTGCTTTTCACTATAAAGCAGGTGACCTAAGGGAACACCCGCCCCCCCCCCCCCCCCCCCTTCCCCTTGCCCTGGGTCAAATAGCCCAGAGCAAAGAGGGCAGCCGGACGGAGTCACTGCCGGAACAGAAAGCCTGCATAACTATAGTTGCAACTGTTTAGTGGACGACATTCTGAGCAACAGATAACGGACCTAAACAATGCAGGTCTCCAGAAATGGACTCAATATTTCTGAGATAAAAATTAGTAAATGTGGAAGGCTGAGACCAATAAGCAGCCTTCATTAAATCTGTAATAGCAACACTATTAGCATAAGCCCAGGAAGTAGAAAGAGCTCTTACTTCATGAGCAGAAATCTTAAGCACAGACTGCTGAGAAGATAAATCTTCATACGCAGTACGGATAGTTAACTGAATCCATCTAGCAATAGAATGGACTGAAATGTCCTTTCTATTAGGCATCAAAGACAGAAAGAAACGTTTCCGTCCCTTTCTGATGAACTGAGATCTCTGTTTATAGATACGTAGTGCTCTAACAGGACAGAGTAAAGGCCTACGCCCGTCTGAAGACGGAAGAGCCTTAATAACAATAGGTTCCGGATATTTATTAGGAGCCTGATTCTTAGCTAAAAAACCGACATTAGTAGTGAAGGTGATAGTGTTCCCAACACTACAATAATGAGAATCATCCACCGATAGTGCATGAAGCTCACTGACTCTTCTGGCAGAAGAGAAAGCTAAGAGAAAAGCTGTCTTATAAGATAAGAATTTGAAATCTACTGTCCCAAGAGGTTCAAATGGCTTTTCCTTCAATTTAAGGAGAACCCAAGCTAAATTCCACTTAGGAATTAATCTAAGAGTTCTGGGTCTATTTATCGAAAAGTTTCTAACCAATTTCGATAAAGAGACATTAGATCCAATTTGTAAACTATCATGATGTGCATAGGTATCAGATAACATAGATCTATAACCCTTTATAGTAACAGGCTGCAGTTTGATTTCGTCAAACAAGTATACTAGAAAGTTTGCAATGTCTGGTATAGAGGGATCAAATATATCTACAGAATGATCCCTACACCAACGACGGAAAACCTTCCACTTAGCCGCATAGTTTAGCGAAGAGGAGGTCCTACTACAGTTAGAAATCGCGTCCACTGCTCGTCCTGTAAAGTGCTTGCCATGCAAGAAGGACCGCACAACGGAAAAACGTGAAGGTTGAGACCTTGCGGGTTGTGATGGAGTTGGCGCGATTTTCCCTGCGAAAGAAGATCCTCTCGTGGAGGAAGCTTCCGCGGTAGGTCCCACAACAGACACCTGAGTAGATTTATCCACGGTCTCTGTGGCGACAGAGATGCTACCAACAGAATCTTGCATTGAGATTGTTTTATCTTTAGCAATACTTGTTGAATTAACGGCGCTGGAGGATACGCATATCCTATCATTCCGTCCCAAGGGATCGACAGAGCGTCTACTGCAAATGCTCTTGGATCCGGACACGGGGACACATACGTCTGCAACTGATTGTTGCGATGTGTCGCAAATAAGTCTATCATTGGCTGTTCCCATTGGTAGCAAATCTGATTGAATACTTGTTTGTTGAGAGTCCACTCCGACGGCAACAAGCGACCCTTTCGTGAAAGGGAGTCTGCTAGCACATTCAGACGACCCGGTATGTGACGGACCGAAAGAAGAACGTGATGTTCCAACGCAAACAGAAGGATTCTTTCCGTTAGATTGAACAACGGAACTGAATGAGTGCCTCCCTGATTCCGAATATACGCCACTACTATCGTATTGTCGGATAGGATTTGGACATGAGCATCGTGAATAATGTCCATCCAGTGACGTAATGCAAGCCAAATTGACATCATTTCCTTGATGTTTATGTGCTTGCACAGGAATTGCGGATCCCAAAGACCCTGGCATCTCGAATCCGTTGGGATTAATGATGCACCCCAACCTGTTTGACTGGCATCCGTCATAATGGTAAAACTCGGATCCGGCAACTGCAGCGGAACTCCTTGAGTTAACCACTGAATGTTTGCCCAAGTCTGAATCTCTTGTTTCACTTGATCTGACAAGAGAACGTCTACATCGAGCGAATGAATTTTCACACTCCAATTCTGAGTCAGGAAAATTTGAAGAGGCCGTGTGCGTAGCCGTCCCATCGGAATGAGATCCGCGGCGGCTCCGCACAGACCTATCAGTCTCATAAATTCTCTCGCCGTGACTTTGTCTGCATTCAGACAATAGCGAGCGTAACAACTGACTAATTTCGCTCTGGTTAACGGCAGACGAACGAGATTGTTGTGCGTCTCGAAGCTCATTCCCAGATGAGTGAATGACTTGGACGGCACCAGATCCGACTTCTCCTCGTTTACTATGAAACCGAGACGTCGGAGCAATAGAAGAAGATTCTGAACATCGTTCTGAAGCGTTAACTCGTTGCCGTACCTCTGAAGAATGTCGTCCAGGTAGGCCGACGTTACCGCAGACGAATGAGCTCGGAAGTAGATCATTACCGAGTTCATTACCCGAGTGAAAGCCCAGGGAGCTAGATTCAATCCGAAGCACATGGCCCGGAACTGATACACCACTCCTAGGACTGCGAAGCGTAGATACTTTCGGAATGTCGGATGTACCATGACATGAAAGTACGCATCTTTGAGATCTATGCTCGTTGCATAATCGTTCACTCGAATACTCGCTCTGACCGATCGAATCGTCTCCATATAAAACTTCGGAGCGACGATCAGCTTGTTTATCCAGCTCAAATCTATGACTGGACGGAACGAGCCGTCTGGTTTCGGAACCAGAAACAGATGGCTGTAGAATCCCAGCGATTCCTGGTTTTCTACGACCTCTACCGCGTTCTTCATTAAAAGAGACTGCACCTCTGATACCAGAGCGTCTCTTTTCTGAGGATTTGACGGAAGATGAGTCCACTTTGGACTTCGAGTTAATGGAGGCTTTCGTTTGAAGGATATCTTTAGACCTTCCGAAGTCACTCCTCTCACCCACGGGTCGTCCGTAATCGACGCCCACTCTTGAGAAAAACTCGACAACCTTCCGCCAACCGGAACGCGATAGAGGTTTAAGCCATCATCTCCTGGATCTGCGAGGTCTGCGGTAGGAGAAACCACGTCTTCCACGACCCGCACCTCGCCTCGTCGACCTCGGGGCGTCCGATCGATTGTCCCGGCCTGAAGGACGTCCCGAACGAGAGTCGCTATCCTGACGGTCTCTCGAATAAGAGCCAGAGGACGCACCGGAACCTCTATAGGAACCTCTCTTGGGCGCATAAGACCCAGAAGTGCCCGCCTTATTCGTGTCTGCTGTATCCGACCTTTTAGGAGCGGATCTGAACAACAGAGAATCACTAGCTTTCTTTTTAATATTATCATAAATAGCGGAAAGCTTGCCGTCAAAGAGAAGATCTCCTGAGACCGAAGCGACTCTAAGAGAGTTCTTCACCTTAGAATCCATTAGTGTGGATGTAGCCAGGGCTGCGTCACGTCTAACCAACTCCAGATTTGCCACTGAAAGGGCGGAGTTACACGTGGAATAAGCTACTGCCCTTGAAAGAAGTCTTAAAGAGGATTGTATATCCTGAAACTCTTCCCCTTGAAGGCGCAGTGATAACGCCTTAGTAAGGTGATCTGCGTAAGATAAGGCATCTAAATTGGCTCTGTTAGACGCAATAGCTGTTTCCAACACTGCGGTTGGAATAGAAGCTGACGACGGTAATGATAGCTCTAAGTCTTCTGCCTCGTCGTCCATACGCAGAGGAACTCTCGGTATACCCTGACCTGCCGTGTCGAATTTATTCCTTGCATTAATGAAAGGCAGGTTGAGAGTATTTGCGGACAAGAAACTTGCTTTCCCCGTCCTGGAAGCAAGTTTAAAAATAGCGTCGTTCAATAATTCAAATGTTCTTGCAACATTATTGGACTGCGACGGAAACTCGGGAGCGATGTCCCTGAACCACTCAAAAAATTCAGAGTCCAATGACGCTATAATTCTCCTGTCCGGAAGCGCAGCAGTCTGGCCCGACGGAACAACTTGAGGAAGAAAGTGCCGGATGAAGTCCACGGCAGCTTTATGTTGTTCCGAAAGGGATAGCTCCAATTCATCCGTATCCCTTTCACCATCCGGTCGGACCTCCCGATGTTCCCGGTCGTCCGCCCCCGATGCTTCGGCGGAGCGTACCGACCCAGCGCCGTCGGATAATTCTCGATCCGACACCGTTTCTGTCGGCTGCTGGGATGCTGCGATAAGCTGTGCTATCTGCACTAGAATGTCCGACGTCGAGACCTGCGGAGACGCGTCTTTCGCTGCTTCGCCGAGGGCAGCTCCGCATCAGATGGCTCCCGCATACTTTTCCTATGCGAACGTCCGGAGTCCATCGGTCTCGAATCCCTGGCTGCCGGATGGTGTGACCTGGTCGCCGAAGAATCCTTCATCGGCGAAGCTGGCAAAATATCGGAGGTCGCACAGCCAAGGTGCGGTCGTGTGCGCCGACGAGAAGAGGAAGCCTTAACAGTCTCTGCGGACTGCTTATACAACGGAGCGTCCCGAGCGACGGACGTATGCTCCGCTAAAGACACATTTTGTACCACAACATCTGGTCCCAGATGTTGTTGTACGAGAGAGGGGCCTCTCTCGCTCGCGGCCCGGCTGGACCGGGACGAGCTAGGAACCGGACTAAAAGGCTTCCTCCGTTCTCGTTCACTATCCGCCGTCACTGGGTGTGCATCTATTATTTTTATAGTGCTTGCATCACCCAAAATTTCCTCTTGGACCGCATCGGACGAACCCGGCTGCCGAACCATTCGGTGAATGGACGCTACACCGGGCGAGCTAGCGGACGACATTTGTCTAATCTCCATGAGCACTTTTGCCGCTAGCTCTGAATTCATTTGTGACGACGGACGCACACTTGAAGAAGATAACATGGAAACATCACCCTGTTCTGGTTCCTCTGAAATAGAAACTGAGAGAGTAGAGTGACCTTGTGGAGAAAGAGCCGGCATCGCTCTTTCTCCAGAAACAACATATCGTGACACACGTTTCCAATGTTTCTCATCCCAATGTTCACATATAGGACAGGGATTAATGCGAGAACACTGACTACAATTAATACAATGATCATGAAAGTCAGAGGAAGATTTCTTCCTATTACAATTTGAACAAAGTCCCTTCATTGTGAAAGAACAACAATAAGTCCTAGTTACTCGCAAAAACCCCTGACACAAAGATACATAATAACATGATCCATTAATAAATGAAAAAACAATTGCAAAACAAAATAATTTTGAAAAAATATTTTTTCAGAGAAGCCCAAGTTGCTGAAAAGTAACGTTGAGCCCTGATGGATCCGATGGCAAAGTGTGGTCAAAAATTTTAAAATTATATAAAATAATTAATGAGACACTTTCGGATAATATAAATGTATTTTATAATGAGATAAACTACCACAAAGGCAAACAGCCCCCCTCAAAAAAGGCTGTTGCCAATGAAAACAAACAGTGTAAACACACTAGAAAACATGACTCCAGGCACTGAAAAAACTGGCCCGGAATCAGTCATCAATTACACTCTATCTGATGCAAAACAGAGACTCCCAGGGGAGAATCTGCAGAACATCAGATGGAAGATGCAGAACACAAACGTTATACACCCATGGGTGAAAACGTAACTATGGGGAAAATAACAGAAAACATTCTGTAACCAAGCAACTCTCCCAGGGAATTTTTAGAAATGAAACTTCTCAAAAATATGCCAAAAGCATGGGAGAATTGCAAGGGGGGACTTTAGAAGGCTAGGGGAGAGGAAACACTGAATAAGCAGTGCAACAAATAGCAAGAATGACAACAAGAGGCCCATGCCTCGAAAATAGGCAACTTAACATAATTTCAACAAAAATTTTAAGTACAGCCCTGATTATATTTGCCACTTCTTTTTTCCTCTCCTCCTTCTATCCTCCTTAGAATCACATTTTCTCCAAAAATTACGTGTCTGGCATCCTTTAAACTGAGATTTACAAGCACAAAGATCAGTGAGATGTTGACTGATGAAGGGCCAAACAGAGAATGATATTTGGCGCCAATTTCGGGACGACTGCGTCACTGCGCATGCGCAGTAGAGTCGTACTATGGAGGTCCTTTAGGACATGATTTCTTTTTGTTTTGGATGCAAATTTTGGGGATTGGGGGGCAAAATTTGTGTTTGGCCCTGGTTTTTGTGGAGTTAGCACCAGCTAAGTCTGGGTCATTGGTACAGTATAAAAATATTCATATAGGAACAACAGGAAATGATGAATAAAAGTGTCAGAAAAATTAACAAAATTAAACTAGATGGTGCCATTTGTGTGCGAAGCACACTATAGTATACCCCCGCATTTGCACTTTCCTTTTTGGTTAGTGCACGATACAGACTTGGATAAAAAGGCTTCACGCTTCATGATAAAACAGTATTTAATTTCCTTCTGAAGACTCACATGTGAAACTACTTCAATATTTCAAACAAGATACTTCACCCAACATGATGTATAAAGGGTAGTGTTCTGATCACATCATTGTTAGATGATTGAAAAACCACTTGGACCCAAATCAAAATTCCAAAACCTTCATGCACATCTACAGATGCTATCTGAACATGTTAACATGGTTTAAACGTTTCGAATTCAATACCCTAAGAGCCTTTGAGCAGACAAAGATTTTCTGAGGGTAAAAGTGGTTCCACTGGAACCACTTGGACCCAAATCAAAATTGTGAAACCCTCATGCACATCTACAGATGCTATCTGAACATGTTAACATGGTTTAAACGTTTCGAATTTAATACCCTAAGAGCCTTTGAGCGGACAAAGATTTTCTAAGGATAAAAGTGGTTCCACTGGAACCACTTGGACCCAAATCAAAATTCCAAAACCTTCATGCACATCTACAGATGCTATCTGAACATGTTAACATGGTTTAAACGTTTCGAATTCAATACCCTAAGAACCTTTGAGCGGACAAAGATTTTCTAAGGATAAAAGTGGTTCCACTGGAACCACCTGGAACCAAATCAAAATTCCGAAACCTTCATGCACATCTACAGATGCTCTCTGAACATGTTAACATGGTTTAAACGTTTCGAATTCAATACCCTAAGAGCCTTTGAGCGGACAAAGACTTTCTAAGGATAAAAGTGGTTCCACTGGAACCACTTGGACCCAAATCAAAATTCCAAAACCTTCATGCACATCTACAGATGCTATCTGAACATGTTAACATGGTTTAAACGTTTCAAATTCAATACCCTACGAGCCTTTGTGTGGACAAAGATTTTCTAAGGATAAAAGTGGTTCCACTGGAACCACCTGGAACCAAATAAAAATTCCGAAACCTTCATGCACATCTACAGATGCTATCTGAACATGTTAACATGGTTTAAATGTTTCGAATTCAATACCCTAAGAGCCTTTGAGCGGACAAAGATTTTCTGAGGGTAAAAGTGGTTCCACTGGAACCACTTGGACCCAAATGAAAATTCCAAAACCTTCATGCACATCTACAGATGCTATCTGAACACGTTAACATGGTTTAAACATTTTGAATTCAATACCCTAAGAGCCTTTGAGCGGACAAAGATTTTGTAAGGATAAAAGTGGTTCCACTGGAACCACCTGGAACAAAATCAAAATTCCGAAACCTTCATGCACATCTACAGATGCTATCTGAACATGTTAACATGGTTTAAACGTTTCGAATTCAATACCCTAAGAACCTTTGAGCGGACAAAGATTTTCTAAGGATAAAAGTGGTTCCACTGGAACCACCTGGAACAAAATCAAAATTCCGAAACCTTCATGCACATCTACAGATGCTATCTAAACATGTTAACATGGTTTAAATGTTTTGAATTCAATACCCTAAGAGCCTTTGAGCGTACAAAGATTTTCTGAGGGTAAAAGTGGTTCCACTGGCACCACTTGGACCCAAATCAAAATTCCGAAACCTTCATGCACATCTACAGATGCTATCTGAACATGTTAACATGGTTTAAAAGTTTCGAATTCAATACCCTAAGAGCCTTTGAGCGGACAAAGATTTTCTAAGGATAAAAGTGGTTCCACTGGAACCACTTGCACCCAAATCAAAATTCCGAAACCTTCATGCACATCTACAGATGCTATCTGAACATGTTAACATGGTTTAAACATATCGAATTCAATACCCTAAGAACCTTTGAGCGGACAAAGATTTTCTAAAGATAAAAATGGTTCCACTGGAACCACTTGGAACCAAATCAAAATCCCGAAACCTTCATGCACATGTACTGGTGATACCTGAACACATTAGCATAATTTAAACATTAATGCAAGTGAATGTAACACCGGACGGACGTACGGACAGACGTACGTACGTACGTACGTACGTACGTACGTACGTACGGACGGAGATAATGACAATATCCCCGACAATACCCTAAGATGCTATCTGAACATGTTAACATGGTTTAAATGTTTCAAATTGAATACCCTACAAGCCTTTTAGCGGACAAAGATTTTCTGAGGGTAAAAGTGTTTCCACTGGAACCACTTGGACCCAAATCAAAATTCCAAAACCTTCATGCACATCTACAGATGCTATCTGAACATGTTAACATGGTTTAAATGTTTCAAATTCAATACCCTACGAGCCTTTGAGTCGACAAAGATTTTCTAAGGATAAAAGTGGTTCCACTGGAACCACCTCAAGGTTGGGCGGTTAAAACCGCCCCCGGTTTTAACCGGCGGTTTTAACCGGTTTTAACCGCCCCGGTCAATACTCCCTCAAGTGGTCAATACTGGTCAATACTGGTCAATTGAAATTTTGTAAAAGACAATCAAGTAGTTTTAGTAAAAGAATGTCATATAATATTTGAAAAAACATTTTTTTTATTTATCTCAGTGGTATTTTTATATTAAAGTTGCTATTTATATGAAATATGAAAGAAATTGTATTGTATGTAAATCCTAATAAGGCTGAAAACTTAGTGGTCAATACTTGATACTGGTCTATTTAAATATTTTAAAATATTAAAAAGGTGGATAAAATTTTTAAAGTTTATGGAATAGTATTTGTGCATGTATCACAAATGTCATTTTTACAGGTAAATTACAGGTATCACACAGGTACATGTAAGTACATGACAATTAATTAAACACCTGGATGACAGATGGTCAATTAGAGATTTGATTGTTAAAACAACACCCCTTCAGTACAAGGAAAAGGGGTAATAAAAAAGTGGCTTTAATCCATTGTAATGTGATAATTTATAATTAAGGTAATAAAAACTTTTATAAGTTCTTTCATGTACTAGGTTGTCTAGACAAATTTTAGTCCAAATGCAGGAAATGGATTGTCCTCATGGATATACTCTTCATGGCTTCTTATATGTAGGGTTTCTTTATTTTTCTTTTATAATGAAGTCCAAAACCAACACTTTCATTCTCAGTTTTACACTGCTATTGAAAACGTCACTCAAAGAAAATTCACTGTTCACCAAGATGAAACCTAAAGATCCCATTTGGAACTTTTACAACTTAGGTGATTCCAGTAAAACAACTGCAACATGTAAAGACTGTAATGCTGTAGTCAGTGCCAAAGTACTCAGACTGAGGGCCCACAGAGAGAAATGTCCAGCATCAGCTAGACCTGTCAAGAGACCATTTGCAGATGTTGAGCAACATGATCCAGCACCAACCAGTACACCAGAGCCTGTAGCTAAGAAGCCTAAGCAGTCAAGCATGACCACATACAGTTTTAGCACAGACCAAACCATGTCTCGACAACTGTGTCGATTGCACTTGACAATCTCCAGTCAGATAGTTCTACGATTGCTGATGCCTGTGAGACATGGTTAGATCTGCTGAACAACCCAGACCTACAGACATACAAAGACAAAGTACGCAATAGATTCCAGCAAGCTATGACACCAACACAATTCCTGGCCAACATTTTGCATCCACAGTACAGAGGGAAGAGTCTACTTCCAGACCAGGTGTCCAGTGCACAAGATCTTCTGTTAACTACCAAGCCAGACATCCTACCAGACCTCCTTAGCTTCATGACTGACTCACTTCAGATTCCAGCAAGTCTCCTCCACTCAACTGTAATCACCAAGACCAGACCTACTGTTTGGTGGCTGAGTCTTAGCAGATCATCATCAGTAAACAGCGACTTATGTAATCTTGCACAGAAGATATTGAAGATGCCTTCAAGTTCTGCCTCTATTGAGAGAGTCTTCTCCAACTTTGGACTTATCCAGACCAAACTTAGAAATCGACTTGGTTTACAGAAAGCAGCAAAGCTAGTGTTCTGCTACAGGTACCTTAGAGGCAAAGAAGAGATTGACTGGTGAAACCAATGATACACTGCAAGATTTTTAACCTATCACTGTTGTATTTATATGATGAATTGTAAATTTATTTGTACATTTCAAGTATGTCTTAGTATAAAAAAAAAAACAAAAAAAAAATATAAGAAAAAAAAAGAAAAGAAAAAAAGAAAGAAAAAAAAAGACAAAAGAAAAAAAAAAAAAATATAAGAAAAAAAGAAAGAAAAAAAGACAAAAGAAAATAAAAAAAAAAAAAAATAAAGGAAAGGAAAAGAATTAAATATATAATACTAAAAAAAACTGTAGTGGTAGCCTGCAAGCCACCTGATGAGTACCCTTGGCAGGGACGAAACAGTTTTTCCTTTTTTTGTCTTATTGTAACATATGATTCCCCACTTATTTAATAATCATTCTCCTGTATTATCATTGATTTTGTACTATAAACTTCTTAATGAATAAAATAATACTATTTTGATATCATTTGTATGTACATGTAACCTCTTTTGTCCCTCTACAATAATAGATTTATGATTTATAAAGTTCAATTGGTCAATAATCCAATCGACCAGTATTGACCAGTATTGACCGGTTAAAACCAGTATTGACCACTGGTCTGGTCAATACTAGTATTGACCGGTTTTTTGCCAACCTTGAACCACCTGGAACCAAATCAAAATTCTGAAACCTTCATGCACATCTACAGATGCTATCTGAACATGTTAACATGGTTTAAACGTTTCGAATTCAATACCCTAAGAGCCTTTGAGCGGACAAAGATTTTCTGAGGGTAAAAGTGGTTCCACTGGAACCACTTGGACCCAAATCAAAATTGTGAAACCCTCTTGCACATCTACAGATGCTATCTGAACATGTTAACATGGTTTAAACGTTTCGAATTTAATACCCTAAGAGCCTTTGAGCGGACAAAGATTTTCTAAGGATAAAAGTGGTTCCACTGGAACCACTTGGACCCAAATCAAAATTCCGAAACCTTCATGCACATCTACAGATGCTATCTGAACATGTTAACATGGTTTAAACGTTTCGAATTCAATACCCTAAGAACCTTTGAGTGGACAAAGATTTTCTAAGGATAAAAGTGGTTCCACTGGAACCACCTGGAACCAAATCAAAATTCCGAAACCTTCATGCACATCTACAGATGCTCTCTGAACATGTTAACATGGTTTAAACGTTTCGAATTCAATACCCTAAGAGCCTTTGAGCGGACAAAGACTTTCTAAGGATAAAAGTGGTTCCACTGGAACCACTTGGACCCAAATCAAAATTCCAAAACCTTCATGAACATCTACAGATGCTATTTGAACATGTTAACATGGTTTAAACGTTTCAAATTCAATACCCTACGAGCCTTTGTGTGGACAAAGATTTTCTAAGGATAAAAGTGGTTCCACTGGAACCACCTGGAACCAAATAAAAATTCCAAAACCTTCATGCACATCTACAGATGCTATCTGAATATGTTAACATGGTTTAAACGTTTCGAATTCAATACCCTAAGAGCCTTTGAGCGGACAAAGATTTTCTGAGGGTAAAAGTGGTTCCACTGGAACCACTTGGACCCAAATGAAAATTCCAAAACCTTCATGCACATCTACAGATGCTATCTGAACATGTTAACATGGTTTAAACATTTTGAATTCAATACCCTAAGAGCCTTTGAGCGGACAAAGATTTTGTAAGGATAAAAGTGGTTCCACTGGAACCACTTGGACCCAAATCAAAATTCCGAAACCTTCATGCACATCTACAGATGCTATCTGAACGTGTTAACATGGTTTAAACATTTCGAATTCAATACCCTAAGAACCTTTGAGCGGACAAAGATTTTCTAAGGATAAAAGTGGTTCCACTGGAACCACCTGGAACAAAATCAAAATTCCGAAACCTTCATGCACATCTACAGATGCTATCTTAACATGTTAACATGGTTTAAATGTTTCGAATTCAATACCCTAAGAGCCTTTGAGCGGACAAAGATTTTCTGAGGGTAAAAGTGGTTCCACTGGAACCACTTGGACCCAAATCAAAATTCTGAAACCTTCATGCACATCTGCAGATGCTATCTGAACATGTTAACATGGTTTAAATGTTTCGAATTCAATACCCTAAGAGCCTTTGAGCGGACAAAGATTTTCTGAGGGTAAAAGTGGTTCCACTGGAACCACTTGGACCCAAATCAAAATTCCGAAACCTTCATGCACATCTACAGATGCTATCTGAACATGTTAACATGGTTTAAATGTTTCGAATTCAATACCCTAAGAGCCTTTGAGCGGACAAAGATTTTCTGAGGGTAAAAGTGGTTCCACTGGAACCACTTGGGCCCAAATCAAAATTCCGAAACCTTCATGCACATCTGCAGATGCTATCTGAACATGTTAACATGGTTTAAAAGTTTCGAATTCAATACCCTAAGAGCCTTTGAGCGGACAAAGATTTTCTAAGGATAAAAGTGGTTCCACTGGAACCACCTGGAACCAAATCAAAATTCCGAAACCTTCATGCACATCTACAGATGCTATCTGAACATGTTAACATGGTTTAAATGTTTCGAATTCAATACCCTAAGAACCTTTGAGCGGACAAAGATTTTCTAAGGATAAAAGTGGTTGCACTGGAACCACCTGGAACAAAATCAAAATTCCGAACCTTCACGCACATCTACAGATGCTACCTAAACATGTTAACATGGTTTAAATGTTTTGAATTCAATACCCTAAGAGCCTTTGAGCGGACAAAGATTTTCTGAGGGTAGAAGTGGTTCCACTGGAACCACTTGGACCCAAATCAAAATTCCGAAACCTTCATGCACATCTACAGATGCTATCTGAACATGTTAACATGGTTTAAATGTTTCGAATTCAATACCCTAAGAGCCTTTGAGTGGACAAAGATTTTCTGAGGGTAAAAGTGGTTCCACTGGAACCACTTGGACCCAAATCAAAATTCCGAAACCTTCATGCACATCTACAGATGCTATCTGAACATGTTAACATGGTTTAAACATTTCGAATTCAATACCCTAAGAGCCTTTGAGCGGACAAAGATTTTCTAAGGATAAAAGTGGTTCCACTGGAACCACTTGGACCCAAATCAAAATTCCGAAACCTTCATGCACATCTACAGATGCTATCTGAACATGTTAACATGGTTTAAAAGTATCGAATTCAATACCCTAAGAACCTTTGAGCGGACAAAGATTTTCTAAGGATAAAAATGGTTCCACTGGAACCACTTGGAACCAAATCAAAATCCCGAAACCTTCATGCACATGTACTGGTGATACCTGAACACATTAGCATAGTTTAAACATTAATGCAAGTGAATGTAACACCGGACGGACGTACGGACGGACGGACGGACGGACGTACGTACGGACGGACGGAGATAACGACAATATCCCCGATGAAAGCGGGGATAAAAAAAGTCAGTAAAGCATTGAACTTCAGTTCTCATAGTTCGATCCCCTGTCATCAGTGGTTTGTGCGTTGTGTCCATGGGCAGGGCACTTAATGCCATTTGCTCAAGTGAGGGCACTGTGTACTAAGGCATACTGCATGTCGATGGTGCATCTGTCTTCAACTAATGCTAACCTTGCTTGTGTGCAGTTAGTATGTTGACAGTTCCTTGTCGTTGCTCGGTGGTCCTCCAGCTTACTCCACTCATAAAACTGACACTAGGTGAACCAGGCTGTCAAAAACGTTCGACTCCAATAAATAAATAAATTAAATAAAACAAAATTGAGGTGAGTTCCATTAGGGTAAATTATGTGTTATTATTTACAAAACGACGGTTTGGCTGACTTTGGGTCGAATATCCAGGTGAAAATTCCGGCCAATCATCTCTGAAAGTGCATCATTTTTTTGTTTAAATAACAGAATCAGACTGACTACAGACTCTTGATAATATAGTTACGTCTCTTTAACCTTTTATTGAATAAAAAGCATCATTTGGTCAATATTTTAAGTGATTTGTTGATATAACATCGATAAGAAAGAAAGGGAAATGAAATAAGAGGAAAACTGAATGACTTGTCAATGACGACGTTATTCAAACTCTGGGAATTTCCACAACGCGTTTTTAGCAAAAACGGCGTGTGACACCTTTTTTCATTCAAAATCCTGACAGGTCAAGCCCAAATATTCGAACAAAAAACACATGTTACTGTGTAGATTACATTCCCAATTTTATAAAATCGGGTGCAACTTTTTTAGTTAGGTCGATTTTGGGGGAAAAAAATTCATTCAGAAACTTTAATCAATAAATAAAATGGTAAAAAACAAAAAACTCAAAAAGTTGCACTCGCCATTTTAAAGTTCAACTTCCGTAGAAGACATATCCGGCATTAGTTCTTAGCTGGAACCTGATTGGTCCTGTCAGAAATTCCATTGAAACCTGGAGGGGGTATCCTGAAATTTGAAAAAAAATGGGGCAGACGTCACGAAATTTGTAAACAACGTGGCCACCCACTTCAAACGACGATTACGTTGTAAATATCGATCCTCATGCATCCAAATTTCACAAATATGTTTATAAATACCACAGGAATGGATTGGGTTATCAAAAAATATGACTTACAAAGCATTTTTGAAGTATTTTTTAAGTGAATGCAAAAATAATTGAAAAACGCGAAATGACAACAGATGACGTCACGTCATCGAACTGCCTAATTTTCTTATTTTTCTTTATTTTTTTAAAACAAGCTCTATATCCATTTCTCCATTTAGGTATGTTTTTTTTTTTTTGGTGGCCTTTGGCTTGGGGTATTTTAAAATAGACTTTTGTGGCTCGCATTCTTTGGAAAGTGTTTCATCACTCTCCAATGGATGATTGCGATTTGAGTTTGTTCTCTTACAATCATTGATTCAGTCAATTTGGTCTGTCATTACCATATTCATTCACACATTTAAAGGTAGAGCATGTTATGTGCATGAGTGTGTACATTATTATCTGTTTTGTGTTTCAACTTTTGTTTATTGTATGTTCCAAGCATGATTGCATGTTACTGTTCATGTATTTCTGTCGTCTTGTAATCTCATGTCCCGATCAATGTTTTCATGGCAAAATAAATAAGTTAAGTTTATTTGATTTTTCTATTTTAACCTCAATTGTAATTTACTGGTTAACATAACTCCCGACTGAAACACATTTTAGTTGATTCCATCTTCAGATTTCACCATAAAGCCTGACCGCAATGAAGACAACATTTCTAAAATGAATCGAATTTTGGAAATATCTGTTTTCATATCAACTTAACCGTGGGCTCTTTATCAACATACATATTCAGTTCATATCGCATAATATTCAAAAACATGTGTTCTAAGTGTAGCAAAAACCAAATGTCTTGGTGACGCTGTCAAACGATGCAAGAGAACAAAATTAGATTACATTTCTGCATTCTTTGATTTCAGATCTTGAATGGCGCTTCATAAGACAGTACTAAACGATAATAAAAATCGAAAAATCTGTTAAAATTATTAAATTGTGTGTATTTTAGCAAACCAAGTATTGCAGTATAATATAATGTTGAAAGAAGGACACTAACGCATAACTTCTTGATTTGATACGTTGGGAAAATAGGAATATAATAAAGCTGTCAGTCGATAACGTTCAGCCGGTTAAAAATAGTGTTAATCTACAGTAATAAATATTTCATACCACTATCCGATATAGGGGGAGATAATCAAACATTATAACAATGAGACAAATACGATTCGATATCCTCTACTTGCTCTAATGTGCCGGGAAGGCTGTGCAACTGGTATGCTAAGAAAATTAAACCTCATGCAACTGACGATCCATAGAAAACACCAACGATTGAGCCTATTCTACAAAGTAGTCGAGGGGTCGTCGATCCCGGCTTTTCTGCCTGACTAACAGTCCTACTAAACACCAAGAAGAACCGAGAAGAACCAAGAAGTATAAATAAAGATACAATACCTTCTTAAGTGCTTTATTTACTTACCAGGGGGTGTACTGAGCTATATAATCACATTTAATGACATTTGTTGTTAAAGGTTCTGAAATACCGCATAAGTAGAATGTCTTGTATGTTTGGAGCATGATTTGGGGGATCTCATCAGGGGATCTCATGTGACGTCATACTCACGTGACCCACTGGCGCCATGTTGTGTTGTCATGGTAACCCGAGTGAGCGACCATGTTGTGACGTCATCGCCATAGTGATACGTGGTGTTACGTGCGCAGCGCGTGTTGTTAGGGTGATACATGTTTCTGACGTCCATTTTGTATACTGGAGGCCACCATTTTGGTTTCTATAGTAGCACGTGGTTGCTATGTTACCAAAAGGCCTACAACAAGACAGGGTACGTTGGGAGGGTGTATTCGATTGAATCGGAGTAAATCTAATTACCACAAACAACCCGACAACTTGTACTATTTCGAATTTTTTCAGAATCCACTGCTTCTGTCTGACCATGCTCCTTTGTCATAGAGTATACTCCAGTAGAGTAAAAGAGCCTATCAGCTGGAACAGTTTTGCTTATTATTACTCTATTTAGCTTTTCTGGTCTGTTCTTGTTAATTCTGACCCTATTACGAGTACTCTTGTTGCTTCAAATCAAATGGTTTTGCGCGCCGAAGGCGCGCAGGGACGGTTTGAAGAGCATGCCCCTTTCGACCCTCTTTGACAGTTTAGCGCCGTTTATGGCATTTGCTTTTCTTTTTGGGTGAAGGTGGCTGGGAAGGAGAGAAAGTAGTGGTTGTTGGTGTAGTTGGACTCTTGATGATGGAGGACTGTCTATGGTGGAATGGTCTAGTCCTGGCTGCTTCAGGAGTGGAGGCTGTTTCAGGAGTGCTGTGGCTGGCGCGCTGTTCCAGGAGTGCTATCACGTTCTTGGTGCGTTCAGCTGATTCTTTCTTTGTTTCTCCTATTTTATCCCGTATTTGTTGTATCAGTATCCACGCCTGTTCCTGATCGGGAAGGGGGGGGGGGGGGTTGAAGTTGGAGAGGGAGACTTCTGAGAGCCAGTTTCCATTTCCGTCTCCAACTCGCTGGTGACATCGCCATCCTCCAGGTTGCCCGGCAGCTGGGGAGTGGATGGGAGTCACAGGAGTTGGAGGAGAGGAAATGGTAGTGGCCTCCTCCGTCGTCTCTTCTGCCTTCTCTTCCTTCTTCCTTTTCAGGAACGTTTCCAGCCGCCGGGCATTCCGGCGCCTGGTGGATGGGCTCTTCTTCTTCATACTCTTCTTCTTTTCAGGGCCAGGTCTAGGCTTCTTTGGGTGACGACCAGTGTGAGAGGGGTTCCTCCCACAAAAGGTGCTACCTCTCCCCGAAGAAGGTGTGGTGGTATTGTTCTCTTCAATGATGAACTCCAAGCTCAGGTGGACTCTCTTGCCTGTCTCCTGGACAGTCCAGGTGACAGGGCAAGATACGCCCAGAGCTGAGATGGTCTTAACGAGTCTTGCTGGTAAATCCAGTGTGTCCATGATTACTCTTCAAGGTGGCAAAGTGTTCACACTCTGAAGTCAGAAAAGTGTGAATGTGAAGTGAAATGTAAGTTTTGTTGCTTCATTTATCTAGATCATTTATATAGATTATAACTAACCAATCAGATTGCTTGATTCCCCATAATCTGTATGCAGAGTTATCTCCCCTTATTACAATGAAGTCCTATCCGATTCTCATCACCTCTATATCCAATGGCTATGTCCCATGGAATCCCTTTTTGTGAAACGTCTCTGGTTATGGAATCCCTTTTTCGTCGTATGAGGCCATGAGGGCTATGTTAAAAGCCTCAATGAGGCCCCATTTACTATCCCTCATAGCCTCATTTTCTTTTGAGGCCATTGTATTCTGCTGAGAACTATAGCCAAGTTGCCTTCCAATAGCTTTGAATGGCGCCTGTTGCATGCATGCCAACGATTTTCCAGCTTAGTGCCTTTGACTGTCTCCTCCTTGCCATGTCAACATTTACTGATAAAAGAAGTGACAAATTTTCTTGTTTCATACCTAGAGATTGCATGTGGATGATAGTGTTTTTTGTGACATTCGTGAGTAGCATGTTTCATGTGGATGAGGGATGTGTTTGGGGTACGTCATCAACCAGAAACATCATGTTTTATGAGATGAAATGTACGGCAAGACATAGCAATCATTAAATCATAATAATCAGTAACAGCAACTTCACTGTCATGAAATATTTCGGAGGATGCTTAATTAGGTTCCAGGTGTATATTTGGCCCAAACAAGACTTGAACTGTAGGTAGAAAGACGGTGAGTGGTGAGTTTATCCCCATTAAGATAGGCTTTAACCCTTTACCCAACGTAACGGCCAAAACCGGCCAGCGCTATTCTCAAAAATCACCAATTAATTTTCAAAATATTTTCATTTTTTGTCTCAAAAACATAGGTTATGACCCCTCGTTGGAACGAGCTCGTCGAGCTCGTTCCAACGAGGGGTCATAACCTATGTTTTTGAGACAAAAAATGAAAAAATTGAGTTATTCAAGAATTTTTTTTGCAAGTGTTGTCTGCTTTTCATGTTAGGTAAAGAGTTAAAATCTGTAAGATTTGTATTCTCTTTTGTATTGGTGGAGATATCATTACACATTTTGGTTATTGATGGTATGAAGGATGCCGGTGGATTCTGAGTTCGACATCTGGAAACACAGAGGTTACTACTGGTGCAGAGGCTATGAGTTCAGTTTAACAGTATTTTATTCATGTTCAGCATTCCAACAGCAAAGTACAACGTAATATATTCCAACTATAAACCCAGAAGAAATAACTTGAACAACAGCTGTGGGTACATTATACAAAGAAACCATGGATTCGACATCAAGCTTTTTGGCTTATGTAAGTCATCTCCAATTTCCACACACACAAGTATTACATATTGTTTGACTTGAATGGGAGGCTAACATAGATCTTGAACTGTATAGCATACTGGAATACTGGTTATATTTTGGGATATGGCATCTCTTTTTGAGTTAGAATGAAAGAGGAGGGAAAGGGGTTGGTTTGTTGAATATATTGTCACTGATGATGTAACCAGCGTTATATGGCTGAATAAGAGGCAATACTATCTACCAGCACAGTTATGTAGAAAGCACATGAAGCTGTGTTATCCTAGGATAACCTACAGCTCATTCGTTTCGAAAAGGGAACCTAAGCACAACTGATTTCAAGCCAAGTTTTGCCATTGGTGACTCCCCTCGTCCGCCTGAACAACGTCGATGTTTCCAGCATGGAAGGAAAGTCGGCAATGATTGTTTTAGAAACCTCAAGTGTGTCAATACCTCTAGAGCAATCTTACCGTTCAGTTGTCTTCCATTCCTAAGTCATGCATATGCGGTCCTCGTCCTATTTTCTCATATATCCGGCGCCTAGGTTCACTTCCTTTTAGAAATGTAAATCCTTGAGTGGAAGAATACTAGTACCGTACCAATTTATATTCTCGAGGGCGCAGTAACCACATCCTAGAATGGTGGCGACTGGTCCTAAATGCTACTTTGTAAGTTTAATTGGCAGAGGCAGTATGGGGTATTTTATCAGCAGGTATAAGGTTATGATATATTTTAAAAAACTGGATCAGCCAGGGATCAGCATAATGCCATATGTTTATCATTGCCCTGAACTAAGCGTTTACTCACATGTTTCGACATACACCTTAGAATATGCAAGCGCAGTTTGGGATCCATACCATCAGAAAAACATCCACCGGCTTGAAATGGTACAAAGGAGGGCAGCAGGATATGTAACAAATCGTCACCATAACACCTCATCTATTAGCTCCATGATGGAACGTCTTAACTGGAAAACCCTGGAAGATCGCAGAAAATAGCTAGGCTGACAATGCTTCACAAACTTGCCAATGGAATCCTCTCAAGTGGCAGAAAAATCAACGTGTTGATGGTGGCCACTCATTAGTAGAAGTAGAAGTAGAAGACTGCTTTTTTTGCACTCGGAGTCGCACCTGTTGCTATTCAAGTTGCTGGATTTTTCATTTCGACAGCGTTGATACAATTGATTACACAGCGTCAGCATATATCAGCAATGGCCTCACAAAGGTGGAATAAACTTTCTCCAAGACGTTTTCTTCAGGGTAAATTTTAATTTTCTCAACGTGCCAATGCTAAACCATGCATTGGAACATATATATGTGACTCGATCATTCGACATACAACTTCTGTTTAGGATTACACCTAAGTGTTTATGATGATTTACCTCAGTAATTTGATTGTTGAACATACGAAGTTGGGTGATCAAATTCTCCCACTTTACTTACATGTTATTAGCATTGTTTTGGCTTTTTGTGGGTTAATCAACAATTGATTTTCCCACTGTTCAATTGTGTTTGAATCATTGTTCAAGATTGAGGAGGCTTGTTGGGGGTTCTCAATATCTACATTATATGGTTGATGTAAGTGAAAAAAGAAGGGGTCCAACGATAGAACCTTGTGGGACACTTGACCTGATTATACGCCAAGAGGAGTACAGAACTCCTCTTTGTTTTCTATCTGTTAAGTACAATTAAAAAACTCTAATAAATCGCCCGTGATGCCCATCTCTTCTAACCTGTATAGCAACCCCCATGCCAGGCTTTATCAAAGGCCTCACTGACATCACAAAAAACAACCCTGACATCCCTACCTTCGTCAAGAGCTTTGCCTAAAGTATCGCACAGATCAGTCAGTTGCAATACCATCAAGTTACTTTGTGGTGAATCCAGATTGAAATTTTACAACAAATCATTTTCGTCAAGAAACTTCCATATTTTTTAAAATACATTTCTCAGAGACTTTTCCTAAGCAGCCAATAAGATATATTGGGTGGTAATTGGAAACAAAGTTTGAGGGATTCTTTTTTGGAAACATGACTAACTTTGTTCAGTTTCCATTGAAGTTAATGGAGTTAGTGGATCGAATACATTTGAGCTACACTTTTTTAGTTGATGGAGATTAAGTAGGCCAGGGCCTGATACCGCAGATGTTGTTAACCCTTTGAAACTTTAAAGATCCTGATGTTCAAACGTCACTGGGAATTCAGTTTCTTCAAGGTTTTTCAAAATGCGACGTAAAATGTAGGAAATTACAATAAAGATATTTTTCACATTAGTGATTAACAGGTTGAGGGGTAGATTACTTTTTGCATTTGTTATTCAAAACTTGTTGTATTGCAAATTATTGGAGAGTGCCCACATGCACTCTCCAATAATTTGTAATAAAACAAATTTATATAAACAAAATATTATTTGTGTTTGAATGAATATGAAATTTAAGCAAGGAAAGTATTGGCTTTTGCTCTGATATCCTCATTTTTGAAAGCCCTGATAGTGACTTCTAGCACTCAACCAGTTAAGTCTTGACAGCAGGATTATATTAGTATTTTAAGCTGTGATACCATTTAGCTGAATGGTTGTCACTGAGCACTATTCGGGAGAAAATAGGAATTGAAGTTAAAACTTTAAAAAAATCGAAAAATAATAACAAAACAAATGACCACAAAGTATCAACGTGCTGTTTGATTTATTTTGTATGTCAAAAGACGTTCAAAATTATCAACGCGCTGTTTGATTTCGTATGTCATGAGACATACAAAAGTATCAAAGGGTTAAGGAAGTAAAGTTTCATACACATCAGTTTAGTAACTTTTTCTTATTCTACTTCTATGTATTGTATCTTCAAAATACTTCATAAAACATTTTAAAGAGAATAAATAAATTAAACCCTATAAAAATATTTAGCGAACATTTCTGTAGATTACTAACAGACGTTCTGGTTGAAATTGCAGCATTTTTGTTTTGGCTGGCGGATATTTCATCCCAAATTAAGATGGCCATTTGAGAGAGCAGAACATGTCACTTAGGCTGATGTCTCTGTAATAGTCATTGCAGTCAAATGTGCAGCTCGCCGTTGAGTCGTCTCTAAAACATGGATGTCTTTCTTGATGTCATGGTCCCATACTATACAGCCCTATTCCAGTGAACCAGTCACTTGTGTACTGTTACTTTTGAAGTTCCTCGAGCGCCTGATGTTTTGGGTTGCATTTGGCTAAGCTGGATGTGCTGTTTCCTTTCAATTTAGTCTTGGTTATATGAGTGTCCCATTTTAGAGTGTTAGTATATGTCAAGCCGAGGAAGGAGTTGGAGGCCACTTTTTGAGAATGTGGCCTTTTATGTCTTAGAAGTGTGCTAGTGGGTTGGTTTCCTGCGATGAACGTAGTATAAAACACTTTTTATTTGCTTTGAATCTCATACCCCATGTGTCTGCCTATGACTGGAGGTTAATCTGATGTTTATCTTTGATTGTAGTGAGGGATCGGTAGGGAAGGCAATCATCATCAAACAGCCGTACGTGTGGTGTCATATTGTCTGGCAGGTCGGTGATGTGTAACAGGAACAGTAAATGATCCAGTACAGTCCCTTGTGGAACACCTGAATCAACACGGATACAACCAGAGTGTTATCCTTCCACAACTACTGCTTGGGTTCTCCGTGCTTTTATGCAAATATTCCTTGACATGTCACATGGAAATGTACACAATATAACGCTACATTGATCTGATAACTGTCTACACATCTTATTTGCAACATGAACATCTCCACAACTGATAGGTACTGCCGATTTTAATGTTTTGATTACACTCCACGTATTTGACTATCTACTAGTTCAATTTTTCCCCCATGAACCCATGTATCCCTTAACCCAAAAGAAGAAGAATAGATCCACCTTGTCTAATTTTATTATAATAATAATAATAGTAATGGTGGTGGTAATAGTAATGGTAATGGTAATAATAATGATAATAATAATAATTATTATTATTGTTATTGTTATTGTTGTTGTTGTTGTTATTATTATTATTATTATTAGTTCACTACTTTGTATTTTTTTCTAGCCCTTCCCACCTTCCCACCTAACTCAGTGATTAATGAGAGATAAATTATGAACATTATTTAGCAATATCAACTCGATTCTCTTTACTCACCCATTCAACTCCCATTCATACACCAACACTCATTTCAAAAACTCACACATCAGTCTTGTCCTAAGTTACCACAGCCCAAGTTACAATATTCTCGACAGCAGAGTAGAACACATGTGTTATTATAACCTTTTGTTTCCTCCACTATGTATCAATTTTCATGATGACCAGTCCAGTCTCGCTTGATAAAGTACAGAATGATGCAGACTTCGACTTTGTAACACAATTCAATCGTGAAGTTAACCGTGTTTCTGCTTCTGAAGATGTTCCTATCACCCCACTTACTGCCGATGTGAACACCTGCAAATACTACACTGCGGAAACGTTTTCTACAGCAGTGGACACGTTTAACAAATCCTTTGCCTTACTTAACATTAACTGCAGAAGCTTAAATGCCAATTTTGATCAACTAAAGAATCTGCTCTGTGATCTCCAAGAAAATGAAAACATATTTGACATCGTAGGTATTACTAAAACATTTAGCGTAAAAAAAATATCTCTTACACATTAGATGGCTATCATCCGCTTATTCTACGTTCTCGTCCTGTCGGTGATGATGGTAGGGGTGGGGTTGGTGCCTTTATTAAAGATTCTATACCATTCAAAATAAGGAACGACTTAAGCATTTTCATTCCTCATGTGTTTGAATCTCTATTCATAGAACTCAATGGAAAACACAAATCTATTGTAGGAATTATTTATCGTCCGAATACTGCTCCCAAAGCTGATCTGGACTTGTTCTTAGCTCAATATTCAAATCTACTTGATCAAATCAATACTGAGAGAAAACCAACCTACTAAATGGGAGATTTCAACTTAGATCTACTCAATTTTCACCAACACCAAAAAACCGACCAATATTTAGAAGCCCTATTCAGCTGTGGTGGTTTCACGCCGATGATAACCAAACCAACGAGAATAACAAGTCATTCGGCAACTATAATTGACCATATTTTTTGTAATAGATTCAATTTACATACGTCTGGAATAATCATTACTGATGTGAGCGATCATTTCGCTACATTTTATACCGAAAATTTCAAGAGCACCAACCATAATGACAATATACAGCAGCCTAAGAGAATTTTTAACACACGAACTATTAATTTATTCAAACAGCTACTATCTGAATCTGATTTTAGCAGTGTATGCCAAGAGGACAGTGTTAACGAAGCCTATGAGAAATTTCTAACAACTCTAAATACGGCTTTTTACCAAGCCTTTCCGTTAATAACATTAAAAACCCCGAAAAAATACGTAAAAAGAGAACCATGGATGACCTACGGTCTACTACAGTCCTCCCGAAATAAACACAAATTACTTGAAAAAAAATATAAGTCCCCAACCATTGACAATATCACAAGATACAAAAACTACTGTCAAATCTTCAATCAACTTAAACGTAAACTTAAAAAGAACTATTACAGCCAGCTGATTTCAGAAAATAGGGGAAACATCAAGAAAACCTGGGAAATTCTCCGCAAGGCAATAAATAAGTCAGATATTCCTCCCCCTCTACCATCATCGTTTATTGAAAACAATGAGGAGTACACTGCCCCCATCCAAATTGCTGAGAAATTCAACAACTACTTTATCAATATTGGAAATCGTGTATCCAACAACATGGTAAGTCCCACACATCGATTCTCTGATTACCTAAACAACAGCGTCACCGACTCTTTTTTTGTATCACCTGCAACCCATGATGAAGTTATATCCGCCGTAAAATGTCTTCCTAGGAAAACATCTGGTCAGGACAACATCTCACCGAAACTACTAAAAGACATTATACATGAAATTATTGTTCCTTTAACTCACATTATAAATACCTCTTTTTCAACTGGAATTGTACCATCAAAAATGAAAATCGCGAAAGTAATACCAATTTTTAAATCTGGGGATAAACAGTCTTTTGACAATTATCGTCCAATAAGTATTCTTCCTTCCTTTTCCAAAGTCTTAGAGAAGTTAATGCATAAAAGGTTATCACATTTCTTAGATGCACACGGCGTTATTTATAACTATCAGTTTGGATTCAGAAGGGGACACTCAACATTTCACCCAATAATGCATCTTATCAACCACGTTTCCTTAATGAATAACAAAGCGACTAAAGATTGCACACTATCCATGTTTTTAGATTTTTCCAAAGCATTTGACACCATTGATCATGAAATACTGGCTCGAAAACTTGAACACTATGGTATAAGAGGTATAGTTAATTCTTGGTTTCAGAACTATCTCTCCGGGAGATCCCAATATGTTCAATTCACTGGTGAATCGTTGGAGTTACTCAATGTCACTACAGGTGTACCCCAGGGCTCTGTACTTGGTCCTCTTTTGTTCTTCCTCTATATCAATGACATCAGTGAATCAACTGATATGCGTATTTTATCCTTTGCAGATGACACATCAGCCCATGCATCTGGGAACGACCGTGACCTCCTTACGGAGATGGCAAACAATGAATTATCAAAAATCAACCACTGGTGTTCTGCGAACAAGTTATCTTTAAATGCTGACAAAACTAAAGTCATACTTCTTCATCCCCAAAATGACAACTACAATTACGATAATGTTCAAACCCACATTACCTTGAATAACTCAGACTTAATAATAGCAGGTAACAATCGTGACCACAAATTCATAAAATTTCTAGGAATCAAAATGGACGAGAACCTTAAATTTCATCACCATGTATCTACACTCTGTACAAAAATATCCAGAGCAATTTATATCTTGAATAGAGCCAAGAATTTTCTACCGCCCGAGACACTTCGTCTACTCTATTTCACTTTAATTCAAAGCCACTTAATTTATGGTATTCAAATATGGGGCAACGCAACAGCTACAAAACAAATTTTAAACTTACAAAAGAAAGCTGTACGTATCATAGCGAACAAAAAGTTCAACTCACATACTGACCCGCTGTTCAAACGTTTAAAAATTCTTAAATTTAATGATCTGTACAAATTACATTCACTTTTATTTATGCACGACTGGTCGCAGAACAATCTCCCCGTCAGTTTCAATGATACGTTTCAAGTGTACTGGAATCCCTCGGGCATGACTACGAGGCAATGTGGAAGCCTAAACACCCATAAACCTCGCACTCAGTTCTCAGCCGCACTTCCATATTTTTCGTTTCCTAAACTGTGGAATGACCTTGATACAACGATAAAAACCCTTACCCGAACTTCCTTTAAAAAAATATTAACTGAACAATATCTGAATACTTATATCGCCAATATCAGCTGTTCAAACCCAAGATGTCCCGACTGCCTCGGCTAGTTACGACTCTCGGTGTTATCATATTCTCCTCTTTTCTCCCAGCAAGCAGATAACCAGGTTGATACTGTCACCTATGGTCATTTACTTCACTCCTTTAGCGTGCGATTATTATAATGGTTTACCAACGACGCTTATTTACTTCATTGATTCAGAAATACGGTTAAAATACGGTTAAAACAGGGTTAATCCACAATCCACACATCTAAATAACCAGAGTCAGAACATCTGGAAGTTTGATCCACAATGAACTAATATTCAATACATATCAATACAATATTAACAAAAAACAATGTACTACCTGCTGTCAAGATTTACCTTACTTGAGTCCATCATTTGCCATTTTGCTGTTTAGTCTTTATTTTTATTGTCTAGGGGATGACAGGAAGACAGTCATAAGGCTATGTCATTCCCCACAGTATACATTTGTACATCTACCTTTGTTTTTTGTAATCTTGTTGCATTCCTTTGTATATGTATGCTGTGAAATAAAATATTGAATTGAATATTGAATTGAGAACTGCTTGGATCCACATATGGATGTTGCCTCTGATTCCGTAATGGTCTAGTTTTTTCAGCCGTCTTTGATGTTGTATCAAAGGCTTTGCTGAAATCAAGGATTACTATATCGATCTTCACTTTATTGCCGTGTAGTTAAAGGATGCTGTGTGCTGTTGCCAGGAGTTGGGATTCGCAGGTGTATCTTCTATGGAATCCATATTGGGCATTTTCAAGATCTTATAGGATTCTCTGGGCACATATATGTGGCGGCAGATGACATGTTCCAGGACTTTACTGCAAGCACGGGTCAGGAAAACAGGGCAGTATTTTTCACTCACATGTCGGTCCTCCTTTTTGAAGACCGTGGTGATATATGTTTTTATTCATTCCTCAAGTACTTTTCCCTTATCCAGTGATTGTTATAAAAACGTTGTCATAATTGAGGCAGATTCGTTTGCCGACTTGTTTAAATTAGCATGCAGTTTGGAATAGCATTCGGGCTGCATGCCTTTTTGTGCTTAGTCTGTTGATAAGTATCTTTACCCCGTTGACGTCTATAAGTAGACCATTTATTGGTGGTTTGGGCACCGACTGGTACTGGCAAGCTGTTGCTATTTTTAGGATAAGGATGGACCTAAATAATTCATTCGGGAGCTGTGCTTTTGTTTTCCAACCAGCATGAAGTTGTCTAAGTTGTCGATCAAGACAAGTAGAGTTGATCAAGGCCAGTAGTGTTGTAGATGTTGATGAGCAAGGGCATTTTAAAAATTGACACCAGGACTACATTTTTATGTACAGTGTGTTGGGCGGAATAGCATCATTGCCCAGATTCTTTGCTTGAATGAAATCTACATGTTCAAACAGTTAAACGGGGGGCTTTCCTTTTACCACAATGATCCAGTCCCTTCCAACTCAATACTACCAGCAATCCATCGACAATACTAAGTTTCAATGCCATAAACTGAAAGGTCTGGAGAAGTGGACAACACCATATGAATATTTTTTTTTCATTTTTCTTTTTTCATTTTTGTTTATATAAAAAGACATTGCTTAAATATTCTAAGTTGATCAAGACCAGTAACTCGTATACAATGTGACATCTTTACACACGTTGCACATCAAATATAATGAATTTCAATAAACAAATCCTTAGAAGTGCGGGAATTGATTACACCATAACAGTACCGTCTTCCACATATTTGCAAAACGTTCCAAGTCGACCAGGAATAGTTACTTGAACAAAACTGATAGAGTCCTCTTATCTTTATATATACATGTTCAAGATTGGCGTGACACCAACAGTTAAATTGTTTCAATATCGTAAAATAAGAAATAAAAGATGTGTGAGGTGTCGGGTTACACCACCCCCCTCCACGTCGCCTATATTAAAAACCTGAATCAGAAAAGTTGCAGACACACTTGTAAGTGTAACATATCATAAGTCGCGAAAGGTAACAGGTCGAACCGACCCCAAAGACGAACCGTCCCCAGATGATCTGGCACCATGCACAATTCATTAGTTGTGACATGTGTTGCTTTATCATAACAAGCACTAGTTAGCAATATAGGAGCCATTTAGAGATGAATTTTATTTAACCCTTTTATTTAACCTAAGACAAAAAGCAGACAACACTTCCAAAAAAAAATCTGGAATCACTGGCGCTTTTCACAAAAATTACCATTCATTTTTCATTCTTCTTTTCAGTTTTTGAGTCAAAATCATATCTTATAAGCCATGTTTTTGAAACCCAAAATGAAAAATTAGAATGAAAACTGAATGATAATATTTGTGAATAGCGCTGTCCGGTTTTAGCCGTTACATTACGAAACACAACAGAAAAACATAAACAAATGGAGAATTCAAATGCAAAATAGAGAAAAATTAAATACAAACAAACATTACATCATAACAAACAGTGGTTGTTTTCTATGCGCTATCTTCGTGTGTGGTGGTGGAGCGAACAATTCACCTACGGCTTCCAGGAATACAGATGTTGTTGTCTGTTTTGCGTCATACTCGTCCCATATTTCAAAAAGACGACCTTAAGTTCTTTTGTAAGTTTGTCTCTGGTATCTACTCAGTTGTTGTTCCTGAATTAATAGCATGGTTTATTTAGAAATCATGAATTGTAAGCATTGTTAATTGACATTGCTGTTAAAACACAGTTAAAACAATTATTTTTATATAAGGGTTATGGATAGCCTAGTGATAGGTGTTTAGTCGTTAAGTAACAAAGTCGTCATTAAAATTCATTTCATGTTCCCATTTCATTAATATTTTATGTTTCCAACCAGACGAGTGTATAGTATAAGAAGTATAAACCATTAGTGCATGTAACATTATGCCAACATGTTCACACTAATGTGGTTAATGCTGTAATTCTTTTCAGCAAATGCGTAGTATAAAACTGAGCCCGTGTGCTCCACTCAATACGCTATTTTCTATTTCTAACACTGTTTTTAATATTAATGATTAACAATAAAAAATAACAACCATTACTTTGAATAATTTGGACCGGACCGACTACGGTAAATAGGGACGGTTCGACTGGGGACGGAGCGACTCAAAAACGTCGCGAAAGACAATATATACCAACACAATGGGTCATTCTGAACACATTTGCCTTTATGCTGCTGAGGCGCCTTCCCCCAAAAGAAAACCACCGTAATCCCATTTCTGTCAACACGGATGTTTCTCCACGCCCACATCACCTACCTTACTGCAGATAGGCCACAGCAAATACATTTTTGCTATCAGTTATGAATTAGTTTTGGCGTCTGTGAAATACATTTTCACACAGGGGGCGTTGATAGTCAGTGTGATATTTGATGAAAAAGTTCTAGAATCGAATAGGGCATTCTCTACATGTTCTCAATAAACTTTAGTTCCACTCAAGCGAAAAACTCCTTAACAATGTTTGTAAACAAATCCGATTTCGTTTGGTGAAAATAGTGTGTGTTTTCATTTTTCACAACATGAATAATGCAGTCAAGGGTGGAAAGTTGTCATGAACGACCTGTGATAAGCACTGCAGAGTTTAAATCATTTAGTTGACAGAAAGGAAAGATAGTTTGAACAAAAAATATCGTTTCCAATCGAGCACACGGCAGAAGAAAGTTTGCAACAATTTCATTTTCAGGTCTCTACTTGTTTCGGGTTCTCCTAAATACCAGAACCGCACAGAACCCCCTCTAAATTACACTTACGCCAGCTTGAGGAGTACTTTTTGGAGGAAATAGTTTGTTTCCTGTAAGATTTAGGCTTTGCAACCAGAATAGAATTGATTCATTCTCAAAGTCGCCTTCGGCTCCGGTTGGGGGGTTCTTCTAGTGGTGTTTAGTATTTTTCTCCTAAAATAAATACCAAAACTTCACGGAATTCCCCAGAACCACCCTCTAAATAACAGTGAACCTTTACAATAGCAGGTTTTCTGTTTTATGCAATTTTTTCTTGCTTCTTTTGTTTTTTTCCATTTTAAAACACTTTTCCAACAAAAGTGCATACTTTTTTGATGAAAATATTCATATTTAATAGAAACATATTTGATTGTGGGGCAAGAAATTTAATAAAAAAAATACATTTTAATAACACACTGAGTGTAGCGTTTTCGAATGGAGTCGTCTGCTCAATTTCGTTTCAGCGTCTTCGCCCTCTAGGTGTCTTCTTCAAAGCGAGGGAGGCATCAGTGTACCATACATGCAATAAGATTTGAGGCGACATCAAAATAGGGTCAGTAGCAGTGGGGCCAGGGTTAGGATACCCTAACCTGGCCCCAGCTACTACTGACCCTAATGATTTAGGGTACCCTAACCCTGGCCCCAGCTACTACTGACCCTAATGATTTAAGGTATCCTAACCCTGGCCCCAGCTTCTACTGACCCTAGTGATACTAGATTGATATAAAAGTTATTCACTAATTTTCACTTGCCTTAAAAACAAATTTTTCACTGATTTCTCCCGTATTCCATCCAGGGTGTATAATACACTTTCATACAAGCACACCCACTTACTCCTAACCAGTGAGAAAGGACAAGCCAACCTAAATGGCGACTTTCAGTCGACTGATTTTCAATGGCGCAATAAAATAGTGTAATTCTTTATAAAATATGAATATTTTCATCAAAAAGTATGTGCTTTTGTTGGAAAAGTGTTTGAAAACGGAAAAAAACAAAAAGAAGCCAGAAAAAATTGCCTAATTTCGCAAAAAAAAACAAACAACCCAGCTATTGTAAAGGATTACCTAAATAACATTGCCCACTATTTTCTCTTTTTATTTCCAGCTTGTTTTTGCATTCAAAATGAAACTGAAATTGAATTTTGCCCCAATTCTCATTTGCCTTGGGTCGTTTCGCCCCACAGACTGAGGTGGGTGGTTTGGCCCCCAAATTTTATTTTGGTAATACAGACAGAACCACGATCGATCGAATTGGAGGAGGAAATTTCGAGTCGTAAAAACGCAGACAGAAAATTACACGTTTTGCATTTTAGTGACAGTTTCTAGTGTTCCACATTCCAGGCATCACAGCCAAATCAACGACATACTTCGTCAAGACACAATGAGAAGTCTAAAGTGACTCAGTATTTTTTCTCGAGAAAATCACAAGAAATTGCTTAAGTTTTTTTCGTGGGGGGGAGGGGGATATTCAAGTGGCCCAAAATTGGCAATTTTACACAGATAGCTGTTAACAGTAATATTTGGAAACACAGCCATAACTGCCTGCCATTAATTTTCTGCCGTTGTTAAATTGTTTTCAAGATAGTGTGTCATGTCCGTATTAGTTATATGGAATATTTAATGTTAATTGATGGTGGAAAAATACTTTAAAACAATAAAAAAAATTAATAAAATCATCATCGTTTTGCCCCCTCATACCTGGGACGTCTCGCCCCAATATATACGAACTGGTAAAGGAACGAAACAACCCTTGACTGGTCACATTCAGGCTATTTGTGTGACTAAGATGATGATGATTAACAGATTCTGATGCAACACTGACTGGTCACATTCAGGCTATTTGCTTGACTGGGCACATTCAGGCTATTTGCTTGACTGGTCACATTCAGTCTATTTGTGTGACTAAGATGATGATGATAACAGATTCTGATTCAACATTAGAAAGTTACGATTGGCTTACAACTATGACTGTTCATTGGAATGACGACGTTTATTACAATGAGGTGGAAATAAATTGGGTTTGAAGTTTAAAAAGCTGTTTTAAGATTGAGTATGTGATTGAGTCGATAAACAGTATGTGGAGGATGAAAAATACAAACAACAAGTGACAATGCATACATGCTCCCAATGAAAATGAAAAGCACAAAAAAGCTCCTTCCAAACAGTTGGTAGGAATAAAAATGTTGACCTTAGTGTGTTAAAATTATATCTGGCTTGCCTGCTGTTGTTAAACAATGCAGAATTTTCAAATCAGCAGAGAACATTTACTTGAAAGAAAAATAGATAATACGAAGCCAAACAGGGTTATGGTCTTAAAATATTAATTGCAATGTGTATAAAAAAACCCCCTTTTTGTCTGCCTGCTGTTGTCATTAAATACTGTTAACCCTTTACCCAACGCAGACGATATCAAAATTTATTATTTTTTAAAATTTTCCAAAATATTTCAACAAAACCATATCATGTGACCCCCTCATTGGAACGAGCTCGTTCCAACGAGGGGTCACATGATATGGTTTTGTTGAATTTTTTTTTAAAAATAATATTTTTTCAACCACTGAAATTGCATATTACGTGGGCGGATGCGGCCGATTCGTTGGGTAAAGGGTTAAACAACACTATGAAGCAATTCAACCTTTTGAAATTAAGAGTAAAATTTCGAGTTAACTCCCTTGACTAAATCTTAAATTTCATTGTTGAGCTGAAATGAGAGCATTTTGAGAATAAAGTTTAGTTTTCTGTTAAATGCTAAAACAATCTGGAAATGGAATATTTTCACTGAAAACAGTGTGCAAATGTTATTTAGAGGAGGTTCTAGGGGAAATCTGAGAGGTTATGGGAGGGTTCTGGATAACCCCTCAGAACTGCTCAGATAAAGGCGTCATCGAGTTTAAATTCGCTTCTACCCTGCTTGAGAATGCTTACCACATACTGGAAATGAAAAATGTTTTCTAAAACACTGTGCAAATGTAATTTAGAGGGGGGTTCTGGTGAGTTCTGGACGGTTCTAGTATTTAGGAGAACTGCTTGTTTCTTGTTTGTTGACCTACCTTTCGAAAGGGATTTGGGTAAAACAGGATCATGTCAAATTGGCACTACTTTTCCAAAGCTTTGTCAGAATGTCCCCAAACAAAAAAGTCCTACAATTTGTAGGTAAAAACATGCCCCAAACTTTGTCCCAAAGGAACAGGTCAATTCGTAGTTCAGCAATCTGAATGTAGTGTCTACCCCACTACGTTCAATTTCCGGCTATTCAAATTATCAGCAAGTCCCCCATAAAGAATCAACAGGAACTTTGGCAACGGAAATTGGAAATATATGTCAATTGTATGTCCCTATTACCAACTGCCATCTAAAGTAAATATATTTATTTACATGTGTGCAGCTTAGATTCTCCTGAATTGGGATCAACTTATGGCACATCGATAATTTGACACGGAGAAACTGCACTGAACCTTGCAAAGACCCCATATTTGTTTACATTTTAAAACATGTTTTTTACTGAGGCACCTCACCATGCATATCGATTTCACAGATGCGTTTTGGCTGTACTCATGTAAAGAGACAAATGGGTTCTGTATTTGTCAATGCACATTCCAGTTCATTTTTTCATCACATGATTAGAATTGTAAACAGTAGGTCTGTCGATTTGAGGCGAACAGCCGCTTGGGTCATGTGGAGGTTACCTAAATTGAAAAACACATGAACGAAAAATGGGTTGCAGCAAATTGGCGTGGGGCCAGCAAAAGTTTTGCCAAGTTGAATGATCTAGTATGAATGAATGGTAGAATGATGTTAAACATCGACCAATCATCAGCTGCACAGGTGTTTGCATCTGCCTGAAGTATAGCTGCTCTGTTGGCCAATCATTGGCCAACAGAGCGGCTATACTTCAGGCAGATGCAAACACCTATGCTCATTATTCTGATGATTGGTTGATGCTCAACATCATTTTAAACTGATGATTATCTTAAGATGTAACATAGGTACAAAATCAGGAAATGGCAATAATTCAAATCTCTGCCACAAATATTGATTATCGATGCCATACTCTTGTGCAGCATGCTAGCCATTGCCAAGATTAGGCTATAATTGCAACTAATTTGTATCTGAATTACTGCAAGACAGCCCTATTATTGTTCCTAAAGATTCATCTCAATTCATCAGGATATTGTCCACAAGAGCAAGAACTTGGCTATGATACAACAGTTCATATATCGGCACAGTTTTGCTACATATATATTTATATTACCTAACGGGTTACCTGAATCAAATACACAGAATGAATGATAAGTTACCAATGCTCAGGCCAGGTGAACGATAAATGGGTTACGCAAAAGTTTGAAAATGTCAGGCCTTAAACAGTTATGGTGATTTTTGAGCACAACAGTCATCCAGTTCGCTTCATTCTGAATCAGTATTAAAGACACTGTCATAATGTGAATCAGTAATTTCTCTATCGATGACAGTAGGTAAGGGAGGCATGCGATCAATAAATATTTCTTATTTTCATGGCCAAAGTTACAGTTAGTTTTGGATGGGATGATTGCTGAGAAATGGAATGGATGGAATCTGAATGTAGTGGGGTTGCCACTACATTCAGATCACCGGGAACTAGTCAATTTGTAATCAGGTCAATTTGTGCCCCATCAAACAAAGCTGAGTCAATTCATAACTGATTAATTGATTGCTTACGAATTGATCCGGGAAATATTCACCAAGTCAGGGACGGCGGAAGCTTGATAAAAGTGGAGGGGTACAAATTTACAATGCTGCCATGGTTCGGCCCAGTGAGAAAAAAAGTTACAATCATATATCTGTAAATGTAGCGTCACTCGCTGTAGTCTCTCGTTTAGATGAATATGCCACTGCGTGGTCGCTGTCCTGTCTGTTTCTTCTACTTCAACCATCTTCCAACTTGAAGGTCAGCCTTCAGGTTGGAAGACAGTTGAAGTAGAAGAAATGGACTGAGGCGACCGAAAGTTGGATTCTTTGGCTAAATATTGTTTGGATTTGCAAATAATGTTACAGGAATGCCTGTTTATTGACACGTTTGCATGCACCCATTTCATCTCATTGTGTAACTGCAAAACTTGTCTGTGGAAAAAAGTGAGGGGCACATGCCTCCTGTGCTCCCCTGGCTCCGCCGCCTCTGCACCAGGTCAATTTGTAATTGGTCCATTTTGGGGGTTGGTCGATTTGTAACCAATCATCCATTTTCACTTTATACATTCGTTTTTACAAAGACATATTTACATTGTATTTTACATGAATCTTGAAAGACTTTCTAAGTCTTTGAATCACCTGGGGCATATATGGCAGGACATTCTCACAATAACTGCATTGGTCCTTTCTCTCCTTTTCTGTACCCATTGCACAGGTCAAATAGCTTTCTTGTTGTGTTTCTTTTTCAGTTTTCTCTCTGATATGAATTGAAACTGTACGTGGAGATATTTGGCTTCTTCATAAAGGTGGTCAGTGAATACAGTTAAAACTAGAAGTCCTGTCATGAAATGTGCACAAATAGCATATGGATCTGCGCCTTAATCTACACATTATGACCATGGTAAGGCTATCAAATTCTGTACATATGGCCTGTGCACAAGCAATGTTTCAGCCAATGGACCTCCGGGTACCCCGGAGGTCCATTGCCAGAAACTGTGCCTGTGTTTACTATGAGTAACCAGGAGAACCTGCCATGCTTTTGATGCCATTCGATATGGCAATTGCGTGCAATTAAGCCTAGATAAGCGCACAGTTCGTGACATGACTTATAGTTTTAACTGTAGGTAAAATGGTCTTATAATTCAGACAGAACTCGATTTAATCTGAAATTTGAATAGCGATTTACTTTTGCTTTGGGAAAGTTGATTAGCCATTGATGAAAAGTAACCTTGGACCAATATTTATTGAATACAGTTAAAACTAGAAGTTCTGTCATGAAATGTGCACAAATAGCACGTTGATCTGTGCGTTAATGCACGCGTTATGGCCATAGTAAAGCTATCAAATTCTGTACATATGGCGTGTGCATAAGCAATGTTTCAGCCAATGGACCTCCGGGTAACCCGGAGGTCCATTGGCAGAAACATTGCGTGTGTTTGCTATGAGTACCCAGGAGAACCTGCTGTGCTTTGGATGCCATTCGATATGGCAATTGCACGCAATTCCAACGCGCAATTAAGCCAAGACAAGCGCACTATTTGTGACAGGACTTCTGGTTTTAACTGTAGTTATATTTGGAAATTGACTTGCAAAATGATATGCGAATCCAGTTAAGTCAGGTCCTGAATTCAGATGCCGATGGCAACCTACAAAGAAAAGTAACTGTTTTTTCTACTAAAAGAGATCTATGAACACAAAAATGGAATGGAGAATTTTGCCCGAATTGCATATTTTCTAGGACTTTAAAAAAAATCTTAAAATTTGGTGTACGTCAGATCATACACATACCTTCAACCAGGGACCAGCCTGGGTGGGAATTTTAGGGAGTCTTCAGTTCTCCCTTTAGAAAAAATAGGGAGACTGCAGAGTCAAGTAGGGAGACTTCATAGGCAAGTGGGGGAAATTAAGAATATTTATGTACATGTACCACCCCCTGCCACCCCTTCATATTTTCAGCTCGTGGTCCTCCATTAACTCCCGATTAATCCAGGTCCAGTTGTCTATGATGCATCTATGCCAGGTTAAAAAATCACAAAGTAATTATTGATTGAAAATCCCCCACTGCTACCATTTCCTTCATGACCCCTCCCCTCTTCTTCATGTCTGTCACCCCCAGCACCCTCCTGTGGTTGCCTTTCACCAAAACTGCTAAGATAATAATTTCCCAAGTCTGACAGTGTGAACAGGACCAGATGTAAGAAAGTTGCTTGGAAGGTACTTTTTCAAGATCCTTCATATGCACACTTGTGCCCTGTACAAAGCTTATCTTGTTCTCATTAAAGCTTTTTTGTCACATATTTCAATTCCATTCGTTTTTTTCTGGGAATAGATGGCCCAACAGTTCACAGTCGTCAGCAAAACGAAATAAAAATACAGTGTTAAAAAATATGTCCGTTGTGTATACATTTTCAGCAGAGAATTTATTTTCGGCATCCTGAGCGACGTAACCTACTTTCAAGCTGGGTTATTTTGTTGAATCACGTAAGTTACCCATTTTCGTTTTGACACTTGAAGTTCCGACTGAAACGGAATGAAATAGAAATAAAAAATCTGCAAAAGCAACAATGGATGATTGATTCTTCTGTGATTTCAAATAAATGGTCACTTATTTGACGAATGAAAATGCCCATTTATCACACTCAAGCACATTCGATTCTTGAAAATATTCCTTTTTATGTAAACCTCGGATCACTCAGTTCAGCCATTCCGCATTTTGGCCAATTTTTAGAGGGTGACTTGTAATCGTCCTGACTATTTTTCTTGGTGACTTTGGGCTTAGAAGGGCGACATAATTCAACATCATTTTTTGTCCCAATCGACTGTTTGTAAACGGTTCAGTTCTCCGGCGGCCATACTGATCAGTCTATCCGTGTTGATTGGATGTAGCTCATTAGATGTTTTAGCTGTTGACTGTTTTATTCTTCATATGATGAAATGTGGGTCTTATGTACTCTCATGGAAGGAGTGGAAGAGCTAGGAGTTTTTATATAAATCTACAGGTACAGTAGAACCTGTCTTGAGAGACCACCCTTTGGGCCACACAAAAGTGGTCTCTCAAGACAGGTGGTCTCTCATAACAGGTTTCAGGTTTTCTCAAATCAGTGAATAACCAGCCACAAAATTCAGAAATGGAGAAGAATGGATTTTTAGCTGCGACTAGCAGCTCTATAAGTGGCAATGTTGCAGTCGGTCTGTCTGTGACCAGCGAGTTTCAAAACTCAATAACTTTTGAAATACTTGATGGAATGACTTTATATTTGGCATGTAAGTGTATCTTATTGATGTCTAGCCACTGTTCAATGCATGTGTTGTTCCAAATATTTTTCTTGGAGTTATGGCCCTTGATGAACTTAGAATTTTGTGACCAACGCGTTTCTAAAAGAATAACTTTCAAACGACTTGTTTTTTCACCATCACCTGTAAATTGCCCCGGAGAATATTTTTTGGACTTGTAGATTGCACCACCCGTCGCAGCTATGGCATCGATGTCGCGATTTTTGTAATTACTTTCTAGTTGTTCTTTTTTATGAAGTTTTTGTACCAAATTGAAATGGACTGTTGTAAAAATTCTAAAAATAAATTAGTGTTGAAAATCTTCATTGGATTTATTTTTATAATCCTGTCACATTTCTGTCACATTACAGGTATATATGAAAATGTTTATTTAGCAATAATCCTAATCTTTTCACAGGGGTCTTGTAACAACATCGCAATCTTTAATGAGTTGTGTAACTGAATAGCAATTGAAACCCAATTAAGAGCTTTTAATACTTTTTAATTATGTTAGTATGGTGTCGTCTACTTTCGCCTACAGTGCACTTTCGCCTACAAAAATTATCAGGTAAAAGTTAATTAAGGTATGGATATTACTAGATAATTACCTGCTCTACCTACAATAAATGGACTGACCGACCATTTTTCTAATATTATGTGTTTTTTTCTTATGTTATGCGTTTGTTTGTTACAAACAGAACATGAGTGTAAGATAGTTGTTTTAGACAAATATTGATTTGTTTTTAAAAGCACAAATCAACTTACTGGAATAGCCTCAGTTAGAACAAGTACAGTGTTTGTTGTTTTTAAGACAAACTACTGATATGTTTTTAAAGCATAAATCAACTTATTAGCATGGCCTCAGTTAAAACAACTTTTGTGTTTGTTGTTTTTAAGACACTCAACTTACAGACAACAAACAACTGTTGTTGTTGTTGTTGTTGTTGTTGTTGTTGTTGTTGTTGTTGTTGAAGACATATCAACTGCTGATTAATTACCAAATCAAAGACTGTAGTTTGCAATAATAAAGTAATCAGCCCTCAGATTTGTGTAAACTGTGAACATCTAAATGTACATATACAGAGACATAGCAATGTTTAGTCAAAGTCTACCATCGCCAAGCTGGAACCAAATAGAGCCCACTCTCTAATAGTCTTAATGGAGTTGAGGGATTGATCTTTGACAATCTATCACTCCAATGCAAACTGCCAGAAATTCTAACCGCGTGCATACACCTTCAGACCCCATTTGAGGCAATAGGAAAGCTAGGCCTGTGTGATCCAAGATCCAAGTGAAATAAAATAAGGCTAACCGGGTCGCAAGGGATTTGTAAATTCCACATCATCCCTGCGTGCCTTCGGCGCGCTAAAACCTTTCATTCATTCATCATTGCATCTCAGTTTGGCACGCTAAAACCTTTCATTCATTCATTCCAAGTTGGAATTCTAAGCTGGGAATTCTAACAGCGTGCATTCTCCTCAGACCCCATTTGAGACAATAGGAAAGCTAGGCCTGTGTGATCCAAGTGAAATAAAATAAGGTTAACCGGGTCGCAAGGGATTTGTAAAACCCACATCGTCCCTGTGCACCTTCGTCGCGCTAAAACCTTTCATTCATTCATTAGTCAGAGTTACCAAAATGGCACACCTCCAACGTGTGGAGTATGTACTGTCTCAAAGAGGTGGAATGCAGGTTCTGTTTAATGGTTACAGATATAGACTGAATAACCGTAGAAAGTCATGTGTGCACTGGAAATGTGTTGACTCTGGTTGTAATGGAAAATGCACAACTGCAGATGATTTTGTCAGAAATGTAACTTCGCATAACCACCCACAAGAGCAGGAAGACGTTAATAAATTTTTAGAAAATTTGCGTCAGCATTGTCAGAGTGAAACTGCGCCGATCCAAACTATTTATGACGAAGAAATCAGTACTATTCAACGAGACTTGGCTATTGACATTCCATCATATACAAGTTTAAAGAGTGGGTTGTATAAGAGACGAAGAAAAACTACACCAGCCCTTCCAACTTCACTTTCAGAAGTGTACCTACCTGATAGATGGTGTGTAACACTGGATGAGCAACGATTCCTGTGTATCAATGATGGTGATGATGAAAGGATTTTGTGCCTTGCTACAGATGAATGCCTTAAAATTATGCAGCAAGTGTCAGAGCTGTATATGGATGGTACTTTCTATTCTTGTCCCCCATTGTGGGATCAACTGTATGTTTTTTATGAACTTGTTTGTGGGTACTAAAATGTCCCAGCTTGCATTCTGCCTTCTTCCTAATAGACAGTGTGGTACATATGTGCGTTTGTTTACACAACTTAAAGCTGTGGTGCAAGAGGTGACTGGCCATGAGTTACTTCCCGAGGTCATTCAAACTGATTTCGAAATGGCAGCAACAAGAGCAGTACAACAGACATTTCCCAGTTGTGACACATGAGGCTGCTTTTTTCACTATACACAGGCTATATGGAAAAAGGTTCAGAAGTTGGAAATGGTTAACCAGTACCGGGACAACGAGGAAGTGCATAAATGGATGCGTCGTGCAGCTGCACTGCCACTTTTACCAATTCAACAGGTTCAAGATGTGTGGATTGAAGCGATGGGTGATTCACCAGATGTAGTGCAAGTAACAGCATTTAATGACTTTATGGTTGAGAATTGGGTTGATGAGGAGGCTCGTTTTCCTCCACCAATTTGGAACCAACACAGTAACATTGGTCCTAGAACCAACAACCATCTAGAGGGATGGCACAGTCGCCAATGCAGTTTCTTGATGCAGCTGGGCACCTGGTAAAATTGGGATGTTAACTTGCAATAAGTAAAGTACTGTGTTTATAAATTTTATATTTCATCGAGCTCTCCATGGAATAATAGCAGACTTGTGCCATCAATGAAGCGCAACAAGTTACATATTTGAGTAAAAATTCTATATAAAGTATCAGGTTCTGCTATTATTTCATGGAGAGTTTGCTCATGGGCCTCTCCATGGAATAATAGCAGACTCTGGTGCCACCAATGAAGCGCAACAAGTTACATATTTGAGTAAAAATTCTATATAAAGTGTCTCGTTCCGCTATTATTTCATGGAGAGTTCACTCATGCGGCCTCTCCATGGAATAATAGCAGACTCTGGTGCCACCAATGACGCACAACAAATTACATATAATAATTCTATATAAAGTGTCAGGTTCTGCTATTATTTCATGGAGAGTTTGCTCATGGGCCTCTCCATGGAATAATAGCAGACTCTGATGCCACCAATGAAGCACAACAAATTACATATTGGAGCCAAAATTCTATATAAAGTGTCAGGTTCCGCTATTATTCCATGAAGAGTTCGCTCATGTTACATTCTTTCTTTTCTTATTTATGTACATTTATTACATATTGATGTCTAATATTCTGTTAGAATTAAAATGTTGTAATAAAGTAACTTGACTGCAAGGTTTGTCATTATTTCTATTCCCAAAAGGTCAGTCTATTTTATTGTGGGTAGAGATGGTAATTAGCCACTAATATCTATACCTCAATTAGTGCACTTTCGCCTACACTTTTACCTGATAATTTTTGTAGGCGAAAGTGCACTGTAAGCGAAAGTTGACTGAACCGTTAGTATAACCACAATGGATTTTCCAATTCCAGAACAGGTAAAAAGTTTTTGTCATGGTTTCAGTCTTCAAAGGGGCGGTCTCTCAAGACAGGTCCATTATTGCATAAAAATACAAGTTGGTACCAGGTCACAGTGCATTTTCCACATTCACATTCACACTTCTGACTTCAGAGTGTGAACACCTTGCCACCTTGACTAGCAATCATGGACACACTGGATTTACCAGGAAGACTCATTAAGACTATTTCAGCTCTGGGCGTTTCTTGCCCTGTCACCTGGACTGTCCAGGAGACAGGCAAGAGAGTCCACCTGAACTTGGAGTTCATCATTGAAGAGAACGACACCACCACACCTTCTTCGGGGAGAGGTAGCACCTTTTGTGAGAGGAACCCCTCTCACACTGGTCCTCACCTGAAGAAGCCTGGACCTGGCCCTGAAAAGAAAAAAGTAAGAAGAAAAAGAGCCCATCCACCAGGCGTCGGAATGCCCAGCGGTTGGAAACGTTTCCTGAAAAGGAAGAAGGAAGAGAAGACGAAGGAGGCCACTACTATTTCCTCCCCACCAACTCCTGTGACTCCCATCCATTCCCCAGCTGCCTCTCCTTTGAGGGGCAACTCCCCAGCTGCCGGGCAACCTGGAGGATGGCGATGTCACCAGCGAATCAGAGACGGAAATGGAAACTGGCTCTCAGAAGTCTCCCTCTCCAATTTCAACCCCCCTTCCAGATCAGGAACAGGCGTGGATACTGATACAGCAAATACGGAATGAAATCAGAGAAACAAAGAAAGAATCAGTTGAATGCACCAAGAACGCGACAGCACTCCTGGAACAGCACGCCAGCCACAGCACTCCTGAAACAGCCCGCACTTCTGAAGCAGCCAGGACTAGACCATTCCACCATAGTCAGTCCTCCATCATCAAGAGTCCAACTACACCAAAAACCACTACTGTCTCTCCTTCCCAGCCACCTCCACCCCAAAACAAAGGCAAACACCATAAATGGCGCTAAACTGTCAAAAAGGGTCGAAAGGGGCTTGCTCCCCAAACTGTCCCTGTGCGTCTTTGGTGTGCGAAACCATTTGATTTAGGTCACAGTGGTCTCTCAAGACAAGTGGTCTCCCATAGCAGGTCCATTATAGAGTAAAACCAATCGGTGCCTGGCAGATGTGGTCTCTCAAGGCAGGTGGTCTCTCAAGACAGTGGTCTCTCAAGACAGGTTTTACTGTAGTTTCTTTCTTTGCATATTCAGTAGGTAACCCAAGTCAATAAAGGAGGAAATGTGACAATGAGAGTACAGTATAGATTCCATGAACTTTATTATAATTTGTGTTTTTTCTGGCTCAATAGTCTATTAAAGGCTTAGCAACTGATCTCCTAGAACCCCAAAGTGGAGTTAGACTGAATCTAATGTCCAGAGATACTTGCAGACAGAGCTTTTTGTGGTACAAACTATTGGGGATATTTTCCAAATTAACCCTTTGATACTTTTTTATATCTTATGACATAAAAAATCAAACAGCGCATTGATACTTTGTGGTCATTTGTTTTGTTATAATTTTCGATTTTTTAAAGTTTTAACCTCAGTTCCTATTTTCTCCCGAATAGTGCTCAGTGACAACTGTTGAGCCCAATGTTATCGCAGCTTAAAATACTAATACAATCCTGCTGTCAAGACTTCATAACTGGTTGAGTGCTAGAAGCCACTATCAGGGCTTTCAAAAAAATGAGGATACCAGAGCAAAAGCCAACAATTTCCTTGCTTATATTTCATATTCATTCAAACACAAATAATATTTTGTATATATAAATTTGTTTTATTAAATATTATTGCCTGTGGGCACTCTCCAATAATTTGTAATAAAACAAGTTTTGAATAACAAATTCCGACCACCAAAAATAATCTAATAAACTGAATTCCCAGTGACGTTTAAATGTCAGAATAATTAAAGTCTCAAAGGGTTAATAATTCTGTAACAGAAAGAAATCTGAGATCCAATAACAATAACTCTAGTATAACTATTCTGAAATTTACTTTAAAAAACCCAATTTTTTACACTGTGTAGTTTATAGAAAATTAGAAATAGAAATACTTGTCAATTAGTCCAAAATACAATTCAGTATAATCCAGTAACTGGTATGATAAAGAAACTTTCCAGCTGGTATCGTTATATCCTAGAATGTTCTGCAGAAACAGTATCCAATAAACTGTAATGACATGTTCAGTCAGAAAATCCTGCAGTGTCCCATAAATTCTAATAAAGAACTCAGCAAAATATAAATGGAAATAATATTCAACAAGATTGGCTTCTCAGGTAATTTTACCCCTTAAGAGCCCGGACAAGGGTCTTTAATTCTCACCATTCTACAGTCTCTGTTTGTCTAATGGCTTAACAGTGATTTGTAGTTAATTCTTGGCTGCCTGGTAAGGCATAGGCCTGCACGGATATCAATAAACCGATATATACCGGTATTCAAACCAATATCGATTGAATACCGGTGTAATTACAAAAATATTGGTTTATCGTCATTATTTATTTACCTACAATTTAATTTTCAAGATGTCTTGAGTTTTTAACTGTAGCTCTGAATGAATAATCTTATCGCTTTACCCAAGGATTACGCCCACGTAATATACAATTTCAGCAGTTGAAAAAATAATTTTCAAAAATTTCAGCAAAACTATATCATGTGACCCCTCATTGGAACGAGCTCGTTGAGCAAGTTCCAATGAGGGGTCACATGATATTGTTTTGTAGAAAGTTTTGGAAACATTTGATATTTGAAATAATAAATTTTGATATCGTCTGCGTTGGGTAAAGGTTTTTCGAACTGCATCATCAAGACATGCTGATTCGTTCCAACTGTGATGCCTCAAGTCTTGATTGTGGTACTTATGTTCAGATATCTGAACAGTTTCCGATATACCGGTATACTGCACTATTATTTTGAATACCGATGCCGGTATTCTGTTTTGAATATTGTGCAGCACTAGTAAGCAGCCAAGTCTTGGCTAGAAACCACCACTACCTAGGTAATTTGTCAGATTTTGTCTATTGTCAGCAGGAACTTCTGATGATGGTATGTTAAGGGCATCTGTTCTGAGGTCAGAAAAGTTGGAAATAGGATTACAATAAATCAGTAGAATCCAGGTATTTCATAAGAGTAAATCCTGGTTCACTAGAGAAGAATAAGTTCTCTTCAAATTTTGGAAACACTTTTCCAATACAAAATGACTCGGTAGCCAATATCCCAAAATTCTTCAAAAAAATCTCAGGTGCTGCTATCTAAATATTAAGTGGAGTGCACTGCCATGTAATATTCTCAAGTGTTCAAAGAGTGCTGAATGTATAAACTGTTGTCACTTCTTAATGCTGTTTCCTTGAAATGAATCCATGAGATCCCTCAGGTATGCTGACAGCGGTTTATATAATTATATGGCAAGTTCCAGAAAGAGAATTTCTCCACTGTTGTTTTGTTTTACTAATTCCCGATTGGCTCAGTTAAATCACCTTGGTAAACAATTGTGACTTAATTAAACAATCAGTGAGCTAAAAATAGATCCTGTGTAACAGTATTTGTAAACGTGATAGTTCACTCAGTGCAAACAAGATATCAACCTATCTAAAGCCTGTTTTTTTCTCATTCAAAATAATTTAAGAAAATATTGAGTGCTTTTAATTATTACGCAAGGACATATAAATTCTGATGTCATTAATAAAGGCCCATAACAAGGTTATGTTTTGAAGGCAAAAAATGAAAAAATAATAAAATTTAAATGTCGATTTTGTAGATAGCACCAGACAATTTGACCAGTACTTTGGGTAAAGGGTTAAGCGACTGTATGAGGAAATAAAATATTAAATGAATTATTAAAAAATCCTGACCGACCGACCCTGTTTTTCTATTGCTTGTATAAACTACACTTTCATTACAAATTTGACCTTTTAATTGCATATAGGTTGAAAAATAAATTGGTATTAATCCTTTATCTAACAAATTGGCTGCATCCGTCCATATAATTTACAAATTGAAATTTTTTTTTTCAAATTTCAACAAAACCATATCATATGACCCCTATTTGGAATGAGCTCAGCAATCTCATTCCATTGAGTAGATCGAATGATATTGTTGTGTTGAAATTTTATGAAAACTGAAGGGTTAACTGGTAGAGTGCTAAATTATTTTTGGCCATCAAATCTTGTACACATGTGTTTGCCTTGTTACAATTTATGGGAGAGTGCTCAGGCACTCTCCCATGAACTGCAACAAGGCAAACCTTTACAGACTAAATAATATTACTTCAAAGATAATACAAAGCCCATGCATTGAATATGAGCCTTCAAGCTGTGGTACCCACACTTCAGAACAAAGCCCAAATATGGCTTTCCAGCACTCTACCAGTTAAGGGTTAATTGAATAAAAAATCTTTTAATATGTCAGGAAATAACCCTGATGGTCAAACCCACACACTTTCGCTCAGAAATCTGATGCAATAACCAGGGTGTTACAGAGATGACCATGGGGCAGGGGGGGGGGGGGGGATTGAGACCGGATTTGTCCCAACTGTGATGGCTTAAATCCAGACTGACTTATCTCCAATTATATCATTTAGACATGCCTTCACTGAAGGCATGTCTAAATGATGTGGTTGGAATATTAGTCCGACAAGATTATAGTTAAAAAACTCAAGACTTCTTGAAAAATTATTATTGAATAAATCAAATATACAAAATATACATGAAGTGGTCGTGATATAACTTATTTAATTAACATATAATTTACCAGAAAGTCCTCGAAAATGGACAACTTGGGTATAAATGATTGGCTGGACTTGACTTTATATCCATGTTGCAGTCGCGATTAGCCATTTTGCATTAGTATGTGACCTTAAACATCAATAAATAAATAAATATAACTTTACCAGAACTCCAAATTAGTCATGCTGGATATCCCAGAATTCCGAACCTGGTATTACCAACCTCCATTTTTATGACCGACTGTGTGTGTGTGACACAAGTTCAGCTATCAAATCTGGTCTTGTAAGAAAGTACATGATTACTAGCATGAGAGAATCGATCTTGTATATCCTGCAAAAATGTCACAACTGGAAAAATTATTGGGGTGAGGATGGATCACATCAATCCTCTACACCCACTGGAACCCAGGGATTCTTTTGGGTAGCTATAGTGGCCGTTTATGATACCCTTTCCCAATGATGACATTTTGGGAATTATTTTTCCCAATTCTTGACCCCAAATTTTCTAGAACTGAAATGGTTAACCGATTAATCGATTAACCAAGGATCAACGTCTTGATCGATAAAAAAAAGTAATTGATCGATTAATCATTACTTTTGAACTACTGTATTATATGGGTTAACAATGAAACAAACTTGCTGAAAGACATGCAAACATTGTCACACTAACTCACATCAATTATATGAGATAGAGTAAAGCATGCAAGTTACTTGCTGACAAACTTGTTCAGTTGCATGATCATTATACTGTATCAGTAGCTGGAAATGGTCATTCTTAACCCTTTGCCCAATGTGGATCGATGATGATTCTTTAAATCAATTCTTGAATTACTAAAAATTTTCAGTTTTTGTCTCAAAAATATAGCTTATGTCCCTCCATTTGAACGAGCTCATTTTGTGTACAGGTTTTGATATTTTTTTAAGTGGAATTTTACCTCACTGGCATATTGCCATGGTGGTTACTGTAACATTTTCAGGGTATTTTTCTAAATTTTAACCCTTTGAAACAAATGTGATACTTTTTGGACTTTTATGTGCAGGTTTTGAGGTTTTTCTTTCTTTTCTTCCAAGTGGATAATTTTCAGGTAGAGTTTCACCTTACTGGCATATCGCCATAGTGGCTACTGTGACGTTATCAGGGTATTTTTCTCAATTTTAACCCATTGAAACAAATGTGATACTTTTTTTTTCACTTTTATGTGCAGGTTTTGAGGTTTGTCTTTCTTTTCTTCAGAGTGGAGACTTACCTTGTAGCATATTGCCATGGTTCCTATTTTATGTTAGCATGCTTCTTGGGGCTATTATTATATTATTTAACCCTTTAGCTGCTTATTTACTTTAATTTTGGACTTTTGTGTGCAGGTTTTGGACTTTTTTTTTTTTTTTTTACTCCAGCCACACCTTTACATTGGCCACCTGCTGGTGAGCCACGGGGTACTGATACCCCCTCTAGTTGTATGTAGCATTGGCCAGTTTTGACCATTATGTTGGGTAAAGGGTTAATGCTGTAAATCATGAACAGCATGGCAATTATTCAGCTACCTATTAGGGCAAGTGATTAAGCGGTTAACCAAGGTTAATGCATGTAATTAATTATCATAATAATAATTTATTTATATAGCGCTTTTCCCAGCGAAAAGCTGCTCAAAAGTGCTGAAAACATAGGTGACGGTAACAATGGTATAATCAGCAGCCAAAGGCTGCTTGAAAGAGATGGGTTTTCAGAGCTTTCTTGAAGTGATCTGCATTTAGGGTTTTTCTAAGGTTCTGAGGGAGGGCGTTCCAGAGTGAGGGAGCTGCGAAAGTGAACGATCTCTTCCCTGCCATTGATCGAATTCATGGTACGACAAGGAGACTCTCAGAAGCTGATCTGAGATTCCTCGACGGTGTGTGTACTTTGATGACCTGCTTAAGGTAGATTGGTGCTTTGTCGCTATGTAAGATGTTGTGTGTCACCGCCAATACCTTATACTTAATGCGAGACGCAACTGGCAGCCAATGCAGAGATTTCAGGATTGGTGTAATGTGGTCATATTTTTTTGCACCGGTAATGATCTTAGCTGCTGTGTTTTGAATATGTTGAAGCAGGTACATTGATATCAGAGAAAGGCCGAAATAGAGAGAGTTGCAATAGAATTGATCAAGAAAACCCTTTAACTATTTCAGCTCTAAAATTTTCCACTTTCAGTTCCCACTCAAACAAAAATTTAATGCACAACTGGTGCCCTGAACTGGGTAGTTATAAGATGTCAGAAAACCAAAGTCAGAAAACCTTTGGTTTTCTGAGTCCTTATGACCACCCAGTTCAGGACACCAATTGTTTATTATGTCTCCCCTTCCCAGAAGGGAGACATATTGTTTTAGTGCATATTCTTCTTCTTCTTCTTCTTCTTCTTCTCATACAAACTTTGTCCGGGGCATAACTTTTTTGTCTTTTCACTTAGACCTTAGATATTTGGCATGTGGATGTATCACCATGAGCCGGTGTATTGCGTACCATAGTGACCTTCATGTGACCTTGACGTTTCACCTGAAGGTCAGATTTATGTGCTTTTTAAGGGAAACTTTGTCTGGGGCATAACGTTTTTGTCTTTAGACCTAAACCTTAGATATTTGGCATGTGGATGTATCACCATGAGCCGGTGTGTCGCATACCATAGTGACCTTCATGTGACCTTGACCTTTGACTTGAAGGTCAGATTTATGTGCTTTTTTAAGGGAAACTTCGTCCGGACCAGAACTTTTTTGTCTTTTGACCAAGACCATAGATATTTAGCATGATTGTCAATATTATTCATGTATATATAATTTGCAAGGCATTAAATAGAAAGGAAGGGGAGACATATGTTTTAGTGTGCTAAAATAGTTTCTAGTTAAATTTAAATTGCTTGCGAAATGAAGTCTCTTGATAAAAAGGCGAATGACAAGTTCTTCATTAATAGTATAAGAACAGTTTAACAGAGACTACAGAGACTGATTGAACATGATTCCATGTGACTGTTTATTATAAAACTTACTTGTAGTGTACATGCAGATGTTTAGATATTGGTCTTAATGTTCTCTGCTCAATTCGAATGTAAAATTTCTTAGTCTTTGTATGCTTTTTTCCACTCGAGACTGCTCCTGAATAAATTCCCAGTTGGAGTTCCCATGATGCAAATTTGGGATGGGTCTCCAGCCCTTTCCCAAAGAGGGCAGAAGAATCCCTGTGAACCCCTCCACATCTCCCCCCCCCCCCCCTCCCCTTATTGACTTCCCTGGCAATAACTGGGTTCTTCTGAACTAATTTTCTTCTCTTTCTAGGACAATGATGGATGTCGATCTGAAGAAATGTGGTGTGCGGTTTTCACCCCCAGCACTTGTCATCACTTATCTTCAAAGATCGACAGGTAAACTCCATAGAAGAACCATGCCATTGAGAAATTTCACAAAAAGGTCATCAGTAAACAATGCTATAGAAGATTTAAAAAGTAATCCTAGACATTATAAATTTCTAAAAGACTTTTCTCATTCTCAGTTACTTCGATTAGTTACGATCATCAAAGACAAACTTGGTGGTTTGAGTCTTGAAGCCAGCGTTGCAAAAAATAATGAACTTGATACAGTGAAACCAGATGAGGATTTAAATAAAGTTGACTCGGAAACACTAATGAGGAAGAAGGCAGTAATGGAAGAATCTTTTGAGAAAAACAGAAAAAGGCCTGGGGATGCTGACTTCCAGTATGACATTGAAGTGGAATTTGGAGAGAAATTGGAGACATGTGAATGGGACTCGGATGGCTCAGATCCAGATTTTTAACTACAGCGATTAATTTTTATCTCTTGTTACATAATGAGTTTGTTATGAATTGGCGCCATTGATATTTTAAGCAAAAGTGTAATTTAGTAATTTCTTTCTCAAAACACATAAGAGCTAGCTGCCATGGGTGGATAAAAGCACACTGATACATCATCCCAGCAGTAATTTAGAGAGAGGAAACCAAAAAAATCAGTACAGTGGAGTACTGTTAATTGAATAGCTACTTTGCCAATGAAAATTATTCAGTTAACAGGAGTATTCAATTAACAGGGGGCGCGGTGGCTCAGTAGGTAGAGATGCAGGCTGCAAGCCGAGAGGTCCTCGGTTCGAATCCCACCTGCGGCAACCGCGTTGTGTCCTTGGGCAAGACACTTCACCCCGATTGCCTACATGGGGGCACGATGACGCTGTGTACTGAGGTGTACTGCACGTCGATGGTGCGCATGTCTTCAACCAGTCTAACCCTGCCTGTGCTGCGGTGCAGAGTTCAGAGTTACGATGTTGGAGAGCTGACAGCTGCTCGTCGTTGCTCGGTGGTTCTCTCTGGGTACTCTGGCTTCCTCCACCCGTAAAACTGTCACGGTCACGATTAGCCATTGTGCATAAGTATGTGACCTTAAACACCAATAAATAAATAAATAAATTCAATTAACAGGGATTGTCACTTTCCTGTATTCTAGAGATAAACTTAGCATTTATTCTATAATATCTTGTTTGACAGAGCTCACAATGAGCTTTGTCAAACAAGATATAATAGATTAAATGCCTGTATTGGATGTACTAAGGCCAAATAGGTCTATAAACAAAGGAAAACTGGGGAGAGTCAGGGTAATTTCTCACCAGGTTACAAGATTTTTTATTCAGTTAACAGGAGTTTACTCTATAACCTATATTCAATTAACAGGTCAGATTTGTACTGGTGGTATGGTAAATGGTTTTGTGTTGGGAAATTATATTCAATTAACATGGATTTACAGTTAAGAGATATCCAGTTAAGTACTGTAATATAAATTGTGTTCTTCCTCTTATCGTACCCAACCCGCTAGTTTCGATCTGTCCAGCAAAACTTTAACTTGAGAATGAAAACAGGGAAAATTTGCAGGTTCAAGGTCACAGTGACATTGACATTTAGCTCAATGACCCTAAAAAATAGGGTTCTTCCTCTCATCACACTGAACTCAAATGTCAAGTTTGGTTTTGATTGGCAAAGTAGAACTTAAATTAGAGAGCGGAAACCAACTCTCGTCTATAGATGGAACGGACAGATGCGGAGTGTCACAGCTATATAAAATAATTCTTCAGTTTAGCATGTATGGATTGCCATAAAAACGAATTGTCACAGGTGGATATCCACTACCAGAAGTAATGAATGCCCATGTGATATCTGTCGCTGTTAACATTGCACCCTATCCATACAGCTATTGCTGCTGTGAAAAAGTCATCAGTACAATTGCTGTGGCGTGGTCGTAATCCACGCATGGGCAGTGATGTCCACACATGCGTTTACCAGGTAATAAAAATTCCCATCAGCAAAATTTTAGTTAATGAACACCGGGTTGAACCCGGTGCTTCATCAAATAAATTTTTGATGATTATTCCTATAACAGACTTGTCATTTTGAGGCGGCCGATCACCCTGGGCCGCAGTTGCCCATCTAAGTTAAAAATTCCACAGACGGTAAACGTCCGCCTAACCCTGATTTCTGCAGCCCATTAATTCGGTCAAAGGCACTCAAAATCGGTCGTCTGAAAGGGCAATTTTCACGGATTGAAGGAGGTAACAAAGCACAATTTGTGAAGTTTGTAGTGCGTTGTCGGCGCAGTCACCAAGAGAAAGTCTGCTAGTTATATTTCTAAAGTTGTAATTAGTTATTACATGGTACATCAGACTGTGACAATTCTTGTGTCACGTGCGATTACGGGACGTATCATCCCCAAGCCAGTTCGACCTCTGACGATTCACCTGGGATGTTTCATCCCAAAATCAAAGCCAGGACGATTCGTTCCCCAAATCTGATTGATTCGCCCCAAGTTATCGACATCTGGTGGTGAGCACAGTGCACTGGCTTGTACAGTCATCATGTAATGTATAGATATGGGCTTGGTTATTTGGATGCAAGATAATTATAGCACTCACTGTTAGTGAGTGTCATGAGAAACCTGGTATCTTGCATCCAAATATTCGAGCCCGCATCTAACAAGCTATTAACTGAAAATAGAATATGTTTTCATTTTTGGAATTCACTAAAAAAAAACAATGACAGGTCTAAAGCCGAGTTTGAATAGCATTGGCCGGTTTCGGCCATTACATTGGGTAAAGAGTTGATATGGATAAAATTTACACTAAGGCTGTACAGTACACAGGGTTAGTTACTCAGTTAACAATGAATTTTTTTATAACCAGAAAGAGTGACTAACCCTGTGCAATGCACAGGGTTAGTCACTCTTTCTGGTTATAAAAAACTGGCAAGTGCCACATTACACACTACATGAAAATATACACTGACTAAGGCTGTTAACGTGCACAGGGTTGGTTATCTGTTGTTACATGAGGTGCAGGATTCAAGGACCTATTTTAAATAATTATAATAGATTGCGGAAATTGTTTTAAAGTGAATTCCAAAAATGAAAACATATTCTAGTTTCAATTAATAGCCTGTTATGTATACATTACGTGATGATGTACATCATAATTATACAAACCATGTACCTTAAAATGATATTAGTTGTATACTCAGCAGGTTGAAACAAAAATTCCCCTCAAACCATAAATTGCTTTTCTGGGGTCATTTTAGGCAAACTTAAAATGGCCCTCCTGGGGTGATTTGAGGCGAACCATAATGGCCCTCCTGTAATTTTCAAAATGACATTCCCTCTATAATTAGTGGTTGAAATCTAATATTATTACCACTCAATCTATAAGTTACTAGTCGATTAACATAAGTTTGGAGGCCCGTTAAAACTCCATAATTTCAGTGACATCATTCAACGGAGCCGGGCCATGGACGATAATGGTATAAATGGCCATTAGCAGTCCGTGGCCCGGCTATTTTTAGATTCCATGGTCTAATGAATTACTCCCATTCAGATGACATCCCTTTGTATTTCTGAACTGAAGTTGAACGCACGATCGAAACAGAAATATCGAACCAACTTTAGTGATTATTTCTTCCAGTAAAATACCCTCGTGCGGTTAGCTGTAACTGGGAGTGGTAATAACAGTAATAACATGATTGTTGTCTGGCATCATGATTCATTAGCAGCCCTGCAGCAATGATGAACAGCCCTTGGGCTTATTAAAGGCCCTCGACTTCATCTCGGGCCTTCAATAAACCCTCAGGCTGTTCATCATTGCTGCAGGGCTGCTAATGAACCATAATCATGTTGTTGTTATATTATTGCGACCATGGATATTTGGCCAGCCCATGGAAAGTGACCAGTTCACAGCTTCTGTATTGTGTCTGGAGAGAAACTCACGAGCAGTCTTTCAACTCAAGCCAGTGGTCCATGAGCTGAAACTAGCTGCAGATATTTGCACTTTATTTTCATAAATTGCATTTGCCAATCACATGGAAAAATGCACTCCATCCTGTTTCATTAGTACAGTGGAGCCCACTTAATTGAATATCTCTTAATTGCATATCCCTGTTAATTGAACATAATTTTCAAGCACAAAACCATTTAGCATACCTTCAGTACAAATTTGATCTGTCCATTGCATATGGGTTGTAGAGTAAACTCCTATTAATTGTATATAAATTTTTGTAATATGTCGAAAAAATTACTGTGACACGCACCAAATTCCCCTTATTTATCAACCTTTTTGGCCTCACTATAGCCAATACAGACATTTATTCTATTATATCTCGTTTGACAGAGCTCTATGAGCTCTGTCAAACAAGATATAATAGAATAAATGCTCAGTTTACCTCCAGAATACAGGAAACTGACCAAATGCCCGTTAATTATATACTCCTGTTAATTGAATAATTTTCACTGGCAAAATGGATATTCAATTGAGAGGATTCTACTGTAATTCACTCTCTCTCCATTGGGGGCGCGGTGGCTCAGTTGGTAGAGGTACAGGCTGCAAGCCGAGAGGTCCTCGATTCGAATCCCACCTGTGGCAACTGCGTTGTGTCCTTGGGCGATACACTTCACCCTGATTGCCTACATGGGGGCACGATGACGCTTTGTACTGAGGCATACTGCATGTCAATGGTGTGCATGTCTTCAACCAATCTAACCTTGCCTGTGCTGCGGTGCAGAGTTCAGAGTTACGATGTTGGAGAGCTGACAGCTGCTCGTCGTTGCTCGGTGGTTCTCTCTGGGTACTCCGGCTTCCTCCCGTAAAACTGTCACGGTCACGATTAGCCATTGTGCATAAGTATGTGACCTTAAACACCAATAAATAAATAAATAAGTAACTCTCTCTCCATTGTTTACTGGTCTGTGAAAGAAACCATTTGATGACCCTTTGTAGTTTACCTGTAATTTGTTCGCATCACCATAAAATGTGGATGGTGCGTTGGCGTTTATACAGTTAAAACTAAAAGTTCTGTCACGAATAGTGCGCTTATCTAGGCTTAATTGCGCGTTGGAATTGCGCGCAAATGCCATATCGAATGGCATCGAAAGAACGACAGGTTCTCCTGGTTACTCATAGCAAACACATGCAATGTTTCTGCCAATGGACCTCCGGGTTACCCGGAGGTCCATTGGCTGAAACATTGCTTGTGCACAGTCCATATGTACAGAATTTGATAGCTTTACTTGGGCCATAATGCGTACATTAACGCGCATATCAGCGTGCTATTTGTGCGCATTTCATGACAGGACTTCTAGTTTTAACTGTAATTGAGTTTTTCCTGTGTATGTCTGTCCAACCATTTGCATATAACAATAGACAGGAAATGTCATCATTTTAAAACCTTTTACCTTGTGAACTGGCAATATTGACTGGTCACTGTATACAAAACTCATTCAACTTTTATTATACCCCCGCTTCGAAGAAGTGGGGGCTATATAGGAATCGCCCTGTACGTCCGTACGTCCGTACGTACGTCCGTCCGTCCGTCCGTCCGTCCGTCCGTCCGTCCGTCCGTACGTCTTTCCGGACATGAAATTCTTGTGTGCGCAACTCCTCCTACATTTATCAATCAATTTGGACAAAACTTTTCAGACATCATCACTACTAAGTGAACATGCGCATATTCCAAGATTTTTGATCTGCGACAATTTTAACCAGGTTATCTCCTTTTGACTTAGATTTATTATGTCTTTCCGTTCGAACAAATTCTTGTGTGCTCAACTCCTCCTACATTAATGAACCGATTTTGATGAAACCTTTCAAACATCATCTCTACTAAGTGAACATGTGCATATTCCAAACTTTTTGATCTGCGACAATTTTAACCAGGTTATCTCTCTTGAACTTTGATTTAATATGGGTTTCTGCATGAAATTCTTGTGTGCGCAACTCCTCCTACATTTATCAATCAATTTGGATGAAAGTTTACAGACATCATCACTACTAAGTGAACATGCGCATATTCCAAAATTTTTGAGCTGTGGCAATTTTAACTAGGTTATCTCCCTTTAACTTAGATTTATTATGGGTTTCTACATGAAATTCTTGTGCGTGCAACTCCTCCTACATTTATCAATCAATTTGGACAAAACTTTTCAGACATCATCACTACTAAGTGAACATGCGCATATTCCAAGATTTTTGGTTGGCGACAATTTTAACCAGGTTATCTCCCTTTGACTTAGATTTATTATGTCTTTCCGTTCGAACAAATTCTTGTGTGCGCAACTCCTCCTACATTAATGAACCGATTTTGATGAAACCTTTCAAACATCATCTCTACTAAGTGAACATGTGCATATTCCAAACTTTTTGATCTGCGACAATTTTAACCAGGTTATCTCTCTTGAACTTTGATTTAATATGGGTTTCTGCATGAAATTCTTGTGTGCACAACTCCTCCTACATTTATCAATCAATTTGGACGAAAGTTTACAGACATCATCACTACTAAGTGAACATGCGCATATTCCAAAATTTTTTAGCTGTGGCTATTTTAACTAGGTTATCTCCCTTTAACTTAGATTTATTATGGGTTTCTACATGAAATTCTTGTGCGTGCAACTCCTCCTACATTTATCAATCAATTTTGACGAAACCTTTCAAACATTATCACAACTAAGTGAACATACGAATATTCCCAAATTTTTGATCTGCGACAATTTTAACCAGGTTATCTCCCTTTAACTTGGATTTATTATGGGTTTTCAAATGGGATTCTTGTGTGTGCAACTCCTCCTACATTAATGAACCGATTTTGAATACATGTTGCACATTGTAAATGTGTTTTTCCAAATGTAAACCATATATGTGTGGGCTCTTTAAGTATTCAGTGCTGTTCTGTGGAAGGCCACATGCAAATACAAATTTCAACAACAAAAAATGATCTTTATGTATACATTTCCTTATGGCCTTCGCCTACATGATCAGAAGTGCATTCCTCTAAAAACCCAAAGCGGGGGTATTAATCACCTTCAGTGATAGTTCTAGTTGTGAATCACCATACACGAAACTTGTTATTCAGATTTCAGCATCAAACTGTATTTGTAGTCATGTCATATACATTTCATTTGTATTTACATATGGGGTTACTCCCATTTCAGTTGTTCTGGTGGGATTGAAAACTTAGGAAGAAATCTGTTACTGTAAATGTGTTTTTCGTGGTTATTTTGCCAAAATATGGGAAAGTCTGCAAGCTTTAAACTATTTATGGGCCCTCATGTTCGTTGTCTCTAGCGGCCATAATATGAAACGAACATTTCTGAATCGCACTAACCACATCATCCTCAACTGAATATCTCCCGCATATCATCTTTGTATGCTACATATTCACTGCACTTTTTTTTCTTTGGTGTTTTGGGAGAATTTGTGTCCAGAACAGTATCATTGGCATTTTGGACAATTTCCATGACTAGCACATCATCGACTTTCACAATGTTGGGATCTGGCAGTTCAGATGGTGCCGGTGATCAGAAGTCAATTGTCTTAGATTTCAACCAATTTTCAAGAAACATGACTGTGATTTGTGACTAATGACTATTGACCAAGCCTGGAAATAAGCAGTCTGTCATTTGCAGAATGGGCTCCCCAGAGGGTGAATTTGTTGATGCTGTCCTATTCAGTAGGTCAATTTATCCTCTGGGTACCTCTTTCTGTTTAGGCTTGAGCACCTTGTTTTAGATTGAGGTTCACAGAGGGTATATTTAATGATGCTACCCTGCTATGCAGAGTAACATCACCATTTTCACCCTTTGGGGGCCCCATTTTTCAGATGAGAGTCTGCTTATTTCCAGGTTTGCTATTGACAGCCAGTTTGATTTTTTTATCCTCTTAGTCTTAACCCTTTACCCAACAAATCGCCCGCATCCGCCCGCGTAATATTTAAATTCAGCAGCTGAAAAAATATTATTTTTAGAAAAATGTCAACAAAACCATATCATGTGACCCCTCTTTGGAACAAGCTCGTTGAGCTCGTTCCAAAGAGGGGTCACATGATATGGTTTTGTTGACATTTTTGAAAAAAATTAAAAAATGATATTTAAAATAATAAATTTTTAAATCGTCTGCATTGGGTAAAGGGTTAATCCATTCTTAATTTTCAAACAAACAGTGTTACACTGTGATTGCAATTGGAAACTTGATATACATGTATGTGTGTATACATATATATTATGTTGATCTTAATCCATTCTTAACCCTTTACCCAGTGCTTAAGGGGGCGTGGTGGCCCAGTTGGTAGAGGTGCAGGCTGCAAGCCGAGAGGTCCTCGATTCGAATCCCACCTGCGGCAACCGCGTTGTGTCCTTGGGCAAGACACTTCACCCCCATTGCCCACGTGGGGGCACGGTGACGCTGTGTACTAAGGCGTACTGCACGTCGATGGTGCACCTGTCTTCAACCAATGCTAACCCTGCTTGTGTGGAGTTAGTATGTTGGGGAGCTGACAGTTGCTCGCCGTTGCTCGGTGGTTCTCTCTGGGTACTCCGGCTTCCTCCACCCGTAAAACTGTCACGGTCATGGTTAGCCATTGTGCAGAAATATGTGACCTTAAACACCAATATATAAATAAATAAATATTACCCAATGCTTACAATATCAAAATTTATTTTGAATGTTTTCTTTTCAAATTTTTCTAAAAATTCCAGCAAAACCATATCATGTGAACCCTCATTGTAACAAGTTCGATGAGCTCATTCTGATGAGGGGTCACATGGTATGGTTTTATTGAAATTTTGTTTAAATATTTTTTTTCAGCTGCTCAATTTGTAAATTACTCAGGGAGACGTGTCTGATTCATTAGGTAAAGGGTTAAGTTCATAAGTAAACAGTTTTACACTGTGACTACAGTTGGAGATGGTACAATGAGTACTTTCACAACGCTGTCATGTCTCGATATTCATTCTCAGCATTTTGGAATGTTAATGTAAGTCCAGTGCAGCCATATGTCTGTAAACCCACAAATTTATTTTTGAGCAACAGGCTACCCATGAATTTATGAACCCACCAGAGAGTATTTATTTGAAAACAATTAAAATTGGTACCAATGAAAATGAAGACGTTTACAGTATTCTGACAAAATGGTATAACAGATCAGGTTGGTCAAATGAATTTTGTAATGGTTTAGAGGTTTTTTAAATAGGATTAGCCGACATTCTATGTTTTTTTTTAAAGCTTTAATTATAGAGATATATAAACGTAGACAACAGAATCATTTGCAGCTACTGCAGTTTTACATGTTTTTTTTTATAAAAATCACTTTGAGTTTATGAAAATATCATGATATAGTGGAACCCTGTTAATTGAATAGCCCCTTTGTCATTGAAAATTATTCAGTTAACAGGAGTATTCAATTAACAGGGCTTGTGTCACTTTCTATTCTAGAGATAAACTTAGCATTTATTCTATTATATCTTCATGAGCTCTGTCAAACAAGATATAGATTAAATGCCTGTATTGGATGTACTGAGGCCATATAGTTCTATAAACAAAGGAAAACTGGTGAGAGTCCGGGTAATTTCTCGACAGGTTACAAGATTTTTTATTCAATTAACAGGAGTTTACTCTATAACCTGTCTTCAATTAACAGGTCAAATTTGAACTGGAGGTATGGTAAATGGTTTTGTGTTAGGAAAATATATTCAATTATCAGGTTTATTCAGTTAAGAGATATCCAATTAAGTGGGCTCAACTGTACTGTGGTAACCTTTAACCCAAGGAAGTAGCTACATTCGTCCATGTACATGTAATTTACAAATTGAGTAGCTGAAAAAAACTTATTTTTCTTAAACATTTTTCAACAAAAGTATATCCTTTGATCCCTCATCGGAACAAACTTGCCAAGCTTGTTCGAATGTGGGGGAACCTGATATGGTTCTGTTGAAATTTTTTTGAAAAATTCAGAAAAAAACAATTAAAATAACAAATTTTGATATGGCCTCACAAAGTAGATCTGTTTTTCAGGCCATTTTTTGTAAAATTACATGCCGGCGAGCATTTTTTAATTTTATTTTTCATTTTTGTAATTTTTTCTTTGCTATCAAAAGTTCATAGTTTATTTTATGTTTTAGGCCTCATAATCTATAGAATCGCATGGGTGGTAATGTATTTCGTCCCCTTTCAAGTGACAAATTTATCAATTTTATTAACTTAAAGTTTGCATTGGTTATAAAAAGAGAGCATGCAGCAGCCAAAAGGAGCCTGTGAGAGGGCCTGAGAAATGGATTGTTAACTTCTAGGCCTATTGTGTCAGCTGGATAAAGAGATTATTGAATTGCCAATGGAAAATATTCAAAATAACTCTCTGCAAACAAATGTCAAAATACTGAATTTCCAGCAGAAATTTTTTCTCAAAATAGGGCTGTACAGTATATCAATAAACCAGTACATCCTGGTATTCAAACCAATATCGATAAAATACCATTTTAATAACAAAAATATTGTCATTATTTATTTATTTATGCATAATTTAATTTTCAAGTAGTCTTGAGTTTTAACTGTTGTCTCGATTGAATAATATTATCCCTTTACCCAATAAATAGGCCGCATTCGTCCGTGTAATATACAAATTCAGCAGTTGAAAAAATATTTTTCAAAAAAATTCAATAAAACCATATGTGACGCCTCATTGGAATGAGCTCAACAAGTTCGTTCCAATGAGGGATCACATGATATTGTTTTGTTGAAATTTTGTTAAGCTAATATTCAGAATAATAAATTTTGATATCATCTGCCTTGGTTAAAGGGTTTTTCAAACTGCATCATCAAGGCATGCTAATTCATTCCACTGTGGTGGCTCAAGTCCTGATTGTGATGCGTATATTCAGATATCTGAATAGTCTTTCAATATACCGGTATTCAGTTTAGAATATCGTGCAGCCCTATCTGAAAATGCAACTGGAAATTTAACTGATTCAGTCTTGTTTGACAGAGTTCAAGATTGAATAGGTTAAATTTCTCATTGCATCATGGGTAAAATTTGCAGCTTGAATTTTTGATACTTCAACATCTGTGTGCAAAGGGTTAAGTGCATTATGCAATTAACAGGAATTCATTTTCCTATCTTCTAGCAATAAATAAAGCATTTATTTTATTATATATCGTTTGACAGAGCTCCATGAGCAAGCTCTGTCAAACAAGATATAATAGACAATATGAAAATGATTCTAATGGGTGCACTGAGGTTGAACATGTCCCTAAACAAAGAGAATTTGATATCTGACAGAATAATTCTTAAATATTTTATTCAAACAACAGGAGTGGATAGTATTATCACAGAGACAATCTCTTTCATGGCATTCCATGTCCATGCGTACATCTGACTCAATCTGTCCATCTGTCCATCTGTCTGTTCACTTTTGGTTTCAAGATGATAACTTTGGCTATATATCTGAATATGATATCCAATTCTTTTTTAGCCCAACTGTTTAAAGTCAGGGCTATAGTCATGACTTTCGTCCATCTGTTAACATTTAGAGTTTTGGTTAAAGTTTGTGGTTCAAGTTTTTTACTGAATGTTAAAGTTTTTTTTCTTTTTAATTAATATTAATTACTATTGATTGTATCATTCTCACGTTTCATGTTATTTTGGGAAATATTTAATACTTTTTTCAGTCAATTTAAGAACTTCCAGGTTAAAGTTTTTGCTTAAAGTTTTTTTTTGTTTTCAAAGTTACACCTTTAAATCTTCAAACAGTTTCATGGAATGTCATTGTTTCTCATTTGAGACAATGTCTACTGTCTACTGAAGCTTTCTACAGTGATTTTAATTAATATTGGCATGATTTTAGCCCCTTTTAAACATGTTTTCAGACTTAGTTTCTTTGTATTTGAAATTTGGCTTTGCCACATACTTTCTTACTTTAATTCTTGCATGGTCAACACAACTTAATGATTGCATTTACATCAATGAGTTCTTTTATTGGTTTCAGGAAATATTTAACCCTTTTTTTTAGCTCACCTGACTGAAAGTGATCACTTATTGTCTGATGTCCGTTCATCCGTCGTCCGTCCGGCATGAACTTTACATTATCAACTTCTCATAAACCAGAGGGCCAAATTGAACCAAATTTGATGCGCATGTTCCTTATCAATTATCAATTCAAGTTTGTACAAATAAAGTTGCCATACCCATAAGGGGCATTACTCTGATAGCACCTATAAATTGTTTTCTCGAATTAAAAAAATCTTCTCCTCCTGAACCATCAATTAGAATCTTTTGATATTTGGTATATAACATCTCTAGGGGGCTCAGATTCAAGTTTGTTCAAATCGAGTCCCTGGGTTAATAATTGGGCTCCCTTTTCTTCAGATCCACCAGTCAGAATCCTTTCATGTTTGGTATACAACATCTATAGCCTGAATTGTAACTTAGTGAAATATGAGGGAATTTCTTTAAAAATCTTCTTCTTAGATTCATCAGTAAGAAACCTTTCATATTTGGTATACAGGGAGCACGGTGGCTCAGTAGGTAGAGGTGCAGGCTGCAAGCCGAGAGGTCCTCAGTTTGAATCCCACCTGCGGCAACCGCATTGTGTCCTTGGGCAAGGCACTTCATCTCCATTGCCCGCGTGGGGGCACGGTGGCATTGTGTACTAAGGCGTACTGCATGTCGATGGTGCACTTGTCTTCAACCAATGCTAACCCTGCTTGTGTGGAATTAGTATGTTGGGGAGCTGACAGTTGCTCGGTGGTTCTCTCCGGGTACTCCAGCTTCCTCCACCCGTAAAACTGTCACGGTCATGATTAGCCATTGTGCATAAGTATGTGACCTTAAACACCAATACATAAATAAATAAATATATTTGGTATACAACATCTTGAGGTGGGTCAGTTTCAGGTTTGTTCAAATTGATTAAATATTTGGGCTCCATATGGGAACCCGAATATCAACTTAGTGCAATATGAGGGGTTTTTTTTGTTTAAATCTTCTTCTTTAGACCCTGTAGTCAGAATGCATTCATATTTGGTATACAACATCTCTAGGAGGGTCAGATTCAAGTTTATTCAAACCTAGTCCCCCAGGGAGGCCAAATTTTAAACTTAGTGCAATATAAGGAAATTTCTAAAATCTTCTTCAGATCCACCAGTCAGATTTCTTTTATATTTCGTATACAATATTTCTAGGTAGGTCAGATTCAAGTTTGTTCAAATCGGGTCCCTGGGTTAATATCTTGACTCCCTATTTGAGCCCAAAGTTTAACTTAGTGCATTGTGAGGACATTTCTTGAAAAGCCTTCTTCAGATCCACCAGTCAGAATTCTTTCATATTTGCTATATAACATTTCAAGGTGGATCAGATTCAAATTTGTTCAATTTGAGTCCCTGGCTTAATATTTGGGCTCTCTATGGGTGGGGTGGCAGGGGGGAACATGTTAGGTTCAGGTTTGTTCAACTGTTGACCCAGTTGCGATGCAGTCAAATTTCTCTCTTGATAGTGTAATCATGGAACTGCACTCTGTGATTCTTTGGCGAGAATAAATTAAATTTAATGTTCCTCTGTGATTTATAGGCAAGAATAAATTAAATTTAATGTTCCTATGTGATTTATAGGCAAGAATAAATTTAATTTAATGTTTTCGGTTCATGCAATACGGTACTGTGGTCACAAAAGCAGACTGAGAATTTTAGCCGGATTGTGATCCAGTCAAGCTTTCCTTTCCATTTTCTTCCCCACATCTTTGTAGAATTTTACCTTTCAAAAAAGAAATGCCAGAACATCGGATCGGAGATGCTAAGGCCTAACAAATTAAAAATCTTTTTCTCAGGCCTCCTGCATGGTCCTTTTGTCTGCCGCATACTCTCTTTTTATAACCAATGCAAAATTAAAAAAAATAAAAATAAAATTGATAAATTTGTCCCTTGAGTGCAGCATGGCTTTGCAATGCTTTCTTGCACTAAAGGGACGAAATACACCACCACCCATGCTTTTCTGTAGATTATGAGGCCTAAAATATAAAACAAACCAAGAACATGAACTTTTAATTGCAAAGAAATAATTAAAAAAATAAAAAATAAAATGAAAAACCACCCACTCACATGCAATTTTACAAAAAAAATGGTCGAAGAAACAGAAGATCTCCCTGTGGGGGCCTATTTTCATTTAATTTTCTTAGTGCAATATTGATTTCATAGTTTTTTATCCCAGGAAAGCCCGACCTATCGGTATGTCACGGTGTGTCATGATCAAATAACGAGTTATCACAAAATAGATTGGCATGGTGGGGGTTCGAACCCACGCCGAGAGAGTTTCCTTCAGCAACATCCGCCTAGCAAAACTATACTGAACCACAAAACTATACTGGACCATGCACATCACTCGGCCACCGACAGACTCTGGTCCTGTTGGTGGCCGTGTGGTGTGCGTGGTTCAGTATAGTTTCGCTAGGCGTTTGGTGCTGAAGGAAACTCTCTTGGCGTGGGTTCAAACCCCCGCCATGCCAATGTAAACAAAACCAGCGTCCTTTCTCAATTCTATGGCATCTGAGAAATTTGAAAAAGACCAGTGTCGCTGATTTCTTCTGAGGTGCAGTTTGTAGAATTAAGTTCTTAGATGCAACTATCTGATAAATCTCTCCGGGTACTCTGGCTTCCTCCACCCGTAAAACTGTCACAGTCCTGATTAGCCATTGTGCATAAATATGTAACCTTCACCACCAATAAATAAATAAATATCAAAAATAGATTGCCAAATGGACCACATTTGTGATCACTATACTGTATTATTCTTAAGGGGGGGTGCGGTGGCTCAGTAGATAAAGTTGCAGGCTGCAAGCCGAGAGGTCCTTGGTTCGAATCCCACCTCCGGCAACCGCGTTGTGTCCTTGGGCAAGACACTTCACCCCCATTGCCCATGTGGGGGCACGATGACGCTGTGTACTAATGCGTACTGCACGTCGATGGTATGCATGTCTTCAACCAATCTAACCCTGACTGTGCTGCAGTGTGGAGTTACGATGTTGGGGAGCTGGCAGCTGCTCGTCGTTGCTTGGTGGTTCTCTCCGGGTACTCCATCTTTCTCCACCCATAAAACTGTCACGGTCATGATTAGCCATTGTGCATAAATATGTGACCTTAAACATCAATAAATAAATAAATATTATTCTTAATAAATTCTGTGAGGCAGCCGAGGCAAAATATTTTTTGAAAGTTGCAGAGGAGGGTCGGGGGGTGGGATGGGGAGGAGGGGGGATACACACAGTGCATCTGCAAATTTTGGTATAGTATAGTGCCCTATTTTATTGGCGCACACATATGTATTGTGATTTGCAAAGGGGTTAATAAATCATCAAAAACCTGAGATTTTTCATGTGTTCTAACACAAGTAAATACATTGAAAGGGGAGTAACTCGGTGATAATCAAGGCATTGTACAGTATGGAAAATGGACACTAATTTCAGATTAAATTTGGATCACTGCAGAATGGCAAGTGCTAGTTCATGTTTAGTGTTCATGATGTATATGTGTGAATGATGAGGGTATTTTCATCGCTCTGTGGAGTCACTTTTGTTTTCTCTGATGACCAGGACACAGTTTGATAAAAAGTCTGGGTGAGGTTAAGGGGTTGACATGCTCCCCTACCCCACCACACCATTCCACCACCTTTGCTCTGTGGAGGATGTACCAGTTAATAGAAGTATATCAGTAAAATCCACCCAGTATCAGTGATGTAGCTAGAGTGTCTTGGTTTGGGGGGTACACCCCTTCAACACCACCCCCCCCTCTCCTCCCCCAACAGAAAGTTCCAAATGAAACCTCGCCTTTTGTGTTTGAACTATATGACTTTTGGGTTCTAGAGTTAGAAATTGTCTCTTGGCCAGAGACCAGGCAACTGGCGTGAAAAAGTCGACTTGGATTGCATAACTTCACTCTGACTTCACTAAAAAGCGAAATTGTGTCGCCCTGTAATTTGTAAATTCTCAATTGACCTACGTTGAAATTAGGTGAATTCACATAGAATTTACAGAGTAATTTCCATCTGAAAAGAATATAATTGCTAGGGTTAATTGTTATTGTGATTAATTTTCATAGTAACTAAAAATAAAATCAGCATCTAAAAACAATGCCCGATTAATAATGTAATCGGGAAACATCTTGGCTGCATTGAAATTAGGTGAACAGGTCGTCAAGTTAAGACAAGATTATCTATTTAATTTATATTTAAGTTATCTTTAAAATAAGTATGTTTCACACTCAGAATTTTTTTGGGGGGAGCAGTTTTTCATAAAACAACACTTTTTTGTAAAAGCTGAAGTTTTAATTCCAATCTGGATTTTATTTTTGTGCAAGACGTTTTGAAAACCAAAACAGTATATTGACCTACTTTTTACTCACTCTGGACCAAGAAATGGACACACTTGAATTGTTTAATTCAAAGCTGATCTGTCGCTTCTTAAAAGTAAATGCCCATTTGAATTTGAATTGTAAACTTTTCTTTTTATAAATAAATTAATACAGAGAGGCATGTTTTTTTCTCGTAAACAATTCTTTGTACAAATAAATTTACACATAGAGATGTTTTACAGTAAAACCTGTCTTGAGAAACCACTGTCGTGAGAGACCACCTGTCTTGAGAGACCACCTGTCTTGAGAGACCACCTGTCTTGAGAGACCGCTGTGACCTTGTCCCATTTGGTTGTTTTGCTCTGTAGTGGACCTGTCATGAGACACCAACTGTTTTGAGAGACCACTTTTGCGTGGCAGAATGGGTGGTCTCTCAAGACAGGTTCTACTGTATTGCCCAATTGTAGTGATTTATTTTTGTGAGAGATAAAAATATAATTTTCCGGTAGAATGCAGAATCATCGCTCTACATTTTCTTCTCACTTCTCCCTGTTTCATCTGACTTCTCCCTAAAGTCAGTGGAGGGAGAAGTAACTTCTCCCTCAAATTAACCTCAAGGCTGGTCCCTGCTCTTGGGTGCAACAAGATGTTTTATCTGCAATGATTTAGCATTGCAGATGATACCTTGTTGCACCCAAAGGACAATTTAATATTCACTCCAGTTGAAAATCCTATGAAATGTGGTTGAAAAATGTTTGTTAGAAATGCTCACAGCCTCAGATAAAATGCCACAAAATGTACTACCAGCTGTTTATTGTTTGAGGCTTGAAATAGGGCTGCACGGTATATCGATAAACCGATATATACCGGTATTCAAACCAATATTGATTGAATACTGGTGTGATTACAAAAATATCGGTTTATTGTCATTATTTATTTACCCACAATTTAATTTTCAAGATGTCTTGAGTTTTTTAACCGAGGCCCCGAATGAATAATATTATCCCTTTATCCCAGGAATCGTCTGCTCGTAATATACAAATTCAGCAGTTGAAATAATAATTTTCAAAAATTTCAACAAAACTATTTCATGTGACCCCTCATTGGAACGAGCTCGTTCCAATGAGGGGTCTCATGATATAGTTTTGTTAAAATCTTAGGGGAAAATCTGATAAACTAATTTTGAAAATAATAAATTTTGGCATCGTCTGCGTTGGGTAAAGGTTTTTCAAACCGCATCATCAAGGCATGCTAATTCGTTATGACTGCGATGCCTCAGGTCTCGACTGTGGTACTTGTGTTCATATATCTGAACAATTTTCGATATACCGGTATACTGCGGTATTTTTTTGAATACCAATACCGGTATTCAGTTTTGAATATCATGCAGCCCTAGCTTGAAATCTCATAAGTATTGGAAATTTGGGGTTGGATGAGACACCCTCCTTAATCTCCCTGTTGCCACATCCCTTCCCAGTATCCAGCATGCCATCAACTCACTATTTAGATTTTGTTATATCTTAAATATTTACCTTCCGAAACATACTTATAGCATATAACCACTCCCTCAAATGAGTTCATAAGTTTGTAAGCTTAGTTTTTAACCCTTTACCCAATGTAACGGTCAAAACCGGCCAGCGCTATTCCCAAAAATCGCCAATTAATTTTTATTATTCTTTCATTTTTTGTATCAAAAACATAGGTTATGACCCCTCTTTGGAACGAGCTCCTCAAGCTCGTTCCAATGAGGGGTCATAACCTATGTTTTTGAGACAAAAAATGAAAAAAATTAGTTATTCTAGAATTTTGTGTGCAAGTGTCGTCTGCTTTTCATGTTAGGTAAAGTGTTAAAAGTTTTTTCGCTATTTAAGAAAAAAAAATATATCAAAGTGTTGCCTTATAGTCATGTTAGGCAAAGGGTGGATACATTTGTGTTAATCAGGATTCATATAGAATTTTTGTTTTTTTTCTAATGAGAGATACACATCATGGTATCATGCTGTTTTTTTAGACTCAGATGTCATACCTACACATAAAGTTCAGAATATACTGAATCAAGCCAGAAAATAAGCAGACTGTCATCTGCAAAATGAGGTCCCCAGAGGGTGAATTTAGTGATGCTACCCTGCATAGCAGGGTAGCATCACTAAATTTACACTCTGTGAACCTCAATCTGAACCAGGGTCTCAAAACTAAATAGAAAGAGGTACCCAGAGGATAAATTGGCCCGCTGTATGAGATAGCATCATCAAATTCACCCGCTGGGAACCTCATTTTGCAAATGTCAGACTGCTTATTTTCAGGCCTGGACTGAATGGTTGCATCTTAGTATGTTTTTGCTTGTTGGAACATGTATTGTATACTACGTACAGTACGGCCATAGTGGACTGGTCACTTTCCATAGGTGGGCAATATTTCCACAGATAGTGATTAACCTATGTTCGGCAGTCGCATCTGACATCAGCCAATTTTAAGCCATCGGTAGAGGTGTTTGAACTTCGGTCCACGTCGATGGTAACATGGAACACCTCTGGATCAAATTGTTTGTATTTACTTTTGATTAACAATCGCATACAAGCAGTAACAAACTTAATACGTTGCCACAATGATTGGCAGGAATCAAGATTGGCCTAATCTCTTTGATTAGTCTGATCTTCCCCTTGATTGCTGCTCATGACACACATACCATGTGTTGTGTGATGACTCAATGAAATGGGACATCTAATCAGCGACAAGTTAATAGTGCAGTGTCTTTGATCGTTGATCAAAGATGCTGCACTGTTAACTTGTTTCCACTGATGTCATATTTTTATTTTAATACACACACCCAAGCCAGAAAATAAGCAGACTGTCATCTGCAAAATGAGGTTCCCAGAGGGTGAATTTAGTGATGCTACCCTGCACAGCAGGGTAGCATCACTAAATTTACCCTCTGTGAACCTCAATCTGAATCAGGGTCTCAAAACTAAACAGAAAGAGGTACCCAGAGGATAAATTGGCCCACTGTATGCGATAGCATCATCAAATTCACCCTCTGGGGACCTCATTCTGCAAATGTCAGACTGCTTATTTTTCAGGCCTGCACACACCAACATATTCTTGAGGTCAACAAACAAATCAATCTGACTGTACTGTAAATAAATCCACACAAGGTGCAGGGGGATCTACTGGTACTAATTATACCCGTATAGTTTTCCGTGGTATAAGTATTGCCTGAACGGTTTCGTACAAAATTGTACTCATCAGAGGCTTTGTACTGTGCTGTGCAATCAGACTGTACTGTAAAATTAACCCTGTTCTATACATTCTTAAACATACTACTCCTTTTGGTTGTTACTATCTGACATCGGCACTCACAAACGGCAGATTGTGTGCTTAACTAATTGGCAAACAGATGACTGTTGTAAATCCTTATCAGTTAATCACTATCCACAGATGCAGTAATATTAGATACCAAACACTAATTACAGGAATAATCATCAAAAATTTAATTAATGAAGAACCAGGTGCCAAAATTAACCCTGTTCTATACATTCTTAAACATACTACTCCTTTTGGTTGTTACTATCTGACATCGGCACTCACGACCAGTAGATTATGTGCTTAACTAATTGGCAAACAGATGACTGTTGTAAATCCTTATCAGTTAATCACTATCCACAGATGCAGTAATATTAGATACCAAACACTAATTACAGGAATAATCATCAAAAACTTAATTAATGAAGAACCAGGTGCTTCATTAATTAAAATTTTGCTGACAATGACTTTTATAACCTGCTAAATGCATGCGTGGACATCACTTCCCATGTGTGGATTACACCCAGTCCATGGTGAATGAACTGTAGTACAAAGAGCAGTCCATTTCATATTTTATGTTATTGCTTGTTACAATGTGTACATGTGTTTGTTGAATGTAAAGAACGTTTATATGTGTGTATGAGTGCAAGTGTGTGTTCATTGCTGTAGAAGCATTGCATTTTAACCCTTACTCAATTGCAACACAGTTTCTCTGTGGGAACCCCAGGAAGTGAAACAGAGCTTGTCTGTGGTAAACAAGCTCAGTTTTACTGGTAAAATCGGACTCAGTCAGCAATGCTTGGAGTGAAAGTCCTCTAAAATGGGCAACATGGGTGTAAATGTTGACTAAACTTGACTTTATCTCCATGTGCTGTCACCATTAGCCTTTCTGCAGATATGTGACCTTAAACACCAATAAAAAATAAACAAATAAATAAAATATTCACCCACTTGCAACATGTGCAGCAAACACCACTTGCAAAATGGGGTGTGATGACTCAGTAGGTAGAGGTGCAGGCTGCAGGCTGAGAGGTTCTCAGTTTGAATCCCCCCTGTGGCAACCGCATTGTGTCCTTGGGCAAGGCACTTCACCCCATTGCCCACTTGGGGGCACTGTGTACTAAGGTTTGCTGCATGTTGATGGTGCACCTGTCTTCAACCAATGCTAACCCTGCTTGTGTAGAGTTAGCAGGGATGTGGCTAGAGGGTTTCAGCTGGGGGTGGGGGGGTGGGGGGTGCCACTGGTGTAAATTCCAACTGTGAGTGGTTTTGATAGGTGTTTGCTCTGCAGTGCTGGGTGATATCTTTTAACCCTTTACCCAACGAATTGCCCGCATCCGCCCGCGTAATATGCAAATACAGCTGCTAAAAAGATATTATGTTTCGAAAAAAAATTCAACGAAACCATATCTTGTGACCCCTCTTTGGAACGAGCTCGTCGAGCTTGTTCCAAAGAGAGGTCACATGATATGGTTTTGTTGAAATGTTTTAAAAAAATTATATTTAAAATAATGAATTTTGAAATTGTCTGCATTGGGTAAAGGGTTATGAACCCTTCTGAAAATTTTCACTAGTTCTGAAACGTGAAAAGCATCATTTATAATGTGTCTGGGTCAGAAAATGTACCGAATTGATGCCAGAGTCGAAGTTTTGAGGCCATGTCAATTTTAGAGTTGGAAATTTGAAACTCAAGTTTCCAGTTGGAAATAAAAGATCAAAATTTCTCATCATTAGTTGGAATTTTAATATTTATCAAGAACAATGTTAATTTATTGAATTTCCAACTATTTGATTTTTGACCTCAGAATTTCCAACTATTGAAAAAAAATACTCCTAGCTGGCCATACACACACCCCTGTAGCCACATCCCTGAGAGTTAGTATGTTGGGTACTCATTTAAGAGATATCTAATTAAGTGGTCTCTACTGCATTCAGTTGCACGATATTTTATTGCCATCTCAAGATGCTTTTAGGCAAGAGTTATTATTTCATCATTTTATGTTCTATCAGTTATTTGGTGCAGTATAAATATAGTTATAAGACAAGTTATCTCATTTATAACCATGTCATATGTTATCATATTAAACAGGTTAAATTATCGATGTTATTGTGTGAATTAATTTTTTCCTTCTCATTGCCTTTGATATAATCATAGAATGAAAAAAGCATCTACTTTATCAAGTACTTGAAGCCAATACCATGGCTTTAGGCCTAAAAAAAATAAAAATCTGTTTCCCAGGCCCACCTGCAAGGTCCCTTTGGCAACCGCATGTCTCTTTATATAACCAATGTAAACATAAGAAAAAAAAAATTAAATGGTTGATGTCTGATATTTTACCCAAGTTAAAAAAAATTATAAATGTGTTCCTTGAATGCAAGAAGGCTTTGCAATGCTTTAGCATTGCAAAGCCTTCTTGCTCTCAATGGACGAAATACATCACCAGTCATGCTATTCTGTAGATTATGAAGCCTAAAACATAAGCCAAGACCATGAAGTTTTGAAAGCAAAGAAATAATTACAGAAATAAAAAATAAAATAAAAAAACACTCGCCTGCATGAAATTTTGCAAATAATGGCCTGAGGAACAGAATATCTACTTTGTGTGTCCTTATTGCAAAGATCTGACGGCCACTTTAGCAGCTTTACACAGTTTGCATCAGCTTGTTGTTTGCTCAGCAGCAGAAAAAAAATGTTTACATAAAATTTTTGTTACAATTTATTAAAAAGTACCAATATGCATTCTCCAATAAATTGTAATAAAACAATTATTTATGGGCAAAACCTTGGTGGACTGATGCTTCCACTGCTACAAGCATGTTTATTTTCTTCTCTTTTTTTAAAAAAAAATTACCCATGTTTCAAATCACATTTGAAACATAAATTTAACACTCTACCACTTAACATGAGTTCATGGTTAACCCTTTACCCAACACAGACAATATCAAAATTTATTATTTGGATTTTCCTTTGAAAAAGGAAAATACATTTGTTATTCTTCGGAATTCTTATTTTTATTTTTATTATTTTTTTTTCCAACCCTTTTATAATCACTAAGTCTCCAATAAAAACTTTACGATTTTTTTTAAACTTGGGGAACGCGTAGAGCATCCCAAAGTATATGCTTGTGTCGCTAAACCGTTCTGGGCTAAATTATCCTATGACCCTCTTTTGGAGCCGGAACGTCCTCCAAAACGCCCGAAATGGCCAAAAAATCGAGAAAAAAAAATTCGATTTTTTGAGTGTTTTGTATCAGTCATTAACCCCAAAAACACCCACCAACATTTTTCCTCTCAAAACATTTCGGTTCGGACTCCGCGACCAAAAAACGAAAAATCGGTCTTCGGACTGGTAATTTGACCTGATTATACTGTTCTACAGGAGTGGGTTAAAAACGCCAGTGATTGAGAATCTGTAGCCCGTATACAGGTAAAAAGATTCCCCGTAGATTGGAAGCACAATTATGTTGCGTTTGGCTTCGGGCGGTCTCCAAAGGTACACTCTCGGCCTCTCAACGGCCCGTACACCCTCTTTTTGCCATGAGAATTCTCAGTGTTCTTGACTCGTATTAGATTTCCGTGACTGAAATGGCAACATTCACGGTCTCTTTAAACCTTTCCTCACCCCATTGGAATAGGGTTTTATTTCACTTGGTTTCTGATGGCTGGAGAACTACCACTCCGGTTCGGACTTGGAAAATTTTGAACAAAAATCGGAAATTTTTTTTCTGTTTTCTACGCGTTGTAGTCAATTTTGAGACGAACAATTTTTTTTTTTTACCTGGAAATTTTTTGGTCCGGTTTGGACTTGGAAAATGTTTGAACAAAAACCAAACTTTTTTCTTTCGATCGCCACTTTGACCTGACAAAACTGTACTACGAGACGGGTTAAAGTGGCCGTTATTCAGAATTTGGATGTTGAGGCTCTTCCACCACCCGTAAAACTATCCGATGCGACTGCCCAACCCCCACCCAACACAAACACCCATTAGTTGGACTCTGCAGACTCTGGCGTCCGAGCCAGGAAACACCCTGAAAAACATTGATCATTTTGCACTCGGCGACCTCAACTTCAGTGAACGCTGTACATATCGTTACATGGTATTTTATATCCTAAACTGAAATCGAAAGTAGAACACTGAGAGTCTGTTATTTTTATGGGCATGTGGCTCCAGCTACTCATCCCCTCCCCCGCCCTCATTGAATTTGATGACGGTAGCAATTCCGACGGTATTGCCAAATGTCACAGCCAAATTAGATTTCTGCTGTGTATTGTCACTTTCTTTGTGATTCAAATTTATTTAGAATAAAAAATGTGATGGCGTCGTATTCGCCTTCGATTACCTCTTACTGACTTGAATACATTCCACAGGGTTCGCATAGCAATTTGAACGTGTTTGCAGTGGGGAGGGGGGGGGGGGGCTGATGTTTCTGTTGCGAGCTGCCAACATTAATGCTAGTGGGCTTCCTCCCTGATTATACTGTACTACAGGAGTCGGTTAAAAGAGGCGGTGATTGAGAATGTGTAGCCCGTATATAGGTGGTAAGATTCCCCGTAGTTTGGAAGCACAATTTTGTTGCTTTTGGCTTCGGGCGGTCGCCAAAGGTACACTCTCGGCTTCTGAACGGTCCGTACACCCTCTTTTTGGCATGAGAATACTCGACGTTCTTGACTCGTATAAGGCTTCCGTGATTGAAATGGCAACAGTCACGGTCTCTTTAAACCTTTCCCCACCCCATGGGAATAGGGTTTTATTTCACTTGGCTTCTGATGGCTGGAGAACTACCACTCCGGTTCGGACTTAGAAAATTCTGACCAAAAATCGGAATTTCTTTTTCGGTTTTCAATGCGCTTTGGTCAATTTTGAGACGAAAATTTTTTTTATTTTTTCCTGGAAGTTTTTGGTCCGGTCTTCGGACTGGTACTACGACTTGATCGTATTTTACTACCGGAGTGGGTTAAAAGCGGTGGTGATTGAAAATGTGTAGCACGTATATACATGAAAAAATTCCCCGTAGTGTGGAAGCACAATCTTGTTGCATTTGGCTTCTCGGCCTCTCAACGGTCCATGCACCCTCTTTTTGGCATGAGAATACTCGGCGTTCTTAACGCGTATAAGGTTTCCGTGATTGAAATGGCAACATCCACGGGCTCTTTAAACCTTTCCCCATCCCATGGGAATAGAGTTTTATTCCACTTGGCTTCTGATGGCCGGAAAACTACCACTCCGGTTCGGACTTGAAAAATTTTGACAAAAATCGGACTGTTTTTCGGTTTTGAATGCGTTTTGGACAATTTTGAGAGGAAAAATTTTTTTTTTTTACCTGGATGTTTTTGGTCCGGTCTTCGGACTTGTACTACGACCTTGATTATACTTTACTACGGGAGTGATTTAAAAGGAGTGGTGATTGAAAATTGTGCAGCCCGTATACAGGTAAAAAGATTCCACGTAGTGTGGAAGCACAATCTTGTTGAATTTGGCTTCGGGCGGTCACCAAATGTACACTCTCTGCCTCTCAATGGTAGGCGTTTAGTGACATTTTACGTTTTGAGTGAAAAATCATTGAAACTTGAAGGGTGTCTAATTACAGGAAATATCCCGACAATTACCTACCTGCAACTACCCATTTGCTTCCTAACATTCTGACATGGAAGCCAAAAGTAATAGAGCACCACGAAGGCCTGGAATTAGTTGCTGTAGGCAGATTGAGGACTGGGAAACTCTGCCCCCCCCCCCCCCCCAAAAAAAAGCCGGGTGTGCTGCGACGGTGGCGTGCCGCGACCCCAATAAACATATCTGTCGAAAATTTACACATTCTGTCGGAAAACAATGTCTGACCAGTGAGGCATAGACTCAGAGCCAGCAGCCCACAGAAGTTAACGAATGTCCGATCACCTACATAACTGTTAGAATATCATGATTGTCAAATAACTCATTATTCAAGTCGGCAAAGAGATTTCCCAACACCATACCAGAACCGAGACCGGAAAGTGCGGGATTTAAAAATGTCACACACCATTGTTAACCATTGACTAAAGGCAGAGCCATGACAAGCCTCCGATGAGGCATTACGAGGTTCTAGAATTGTTATCACAGCCTCTTATTTAAAAAAAAAGTCGGGAAGGGGAGGACCCCCTCAAATACCCCCCCCCCCCCCCCACCCCCTCCCCATTTCGGGGCTGTGCACTTTGAGTTTGCCTAATATGTTACGGACTTTGGGTCCAAGTTTGAATTAGCTTTAGGTATACATATGCCACCCCCCCCCCCCTCCTCTCCCCACACCCATGTCAAATTTTTAAATACTGCTGACTTCGAGCCTGGGAAGTTGCCTTCTGGTGCCGCGTTTCAATTTCAGGCTTTCACCATAAGAGCTCACGGCATAGATAAATAACTGAGAATTATTCATCTACCCGAAGACCCTGCGACGTACACGTAGGTAAGAAGCAACAGGAAGGGTTGGGGCAAAATGACCAATGATGCCTGGTGGAATTCCTCTAAAGTGACAACAGTATACATGATTGGTTACTCTTGACTTTAGGCCTGTACTTGTTGTGGTCGTACAAATCCAGGCTTGTCATTATCAGAATGGCAGGAGAGCCACAATGTTCCGTCTAAAATGGGTCCAGGAGGTCCATTCTTGGTCCACCTTATTTCATCAAAAGCGGGCGACTGGGTTCGGGCCTATTCTTGAGTTGACACGAAGTTAGTTGAGTTTTGCCGATCCAGTGACCAGTGATGTCCCACAAATATCAAACAATTTACCTTGGGTACCGGCAAGGAATTTGGTGAAAAAAACCCAAAGAATAATACATACTGGTAAATATATTACAAGAATTGTTACTCAATAAAGAAATATTTTGGTATGATGTTATTTCGAAAACAGAACGTTTATAAAAAACCGGGAGTGTGAAATTAAGGAAGAAAGCTGTAATCAACTGCTCTGTACATCAAGGGAGAGTACTCGATCGAATTCTCTTGCCAAAGCATTCTGTTTCAAAAACGCATTGTCATTCACTTCACGTGGTTTCACGAAGAAGGCTGTGCCCTGCACATCACAGCGTTATGACAGAATTTGCATCTTGCACTTTGCGACATGATGGAACTTAAAAAACTAAACCTAATTAAACCTAACAACGCCTCTTCTCCCCACACTGTTTGCTCCCTAGTCGCAGGAGCACTCTGCTCGGTATTGAATAAACATGTCAAAACCAATCTGTCTGACATCTGTCAAGATGTCAGCCGATCAGCGTCCCGACTATTTAAAACTCAAATCTCGGAATCTCTAATCAAAGCCGCAATTAATGTTAATTAAAGCCATCAATTATCACTAACAAAACACAGCAACTTAAACTCAATCCCATCATGAATAAGTTACAAATAGCCATGCGGAACGCTAGAAGCGTTAACAATAAAAAAAACTTCAAATGAGCCGATACTTCGAAGATACGGACATTATCTGTATCTGCGAAAGTTGGCTTTACCCCCAGCAGAAATTTCTCAATAAGTGGGTTCAGCAGTTTTAGAAGAGACCGACAAATCACTAAAGGTGGCGGCGTTGCTCTTCTAATAAAGCAGAACATCAAAACTAAAACAATAAAAACTAATCACCTCGATGCAGAGGTGATTACAACTGAAATCATAGTCGACAATAAAAACATCGCGATTGTTTGTTATTATAACGACCCAAGCAAAATTGTTTCTGACACTGTCTTTGAATTCTTTACGAGGAAATACAAACACAGCATTTTCCTCGGCGACTTCAATGCCAAACGCATGTACTTTGGCTGCAGCAAAACCAGCCCGAACGGTGAAGCCCTCCTCGAAATTACAAAAAAACATAACCTTCATGTGGTCATGAAAGACAACTCAGCAACCTATATCAGTAACAACCCACTATTTTCATCTGATATCCTCGATCTAATTATCGCCAGTGACCCCCTGATAAACCACATCGATGACCACTGGGTCGGCGATGATGACTTAGGCAGCGATCACCTCCCGGTCCATGCCTCGCTGCAGCTAGGAAATGGCCCACTCAGGTACCCCCCACTCTCCGCAGAAATTTTAGAAAAATTAATTGGAACCTCTACCGCGACATCATCGGTGTCAAACTCACAAACACCCATCCCCCATCCAATACAGCGGAACTCGACACCCAATGCGAGGGCATAGAGAAAATCATTAACTCAACCCTGAATGAAATATGCCCAAAAGAAGAAGTGCGCCCCTGGAGAAATACTATCTCGGGCGACACACTCTCACTAATCAAAACCAAACGGAAAGGTCTTCGCATTCTTAAAAACGAAACTCACCCCGGCAAGAAAGCTGACCTAAAAAAACATACAACCGCCTTCATGGCGAAGTCAAGGTAGCCCTCAAAGCTGAAAAACAAGCCAACTGGGAAAAGGTAACAGCCAATCTAAACGGGGTCCAAGATGCTAAAAAATTCTGGGACCCTTTCAAAATCCTAACTGGGAAAAAAAACAAGGGCGGCAAAGCCGCTGCCAAACCTCTTATAAGGGAAGACGGTTCCTTCACGCGCACCGACAAAGACAAGGCCAACACTTTTGCCGACCTCCTAAGAAAAACGCATCGCCCGTATCAAGGCGCGGGCAATGATGACGCCGTCATAAACGCGATTGATGACTTCATCAATGAACACCCTGAAACCTACCGTGACCCCAAATTCGATAACGAGCCAGAAGACGGGGATGAACATGACCTCGTCACCCCCATCACCAATGACGAAATCATCAACGTCATTAAAAAATGCAAAGAGTCGTCCTCCCCCGGCGAAGACGACGTGAGCTACAAAATTCTTAAACAAAGCCCAAACTCCCTAACCGAAAAATTAAATAAACTGTTTAACGCATGCCTCACCCATGGCTACTTTCCCAAATGTTGAAAAAAAGCCATCGGTGTCATGATACCAAAACCTGACAAAGACCCCTCCGATCCAGCCAGCTACCGCCCAATCAGCCTACTCAGCTGCATTGGTAAGACATTCGAACGAATCCTTACCAATCGGTTTAGGGAGCACCTTGAAGACAACAATTTTTTCAATAAGTGGCAAAGAGCCTATAGAAACCGTAAAGAAGGCATCGAACATGTCTACCGACTGGTCACCCAAATGAAAACCGCGATTAACAATCAGCAAATAGACGCAGCAGTCCTGTTAGACGTCGAAAAAGCATTTGACTCTGTTTGGCACAATGGAATGCGCTACAAATTATCAAAAATGAAACTCCCCAAGAAATTGCTCAGATTACTATCCTCTTTCTTAAATGATCGCGAAATTAAAGTCAGAGTGAACAATGAAATGTCTGACAGTGTCCCCCTTGAAGCAGGCACCCCCCAAGGATCCGTCCTAAGGCCCCTCCTTTACATCGTCTATGTAAACGACCTTAATTTCTCTGAAGAGCGTGTTCAAGTCTCCCAATTCGCGGATGATAAGGGCCTCTGGGACACCAATAATACGGCCAATCTGCTCCAAAAACCCCTGCAACGCGCTCTCGATGACCTAGAACAACGGTGTGCCAAATGGAGAATTAAGCTAAACGCCAATAAAACCCAACGAATCACTTTAACTCGCAAGATGGGGAAGGTACAGAAGATAAAGGCCGTATCGCTTCAGAGTTAGTCAAGCACTGGGAAAAGATAAACGATAGGCGATGGGGCAGTGGGTCCCCACCAAAAAGAAATACACTGGTGGAGGAGAACCTATCCAATCGTGTATGTAGCGAAATAACGGCAGAAGAAGTGCGGAACGTGGTCTCGAAATTAAAAAATGGTAAAGCGGGAGGGACTGATGAAATTCCGAACGAATTCCTCAAAAATGGAGGGGAGGCACTTATTGAAGTCCTGACAAACCTTTTCAACCTGGCTCTGCGAAAGCAAAAGGTCCCCAGAGAGTGGAGGGAAAGTAAGGTGTCGTTCATACACAAAAAGGGGGATAAGGAAGTTCTAGATAACTATAGGGGGATATCAGTTAGTAGTAACATCGGAAAAGTATTCTGTAAGGTCATATACGGTAGACTTGAGGAAGTTATTGAAGAGAAAGGTTTTTTAGGAGAAATTCAAAATGGTTTCAGGAAAGGTCGAAGAGTCACTGATCACCTATTTACACTCACCCAACTGATAGAATCAACAAAGGCTGAAAAGAAAAAGATGTTTCTGGCATTTCTAGATGTGAAAAAAGCGTACGATCGAGTGTGGAGGGAAGGTATGTGGCGAAAGCTCGAGGGCATCGGACTGGGGGGTGACGTTGTGGGAATCATGAAAGCACTGTATACAGATGTGCAAAGCCAACTCAGTCTAGGGAGTATCACTACAAAACGAGTCCCTATGGATATAGGCCTCAAGCAGGGGTGTATCTTTTCACCGATTTTGTTTGCATTGTATGTTAAAGAATTAGGGGACGAACTAATTCAGAGTGCGGAGGGGGTAAATGTTGGAGACATAAAGGTACCAGGCTTATTCTTTGCGGACGACATGGTGTTAATGTCTAGAACTGAACAGGGGCTAGAGAAATTGCTGGAAATTGTTGGTAGATATGGGAACACTTGGCGGCTCGAACTAAATGAAAATAAAAGCAAGGTAATACCCGTTGGACGCAAGGTAGATATGACGAAGAGATGGAGAGTGGGGGAGTTCTCAATCCCCGAAGGGGAAAGCAAACAAATCACTGTAGGAGAAACGGGAGAGTATGAGTATCTAGGGCTAAGCATAAATATAACGGGAAGAGGGGTGTACAGAAATTACTCAGCCAAACTGATTCTGAAGGGGAAAAGAATTCTGAACCAACTAAAACTTTTAGGGGAAAATAGTTTCAACAAGGTCTTTGTGGGGAAAACACAGTGGGAGAGGGTGGGTTTACCAAGTATAACGTATGGCACGGACGTGATTCCATTAAACCAAACCGTTATTAAGAAGTTGGAAAGTACTCAGAATGATGCCGGCAGATGGATAACAGGGTCGAGTAATGCTGCAGCTTTGGAAGCAATAAGGGGGGAGCTTGGGTGGATGAAAATCAAGGACAGGGTAGATTTGGGAAAACTGTGTTACTTTAACTACTTGAGAAACCTACCTGACAACCGGTGGTGCAAATTGATGCTCGATACCATTTGGAATTCTAATATAGATACGGGGTGGTCAAAACATGTGAGGGAAGTAATGGACAATTACTCTATAGAGGTCACAAACATAGAAGTAGGAATGAAAGAAGGCAAAAGGTTTGTCAAAGAGAGAGTCATGGAAGATTGCAATCGAAACTGGCGAGCAGGGGTTAGCGTGAAAAGATCACTGCAGGGCTTACAATATAAAGAAAAGCCAGCTTTTGAGAAGTACCTAGATGGCACCTTTGGAGGGTCACTGCTGTTCAAACTGAGATCAAGATCACTTGAGCTTCGGGGAAAAATTGGGAGAGATGGAGAAAAGGGATGCCAAATGTGCCACTCTGGAGTAGTGGAGACCCTGGAACATTTTCTCTTGGAATGCCCACAGTATATACCTCATAGAATAAAATTTACTGGAAGAATAATGCAGAAGTGGGGTGAAGAAACAAAGGATAGATGGCTGAAGGGGGACACGAGGGAGAGGGTAGGAATGCTTATTGAAGAAATTGAAAAAGAGGAAGTGAGGGACACTATTAAGCAGTTTATATCTGTAATCTGGGAGGAGAGGAGGGGAAGAGGGGGTGGGGTGCAGGGGGAATGATGGCCTTCACTTATGAGGACCGCGACAAATCAGCGGCTGGCCAAAGAGTTATTATTATTATTATTATTATTATTATAAGTAAACGGGATTTTGACCTACAACTTATGGATAACACCCTCCCAGAATGCAAAGAAGCGAAATTCCTGGGCATCACCATTGACCAAAAGCTGTCCTTCAACAAACATACCGACGACATGGCGAAAAAAGCCACCAAACGCATTACCTTACTGAAAATGCTTAAAGGAACTTAATGGGGAGCCAACCAGTCCACCCTACTCAAACTATACAAAGCCTTTGTGCGCCCAGTACTCGAATACGGGGAAATCATACTAACTGACCTCAATCAAACTAATATGGGAAAACTCCAGAAGGTCCAAAATCACGCGCTTAGAGTTGCCCTCCGCGCCCCATGGGACACACCCATCAAAACACTCCACGACAGGGCCGATATCCCCACCATTAAATACCGCCTAGCCACCCTGGCCGCAAAAAATCATGACCGGTTAGCCGACAACGAACTAATCTCCGAACTTGGAGCCATTTGCGAAAGCCGACAAAAGCCCAAAAATTGCAACCAAAACTAAGACCGCTGGAAAAAAAAAAAAAAAACAAACAAAAAACTAGGGAACGAGAAGGTGAACTAACAGGCAGAAAAACAGCTTAACTGTGGCTTTCTACCAGAAAGGGCTGCCTTCACCGACTCAAATAACATAACATCAGGATTAAATACTGTTAAAAAACTAAATAAATAGGGAACGAGAAGGTGAACAAACAGGCAGAAAAACAGCTTAACTGTGGCCTTCTACCACAAAGGGCTGCCTTCACCGACTCAACTAAAATTAAATCACGACTGGATACGGTAGATCTCATTTCCGGCCGGTGGGGGGGGCTCAGACCCACACAGGATGCTCGAGATACCAGGCGAGAGCGTTTTGTGTGGGCTGGGCCTCCCCAGCCGGGGTGGGACTTGCAGTATTTAATTGTGATCCTAAATAAACTCAAATAAATCTAAATATGGTCGAAACCAGCGAAGGGCATAACAGAAACACCCTCGGGCGTGGTTTAGTGTCTAAACCTGTTACCCTCCCGCTACAAACTCGCTATCACCCTATGAAGGTGATCTAACAGGCTGATCAGCAGCTTAACTGTGATCACAATTAAAACATAATGTGCTACTTTTATCTTTTATTCTAATGAACACTATTTCTGCCTTCTTCTTTTAAGCAGGTACACAGAAGATGCTTTTTGACCAGCACCCCAATAACAGCTACGGACAGCCCAACCGTTACAGAAACGGTTACCCCCATGGTTCCTGTACATCCTTCGCTCCATCCCTTAAAGTGGTCGACCACTTTAGGGGAGGCGAGCGTTGATCCTGCGTCCCGGCTCTGCCCCTTTTTGTAAGCGCACTGCGCATCTTTTTGTCCCAACCCAATAGGATTATAATGCAGGCCTGCCCCCGAACGAGGGAAGTTCGGGTCTTCTTCTTGGTGGTCCCCGAAAGGGGTCGTTGTTGTTTTCCTTCAAAGAGTCCAACCAAACAGACACAGCCTGAGGTAGATTATACTTGCTAGTGATGGCCACCACTCAACATCACTCAAAATCATCCTCGAAGTGGCAGACTATACTTGCCCAAAAATCCAGATCGACTGCACCCTCGGGGAGAGGTAGTACCTTTGTGAGTGGACCCAACCTCTCACACTGGTCTTCACCCGAGGGTTCAACCGACATCAGCCAAGAGACCATCACGACGCAACTGGTGACACCTGCCGAGTACCTGAAGCCGTTCCTCCTTCAACACGCCTAGACATGTGACAACTAATCATCTACAGTCACTGAGGGTCGAAAGGGGCTTGTCCCTCATACCGTCCCTGCGCGCCTTCGGCGCGCTAAACCATTCCTTTCGGATTGGATTTACCAGCAAGACTCATTAAGACCATCTCAGCTCTGGGCGTATCTTGCCCTGTCACCTGGACTGTCCAGGAGACAGGCAAGAGAGTCCACATGAGTTTGGAGTTCATCATTGAAGAGAACAACACCACCACACCTTCTTCGGGGAGAGGTAGCACCTTTTGTGGGAGGAACCCCTCTCACACTGGTCTTCACCCGAAGAAGCCTGGACCTGGCCCTGAAAAGAAGAAGAGTAAGAAGAAGAAGAGCCCATCCACCAGGCGCCGGAATGCCCGGCGGCTGGAAACGTTCCTGAAAAGGAAGGCGGAAGAGAAGACGGAGGAGGCCACTACAATTTCCTACACCAACAACCACTACTGACTCTCCTTCCCAGCCACCTCCACCCAAAAAGAAAAGCAAACGCCACAAACGACGCTAAACTGTCAAAGGGGGTCTCTCCTTCCCAGCCACCTCCACCCAAAAAGAAAAGCAAACGCCACAAACGGCGCTAAACTGTCAAAGAGGGTCGAAAGGGGCTTGCTCTCCAAACCGTCCCTGCGCGCCTTCGGCGCGCGAAACCATTTGATTTAGATTTTTGCTGACACTTCCAACACTAGACATTCTTATTTGGTGCATTTTCTCCGAGTAATAATTTCAAGTGTCGGAATTGCCAACAAAAATAAAATATAACAAAATTTTATTGTTATTACAATAGTAAAAGTGCACTTCATCTAGTCCCGGTTTTTACATTGTAAATACATACATGTAATATATTATGTATCCTGCTCGATGTCTATCTATTTGTGTATTTATTTCTCTCTGTTATTTTTTACATTGGTATTTCTGTTGATTTATATGAAAAATTGTACTTCCAATACAAATAAAATGAAAAGGATAAACAGAAAAAAATCCCACCTGCGGCAACCGCGTTGTGTCCTTGGGCAAGACACTTCACCCCGACTGCCTACATGGGGGCACGATGACGCTGTGTACTGAGGCGTACTGCACGTCGATGGTGCACATGTCCTCAACCAATCTAACCCTGCCTGTGCTGCGGTGCAGAGTTCAGAGTTACGATGTTGGAGAGCTGACAGCTGCTCGTCGTTGCTCGGTGGTTCTCTCCGGGTACTCCGGCTTCCTCCACCCGTAAAACTGTCACGGTCACGATTAGCCATTGTGCATAAGAATGTGACCTTAAACACCAATAAATAAATAAATATAAATAGAAAAATCTTCAGAATTTTTTGCGTTCTTCCATTTTCTCCTCACTCACAATTTCGCGAGTGCCAGATCACGTGTTCTTGTGTCCTCGACCCACTTCAAAAATTTTCTCCTTCCTCCGGTACCTCAATATATGGAGGCCGAAACGTCTCGGATCGAAACGTCTCGGGCCAAAAGGTCCCGATGCCGAAACGTCTCGAGGACGAAACGTCCCAAGGCCGAAACGTCCCAGTACCATCAGGATTCCAACCGTGACTTGAACCACGAGAAAATTGCACACCGTCAAAACGTTGGCTGGAATCTAATATTTTAACCCTTTACCCAACGCAGACGATATCAGAATTTATTATTTTAAATATCATTTTTTTTTAAATTCCAAAAATTTCAACAAAACCATATCATGTGATCCCCTCATTGGAACGAGCTCGACGAGCTCGTTCCAATGAGGGGTCACATGATATGGTTTCAATAAAACTGTTTGAAAAATAATATTTTTCAACTGCTGAATTTGCGTGTTACGCGGGCGGATATAGGTAAAGGGTTAAAGTCCATTCACATGGAGACAAATTGTATAGGGTATATTTTTGTTCGGGGTATACATTTTTGCATATTACGCGGGCGGGTGTAGGTAAAGGGTTAAAGTCCATTTACATAGAGACAAATTGTATAGGGTATATTTTTGTTCAGGGTATACATTTTTGCATATTAGTCGGGCGGGTGTAGGTAAAGGGTTAAAAGTTCATTCACATGGAGACAAATTGTATAGGGTATATTTTTGTTCGGGGTACACATTTTTGCATATTACGCGGGCGGGTGTAGGTAAAGGGTTAAAGTCCATTTACATAGAGACAAATTGTATAGGGTATATTTTTGTTCAGGGTATACATTTTTGCATATTACGCGGGCGGGTGTAGGTAAAGGGTTAAAAGTTCATTCACGTGGAGACAAATTGTATAGGGTATATTTTTGTTCGGGGTGTACATTTTTGCATATTACGCGGGCGGGTGTAGGTAAAGGGTTAAAGTCCATTCACATAGAGACAAATTGTATAGGGTATATTTTTGTTCGGGGTACACATTTTTATTCACCCGCATTCACATGTATTTTTAGATACTATGGTAATTTGGTTCATGGACAGTCCGCCCGTGGGAACCCCGGGAAGAGAAGCAGTGCTTGTTTACTATGGTAAACAAGCTCTGTTTCACTGGTAAAATGGGATCCAGTCACTAATGCTTGGGGTGCGAGTCCTCTAAAATAGGCAACATGGGGTATAAACGATTGACTGACTTTGACTTTATCTCCATGTTGTGGTCATGATTAGCCATTGTGCAGAAGTATGTGACCATAAACAAAAATAAATAAATAAATAAATTCATGGACAGTCATTTCTCTTTCAAACATGGATCCAGTCAGTCGTCTTATGAGACGCCATCTTCCCTGTACTCTATCGCTTGGCGCCATCATGGGTACCATGAGAAACCGGACGTGTTCAAGTTAGAAGCTTCTCCGTTCCAGGGACTGGTACGAAAATATTGTTCTGAAAACATTTGCAGAGGACCAGTGGTTGGAAAACATCAGGATGAAGAGATCTTCATTCCTAAATGTCGTTACGCTTCATTTATGTACAGTACATGGAGAGTGTATTGTCACTAAATCACCCGCAGAGTGGAGATTCCACCCAAGCAATAATTGCAAATTTGTTGCAAAGCATAACAATTAAGTACAGGCAAAGTTTCAACCAATGGACCTCTGGGTTAAACCTGGGGGTCCATTGGCTGAAACATTGTTTGTGTTTTTAGTCCATGTGTACAAAATTTGAAAGTTATAGTTTTGGTGATAACTCCACTCTGCGGGTGATTTAGTTACAACCCACTCTCTACGTACTGTAATATCAATTTATTACACTTGTAGAAACTTGGCACCAGGAATATGATGACATCGATATTCCAGGTTATATATCTATACAAATGTGTCGCAATGACGGCCAGAAACAGAAAGGAGATGGGGGGGGGGGGGGGGGGGGGGGGTATCATATTTTACTATGAGGGTAAATTCAAAAGATTTATCGTAAATAGTTACACTGTAGGTGAAATTGCTAGATGTGTTGAATTTTCTGGAAAAATATTTAATCTTTCATCTAATATCGTTTTTGTATCTCTGAAAATACCACCAAACAATTCTACATTCTGGAAAAACAAAAGTAAAGACAAAGATTTATTTATTGAAATAGAAAATTCACTTTTGAAACATGATGAGAACAAAAAGATTATTATTGTTGGCGATTTGAATTCTCGTACAGGAGAATTGTGGGATCATGTTTCAATTGAGAGTGATAAACATGAAGCCTCACCTATGAATAGTTGTAATATGCCAGAGGATGTTAGCTTGCGCTGCAACATGGATGATAAGGTTAATGCCTTCGGAAGACGGTGTTGGATATGGTAAACTCATCAGCATGTCGTCAACAGTTGATGAATTTCAGAATGCAACCATATAAATCGGAACCAGAAGGTTCTATAACTGCGGTGAAAGAATTCACGGAAATCATAACGAAAATTAATTGGCACGCCTGTTCGAATAAAAGTCGGCCAGGCCACACACACCCCCCCCCCCCCCCCCCCGCCCCCGAAAAAAATGTGCAATTTGAGGTATTTGAAAAAAATAGAATTTTTTAAAGTCGAAAAGGGGAATTAACTCTGGCAAACAATGTTGGACCAAACCCCGATTTTAACTTGACCTGCGGTTTATGTTGATACACCTATATACCAAATTTTATTTGAATCAGTCAACAACAACTAAAGCTATTGGGGAAACAAACAAAAAATTATCGAAATCGGAAAAGGGGCATAACTCTGGCAAAAATTGTCGGACTACACCCCGATTCGAACTTGAACTGTATTTTATGTTGATACACCTAAATACTAAATTTCATTTGATTTCGCCAATTATAACTTAAGTTGTCGTCGGAAAACCCCCCAAAAAGAAGAATTTTTGATGTAGAAAAAGGGGCAAAACTCATGCAAAAACTGTTGGACAGCACCCCGATTCGAACTTGACCTGTATTTTATATTGATACACCGACATACCAAATTTCATTTGATTTGGCTAACTGTAACTAAATATGAGGAGTAATCCATTTGATAAACAACTGAGAATCAAGTATCACTCAATTAACCCTTTACCCAACGAATCGCCCGCATCCGCCCGCGTAATGTGCAAATTCAGCAGTTGAAAAAATATTATTTTTCAAAAACTTCAACAAAACCATACCATGTGACCCCTCGTTGGAACGAGCTCGTTACAGCGAGGTGTCACATGATATGGTTTTGTTGAAATTTTTTGAAAAATTTGAAAAAATGGTATTTAAAATAATAAATTTTGATATCGTCTGCGTTGGGTAAAGGGTTAAGAAAACATACAAACGAGAATTAAAGCTTAAGAAGAAATCATGTTTTACTGAACTCCATAATAAACTGAACACTCTTGAGTCGGACGATCCCAAAAAATATTGGGATATCATCGGGCGGGGGTGGGGGGGGGGGGGGGGAGTGTGGCGGCGGAAAAAAATTGCATGAACATAGGTGGGGATGCGTGGGTGGTCAAGTGCCAAAGAAAAAAAAAAAAAAAAAAAATGTGCGAAAACAGTTAATGCATTTTTTTCCTTTTTCACTGTTATGGCACCTATTATTGAGTCCCAAACTGTAACAAAATGTCACCAATTGTTCATAAAATCCCATTTAGAATAATTATTAACAAAACTACCCCCTTAATATAAAAATATTTTAGAATTTCACCCAAAACTGACTTATGGATGGGGGAGGGTGCCAAATATTGAGCGGAAAAAATTGCCCGACAATTTTCCCCTAAAGTTAACAAAAATATCCATTCACAACATAATTTATTCATATCATTTTTTTTAATAGTATATATAATATTGTCTAATGAGTCATAATAGCCAGGTTTTTTCGAAAATGAAAAAATTGAAAATATTAAATTTTATTTCAACAAATACAAAAAAGTCTGATTTAACAAAAACAAGTCTTTCTGATCGCTATCCTGGTATGCAGATGCGACAAAAACATAAGGTTTAACCTTCTTGAGCCAGAACAAAAACAAGTTCCCATTCACTCAACCACTATTTACAACATATGCACGGTTACAGTATAAGCTGTAGGAAATTAATTATGGGCACAACAGGCACTGTGCAATATAATATTAAAATGTCTGCATGAACAGACAGGCCATCGCTGCTGTGCGTTAACAACCGAGCTACCAAATGTGGACCTACTATACCCGATCCGACGCAGAGCTCAAGCTATACAGTAATGAGTTTTTGTGAACTGATGTGAATCTGGTAAATCTTCAAAAATGCATCTGACAGAGTAAATGGAAATATGCTTGAAGATCTTGAAATAGCAATTGAATCAGTGCGCATTACGCATTTCGAGTTAGAGTTCGTGTGCCAAAGTTTTGAATATAAAATGTATGAGAAAGGGGTGGGTTCCCAAAATGTCATGGAAAAAATATGCAGGAAAGGGTGAGTAGTTCAAAAAATCTGCAAAAAATGTCCACCTGTGTTCATGCCCCCTCCCCCGATATCATAGCGCAATTGAGACAGATATCAAGTAATATTAATCCTGATAGAAGTGTTGAATTCTTTTGTAAACTTTTTAGTCCAAATGAACCAGGAAGTGGTCGCGTAAATAAGTGATATACCGACCATTGATGATATTAAAACACCTTTAAATAATTACCCAATTACTTCGGAAGAGATTCTGAGTATTGTTCGCCAATTAAAAAATGGCAAGTCAGTTGGTCCTGACCAGATTTCTAATGAACTCCTAAGTCGATTGTTCCTCTATTCATCGATGAATTCGTGAAATTATTCAACATCATTTTCAACACTAGCCATTATCCTGTTGAATGGAATGAGTTTATGCTCAGCTTGATACATAAAATGGTATAAGGAATAGGCGCATGCGCGGACATGGATGGACGCAATTTTCGGCACTCGTGAAAAATCACAAACTTTTCTTAAAAAACAATGTTCAGTTACAACTTTTAAACAAACTTTCTTATTTATTATCTGAATCTAAACACCAGAAACAATTATGTAAGCGATACACCAGGTTAAGCTGCGTATCAACCCCAATATATCACCTGTACATAACACCTCGTGAGATACCTCACCTGAAGTGGACGCCGCCATCTTGAAGCTGAAGACACCGAAATCTCCATACATGTCAAATAACAAACTTTCGAAATTTAACAGCAGGCCATACCCCGCAGTTCCAAAAACCAAAAACTTCTCACCTTTCATCCTCACAGACAGTAAAGGGAAATACCTAGACAGAATCGTGAAGGAACCAATTGAGAACGAAATAAAACTTTGGTCAAAAAGCGGAGAAACAGCAAAGGAAGGATATCGATGGCTGAAAAGAAACCTAAACTCAAAACTGAAAAAACAAAAAGTATATGGCTCTAGGTATGGTTGGGCACCTGTGACCTTACAACAAAAAATAAAAAATACATCTCGCTCACCGCCGAAGACGACCAAACCAGAAGCAACGTCATCCATTACTATGAAAAAATAAATGAGCTTATCAAAACACACAAAACCTGCAAACTAACATTTTTGGAAATACCTTTGTATTCTATCAAAAACTGGAACGAAAACAAAGGGCACAAAACACCGGAAATATTTCACGAACAAGACCAAAAACTAGAAAAACAGATATACCAGCTGAACAGCAAAATAAGAGAACTAAATAAAAAAAATAACACCCATTCTCCATTCTTCAGTATAGACCTAATTGTCAACTCAAAAGTTCGGAAGCAGAAGGGCAAAGATAATTTCGCCAAGCGGAAGAAGTATAGCTTTTGGCTCTATTTTGATGGTATCCACCCTGGGCACCTACTATCTAAAACATGGCTAAAGAAGATCACAGAACAAGCAATCAAAGACTGTTACAGCAAAAATAGACAGTAGACAAACTTAGTAAGGAGTTTCCTCGCTCATACCAAAACTAACTTTTTAGGGTTTCAAGGATATTCCTAGCTACCCTTTCCAACTCTACCAAAATCAACAAGTTAGCAAGGATATTCCTCGCTAACAAGTTCGGGCATCCAGGATATTCCTAGATACCCTTCATCTTAAAGCAAGTTAGTAAGGATATTCCTTACTAACAAGCCACACTACAGAGAAAACAACAGCAAAATGGTTGCGACGTTCAAAATCACCCTAGCATTAATATTCATAGCCATTCAAGTTAGAGACATCACTGCCAGAAATAGCATCACTAGATTGTCAACAGCTTTAAACCCTAAACTTTCGCACGTCAGAAAGAAATCACTCGGCCTACATAAAGCAGACAAAAGAAACACCGTTGTTATCCTTGCATTATTACTTTCTGGAGACATTGAAACAAACCCTGGACCCAGATGCAAACAAGCCTCCACATTTCCATGTGGACTATGTGAACATCCAGTGACATGGTCAAATAAAGGTGTATGTTGTGACCAATGCAGCATATGGCACCACAAATCATGTATCGAACTATGTACCAGAGATTTCGAACTACTAGAAAGATCAAACGTCCAATGGTTATGTTGCAAATGCGAAACAATCAACGTTTCATCATTAACATTTAGAAGCTACGAACTAAGCAGCACAAATTACTACGAGCCAATCTCAACAATAGACACATCATTTGAATCACTAAAATCGGACATGTTTAGCCCCTTAAAAACCAGCAGTCCTAAACCTCTAAATCAAACACCAAGCAGTGAAAAGAAAGATATAACAAATGATGATACGAGTGAACAAATTTACCACCTGCCATACACACACAACATCAGAAAACTTACTGTCAATTGTCGCAGTGTGCGAGATAAAAAACAAGAACTTGAGTCAAGCAGCACTGCACTACATAAAACCAGGCATCGTGTGCGGCACAGAATCATGGCTAAAAGGGGAAAAACCTGGGAAAAACCCACAAAAAGACGCAATAAAATCAAGTGAAATCTTCCCGGATACATACAGCGCATATAGACACGACAGAGGTACGCTCGGAGGGGGAGTATTCATACTGATAAAAAAGAGCCTGATATCAGTGGAACAACCAGAATTCGTAACCGAATGCGAGATAGTCTGGGTAAAAATAAAACTTGTTGGACATAAGGACCTCGTCATAGGCTCATACTACATGTCACACCGAAACAAAAAGGACCTAACCGAATTGGAAAAATCGCTTAGCCAAATACAGAGCACTAAACTTAAAAATCTAATACTAGCCGGAGACTTCAACTGCCCAAATATATCTTGGAAAAGCCTCGACGTGGACTCAGACGCGCAAGACAAAGATGTACAGAACATGCTAATAGACATCAGCACTACAACGCACCTGACCCAAGTCCACGATCAGCCAACCAGGGAGACAAATGTACTCGATTTAGTGTTCACTACAAATCCTAGCCTCATAACAGACTCGGTTAGTGTCCCAGGGATTTCAGACCATGAAATGGTAGTCACAAACCTGGATTCCAGGCCCCAGATAAATAAATCAGAACCAAGGAAATGCTACCAACACACTAGAGCATCATGGGACGACCTAAAATATGATTTATCAAACATATCAGACAACATCAAAGAACAGTATTGGAAACAAGAAGAGGCTGAATCACTCTGGTCTTCATTTAAAAATGATATTATAGACAGCATCAACAAACACATACCAACAAAAGCCATCAGATCAAATAACAAAGTCCCGTGGATAGGACCAACAGAGAAAAAAATTATCCGTAAAAAACAAAGGCTCTACCAACAAGCAAAAAGAACTAATAAATGGTCAAACTATAGACACAACCAAAAAAGAGTGCAAAAAACAACTCAGGCGAGCAGAATGGAAATACATAAACACCAGCATCCTCGAAGGCCTCGAAAACAACAACAACAAGCCTTTTTGGAAATATATAAAATCTAAAAAACAAGATTCAATCGGAGTTGCACCACTCAAAAAGCTGGCAAATTTATAAATGATAGCAAAGGGAAAGCTGAAATACTCATAGATCAATTCAAATCAGTCTTCACAAAAGAAAAAAAATGATACAATTCCAGATACAACAAAATATATAAAAGAAAACATCCAACCATTAACAATAAACTGTAATGGAGTCATCAAACTACTGAAAGACCTAAAAACATCAAAGGCATCTGGCCCAGACCAACTACCCAACAGGATTCTTAAAGAATGCTCAGAACAAATAGCAACAGGTTTAACAAAGATCTTCCAACTATCAATCGACACAGGAAACCTCCCGTCTGATTGGAGAAATGCAAACATATCAAGCATCTTCAAAAAAGGTGACAAACATGCAGCTGAAAACTATCGACCGGTCTCGCTAACATCAGTGCCGTGCAAGCTGCTGGAGCACATTATATGCAAACACATGCTCAATCACCTAGACACGCACAAAGTTCTAACCAGCCTAAACCACGGATTTAGATCAGGATACTCCTGCGAGACCCAGTTACTGATCACGATTAACGACTTTCTACACTCTTACGACAAAGGAACACAAGTTGATGTGGCAATATTGGACTTCTCCAAAGCCTTCGACACTGTACCACACAAAAAACTCCTGCACAAAATAGATCAATACGGCATAAGAGGACCAATACACAAATGGCTCACCTTATTCCTCACTGAAAGACAAATGAGAGTAGTATTGGATGGGACCTCATCCAGAAGCGTAAAGGTTGACTCAGGAATCCCTCAAGGCACAGTACTAGGACCACTTCTGTTCTTATGCCACATCAATGACTTCCCAGACACCGTAAAGTCACAAGTTAGATTGTTCGCAGATGACTGTCTCCTCTACACGCCCATCCGAACCCACCAAGACCACGTCGTACTGCAGCAAGACCTAAAAAACCTAGAAAAATGGGCAGATACGTGGGGAATGTGCTTTTATGCTAAAAAGTGCTATGTCTTATCCATCCGTAAGAAGACAAACCTCTTCTACAGTCTAAACAACCACATACTAGAAGAAGTAGAAAACAACCCATATCTGGGGCTCCAAATCTCCAACAACTTAAAATGGAGCATTCACATCAGCAATATAGCACGAAAGGCGAGCTCAACATTGGGATTCCTACGATGAAACCTAAAAAACTGCCCACAAGAATGCAAGAAGACCGCATACATATCCCTAGTAAGATCAATCTTATACTATGGAAGCATCATATGGGATCCCTACACTAAGTCAGACATCGATAAACTAGAGCGTATCCAATGCAGATCTGCACGTCTGATAACAGGAGATTACAAAAGCAGGGAGGAGGACTGTGTCACCCAAATGCTAATAGACATACAATTACCTCCTCTTCAAACAAGAAGATGTGCACAGCGACTGATATTTATGTACAGGATGGTTGAGGGGTTGATACCAGCATTACCACCAGAGGAATACTTAACATTCTCAAAAAGAACAAGACGCACTACAACAAGGAAATAGGCAGGATATGAAACATCAAATGTCCAACAAAACATCGTCAATAATAGCCGTCCAATAAAAATCCCAACTGCAAAAAGTGAACAGTACAAACAATCATTCCTTGTTCAAACTGCAATCAACTGGAACCATCTGCCAGAAGAAGTAGTCTGCTCTCCAACTACTGAGGGATTTAGATCTGCCCTCATAAACAACCAGAAACAACAATAAGCTGCCTACATCCATCGTACAATACCAGTAGTGGGACTTACGATGTAACCATACAGATACAGAAGAGATGACCCGAATAATTATCGTGCTTTTGCATCGAGTTCCACGGTAGGGAAACTCTTCAATAAAATTATTAGCCAAAGGATAGTTGCATTTTTAGACAGTAATGGTATAATTACTCAGAATCAACTTGGATTCAGTAGCGGGAAGAGCATGATTGACAGTGCTTCTGTACCTGGCACAGTTATTCGGGAATATAAATGCTTAGGTAAACCATTATGCGCTGCTTTTGTCGATTTCCGTAAGGCGTTCGATTCTGTTGATAGAGCGATATTGTCTAGAAAAATGGAAGCTATTGGAATGAAAGGTAAACTGTTCGAGATTATTAAATCCCTATATGAATCAAGTTACTAAGTCACACAAACAAACAGAGGTTTAGGGCCGCCTACATTATCAACAATAGGTGTTTGCCAGGGATGTATTTTATTACCCAACTTATTTAAAATATCCATAGATGATATTGAGCGTTCCTTCGATGCAACTTATGATCCAGTTAAAATATGTGACTCACATCATCTTTGCGGATGACCTTGTATTAGTTTCGGATAGTCCCGACGGTCTTCAACGCTGTTTTGAGAAGTTACAAAATTTTACCCATTTTAATGCATTATCTACTGATACGAATAAAACAAAATGCATGGTATTTAGATCGCGAGCAGCAAAACGAGCTTTCATTTTCCATAAATAACCCCTTAGAAAATGTTGATGCATTTAATTATCTTGGAATAATGTTAAAAAATTCAGGAACGTTCACTCAAGCACCTTCTGAACAGAGTGCGAATGGTCGGAAAACAATGTTTTCCTTACTTAGCGCTTGTCATAGAACTGCCGCGCTTCCTGTCTTAACTTCTCTGAAAATGGTTTACAGGCTAATAAAGCCCGTTGCCTTATATAGTTGTGAGTTATGGGGTATGGAAATAACTGAGAAGAATACTGATGTCTTGACTGTGAACAACTACACATTAAATTTTGTAAACAATTATTAGGAGTTGGAAAACATGCATGCAATAATGCTGTTAGGACTGAACTGGGTAGTTACACATTATACACTGATATTCTTTGTCGTATGGCATCTTTCGTTAACAAATTAACATCAGTCTCAAGTTACACAATTTTGCAAAACACCGAACACATGAATCTAACTTCGAACAAATCAGTTTTCAAAACTTTTGAATCTTTTGGAATTAATATGCATATTAGTGGTGATAGTTTAGCATCCTGTAATATAAATGCATCGGCATACAGAAATGAACTTTACGCAAAACATTCAAATGATTTTAATGTTCAAATACACGCAGATAACAGTAAACTAAAAACATGTTGTCTCTTTAAGAGCAAGTTTGAGCTTGAACCATATCTTGTGTATACGAATTCAAGTGATGATACACTGCAAAAAATATAGGTTCTCTTTAGAACCCAAACTGGTTCTAATCTTGTCCCTGAGATGGAACCAGTTCTGTTTAAACAGTATTTATTTCAAATCAAATAAATTTACCAAGATTAGCATTCAATTTTAACAGATTATTACATGAACTGAAGTAGATTCAGCACTAAACTTGGAGCCTATTCAATGCAGTCGCCAAACATTTTGAAACAAAGGAGATATGAACAGTTGGCATATCGAACCAGTTTTGGTTCTGTATAGAACCAAAACTGGTTCGATATGCCAACTGTTCATATCTCCTTTGCTTAATAATGATTTGAGACAACCTTGTATAAGCTATAAACTTACGGCTGAAACCCCCTCAATTTATGTTTAATTCTGTTAATATTTAATGTTAATCTTTATAAATTTATTTGATTTGAAATAAATACTGTTTAAACAGAACTGGTTCCATCTCAAAGACAAGATTAGAACCAGTTTGGGTTCTAAAGAGAACCTATATTTTTTGCAGTGTAGGTCCATATTCACCCGTCTCCGCATATGTAATCATTGAAGATGAGAAACATTTCATAATGGAGTGTCCTGCATAAGTCGAATTAAGAACTATATTTTTGACACCATGTAGAGATATCACACGATCTTTGATGAGTTAAATATAGATGAACAAACGAATTCAATTATATCAAATAACTGTCCAGAAATTGTTTACACCTTGAGATTTACCTGTCACGTATTTGAATTATAATTCATATATATGTATGTTCTTTTCTATATGCATATGTTCATCGTTCCTATACAATCTGTCCATATGGATGTTTTATTGCAATTAAATTTATCTTTATCTTTATCTTTTCTTCCAGAAAATTTGCGAAGAACTGAGATCGTACATTCAACCAGCTGAAAATTGTGTGCGTGAACCAATGAACAATCAATAGTATGATGCAAGCAAACAAAGCATTACGCTAGAATACAAATGGGGCGTTTACATGCGCTACATTGCGACTTGTGCCTGGTTTAAACAAACTTCCCTTATAAAAAAGTACCATGGTAAATCCCAAAATAATACCCTGGTAATACCATGGTATTACCAGGCTATTTTGGGATTTACCATGGTTTACCATGGTACTTTTTTTATAAGGGTTGTACCACCTCCCGGGTGGTGTAAGATATACTTGGTACAAATTAAATTTACCCTGTACAAATCTGTTCACATGACAAAACTATCGTTCTGGGTACAAATATATGTACCTAGAAATGCTCTTTATCATATGACTCATCCGTTTTGTTCACTTTAAAACATTTGATATTTTGTTTTCATATTAATCAGTAAATAAAGCCTTCCGTCAATTTCATTGGTCAATTTCAAAACTAGACAATTTGATTGGCTGAACAAAATATAACTGGGCCACATTTTCATAATTTGCATAATTAGAGTTGGGAGCTTTCATTGGTTGTTGACGAATGATGGATGAGATTGTTTTTGTCATTAAAGAAAAAAAAAAACTGTAAAAATTGTTTTATTTTTTTTTCTACAAAAAATATATATGAAGAACAAAAAAAACCCCAAAAAATATTTTTTACAATTAATATTTATTATCATTTAAAAAAAACAGAAGTGAGATTTTGTTATCATTAAAAAAAAAAACTGTAAAAGTTGTTTATTTTTTTCTATATATATATATATATAAGAAGAAGAAAAAAAACAAAAATATTTTTTACAATTAATAATTATTATCATTTGAAAAACAAAAAAACTCAAAAAACACAAAATTTAGATATTTCACAATAAAATAAAAATAATCACGAAACAGAAAGTGGCACATGAAAAAAAAGAAGAAATCCTCGTTCGAATTGAAGAGGGTCGAAAGATACCCGAAGTTTGGTAGTAAAATTTATAAGTTAGAATCTCACGATCCTATTCGATTGACGGATGTGGAATGTGATGGTTTGATGAACAAATTCGATAAATGCATCCTGCTTTTGAAGTTGAGCGAGGCTGATCTGGATTTGATGTACGAATCCCAAGACACTTTATTAAACCTTTTCTCAGCGGACATGGAAGGGTTTGATCCAGAATGCGTCTCCATTATGTTCTATGGAAGGAAGATTTTTCCCAGCATTTCCGAGGCGTTGGTTTGCAGATTGAATCTGATCATTGGAAAACAACAGCGACTGATGTTCAAGACCATGGACGTGGTGTTTTGATGGGTCTATCAAAAGGGAAATGATTTCAAAGTCAATGTTTACATCGTGGATGCGATGTTTCATGAAAATCCGTAGTAGATTTTTTTAGGGTTAATATTTAAATGTAGATGGATATAATTTATTTCTTTTGATTGACAAAATCAATTTTTTTTCTCAGAAATTAATTTTTTTTTTCAAACGCACGAGTCGATATAATTGCAAGCACAGGTATTCAATTATTTTTGATAATTAAAAGTATTGTTTTAACATTATTGAAGGTTGTATTTAGTGTGTGAAAGTGTACCCGAAGCAATTTATACCTATAGTGAGGCAGACTGTGATGTGAATTTATAATGTGAATTATGAATCATAAATATTTCAATAATTGACTAGACTATTTAAAGGAAGTTAAACAAAAATTTATTCATTTCTATTCTACTGAAAGGTCCATTATAATCTCATGAATGAACTCTATATAAACCATTAGGCAGTGTTTTTTTCTTTGTGAAATGTATAATTATGATATGTGTCATCCGTTATTCTTCAGTGAACTTGAAAAGTCTAATGAAATAATTTTGCTCGCTATTATCATCAGTGAGAATGAAATGGTGACTGAATGCGTGTTTATTTGTGTTGTATAATTGTCGTGTGATATTTACATTTTAGATAAATTAATTCCCACGTTTGAAAAAAGAAAAAACAATATTTGCATTCTGAGAAAAAAAATTGATTTTCTCCAAAATAAAAATAAAATTATATCCTATATTATTTAAACAAAAAAAAATTCACAAAACTCGAAATAATAATATATATGGAAATGTTATATTTCTCTACCATACCCCAGTTAAAACCGTACTGTAGAAATCTAGGAATTAAAAATCACGATGGTGGTATAAAAAAAGACTAAAAAAGAAATTATTAACCTTTTGCATGCCGAAACTTATGACCAAACTCTAGTTAATTTACGAGCCAGAGTGCGTTGGTTGTATTTGAATTTGAAAGGTGTTAAATGCATGAAGAGAGAAGAATGCATCAATCGTTTACTCTGTGGGAATGGGGTGGACGAAAGGCCTGCGATGGAGGCGAAAACTCGAATCGTGGCGAGAAATGATGATGATGAGATGAAACAACCTCGGCGCGTGGAAACTAAGAAGGGACTGGAAGTAAAAAATGGAAAAGCGATGTGGTTCGAGATGATGATTCATCGGGAAACAAAATTATCAACGAAATCTTGGGAGCATTGGGGAAGGACGAGGATGTTGAAGCGATAAGAGCGATTGTGAGCAAGGCAGTGAAAAAATTGTTGGTTCCGACAGAACATGAAGAAGCAATGAAAGGATATTTTAAAACTTTCAATGTGATTTCTGGTTTCATGAATCTCGATCCTGAATCGTTCATGGAACGGGCAAAGGATGGAGTGTTGGATATGTTATGAAGAGAACTAGATAGGGGTTTAAAAATAAAGATTATCTTGCATTGTCTGATGAAAAAGGTCGACGCGAAAACGGGTGAGAGCGTGCTACATGATAGTTATTTCCAATCCAAAATGGAAACTGTGTTTGAAGGCAATGAACTATTCGATGTTTATGAAGTGATGAAAGACAAAATGTTAGAATCTATGTCCAGTTATCATAAAAGGGGAAGTGGTTGGACGTTCCGAGAAGATATTGATCTCGAGATTCATGTGGACAGACACGATCCTTTGAGAATGTCTTCCTATATAGAATTGCCTCGTTTTGTATATAATAAAAAAGCTTTGATTAACGTGAAAAATAAAGCCGATAGCAAATGTTTCAAATGGGTGATTGCATCGGCCTTGTATCCTGTAGAAAAGCATAGCGATAGAGTTTCCAAGTACGCTGAGACTTGTGAAAATCTCGATTGGACGGGAGTGCTTTTCCCGACGGGATTAAAAGTTATCAAGCATTTCGAAAAGTTAAATCTCTCCGTGGCTGTAAACGTCTTAGGATATGATGGAGACAATAAAAAAGGAATAGTCTATCCTCTCAGACTGACTTCGCATAAAGAGAAAGAAAATATTGTTAATTTGTTGTTGATTCCAAAGGGCGACAATGAACATTATTGCTGGATTAAGAATATGAGTAGATTGTTATTGAATCAAACATGAGGGCGAGAGATTTTTCTAAGTCAACTGCATGAATTCGTTCGTACGTCAAGAATAGCTGATCTGCCATCAGGAATATTGCAACAAAAAGTCAAACATTACCGTCGAAATGCCTAAAGCTAACAGTCACGTGAATTTTTGCAACTACAAAAGAAGATTGATGCCTCCATTCGTCATCTACGCCGATTTCGAATGTTTCACCATGAAAATAAATTCTTGCCAGCCCAACGAGCGTGGGAGTTATGTTGAAAAACTTCAGAAGCACATACCTTCGGGTTATTGTTATTACGTGAAATGTTCTTTCGACAATGGAGAATTGTTAGGTCCATTCGTCTACTCTAAATGTTTGGATGAAGATGACATGGCTAAAAAAATTTGTGGAAGAGTTAGAATCAAAAATACAAGGATTATACGACAAATGTAAAAAATCCAAATCCGTGATCATCATGCCAGAACAATGGAAAGAATACAAGGAAACCACCAAATGTCACATCTGTAGACAACCGTTTGATAATAATTGTGAAAATAATAAAAAAGTTTAGGATCACAATCACTACACCGGTCTGTTTCACAGTGCTGTTCACAACAAATGTAATTTGAAATTTCGAGATGCTGAATTCTATCCGGTGATATTTCACAATCTCTCGGGCTATGATAGTCACCTGTTCATGAAAAACATGGGTGTTAGCGAGGGAGAGTTGAGCTGCATCGTGGAAAACAATGAAAAATACATTTCATTCACTAAATGAAGGTCATCGATAGAAAGAAGGTCGACAATGAATCGATTCCGATCCGTAGAGCGATACGTTTCATCAACAGTTATAGATTCATGTCGGCCGGTCTGGAAAAATTAGTAGACAGTTTGAATAGGGAGAAATTTAAGGGACTATATAAGTAATGAAATTTTGTTTATTTTGAAAATTCTCACCTCTGATATTCCTTCAATTCAAATTAAATATGCACAAAATGTACATCAAAATGAAGGTTGGGATGTATAGAACACGAAACACATGTCTAATCAACTCATAGAGTCGACTGTAGGCACCACTGGTTCCTGGAAGTCTGCTGCCATGGTGAACGGTGTGGAATGTGAAAAGAGTTACAGTGTCGAAAAGATGAAGAAGCAACATTCGAACATGAGCATCTTCAGTATGCCTCTCAAGGTGCAGATGGGGGGATAGGATCAATTTCAAGACGAAAACCAATAATCTTCAAGCTGTCACTTTAGTGGTCTCTCTGTTGATCGAACTGCACCCTCTGAACAAACAGTGAGTACAAAAAAATAAAAATAATCACTTTTTTGTGATGTAGAGGAGACAACTCCAAAAAAAAATATAAGTGGATTTTGTAATGTTGATTTATTCTCAAAATCCAATTATATTTTTTTTTATTATTTTTTTATTTTGTTTTGGTTTGACATTCCGAACTTGCATAAATTGTTATTTGTTTTGGTTTAACATTCTTAAAACACTCGTCCATGTCTAAATCAAGATTCAAAATAGCAATAATAAATTCTTCAAAAGCTGTTTTTCCTCTATACGTTAACTTATCTAGTAAATGTCTCATGCAATCTTTCATGGTTTTTCCCTGTTTTTTAATTCGTTCTACCATTCCCGAAGTCAATATTATGGGTGTTGTCATTTCCAATCGATCTAATATATTTAATAAATTGCTCTCATTTATGTTACCTACCAAATGCGTTCGATTTCGTCTCAAACATTCTCTATCTTGATTATTCATTTTTTAGGGGTTTTTTATTATTATTTATTTTTTTATATATTTTATCGATATTTTTTTTTTTTTGGAGTATTTTTAATTTCTATTTTTATATATATTATATCATCGAACGATACAAATTTTTTGCCCATCCAATTTGAATTCTAACTCTTTATCAGATAGGACTAGAGCAAAAGACTCGGTTCTCCTCAGCACATTCTTATCGAATTGCATCTTGATCTGAATGTCTAAGACACTACTCTTGAGTCGTTCGCTCTGTTTACTAACATTGAATACAAACAGGGGATACATCGATTTATATTTGGTGGGAGTGATGTTAGGATTACTCATCAATTCATCCAGTCGATGATATTTGTTTCTGAAATCCGCGGTGTCACGGTATAGTCTGCAGAAATTGTTCTTATCTGCAGGCATTGTAATCGATGACCCGATATCTCGTGGCATTTAGAAATATCTGCATGTTTTTCAAGTTACAATGATCCAATAGTAGAGCTGTGCGGTTATGGAATTTTCCCTTGGTTTCTGTTCGGTTCCATTTTTACAAAAATAGTTGAGTATTTGTTTCGGTTTTTTGGGGGCATATTGATTTGAAAATGAACAAATATAAGGGGTTCTGACCAGTGAATAAGCCACAGGTGTGCGTAAAGTAAAGGAGTGGTAAAGGTATAGGTGTTGGATTGATATTTTCGGGACGTTGAACCTGAACACAGTATCAGAATTTGGACGCAAACTTGAGTTGACATGATGTTAGGTGAGCTTTTCCGACCCGGTGGCTAGTGATAGTTCTGGTAAGAATTTTTTTGCAAAAAAAAAAAAAACCCAAAGAATAATACATACTGGGGAGTATATTGGAAGAATTATTCCTCAATAAGACACATTTTGATATGCTGTCATTTCATAAACAGAACATTTCCAAAAACGAGAGGATAAAGACCAGAAGGCAAACTTGGTATCAGCTGTTCAAAATATCTGCTGCACATCAAGGGAGAGTACTCAAAACACACGTGGGGGAAATTACATGACACACTGCAAACAAAAACAAGACTTTTTACAAAACTGTTGAAGTCAATTTAATATAAATAGCCTATCGATTTTAACTGGGGCTGTGTGCGATATCGTCTCAAGCTCTGTTGACATGTTGGAGCTGATAAATATTTATCACCTGCTGTCAACTGTGGTATTTTGTGTGAGGCAGGCAATTTGGGACCGCGGGAATCTCTTGCCTCAAAATGACAAGCCTGTACCCCAATCAGAAATTCTCTGCAGTGTTGAACAATGTTGATGCAATGGAAATAGTTAATAAAAAGGTTCAAAAGTCTTCAGAAAGTTAGAACAAAAAAAACACCGTCCACATACCGAATGTCGGTACTCGGAGGAAAAGTCGGTCAGTTATTTAAAAAAAACCCGAAACCAACCAAATTTTGGTTAACCGCACAGCACTGTCCAAAAGGGAAGGGTTTTTCTCTTGAGACCCATCCCTATCGGTTTGAAATGCCATTATGATGAATCACGGTCTTTCCGAAGCAGATTTCATGGTCAATCTCCAATCAAAGTGATTGGTAGATGGTGGAATACTAGCTGTGTCGCACTGTCTCATTCTAAATCCCACCGGTAATTTACTCTTCGATTCTATGATCTTGTAGAGACATACTTTCTCCACGACTTAAGGCAATACGGGCAGAACGAACCAAGATATCTTGTTCAGATGTATCTTACCCACATCGGTCGCAGCGGGTCTCATAATGACTTCGTCATTTCCTTTTCGAATCAATGTCAGATTGCGTTTGAATTTTATCGTAATTTTCCGTGAATCCGAATATGTGTTTCAGAGGTATCCTGAATGAAAACGTTCCTTTGGGTCTCGATGTCTTGACGACGTAGTCGAATCTCAGGGTGCCATCTGTATTGGCTGCACTCATGTCGGCAATTGTATCTTTCACAATTGATTGAGTCCTTTAGATTTCGAAAAATTGTCAGGATGTGTCAAGAGTCCATACATCGTGGTGGCTTGTCCAGGATGAAACACAGATTCTATCTCTTGTACAGAGAGCATGTATTTTATATCACTGAACAAATGCATAATACCATTATTGGCTAGAGTGATCACGCCATCATCGGCATAATCGCTTCCGTCTTCCTTGGTGAGATGCCCCTGTATCACTATGTAACTTTCGCTAGGATGAACGAACAGATCTTGAGTTTCGACGTTGATTCTTATTTCACCGGCATTGTTTAGACTGGTTCCAGTCACTGGTTCATACTCGTGAACTTCATATTCTTGAATGCTTTCGTCTCTCAATATACCTTCAGTTATATCTAATATATTCGTCATGTTTTTGTTTTTTTTGTTGTCTGTGTGTGTTAATTCACTTTTATTTTATTATTAATTGTTTTTTCTTTTAATTATTAATTTTATTTCTTATTTTTTTTTCCTTTTAACTTTTTATATGCAAAAAAAAATAAAAGTGAAGGGTTGGTTCTTCAAAATGTCATCTTCTGCAATTCATGTTCGTAAAATGTTCCAATGATTTCTCTGCTGTCATCTTCATCATCCTCTAACGCTTCTATTTTGTAAGTCACCGGATTCAAGTAAAATATTCTAATGATCTTAAAGATTTCTTCGGTCCATCAAGGAGTATAACCTTTTGCGAAGAGTGACTTATAAGAAGTGATTCTCACTCGATCGTTGAATGCGATTTCATGTCAACCAGATCTGATTCAGACCCTTTACGAATACCCTTCTCCTTCGAAATTTACGCGTGCTGGGCTTGTGTAGTTCGTTCGCCAATGCATTCGTTAATAATGTTTTCTGGACATTTTTTTAAGACCCCATTCAAATTGACATTTGGTACCAATCACTTTACCGACCAATGAACGTTCGAGTATCTCTCTCCTAGTGGGATTTGGTATATTTTTCAACTTTGTCAACATGTTTTTATCACAGATTCGATTATGATTCTCGAAGTTGGGATATTTAGCGTAGCACAGATCGTGAGTGTAAGCAGTTGAATCCACCCTATTGATGGGTTTGCTCCAAGATTTAGGTGTTAGATCTCGATTCAATCTCTTATTTAATTTCTTGCCAGGTCCCATGAATTGATGTCGTGGCAGATGCATTTCAACAGGTAGATTATTAATAAATTTATTCTTCAAACCAGCACCACACTTGACGAATTGAGTTTTTGTCGAACTGCACATTTTACATGTTCCACGAAGCATGGGACTTTTACTTTTTGTCAGTACATTCTTTTTTAATGTTAACAGTATCGGCCACTCTCTTGCATTTTTTTTTTGTTTTTTCGTATATATATATTTTAATTATTTATTTTTTTTTTAATTTATACAGAATTTTTCTTCTTCTTTTATACATACATTTTTTTTTTCAATCGATTGCTTCTGGAATCTTTTTGGAATCCAATAATTTACGAAACAATTGTCTCGCTTCTTCCCTACCTTTTTCCATGAGAGAATCCTTCAATTCTTCCTTGAGAATCTGATGACTCTCGACTCTTATCTTCGCTTTCATGACTTCATATTTTTGTTTTTCGTTCAATATGTCGATGAATTCGCCGTCCGAAATCCTACCATCTTTCAATGCCATAGAAATCTTATCCAACATGAAATCAATCTTTGCATTAGCCAAAACACAGATGTTTTCATTTTTTTTGGCCTTCACAGATCATTTTTTAGAGAGAAATGTTCCAATCGTACTAACGAATCCGGCAGTCAAAGCCAGTACTTCTACGGCCAACACGACTGGAAGAGCAATGAGGGCGGTCGACAATAGACTAGTTCCGGCAATGTTCAAACCCATAGAGATCGTGATGATAGACAAATCCATGCCACTCACAAATTTTTCTAATCTCGAATATTTCTTATTGAGCGAACGACGAGAATCTCTCTCGCACGTCAGATATGATTAAATTCTATTGATTTGTTCGATTTGATACTTCTGTCCCACGTCATCACTGTATTCTGGTGGTAGAAGAAGTGCCATGGGCTCCAGCTTCTCTAACGATGGATAGATGTTTTTCATTTCAATTTTATTTATATCTATTATTATTTTTTATGTATTTTTTTTTTATTATTTTCACCTCCTTATTATTTAACGAAAAAAAATAATTTTTTTTATTGTTTCTTCCCTTAAACATGGAATTCATAAAATTAAATCGCAAAATTTGTGGTCTTCCCTTTTCAACAAATATTGAAAAACACATTTTTTGTCTTCGTTCGTGAGACTTCGATGTGCTAACTTCAACTGTTCTGATCTAGTGGGCTTGGGTTTTCCAACACCAAACACTAATGGATTCCAACATTTGATCACGTCATCATATTCCAATGCGGGCATGAAATACGTGGTGACAATGTCTTTCCATTCCATTGTGAGACACGAATGATCAACACGATTAAATTTTTTCTCCTCTTGACATCCGAGGCACCTTTTGCGCATGACGTGAGAAAATTGTTCTTTCATGCAGATCGTGTAAGCTCTTCACAATGCCCTTCAAAGAAACCAAGCTCTCAATTCCATGGAATTGTTCATTATAATTTTTATATAAAAAAATGTTTCTATTCTTATTATTTATTTTTTTTCTATTATTTTGTTTTTAGTATTAATTTTTTTTCTCTTTTATATCTATTACGCTTCTTTTTTTTTAAATAATAAACCATTTATTCTTCTCATCATCAAACAAATGAATGAATACTTCTCGTCAATTACGATCATGCATATTATTATTGGAAAGCGATGACATTTTTTTTTTCAAAAGTTGGAGTTTATGCCTCTCGTATTTTGATAAAACCATCATTTTTTCATTGTTGTTGTCATCAGATTGATAGGGGAAATAATCGATAATGATTTTTAATCTTTCAGCAAATTCGATCCATGATCCATTTAATGCGAACGAGTGTAATCTGCGATTAAATTGATACATTCGCGAATAGATTTCTCAATATTTTCATCACCACCACGATCGAATATGCTAACTATGTTTTTCGCACAAAAAAATTATATAACGATATTTCCCGTAATTATAACGTAATTATAACGTTCTACAAATGTCACATGGTATTTTAAAAGACTTAGAACATCTTTTATCATGTCATAATCTTGGTAAGACACATTTTCTTCACACTTCATCGTTTTGATATTTTTGAAATAGCTTCGATTTAGGAATATGAATAACAATATTAAAAAAAACGTTCCATACCAGATTAAACATGTATCGAGTATGATTTGTTCCGATTGAATTATAAGCTTTTAGATTTTTCACAATCTTTGCATACTCATGTAAAGATTGCGAAAAATCTAAAAGCTTTTCACAATACGAACGTCTTGTGAACACATCTGCTGGAAGTCGTTTTCTCTTCTTTTGTTTAATTTTTTTTTTATATTTTCGTTTTTGTTTAATCGTTATTTTTGTTTTTCTTTTATAATAACATACCCAAAATGGGTGTATTCTTAAACGGCGAATTTTGACTGGACAATAAACCTTTGCCATTCGGATCCACATTCTCTCCAGTCTTCAGATAGAGACTGTCTCCATGGAAAGCATTGCCACCTTTTCTCATGGGTCCTAGATACAATCCTTTACCTTCGATGTCTACATGACACACGGCTCCTCCCTTTTTCAAAAATAGTCTGTTTCCTCTCTTCTTCAGAAACAATCCTCTACCCATTATTTTGTCAACTCCCGATCTAGTGAGTCCCGAGAGAGCTCCCATGCCCAGAGCTGGTAACAAAGTCTTTGTGAAAATGGGTAATGCTTTGGCGGTGAGTCCCGCCAATAGCGGTAAGAAACTGCCTTTCATTCTCAGATTGTATCTCAGTTGGGCGGGACTCAATCTCACCGTCGTTCCCATTCGATTACGAATCGCTTTCTCCATCCTTTTGATTGTAGTTTTAGTCCAGGCGATTTGATCACTACTGCTACTTGCCAGATCATCGTAACTGAATTTAAATCTAACTGCCTCACCTCGATGGCTCAACGCTCTACAGAGTTTAGCTTTCTGGCCTGTGTACGTTTTTAATGATGTATCGACTACTACTCATATTTGTTGGTGTTTTTTTTTCACTGGATTATAATTTTTTTTTAATTATAAATATTACAAGTTTGGTGATTTTTTTTTTAATTGTTATAAAAATATAAAAGTTTTTTGTTTTGTTTTTTTTATTTCTTATATAAATATATAAAAAAAATGAAAATTTTTTTTTTTTTCAAATTATATTTATTTTCATTTTTTTTTATTTACTTTTTTTCATATCTCTCTGATGTGAAATCATATAGTCACTCTCTCTCCATGAAGATCTAACAGATCTCCATTCTAATCCATCAACGTGGTTTCGATGCTTTACAACGTATCCAGGATCACGGGTAGATAGACGAGATTTCTAAGTCACTCCACGATCTTGTAACCTGGAGAAACGTCCGGAAAAATGAGTAGATCATAGGCTGAGCGCTACCATCAACGTAACTTCCCGAGATCACATTGACATTCACTAAAATGCTATTGACCATGAGAATGTCAACCATATTTTCGGATGCTGCATGACCTCAGTACATCTTTTGATTGAATCCCAACATCTTACTGATCGAATCTTCTGCACTAAAATCCACTCGAAAATTATCTCCCAAGTCTAGTATCATCTGTAGAGTACTCGTATTGGGAGCAATTCTTATCATATTGCCTCCGTGACCGTCGGTCTTCAGTCTCATCTGGATGTGACAGTTCAGATCGTCTATGTCGTAACTTCCTTTGGGAATTTGTATCTCGAACCAATCCACTCCGTTGGAATACTTGAATGCGTTATTCTTTTTGGTGACGTTGGGAAACAAATAGTAAGTCTCGAGATTAACCAATGCCATCTCGTATCTCCTTTTCTTCTTCAATTCGATGGAAGGTTCGAATTGTGTCATGACTCACTATGATTTGAAAGCTTTGTTTCGCAGCCGTATTCTCGACTATCTGTTCTGATAGATGATATTCTGACATTTTTTTTATTATTATTATTATTATTATTTATATATATATTTTTTATATTTTATCAATATTGTTTTTTTTTATTTTCTTCTCTATTATTATTAGGAATATAAAAAAAATCGTCGAATCCACTTCGATATTTTCCATTGTTAAATTCGCTAGTCAAATCGATCACCACGAAATTGTGAAGTCCTTTGTCCCACACCTTTTTACAAAATCTCCTGAATTCTTCCCTACTCATGTCATTGGCCACATGATCTCCATAGATGTGATTGAGATTCTTGAGATCCTGACGAAAGAGACACAGAAAATTCGCATTCTCCCTTATCATCTGTCTGGGCAGTCGAAAATAATTCTGAGACAAATAGAAACAATCCACGTTGCTGTGACGTTCTTGAACGTAATACGATTTGCATCGATTCTGTCTCTCCAACAGTAGATCGTCGAGGATCGTGAGATTCTTATTCTCTGACTTCAACTGTCTAGGATCGGGAACGTCGTCGGCATTCTCGTAAAACTGACATTCCATGTTTGAACACTCCAAGTTTCTCTTGGTCAATTCTCTCGCCGTTCATTCCAATATATTCGAAGTCTCATGTCCTTCGAATTCGTCTCGATTGTCCAAGATTCTCAACATAACATCCTTGGGTAATTTACTCTTCATACACTCTTGAAGCAATGTATATTCCGGTTGAAAGAGACTCTTGCCAAAAACAAATAATCTGTCGTAATCCAACCAACCAGGTTGCAACAATAGATTCATCAAAAGATTGGTCTTTCCGCAATTTGATTTTCCCACTATCAGACCTCTTATGCTTTTGGGAAAGAACTCGTCATTCGACCTCTTGGTCATCACGTCATTCCAAGACATGTCTTTGATATTCTTTTTTTCTTTCTCTAGTTTGTTTTTTCACTATGTTTTGAATTATGTTTTTTTTCTAATTTTTTTATATTTTAATTTCTATTTATATATATATAAGTTTTTGTTTTTGTTTATTTATAAATCACTTTCAATCCCGATCCTTTAGCCATTTTAGCCAAGTCTTGTATCGGTATGACATCATCATAGAAATCTCTCCAACGTTCGATTCTTGATCGTTTGGCAGGTTGTGGAATTATCAATTTATTAATCAAAGCATTGGCGCCTCTCTTAACGGCTTCTGAAGCTATTCTACCACTCGCTTCTTTCGCAGCTTTCTTGCCCACATCGATCGCCATTTTCTTTCCGATTTTGAGAATGCTTGACGCGATCTGTTTCACAGCATTGCCGGTGAATTTACAAGTTCAAAATTGCATCATCGAATCGACGATGCCCGATCCACCATAGACATAAGATCTCGCGTATCCTCTGTTATTTATCACTAACATTTTTTTTTAATTTTTATTATTTATTATTTTTTTTAAATATATATTTTTTTTATTTAGTTATTATTATTTTTTTTGTTTTTTTTCTTTTTCCTTACTTTTTTATTATTTCAAACGATTCAGCATCTTTTGATAATCCTTCTTAGTCAAGATCTTCTGCCTCAACAATTCATCGCACATGCTCACTATCTCATTATCCACTCTGGTGTTACCAGCCTCCCTGATTGCCATCAACAATCTCAATCTCCTCAACAAGGCATCGGGATCGCATGGAAAAAATATCGTGTCGATCATTCCCTTACCAGTCATCAATTTCACGAAATACTCGTTTGCCTTCCATATGGGTTCCACCACATGTTTCCACTTGTTAGTTCTCTTATCCTTAGGTCTCGTCTCTTTGGAATCATTGTTCTTCTTCATGGCATGAGTCTGAACCAGAATGTCTCCATAATTTTTGTAATCCTCCTCAGTGTAATCGTTGGGTCTCTGGTGAGAGAGCAGAGTATACAATCCGTCAGTCAATTCGTACCTGTTCGAACCGACGATCAAATAGCATCAAGCCATACTTCTGTGTTATCCACGAAAGTTTTATCGTCATCATCACGAAATCCATACATTGAATCTTTCACGTTTCCACTACTATCGTCAGACCTGATGCCTCTACTAACGGTGCTCTAAGCGTCGCTGCTTTAATCGGTCTCTATTCTCGTCGGAGTAGCATCGCTATAGACGCTACTCCAACGAGAATCGGTCTTGATTCCCATTGGAACGAAATCGGAGAAAGTTCTCGGTGCTAAAGTACCGAGAATTGAACCCATCCTCCTCAGAGAATCCTCTTTTATAGGTCTCAGTTCCTCCACGATATCTTTCCTAGCTCGTTCCTGAACCTCGGTGATGGGTCTGAACAACTTGGTAGCCTCTCGTCTCAATCCCATCTAACCCAATCGTCTGGCCCTATCATGCACTTGAATATTCGCCTTACTTCGTATTAATTTGCGAATCTTCTCGTCCCTTCGCTTCGAATCTCCGATGTGTAGAAACATTGTTTTTGGGTTTTTGTGTTTTTTTATTTATTATTTTTTTCTCTCTTCAATGGATGAAAAACAGTTATATTTTTTTTAATTCTTATTTATTTTTAATGTTGTTTTATATATATATATATATATATATATATATATATATATATATATTTTATTATTATCATTCATCTTTTAGCTTATAATATATACACATCAGGTTTTTTTCTGGACCAGCAGACGGTGACAAGAATTTACCCAGTCTGATGCGTCGTGGTACTTCCCACGAGAAAATTCCAGTTCCGGATCGAGGGTCCTTTCCTGCCACGACATTGGCCACGAAACTGCCTTTTCGGGACTTCTTCGAATTTAAAAATCCATCCCTATGGGAAAATCAGTGTTAGTCTGTCAAAAAAGAGTCATACCAAAAACAGGATTTTTATAAGATCTTTTGGTCCAGAAAGCTCAAATTCGAACATTTTCCGCGAAAAATCCGGGATTTTCCTGGAAAAGCTGAATTATTTTTGACAAAACCAAAGAATTTTCCGGAAAAACCCAAAATTTAGCGAAAAAATTTGAATTTGTTTCTATAAATAGCCCAATTTTGTCAAAAATACCTCAATTTTTTCTGGACCATCATTTTCTGGACCACATGTGCACCGACCAAAGTGGTCGGGAATCTGCTAATATCACCTACTGACGGGTTTTTGAATGGAGCGTACACTAATGTATAATGGGAAAAAATCAACGACAGAGCGGAAAAGGCTTACAGAATGCGCAGTGATGTTGATCCCGGGCGTTGCCAAGCCTACCTTACAACCTTGCTTGCAGAAGAACTACTTACAAAAAGAACTGGAACAGGGCAAACGAAAGTTAATTCGGGACTTGGCAGAAAGTGATAAAAAACGTAAGCAGAAAGAATGGAAATAATGGCAAACTGATTCCAGGTTGAGATTGAAGATCATTAGAAACTTGCATACATCTCCCACGTACTACCGGAACCGCATGTCACTGAGCAAAATATTCAGAACATATCAAGGTTAACAAAATATCGTGACATTTGGAGTTGTGCATGCCATGCCCATGGAAATTCTGTGAGAGAGTTTATACAAGATACAGAATCCCACTTTACGGAATCGGATAGAAATCCCACTTACGGAATGCCTTAGAACTATAGTCTTCCTTGGACTATAGAATCCTTTTTTCGTTGTAAGAGCTATATGCGTTTTGTAAGACATTGTTAACTGCCACATAAACAAGTCTGGGTTGTGTATAGATTTGTGTGTCCGTAATACATTAGGTCTGCTCTGACGATTCCTGTTGTAATAGTGATTGAAAAAAGTCCTGCATGATCCAATGCATAGTCGTAATTGTCCAGTCTGTCATATTTGTCAGTGTGATAGACAATAAAAAACATTGTCTGCCGCTCTGGGTCGGGGGCTCGTGGCTGGGTGTGTATGTGGGGGGGGGGGGGGGGGGCTTGTCAGAGTGTGTTGACTATATATATATATATCGGTAACATGTGTACTTTTCGTTTAATTGCTCACGACAACGTCGAGTGTTGAGAACTGAGAATATTTAGTGTTATGGGCCTCCACAAGGGCCACAACGGTTTACCGAGAGGTACCGGTAGGTACCGAGAGGTACGGAAAAAAAGCTTTTTAGAAATTATTTTCACAATAAATTGAATGCAAACGATATATTTCATGCATTTTATGCATTTGTTTCGGGGATTTGGTCATTGAGGATGCAATTTGTCGCGATAATCATAGTTTGGAGCTTTTTATTGAGTAGCGCGATTGACCTCTCGGTAAATCGTGTTTTCTCGGTTTGACAATAGGCACCGAGAGGTGTACACGCGAAAAGGCTTCTTATAAATTGTTTTCACAATAAATTAAATGCAAACGGTATATTTAATGCATTTTATGCATTTATTTCGGGGATTTGGTCATCTGTGGAGAGAACAAACTTCAGGGTTTTTTTGACAAAAGAAATTAACTGATGAAGTCTACGCTGTCGTCTTTCTGGTTCCAAATTAATCCAAGCTGATTGTTTCACTTTTAATTTTTCCACAGACGGTACCAAAACGTATTCCCGTATTTTTGGCATTCAGACTTCTGGAAGAAGCCCTTCAGTACTGAAGCATAGCTGGGACTGATACAACTGCCGGAACTATTAGAATCAGAGTTGGAGTAATCTGGACACTTTGTCACTTTCTGAATCTAACTCTTCTAGCGCTGACTTGGTGGCTACAGAAACTGACCTGGGCGTACTGTTTTTAGACAAACGCAACTTTTTCTTCTTGGAATCCTGACTGGTACGTCCTACTTTTGATCCAGATTGGTTCGTTGCAGTTATGGGACTTTGTTTTGTTAATGTACTTTTCACAACAGTGTTACCTGGGCTTTTCTGTGTTTCAGACTTGGGGAAGAAACCCTTTTAGCACCGAAGCATAGCTGGGACTAATACAACTACTGGAACTATCGGAATCAGAACCAGAGGGATCTGAAATTTCTTCCACCCTGTCGCTTTCAGAATCTGACTCGTCTCCAAGAAAGCAAACAGAAATGGTATTACACGGACAGTTGCCGTTGCCCCTGACAACGACGGTACAGACCCAGACCAGTTTGATCCGAGCAGATTCTGAGCATTCTAATCCCTGGAATAATACCTCAAAGGATGATACTGGTGGATAGTGTGCATGGCAAAGGGAAAGAGGCGCAAAAAAAAATCAATTCTCTTTTTGCGACTTCTTCTAGTTTACCCTCCCTTACGTCAGCTATCAGTCTTCTCTGAGATAAATCCCAGTTGAAGTCTGCATAAACATTGAGACATGAATTATAGTAGTAATCTAAGTTTGACTTACAAAAAAACTGATTTGTTGCTACTGAAGTTTTTCACACGCAGGATGAAACCAGTGAGCACATTTCTCACAATAAATGCTCTTTATCTGGTGACATTCTTCGTCACAAACGCCGCATGGATAAAGCACAGGTGACATGATAATAGTTAAGTCAATGATCAGACTGGGGAACAAAATTCAAATCCAAGTTTATATCCTATTGAGTAAAACACTATGTACCCAAGCCAAATCATTTTCTTTGGTGACCCGACGTTGAGAGTAGTGTGTTTATAATAAACTTAAAAGTCGCGGTTTTGCTTTTACAAAATAGCAACACACCTGGCTACTACTCTTTCTGGTAGCCGTTGGGGTGGATGAAAGTAGTCTCTCGTGTAGGCGACAAGACAGTAGGCTGAGTCGGATAGGCACATCTAATTAATTAGCGAAATTGTAGGCCAGAGGTAACCACAAAATTCAAGAATATACACACATTCTAAATATATTCTCACACCAGTAAATAATTATAATAAATAAAGTAAATAAGTACTGAAATAATTCTGAAAGTTGTCTTTATTATCCTTATAGAATAAAAACATTGATAATTTTACTGTACGTTATTTTTTATATACCGTTTGCATTCAATTTAAAATTATTGTGAAAATAATTTATAAAAATGCTTTTTGTGATTATCGCGTCAAATTGCAACATTAATGACCAAATCCCCGAAATAAATACATAAAATGCATGAAATATACCCTTTGCATTCAATTTATTGTGAAAATAATTTTGAAGAAGCTTTTTTGCGTACCTCTCGGTGCCTCTTGTCAAACCGAGAAAACACGATTTACCGTAAGGTCAACCACGCTACTCAATAAATAACTCCAAACTATGATTATCGCGACAAATTGCATCATTAATGGCCACATTTCCAGAAATAAATGCATAAAATGCATGAAATCTATCGTTTGCATTAAATTTATTGTGAAAATAATTTCTAAAAAGCATTTTTCCGTACCTCTCGGTACCTACCGATACCTCTCGGTAAATCGTGGTGGCGTCCACAAGTCATGTTGTGAAATGAAGTTTCTGCCTAATATGATAGAATAATGCCTAAAAGTTGGCGACAGATGAATTATATTATTGGTAGATCCAGCTATTGTCAACTATCTATGAGCATAACTCCCACACGCGCACAATAAGGTCTCACACTGAGAGTTCTGTGATATGACAAGTCTGATACCTCTCAATGACACCACCACCCTCTCCCCCAACTGTTTGACAATCAATTGTTTTTTTTTATTTTTTATTTTATCTTTTGTTATTTTATTTGTGTGTTTTTTAACATTAACTTCCCCTCAAAACAACATTAACCTAATAACCTCATCCTTAAGATTATTCATGGTGGTATAAATCTAAATACATGAGTTACCGCACACGACACGACATTAGTAGTTGTTAAATGATACACACCCCCTTTTTTATTTTTTTTTGTTCGCATTCCGTCATAAGTAGAAACATTATAGGTATCGCGGAACTAAATATAGTTTAGAGTGATCTGCCTTGAAATGTTAAGGTCTGTACTTTACGTAGGTATTTAAATATTTAATTTTAAGTGATGCGATCATATTTCTTTCCACACAATTGTTATAATGGTCGCCTATGGGAAAATAGGGAATAGCACGTGCTATTCCTGTGATGGATGAAAATTCACTTAAAGTCTCAGAATGTACACAATCCCTGGGAAGTTTCTAGTCGCTTGTTCATTAAACATAGGGGGCTCTAATGTATTGTAAGAATGAACTTACTAACTTAAGGTGCCATTCAGTGGATGGGAAGTTTGGCTTGGGGATGGCGGCATCTTGTTTTGAAGGCCACCAAGAATCTGAAGAATAACAAAACATTTTTTCAACAAATCTGAGAGCAAAAGCCTGCGAGCCACGCAGGATCCAACCTCGGACCAAATCCCCCCTGCTCCGCATGCAGATTTCCGAATCCACAGAACCCCTGAAAAACGAAGGTCGCCAAAGATTCTAGAAACCATATTATCACCATAACCAGCAGTATCAGTGTCAGCACACCATCAATGGTGCAGAGTTTATTGGTTATAATGCGTTTCACTATTTACAAGGTAACTGCCGGTTCAAGCAATAACAGATTCATTTACTAACTCAATTCGAAGCTGATATGGTCCTAAATAAGAGTTGTGTTACTCAGTTGGACTTATTCATGGACCAGAAGGTCGACACAGAAAAACTGATACAAAGATCGTCATTGCACGGGCGTAGTGTCACGACGTGTGAGATCCTAAACATAGTGGCAGTGTATGTGGAGTGATGTTTAATCCTCATTGATACAACTGGGATTTAAGGTGTCATACAGGTGATGGGAACCTAGCCCGAGGTTAAGCCACAGGTTAACTCCGATCTCATTAAAAATCTAAGCAAAATAATAATTTGTGACTTTAAGTTGCCCTTCCGTATTTATGTATAATTCTGTGCAAATTTGAACACCAATTTTTTTTACAATATCCTTGTTGAGACAATTCATGTAGCTTTTGACCAAGCTTTTCCAGAACAACTCGTAAGAGTTCCCCATAAGTTTGTGAAACGGGAACCATGGATGACTTCAGGCCTTTTGCAGTCGTCATTGGAAAAAAAAATATACGTCAAAAAATTAAAATCCCCAACCACACAAAATAAAATAAGATACAAAACGTATTGCACCATTTTTAACATATTGAAAGGGGCTCGCAAATCTGATAATTACAAGATTATACTTTACGAAAATAAATACAATATGAAAAAAACTTGGGAAATCTTGAAGAAAGCAATTAACAAATGTAATTCTACCTTTACGTACCCGTCCACATTTGTCGCTGGCAATGTGGAAATATCGGACCCTAAAGAGATAGCTGACAAATTTAACTCCTACTTCGTTAACATTGGTTCAAAATTAAGCGAGTCAGTACCGACCCCCTCACGTCGTTTCATCGATTACGCTCAGGGAAATAACATTGAGTCATTTTTTATTTTGCCAACTAGTCCGCAGGACGTAATACATTGAACAAAAAAACTGAAATCCAAAACAAGCAGAGACCTTGACAATATGTCCTCAAAACTGTTAAAGGAGATAATATATGAGATAGCTGATCCTTTAACGCACGTAATTAATTTATCTTTCTCAACTGGCATTGTCCCCAGCAAAATGAAAATTGCAAAAGTAATTCCCATCTTTAAATCTGGCGATCAACGACCATTTAACATTTATAGGCCCATTAGCATCCTCTCGACCTTTGCTAAAATATTAGAAAAATTAATGTACTCTAGATTAATATCTTTCTTAGAAGATAATAAAAAAAGCTAGAACTCTATGGAATACGGGGCCATGCAAACGCCTGGTTCGAGGATTATTTAACACACAGATCCCAGTTGGTGTCCCTCCCAAAGGCCAGTTCCGACTTCCAGGTCATACCAACTGGTGTCACCCAGGGATTTATTCTTGGTCCTCTTCTTGGTGTCACTCAGGGATTTATTCTTGGTCCTCTTCTTTTTTATAATCTACATAAACGATATTATAAATTCGACACTTCTGAAAATTTTATCATATGCAGACGACACAACTGCCTATACATCTGGTAATTATATAGATACTATTATAGAAATAGTTAACAACGAACTCAATAACATATAATATTGATGTACGGCTAATAAACTTGCCCTAAATGAGAGTAAACCAAAATTTATTATTTTTCACCCTCAGAGTGACATGTACTCCATTGAAAGCGGCAGAATTGTGCTTAATAATTCAACGATCTCACTCGTTGCAAATAATTAAAAGGAAAAATCTGTAAAATTCCTAGGAATCCACGTAGATACAAATTTGAATTTCAAAAAGCATATTTCAGAAGTCTGTTCTAAAATTTCCAGAGCAATTTATGCCATAAACAAAGAGAAGAGGATTCTATCGAAAAAGTGCCTAAAAACATTACACTACTCTTTGATCCAGAGTCACATGCTGTATGGTATCCATATCTGGGGTCACTCACCATCAACTCGAAAGATTACAAAAGCAAGCCATCCGAATTATATCTAACAAAAAATACAATGCTCACGCAGACCCGGGTCTGTGAAGTCAGCTGACAGTTGACAATTCGAAGTGTGAAGTCAGCTGACAGTTGACAGTTGACAATTCAAACGTGAAGTCAGCTGACAGTTGACAGTTGACAATTCGGAAAAAGGGTCTCCAATTCACATTTACCACAGCTACATCACTGTTTTCGCATTTACCACAGCTACATCACTGTTACGTCATTTTACATGTCATGTGCGCGAATATTTCAAAATACCGAACTGTCAGCTGAATGTGAATTGGCAGCTAGATCAGCCAAGCTGACAATTCCGTGAAGTCAGCTGACAAATCGAAAGGCTTTATAAAAATGAATTTATTCTCTGTTATATTTAAGCTTACACGCTGTAAAACTATTCTACGTGGATCCACTCTCGTGCTTTAACAACATACTGTGAATTTTAAACAATTTGTCTCTTGAAAATGACAGTATTCGCATGTTTCCGAATCGTCAGCTGACTAGGCTACTGTCAATTGCGGGCGTGTTATGAGGTTAGCTGACAATTCGAATGGCTTTATTAATATGCGTTTACTATGTTGTATATAAGCTTACACGCTGTAAACTCGTTTACGGTGGTCCACTCTCGTGCTCTAACACAATATACTGTGAATTTTAAACATTTTTTCTCTTGAAAACAACGGTATTCGAAGGTTTCCGAATTGTCAACTATGAATCGATCAAAGTGCCATTTTAACGAGTTGATAGATCTGATTCTTGACCCCGTTCGAATACTTGATGCAAAACAAATTATTTATTATTTTGCAATCTGTAATCTACAGGTGGCAGTTGACAATTCTGTAAAAAGAGTCTCCAATTCACATTTACCACAGCTACGACACTGGTATATTGGTAATATTTCGAAATCTCGAACCGTCAGCTGGGTCCTCCGTGAAGTCAGCTGACAATTCGAACGGCTTTATAAATATGTGTTTATTCTGTTAAATGTAAGCTTACACGCTGTAAAACTCTTCTACGTGGGCCCACTCTCGTGCTTGAACAATGTACTGTGAATTTTAAATAAATTATTCTCTTGAAAATGACAGTATTCGCAGGTTTCCGAATTGTCAACTATGAATCGATCGCAGTGCCATTTCAACGAGTTGATAGACCAGGATTTTGACCCCGTTTCCAATACAAATGTGAAGTCAGCAGAACCCTTTTAAAAATTAATCCATTCATTTTCTCTTCACTAACATAGCCGTTGTCAGGATTGTCTCACATTTTGCTTCTTTGTTTTTATTGGGAATGGCGGGAAGACAGCCCTAGTGGGTATGCCATCTCCCTGTAGTGCAACCTTGTATTTGAAATAATTGTATCTTGCTGTATTTAGTTTGTAATTGTATGCATGTTGTATTACAAAATAGAATCATCCATTAACCTATACAGTTTCTTATATGTAAGATATCGTAGCATGCATTGGGTTAAGGACCTGTATGAACTGATATGGTCTGAGATAAATGGATTGGTCAAGGGAGGGGTCAATACAAGCTCAGATATAGCTAGTAATCCTGTAGTAGAGCTCTAAGTCCGTAGTAATGGTACAAGAAGACTGCACGTGATAGAAAACTATAGTATTGGGTTACTACAGTGTAAGCTGATTATGGGACAGAGGATAGTGGCTGTGGGCATCTCAGCAGTAGTGGCCTTGGAGATAAGAAGCTCATGAGATACCAGGGATAGTGGAAAAGGCAGGGACAAATAGGTACTAGAAATTATTCTCTAAAAGCTATTCTCCAACAGTACGTCATGATCACCATGTCGTAGGTATCCTCCAGTATCCAGATGAGGATAAGAGTGATGGTAGATTATACTCTACTGAGGGATTTCCTCATGGCCGCATACGATTAAAAGGGGGTGTCGAAGTTATTAGTTATGGGGTGCAGGGAGTTTGGGTGCCATGGGACGTGGCCGTTCGATACCCGGGTTAGGATAGGATGGATGGTAGATTATACCTCACTTTTTGTGAAGGCCCTCATGGCCCCGACGATGGATGCCAGTCATTGGTTACTTAGGGGTGCTGAAAGTGGGGTGCCATGGGACGTGGCCATTCAACACCCTGGGACATACATACCTGGATTGGCTATCTCCTCTACCCACAATCTCTCTCTCTCTCTCTCCACGCCCAAATACACTACCAAACTCAAACATACATATCCTGCTACCAACACCACCATGCTTGCAACAAACACTCCGTATGTTAAAATTTAAACGAATAGTTTGAATGTCAGTGGTCTTTTGTGACCATTTGATGTCAGTGGTGTTACCAATAGGGTCAGTGGTGTTATGCAACATTTGCTGAATGCTTACTCCAAACTTACAGTAATATGTATTAACCTGTTACGCCAGGTATCCCGCCAGTTGTACGGACAGTCTTTGGCAAGGGTTAGCAGTAGTATGTCTCGTATGTTTGAGGGAAAGGTTGCCGGACCCCGGTGCCGGACCCCGGAAGTGACGTCATGTCACGTGACGTAGTGGCGCCATGTTGTGTTGTCATGGTAACCCGCGTGAGCGGCCATCTTGTGACGTCATCTCCATAGTGATACGTGCTGTGAGTGCGCATGCGCAGCGCGTGTTGTTAGGGTGATACGTGTTTCCGTCGTCCATTTTGTATACTGGAGGCCGCCATCTTGGTTTCTATGGTAGCACGTGATTGCTATGTTACGTAAGGCCTACAATAGGATAGGGGTATGTTCGGTGGGTATGTTCGATTGAATCGGAGTAAATCCGATTACCACAAACAACCCGACAATCCCCCAAATCACCAAAATCCACCCAAAATCACCGAAATTGACTTTATTTCCCCAATTGATCGGCTTAGCACGTAGTGCTATAGTACTAAAGGGTACAAGGGGTGCATTCAATTGAACAGGAGTAATGTTCTGGCTTAGAATTCGCCCAGAATCCCTTTTTGGAATTCTATCCCATGATGTTTTTCCCCTATTAAGAATAGCACGTAGTGCTATAGGACAAATTTACCCAGAATTCTCTGCTTCTATCTGTATATGCAATAGTTTACGTCTATCTGGCCGTGTTCCTTTGTTCTAGAGTATACTCCAGTAGCGTAGAAGAGCCTATTATTTGGAACAGTTTACCTTATTATTACTATATTTAGCAATTTCTGGTCTATTCTTGTTAGTTCTGACCCTATTCCGTGTACTCTTGTTGTTTCATTTATCTAACTAACCAATCAGATTGCTTGATTTCCCATAATGCAGTTATCTCCCTTGTGTATAATAAAAGCCTATATCCAAAGGCCATATCCCATGGAATCCCAGTTTTGGGAAACACCCGTGGCTATGCAATCCCTTTTTTGTCATATGAGGCCATGAGGGCTATGTAAAAGACCTCAATGAGTCCTCATTTATTATCCCTCAAAGCCTCATTGAATTTTGAGGTTATGAGGACCATTAAAAATCCCTCAATGAGGTATAATTTACTACGACTCTTATCCTCATTTCAGTATTTAACAGGTATATCCTATGGAATCCCATTTTGGAAAACGCCTGTGACTGTGGAATCCCTTTTTTGTCGTATGAGGTCATGAGGGCTATGTAAAAGCCCTCAATGAGTCCTCATTTTTTATCCCTCATAGCCTCATTGAATTTTGAGGTTATGAGGACCATTAAAAATCTCTCAATGAGGTATAATTTACTACGACTCTTAGCCTCATTTCAGTATTTGAGAATACCTATGGCCTGGTATTGTATTATTCGAGGATACCTATCGAGGATACCTTCTGGAGAATCCCCTTTTTTTGTCGTATGAGGCCATGAGGGCTATGTAAAAGCCCTCAATGAGTCCTCATTTATTATCCCTCAAAGCCTCATTGAATTTTGAGGTTATGAGGACCATTAAAAATCCCTCAATGAGGTATAATTTACTACGACTCTTATCATCATTTCAGTATTTAACAGCCATATCCCCAGGCACCCCAATTTCGGCACCCCTTTTTGGAAAACATGGCCTTCGGCACCCCTTTTTTGTCGTATGAGGCCATGAGGACCATGAGTAATCCCTCAATGAGGTCTAATGTAGACTTACCAACCGCTTCCATCTTGTCGCCAAAGCTCCACCGCCACTACTGGTCTATGGTCTATCTGTCCTATCATTAGCTTCTACAACAGTATTGTTCCATTGCGGTCTTGTCCCAGTACTATTGACTAAACTACCGTCCATTAATATTGACTTGTATCACTACTTCCTAGCTATAGCTATCTCAGTCTCGACTATGACATTGATTAAGGTTGAATCAAATTTCCCCTGTATACATATAAGGCATTCCGTAAGTGGCCCAGTCCGTAAAAATTGGATTCCGTGTTTTGACATCGACACTCGAGGGTATTCCCTTCCCTATTAGAAAAGTTCAGTTCAATGGGTTGTAGTTTAAAAATTCAGATCACCTTTCGTTATATTTTCATTAAGTTTAAAATTCATTCAGTTCAAAGTGTGTTTATTTATATTAGATATAAAGAGTTCATTCAAAAAATTCAAAAAGTTCAAGGGGGTTAATACCGTCATAGGGGTTATAGTTCCTTCAAACAGTTCAAAGGGGTTTTAATTACATATAGTTCATTCAGTTGAAAACTTTGTTCAGTTCAAAGGGTTCATTCAGGTTTGTTCAATTTAATGGGTTAATTATATATACCTTCATTAGGGTTAGAGTTCAGAACTTTGTTCAATTTTGTTATGGTCAATTCACTTCGATAACTTCATTGGATCTTTGTTCACTTTGTTCTGTTCCCATCCATCTTGGTTGTATTGGATCTTTGTTCACTACGACTTCATTCGAACAGGTGTCTTGTATCTGTTCATAATTCAGATCTGTTCAGTCTGTCCATCTAGTTCGATCAATCCGACTAGTTTGACATTCTTTCACTTTCTTTTGTTTACTTCGTTGTTTTGTAGTGACTGGTTGTATCTGTTCAGAGTCTTGTAGTCATTGTTGAATTGGTTGTTATTAATCCCTTTCCATACCCTCGAGTGTCGATGTCAAAACACGGAATCCAATTTTTACGGACTGGGCCACTTACGGAATGCCTTATATGTATACAGGGGAAATTTGATTCAACCTTAATCAATGTCATAGTCGAGACTGAGATAGCTATAGCTAGGAAATAGTGATACAAGTCAATATTAATGGACGGTAGTTTAGTCAATAGTACTGGGACAAGACCGCAATGGAACAATACTGTTGTAGAAGCTAATGATAGGACAGATAGAACATAGACCAGTAGTGGCGGTGGAGCTTTGGCGACAAGATGGAAGCGGTTGGTAAGTCTACATTAGACCTCATTGAGGGATTACTCATGGTCCTCATGGCCTCATACGACAAAAAAGGGGTGCCGAAGGCCATGTTTTCTAAAAAGGGGTGCCGAAATTGGGGTGCCTGGGGATATGGCTGTTAAATACTGAAATGATGATAAGAGTCGTAGTAAATTATACCTCATTGAGGGATTTTTAATGGTCCTCATAACCTCAAAATTCAATGAGGCTTTGAGGGATAATAAATGAGGACTCATTGAGGGCTTTTACATAGCCCTCATGGCCTCATACGACAAAAAAGGGGATTCTCCAGAAGGTATCCTCGATAGGTATCCTCGAATAATACAATACCAGGCCATAGGTATTCTCAAATACTGAAATGAGGCTAAGAGTCGTAGTAAATTATACCTCATTGAGGGATTTTTAATGGTCCTCATAACCTCAAAATTCAATGAGGCTATGAGGGATAAAAAATGAGGACTCATTGGGGGCTTTTACATAGCCCTCATGGCCTCATACGACAAAAAAGGGATTCCACAGTCACAGGCGTTTTCCAAAATGGGATTCCATAGGATATACCTGTTAAATACTGAAATGAGGATAAGAGTCGTAGTAAATTATACCTCATTGAGGGATTTTTAATGGTCCTCATAACCTCAAAATTCAATGAGGCTTTGAGGGATAATAAATGAGGACTCATTGAGGGCTTTTACATAGCCCTCATGGCCTCATATGACAAAAAAGGGATTGCATAGCCACGGGTGTTTCCCAAAACTGGGATTCCATGGGATATGGCCTTTGGATATAGGCTTTTATTATACACAAGGGAGATAACTGCATTATGGGAAATCAAGCAATCTGATTGGTTAGTTAGATAAATGAAACAACAAGAGTACACGGAATAGGGTCAGAACTAACAAGAATAGACCAGAAATTGCTAAATATAGTAATAATAAGGTAAACTGTTCCAAATAATAGGCTCTTCTACGCTACTGGAGTATACTCTAGAACAAATGAACACGGCCAGATAGACGTAAACTATTGCATATACAGATAGAAGCAGAGAATTCTGGATAAATTTGTCCTATAGCACTACGTGCTATTCTTAATAGGGAAAAAACATCATGGGATAGAATTCCAAAAAGGGATTCTGGGCGAATTCTAAGCCAGAACATTACTCCTGTTCAACTGAATGCACCCCTTGTACCCTTTAGTACTATAGCACTACGTGCTAAGCCGATCAATTGGGGAAATAAAGTCAATTTCGGTGATTTTGGGTGGATTTTGGTGATTTGGGGGATTGTCGGGTTGTTTGTGGTAATCAGATTTACTCCGATTCAATCGAACATACCCACCGAACATACCCCTATCCTATTGTAGGCCTTACGTAACATAGCAATCACGTGCTACCATAGAAACCAAGATGGCGGCCTCCAGTATACAAAATGGACGACGGAAACACGTATCACCCTAACAACACGCGCTGCGCATGCGCACTCACACCACGTATCACTATGGAGATGACGTCACAAGATGGCCGCTCACGCGGGTTACCATGACAACACAACATGGCGCCACTACGTCACGTGACATGACGTCACTTCCGGGGTCCGGCACCGGGGTCCGGCAACCTTTCCCTCAAACATACGAGACATACTACTGTTAGCACATGTAAAAGGTTTTTCACATCTACAAGTCATGCAAAACAACACTCTCATCATTTGGAGAATTTCCAGGCCCTGTCATTGCTGAACTCTCAAAAATATAGACTGGTAATTTCGTTAAACGAGTTGAAAGTGGAAAAGTGTTACATGATTTAATAATATTCTGCCAAACATCATTGTCCTATTCTTTTTCATTTGACCTGTGTGAGTCTCAATATGTGTGTAACAGCATTGACATTATGGACTCGTGACCGAGAAAGTATAAGGATGAATTGTGACAAATAAATGGTAGTTAAGCTCAGCCAAGGTACGGATACTGTCGTTAAGATTACCATATTAAAAAAATGTTGTAAACAGTTTGTAAAACCAACAATTAATTTTCTGTTGTTACCCTATTTGGTTTTGTACATTTTTTGAAGAATGCCTCAAATAGGTTAACAAGTAGACCTGCCCCCTAACTAGGGAAGTTTTGGTCTTTCGTTTGGAGGCGCCCTGAGAAGAGCCGTTGGTTGTGAAGGCTGCTTGACAGTTACCTACCCGCCGAAGTCAAAAACAGTTTTTCCTCTTCGAGACAAGCCAGAGGCCACGTTTTTGTAGTTTATGTTGATGATGAATGCCGTGTGACCGCAAAGATAATACCAAAATGGGACATCATTTCGTACATATGGGTTGGTAGATTTATACCCACCCCATCTCAGTTCCAACTATTTCGAGAGCTCGGGCGAATTTTCACGTGTTTGTTTGTGCCCAGCACTGCATAAATGTCGAAGGTGAGAAACACGTTTTTTTTCGCCAGAGAGGCATTTAGACGTGTACTTGTCGTACAAACCGACTTAGTGGACACACCGACGCTCTGAAGTGCCTAGCCTATACAATAATGTGTACGTTGTGTACACATCTTTTATTCAAGAAGTTTTGAATCTGTTTAATTTTTTCAAAATGTGTTCTGCCGAAACAGTTAGCGATTTGATCATTTGTTTACAGACTGTGTGTCCGGTTGTCACATGTGACTCCCCTGTCCGTAATTTGTCCGACAATCGTTTATTACAAAGTTGCGATATGGCCATGGCATGAGGTTTGACATTTCTTGATTTTACTTGAGATCATTGACTGCCGAGGTGGATTTTACAGGTTAAATTAAAATTACAGGGGTGAGTGTTAAAGGTTAACCCAATTTTAAATGTACTTTGCTTTGAGCAATTCGCGTGTTGTAAATGTTTTAGTTTGCGCATCTGAGCTGGTTGGGGGCGTATAAAACGTGTGTTTGCTTTCGAGACATATTAGTACGGTCAGGCATGGTGAAGATACTATACCTGTGATGAAGAAAAGGGGATATAATTTTTATTCGTTTTAGGTGAAGCGGTTATCATCTGTCACCATTTTGATGAATGAATAAACAATGGGGAGATCTTTTATTGTTGGTCGGGCTACGTTTTGAGCAGATTGTCAATATGTGTGGTATATAAACAGCTTTCGTGTTGTCTTAAACCAAATGAAATTTCCTGGGGTTTATAGGAGGTAAGACCTATTCAATTCAATTCAATTCATTTTATTTAACGGTATGTAAAATATAATAATCAATTCAGTTACAGAATAATATTGTGATACATATACATACCGTTGGGGTACAGCATAGCCAGATTGGCTGTCTTCCTGCTATCCCCCGAGGTAAAAATGTAATTAGGGCAACATCATATCAGACAGAGTATACAGCCGGTAAGAGAGGAATACAGATCCTTTTGGAGTAGTGTTGTATTGTTGCATTATTGCAAGGGAAACACTTAAATAAGCAATGATATTTTTAGAATACATTGAAAATAATATTGATAATAGTTTGGGAATTAGATGAGTGACAAACTGACGAGCTAGCCGGTAAAAGTAGAACTGTATTACAGATTAGTATAGTAAACTATCTAGTACAGTCTGGGCAATACGGGTTGTTACATGTAATTTGTGTTTGATAATTTGAGAGAAGTTTTTGCGTTAACATTTTCTTAAATTCAGTACGATTAGTAGCATTTCTTATACTCCTACATAATCGTCTGTGGTAAACGGGAATGTGGTGAGCCTTGCAGCTTATCTCATAAAATACAGTTTATATTTTGTCATTAGATGTTCTTATTCCATTTACTTAACATTCTGTGAAAGTGATGCTGGGTTTTAATGAGACAAAGGCAAAAAACGAAGGGTATTACCATCTACAAGTGCAGTTTCAAAGAAAACTATTCTGCATATTTCTTCCGCTTACCAACCAGCACCCACATCCGTCTCAACAATAGTTTTGGTTATATCCTGAGAATTTTTAGATCAATATAAGGGTTAAAACAATTCACAGTGTTTCATACTAGGCTTTGGGCTTATTTATATTATTCTGAGCCTGAATTGGACCCAAAGTTAGTCATAAATATGAATAAGAAAAAAAGCATGATCTGAGAAAACACAGTATTGGCACGCTGAGCCCCCTCTCCACCTTGTGTCTGCAATGTTTTCACACCCCATTGGGTGGGGGTGGGGGGGATTTATTCCTCCACTCGGCTCGGTGAGAGAAAATTTTGTTTTAACCCTTTACCCAACGTAACGGCCAAAATCGGCCAGCGCTATTCTCAAAAATCACCAATTAATTTTCATTATTTTTTCATTTTTTGACTCAAAAACATAGGTTATGAGCCCTAGTTGGAACGAGCTCGTCGAGCTCGTTCCAATGAGGGGTCATAACCTATGTTTTTGAGACAAAAAATGAAAAAAATTAGTAATTCAAGATTTTTTTTGGCAAGTGTCGTCTGCTTTTCATGTTAGGTAAAGGGTTAATTGGAAAAAAAGGTTGCAATGCCCGTGACTATATATAGAGGCACAATATCGCGATATTGTTATCAGGATGAAAAGTTATGTCAAGAAAGCCGGTAACTACGGGCAGCCAAGTTAACGAATATTTGTGTTTATGTTATTATGGCTGACCATAGTTAACAGCTGGGGCCATGCTATGAGAAATTAGTATGCCACAATGATTATATGTCCATCTGGTTATTCCTATTGTGCACTTGTGTTGAGTCTTCGGGAGTATTATCTCTATATTTATGGTGTTTGTATAATTTTATCTCCCAGACGAATTTGACCGATTTCCATGATGGGGTGGGGGCGCTACTGGGGATGTAACCCCCACCACCTGACATACTTCGAATTTTTGTTTTAAAAGGACGGAAATGATGTTTGAGATTGTTCTTTTTTAGATAAAAAGTTTCGTCAGTTCGTTTTATTTTTTACTATTTATAGGTATCACCATTTTGTCAGCCAGTCACTCTATCTATCTCTTTGTCTGTACACAACCTTGCCACCGTACCTCCTCGGTAGTTCACGCGCAGATATTTGAAAGTTTCTGGTGAAAATTCGTTTTTAACTCCTCATTTCGTCCGGATTGGGGGTTTTATAACGTTAAATCCCTTGATAGGTATTCATTCCACGAACCAAGATGGTATGTTCCCATTTTTCAATCTAATATAATCCCGCGTGGGAACCCCGGGAAGTGAAGCAGTGCTTGTTTTCTGTGGTAAACAAGCTCTGTTTCACTGGTAAAATAGGACCCAGTCACTAATGCTTGGGGTGCGAGTCCTCTAAAATAGGCAACATGGGGTATAAACGATTGACTGACCTTGACTTTATCTCCATGTTGTGGTCATGATTAGCCATTATGCAGAAGTATGTGACCTTAAACAACAATAAATAAATAAATAATCTAATATAATTTGTGCCGTGGGGTGGTGTGCAATTTGCCTGCTTCGCAGACTGCACTATATACATTAAAGTGGGGTTGTAATACAGCAAATGTCAAAATAATGATAATCTGGAAAAAAGCAATGACATTTTATTAACCAAAGAATACCCGTGGCCGTTCTTTAAAATCTCTGTAGGCTGTGTCGCGTTGATTTAACATTATAATGAGGTGTGGGACATGGCTGCTCTCTCAAAATGTATATATATGCATCTTTGATTAAGTGTGTACATGATAACCCCGGACCCGGAATAGTTCCCAGTGGCACAACACACTAGCTATTTCGTGAACAACAACTGGAATAAGTTGTTGAAAATTATGAGCTGATTTTCCCCTGTTGATAATATCCACCTTATCATTATTTTGGGGTAGTCCTGGAAGCTTCCCAAGAAACGAAGTCAAGGCTTGTAATAATCAACGAAGGTAAAATGTAACCGAAACCTTCCTGTAGTTATACTACAACTTCTTGTAGCTCCTACTGTAGTTGTTAACACTGTACCTAATGAGTCCAACGCACCCGCCCGTAGAATTTACAAATTGAGCAGTTGAATTTTTTTTCAAGTTAACCCTTTACCTAACATGAAAAGCAGACCACACTTGTAAAAACCATTCCTGAATAACTAATTTTTTTCATTTTTTGTCTCAAAAACATAGGTTGTGACCCCTCATTGAAACGAGCTCATCGAGCTCGTTCCAATGAGGGGTCACAACCTATGTTTTTGAGACAAAAAAAATGAAAAAAATAATGAAAATTAATAGGCGATTTTTGAGAATACCGCTTGCCTGTTTTCGCCGTTACGTTGGGTAAAGGGTTAACAAAACCATAAAAATGTGACCCCTTCATTGGAACGAGCTCGTTCCAACGAGGGGCCTCATTTTATGGTTTTGTTGAAATTTGAAAAGTAAAATAATTAAAAATAACAAATTTTGATATCGTGTGCATTGGTAAGGTTCAAAAGAGTCAAATTCTACAATAAAACATAACGGAACGAACAAGCGATACCTTAATTACATCAGCTCCTGCAAAAGAAAGTAATCAGTCGAACCAAGCTGCAACAACGACATTTAAAACACCACGAACGCACCTGCAAAACTTTAAATCTAGTTGTCCCCCTTTGTTTGGTAACTCTTCATCATGGAGGCGAAAAGTAAAAGAATCCATTATGGCTTCGGCTTCCTCCCTGTGCCAGATCATTTTCAAAATATTGATTTTTCTACTGTTATTTTAAATGCGCGTACAGTGAATATAATATAATATTGTGTAGTCAAATCCTGTCAATGTAACGTTATATGACATGTTCCATAATTCGGGAAGACATAAACGTAAGAAGAAAAAGTTCAGACCGGGTCGGGGAAATCATCGTAACACATTCTCATCCGGTCCAACTTCAAGAATTAGCGGTTGAGTCACATATCCAAATATTATAATTATCGGCCAATTAGAGACACCCGACAATGTGATTTTACAGATGTATAGAATGCTTCATTTTTATATGACAGTTTTCCGATCGTTCCGAAGAATTCTGAAAACTAAACTTTTTGCCACGAAAAAGTTTAGCAGCGGAAACTGATAGGCTGCAAACATGTCGGAGGGCACTGAAAATAAGGAAGCTCCAAGAACTCTACCATCTTTCGGCTCAGTGTTTGTAGCCGGTGCAAGGGGATATTCTGCTATTCCTGATGCTACAACTAATAACCATACGCCAGATAATGTAGCTAGTTACTTGAATGCAAATGAAAATGTCAGGAATGCTCTCCAGAATGCTGCTGTTGACAGCCCCAAAAATCATTCAAGTCCGGAGAGTATTTCCAACATCAATAACGTGAATCATCATAACACATTGGTTTCAGAAGCTCCAAGATCAATGACTCTCCCCACAGCTGCACCGACAACCATGTCTCAAATGTATCCTTTGAACCTGTCCGAAACAAGCATGCATGTGGCTACTCGTAACTATCTACTTACTCCAGATGATAACCATACTGTAGCAGACAGTCAGGCAACAACTTCAAAAATTGCTAGATTGTATACTGATTCACCTGACACAAATCAAACTGATTATCAAGCATCTCCAGTGGCCACTCCACATGTTCAAGTTCAACCTCAGATTCAGCCGCAAGCATACACAACAACTGCATCAGACAGCCCACATCCAGATTACACTACCTCAGCTGTTGCCAAGGCTAGTTTTACGCCTTCTCCAGATAGTAGTCAAGGCATACAGCATCCTGAACAGTTAGTAAATGATTTTAGTGCCACATCAGCATCAATGACTGAAAATGCTTCAAATGATGCACAGTCATTAATAGCAAATCAAGGCATGTATGGTGGGTTTTCGGAAACTGCGCTGCGTAGTTATGCTGCTTCCATTAGTGCACTTGCACGTCAATATCCAATGTTTGATCAAAACTATGCTGCTAGTCAAGAAATGGCAAAGGATTTTGCACGCAATAGTTTTATATCTGCTGAGAATCTTATTCGTCGATATATTGCTGCTACAAGGGGTAACCTTGGGCAGTCAGTGTATACAGGTACGGAAAATCATACAACAGAAACTTATCAACCAACCTCTCATGACATGAGTGCAGAACAAAAACTTCAAGCAGAAATGGCTGCTTTTTCAGCAGCCATGGGCATACCATATTCAATGACTGCATCATATGGACTCAATAATACTGGTCAGAATGATCAGCCGTTAGGTTTAACAACATCAAATATAGATCATAGAGTAAATAACATTAATCCAACTCTTTCTCCAACAACCTCACATGATAACTTGGGAAATGTTAGATCTGATGAAGGAATGTTAGCCGAGGACATGTCTATTAAGACTGAACCAGATCCATTTTTGTGTAAAGCTTGTCATGAAACATTTCCTGATAAAGAGTCTTTAGAACTGCATATGAAAAGACACAGTGGAGATAAGCCATACGAATGTACACATTGTCACAAGAAATTTGCCATACAGTCCAGGCTTCGGTACCATATAAGGAAGCATGAATCTCCATTACAGTGCACGGAATGTGGGAAATATTTCACTGAAAAGTTTGATTTAGCTGTACACATGAATATTCACAGTGGTGATAATCAGTATGCATGTGATATTTGTCAAGAACAGTTTGACAGCTCTACATCATTACAGTTTCATAAGAAAATTCATGATGGAGAACAGTCACTGAAATGTTCGACCTGTGAAGCATCCTTCACACAATATGCAGACCTGCAGAGACATTTAAAAGTACATTCATCAATGATAGTTGTAACTTGTCCGCAATGTGAAGGTCGAATACCAAGAGAAAAGTATGAAGTTCATGCGAGACAGTGTGGTAAAGATAGAATTTGGAAGTGTCGTCGATGTAAAACATGCTTTGCATCACAGCTTGAGCTACATGCTCACCGGGAGGTTCACAAAGATGACAAACCCTTCCAGTGTCCCATTTGTCACAAGCGTTTTTCACATAAATGTAATCTTGATGTCCATAATCGTACACACACAGGTGAACGTCCATACACTTGTACATACTGTGGTAAGAAGTTTACACAAAGTGGCACATTGAAAGCTCACGTACGCACACACACTGGTGAGAAACCTTATGTCTGTGACTTTTGTCAAAAAGCATTTGCTGTAAAAGCAAATCTTGATACACACCGCAGAATTCATACTGGTGAACGTCCATATAAATGTGATAAATGTGGAATGCGATTTTCACAATCAAACACACTCAAATCTCACCGCAAAACCCATACATAAAACATTTTGTTATTATACAGTTGGTGTTAAAATAAGGCAAAAGCAAGTCTCTAAAAATGTTAGTGTTTTTCATGAGTGATGATTGTCAGATAAAAATGTTAATACAAGATTGAGATACACAAGATTTTAGGTAAATAAATGTAGTTATAAGTAAAAGTAGGTAACAGAATTGGAAATTTGCATTTCCTTATTTCAGGTTACGCAATTAAAATTTGCATAACCCATTTTGTCTTTGATACAGTACAGCCGTGGACTGGACACTTTCCACAGGTGGGCAATATTTCCACGGATGCAATAATATTAGATTCCAAACACTAATTATAGGAGTAATCGTCAAAATTTAATTAATGAAGCTCTGGGAACAACTTGATGCTTCATTAATTAAAAAATTTCTGATGATGAGATTTTTATTACCTGGTAAACACATGCATGGACATCACTGTCCACACATGGTTTATGACATGTCAGCGACGGCTGTACTAGTACTAGTAACCCATTTTATTTAGGGGACACTACCTTGTCCAGATGAGAGAAAATTTCTAAATCTTACACCCAAAGATGCAGTCTCCTAAGGAACTTGTATCTTCAGGCGATTGCATCTTTGAGTTTCAATTTTCAAAATGTTCTCTCGGTGTAAGCTGTAATTCACTAATTTATCAAATATTAACTGAATCTTCCAACTTCAAGTTACTGCAAATTCACCCAATGTAGATTGGCAGAAGAGTCATTTAGTTAGCTAATTGATTGGGTGAAAGCATGAGAGACATGTCTTAAATCAGTAAGATATTGGTTAAGTTTGCCAAACTGGCTTGCATGACATTCAGGGAAGGGGGGGGGGGCAACTTTTAACTGTCAAACCCGAATGGAATATTCCTAGAAAACTTTATATAATACAAAGGACTTGAAAAGCCAGGGCTCGATTTAACTGGATTAGCATAGCACTTTGCTCTCCAATTTCTGAACTTTGCTATTCAAGATTTATTAGTTTCAAGTGCTTTTGGATCAACTGCTAATCAATTTTCCAGGGTGAATAGTAAATTGCTATTCAAAATTTTCAGATTAAATCAAGCCCTGTGAAAAGCATGTTTACAACATATTTTAATCGAGGGAGCCAACAGGTCCAATTTTTCATATAAAGTAAAATGATTAAATTAAATCCATTTTTTTGTTGTCATTGGCAAATGACATTGAAAATGCTTGTTCATCCTTTGCTAATTCCAGAGGCTGAGGCATTTAGATTACCTCAAATCCAGTCGGTATATTGCCCATCTCTACCGCAAGCTAATGTTTACTTTCTGGGGGAAAGCTTCACGTGTTATATATGACACTGTAAATACAGATTGCCTTCCTCAGGCAAACTCTGAATTTCTAAACTTCTCGTTTCTGTTTTTTTTTTTTTTTCGACGGTAGATCCTGAACTGTATTATTTCATGCTCCTGAAATCCTGACTTACTATGGACAAAATGTTTGTAAACACCAAATAATTTGGGCCCAGTTACAGTACGTGGAGAGTGTATTATCACTAAATCACCCACAGAGTGGAGATTCCACCTGAGCAATAATTGCAAATTTGTTGCAAAGCATAACTAGCACCAGCAAAGTTTCAACATTGCTTGTGTTTTTTGTCGATATGTACACAATTTGAAAGTTATAGCTTGGGTGATAACTCCACTCCCAAGATGATTTAGTTACAATCCACTCTCCACATACTGTACTATTGTTTGGGTGCATCGTTTACCATTGCATATTTGGAGAAATTCAAAGGTCTGTAAAATGTTTTGGTGGAAATGTTTATGTTACCATTACAATATGTAAACTTTGTATCATGTTCGTATACTGGCAAATAAAATATCAATATCAATATCTGTTAGAACAGGCCTTAAAATTTGTCCCGATTCAGAAGAATCAGTTTTGAATCTCACAAAATCCGGCTGTGAAAAACAAATTTCAGTCTTTAGAATTTGAGAGTACTGTTACATCAATGTGAGTACAATCAGTAGATATTCCATAGTGAAATTTTAACCCTAAAGGTTCTATCTCCAACTTTACATGTACATGTCGATTACATGTTCCAACATGAGATTTTGGGTGGTCTTGCTGATTGAAATAGGCAGCCAAGACTTCACAAGACACCGCTACTACATCAGCCTTTTTATGAAGGAGCAAAAAATGTGCAGAATTCTCCAGTCCTTTAAGAATACATTCAGAATCCATATAGCGTAAGACAATGTATGACAAGAATCAAATGAACATTTGCAAGAATCGATTCTGATTTAATTTTTCATATGAATTTTAGGCCCCATAGAAGTTTACTTTTTCTGATTACTACATGTAGGTATGTACTTGATGATGTGGGAGAAAGTTTTTGATGGTCTTAACAATACAAACATTTCTTGGTAGAGACTGCTCAGCGTCTTGTTTTAATACCAACTGTATCGCAGATATTTTTTAAGACAATGTATATAGCATAAGACGGTGTATAGCTCCAACAAACCTGTATGAAAGGTTATAACATATCAATACATGTCAGTAACTGATAGATAACTCTATATATATATATACATGTTGTACAAGCTTGTTATTTCATGTATGCGTCACCATTGCATTTGTGCAAACATTACGTCTGATATATACAGAAGCTCCAGAATTGATCAGCATTAATTTGAATGCCACTGTGTTTTGGATGTGAAATTCAAACTACATTGTTACTTGAAAATAAAGCCTTTAGTTTTTGATTTGCATGTCCTTTGGGAATCCATTTCAGGTCTTGAAATCTGATGTTATTAAATTAAAAAAAATCAGTTTTCTTTCTCGTGAACTCATGTTCGAGAATCAGTTTTTAGTTCTTAAATCATTTTGAATTTGAGAGTTGTATTATTATTCCCTTGTCAGTGGAACCAGTAAATTTTTTCCATAGTAAACAGCACACCTCATATCTAACCCTTTACAAGTTTACCTAACATTAAAGGCAGATAACACTTGCAAAGAAAATTCTTGAATAACTATTTTTTTCATTTTTTCGCAAACATAGCTTATGTCCCCTCATTGGAACAAGCCCCAATGAGCTTGTTCCATTGATGGGTCATAAGCTATCTTTCTGAGTCAAAAAATGAAAAATAATGGAAATTGAATGGTGATTTTTGCGAATAGCACTGGCCGGTTTTGGTCGTTATATTGGGTTATGGGTTAAATACTATATACAGTATGTGGAGAGTGGATTCTAATTAAATCACCCACGGAGTGGAGTTATCACCCAAGCTATAACTTTTAAATTTTGTACATATCGACCAAAAACACAAGCAATGTTTCAGCCAATGGTCCTCCGGGTTTAACCCGGAGGTCCATTGGCTGAAACTTTGCTTGTGCTGGTTCTGCTTTGCAACAAATTTGCAATTATTGTGTGGGTGGAATCTCCACTCTGCGGGTGATTTAGTGATAATACACTCTCCACATACTGTATATACTAGAGTTGACCCCTAAAGTGCCTTGTTCTAAGTTTGATGAGTTTTCTTATCTTACCAGTATATGTAGAACAAGTTCCAACATGCAGGCTTTCGTTGGTCATGCTAATGGAAGCTACAGTATCTTTGCAGTGGTTTTTAGTCAAGTCTTGGCTGCCAGTGTAAGCGCTAGTAGCTTTCTTATGTAAAACACTACATGTAGATAATACTGTACCTAAAACAACTGACTGACAGTTAACACTGCATGTTATTACACCTGCCTCTGATAAATCAGCAATTTTTATTTTCTTCTCAAAATAATTTTTGATCCTCACTGGGATGTGCATGATGAGCTCGTTGCAATGAAGGGTCATAAACTGTATTTTCAAAGGCAAAACTTCGATAACAGTGATTTTGTCGATTTTCACATTGAATTTCGATTTATCAGCAAAATTCATTATAAAATGTTCCAAATGACTCTGTATGACAACTAATGTTTCTAGAATTCTATTTGTTCCAGAGTAGTGAAAAATTGCAGCTAGGTATCCTGTATAATTAATTACTTTCACAGAAAGATGGTTGCAGACGACAAGAGTAATTTTCATATTTTGACAGTTTGAATTTCCCATCTGAAACTTCACATCCATACAACTTATGTAATAGTTTCCATTGTGATATTCTAGTGAGCGCACACAAGTCAAATCAAAAAATTACTATTTCTTAATACAAAATCTGTTTATCTTGTTTCAACAGACTTGAAAGCCTTTTTTATTCTTCAATGTAAAGTGCATGCATTCTTTCTTTTTAGTTTTTTCTGAGTAGTTTTCATTCATCTACTTCAGTTTATCATCATTGGAAGTTGCTCACTTATACTTACAGTATGACGGCCTTGGACTGGACACTTTTCACGGCATGGGCAATATTTCCACGGCCACAGTAATATTAAGATTCCAAACACTAATTATAGGAATAATCTTCAAAAACTTAATTATTGAAGCACCGGGTACAACCCGGTGCTTCATTAATTAAAATTTTGCTGATAATTTTTATTACCCGGTAAACGCACGCCTTAGCATCACTGCCCAAGTGTGGAATACGACTAGTCCATGGTGTCTCCACTGTAGTATGTTCTAAACATGTGCATAAGTACCAGAAAAGATAAAATTTCTAAACATATCTGTTTATGTACTGTTGCAGTGGTTATTTTCATGTACAATCATTCAGGCAAGTAATTTTTATAATATAATACAAAATGATTGTATGGCCCCATGAGCTTCAAAATCATCCTGATTTTCCAATTTGATTTCAGGTCACACTAATTCAAAAAATTTCGAAAAACATTGATATGTTCTCAAAATCCTACAGAGTCAGGCCTGGCATTCTTAAAAATGCAGGAGGGCTAAAAATCGCTCTCCTCACATGGCCTAGGGGAGCGATTAGCTCTCCTCAAGCTAACAAAAGCTAAAAGTGGCAAAATGAAGTTGTGCTATTAATGAATTCTGCTTAGTGGGCTTTGTACATTTTATTCGGTGCTGCTAACCAGGCAGTCTCTGTGAGGCGGCTACACTGCCCCTCCCACACCTCCGGGCCTTGGTAAGGCCCAGAGGTGTGGGAGGAGCAGTGTGGCCATATTGTAGAGACCACTAACATAATCAGAGATCTGAAAACCTGTGGGTTTTAGGAATAAGCTGTTGTGGTAATTATTATTTTCTAAGGGTAGGAGGGCTATTTTTTGCCCTCCTCTATTTTCTTTGGAGGCAAGCAGTAGGTGAGCGAATAAATCGCTCTCCTGAAAATGCCAGGCCTACGAAGTGTCATCTCTTGAACGCTTCTTCCATTGTCAGCGTCAGGTTTCCATTCAGGAAACCTGATTGGAGAAGATTTCAATGAGGTTCCACATCTGAAACTACTTTGATAATATTCTTGAATAATCTTCTGTTTTCAATTGTTTCGAGAAAACCGACAAGTCGCTGTTACATACAAAACTTGAGTGGAGACTGACAATATTTATGATTGTACAAATGTGCAATGCATACATGTAGAAAGTGAAGAGCATTGGAATTCAACTTAATTCTAAATCCTCTGCCTGATTCGATTCAGGATTTGATTTGACTCAGAAATGACAGAGTTGCTGGGCCCTAGTGGATTTAATTCCCTTGTCACTGGATATCCATCACAGTTTTTTGATTCGCTGAAGAAAGAACATTGGTGGATGTTGAACAAGCAGATTTAATCTACTTGTATTTGGCCACTGGGTAGAACATCCATGAAGTGGTATGAACATATATGAACATACAATTTCTGTGCTGTGCCAAATGTTCTTGTTCCTGTAAATAAACGTGTAGACATATACCAGATCTAGAGTTTTACAGACCTCAGTCACGATCTTCACAAACAGTATGTGGGGAGTGGACTATTTCCAAAACACCTATAGAGTGAAGCCTCCTCCACTCAAATCCTCTGATAAAACATATAGAACACAAAGTTGAATTAAATGTACTTACGGTTTCAGTCTGGAGGTACGTTGACTGAAACTTTATTTCACTGTGTTTTTCAAAGAATCTGAGAAATTGTCAGTGTGGAAACTCCACTTAATAGGTTTTTTAGCGATAATCTTTGGTACCAATTGAAATAAACTGTAGGATAGCCACAAAAAAAAAAAACGACTCCAGCCCATTTTTCCTCTGTTGACATTTCCAACAATTGAGAGCTTCACACAAAATGATGTCGAGGGTTGGAATTACAAAGCAAAGGAAAATGTAAGAAAGTTTTGAGTGGTTATCATACATCTTTTTTCAGCTGGAACTGTACTACACATGTACTATAATGTAAGCTACATTTTTCTAATGCCCATATCTAATGCTAATGTTTCTGCCTTATGGTATTAAACAGGGCTCAAAATAAGCGGTGTTGTGTCGCTTTTTGCCATTCAAAACTTGCAAATAGTTACACAGTGTTAAATTATGTATAGCATTTTGCAATACAAGATAATCAACTGCAGCCTATTAGGCTGCAGTTGATTATCTTGTATCGCAAAATGTAAATGAAAATTTGCAAACAAATTAGAAAACTAGTTCACTGATGCTTTACTTCTGATTGTGGAACATTCCAGGCATAACTCAGATCAACTCTCCATCAAGTATCATTAGCAACTTCATATGTAAGATGAGTTCTGTTGGTTTAAATACTTCCTGTTTTTACAACATTTTGCATAAAATGTCCATTAAAAATAACTACAAGCCCATCAAATTAATAATCCCAACTTCCATTTTGAGAACTCTATTAAACAACCAAGATGCCATTTATAACAGTATACAAGTCCATGCAACCCTTAAAGGCAGTTCAGTTAAAAAAACATAGTAAATGTTTCATGTGTTGCAGATGATTTGGAAATGCCCAGAAATGGATGGAAACTATTCTATCCACTTAGAAGAATTCAATACAAAACAGCATAACATAACTTGGGTATACAAAAATAGCTACGTAATTTTTACAAAATGCTATTCATTTTTTGGAAATGCGTAGCATTTTGCTACGCATAGAAAAAAAGTTATTTTGAGCACTGGTATTAAATACCGCAGTTGGCTTTAAAAAAAAAGAAGCCCATCCCATCACATCATATGAAGACCTGTAATAGGTCTCCGCATTGTTTATAATTATATCTTATTTAAACGGAGAATCATTTCAATCAATTAAAGTTGTGATAATTATCAGCAAAGTAATGTTTCATTGTTAAAATACCCACCCCTCCAAATTAATGTCAAAATATTAACTAGGTATTAACCAATCAAATCTTGTCTGTCAAACAAGATTCAATTGGTTTAAGCTTTTGTTGCATTATTTCGCAGTTAATAATCAAAAATATTCTTACAATTTCACTGAGTGGGTTTACTACCCCCAGGTACATGTATACAGTACGTCCACCATGGATAGGTCACTTTCCACGGGGGTGCAATTTTTTCCACGGACTCAGTAATATTAGATTCCAGACACTAATTATAGGAATAAGCATCAACAATTTAATTAATGAAGCACCGGGAACAACCCGGTGCTTCGTTAATTAAATTTTTTCCTGGTGATGATTTTTATTACCTCGTAAAGGTATGCGTGGGCATGCGTGTCCACGCATGGCTTACGACCAGTCCACAGCGAATGTACTGTATGTAACTTGTGTTCCTAATGTGTGCATGGATATCAGCTCAGTCTGTTCGATGGAAAGCTTTGCATAAGTTGTATGGCTTGTAATTTGAATGTCGATTTTGTTGCTTCTGTATATATTCAGTGTCAGCTTAGATGTGTCACATGTGTGCAAATTTCGTATCGCTGTAAGAGGTTGAAACCCTACAAGTGTTGACAAAAAAAATTAAGAATTTCCCAATTTTCAAGTTCGAGAGTGGACCACATCAACAAATGCACTTTATGCATTCTCATGTTTTGTTTCTGTCATTATAAATGCAAATCAAATTTTTCATTTTTGTTTTACTTTATCGTTCCAGGGCATACAGGATTCATCTTTACAGAACATTGTTCCATCATCATAAAAAATTCATTTGTTTAATATACAGTAGTTATAATGGCATTCTGTCATTTACCTGTCAGATACAGTTTCTGTTACATTTATGATACTGCTATTTAGGCCCCTTTTAATTTATTCTTTGTTCTATGTCAATTGCTCGCACTTATTGTAGACATGAAATGAAGCCTAAAAAGTTAAAAGTCTGTTTCTCAGGTCCTTCTGCATGTCCATTTTGGCTGCTGCATGCTCTCTTTTTGTAACCAATGCAAACTTTAAAAAAATGAAAATTAAATGGTTTATGTCTGATAGTTTACCCAAGTTAATAAAATTGATAAATTTGCCCCTTGAGTGCAACAAGGCTTTGCAATGCTTTAGCATTGCAAAGCCTTCTTGCATTCAAGAGACAAAATACACCATCACCCATGCTATTTTGTCGATTATGAGGCCCAAAACATAAAACAAACCAAGAATACAAACTTTTGATGACAGTGTACTAAAAAATAAAATAAAGCTCTGTCTGCCCACATTCAGTTTTACAAAAAAATGGCCTGAGAAACAAAAGATCTACTTTGTCGCTCACAATAGTTAAGAATTACCAGATTTTGCAGTTGTCTATCAGAACCAGTGATTTGTGAAAAACAAAGACTTTATTAACAGTGGCCTTAGGCTTAAGGTGTAATAATCTGACCCGCTAAAAGGAATTTAGTGTTTTACTTGGTTCAGTTGTAAAAATGTGATTACATAAGCAGACAGAATTGCGACCAGGGGCTAATACTATAAAATCTTTACAATTGTATTTTCCAGAATTGTATTTTCTAGTTATGACTTTAAATGGGTTGAAATGAACCATTAGCATTTTCAATTATGTGGCAATTTACCAGTTGGCAAATTGTCATATCTTATAAAATGCTAATGATTCATCGTAGTAGTGCTGAAACGAATATTCGAATTAGAATAACAAACAACTCTTATTCGAATACAAAATCGATATGCAAATATTTGAACTTCCATTCTGTTTGTCCAAAGTCGCAGAGAACATCAATCATTCATACATTGTTCCGCGATCACTCTCAAAGGCAGAAATCGACAACATAGTGTCAGGCAGTTGGGAATAATTCCTTTTCATCTGAAAGAGTATCGGAATATGATTATTAGTTATTTTGGTTGCCTGGTCTGTCAAGGCGGTCAGGTGATGAAAAATGTTTGTAACTTTGTATCCAAGTACCGACAATTGAGTGCAGGTTTTTTTTCTGTGTGGGCACTGGGCAGCATTGAAAACGTGTCTGGTGTGACTTTCTCTTTGATGAAGTGGTTTTTATTTGCCGTTTATAACACTGAAAAAATCCATCAGTGAGAGTAATTCTGCTTCCAGAATAAATTGACTATTCACGGCACTTCACCAAAGTGTTTGGTATGAAAACCTATAAACCATGTTCTGTTTTTATTAAACTGCTTAAAACTTTGAACGTACATCATAAAAAAACTTATTTTAAGATCTAACCTTAAAATTCCTTTTTAACCGGTGACTGTCAACGAAGGGTTGTTGGTCAATGACGCATATAATAATTTTGTTCCACAACCTTTTCATGACTTGAAATATATTCCTTAAACATCGAGTGGTTTGTGACATTTATCTTAGCAGTGAATAGAAAACATAAAGCTCAAGCCACTCAAGGTAAGAGGCTCTTTACATTTAAATATGCCTAATTACAAACCCGTTGGAGAATTTTTAATGAACATAAATAAATCAGCCGGCGCTTTGAATGCACACCCGTGGGAACAAATCACATGCTCAAATTTTGTTTCAGGTGTGTGGCATACCAAGTGCCAGTGTTTTTTAAATGGCAAGGCCTGCAGTGTGATCAATACTGCTATCGTCGTTTTTCTTTCATACACAAAATTGGTTATAATAGGTTGTGATGTTATTTGATTGAATATTCGGATACAAATAGAATATAGTCTGCAAATATTTGAATACAAATAGAATATAGGCCACAAATATTCGAATACAAAAATTTGGTATTCTTTTCAGCACTACTTTTTTGTCTGTTATGTCAGAAGGTAGATAAAACAGTTGTAAAGGTTTTATAGTATTGGCTCCAGCTTACGACTGGGTTGTGATCTGGTTGAAATTTTCTACCCTCTTTTGTCTCTATAACTCTGTAGAATCTCACCAGTCAAAGAACAAATGTGACAACATTGTAGTACTGAAATGGTCAACCGGATAACTGGTTTGAAACCGGTTACCTACCTAACCGATTTTAAAAAAACGTCAACCGGTTGTCCGAAATATCGATAGTGATCGTCATTCCTCAGTTAAAACATAGTAAATCTGCTGCTTCTCCTTTGGGATAGATTACACCTCGAAGCAGCGCTGTATATATTGAGAAATAATCGACTTTGGCGTTCCAAGACTTCGTTAATGATAGGCAACTTCCATGAGTACTGAGTGACTGCAGAAACTATTCCGCAGTATGTATACAAACGAACGTTGTCGAGTACTCGACAACGTTCGTTTGTATACACTCTACGGAATAGTTTCTGAGAATACTGCTTTCCAATTCCTATAGTTTTGATCCCAGATTCGGTGAAATAATGGCTGCGGTTAACCGGATATTATCCAGTTATAGCTCTCGGTTAGTCGGTTGTGAAAATGAGTCAATGGTTTCAGCCCTACAACATTGCATCTCAGATGTATACTATCAATTTTAAAAAAATGCAGACGCACAGTAAAATGTGTACCTGATTTTGAATCCAGATGCGCTGTTTTATATTTGCACACATACTGGGATTTGATTGAACACATTGTATGTACAGATAGGTGATCAGAATAAATCATGTTGTTCATGGAATTCTATTTCACGTTGGCTAACACTCTTACCTTCTCGTGTTTCTCCGCCTTCAGTGATAATTTTCTCCTTACGAATTTTCAAACCATACTCAAGAATTCAGCCACCAAAGCTCGCTGTCTATCGTGAGCACAACTGAGTCATGTTCTTGATAGACAGTGCTGCCTTGGTGGCTGGATATCACATTAATAAAAAAACACGAAAAAATTGGGAACATTCTGTCCAAATGGTTTGCTGCAAGTCGCACATACATGGTGAGTAATAGCAGTGTAATTAAATGACAACTCCATCTTCAGCGACATAGTATCTTTGATGTTGTTTGCTGACAAGATGAAAATAAGATGCTCAGTCACTCACAGTCGGTGGTGATGTAATGGTTTCCCAGTGGCTAGCTGCTAATACTGCTAGTGCAAAGTCACGTTTTCGAATGCAGGCATTCTATGGCGGGCAAACATAGTTGTGTACTTCAAAATCGAAAGTCTGCAGATGCTGGTTTGTTTTTTTCCTGATTTGGTCTTGATTTTGCCAAATTTTTATTTGTGGAATCTCTACCCTCTGATGTAAATGTGTTGTGACCAGATCAAAGTCTGATCGAGAAAGAGACCACTTTGTGATTATGTACTCTGTTTGTGCTGTTTCACCTGCACAGTAGCAGTAATTCTGAAAATGAGAAAGCGTGACGAACTTCAAACCAAAAGGTCCTTGGTGAGATTCCCCCCCCCCCTCCCTCTTGGGACGAAGAGTTGTATAAGCCGCTATGTTTGTGAAAAAAGGAAGTGCAAAATTGTGTACTGGTTTTGGTTATATTTCATGCAAGTTGTGTGAGATAAATTAAGTTGTTGGATAAGCACAAGAAAACTTCACATATTTTTTTCTTTAACCCTCTGCACACTTGTATCAAAATATCAACATTCGAAGCTGCAAGTTTCCCTCAATGCAACTAGGAATTTAACCAATTCAGACTTGTTTGACAGAGCTCATAGAGCTTTGTTATGCAAGATTGGATTGGTTGAATTCCTACAGGTAAAACTAGAAGTCCTGTCACGAAATGTGCGCTTTTCTAGGCTTAATTGCGCGTAGGAATTGCAGGCAATAGCCAAATCGAATGGCATTCAAAGCACGGCAGGTTCACCTGGTTACTCATAGCAAACACATGCAATGTTTCTGCCAATGGAACTCCGGGTTACCCGGAGGTCCATTGACTGAAACATTGCTTGTGCACAGGCCGCATGTACACAATTTGATAGCCATACTATGGTCATAACACGTAGATTAACGCGCAGATCAATGTGTTATATGTGCGCATTTCAGGGCAGGACTTTAGTTGTAACTGTAGTTGCATTATGGGAAAAATTTGCTGCTTGAAATTATTGTATTTTGGCTGTAGTGTGCAGGGTTTAATGATAATATATGTCTCTGTTACCGATTTATAGAAATATTTTTTGAATGTGAAGGATCAGACCTTGTCAGGAAAGAAAAAAATGGAGAACTTCTTCAGGTCGTCCTGCATCTTTTATTGATTGTCAGCTTGAGTCATTCCTGAAGGTGGAACCTGTGGGAACCCTGGGGGCAGTGATTATTAACTGTGGTGAACAAGCAGGTCTCAATTTAACTGGAGGATTCACATAGCATTCTGCGAGTCAGTTTCCAAATTTTGCTATTCTAAAAATATCAGTCTGAAGTTAATTTTCATTAATGGCTAATTAATTTTCCCCAAAGGAATAGTGAATCACTATTCGAAATTATCTGATTAATCAGGCCCTGTTAAAACAAGAAAGTCTAAGAATTTTCTGTTTTGGCGAGCGCAAACGGAAAATTCGGACGAGTTTCATAAATATTATATGACGAAAACACTCATTTCATATTCTATTTATCATATGACACACACACGCACAAATTAGCCACTTAGTATGACTTTTTAACCCATCACCTAACTTGAGTTGCAGACGGCACTTGGAAAAAACATCCTCGTATGACTAAAAATTTTCATTTTTTGCTTCCAAAACATAGGTTATGACCCGTTGTGCTGCAGTGCGGAGTTACGATGTTGGGGAGCTGGCAGCTACTCGTCGTTGCTCGGTGGTTCTCTCTGGGTACTCCGGCTTCCTCCACCCGTAAAACTGTCACGGTCATGATTAGCCATTGTGCATAAATATGTGACCTTAAACATCAATAAATAAATAAATAAGTAGGTACTGCAACTTGAAGGCTTCATACTCAGTGGATGTGCTTTGTATTATCTTTGAAGTGATATTATTATCCACCCGCAAGGGAGGTATATGGTGTAGACAGGGTGTGCACATCCTTGAAAAGTCCTTGAATTTCAATCTTACTCCTTGATGAATTTTGAAAATTCAGGAAATGTACTTGAAAAGTACTTGAAAATCCATCAGACTCCTTGAAAGTCCTTGAATTTTGCCCTATATCATTTTAACCTGTGCGATAGTGGACAATTGAAACATCTCTTTTGCACTTGTTTTAGTTGAAAAATGAACATAAATAATGGAAAATCGATAAATGAGGAATTAAAGTTAAAGCATTATTTAACTGGGTGTCATTCTGTAAGTACCCACATTTTGTTGCAGAGCATTTTAGAAGCACCGTTTTCCTGGAATTTAGAAGGATGAGGTAGAAGACATTCTTAACCCTTTACCCAGTGTACCGGCCAAAACCGACCACTGCTATTCTCAAAAATGGCCAATTACTTTCAGTTATTTTTTACATTTTTTTCTCGAAAACATAGGTTATGACCCCTCAGTGGAACGAGCTCATTGAGCTCGTTCCAGTGAGGGGTCATAACCTATGTTTTTGAGACAAAAAATTAGTTATTGAAGAATTTTTTTGCAAGTGTCGTCTGCTTTTCATGTAAAATAAAGAGTTAAAGTAGGTGAGGCTTCTAAAAATGGTTATATTCCAAATGGACATTTTAAAAAAAAACACCCTTGAAAAATGCTGATATGTCCTTGAAAAGTCCTTGAATTTTTTTGGTCCTTGACTGTAAGAATCCGTGTAGAGCTCAGTCTTTGTTTATGTCATAACTTGAACAATAGTTAATGTATTTCAATTCTTTTTGGCATATGTACTCTATATCAACAATGTCGGCTTCAAGTTCGATGACCACCGATATCTCTTGAAAATTATGGGATTTATTGCCCTTTGTTATAATAATGTTCTGCAAATCTTGTTTAAGACATAACTTGAACAATAGTTAACTGATTTCAATTCTTTTTGGTATATGTCTCCATAGCAACAATGCCTTGTTCAAGTTCAATGACTAGCTATATCTGATGAAAATTTTGGGAGTTATTGCCCTTTGTTTAATAAAAAGTATCATGTAATGCTTATTTATGGTATAACTTGAACAGTGGTTAACAGATTTCAATTTTTTTCAGAAAATATCTCTATAGCAACAATGCCTATGTCAAGTTCAATGACCAGCGATATCTGATAAAAATTAGTTCTTGCCTTTTATTTAATAAAAAATATAGTGTGATGCTTATAGCATAACTTTAACAATATAAACCAAAAAAAACCTATAACCCCCCCCCCCCCCCCGCCCCCCCCCACCAAACCACATGTTGAGATTTTACTAATAACATATTGCCAAATCAAAACCGAATCAAGAAAAACAAATGAAAATAGTGTTATCAAATAAAAGATCACAGATTCCGTTTTCTGTGATCACAATTTTATAGTGCAGTGGGAAGACAAAAAGGAAAGATGGTTATGACCAATTGTCAAATACATGTGCCAGTTGACTAGGGCTGCACGATATTCAAAACTGGATACCGGTATCGGTATTAAAGAAAATACCGCGGTATATCGGTATATCGAAAACTGTTCAGATATATGAACACAAGTACCACAATTGAGACTCGAGGCATCACAGTCGGAACGAATTAGCATGCCTTGTTGATGCGGTTCGAAGAACCTTTACCCAACGCAGACGATATCAAAATTTATTATTTTCAAAATTAGTTTATCAGATTTTCCCCAAAGATTTCAACAAAACTATATCTCGTTCCAATGAGGGGTCACATGATATAGTTTTGTTGAGATTTTTTAAAATTATTTTTTCAACTGCTGTATTTGTATATTACGAGGGCGGGCACAAGCAGACGATTCCTTGGATAAAGGGACAGTGTTATTCATTCTGGGCTACTGTTAAAAAACTTAAGATATCTTGAAAATTAAATTGTGGGTAAATAAATAATGATGATAAACTAATATTTTTGTAATTACACCGATAAACCAGTTCTCGTCAGATCCCCGAATTTAAGCAACGTCGAGCCCGGTTAATCCTCGGATGGGTGACCGTCCGATTCGGACTCCCGTATTGTGTCCTTGGGCAAGGCACTCAACCGCAATTGTCCTCGTGGGGCACGATGACGCCGTGTACTATGTAATGAAAATTTGCAAACAAATTTGAAAACTAGTTCACTGATGCTTTACTTCTGATTGTGGAACATTCCAGGCATAACTCAGATTAACTCTCCATCAAGCATCATTAGCAATTTCATATGTAAGATGAGTTCTGTTGGTTTAAATACTTCCTGTTTTTACAACATTTTGCATAAAATGTCCATTAAAAATAACTACAAGCCCTTCAAATTAAAAATCCCAACTTCCATTTTGAGAACTCTATTAAACAACCAAGACGCCATTTATAACAGTATACAAGTCCATGCAACCCTTGAAGGCAGTTCAGTTAAAAAAACATAGTAAATGTTTCATGTGTTGCAGATGATTTGGAAATGCCCAGAAATGGATGGAAACTATTCTATCTACTTAGAAGAATTCAATACAAAACAGCATAACATAACTCTGGTATACAAAAATAGCTATGGAATTTTTACAAAATGCTATTCATTTTTTGGAAATGCATAGCATTTTGCTACTCAAAGAAAAAAAGTTATTTTGAGCACTGGTTTTTCGTCCCTTGAGTGCAAAAAGGCTTTGCAATGCTTTAGCCTTGTTGCACTCAAGGGACAACTTTATCCGTTTTATTAACTTGGGTCAATCAGACATAAACCATTTAATTTTTATTTTTTTAAGTTTGCATTGGTTGTAAAAAAAGAGCATACGGCAGCCAAAAAGGAGCATGCAGGAGGGTCTGAGAAACAAAACTCTTAACTTTCTTAGGTCTTATCCACACTCCAAGCATTGTGAAAAGATACAAATTGTACATACAGCACTGCAATCACAAAGCACTTGTTTTTGCGATCAGATTGCAATTTACCGTAGTTACTCTATGTATTGGGACAGCTAAATATAATTATTTTCACAGGTGTCCCAATTCTTAGAAAATGGGGAAAGAACACAGCCTGGTCTTGATTTGATGCTGAATAAAGTTGTGTGTGATTCGTTTTCCATCACTATATACGAAATTCGCCGTCCAATTTTTTTTTTTATATTTTCATTTTTTGCTTCCAAAACATAGCTTATGATCCCTCATTGGAACGAGCACATTGCGCACGTTCCAATGTGGGATCATAAGCTATGTTTTGGAAGCAAAAAATGAAAATTTTTAGTTACTCAAGAATTGTTTTATGAGTGTTGTCTGCTATCAGCGACGCACCAACTGGAAACAAATCTCCTGAATGTCCCAAACTTTGGAGCATAAAAAAATATAGTTTTCTGGAAAAAATGTGTGTCCCAAATCATAGAGTGTCCCAATACATAGAGTAAATACGGTAGTTACGACACAGTTACATTCGTAGGTTGAGATTTCCTCAGTAAATGCTATGAATCGAGACTGAATCAAGAGAAACAAAAATAGCATCGCATATTCAATGTTTGCAGAATTTATCTTCATCTGGTGAGATTCTACAGTATTGTGGGGGAGTAGAGTTGACAGAACGATACTGATCGAATCCTGACCTAGTAACGATCTAGTTGAAATTCCTTGTCTGTTTTTGTGATCACAATACGTGTACTGTATATCTTCTCTTGTGTCAATATCACTTGTTTGTTATTGATCTCTTTGTTTTCTTGTGGGTTCGTAGGGTGTATTGATATCTTCCAATACTTGCCAGTCCAGCAGAAACCTGTCCTTGTGGGAACCCCAGTAGTGTTCAACTGATTACCAATAATGGCCGCTGACTGATTACCGGTTAATTGAGCTCACAATCGGCAGATTCCGATGCCAATTCCGATTGTAATACTATGCGCTACGAGTCGAGGCTTGAAAGAACTACATTAAATTGAACATATTTCATAGTGTAAAACATCGTTGACTCAGGTCGCTGTTAAATGATCAGACACACTCACTTGGGCGGTATACGTGGCTCTCAGAGCCTCGTGTACCAGCCAAGTCCGTGCGACTGGTCATTTTACTGCAACCCGAGTCAGTGGAGTGCAACCTTCACTTTTTGGGGTATGAACTGGCGATTGCCGCAAGTACGCTCAGTTGTAAGCTTTACATGTTTAACTTGTATATCCCATAAAGGGGCGTCTAGAGAAATTAAGAATACACATTGTGGTTGCTTCCCAACCTTCTTGAATGGTGTCATTGACATCATTTTACATTAACAATTGAACAGTTGCAGAAGATAATAAAATGTGGTTAATGAATCATCACGAAAAAATGCTTGGCAACAATCAGTTCAACCTATGTTCCAGGAGCTGTTGCTGTTGGCATCCGATTGCCCACAATCGGCTGATTGGGGTGGCAGATTCCGATCATCGGTTCACCACTAAACCCCAGGAAGTGAAACGGTGCTTGTTTACAGTGGTAAACAAGCTTTGTTTTACTGGTAAAATAGGACCTGGTCACCCATGCCTGTTGTGGAAGTCCTCTTAAACAAGCAGCATGGGTATGAATGATTGGCTGGACTTAACTTTATATCCATGTTGTGTTCATGATTAGCCATTGTGCAGACATATGTGACCTTAAACACCAATAAATAAATAAAATATATAAGGACCCAACAAGCAAGTTTTCAGTTCATGGACCACTGACGAGACTACTGGTGGTCAGTGAACTGTATATTTTTGATTTGGTTCCAGAAATCTTCAACCTTTCACGTAACTTAACTGGTTGAGTGCTAGAAGCCACTATCAGGGCTTTCAAAACAAATGAGGGTACCAGAGCAAAAGCAAACATTTTCCTCACTCGCGTTTCATCTTCAGTCAAGCACAAATAATATTTTGTTTATATATATTTGTTTTATGACAGGGGCATGGTGGCTCAGTTGGTAGAGGTGCAGGCTGCAAGCCGAGAGGTCCACGGTTCAAATCCCACCTGCAACAGCCATGTTGTGTCCTTGGGCAAGACACTTTATCTCCATTGTCCACGTGGGGGCACGGTGACGCTGTGTACTAAGGCGTACTGCACATCGATGGTGCACCTGTCTTCAACCAATGCTAACCCTGCTTGTGTGGAATTGGTATGTTGGGGAGCTGACAGTTGCTCGTCATTGCTCGGTGGTTCTCTCCGGGTACTCCGGCTTCCTCCACCCGTAAAACTGTCGTGGTCATGATTAGCCATTGTGCAGAAATATGTGACCTTAAACACCAATAAATAAATAAATAAATAAATAATTTGTTTCATAACAAATTATTGGAGAGTGCCTATAGGCACTCTCCAATAATTTGCACTAAACCAAATTCTGAATAACAATTTCAGATCACGAAAAATAATCTGTCTAGCCCTCTACCAGTTAATAGAATATCCAGTCAGGCCTGAAAATAAGCAGTCTGACATTTGCAGATGAGGTCCCCAGAGGGTGAATTTGATGATGCTATCCCATACAGTGGGCCAATTTATCCTCTGGGTACCTCTTTCTGTTTAGTTTTGAGACCCTGATTCAGACTGAGGTTCTCAGAAGGTGAATTTAGTTGTGCTACCCTGCTGTGCAGGGTTGCATCACTAAATTTACTCTCTGGGGACCTCATTTTACATTTGACAGTCTGTTTATTTTCTGGTTTGTATCCAGTTAGGGCTATTCATAAAAATCACCCTTCACATTTTTCTATTTTCTTCAATTTTTGCCTGAGAACATAGCTTCTGATACCTCATTCGGGGAGGAGGTTTTTCTGCAAATTTGCTGATTTCAGCCAGTTCATGCCCAAAATGATGAAATTTTATTTTTATAAATTTGCATGGAAATGGTCTTTAAAGAAATAAAAGATAATAATAGAGTGGAGCCCACTTAATTGGATATCTCTTAACTGAATAACCGTGTCAGTTGAATATAATTTCCCAACACAAAACTATTTACCATACATTCAGTACAAATTTGACCTGTTAATTGAATACAGGTTATAGAGTAAACTCCTGTTAATTGAATAAAAAAATCATGTAATCTGTCAAGAAATTACCCTGACTCGCCCATGTTTTCCTTTGTTTATAGACCTATTTGGCCTCAGTACATCCAATACAGTTATTTATTCTATTATATCTTGTTTGACAGAGCTCATGGAGCTCTGTCAAACAAGATATAATAGAATAAATGCTAATTTTATATCCAGAATACAGGACAATCTCTGTTAATTGAATACTCCTGTCAATTGAATAATTTTCATTGGCTAAGTGGCTATTCAATTAACAGGGTTCCACTGTAATAAAATATCTCTCAACAGTTTCATTTCGTGTTTTTTTTTCAAGAAACCTAATTGTCACAAATTTTCTCTAAAAATGTGGGAATATTCGCCAATTTCATTGAATTTTGTGACATGCCATTCTCATCTCGACTCATTGGAACAAGCTTTTTGGGCTTGTTCCAATAAAGGGTCTTATGCTATGTTTCTGAGGCAAAAATGGGAATGTAGTTGGTCAAGAAAATTGGTTTGCAGTGCAGGGCTGCATGGTATATCGGTTTATCGATATACCGTGCAGCCCTGCACTGCAAACCAATTGAATACCGGTATTCAAACCAATATCGATTGAATACCGGTGTAATTATAAAAATATTGGTTTATCATCATTATTTATTTACCCGCAATTTAATTTTCAGTGTAGTCCCGAATGAATAATATTATCCCTGTATCCAAGGAATCGTCTGCTTGTGCCCTAGTAATATACAAATTCAGCAGTTGAAAAATTAATTTTCAAAAATCTCAACAAAACTATATCATGTGACCCCTCATTGGAACGAGCTCGTTGAGCTCGTTCCAATGAGGGGTCACATGATATAGTTTTGTTGAAATCTTTGGGGAAAATCTGATAAATTAATTTTGAAAATAATAAATTTTGATATCGTCTGCGTTGGGTAAAGGTTTTTTGAAGCGCATCATCAAGGCATGCTAATTCGTTCAGACTGTGATGCCTCAAGTCTCGATTGTGGTACTTGTGTTCATATATCTGAACAGTTTTCGATATACCGGTATACCGTGGTATTTTTTTTAATACCGATACCGGTATTCAGTTTTGAATATCGTGCAGCCCTATTGCAGTGTCATACCAAATTAAGTTGATTAGAGGGTCAAGGACTAGCAAGTAACATTATGTACAGGTGTCAACTCCTCAAAGTCATCCTCAGAATTCCGTTTAACTGGGATTTGAAGGATTATTTCAGGTTCTGTTTGCTTTTCATCAATTCTTTTATGCTTTATGTGAACAGGTTCTATAAAATACTAAAAACTAGTCTTTGCTAATGTCGCTTGAAAATGTGTATTGTCCTTTTGTAGATGTATAAATTGGAGAAAATGGCTTGATTTTTTAGGTTTAACCCAAGTGCATGCATTCATCTCTGTGATATACAGAATTATGAGCAATATCAAGATGATTTATTAAACTGCTGCGAGACAAATGTAGACACAAAAGTTACAAGTAAGCTTCACTTTTACTCCAACTCATGCCAAAGTCAGTTTTTATTTCTTAAAAAACTCAGATGTGACATCTTTCCATGGACTCTGTGAGAACCTTGTTACGTGAAACAGTGCTTGTTTCCTGTGGTCAACATGCTCTGTTTAACTAATAAAATAGGTCTCATATCTTTGAAGTGAAATATTTTGTATGGATTTGGCTTGCTACAATTTATGGGAGTGAAGGCACTCTCCCATAAGTTGTAGCAATGCAAACACATGTGAACAATTTCACCCAGAAAAAAATTAGAAATCTGCCAGTTAACAAATTTGTAAATCATGACACAAGTTTTCAGATATCTTTGAGCAAGATTGACAGTTTGATAAAAAGGATGCCTTCTGCAAAGTATCTTGATTTATTACACAAATAAATGCTTGTGGTTTGATTTCTCTGTCATGTAAAGAACTGTTGTGTTGAGACGCATATTGTTGTGAAGTGTTGCTTCAGCGGTTTACAGCATCAGAATTTTACTGGTAAAATAGGACCCAGTCACCAATGCTTGGGGCGGAAGTCCTCTAAAATGGACAACGTGGGTATAAATGATTGACTCAACTTGACTTTAATTCCCACGTTGCGGTCATGATTAGCCATTGCGCAGGAATATGTGACATTAAACAAAATTTACAACAGGAAGGTCATGGTTATATATATATATTACTGCTGCATAGTTTTTACCTACCGGTAATATTGTGGCTCAACTACATTTTGTTTTAAGACTAACAGTATCAGTGGAAATGAGTTGCCCATAAGGCCATGCAAAGCTTTGAGATTCGATTCAATTTCAAATGTTAACTTGGTATTTGATTCAATTTGAAATCGGCTTCCTGATTCGTTTTCCTTTGAATCCTTGTGATAGAATATAGCCTGGTATTAGTCATCTTTGCCGTCTCACAAAACATATCATTCAGATGGAAATTGTACATGTATAGTGTTTGGATTTTATATTCAATAAAAACAAAGTGAGTGGGGGCTCACAAGAAATACCCCCTTTTGCTGTTCAGCCATCTGAAGGTGATGTATTTCCTCCCCAATAAGATGTATATCAAATTTGGTTGCAATCAATTCACCCAAACTCAAGTACAAAAATAATGTTGAAAATAAAGACTGAGTGTAATTTCTGCTATATTAACGTAAATAGTATCTACACCCATGCTACCACCCTTGATAATTCCAGTATCACTAGTCACTACCACTGTTGAAGCAAATTTAAAGTTTCCAAGCAATCTGGATGATGGGCTGTTGCTGGCGGCAAGTCCTGTGCAGTGCTCAGTACCGGTAATTTTCGCACTGATTTCTGTTTTGGAACTATAACCCGTAGTGGGTAATATTCCAATTACATCATTAAGACATGAGTTTGTTGAAGATGTGCTTTGATGATGTAGTCGGAATATTTTAACAGAAGAGCCTTGTGCCATCACAGTCGTAACAAATCAGTTTTACAGACCCCCCTCTTCCTCAATCAGCCATCTTGAAGGTACATCTGATTCAAATTTGAAGTTCGCAATACCTTGCAGTGATTGCCTCGTTGATTTTATTTTATGTCGCCGGGCACGCGCATATGTCTACTGTCAGCGATTCTTATGTCTACTGTCAAGGAAAGCATCTTGTTGCCATGAGCAACGGTTCATCGCATTGTCTTTTTTCACTTGAAATCAACTGAGACAAATACATTTGACTGAAGTAAAATATGCACAAAAGTATCGTCAGTACATACAGAAAGATTAGTTATGTAAACATGGGTAATTATTTATGAAACCGATTAGATTATAAGGTCTCTTTTCATTAATTTACTGTAACATAAACTGAAACAAATTGAGAGCACCTCGCCCTGTTGATTGCGTACGTAAACATTGAATAAAGGGAAATCACTCCAGTCTGTTATGATAAAAGTTAACACCTTACCGAAACGTCGTCTGCTTTCTAAATTCCAGTTCAGTTTTACCTGTGTAAGAATGGGACATATTCGTTATCGTGTTTGTTGACAGGAGAGATGGTCTCACGTTCCCTGCATGAAACATATATTCAACCTTGGCTAATGCCTCGGTTGAATATAAATTTCATGCAGGGAACATGAGCCCATATCCCGTGTCAACAAACAGAATAACTTATAATGTTGGACAAACTGATGTCCAATATGTCAGTGATGGTTGGGAATTTGAAGGTTGTTAATATAATTTATCAAAAAATCACATTTTTATTCAATTATATATTCAATTTGCTCTATAACCCATATGAAATTAACAGGACAAAATTGTACTAAAATGCTAAATGGTTTGGTGTTTTAAAATTATATGCAATTAATAGGATTGTTCCATTCGGCTATACAGTTAAGTTGGACCCACTGTACTACCCATTTAGACACTGATTTTTTTAAAGCTCTGGGAGAGTTGTCTGAGAAATAATCTTGTAAATTAGAATTCTGAGAGAAAAAAAAAAACAGAGAAAGTGAATTTTCTTACGTTTTATTTTTAAAACTCGGGTTTAGTTTAAACAATATTTTATTTCCGCTCCAAAATATTCAACACAATTATGACAAAGTAAATGATACAAAAAGGTGTGGGAAAGGGACACAGCTTACAAAAGCTGAAGATTACTTAATAAATTACAAAAAGAACAAAATATCTGAACATATATTTGGAAGAGAAATATACTGTTTCTTATGTGGGCTAGCAATTGTAGAAAAGTTAAGTGTACATTTCGGAATGGTGCAGTGCCATATGGGCTTGGAAGAAGTATTTATTTGGCGGTTGATTTGAACTCAAGGGTGGATACACTGATGGGTACTTTTCCTGGATGATTTACATAAAATAACTTGGAGCCACACAGTGTGCGGCTCTGGACGCACCAGAAAGCAGTCACAGGGTATTCACAATATGTCAAAACAGGTATTTGTAGCATTTGGTGATGTTGGGGAGTGATAATTGTTGAGGATCATATAGCACTGATGTGGTAGTATACTGTTTAACCCTCTACCTAACATGAAAAGCAGACGACACTTGCAAAAAAAATTCTTGAATAACTAATTTTTTTTCATTTTTTGTCTCAAAAACATAGGTTATGACCCCTCGTTGGAACGAGCTCGATGAGCTCGTTCCAACGAGGGGTAACCTATGTTTTTGAGACAAAAAATGAAAATATTTTGAAAATTAATTGGCGATTTTTGAGAATAGCGCTGGCCGGTTTTGGCCGTTACGTTGGGTAAAGGGTTAATGAGGTGCAATGGGAGTGCGGTGGCTCAGTGGTAGACTGCCAGAGGTCCAGAGTTTGATCCCCATCCAGGAGGTCCCACGTTGTGTCCTTGGGCAAGACACTTTATCCCGGTTGCCTACATGGGGGCACGATGACGCCGTGCACTAAGGCGTACTGCACGTCGATGGTGCAGATGTCTTTAACTGCTGTAACCCTACTTGAGTGGAGCTTGAACAGAGAATGTTGAGGAGCTGACAGTTGTTCGTCGATGCTCGGTGGTTCTCTCCGGGTACTCTGCCTTCCTCCACCTGTAAAGCCGTCATGGTCACAATTAGCCATTGTGCATAAGTATGTAACCTTAACCACCAATAAATAAATAATAAATAATGAGGTGCAATGGAACCAGGTGAGACATTCAGTTAAGCTCTAGTGATCTACAGTACGTGGAGAGTGTATTATCACTAAATCACCCGCAGAGTGGATATTCCACCCAATCAATAATTGCACATTTGTTGCAAATCATAACCAGCACAAGCAAAGTTTCAGCCAATGGACCTCCAGGTTAAACCCGGAGGTCCATTGGCTGAAACATTGCTTGTGTTTTTGTCGATATGTACAAAATGTGAAAGTTATAGCTTGGGTGATAACTCCACTCTGCGGGTGATTTAGTTGCAATCCACTCTCCACGTACTGTATGTTTGTGATTTAACATTCGACAGGAGGGCATCGCAAAGGAAGTAAACATACTGGAACACGATTGCAAAGATACCTTAAAATATTAAAATGTCCCGGTTGCCTCGATATAATTGTGTAAACAACAAGCAATCGCTCGAAAAGTTTGGATATTGTAACTCGTCTTTGACTGGTACTCAAATATATTGAAAGCTCCCAAAGTTCACCGTTTCCTTCTGGCTCTTGAGATCTTTGGACATTTGAGTTTCCTTCTGCAGACTACTCGCAAAATTAATTTTAAATGATACTTGTTTTCAAAATGCATTCGAATACCAATTATTTCTTAAGTTTAAGTCTTTTTTTTTGCCCCACAAGAGAATTTTATTATGTCTTGGAGAGACTTTTGGTAAACACAGTTAACTTTCATAATTAGGTGACCAAAAAAACCACTGCGATACTAAACTGGTATAGTGTAAATTATTTTGCAAAGGTGATTTGTAACATGAGTATTTTTTTTTAAAAAATACATTGCTGCCAGCAATGCCTCTGTTTAGCAAGATTTTGTTCATATAAAGTTGCTTTGTTATGCCCCAGAAAAATTTTTGAGGGGGTGTAGTCCATCCATCCGTCCGTCCTTTGGTATGGTGATAGGGCAGCTTGGGGGAACGGATGCCCTTTTACCTAGCGTTTTGTCCATTCATGTTTGGTAGAGTTATGGCCCATGCTTGTTTTTGGCCTCTGTTTCTGACTAAGTTAAATTGTACCATAGCCTATAGGGCAAAATGCTGCCCAATTTTTTTTTTTTTAGTTCATTATTTTTCTGCAGCCCAGTGCTTGCAGGGGAGGTTGCATGACATTTTAACCTCTACATATCAATATATAATATCATATAAATATGGATGACACAAGAATTATAGTGATTTTGTTTGCAGACTATTTAAAATTGTATCGCCGCACCAATCGTTTTCAAATTTTATTTGCTTATTACTAATGTCAAAATACAGGTCAAGTTCAATTTGGAGGTTCACTCCGACCATTCTTGCAAGAGTTATGGCTCTTTTTGAATTAAAAAATCACAAATTTCCCAATATCAGCTTTATTCTTACTGTTCAGTGCCTATAGGGGAAGATGCCCGATTTTTTTTTAGTCCACTATTTCTTTACTGCCCAGTGCTTGCAGGGGAGGTTGCATGTCATTTTAAACTACATATCAATATAACCATATAAATATGGACGTCAATTTCAGCTTTATTCTTACTGTCCAGTGGGGGAAGAACTGCCATATTTTTTTTAGTTGTCTATTTCTGTGCTGCTCTGTGCTAGTTGGGGAGGTTGCATGTCATTTTATCCTACTACATATCGATATAACCATATAAATATGGATGCCAATTTCATCTTTATTCTTACTGGCCAGTGTCTTGTAGGGGAAGTGCTGCCCAATTTCTTTTTTTAGTCCACTATCCCAATTTTTTCTAGTCGACTATTTCTGTACTGCCCAGTGTTTTCAGGGCAGGTTTGCATGTCATTTTAACCTACTACATATCGATATATTCATATAAATATGGATGACACAAGAATCATAGTGTTTTTCAATTCCTTTCATTCAAAGTTATTTGGATGAACCAGTTCTCTTCAAACATTCAAAAGTTATTTATTTACATGCAAGTCTGACTTTGCTACCTCCGGGGGCATCAGCACACGCGTTAGCAACTTAGCGTTGCTTTTGTTACTGTGTATTGGAGAGTGCCTTTTGGTACAAACTTGATAAACCAGGCTGACAGAAATCCTGTATGATCTGTGGTATTGACAGGGCTGAAAGACTCTTGGAAAGTGCTTACAAGGGCTTGAATTTTAACCATCTACACACTCATGCTGAAATGCTGAAATATCTAAATTTGATGCAGCAAATAATTTTTAGCTGAACTTGACAAAGTTAAGATAAGCTATTGCCATCACGCGTGTGGAATTCTGTTAGTCTGTGAGTCTGTTCACATTTTCCTTTAGCACAGGCTACACCCTGTAGTTCTTGTCCGATCGTCCCGAAATTTCATATGCAGGTTTGGGGTCATGTCTAGATGAGAACGTCCCCTTTTGGTCGCGATTGGTCAACCGTGATGGCTGCCCAAACCCAAAACCCGAAAACCTTTAGCACAGTCTACAGGTCGTATTTATGAAGGGATTTCTTTGTAGTTAACTTGGTAGGATGCCTCTGTATAATATCTAGATGAGAACGTGTCCTTTTGGTCATGATCTGTCAATCATGATGGCTGCCCAAGCCCGAAACCCAAAAACTTTTAGCACAGCATGCAGGTCATATTTAATATGGAGGGGTTTCATTGTAACTCTGTATGATGTCTAGATGGGAACTTCCCCATTTGGTCGTGATCTGTCAACCGTGATGACTGCCCAAGCCCAAAACCCCAAAACATTTAGCACAGTCTACAGGTCGTACTTATGGAGGGATTTCATTGTAACTTGGCAGGTTGACTTCATATAATGTCTAGATGAGAATGTTCCCTTTTGGTCGCGATTGGTCAACTGTGACAGCTACAGGAGCCTGAAACCCAAAAACTTTTACCACAGTCTACAGGTCATATTTATGAAGGGATTTCATTGTTACTTGGTAAGATGACTCCAAATAATGTCTAGATGAGAACGTCTCCTTTTGGTCGCGATCATTCAGCCGTGACGATGGCCCAAGCCAAAAACCCCAAAACCTTTAGCCTAGTCTATAGGTCGTATTTATTGAGGGATTTCATTGTAACTTGGTAGGTTGACTCCATATAATGTCTAGATGATAGCGTCCCCTTTTGGTCATGATTGGTAAGCTGTGACAGCTACAGGGGCCCAAGACCTGAAAACCTTTAGCACAGACGACAGGTCATATTTATGAAGGGATTTCATTGTAACTTGGTAGGATCACTCCAGCAGATGCCCAAATAAGAACGTCCCCTTTTGGTCACGATCATTCAACCATGATGGCTGCCCGAGCCCAAAACCCAAAAAACTTTAGCACAGACTACAGGTCATATTTATGAAGGGATTTCATTATAACTTGGAAGGATGACTCAGTATAATGTCGAGATGAGGACATCCTCTTTTGATTGCGATCGGTCAACCATGATGGCTACACAGGCCCGAAGCCCAAAAACCTTTAGCACAGTCTACAGGCCGTATTTATGAAGGGATTTCATTGTAACTTGATAGGATGACTCGTTTTGGAATAATTTCACTGTAACTTGGTAACTTTCGTTGACATACATTAACTGTGAGGGCCACATTAACCCACCCCTCAACTTTTTAGTACAGTCTACAGCTCAAATTATTTTTATTGAAAACATAGCATACAGGGAACAGAAATTAACATATTCCCAATTACCACAATTCTTGTCTTATTTCATAATCCTTTCATAAACATTGAACATTATCCTTTTCATCAAACACAACACACAGACAAGTTAGGCCACAGTGTCATTGACACATTCATTGCATAATATAGCTAGGAATTTAACTAATTCCATCTTGTTTAACAGAGCTTGTCATGTTTAACCCTTTACCCAACGAATCACCCGCATCCACTCGCGTAATATGCAAATTCAGCAGCTGAAAAAATATTATTTTTCGAAACATTTCAACAAAATCATATCATGTGACCCCTTTTTGGAACGAGATCATCGAGCTCGTTCCAAAGAGGGGTCACATGATATGGTTTTGTTGAAATTTGTTTTAAAAATTTAAAAATTGATATTTTAAATAATAAATTTTGAAATCATCTGTGTTGGGTAAAGGGTTAAATTCATAAATGAGTTCTGTCAAGCAAAATTGTATTGATTGAATTTGTATTTGCCTCATGGTACTGCTGAGATGTTTTGTGGTTTTCCAGTTCTGTTCCAGTTTTTGCAACAAACTGTCAAATTGAACCACAAGACACGGCAAAAACTAGCTGACCGGTTTTACTATGTTTATGTATAAACTGATCAGACCAACTTACTAGAGGGAACTGAACTAGTGGCCCATATTGACTGTCATCACTTTGTCTATCTGGCAAAAGGGCAAATACGTCATGTTCTCATTGTCACATTTTCTATCTTATTATGCCTCCAACCTCCGAAGGCTGATTCGAGGTTATCTAGTGGAGACTTCCATCCTCCGTACAAACATTTTGGATTGTAATTTCAAAGCCATCGGTCGGATTTGGATCTCCTTTGGTATGCTGATAGACCCACATGTGGAGCGGTTATGCACATGGACAGTGTCTCCATCCAATAATTTTTTCCATCATCACTTTGTCTATCTGGCAAAAGGGCAAATACGTCATGTTCTCATTGTCACATTTTCTCCTTTATTATGCCTCCAACCTCCGAAGGCGGATTCGGGGGTTATCTAGTGGAGACCTCAGTCCTCCGTACAAACATTTTGGATTGTAATTTCAAAGCCATCGGTCGGATTTGGATCTCCTTTGGTATGCTGATAGACCCACATGGGAGAGCGGTTATGCACATGGACCACGTTCTGTCCAATACTTTTTTCCAGAGTTAATGCCCTTTTTCACTTTCGACTTTTCTCCACCCCTGCATTACATTCACAGCATGTTGGATTTGAAAACCGCTTATTTGATCAAATCATAATTCTAGGGATTACTTGTGGATGATTAGACAATGCTTCCTTTTGATTTTGGTCCAGCTGACCAATTCAATATGGCTGCCATGGCATTGTAACACCGTCAGGGACATACGCCATGCTTCATATTGCTCTTGTTGACTTGTCCGCCAAGCAAATCAACAAGCCTGAAAATAATTTTCATTGCGCTTCCAGACAAAATGTCAGACACCAAATGAATCATGTCTGTCATTTAAGAATGACATCTGACATATTACAAAATGGAATTTGAGTATTATTCAAGATAATGTGTTTTGGGTTACATGTACCTTCATCTTAAAACTGCTCAGAATTCATCCAACCATACCTTGTTTGGCAGGGCTCAATGAGCCCTGCCAAACAAGGTATGATTGGTTTCATTCTGAATTGGAACTGAATTACCCTTCAAACATAATTTAGATACATGTATGGCTGTGTCAGATCGTATATCTTCACATGCTGTTAATACTGATGAGTTGTACTGTCACTTTCTTCACACTTCCCAACTTGCCAGGACCAGAAATCACAATAATCATTAATTTTAGGCTTGCTGGTTATGTACATGATTTCCAGCATGCATGATCTTCTGATCACTGAACTTCATTGATAATTTTGGCATCAGACATTTTGACTGATGATTTTAAACCTCAGTCTGACATTGGCCTTTTTGTACCTGACATTGTCCTTGTCTGACCACTTATTTTCTGGTATGCAAATCATGAGGGAGAAAATGTGTCAATGCAACATGGATTAGATGAAATTCATTCATATGTTGCTTTCATTTATGTTTTTTTTCTACCTCAATAGACTTTTTTAACTGATCCCCTGGAACCTTTATGAATGATCAAGGGGGCGCGGTGGCTCAGTAGGTAGAGGTGCAGGCTGCAAGCCGAGAGGCCCTCGGTTCGAATCTCACCTGCGGCAACCGCATTGTGTCCCTGGGCAAGACACTTCACCCCCATTGCCCACGTGGGGGCACGGTGACGCTTTGTACTAAGGCGTACTGCATGTCGATGGTGCACCTGTCTTCAACCAATGCTAACCCTGCTTTGGTGGAGTTGGTATGTTGCGGAGCTGACAGTAGCTCGCCATTGCTCGGTGGTTCTCTCCGGGTACTCCGGCTTCCTCCACCCGTAAAACTGTCACAGTCATGGTTAGCCATTGTGCAGAAATATGTGACCTTAAACACCAATAAATAAATAAATAAATTATGAATGATCAAAACGAAGTTAGACTGGACCCAGTTTAAATACAGTGAAGCCCACTTAATTGGATATATCTTAATTGTATATCCCTGTTAATTATACCCCCCGCAAACAAAGTTTGGGGGGTATATAGGAATCACCCTGTCCGTCCGTCCGTCCGTCTGTCCATCCTTTTTAGCGCAACTCCTCCTAAACCATTTGAAGAATTTTCATGAAACTTTACACAATGGAAGAACTCCATATGAAGATGTGCATGAAGCAATATAATTCCGTTCTGACATTTCCAAGGGGAGATAATCTAACTTATACATTTCAGTTGCTACATCATATGTTTGTGTCCTCGTAAGCACAACAACTGAGGCACGTGGGGTATCACTTTGTGAGCTTGCGCACAGTACCTCTAGTTGAATATAATTTTCAAACACAAAACCATTTGCCATACCTTCAGTACAAATGTGATCTGTTAATTGCATATGGGTTGTAGAGTAAACTCCTGTTAATTGTATATAAATTTTTGTAATATATCGAAAAAATTACTGTGACACGCATCAAATTCCCCTTATTTATCAACCTTTTTGACCTCACTGCATCCAATACAGGTATTTATTCTATTAAATCTTGTTTAACAGAGCTCTATGAGCTCTGTCAAACAAGATATAATAGAATAAATGCTCATTTTACCTCCAGAACACAGGATACTCCTGTTAATTGAATAATTTTCACTGGCAAAATGGATATTCAATTAAGAGGATTCTACTGTACTTACAGCCCAGGCTTTTTTTTGTAGAGGGCAGTGTCATACAAACTATTGCAGGTTTTTTACCCAACTTTGTGAGCATGAAGTGTTATTTACTGCATGCTCTTAACAACATAGAAAAACTTAACCAAAGTCAAGGTTTTTTCTTGAACTAAAACCAAATGTGACAAATTAAAACGTTTTGGTATGAGTGTGCAATGTCTTAAAACTTAAATTGCAGCCTCTTGAAAGTGGTTAAAAATTAGACTTTCTAGGAAATTGTCAAACTCCTTGATAAATATATTAAGGTAAATGCTTAGCCCATTTTGGTCAAAAAGAAATATTTAAATGCTGCGGTATTTGTGTGTGATTGTTTCAGAAATGACATTTTTATATCCGCTAAAATAGTATTTGAATCTGACAAAAGTGATTGAAAATTCCGCCAAATGTCATTAAATCTTTGTGTCTACAGGCAGGATCCAGCGAAACTCCAATTTTGGCTCAAATCACAATCCCGAATCAAATCAGGCAGAGGATTTTGAATCAAATCAAATCTCACGGCTCTTCAGGTTGCAGGTATTGCACATTCTAATAACCATAAATATTTTCACTCCGGTTTTCTTTTCAACGACAACAAGTCCGTGTGGCCAAGTGAATCAAAACAAGGAATTCTCCAGTAATGTAATCAAAGTAGTACAGTGGAGCAGACTTAATTCGATATCTCTTAATTGGATAACCCTGTTAACTGAATATATTTTTCCAGCACAAAACCATTTAACATACCTCCAGTACAAATTTGACCTGTTAATTGAATATAGGTTATAGAGCAAACTACTGTTAATTGAATAAAAAATCTTGTAACCTGTCAAGAAATTACCCTGAGTCTCCCCAGTTTTCCTTTATTTTTTATGCTAAGTTTATCTCTAGAATACAGGAAAGTGACACAATCCCTGTTAATTGAATACTCCTGTTAACTGAATAATTTTCATTGGCAAAGTGGCTATTCAATTACCAGGGTTCCACTGTGCATCTAATAAAGTTCCCAATGGGAACCCTGGCAAGTGGCGCAGTGCTTGTTTATTTCAGAAAACATGTTCTGCTTTACTGGTAAAATAAGACCTGGAACCAACGCCTGGGTTGGACGTCCTCTAAAGTGGGCAGTATAGGTATAATGATTGGCTAAACTTGACTTCATCCCTATGTTGAGATCACGAGAAAGCTATCCGTCATGTTTTAGCCCATCAGGGACTCTATGAATTATCCATACAGCAGGATGCTTAAAGTGACCTTAAACATAAATAAACTAATAAAGTAAGTCATGGGGCTCTGGCAAACAAGATATAATAGAATAAATGCTAAGTTTAACTCTAGAATACAGGAAAGTGACTCAGTCCCTGTTAATGGAAATCTCCTGTTAATTGAATAATTTTCATTGGCAAAATGGCTATTCAATTAACAGGGATCCACTGAATTGGAACAGGGACCGTCCTGAACTCTACTATTATCTGATCTCCTTATGAGGGAACCTAATGACAGAAAAGCTCAAAAAGCAGCGGCACCTGCGAACATGGCGATGATTCAAAAAAATTTCCTGAGTCAATGTGAATGGATTTTGAAGCTTTGCTAGGCTCTGTCTGAGGTGTATGAACCCTGAAACTTAGGCTTGAATAAAATGTGGTGCATCAGGTTGATAAATTTTGTTAACAATGACCAATTTGATATTTGATATTCTTTTTTTTATTTCTGTGGAAAGGGTATTGTGGTTTCAATCGGAAAATGTTTCAAAAGTAGAAATGACATCCAGGTGTGTCCAAATTAGAAATTAAAGCAACCTGTAAGAGGACTACCTTCATTCTTATAGCAACTTTTTTTTCTGCTTTGAGGTTATTAGAAAGCGGGGGTAATATTGATTTGTTTGCCAGTGTTATTACCAAGGTTGAGGACCTGGAATACTACAGCTTATTTCATGAAGTTCTCTCGTGAAGTTGATGGTGTGCTGTGATGGTACACGATGTTGGAATGGGCTCTAAGAGCCCTTTCCAACCACATTTTACATCTCCTGTGGGAACCCCTAAAAGAGAGGCATTGCTTGTTTACTGTGGTAAACAATCTCTGTTTTACTGATGAGATGGGACTTTGTCACTAATGCTTGGGGTAGATGTACTATAAATTTGCAAAATGGGTATAAATGATTGACTGATCTTTACTTTATCTCCATATTGAGGTCACAATTAGCCATTGTGCAAAGATATGTGACCAGAAACACCAATAAATGCAAGGACAGTTCGAGAACAAGTTCTTGTATTTTGTCTAAGGTCAATTAGTGCAGACGAATAAAAAAATGCTCACACTATTTCTTTTAAGTCATATGAAAGATAAACGAAATGGTTGTTTGTTCAAGCCTGACTTCCACACTGAAACTGAAATTACTTCATTTAGCATGAGGGAGGAATTGTGTTGTTAACCCCTTTCCTAACACAACACTTGCAAACAAACTTCTTGAATAACTATTTGTTTCCAGTTTTTGTGTTAATAATGTAGCTTATGACCCCTCATTGGAATGAGCTTAACAAGCTCATTCCAAAGTGATGTCATAAGTGATGTTTTTGAGACAAAAAATGAAAAAAATAATGAAAATTGAACCGTATTTTTTGTGAATAGCGCTGGACAATTTTGGCCATCATGTTGGGTAAAGGGTTAATTTACAGAAACAACACAACAGTTCGGGCAGTGATTAATTTTGTTGCAATTCTGTTGGAGAAAAGTGTTGCTCTCGTCTTTTAGAGCAGAAAGTGAAAGGGAACAAACCCAAACAAGAGTCATTGTTGTTATTAAATGAATAAGAGTAAAAAATATTTTAATTGTTATTGTGAGTCAATTATACTATTTCTGATAAATCATTTTCATTTTTTCATCCTATTTTATGGTTAAAATATAAAGAGCCATTTTATTGTAGAACAATAAAAAGTTTTGTGTAGAATTGTAAGATACATTTTGTACATAACGAGTGCGTCAATGTAATATATATACATATATATTCAAAACTGAACATAAATTTACAACCAAGTGAAAATCTCTTTCACCAGAATTATTTCGTTTTATTTTGAAATCATACAGGTTATGATAGTTTTGTACTGTTAACTTTTCAGCGTTTATTCCTGTTCTCCTACAATGGAGTTCTCGGGCGTGGAATAATGCCTGAGGCCAAGTGTTGTATGGATTGGCAAAACACCTGTGGGACAAAATCTTTTACACTGTAGAATATGGTAGCTCACATTGGGGAAGGGGAGACACCATCAAATGCTTTGTTGAATTCATGAATAATTTAACCCAGAGAGTGAGAGGGTTGGAAACTTTATACATTTTTGCTTCTCTGTGGGAACCCTGGTAAGTGAAGTCCTGCTCATTTACTTTGGTAAACTAGCTCTGTTTTGCTGGTAAAATAGAACCCTGTCACCAATGCTTGGGGTGGAAGTCTGCTAAAATAGACACATGGGTAATAAACGATTGATTAAACTTGACTTTATCTCCATCTTGTGGTCATGATAAGTCATTGAGCAGAAATATGGGACCTTAAACACCAATGCATAAATAAATACATATTTGCTACAAAACAAGAGTGAACACCCTTTGGCTTTGCCACTGTTTCTAGACAAGCTTTGGCTGCCTATATATTATTTTGCTACAAAACAAGAATGAACACCCTTTGGCTTTGCCATTGTTTCTAGACAAGTCTTGGCTGTCTATACAGGCAGTCAAGACTTACCTGGAAACAGCTGTCAAGGTACTTTTTATATAAATTCAAGTTTAGACATACCCAGAGACTGAATATTGGGGCACCTGTTATGTTGCAGTAAAAAGTGATTAAAGATGGAATTAGGGCAGTGTCGAATTAATAGATATTCTGAGGCAACAATACAGCTCCGAGAAACCTCAAAATCGCCATTCAGGCAGTCGGTATAAGAAAAGAGTTTCTTTAAAAGGTCTTAGCAGCAACTGACCAGACAAGTCTACGATGTCCACAAATAAGTCCAATCTAAAGGTCTGTTTCACGATACAGTTGTAGTGTTGAAATATTTTAATTGTGAAATCTCTGTCCACTCATGTAAACTTTTTGTTGACCAGATCACTATAATTGAGAAGGCCTTTTTTTATGATCTCAGTACTGTATACCAACTCACTGTTGTGGCAACAAGAATAAGCTCTATCAGAGCTTATTTCTAGTTGGTACTGAGCCTCAGATAAGATAGCTACAGACATTTACCCTTTACCCAGTGCAGACGATTTCAAAATTTATTATTTTAAATATAATTTTTTAGCTCAACTTGACAAAGTCAAGCTGAGCTATTGCCATCACTTCTCGTCCGTCGGCGTACATACGTACGTACGTATGTACGTACATTAGTACGTTAGTACGTACGTCCACAATTTCCTTTGGCACACCTCACAGGTCACATTTATGATCAGATTACTTTGAAACTTGGTATGCTTGTTTGGGGTGACCTCTAGATGGGAGCTATCGATTTTCTTCAATTTCCGTCAAAAAATGTTGCCGCGGCCAACGTTCTTAGAACTTAGTTTAGTCAAACCACAATATTTCCCTTTGGCACACCCTACAGGGCACATTTATGATTTGATTGCTTTGAAACCTGGTGTGCTTATTTAGGGTGACCTCTAGATGGGTGCTATCGATTTTCTTCAATTTCCGGCAAAAAATGTTGCCACGGCCAACGTTCGTAGAACTTAGTTTAGTCAGACCTCAATATTTCCCTTTGGCACACCCTGCAGGGCACATTTATGATCAGATTGCTTTGAAACCTTGTATGCTTGTTTGGGTAGACCTCTAGATGGGAGCTATCTATTTTCTTCAATTTCCGTCAAAAAATGTTGCCGCGGCCAACATTCTTAGAACTTAGTTTAGTCAGAAGACTCAATATTTCCCATTGGCACACCCTACAGGGAACATTTATGATCGGATTGCTTTGAAACCTGGCATGCTTGTTTGGGGTGACCTCCAGATGGGAGCTATCGATTTTCTTCAATTTCTGTCAAAAAATGTTGCCGCGGCCAACGTTTTTAGAACTCAGTTTAGTCAGACCACAATATTTCCCTTTGGCACACCCTACAGGGCACATTTATGATTTGATTGCTTTGAAACCTGGTATGCTTGTTTGGGGAGACCTCTAGATGGGAGCTATCGATTTTCTTCAATTTCCGTCAAAAAATGTTGCCACGGCCAACGTTCTTAGAATTTAGTCGAGTCAGACCACAATATTTCCCTTTTGTACACCCTACAGGGCACATTTATGATCGGATTGCTTTGAAACCTGGCATGCTTGTTTGGGAAGGCCTCTAGATGGGAGCTATCGATTTTCTTCGGTTTCTGTCAAAAAATGTTGCCACTGGCAAAAAAAATGACACTGGTACCAATGATCTTCAATTTTGCCATTTCATTTATAACTTACCAAGTTCAAGTTTGTCAAGTTGAGCTACAGTGTCATTGACACTTTCATTTAAATTTTTCGAAAAATTTCAACAAAACCATATTATGTGACTCCCTCATTGGAACGAGCTCAATGAGCTCATTCCAGTGAGGGATCACATGATATGGTTTTGTTGAAATATTTTGAAAAATTAAATTTTTTCAACTGCTCAATTTGCATATTTCACGGGTGGATGCGGGCGATTCGTTAGGTAAAGGGTTAACCCTCTACCCAATGCACTTGATATCAAAATTTATTATTTTAAATATTTTTTTCAACTTTTTCAAGAAATTTCAATAATCTCATATCATGTGACCCCCTCAATGGAATGAGCTTGTTCCAGAGGGTAGGGGGTGGTAACATGATATGATTTTGTTCTGGGCTTCAGAAATTCTTTGAGAAGGACATGGAATGTCCTTGAGTATAAGAATCTTCCTTGGAAGCCCTTTAAATTGAGTTTTCAGGTCGTCAGATGCAATTCATTTCAGCAGTATCCAACATGCTTCACAGCAGTTTTTTTTCCCTGAATAGAGTGTCTGCCAAATTGAGACTCTTGCATTAGATTGCAGTTAGGATTGTGATGTAACATGAAAATAGGAAATATTGAGTGTAAATTCCTGCCGCTCACTTATTGCCTCAGAACTTTCTTGAAAATCCTTGAATTTCTCATCTCCAGCTCGTTGAAAACCCTTACAAATACACCGGGAGGGTCTTGGAAACTCCTTGCATGAATGCCCATTCCTGTGCAGGAAACCTGAACACAGGTGCTCAGCACAAGGATAGAAGGAGAAAAAAATTCATATTTGGTATCTCTTTTTGTACAGAATTGATAAAAAATGTTTCCAAATATAATTTTTTCAACTTCTTTACTTGTGCCCAGTACTTGTGAAAACACTCCACTTGAACACTTGAAATCATGTTACCAGACTTCACTGGTTGAGTGCTAAATTACTTTTCAATGGTCATTTGTAACATTGTGTTGTTAACCCCTTTCCTAACACAACACTTGCAAACAAAATTCTTGAATAACTATTTTTTTTCAGTTTTTGTGTTAATAATGTAGCTTATGACCCCTCATTGGAATGAGCTTAAGCTCGTTTTGAGACAAAAAATGAAAGGAAAATACAGGAAAGTGACACAATCCTTGTTAATTGAGTACTCCTGTTAACTGAATAATTTTCATTGGCAAAGTGGCTATTCAGTTAACAGGGTTCCACTGTACATTTAATAAAGTTCCCAGTGGGAACCCTGGCAAGTGGCGCAGTGCTTGTTTATTTCGGTAAACATGTTCTGCGTTACTGGTCAAATAAGACCTGGAACCAACACCTGGGTTGGACATCCTCCAAAGAGGGCAGCATAGGTATAAACGATTGGCTAAACTTGACTTCATCCCTATGTTGAGATCATGAGATAGCTATCTGTCATGTTTCAGCCCATCAGGGACTCTATGATGTATCCACAGCAGGATGCTTAAAATGACCTTAAACATCAAACTAATAAAGTAAGTGATGAAAGGGCTCACATGCAACAGAAGTAAACAGTTATACAATTTTTTTCTCAGTTTGATAGCCCATGTAGGGGCACAGTGGCACGGTCAGGCCTGAAAATAAGCTGTCTGACATGTGCAAATTGAGGTCCCAAGAGGAAGAATTTGATAATGCCATCCCATACAGTTGGCTAATTTGTCCTCTGGGTATCTCTTTCTGTTTAGTTTTGAGACCCTGATTCAGATTGAGGTTCACAGAGTGTAAATTTAGTGATGCTACCCTGCTATGCAGGGTAGCATCACTAAATTCACCCTCTGGGGACCTCATTTTGCAGATGACGCTGCTTATTTTCTGGCTTGGGCACGGTGTACTAAGTATTCTATATGTTGATGGTGCACGTGCCTTCAACTGCTGCTAATAGCTTGTGCCCTGTTAGTAAGTTGGAGAGTCTGACAGTTGCTTGTCATTGCTAAGTGGTTCTCTCCAGGTGCTCTGGCTTCCCCCCACCCATAAAACTTGTCTGATATGATGTGACCCTGTGGTTGAAAGTGTCATTAAATCCCCATATCAAATATTCTCAGTTTGTTGCTACAAGTAAAAAAAAAAACATTGCTAAGGCCTAAAAAAATTAAAAATCCATTTCTCAGGCCCTCCCGCATGGTCCTTTTGGCTGCCGCATGCAGCCAAAAGTTAAAAGTTAAAGCTAAAAAAATTATGAATTTGTCCCTTGAGTGCAAGAAGGCTTTGCAATGCTTTAGCATTGCAAAGTCTTCTTGCACTCAAGGGATGAAATACACCACCACCCATGCTATTCTGTAGATTATGAGGCCTAAAACTTGAACCTAGAACATGAATTTTTGATGGCAAAAAAGTAATTACTGAAATAAAAAATAAAATAAAAAAACGCTCGCCCGCATGCAATTTCACAAATAATGGCCTGAGAAATAGAAGATCTACTTTGTGTGGCCTAAAAGTGATGCTATTGTTTTTTCCAGTCCACACCTTCTTACCATTTGCTCACATTATGAATTAAGGCTTATTTTATCTGAAATAATTGATATATTTACTTGTATATGAAGTCACTTCATTAACCTTTTACCTAGTACAACTAGGAGACGTCACTTGCTCCCAGATTTCTATGGTATGTAAAAATATAATTTTTTGCACCAAAACATAGTTTATAATCCCTCTTTGGAATGAACGGATTGATCTAGTTCTGATAAATGGTCATAAGCTATGTTTTGATGCAAATATAGAGAAAATTATAAATTTTGAGTGGTGTTTTTAGCTGCAAGAAGCAGCTTTATGTGGCAATGTTGGTTGATTGGTCTGACTCGTCAGACTGTGCCCAACAGGTTTTAAAAAATTTTCAAAATATTTGGTGAAATGACATCATATTTGGTGTGGATGTCTAGCCCCCATGTTCAGTGCTGGTGTTATTCAAGAATACCTTTGTCAGAATTATGGCCCCTTATGGTCTTGGAAAACTCTTTCAGTTTTACAATCCATTGCAGCTTAGAGCGAGCAGCAAATTTTTTCTGAATAAAACTAGCCAAATATGTTGGTTTTGTGAGGTAAAAGGTTAAGTGATGCTGATAAAGATTCTTTCCCAATTAGAGATATGAGCTAAGATGGATATAAAAGGTGAGCTTGTTAATTAAACAATTTTATCAAGCTGTCAGGACACCAGTTTAATTCTGTTAGGAATTTTACCATGCTATAGGTTATTTATATACCCCTTTTTCGAGGAGTTTGTGTGCAGACTACCATTGATTTAATCTGACGTCCCTCCCCGTGGGAACCCCGGGAAGTAAGCAGCACTTGTTTACTGTGGTAAACCAGTTCTGCTTTACTAGTAAAATAGGACCCAGTCACCAATGCTTGGGGTGAAAGTCCTCTAAAATGGGCAACATGTAGATCAACGATTGACTAAACTTGACTTCATCTCCATGTTGTGTCACGATTAGCCATGGTGCATAAATATGTGACATTAACCACCAACAAACAAACAATGTGACGTCCCAGATATTATTAGATATCCTTTTGTTTTGTGCCCCAGTTTCATATATTCCAACCAATAAGTATTTAATTCACCTTGAAAACATCAAGATATTAATACAATTATTGGAACTACATGGTGTACTTATAAAACTAGAGCTATAGTGAGTCTTAACCCTTTGAACTCTAGTGGTATCTTCCATACTAGTTCAATGGAAAAGCACTTGGAAGAGTCCATATTCATTATTGGGGGTAGACCAATCAATATTTTCAACATGCAGCCTCAGGGCTGCACGTTGAAAATATTGATTGGTTTACCCCACACATTTACTGAACAACCATCCTATTTAATTACGTTATGACGTAGCATGTTCCTGGCCGAAAAAATGGCTGCTGGGATTCAAAGGGTTAAGTCATACTTATTTAACCCCCTGCACACTGATGTCAAAATATCTAAATTTCAGGCAGAAAAAATTTCCCATAATGCAACTAGAAACTTAACCAATTCAATCTCGTTTGACAGAGCTCATTGAGCTCTGTCAAACGAGATTGAATTGGTTAAATTTCTAGATGCATTATGGGAAAAAACAGCTTCCTGAAATTTTGTTATTTTGACATCAGAGTGAAGGAGGTTAGTAAACAAACATGTTCAATAGATATTGATAATGTCCTTAAAGATTTGGTCAGATCTTGCCTCAATTGAGAAAGATTTCTTGCGTTGATTTAAAGAAATTAAAATATTTATGGTATTTTTTATAATCTATCATCTGGAATTTTTCAGTTGGTTGGAAAAGGCGAACCTTTTGTTTGCTTTTCCAGCCAACTGAAATATTCCTGATAAGTGAATGTAAACATAGGTAATGGACTATTTTGGGGGAACATGGTGGCTTTCATCTTGGACTTCAAACCAAAATGTTAACGGTTTGATTCCCACCAGGGGTTACTGCATTGTGTCCTTTGACAAGGCGCTTCATCCCAATTGCCCATGTGGGATCACGGTGGCGCTGTGTACTAAGGCATACTGTATGTCGATGGTGCACTTGTCTTCAACCAATGCTATCAGCCAATGCTGACCCTGCTTGTCTGGAGTAAGTACGTTTCCCCGTGGGAACCCCGGGAAGTAAGCAGCACTTGTTTACTGTGGTAAACCAGTTCTGCTTTACTAGTAAAACAGGACTCAGTCACCAATGCTTGGGGTGAAAGTCCTCTAAAATGGGCAACATGTAGATCAACGATTGACTAAACTTGACTTCATCTCCATGTTGTGTCACGATTAGCCATGGTGCATAAATATGTGACGTTAACCACCACCAACAAACAGTTAGTACGTTGAGGAGTCTGATGGTTGGTTGCCAGTTCTTGGTGGTTCTCTCCAGGTACACTGGCTTCCTCGACCCGTAAAACTGTCCGATACAAGGTAACCCCGGCTGTCAAAAGTGTCATTAAACCCCAATAAATAATAAATATATAAATGGACTATTTAAGGGCTAGACTTGTTCCAGACCATAACCGTGTCTAATTCCGTACAGAATTTGTCTGGTAGCTTGAGGGCTTGCAATTTTACCTGTATAGCGGTAACATTGTTACTGTTGATTTCAGTTTTATTTTATAATTGTTGTACAGATTTTAGACCAATATAAAACAAATACTGCTTGGTGTGGAGCTATATAGCATTCGCCATCATATATTCATGCCTGTGTCTTCATTCATTAATGCCTTCTTCCAGCCATATTTGTACATACAGAACAAGAATTAAAAAAAAAAAGAAGAAAAATTCAGATTAGGTTCTCTCCCTTGATATGAAGATTATTTTGGGAATTTCAAGCATTTTTTTTAGAGCTTTTATGTAGAGAATTGTTTTAATTTATTTTTAATTGTTTTTTTTTTTTCTGTTATCATTAAATCTAGTTTCTTCCATCATTTGAATTCGTTTGACGACTGGCTCTCTCACTGTCACCCTTCTGGGAAATTGATCAAAATGGAGAAGTGCCTCTTGCTGTTGTCGAGAGTGTTTGCTTTTTCAGGACACAGTTTATCAACAGATTTTATGGGGGATACATTTCTACTGATGTGGGCTTCTCAAACCCTGAGCCTATTTTGTTATCAGAACAGAACATGAATAAGTGCAGAAGGAAGCTTTTACTTCTACCAAATGGTGCCGTACAGGTGGAGTAGTTGACTACAGAAAAACTTGTGGAATGGCCCTGTGTGAACCCATTGATGTTTCTTGTTGTAAGCTAATTTGGCTTTACTAGTTTAACTGGTAGAGTGCTAAATTATTTTTGACAATCAGAATTTGTTCAATCGTCTTTGCCTTGTTACAATTCATGGGAGAATGCCTGTGGGCACTCTCCCATAAATTGTGACAAGGCTAATCCTAACTGACTAAATAATATCACTTCAAAGATAATACGAAGCATAACCAGTGAATTTGAAGCATTTAAGTTGTGGTACCCACACTTCAGAATAGAGTCCAAATATGGGCTTCCAGCACTTTACCAGTTAATAGGAACTGGTAACCAGCTGGGGTGGAAATCCTCTGTACTGGGTGGTGTGGGTTTAATTCTTAACCCGCTGAATATTTTCAAGATATTTTTCATAAAATCTTGTCATGGCTGCTGCGAAGCAGCCATGACAAGATTTGATGAAAAGTCCATCTAAATTTAACTGAAGAAATCATTGGTGCAAAAATCCATTCAATTTTCATGTGGAAAATTGATTAAATGTACCCAGATTATACATATTTCAGTGTCAAGAGAAATTCTGTGTTTTTGGGGGTGGAGGGGGGGGGGATATCTGCCAGCAGCATGCAAAGAGTTAAATGCGTGGTTAATCTTAACTTGTACTTGTGTTATAGTTCCGATATTGCCATATATGCTTAAATACCAATAAATTAAACTTTTACTTTAATGTAATGGAACATCCATTCACCTTTTATTTCACAAGAATTGCAAAGTTTTATCATTTTTTCACTATAAGACATAGTTGGAGACCTCTCATTAGATCGAGCTGCTTGAACATATTCCACTTAGGATGCATGAGCTATAAATATTTCGGAGGTAAAAGATGAAAATTTTAGATGTTTAACCCTTGGCCTGATTGCGACTTTGATCACATTTTTTGCAACAGAACAGTTGCCCCTACTTGCAGTCTTTGGGTTAACTCACAATTTACGTTCTTAATACCTTGGTAGTTGTTTATAGGCAAGTCTTGGCTGCCTATATAGGCAGCCAAGGCTTCCCAAAAAACAGCAGCAATGCCACAGGATGCAGACTGTCAAAAGTGTAGCAAAAATATTTTAAATTCTCTAGCCCGTGAGGGTTAACCCTTTACCCAACAAATGGCCCGCATCCGCCCGTGTAATATGCAAATTCAGCAGTTGAAAAAAAAAAAATTTCAGAAAATTTCAACCAAACCATATCATGTGACCCCTTGTTGGAATGAGCTCGTCGAGCTCATTCCAACGATGGGTCACATGATAGGGTTTTGTTGAAATTTTTTTAAAAATTTGAAAAAATAATATTTAAAATAATAAATTTTGATATCTCTGCATTGGGTAAAGGGTTAAGAGATGTTTTTACAAATGTTGGCTGCTTGTTAAGTTCAAAATGTTAAGTCACAGATGCCCCCGTGGGAACCCTGCAAAGTGAAGCAGTTTGTTCTTCTGCTGGTAAAATAGAACCCAGTCACCAGTCCTTTGCAGGCCTGGCATTCCTCAGGAGTGCTGCATGCCTAGAAAATATTGAGGAGGCCAATTTTTTGCACCCCTTAATTTTCTGGAAAGCTAGACCTGTTTGGGACTGCCTGTGAAGAGTTTATTATCATTTCGTCCTCTGAGTTCCAATGTGTGTTCTGTGCCTACTGTCACAGAGAACACATTGGAACTCAGGGGATGATTTGTCAATGTCGTATTGATTCGCAATAATTCATAGCCCATGCTGTGTCACATTTCGATACATTTTGAGTGTAGAAGACACCGACACAAAAGAACTGAATGCAACATTTTGAATAATGAAAAGATGTGTGTGCCAATTTTTCCACCATGTAGCTGAATATAGTACAATTTCTCAATTACAATATTAATACCCTGAAGTGAATGTAACCAAAATAGCATACATGTTTTTGCATTTAAAATTTCAGGTGCAGTTGCACTCCCAAGCAATTGGAGGAAGGCAATTGTTTTGCACTCCTTGATTTTCTAGATATCCAGGCCTGCCTTTGGGTGGAAGTCCTCCAAAACGATTGAGTGAACTTGACTTTATATCCATGTTGCCATCATAATTAGCCATTCTCCAGAAATGTGTGATCCTGAACACCAATAAATATATAATTCACAATCGGGGGATTCCCTACTCCATTAGTGCATTTGTGGTAATTAACACCACACATACCATATCTTTTACACATACAGACATGTATTTCAAACTACCATAATAAATTTGTGATACACACAAGGCTAAATAGCAGCTCCTGAGGTCGCAAATAAAACAAATGCAACACCAAGGGTGGCTAAACCCTCTCCATCTCCCCCCCCCCCCCCCCCCCCCTCTCCACTGCCAAGCAAGAATTTCCACTAGTTTATCTTTGTTGATATTGAGTTAATAAATATTGTATCTCCATTAAACCTTAGCACAGCAGCTACCAAATGTGTCCATGGGACACTAATGCCCCCGCTTAATGATAAACCTTTGGAAATATAAACTTTGTTTCAGGCTAATCTTAAATTTGAAAAAAAGTATAAAAAAACATTTTGTTTCATTTCGTTCAGTCAGACTAAAGTTATCGTCTAGAAACCACATTTGAGACGGATGTACGGATGGAGTTACAGTGACTTTGACCTTATGACACAAAGTTCTTCCCCTCATGGTACACAAGCCACAAATCAAGTTTGGTTAAAATTGGTCAAACAGAACTCTAGTTATGGCATGGAAACCACTTTTAACTATTTTTAAAGTTGAAAAGGGGCCATTACTCAAATAAAAATTATCGCAGCACACTCAAAATCAAAAACCATCAGTTATTTTGTCTACAGTAAGCTATATTCCAAGTTTGATTAAAATCAGATATCTATAACTTGAGTTACCATCCAGAAACCAATATCAACATGTTTTCTGGAAAAGGGTTATAACTCTGCCAAACAATATCAGACCAAGCCCACTCTCAATCCCAACCTGTATTATTGGTTATAAACCTGTGTATAAAATTTTGTTCAGTCAAACTAAATTTATCGCCTGCAAACCAATATCAACATGTCTCCCAAGTCGGAAAAGGGCTGTAACTCTTCCAAAAAATATCTGTCCAAGCCCAATATCAATCCCAACTTGTATTATGTGGTTATCGACCTATGTATACAATTTTGGTTCATTTCATTCAGTCAAACTAAAATTAACGTCTGGAAACCATATTCGGGATGGACGTACTTATGTGTGGATGGACCTTTAGATGATCGGACAAGGGTAACACTTAATACTCCTTTGCTAAATTGGCTGAGGCACAAAAATATTCATTAACCCACTGCAAGCCGAGGTCAGAATACCAAAATTCCAAGCATGAAATTTTTCTCACAAATCAACTTGGAATTTAACCAATCTTATTTGACAAAGCTCAGCCAGATTGAATTGATTAAATTCATTGTTGCATTATGGGAAAGATTGGCAGGTTAAAATTTCAACATTCCAACATGAGTGTGGAAAGGGTTAATCTGCCGTACAAGTTTATGTGCCATCATTCAGGTTGAAAAAATTAAATGTTTATTCTGGGTTTTAAACGAGTTCTGTTTTAAAAGAGTTTGGGATAGGAAGAATATTTGACTTTTATTGTTTAATATTTTCTTGTATTTTGCTTGAGCTGCATGATGCATGTAATTGTTATTTTGCATGCAGCACTCCGGCATTGGAGAATCAACTAGCTGAAACAATTTTTATGACACAAATGTTTTAAATTTTAACAAGTGGAGTGTTAGAAGCAGCGATCAGAGCTCTATTGAAAAGTGTTGGAAGCCACTTTAGTGACTTTACACTGTATGCATTAGTTATGTTCCAATAAGACTAAAATCCCCTTCCTCTGATTGGACTACAGCTCGCTTAGTATATTCTATGTTTATGGCTCAAGTGGCAAATGTTACCATCTGACGTCACAACGCGAAATACAGTGGAGCCCACTTAATTGGATATCTCTTAATTGTATATCCCTGTTAATTGAATATAATTTTCAAACACAAAATCATTTACCATATCTTCAGTACAAATTTGATCTGTCAATTGCATATGGGTTGTAGAGTAAACTCCTGTTAATTGTATGTAAATTTTTGTAATATGCCGAAAAAATTACTGTGACATGCACCAAATTCCTTATTTATCAACCTTTTTGGCCTCACTACATCCAATACAGGCATTTATTCTATTATATCTTGTTTGACAGAGCTCTATGAGCTCTGTCAAACAAGATATAATAGAATAAATGCTCATTTTACCTCCAGAACACAGGAAACTAACCAAATCCTTGTTAATTGTATACTCCTGTTAATTGAATAATTTTCACTGGCAAAATGGTTATTCAATTAAGAGGATTTTACTGTACTTGAAATGACGTCGCCCGTTTCGTAATTGCTTTATCAACCGAGTGACAAGCAAGCTGCTTCATTGCTTCTGGATTTTTCACACGTGCAACAGAGGGTGATCCGGATAAAGTGGTGTTTAAATTACAAACTGATTTACTATTTGAACTAAGATGGAATGAGTTTATCTGGTTTATTGATTATTTATTCAGTGCCTCCATGGGTACACAAGAGGTTTATTTACTAAACCTGTGATCGTTAAAAGTTGCCTTCCAGAAGGCAACTTTTAATGATCACAGATTTAGTAAATAAATGTCTGTTGTTTCACAATGTACATTTTGGGCTATGGGTAGTGTCTTATTGGAACATATACGCTATTGTGATAAGTTGATGGTAACATGGTCTGAGGTTTGCGGCTTGGAGCATATGTTCAACCTCGACGCTTCGCGTGTTACTCTCAACTCGTCACAATAACTTATAATGTTGGCTCAAAGTAGAGTAAAAAATGTTTATAGAAAATTGTTTTGTTACACTTTATTGGAGTGTGCTGTTGGTATTCTCCATTAAATTGTAACAAATCAATTATTTATGAACAAAATTTGCTAAACCAAGGCTATACAGGTAGCAGCAGAATCGTTTAAAAAAATATGTTACAAATCACCTATGAAAAATAATTCAGCACCATATGAAAACTTAAGGGTTGTACAGTTAGTTTTTTTATGTTCCCTCTTGGGGAGCATGATGGCATTGCGGTATCCAGTTCTCGTCAGATCACCGAAGTTCAGCAACATCGAGGGGAGCGTGGTGGCTCAGTGGTAGACTGTTGGATTTCTATGCTGGAGGTCCTGAGTTTGATCCCCGTCCGGGACGACCCGCGTTGTGTTGTGGGCAAGACACTTTATCCTGGTTGCCTACATGGGGACATGATGATGCTGTGTACTAAGGCGTACTGCACGTCGATGGTGCGTATGTCTTCAACCACTGTAACCCTGCTTGAGCGGAGCTTGAACAGAGTTAGAATGTTGAGCTGACAGTTGCCCGTCAATGCTTGGTGGTTCTCTCTGGGTACTCCGGCTTCCTTCACCCCTAAAACTGTCACGGTCATGATTAGCCATTGTGCATAAATATGTGACCTTAACCCTTTACCCAACGAATCGCCCGCATCCGCCCGCGTAATATGCAAATTCAGCAGTTGAAAAAATACTAGTTTTCAAAATATTTCAACAAAACCATATCATGTGACCCCTCGTTGGAACAAGCTCGTCGAGCTCGTTCCAATGAGGGGTCACATGATATGGTTTTGTTGAAATTTTTTTAAACATTTTAAAAAATTATATTTAAAATAGTAAATTTTGATATCGTCTGCGTTGGGTAAAGGGTTAAACACCAGTAAATAAATAATAATAATAGCAACGTCGAGCCCAGTTAGTCCTTGGATGGGTGACCGTCTGAGTGATTGATTTAGACTCCTGCGTTGTGTCCCTGGGCAATGCACTTAACCCTGATTGTCCACATCGGGGGAACGATGACGCCGTGTACTTAGGCGTACTGCACATCGATGGTGCACATGTCTTCAACCAATCTAGCCCTGCCTGTGCTGCAGTGCGAAGTTACAATGTTGGGGAGCTGGCAGCTGCTCATCATCGCTCGGTTCTCTCCGGTTACTCCGGCTTCCTCCACCTGTAAAACTGTCACCGACACGATATGACCTAGGCTGTTAAAGAGTCGTTAAACCTTAATAAATGAATACATAATAAATAAATGTCCCTTCTTAGGGAGTATATAGTAAAGCACTACATATCGTCGACTGAGTGCTAGAATGTTCTCTGTCCCATAGGGGACATAGAACATTCTAGCACTCAGGCGACGATATTTTCATACATCTGTATGGTTGTACATTAGTATGTTACATAATATTTATGTATTTATTTATTGATGTTTAAGGTCACATATTTATGCACAATGGCTAATCATGACCGTGACAGTTTTATGGGTGGAGGAAGCCAGAGTACCCAAAGAGAACCACCGAGCAACGGCGAGCAACTGTCGGCTCCCCAACATACCAACTCTACACAAGCATGGTTAGCATTGGTTGAAGACAAGTGCACCATCTATGTGCAGTACGCCTTAGTACACAACGTCACCGTGCCCCCACGCTGGCAATGGAGATGAAGTGTCTTGCCCAAGCACACAACACAGTTGCTGCAGGTGGGATTCGAACCGTGGACCTCTCGGCTTGCAGCCTGCATCTCTACTAACTGAGCCACCGCGCTCCCCTAGTATGTTACAGATCATGTCCATCCAACACGTTTGCTGCTCTTGCTCCACAACTAATTATTGGATTAAAATACTTCTTGGCGTGCTTCTACCAAATTGGGGGGGGGGGGGGGGGGGGGGCACAGATCCTATGGCAAACTAAATAGCCAGAGTTATTCTCCTTGTTTCACATCGATGATTATAAGAAATGTGTCTATCCACCTTGACAAAAAAATATTTGCCGCTGTAGCTCTGTCATCATTTGTTGCATTTACCCTTTACACTCTGTTAAAATTGCAAAGTTTTCAGCAGCACATATTTCCCATAATGCTGTTTGATATTTAACCAAATCAGTGAGCTCTGTCAAACAAGATATAATTGGTTAAATTGATAGTTAAACAAGAGAAAAACAGTGATTGGAGAAAATTCTGTAGCACTACCGAAATGCTAGGGGTTAATCCTTTACCCAACGCAGACGATATCAAAATTTATTTTTTAAATATCATTTTTTGAAATTTTTCAAAAAATTTCAACAAAACCATATCATGTGATCCCTCCTTGGAACGAGCTCGACGAGCTCGTTCCAACGAGGGGTCACATGATATGGTTTTGTTGAAATTTTTTGAAAAATAATATTTTTTCAACTGCTGAATATGCATATTACACAGGCGGTTGCGGCCAATTCGTTGGGTAAAGGGTTAAAATAATTTTTGTCATTCTTGTTTCTCAACATGGGGAAGCAGATCCTGTGGTAAAAACAATCCCTTCATTTTAATATACACAGCATTGTGGGAACGCAGTGGCTCAGTTTGTAGAGATGCAGGCTGCAAGCCGAGAGGTCCTCGGTTTGAATCCCACCTGTGGCAACCATGTTGTGTCCTTGGGGAAGACACTTAATCCCAGTTGCCCACTGTACTAAGGCATACTGCACTTGTCTTTAACCAATGCTAACCCTGCTTGTGTGCGGTTAGTATGTTGGGGAAGGGGGCCTGACAGTTGATTACCATTGCACGGTGGTTCTCTCCAGGTACTCCAGCTTCCTCCACCTGTAAAACTGCCTGACACGATATGACCTTGGCTCTTGAAAGTGTCATTAAATCCCAATAAATAAATAAATGCACAACATTATTTGCCCTTGAGCTTGAGTCAGGGTATTATTAAAAATATGTCCATCCATATGGAGTCCTCCATCAGTGTGACTGTTGGATTAGTTTGAAATGTCACAACAGTCTACCTCAGCATTGGGGGGGGTGGGGGGGGGGGGGCATATTTCATGACAGGATGAATGCCTTCACTAGAGTAATCCTAGAGTTACTTCCCTTTGACTAATTTAGGTGTTGATCAAAATCTTCCCGTCCAACATGTATGCTGCTCCAGTTCTGCCGCTATTTGTTTAATTCAACTAATTTTTGTCACAGTTGTACCAAATAGGGGAGCAGATCCCCTGCTGGAACAAATACACTTGCTTTGATATTTAAGGTTATTTTCCCTTGATTCACTTAGTGGATTCATACCGAGAGGTCCTCGGTACGAATCCCACCTGCGGCAACCGCATTGTGTCCTTGGGCAAGACACTTCACCCCCATTGCCCACGTGGGGGCACGGTGGTGTTGTGTACTAAGGCGTACTGCACGTCTATGGTGCACCTGTCTTCAACCAATGCTAACCCTGCTTGTGTGGAGTTGTTATGTTAGGGAGCTGACAGTTGCTCGCCGTTGCTCGGTGGTTCTCTCCGGGTACTCAGACTTCCTCCACCCGTAAAACTGTCATGGTCATGATTAGCCATTGTGCAGAAATATGTGACCTTAAACACCAATAAATAAATAAATATTAGTGGATTAATACTATAATTTGAGAATGGTTTGTTTGCATGTGTTTTCCATATCTTCTCACACATGGATGGTCCGTCCATCACTAAACTTTCAACCTGGGAATTGGAGAGTGCTTGTTTACTGTGGTAAAATAGGACCCAGTCACCAATGCTTGCGGTGGAAGTCCTCTAAAGTGGGCAGAATGAGTATAAACAATAGTCTTAACTTGACTTTATTTTTAGTTGTGGTTACGATTAGCCATTGTACAGAAGTGTGTGACCTTAAACACCAGTAAATAAATAAATAGAGAGTACACACTTGACTGGACTGGTTACGTGAAATAATTCATGTGAGGTGAGGGACGTTGTACAAACACGAGTGCGTGAATGCGCACAAGTGTTTTACAATATAGTCCCTCGCCTCGAATGAATTATTTCACGTGACCAGTCCAGTCAAGCGATTACTCTGTTTATTACTTTTCATTATTAACAACAATTATATTATTTAACCCTTTACCTAACGTAACGGCCAAAACCGGCCAGCGCTTTTCTAAAACTTCGCAAAATTAATTTTCATTATTTTTTGTCTCTAAAACATAGGTTATGACACCTCATTGGAACGAGCTCATTGAGCTCATTCCAGTGAGGGGTCATAACCTATGTTTTTGAGACAAAAAATGAAAATAATAGTTATTCAAGAATTTTTTTTTGCAAGTGTCGTCTGCTTTTCATGTTAGGTAAAGGGTTAAAAAAACAAAAAACAATGAAGTCCCCATTACACCCACGGCAAAGAGTCTTCGTTTGCGCACACGGATACATGACCCAATTGTTGATTGCATAATTCACTTGTTAAGTTGTCATTTATAATCAAACCCGGAAATCCCAGTAAATGACACTTTTGGAAAGTAATAAAGAATCACTAAACTTGTGCATGTGTGTATGTGACCCTCATAATTGCTCCTGAGTGGTTAGATTTCTTGTTCCACAACAAAAAACATGGAAATACCCCCAAAATGTGGAATTGTGTAAGAGTTCTCTATCTCACCCCCACCTGGGTCGACAGTTGTCACCAAACTTCAGCTATGGATGTTCACTACCCTTACAATTGCCACTGGTGAATTGAATTTCCCTGCTGTAAAACAAAGGCAATAGCTCCACATCTCCCATTTCGATGGTTCAATTGTTACCAACCTCAAGTAACAGGTGTATGTGGTTCCCATAATTGCTACTGGGTGTTTGGTTTCTTTTCCTTCTGTAAAAGAAAGACAATGAACCCCCTCCTTACATGTATATGCCCAGTATTAAACATAACTCCATCTTGGCATTATTGGATAGGATATATTCTACGCTTGGCATTTTTCTTTTGAATGTGTTGATTATATCAAACCCCTAAAGTCAAGTTTTAAGTGTGGCATATTTCCCAGAGTGACATGAGAGAGGTATTTGTTAAAGAGTATAAAGGTTCCTTAAGAGTAATAAATCAGTTGGGCTACAAAAAACTGCCATGTGACTCTCTGCAGACCCCCTACACCCCCATTTAATACTTGGTGGTTGGGGAAAATACTGAAATCATTTTTCTCATGAACTACTGGCTGTAAAAATTTGATATTTGGTATGCATGGCATTGCAGTAACCGATTCTTGTCAAATCACCGAAGTTAAGCAATGTCGTGCCCGGTTAGTCCTTGGATGTGTGACCGTCTGTGCGATCGATTTGGACTCCCGCATTGTGTCCTTGGCCAAGGCACTTATCCCCAATTGATGATGCCGTGTGCTAAGGCGTACTGCTCATCAATGGTGCACATGTCTTCAACCAATCTACCCACCTGTTCTGTAGTGCGGCGTTACGATGTTGGGGAGCTGGCAGCTGCTTGTTGTTGCTCGGTGGTTTTCTCCAGGTACTCCGGCTTCTGCCACCCATAAAACTGTCACCAACGCGATATGACCTTGGCTGTTAAAGTGTTGTTAAACCTTAATAAATAAATATTTGGTATGCAGCCTCCTTCAGCTGTGTAGATTCGAGTTTCTGCGAAGTTGTTCAGTAAATATTTGTGCACATTGGCAAAATTTGCAAGCCCACCAAAGTTTAAAGTTTCTGACAATCGATCAGCATCGGCGAGTTTCAGACCAAAATTGGTATATGTATTCAGTATTATTGGGTGACGTATTTGATTAGTTCTAAAAAAAATTACTCCTGTATACTATGAGAACCGCGGAAGTTAAAAACTGAAAAAACTAAATCACCCATATTTCCCGAAGTACAAGAGACGGATACTTGTTACATGGCGTGAAGCTTTCTTATGACAAGTAGAATCAAGTTGCTATCATCTGTGCAATGGGCACCATATGGGGACCTGCACTTAAACACTGTTGGTAATGTGGGGAAAACACTGAACGACCCTTTCCTTCTTCAGGGTTCCTGCGGGGCCTTGGTTTCAAGCAATGGCCTGGAATTTGCCTATGGGTCATTCAAAGCCTTGAAATCCTGAAAAATGGTTCAGAAGCCTTGGAAAAGCCATGAATATTCATGAATTAAAAATGCTACCAAAGCATGTAATTATAAATAGATAGTTTTATATGCCAGAGATTGTGAGGCATAGTCCTATCTAGGACCCTCAGGTCATAACCCCCCCTCTTTAAGAAGGGTTCCCACACCTCCTTGAATTCCTTGAAAGTCCTTGAATCTCAAAACACCCTCCCAAGGACCTGGAAACTCCTTGAATATTGAAGGCCATCCTGGAAACTCCTGGAAATGGAGTCTGCTATGCATGGACAGTGTGCTATTTCAAAATACTGTAATCTGAGGTCCATTCTTTTACCTTTTTCACCTAGTAGCAGTCGACACTTGTGAAAAAATTACTGTGCATTTGAACATTTTCATTTTTAGCTCACCTGACTTTCCGTTGTCCGGCGTCCGTCGTCTGTCGTCCGTCGTCGTCCATGAACATGGTGTTTGCGTCTTCTCCTCTCAAACTGCTGAACCAATTTAATTGATATTTGAGATAATAGTTTGTTATGACATCGCAATTTGATTTTGTTCAAATCAAGTTGCCTCGCCCGTGGGTAGGGCCACACCCAAAAAGTGTGCTGAAATCTTAAAAAATCTTCTTCTCATGAACCAGCAGTAGCAGAGACTTGATATTTGGTGTGCAGCTTCCTTTTGAGGTGTAGACTCAGATTTGTTCAAGAGAAGTTTGCGGAGCTATACTTGGCATCGTCATGGGAGGGGCAAAATTTTTGGCCCCGCCCAAAATTTCTATTTTCCAAACCAAGAGGCTGATTTGAACCAAATTTTATGTGAGGGCTTATTGGGTCATAAGTACCTAATTTATGCTGATTTTTTTTTTCCTGTAGCCCCATGGGAACCGCAGGAGCTAAAAATAGAAAAAAAATTAAAACGCCCATATCTCCAAAACTGCACGGCACCGAGAATTTTTATTTGGTGTGAAGCTTCCTTAGGACCAACAGAAAAAATTGGTAAAAAAAAATTCCATCGGTTTTATCATAGGGTACAGTTTTGGGACTTTGAAAAAGTGCTGAGTCAGCACTTTTTAACACTGTAGGCAGTGGGAAAAACATTAAAAAATCTTCTCCAGATCCAGCAGGCAGAATCTTTTGATATTTGGTATGCAACATTGTGGGGTGGATCTGATTCAAGTTGGTTCAAATTGGCCCCCCTGGGTTCATATTTGGGTTCAGTATAGGAGCCCGATTTCAAACTTAGTGCATTTCAGGCAAATTTCTTAAAAAATCTTCTTCTCCAGATCCAGCAGGCAGAATCTTTTGACATTTGGTATGCAACATTGTGGGGTGGATCTGATTCAAGTTTGTTCAAATCGGCCCCCTGGGTTTATATTTGGGCTCAGTATAGGAGCCCAAATTTGAACTTAGTGCATTTCAGGCAAATTTCTTTGAAAATCTTCTTCTCAAGATCCAGCAGACAGAATCTTTTGATATTTGATATGCAACATTGTGGGGTGGATCTGATTCAAGTTTGTTCAAATCGGCCCCTTGGGCTTATATTTGGGCTCAGTATAGGAGCCCAAATTTGAACTTAGTGCATTTCAGGCAAATTTCTTTGAAAATCTTCTTCTCAAGATCCAGAAGGCAGAATCTTTTGATATTGGGTATGCAACATTGTGGGGTGGATCTGATTCAGGTTTGTTCAAATCTGCTCCCTGGGTTTATATTTGGGCTCAGTATAGGAGCCCAAATTTGAACTTCGTGCTTTTCAGACAAATTTCTTAAAAAATCTTCTCCAGATCCAGCAGGCAGAATCTTTTGATATTTTGTATGCAACATTGTGGGGGTGGATCTGATTCTATTTTGTTCAAATCGGCTCTCTAGATTCATATTTGGGCTCACTATAGAAGCTTGAATTCGAACTTAGTGCATTGTTCAGGCAAATTTCTTCAAAACTCTTCTTCTCCAGATCCTGTAGGCAGAATCTTTTGATATTTGGTATGCCACATTGTGGGGTGGATCTGATTCCAGTTTGTTCAAATCGGCCACCTGGATTCATATTTGGGCTCACTATAGAAGCCCAAATTCGAACTTAGTGCATTTCAGGCAAATTTCTTCAAAAATCTTCTCCAGATCCAGCAGGCAGAATCTTGTGATATTTGCTATGCAACATTGTGGGGTGCATCTGATTCAAGTTTGTTCAAATCGGCCCCCTGGGTTTATATTTGGGCTCAGTATAGGAGCCCAAATTTGAACTTAGTGCATTTCAGGCAAATTTCTTTGAAAATCTTCTTCTCAGATCCAGCAGGCAGAATCTTGTGATACTTGGTATGCAGCATCCTTAGGGGGGTGAGATTCAAGTTTGTTCAAGCCATGTCCCTAGGTCCATATTTGGGCTCACTGTGGAAACTTGAATTGTAACTTTGTTCGAAATGAGGAATTTTCTTAAAAAATCTTCTTCTTCAGATACAGCAGTCGGAATGGTTTGATATGTGGTGAGTAGCATCCTGGGGGGGGGGGGGGGGGGGGGGGGATTCAAGTGTGTTAAAGCCAAGTCCATGGGTCCATATTTGGGCCCAAATTATAACTGAGGAATTTTTCTTTAAAAAACTTCTTCAGATTCAGCAGTTGGAATGTTTTGATATTTGGCATGGAGCAACCTTAGGGGGCTGAGATTCAAGTTTGTTCAAGCCAAGTCCCTTGGTTCATATTTGGGCTCACTATGGGAGCCTGAATGACAACTTAGTTCAAAATGAGGAATTTTCTTTAAAAATCTTCAGATCCAGCAGATGAATGCTTTTGATATTTTTTATACAGCATCCTTAGGGGGGTAAGATTCAAGTTTGTTCAAGCCATGTCCCTAGGTCCATATTTGGGCTGATTGTGGGAGCTCGAATTGTAACTTGGTTCAAAATGAGGAATTTTCTTTAAAAATCTTCTTCTTCAGATCCAGCAGTTGGAATGTTTTGATATTCGGTGTGCAGCATCCTTAGGGGCGAGGGGGAGGAGGGGGGGGGGGGGAGATTCAAGTTTGTTAAAGCCAAGTCCCTGGGTTCATATATGGGCTCTGTGGGAGCCCTGAATTATAACTTAGTTCAATATTAGGAATATTCTTTAAAAATCTTTTTTTTTCAGATCCACTGGTCAGAATCTTTGGATATTTGGTTTTAGCTTTTCTTAGGAGGAGCAAATGCAACTTGTTGAAATCAATTCTCTGGGTTGATATTTAGGCTACCTTGTCAGGTGAGCACCCTCAGGCCCCCTGGGGCCTCTTGTTTTAATTTTTTGTCTCAAAAACATAGGTTATGATCCCTCGTTGGAACGAGCTCGTTGAGCTTGTTCCAAAGTGGGGTCATAACCTATGTTTTCGAGACAAAAAATGAAAAAATAATGAAAATTTCTGGCGATTTTTGTGGATAGCACTGGCCGGTTTTGGCCTTTACGTTGGGTAAAGGGTTAAGAGTTGTCAGATCATAATAGAATCTTACATGGATGTCCAGCTTGGCATGCTCTTTCAGACACACACCAAGTTATGCTGGAAGAATGCCCAAAGCCCATGTTTAGGCTTTATTTCGAAATACAGGTTCCCCAGTTTAAAAGCTTCATATTCTGTGGATGTGCTTCATTCTATCTTTGCAGTGAAATTATTCAGTCTGTATGGATTTTCCTTGTTACAATTTATAAATTGTAAGTCAAGGACATGTGAACAAATTTTGGCAACAAAAAATTCACCACTTTTCCAGTTAAATGTAAATAAAAAAAAATAATGTGTCACATACAGGTGACTTTTTTTATTTATTGATGATTTACAAATCTATTTAGGAGAGTATATATGACTCACCCCTTGCCTTGCCCTCACATCACATCACATCACATGGTGTCACATCACATCACATGGTGTCACATCACAGCACATCACTGGCTAAATACTTTTCTTCTGGACCAAATTTAACCAAAGTTGGGAGATATGTTCCCGAAAGCTCAAGAATAGAATTTTGCTCAAATCATCTTGTCCCACCCCTTTTCCACCCCAAAAGGGGAAATACTAAAAATGGTCCACTCCTTAGAAAGTGTTCATTTTTGGCCAACACCATCTTTTGCTCATATACATTGTAGTTTGTTCAAGCCATGTTTCTGTATCCACATTTCGGCTCATTTGGTAACCAAAAAGTTCTTTTGCGCTCTGAAATTCAAAAGTTGTCATTTTCCGCGATTTTTTGTTTTTGTTTTGATGTGACTTGGTTATTTACACTTCAGCAAATGTTACTGCTTTAAGTTTGTATGCCTGATTTGTGGCTCTCCAAAAGTGATAACTTGAAAAAACTTGCATTTTGTTGTGAAAGTGATACAGTAGAACCTGTCTTGAGAGACTGCCCTTTGGGCCACACAAAAGAGGTCTCTCAAGACAGGTGGTCTCTCATAACAGGTTTCAGGTTTTCTCAAGTCAGTGAAAAATTCCACATAATTCAGAAATGGAAAAGAATGGATTTTTGTAATTACTTTGTTGCTGCTCTTTTTTATGAAGTTTTTGTAGCAAATTGAAATGGACTGTTATAAAAATTATAAAAATAAATTAGTGTTGAAAATCTTCATTGAAGATTTTCAACACTAATTTATTTTTATAATTTTTATAACAGTCCATTTCTATTTGTTACAAAAAGATTTTCAACACAAATTTATTTTTATTCCTATCTGTCAGATTTCAGGTATGTATGAAATTGTTTATTCAGCAATAATCCTAATCTTTTCACGGGGGTCTTATAAAAATATCTCAATCTTTAATGAGTTAGCAATTGAAACCCAATTAAGAGCTTTTAATACTTTTAATTATGTTAGTATAACCACAATGGATTTTCCAATTCCAGAACAGGTAAAAAGTTTTTGTCATAGTTTCAGTCTTCAAAGAGGCGGTCTCTCAAGACATGTCCATTATGGCATAAAAATACAAATTGGTACCAGGTCACAGTGGTCTCTCAAGACAGGTGGTCTCCCATAGCAGGTCCATTATAGAGTAAAACCAATCAGTGCCTGGTAGACGTGGTCTCTCAAGACGGTGGTCTCTCAAGACAGGTTTTACTGTACAAAACTTGCAATTTTTGTGAAATTTATGCAGTTTGTCATTGGTCATAAAGTGTATTTTTGGCAAGTAGCATATTTCACTCTTGTACAATCCTTTGCCCAATGCACAGGGTATCAAAATTTATTATTTCAGTTATTGTTTTTCTAAAATGGGCAAGATGGGCATAAATGATTTTCTGGACTTGCCATTGTAACCATGACAACCACGATTAGCAATTCTGCAGATATATGTGACCTTAACCCTTTGATACTTTGGTACGTTTTATGACGTATGAAACCACGTTATGTCCTTGGGCAAGACACTTCACCCCCCATTGCCCACGTGGGGGCACAGTGATGCTGTGTACTAAGGCGTACTGCACGTCGATGGTGCACCTGTCTTCAACCAATGCTAACCCTGCTTGTGTGGAGTTGGTATGTTGGGGAGCTGACAGTTGCTCGCCGTTGCTCGGTGGTTCTCTCCGGGTACTCCGGCTTCCTTCACCCATAAAACTGTCACGGTCATGGTTAGCCATTGTGCAGAAATATGTGACCTTAAACACCAATAAAAAAACAACAACAAAAAAATGTATAAAATCAAACAGCATATTGATACTTTGTGGTCATTTGTTTTGTTATTATTTTTCGATTTTTTAAAGTTTTAACCTCAATTCCTATTTTCTCCCGAATAGTGCTCAGTGACAACCGTTGAGTCAAATGTTATCGCAGCTTAAAATACTAATATAATCCTGCTGTCAAGACTTCTTAACTGGTTGAGTGCTAGAAGCCACTAACAGGGCTTTCAAAAAATGAGGATACCAAAGCAAAAGCCATCACTTTCCTTTACCCATATTTCATATTCAGGCAAACACAAATAATATTTTGTTTATATAAATTTGTTTTATTACAAATTATTGGAGAGTGCCTCTGGGCACTCTCCAATAATTTGTAATGAAACAAGTTTTGAATAACAAATTCAGACTACCAAAGATAATCTAGCCCTCAACCAGATAATCACTAATGTGAAAAATATCTTGTTATTTGTACTTTCCGACGTTTGACGTCGCATTTTGATTATCGTTGAAAAAACTGAATTCCTAGTGACGTTTGAACGCCAGTCTCTAAGGGTTAAACACCAGTAAATAAATAAATATTAGGAAATGAGAGTGATTGGGTCAGTAAAGTGTTTGGGTTTTTTTCCGTGTTATGCAACACTGGCAGAGTATTTTTGCTGTGAAGACTTATGTGCATAAATCATTTTATTATGCAACATTATTGTAAACTATGGGCCATATTCATCACCTTTGTTATCATTCTAACTGTTCATTATCTAGCCTGGTGCAAGATTTTAATTTGTAGCAGAATAAATCGCAGTTTGCATATATACTTGAGTTCTCTACTTTTTGTTGCTTCCAAGGGAGTCATGTTTGTAGCTTGCCAAGACAAACTTGAGTACCATCTTTAGAATGACACAAGATAATGCCAAATAAAAGAATGATGAAAATAAATGAACTTATGATTTTTTTTATGCCTGTTTCAAAATATCGGGTATGTTACTCCTCTCTCCGATTCGTGCTCCGCGTTGTTTCCTTGGGCAAGGCACTTAACCCCGATGGCCTGCATGGGGGCACGATGATGCTGTGTACTAAGGCATACTGCACGTCGATGGTTCGCATGTCTTCAACCAATCTAACCCTGCCTGTGCTGCGGTGCAGAGTTCAGAGTTAAGATATTGGAGAGCTGACAGCTGCTCGTCGTTGCTCTGCGGTTCTCTCCGGGTAATCTGGCTTCCTCCACTCGGAAAACTGTCACCGACATGATGTGACCCTGGCTGTTAATGTGTCGTTAAACCCTAATAAATAAATAAATAAATTCCTCTCTCCTTTTATAAAACCACCCTCCTTTTGGGAGCCCAAGTAAGTGAAGCAGTGCTTGTTCACTGTGGGAAACAAGCCCTGTTTTACTGTTAACAGTCCTCTAGAATGGGCAACATAGGTATAAATTGTTGGCTGGACTTTACATTATATCCATGTTGTGGTAACTCTTAGCCATTGTGCAGAATCTGTGACCTTAAACACCAATAAATAAAAAGATACTAAATTCACCCATCTATCCATCCATTTTTAACTCACCTGGCCTAAAAGGCCATGTGAGCTTTAGTTTTCTCATCACTTGGCTTCCGTCGGCGTCCATAAACTTTTCACATTTTCATCATCTCTGTAACCGCTGAGCCGGTGTGAACCAAACTTAGCAGGAATGGTCTATGGGAGGTCCTCTACAAACGATCCTCATTTTGTTCCCGTCGGATGAAAAACATGGCTTCCAGAGGCATTCTTTGATTCTGGTTGGTGGATTTTCAAACATCTCCTCTGAAACTGCCAGGCCAAATGTTTTGAAACTTCACATAAATAATGACTGGGACCCCCTCTACCAACGATCCTCATTTAATGTTGATTGGGTCACAAACATGGCCGCAATTGCGGCTTATAGTTACTGTAGAAACCCTATGAGAAATAACATTTTCATCTCTGGAACTACTGAGCTGACATGAACCAAACCTGGCAGGGATAGTCGATGGGAGGTCCTCCACAAACGATCCTCATTTTGATCCCATGGGTTTGAAAACATGGCCGCCAGAGGCATTCTTTGATTCTGATTGGTGGATTTTCAAAAATCTTCTCCTCTGAAACTACAGGGCCAAATGTTTTGAAACATTGCATGGTTGATGGCTGTGAACCTCCTCTACCAACGATCCTCATTTAATGTTTATCGGGTTGCAAACATTGCCTCAATTGCGGCTTATAGTTACTATAGAAATCCCATAGAAAATCACATTTTCATCTCTGGAACTACTGAGCTGGCATGAACCAAACCTGACAGGAATGGTCTATGGGAGGTTCTCTACAAACGATCCTCATTTTGTTCCCTTGGGTTGAAAAATGTGGCCGCCAGAGACATTCTTTGATTCTGGTTGGTGGATTTTCAAAAATCTTCTCCTCTGAAACTGCCAGGCCAAATTTTTTAATACTTCACATAAATGATTCCTGGGAACCCCTCTACCAACGATCCTCATTTAATGTTGATCGAGTTGTAAACATGGCCGTAATTGCAGCTTATAGTTCTATAGGAACCCTATGGGAAATCACATTTTCATCTTCTCTGGAACTACTGAGTCGACGTGAACCAAACTTTGCAGGAATGATCTATGAGACGATGGAAATATGTGGCTGCCAGAGGATATATTCTAATGCTTAACCCAATGCCTCTCCTGTCTGCATGAAGATCGGTTCTGTTGGCAAACTACTTGTTTTTTTGAAAATCTGGAAAGGGTTGGTTTCAGTTTTCTCCACTGAGAACTGTGGAAAAACCCCAAAATATTGTGAATGCAGTACAAGTCAAAATAAGCTGTAGCATAACTGCAATAAACTAAGTAAACTGCTGCTCCTGCACTGACAAGATCAGAATCTGACATTTTCTGGAAATCTTTCAGTGAGAGCTTTAGAGAAAATGATGTCAGCTTCTGGTCTTATCAGTGTAGGAAGAGAAAGATACATAGTTTATAGGATTATACTACAACTTATTTTGACTTGTACTGTAAACAAGTGCAACTGTAATTATGTTATGTTTAGCTCTCAGGTTACTTATCAGAAAATACTGATTAATGACAGGTGTTTGGGAAACATGGAAGTTTTGTTTATATTCTCTTCCCATCATGTCAGCTTAGATGACAGTAATTATATATCTTTTTAAGACTGGAGTAAAATGTGTTTCCTGTAACCCTTTACCTATCCAAAGCTATTTTTAAAAGAGAATACTGTCTGAAAAAATTGTACTTTTCAAAATATTTAATCTTCTTTTATTGATATTTTTGTTGAAACAGAATTCATAAATGTGTGCATTTTCAAGAAAATCTTTTTTGAAACTACAAGGCCAAGTGATTTGAAAACTTAGTGTAACTGATGATTGTAACCCCCTCTACCAATGATCCTCATTTAATCTTCATCATGTTGCAAATATGGCTGCAATTGTGGCTTATAGTTACTGTAGAAACTCTACAGGAAATCACATTTTCATCATCTTCACTGAAAGTTCTGAGCCAATGTGAACCAGACTTGGCAGGCATGGTCTATTAGAGGTTCTCTACAACTGTTACTCATTTTATTCCTGTTGGGTGAAAAACGTGACCGCCAGAAGCATTCTTTAATTCTGATTGGTCAATTTTGAAAACTCTTCTCCTCTGAAACCACAGGGCCACATGTTTTGAAACTTTGCATGATTGATGAATGGGAGACCCTCTACCAACGTTCTCCATTTAATGTTGATCGTGTTGCAAACATGGCCACATTTGCGGTTTATAGTTACTATAGAAAAACCCTATGGGAAATCACAGTTTCATCTTCTCTCTGGAACTACTGAGCCAATGTGAACCAAAACTTGGCAAGAATGGTCTATATGAGGCCGTCTACAAACGATTCTCTTTTTGTTCCCGTTGGTTGGAAAATGTGGCCACCAGAGAATTCTATGATTCTGTTTGATGGATTCAAATGTTTTGAAACTTCACAACATTGAAAACTGGGACACATTCTACCAATGATCCTCATGTAATGTTGATGTAATGTTGCAAACATGGCCGCAGTTGCAGCTCATAGTTACCATGGAAAGCCTATGGGAAATCACATTTTTAGTCCCCTATGGGAACCGTAAGGGGACTATAGGATTGCACTCCGTTCGTCTGTCTGTCTGTCTGTCTGTCTGTCTGTCTGTCTGTCTGTCTGTCTGTCTGTCTGTCTGTCTGTCTGTCTGTTTTTTATGTTACCACCTCTCCCTCCAACATGCTTTAAGCTACACCTTTCATATTTGGTACATGGATAAATGGTTCTGAGGGGATGATGCACGCTCAAAATTTTTTTTTCAAAATCAAAGATGGCGGAATGGCGGCCATTTTTGTTGTGTTTTTTAAGCTTTTTTTCTCTATTTTCATGTTACCACCCCTCCCACCAACATGGTTCAAGCTACACTTTGCATATTTGGCACATGGATAGAGGGTTGGGAGGGGATGATGCACGTTCAATATTTTTTCTTCAAAGTCCAAGATGGCGGCATGGCGGCCATGTTTGTTGTTTTTTAAGCTTTTTTCTCTATTTTGTGTTACCACCCCTCAGTCCAACATGGTTCAAGCTACACTTTTTATATCTGGTACATGGATAGAGGGTTGTAATGGGATGCTGCACGTTCAATATTTTTTCCAACATTCAAGATGGCGCCATGGCAACCATTTCTGTTGTGTTTTTTAAGCTTTTTTCTCTATTTTATGTTACCACTGCTCCCTTCAACATGGTTCAAGCTGCACTTTTCATATATGGTACATGGATAAAGGGGTTTATGCACGCTCAATATTTTTTTTTCAAAATCTAACTCTGTCTGTCTGTCTGTCTGTCTGTCTGTCTGTCTGTCTGTCTGTCTATCTGTCTGTCTGTCTGTCTGTCTGTCTGTCTGTCTGTCTGTCTGTCTGTCTGTCGGTCTGTCTGTCTTTCTGTCTCTGTTGTTCCGTTACCACCTCTCCCTCTAATATGCTTCAAGCTACACCTTTCATATTTGGTACATGGATAAATGGTTCTGAGGGGATTATGCACGCTCAATATTTTTTTTTCAAAATCCAAGATGGCAGAATGGCGGCCATTTTTGTTGTTTTTTAAGCTTTTTTCTCTATTTTATGTTACCACCCCTCCCTCCAACATGGTTCAAGCTACGCCTTTCATATATGGTACATGGATAAAGGGTTGTGAGGGGATTATGCACGCTCAATATTTTTTTTTCAAAATCCAAGATGCTTATATAACCTAGTGTCTTCTGTGACAAAAACACCTTATGTCACAAAAGTGCCGTAGGGGACTAATGCCACCTCGGTGGTCAAACACTTGCTACATGTAGTTCCAGGTGAGCGATTACAGGCTCTGTAGAGCCTCCAGTTTTAGCTACATAGCATAGAGCCCTAAAATGATCTCCGATATTGGAGTGTACACGTTACAAATGCCTCACATTCGCACTCGGAACACTGATAGTTGCAAAAGATGCCTGGTGGGTGGTGGGGGTGCTAGACCTAACTGGGAGCCTCTGGTTATTACCTTCGGTAATCGGTGGGTTCAAGTAAAGACCAAGGGAGGCCTGAGCCCCAACAATCGCCTTTCAAGTATCATGCACCCTCCCCCCCCCCCCCCAAAAAAAAAAGAGAAAAAAAGCGGCTAGGACGCCCCTATCATAGAATCCTGGCTGAGCGTGCTCCAACATGATTGAAATGTCTCAAACATGACCACCACAATGTGAACATATAAATAATTCCCAAATTTTCAACTAGTTATCTCCCCATGAACGTTGAAGATTTAAGATAGATTTCTATGTGAGATTTTTGTTTGCGCAACTCCTATATTTACAGAGGAAAAGTAATGAAATTTAATTTGAAATGTCCTTTCGAGAGATGGAACGGCAACGATCAAAAAAATCTAGCTCCATTATTTGAAGATTGTTTTTCACACTTTGCCTGGTAATTGAAGAGTCACTTTGCCAGGGAATTATTTAACAGAGCAATGAGAGTACTCAATTAACAGGGATTCGATCTATTTCCTGTATTCTTAGTTAAATTGGGCATCTATGACGCCTCTGACCCCTGTTGGAGGTTTCAGTGGGCATATAATTTTGGGCTCCGTCCGTTTATACTTCCCACAAATGTTTCACATTGTTACTCGAGCATCGTTTGTCAGATTTTGATGTTATTTGGTATACTAGCAGACCAGCAGTGGGGAAAGGAAATCCACATGCAGCGGGTTTCGTTCATGCATACATACCAGAGTTATTATGGCACTTGTTACACTTAGAAAACGTGAGTATTGGTTTTCGTGTCTTGATTTCCTTTGGTATGGTGATAGGCCAGTATGGGGAAAAGGATACCCACATGTTGAGTGTTTTGTTTCCTGCCACCTGCTAGATATGGAAAAACAGTACCTGCACTAGAGTCGTCGTGAACTGGTCGTATTCCACGCGTGCGTAGTGATGTCCACGCATACATTTACCAGGTTATAAAAATTATCAGCGAATTTTAATTAATGAAGCACCGAGTTATACCCGGTGCTTCATTAATTAAATTTTTGATGATTAATCCTATAATTAGTGTTTGGAATCTCATATTATTGCGTCCGTTGAAATATGCCCACCCGTGGAAAGTGACCAGTCTGCGGCAGCCGTACTATATCAAACATTCGCATCATTTTTTGCCAGTGGGAATAATTTTTATTAAATGGCAGCAGAAAACTGAACACTTTTTATACCGCCCATGTGGAAAGTGTATGCACGTAGGGTTTAACTGAGCAAGTCAACACGAATGTTCATTAGTAGTATGTCTCGTATGTTTGAGGGATGGTTTGGATGATCTCATGTGAAGTCATAGTTACGTGACCTAGTGGCGCCATGTTGTGTTGTCATGGTAACCCGCGTGGGCGGCCATCTTGTGACGTCATCCCCAAAGTGATACGTGGTGTGACTGCGCATGCGCAGCGCGTGTTGTTAGGGTGATACGTGTTTCCGTCGTCCATTTTGTATACTGGAGGCCGCCATCTTGGTTTCTATGGTAGCACGTGATTGCTATGTTACCTAAGGCCTACAATAGGACAGGGGTATGTTCGGAGGGCATGTTCGATTACTACAAACAACCCGACAACTTGTATTATTTCGAATTCTTTCAGAATTCTCTGCTTCTATCTATATATGCAATAGTTTTCGTATATCTGACCATGTTCCTTTGTCCTGGAATATACTCCAGTAGCGTAGAAGAGCCTATCAGTTGGAAAAGCTTTGCTTATTATTACTATATTTAGCTATTTTGGTTTATTATTGTTAGTTCTGATCCTATTCCAAGTACTCTTGTTGTTTCATTTTTCTAGATCATTTATAACCAATCAGATTGCTTGCTTTCCCATAATCTGTATACAGAGTTATCTCCCTTGTGTAAAATAAAACCCTATATCCAATGGCCATATTCCATGGAATCCCATTTTTGGGAAACACCCGTGGCTATTATTTAGGTATCCTCGAGTAATACAATACCAGGCTATAGGTATCCTCAAATACTGAAATGAGGCTAAGAGTCGTAGTAAATTATACCTCATTGAGGGATTTTTAATGGTCCTCATAACCTCAAAATTCAATGAGGCTATGAGGGATAATAAATGAGGACTCATTGAGGGCTTTTACATAGCCCTCATGGCCTCATACGACAAAAAAGGGATTCTCCTAAAGGTATCATCGATGGGTATCCTCGAATAATACAATACCAGGCCATAGCTATCCTCAAATACTGAAATGAGGCTAAGAGTCGTAGTAAATTATACCTCATTGAGGGATTTTTAATGGTCCTCATAACCTCAAAATTCAATGAGGCTATGAGGGATAATAAATGAGGACTCATTGAGGGCTTTTACATAGCCCTCATGGCCTCATACGACAAAAAGGCATTCTCCCAAAGGTATCCTCGATAGGTATCCTCGAATAATACAATACCAGGCCATAGGTATCCTCAAATACTGAAATGAGGCTAAGAGTCGTAGTAAATTATACCTCATTGAGGGATTTTTCAAGGTCCTCATAACCTCAAAATTCAATGAGGGTATGAGGGATAATAAAGGAGGCCTCATTGAGGGCTTTTACGTAGCCCTCATGGCCTCATACAACAAAAAGGGATTCCATAGCCACGGGTGTTTCCCCAAAATGGGATTCCATGGGATATGGCCATTGGATATAGGGTTTTATTTTTACACAGGGGAGATAACTCTGTATACAGATTATGGGAAAGCAAGCAATCTGATTGGTTATAAATGATCTAGATAAATGAAACAACAAGAGTACTTGGAATAGGATCAGAACTAACAATAATAAACCAAAATAGCTAAATATAGTAATAATAAGCAAAGCTGTTCCAACTAATAGGCTCTTCTACGCTACTGGAGTATACTCCAGGACAAAGGAACATGGTCAGATATACGAAAACTATTGCATATATAGATAGAAGCAGAGAATTCTGAAAGAATTCGAAATAATACAAGTTGTCGGGTTGTTTGTAGTAATTAGATTTACTTTTCTACAATCGAACATACCCTCCGAACAAAACCCTGTCCTATTGTAGGTCTTAGGTAACATAGCAATCACGTGCTACCATAGAAATCAAGATGGCGGCCTCCAGTATACAAAATGGACGACGGAAACACGTATCACCCTAACAACACGCGCTGCGCATGCACAGTCACATCACGTATCACTATGGGGATGACGCCACAAGATGGCCACCCACGCGGATTACCATGACAACACAACATGGCGCCACTAGGTCACGTGACTATGACGTCATATGAGAGCATCCAAATGAGATCATCCAAACCATCCCTCAAACATACGAGACATACTACTTTCATTCATTTGTTCAAAGTGACAGACGTTCATGCCATCTTGTTCTGTTGTATCTTGTTTGACTGAGTTCACAGAACTTTGTCAAACAAGATATGATAGAATTACGAATATATGCCTATATTGGATGAACTGAGGCCAAATAGGTCTAAAACGAGGGGAATTCTCCAATGGTCCAGCAATTTCTCGACATTTGACAGGATTTTTGTTTCAATTAGCAGGAATTTTCTCCATAACCTGTGTGCAATTAACAGGTAAAATGTGCACTGGCGTATTGAAATGGTTTTGTGTTTGGAAGTTATATTCAATTAACAGGGTTATTGTGCCCCCGACCGATCTGGTCGGAGGGGGTATCTAGTAGAGAGCTGCGTCCGTTCGTTCGTACGTTACGTATGTTCGTAACACAAAAGTGTCCGTCCAACCTATTTGCTGCTCTAGCACGGTCATTATTTGGCGGATTCAAATAATTTTTAGCTTAACTTGACAAAGTAAAGATAAGCTATTGCCATCACGCGTGTGGAAGTCTGTGAGTCGGTAAGTCTGTTCACATTTTCATTTAGCACAGGCTAAACCCCGTAGTTCTTATCCCATCGTCACGAAATTTCATTTGCAGGTTTGGGGTCATGTCTAGATGAGAACGTCCCCTTTTGGTCGCGATCGGTCAACCGTTATGGCTGCCCGAGCGCCAAACCCGAAAACCGTTAGCACAGTCTACAGGTCGTATTTATTAAGGCATTTCATTGTAACCTGGTAGGATGCCTCTGTATAATACACGGATGAGAACGTCCCCTTTTGGTCATGATCTGTCAACCGTGACTGCTGCCCAAGCCCAAAACCTTTAGCACAGTCTACAGGTCATATTTATAGGATTTTATTGTAACTTGGCAGGTTGACTACATATAATGTCTAGATGAAAACGTCCCCTCTTGGTCGCGATTGGTCAACTGTGATGGCCACAGGAGCCCGAGGCCTAGAAAACCTAACTTGGCAGGTTGATTCCATATAATGTCTAGATGAAAACGTCCCCTCTTGGTCGCGATTGGTCAACTGTGATGACCACAGAAGCCCGAGGCCTGAAAACCTTTAGCCCAGTCTGTAGGTCATATTTATGAAGGGATTTCATTGTAACTTGGTAGGATGACTCCAGATAATGTCTAGATGAGAACGCCCCCTTATGTTCGCGATCATTCAGCCGTGACAGCTGCCCAAGCCCAAAACCCGAAAAGCTTTAGCAAAGACTACAGATCATATTTATGAAGAGATTTCATTGTAACTTTTGATTGCGGTCAACCGTGAACGCTACACAGTCCCGAAGCCCAAAGACCTTTAGCACAGTCTATACAGGCCATATTTATGAAGGGATGTCATTGTAACTTGATAGGATGGCTCGTTTTGGAATAACTTAACTGTAAATTGGTAACTTTCGTTGACAAACATTAACTGCGAGGTCCACATACATTAACTGTGAGGGCCACATTAACCCACCCATCAATCTTTAGTACAGTTTACACCTCATATTATTTTTATTGAAAACATAGCATACAGGGAACAGAAATTAACATATTCTCAATTATCACAATTTTTGTCTTATTTCATAATACTTTCATAAACATTGAACATTATCCTTTTCATCAAACACAACACACAGACAAGTTAAGCTACAGTGTCATTGACATTTTCATTGGTATGCTTGTTCCTCAACATGGGGGAACAGATCCTACAGCAGAATTAATATTTTTCCGTAAACATTTACAGGGTTATTCAACTTATTTGCCCTTGTTTAACTTAGGGGATTATTATTGAAAAATGTGTCCGTCTAACATATTTGCTGATGTAGCACTGTCATTATTTGTTGGATTCAAATAACTTTTGCCATGCTTATACCTCAATATGAGAAAACGGATCCTACAACAGAATTAATATCTTCGCGTGAAAATTTACAGAGTTATTTGCCCTTGTTAACTAATGGGATGGTTGAAAAAATGTGTCCGTCCAACATATTTGCTGCTCTAGCTCTGTCATCATATGTTGGATTTAAATATTTGTTGTCATGCTTGTACCTCAACATGGGAAAACGGACCCAACATCAGAATTAATATCTTCGTATAAACATTTACAGAGTTATTCACCCTTGTTTAACTTAGGGAGTGATTGAAAAATGTCTTCACACTCATTTCCGGGCAACAACTTTTGTCCTGTTGGCCACACGATGCTGATACTTCACAGATAGGTTGTCCATAAAGGAACAATATTTTGCATTGATTTTGGGATCTGTAGGTCAAAGATCAAGGTCACTGTTGCTATAAATAGAATTTTGGTTTCTGTGCAATAACTTTAGTTTCCTTTTGCGTTCGATGCTATAACTTCATATTTTGAATGCATATGGGGTATCGATGTTGGGATTACATTTGGGGTCAATAGGTCAAATGTCAATATCACTGTTACTATAAATAGATTTTTGTTTTCCATGCAACAGCTTTAGTTTCATTCAACGTGCAATGCTATAACTTCATACACGGATTACCTATGATGTATCAACCATTGGAATAATGTTTTGCTATGCTTGTACCTCAACATGGGGGAACGGAAACTACAGCAGAATTAATATTTTTCCGTAAACATTTACAGAGTTATTTGCTCTTGTTTAACTTATCCGTAACTCCGCACTGCAGCATGGACAGGCAGGGTTAGATTGGTTGAAGACATGCGCATCATCGACGTGCAGTACGCCTCAGTACACGGCGTTATCGTGCCCCCATGTGGACAATCAGGGTTAAGTGCCTTGCCCAAGGATACGAAGTGGGAGTCCGAATCGATCGCTCAGACGGTCACTCATCCAAGGACTAACCGGGCTCGACGTTGCTTAAGTGGAGGTCCAACCTAACTTCGGCCAAATTTCATGTAATTTTCTTTTACGTCTAAAAAAGTCCCAAAATGAATAACCCCAATAAATTATATACCAAAATGCTTGGAATGAAACATAGAACATGTGGAAACTGAAATTTGCCATGGAACTGCTGCCATATGTAAATAGCACCACCTGAAAGTCTGCTATGGCATAAGTAAGAGAACAAAACTTTTACAATAAAATACCTCAAAATAAAATAACAGCTGCATTCTATAAACATTGAAGTACATACTCGAAGAAATCTTTTCCTAATTCATGAAAGTAATAAAGATTGAGACCAAATGTTATGAGTGGAGTGCTCACTGATTGAAGGCAGACATTTTCTTTTGTGTATGTTTTGATTTGGGGAGTTCAACAAAGGTCAACTTGAAGGAGTCCAGCAGAAGAAGTATGGAAGGGCAAAAGAGTGCCTCCCAATATAAAGATGTATGTGTTACTGTGGTGGTTTGGAAAGAAACTATGATATTCTCCTATGTAGAATGCACTGCAAAGTCATACATTGTAGTTGAATAAATATATTTACAAACCCCTTGCACTGTAACCCCTTTTATCCCATGCATCAATTTGATAGTGATTAAATTGTTAAATTTGTCTGGTTTATCAATAAGTATAATAGCTTTGATTACGCTTGGACACCAATACACTCATGATATCTGTTGGAGAAGAAATAAGGGTAACTGTAACCTGTCACTGCAATAAACCATCTAATGTACATAAAAGTACATTGTTATTCAAAACACATCAAATCAACCTTACATAACCATTATTGCATGTACTTTCCTCAAGGAGGCTTATTGGCATATTGAGTTCAAAAGGGCACATCCAGAGGGTCTCACATATTTTGTTCAAGAACACAGTACACAAAGCAATCCCCCAAAGGTGACAAGTGAGCTCCATTTAACACAAAAAATTTTCCGGGGGGGGGGGGGGGGGGGGGGGCTCTCTTCCTTGTATGACGCTATCTCCGGCACTCAAGACATATGCCTTTTTTCTCAAAGTTTAACTCTTTTTTCTTTTTGAAGATCCTGACCACACATGTTCCAAACACTATCAGACAGGTAACCCTCCAAATAAGTGTATCTGCAAAAATCATGTTACATTGCAAAAAATGCTTTTTAGACTTTTAGTTCTGGACCTTTCATGCTTCTTACTTCCAACTATAACACTTAATTTATCGATTAATGGGTGAATAGAAAAGTCCTGCCATAATCAACATTTTGAGTTCCATAAGCCTCCAAAACAGCTCCGATAAAAGTGTCAAACATCAGATTGGTGGCTTTATTACAGAATATTCATTAGGTTGTTGGTCATGTTGCTCGATAAGTAATAGGAACAAACAAAATCTTCACCAGAAAATTCTGTAGCAATACAATTGAGGGTATTAGCAGGCACTTTGCAACAAATTGTAACAAATCAACTAGTTATAAACAAAATTTTCTAACTCAAAAGAGTGAAAAAGTACCACAACTCTGAAAAAATGTGGGAAGAAACACATGCTACAGCAGCTACACAGGCATTGTTTCCCCATGATGCTCGATCACAACACCAAATATCCTTCAAATTGGAGTAGCAATGGTTGAGATACAAGGGAGAATGCTGGTACATGTAATGATGAATGGGAGACTAAGATTAAGAGGACAGGGGTCACCACTGCACGGCCCTAGATGCACCTTTGATTTTCCAACTTCCAGGTCCGGGGCATAATAATCGCAACACACCCACCTTATCAATTCATAATTTCAGTAAAATAAAAGAAATTATCAATTTTAATTAATTAACAGATGATGGGAAATATTTGGCTTCCATCGCCTTCTCGTACTATTTTATTACCACAAACAACATCAGTTTGATGCCGACAAACGAAACTGAACGCATGTGGTCTGGTTAAAAAGTAACTCGGCATGAATAATGAAGAAATTGCGAATATTTCGTGTATTTCATTTGTTTAAAAGCCAATTGCAGCTACTATTGACCGTGCATTCGATAATTCGTTTCGGTATTGACCACACGGCCACGCTGACTCTTAGTGACAGCGGTTATGTTTATTGTGATATGCAAATTGGGGGATGGTTTCCGGTGAAGGAGATTTGTCACATTTGTCAGTGTAAAACGATGACAAAAGACACTGATCGACGCTTGTGTTAGTATGGTTGGTTGCAAGAAAAAACTGAATTCTCAGCATCGTCCAAGCGCACCTTATTTAAAAGCGCGAATGCATCGTTTTTAACCCATCTTCAACCGGTCCTTTGCAGACATCAAAGATAGCCGCGACAAATTCCATGGTTACTAGGAAGTAAATAACTTCGCAACATCGGGGGAAATTAACACGCTCAATATAGTTCTAGGTCACTTGGAATATACTTCGTGAAAAAGTGATTTCCGAAGCATTCTGCTTTCTTTGTTATGAATATTGCCTTATTTTATGTGTATTGTCCCGATTTTATACACTCGGTTATTTTTTTTACAAGTGGTTCATGTTGTCTTTCTAGTGCGCAATAATTCAGATTTTTTGTCAACAAAAAAGATCAGACGGCCTGTAAACACGAGAGGGAATTTCGAACCATATTTTGCAGTTACGACATTAACAGCTCAAGTATTTGCTGTCACCTGTTTGCAAATCCGCTCATACATTGTCTCGAACAAATAAAGGGCGTGATCACATCCTTGCATTCTCACGACTGACCAAATTGAGTATTTCTGCAAGAACCACATCGTAATCACATGACCGGAATAAACATCATTGAAACATGGCCACATCCGGAACATCCAAAATTTGTGTTGGTGTTATTACATTCAAACATCAAAACCCACCAGAGTGTGTGCCAAAAAATGCTTTCTCCGAGTCTGTAGTATGTTATCATTATATTGAGGACAAGGCTTTCGAATTACCGATTATTTTGTGGTTTTACCGGTTCGTTACTTATGCCATTGGGAAATTAATCTTCTTCAAAATCATAAAATTCACTTTTTTTCCTTTAAAAAATTATATTACCTTTTCTATGCTCTTTACTCATTATTTTGATATATAATTTGCCTTTCCTTACTTCTCTTATCTGTTTCTGAGGCATTGGGAAAAATGTCAAAAAATTTACCAAAGTTAGGTTGGACGACCCCTTAACTTCGGTGTTCTGACGAGAACAGATTACCGCAACGACACCGTGCCCCACCCTTTTCGTTAACGAGATAAGAAAACCAGTGTTGTTTGATGATACCGAGCATACTTATGACTCTTTATTAGTTAAGTTTGGCCTCATTCGGTCGTTAGCGCCATTGCCATTTATCAATGAATTTAATCTTATAATGACAAGCCTTGTGGGTTCGAAAAAACTCGACCCTGCATCGACGATGCGCAATCCTCGTTTCAAATCAAGCTTTGGGGTTGGTTATATTTCCATATATGGAATGTGGAGAATGGCTGAAAGACTGAAGAAATCCTTTCACGAACCACTATCCAAATGCTTTAACGTTTGGCTTATTTGGAATGTGGAGAATGGCTGAAGGACTGAAGAAATCCTTTCACAAACCGCTATCCATATGCTTTAACGTTTGGCTTATTTGGAATGTGGGGAATGGCTGAAAGACTGAAGAAATCCTTCCACGAACCGCTATCCATATACTTTAACGTTTGGCTTATTTGGAATGTGGGGAATGGCTGAAAGCCTGAAGAAATCCTTTCACAAACCGCTATCCAAATGCTTTAACGTTTGGCTTATTTGGAATGTGGGGAATGGCTGAAAGCCTGAAGAAATCCTTTCACAAACCGCTATCCATATGCTTTAACGTTTGGCTTATTTGGAATGTGGAGAATGGCTGAAAGACTGAAGAAATCCTTTCACAAACCGCTATCCAAATGCTTTAACGTTTGGCTTATTTGGAATGTGGGGAATGGCTGAAAGTCTGAAGAAATCCTTTCACAAACCGTTATCCATATGCTTTAACCCTTTACCCAACGTAACGGCCCAAACCGACCAGCGCTATTCTCAAAAATCGCCAATTAATTTTCATTATTTTTTTCAAAAACATAGGTTATGACCCCTCGTTGGAACGATCTCGTCGAGCTCGTTCCAACGAGGGGTCATAACCTATGTTTTTGAGACAAAAAAATGAAAAAGATTAGTTATTCAAGAATTTTTTTTGCAAGTGTCGTCTGCTTTTCATGTTAGGTAAAGGGTTAATGTTTGGCTTATAACACCCCGGTTAAGTCTATCCATAAATTGTTCAAATAAAGGCCATGGGTTTGTATTCATGGGCAATAAAGGAAGCATAATTTACCACTACAAGAAACTGAATGAAAAGATTAGGGTTCTGCGAATCTCAAATTTCGAATCGAATCGAATCATCCCACCAATTTACAATGAAATCCCTCCATAAATGCAACCTGTGGACTTTGCTAAAGGAATCTAGGTAATGTGCTCCTGTGGCTATCAGGATTGACCAAACCCGACCAAAATGCGACGTTCTCATCTAAGCATTGTACGGAATCATCCTACCAAGTTACAATGAAATTCCATCATAAATACGACCTCTAGACTAGACTGTGCTAAAGGCTTTTGGGTTTCAGGCCTGTTAATGTTTGGTATCTTTTGAGGTAAACTTATTTAAAAACGTGATAATAATTGCCGCTTTCATTTCACTCTTCGCGAGGCGACGAGCGATAAATTTAGACAAGTTTGCATTCAGTCGAGGCCACCAAAGGTCAATTTGGATGTAGTTCCATTGTAGGTGTAAATTCTAACTACACACTGCTGGCGTGTTCATCACGGTTGGTGTGTAAAGCTAAAATTTATGTCATAGGCTTTTTATATATAGTAGAATAGGTAATCATGGTGTAAAATCCTGTCAATCTTTTGGCGAAAGGTCAGAAGAAGACATCTGTAATGTCAATTATACCCAGATAAACCAAAACTGTTTGGAAGAAGTGGTGGCTCTCGGACGTGTTTTTATGTTAAGTTATCAAGTTCTGATGGAATGTTGCTACTTAACTGATGAATAAGTATTTTAACTTGGCACTAAACTGTTCCATTGTTCGGTCATGCCAGCTTGATTTTCAGAAATGGAACAATGGCGAGATACTTTAAATTATCACGTCTAACAGAACATACTCCAGGCTGATGACTATTGAAGCTTAGGGATTCCTGTTAGAAATATGGGAACAGACTGGTGGGAGCACTTCCTTACCTTCTTTGGAAAAGGGTGCTTCCAAATCACCTGATCTACGATGTTTGAACAGCGCTTAGATCAGCAAGATTGCATAAGTTTGATCAATGCCAATCACGTACCACTGGGTATAAAAGAGCCAGTAAAATCCCAGATCAGACACTCGGAGTCCGCTCACACTTCTGACTTCAGAGTGTGAACACCTTGCCACTTTCAATAATAATCATGGACACACTGGATTTACCAGCAAGACTCATTAAAACCATCTCAGCTCTGGGCGTCTCTTGTCCTGTCACCTGGACTGTCCGGGAGACAGGCAACAGAGTCCATCTGAACTTGGGAGTTCATCGTTGAAGAGAACAACACCACCACACCTTCTTCGGGGAGAGGTAGCACCTTTTGTGAGAAGAACCCCTCTCACACTGGTCCTCACCCGAAGAAGCCTGGACCTGGCCCTGAAAAGAAAAAGAGCAAGAAGAAAAAGAGCCCATCCACCAGGCGCCGGAATGCCCGGCGGCTGGAAACGTTCCTGAAAAAGAAGGAAGAGAAGGCGGAAGAGTAGACGGAGGAGGCTACTACTATTTCCTCCCCTCCAACTCCTGTGACTCCCATCCACTCCTCAGCTGCCTCTCCTTTGAGGGGCAACCTGGAGGATGGCGATGTCACCAGCGAGTCGGAGACGGAAATGGAAACTGGCTCTCAGAAGTCTCCCTCTCCAATTCCAACCCCCTTTCTGGATCAGGAACAGGCACGGATATTGTTTCAGCAATTACGCGGCCTAAGGGAAGACATCAGGACAACAATAGAAGAAACAAAGGATCACACCAAGACCACGACGGCACTCATAGAACAGCGCAACAGCCACAGCACCAACACTCCTGAAGCAGCAAGGACTCAACCATTCCACCCTAGTCAGTCCTCCATTATCAACAGCCCACAACTACACCAACAACTACCACAGTCTCTCCTCCCCAGCCACCTCCACCCCAAAAGAAGAAACAACGGCATAAACGACGCTAAACAATCAGAGACACCTGCCGAGTACCTGAACCTTTTCCTCCTTTGACACGCCTAGACATATGAAAATAAATTATCTACAGTCACCGAGGGTCGAAAGGGGCTTGTTTCCCATACCGTCCCTGCGCGTCTTCGGCGCGCGAAACCATTCCTTTCGGGATTAGATCAGACACTCTCGGATCAGCGCTCACAGCCGACGGACGTGTGCTTGTCAAAATATTGTTGGTAAAATTGTGGCTGGACAGATTGTCTTTAGAAATAACTACCGTCACTCCAGTTAAACGAACTTGCTTAACTTTCCAGTGTTAAATTGTATTGATGAATATTGTTGGAGTTTGTATAGACTTATAACAGAATAAATATATATAGAAAAGTACCTGCCACGTACTTGCTTGACGAACCGCCCCAAAGCTGTAGCTTCCAATATTTGTCAGACAGCCGAACCAACAGACGGTACAAGGATAACTTTGGCCACCTCATAAGAACAGTTTCCAGTTTGTTGAAGAGTTATGGTTATTGAAATATTTGGAGTCCCAACCAATTCCACTAGACGTTCACCGAGGCGATACCACGCTTTGCTATAAGTACTGCTGGCTGAAAACTTGTTTGCAGAATTCCGACATAAAAGTCAACCCCTCGTATGCAAGGGCGGCGGAACCGTGGGGGGAGGGGGGGATTGGGGGACTTTAGCCCTCCCCACTTCGTCCGTCTGTCTGTCCGTCTGTCCGTACGTCAACAATTGGCTATTGCTCGGGCTAGAGGTCGTATTTATGAATCGATCTTTACGAAACTTATTGTGTACCTTTGTTATGACCCTGGGACGGGAACGAGTGTTTTTAGGTGTGGTCCGAAATTCAAGATGGCTGCCAGTGGCCATTTTGTACCGATGATGCAAAAATCAGTTTTTTGTACAGAACTTCTGTATGAAAGTTCTGATTTGAATAAAGTTTTGTATAAATGTTTAGTACCATGGGATACATCACATATAATACGGGTTTTTTTCTCGTGCGTAAATTATGCAAATTAGACTGACTTTGATTTATTTAGTGTTACTTTCAGAGCTGTAAGTGCCAAGCTGCTATGGCTCGGGCTAGAGGCCGTATTTATGAACCGATCTTTACGAAACTTCTTGGGTACCTTTGTTATGACCGTGGGACGAGAACGAGTGTTTTTGGGTGCGGTCCGAAATTCAAGATGGCTGCCAGCCGCCATTTTGTACCGACGATGCAGAAATCTGTTTTTTGTACAGAACTTCCATATGAAAGCTCTTATTTGAATAATTTTTTGTATGAATGTTTAGTACCATGGGATACATCACATATAATACGGGTTTTTTTCTCGTACGTAAATTGTGCAAATTAGACTAATTTTGATGTTTTTTGGGGTTACTTTCAGCACTGTAAGTGCAAATGCCAATACGGCTCGGGCTAGAGGCCGCTTATGAACCGATCTTTACGAAACTTCTTGGGTACCTTTGGTATCACCGTGGGACGAGAACGAGTGTTTTTGGGTCCGGTCCGAAATTCAAGATGGCCGATGGCAGCCATTTTGGACAAAATTAGGTGCAATCAGATTTTTACACAGAACTTCCATATGAAAGCCCTGATTTGAATAATTATTTTGTGTGAATGTTTAGTACCATGGGATGCATCACATATAATACGGGTTTTTTTCTCGTGCAGAAATTATGCAAATTAGATGAACTTTGATTTTTTCAGTGCGACTTACACACAGTAAGTACACATGTCAATACGGCTCAGACTAGAGTCTGTATTTATGAACTGATCTTCACGAAATGTCTTGGGTACCTTTGTTATCACCTTGGGACGAGAACGAGTGTTTCTGGGTGCGGTCTAAAATTCAAGATGGCTGCCAGTGGCCATTTTGTACCGAAATTAGGTCTAATCAGTTTTTTGCACACATCTTCTATACAGCTCAGACTAGAGGCCATATTTATGAACCAATCTTTACAAAACTTCTTGGGTACCTTTGTTATCACCGTGGGATGAGAGCGAGTGTTTTTGGGTGTGGTCCGAAATTCAAGATGGCCACCAGCAGCCATTTTGTACCAAAATTAGTGCAATCAGTCTTTTGTATAGAACTTCTGTATGAAAGTTCTGATTTGAATACATTTTTGTATGAATGTTTAGTAACATGGAATACATCACATATTGTAAGGGTTTTTTTTCGTGCCGAAATTATGCAAAATAGATGAACTTTGATTTATTCAGTGCTACTTACACAATGTAAGCACACATGTCAATACGGCTCAGGGTAGAGGCTGTATTTATGAACCGATCTTCACAAAACTTCTTGGGTACCTTTGTTATCTCCTTGGGATGAGAATGAGTGTTTCTTGGTCCAAAATTCAAGATGGCTGCCAGTGGCCATTTTGTACTAAAATTAGGTCCAATCAGTTTTTTGTCACAAGTTCTATACAGCTCGTATTTATGAACTGATCTTCACAAAACTTCTTGAGTACTTTTGTTTTCACCTTGGGACAGGAACGAGTGTGTTTTGGGGTGCCTTTGTTATCACTGTGCAATGAGAACAAATATTTTGGGGTTCAGTCAGACCCACTCTGGGACTCAAAGATTTTTTCTAGTTCAGCATCTGACTGTCACCCACCTTTACAATACTTTACCTATACATTTGTTACAGGCAACGGTCAGTATTCATGTACAGACCGTTACAATACTTTATATGTACCTTTGTTATCAGGTCATTACCTAGATGTTTGTCATTGCTGTGTCACATACTATACATGTACATGTCTTTGTCTTGACAAGTTGAGCTACAGTGTCATTGACACTTTCATTTGCAGTAAGTGGCAGCAAACGCTAAAATGTATAGTCAGTTAAAAAATCGGTTAACTGAAATAGATCGTAATCTTACAGACATACAAGTACCAAATCCACCCCCAGACAAGATAAACCAAGAATGAGTCAACATTAAACAATCCAACTCTATAGGATACACTGTCAATCCTGGAGTCCCCCAGGAGTGACAAAAATAATCTGCACATCATGCTTTTTCTTCAGTTGATCATTATGTAAAATGTAGAGCTCCCTTATGAATTATGAAGCCCATGATACAACACCTATGTGGACTAATCTTAGTTACACACCTCTAGAGGGTAGTGAATACAAAATTTTTAATTCTTCAGCAACATGGCCAATTCTGGCTCCCGTATGGAGCCCAAATATTCACCCAGTATCTCGATTTGAACAAAGTTGAATCTGACTTCCTGAGAGATGTTGTGTACCAAATATGAAAGCAAACTGACAGTTGGATCTGAAGAAGAAAAAATTTTTAAAGAAATTTCTTCATATTGCAGGAAGTTAAAATTTAGGCTACCACAGTGAGCCAAATATTAACCTACAGATCCAATATGAACAAACTTGAATCTGACACCCCCCCCCCCCCCCCCCCCCCCCCCCCCTAGAGGTGTTGCATACCAAATATGAAAGCATTCAGACCAGTGGATCTTAAGAAGATTTTTGAAGAAATTCCCTCATATTGTACAAAATTAAATTTCAGCTTCCCATATGGAGCCCAAATATTAACCCAGGCACTCGAATTGAACGAACTTGAATCTGACCCCCTAGAGATGTTGTATACCAAATATGAAAGCATTCTGACTGGTGGATCTAAAGAAGAAGATTTTTAAAGAAATTTCCTTATATCGCACTAAGTAAAACTTTGGGTTACCATAGCGAGCAAAAATATATCTAGAGATCTGATTTGAACAAACTTGAATCTGACCCTACCCCCTAGAGATGTTGCATACCGAATATGAAAGCATTCTGACTGGTGGATCTGAAGAAGAAGATTTTTAAAAGTTATCCCCCATATTGAACAAAGTAAAAATTTGGGCTTCCGTAGGAAGCCCAAATATTAACCTAGGGACTTGGTTTGAACAATCTTGAATCCAACCCTCATAACAATGATGTATACCAAACATTAAAAGATTCTGACTGGTGGTTCTGAAGAAGAAGGTTTTTAAAGAATATTCCCCATATTACCCAATGTACAAAATTTGGTCTCCTGTATTGAGCCCAAATATGAACCAACAGGCTTTATTTTAACAAAACTTGTATCTGACCACCCTATGAATGCCGTATACTGAATATCAAAAGATTCTGAAGATTGGTTCAGGAGAAAAGATTTTTTAAAATTTTTGCAAATATGCTGACTCAGCATTTTTTCGATGCCCATTACAGAACACCCTAACATAACCGATGGCAATTTTTCTTTACCATTCAATTCTACTGGTCCTAAGGATACTTCATACCAAATAACAGCTCTCTGTTCTGTGTGGTTTGGGAAATATGTGCGTTTGAAAATATTTCTATTTTTAGCTCCCAGGGTTCCCATGGGGATGCAGGAATTTTTGTTACTCACTCCTCCCATTACAAAGCCAACTAGAAAGTGTTTTAGCACACTAAAACATATGTCTCCCCTTCCTTTTGAGATCAGAGGTCAAGGTCACATGCAGTTCATCAAGGTAGCGGACATGTGGTTTCATGGTGACACATCCACATGTCAAAAAAAAAAATTCTGGTCTGTACAATTACTCCCTATTTAAAGTACATAAATTTGACCTTGAGGTCAAGGTCACATGAAGGTCATGATGACATGTGGTCTCATTGTGATACATCCACATGTCAATCATCTAAGTCCTAGGTCAAAAAACAAAAAAAGTTCTGATCTGGACAATTATTCCCTATTTGAAGTACATAAATTTGACCTTGAGGTCAGAGGTCAAGGTCACATGCAGTTCATCAAGGTAGCAGACATGCGGTTTCATGGTGACACATCCACATGTCCAAAAACAAAATTTGGTCTGGACAATTACTCCCTATTTAAAGTACATAAATTTGACCTTGAGGTTGAGGTCACATGAAGGTCATGATTACATGTTACATGCGGTCTAATTGCGATACATCCACATGTCAAATATCTAAGTCCTAGGTAAAAAAACAAAAAAGTTCTGGTCTGGATAATTATTCCCTATTTGAAGTACATAAATTTGACCTTAAGGTCAGAGGGCAAGGTCACATGTAGGTCATCGAGGTAGACGACATGCGGTCTCATGGCGACACATCCACATGTCAAATAACCAAGTCCTAGGTAAAAAAAAACAAAAAAATTCTGGTCTGGACAATTACTCCCTATTTGAAGTACATAAATTTGACCTCGAGGTCTAGGTCACATGAAGGTCACGACATGCAGTCTCATGGTGACACATCCACATGTCAAATAACCAAGTCCTAGGTCAAAAACAAAAAAAATCTGGTCTGGACAATTACTCCCTATTTGAAGTACATAAATTTGACCTTGAGGTCAAGGTCACATGAAGGTCACAATGGTATGCGACACACCGGTTCATGGTGATATATCCACATGCCAAATATCTAAGGCCTGGCTCAAAAGACAAACAAGTTTTGGTCTGGACAAAGTTTCCTTGAAAAAGGCACAAATCTGACCTTCAGATCAAAGGTCAAGGTCACATGAAGGTCACAAGGGTACTCTACACACCGGCTCATGGTGATACATCCACATGCCAAATATCTAAAGCCTGACTCGAAATACAAAAAAGTTCTGGTCCAGACAGTTTCCCTTAAAAAAACGCATAAATCTGACCTTCGGGTCAAAGGTCAAGGTCACATGAAGGTCACTATGGTACACTGCACACCGGCTCATGGTGATACATCCACATGCCAAGTATCTAAGGTGTAGGTCAAAAGACAAAAAAGTTATGGCCCAGACAAAGTTTGTGTGATGTTTCCCTTAAAAAAACACATAAATCTGACCTTCAGGTCAAAGGTCAAGGTCACATGAAGGTCACTATGGTACACTGCACACCGGCTCATGGTGATACATCCACATGCCAAGTATCTAAGGTGTAGGTCAAAAGACAAAAAAGTTATGGCCCAGACAAAGTTTGTATGAGAAGAAGAAGAACAAGAAGAAGAAGAAGAATATGCACTAAAACAATATGTCTCCCTTCTGGGAAGGGGAGACATAAATATTGCTTCACGAACTTCGTTTGAACGAACTTGATTCTACACCTCAAACGGAAACTCCATAACAAATATCAAATCATTGTACACACTGGTTCATGAGATGAAGATTTTAAAAATATTTTGGAGCATTTTCCTCCACTCCCTCCCTATGGGGCTGGGCATGTTGAGTTGAACAAAGATGCAGTGCCCCTTCGGGACTATCACTCACACAAGCTTTCACTTGAATTGGCTCAGTTGTTTTGAAGGAGAAGACCAAAAAATGGTGTTGATGGACGACAGACGGAGAGCAATGAGATTTGTCAAGATGAGCTAAAAAAGGGAGTGAATAGGATATTTTCAAAGAAACCAACACTTTTACTGAAAGAGTGATTCTTTATTTAAACCTGCCAGCAGGTCAACATAACTACATCAATAATCACATCATTTACAAATCTATACCATATCCATTATTTATAAGTATGTACATAAGCCTGTTAACGTCCTTCAAACCTACTGGATCAAACTCCTGAAGCTACACATAGGGGTGCTGACTGCACCAAAAAAGTCTAGTGCTGTGAGAGAACTCCAGTCTATTGATTTATTTATTGGTATTTAAGGTCACATATTTCTGCACAATGGCTAATCGTAACCACAACATGGAGATAAAGTCATGTTTAGTTAATTGTTTAGTCTAGAGTTCTCCCATCATAATTTAACTGGTGGCAAAATAGGGATGGGGAATGAAAGAGACTCCTTCTGATATTTGCTATAACCTGTATTTTCTGCAAAAAATGGCTTTTTAAAATTATTTTTATGTGAAGCTGTTACTGTTTTCTCTTAGAGATAGGTTGAGTGAAGGGTTAAGAATTAAAAGAGTATCTACACAGGGATGTGGCAACAAGGGGGGGGGGGGGGGGGGTTTCCCCAGCTAGGAGTATTTTTTTCAATAGTTGGAAATTCCGAGGTCAAAAATCAAATAGTTGGAAATTCAATAAATTAACATTGTTCATGAAAAATATTAAAATTCCAACTAATGATGAGAAATTTTGATCTTTTATTTCCAACTGGAAACTTGAGTTTCAAATTTCCTACTCTAAAATTGACATGGCCTCAAAATTTCGTCTCTGACATCAATCCGGTAAATTATCTGACCCAGACACATTATAAATGATGCTTTTTCCATTTCAGGACTGCTGAAAATTTTCAGAAGGGTTCATTAACCCTTTACCCAATGCAGACGATTTCAAAATTTATTTTAAATATCATTTTTTTTAAATTTAAAAAAAAAAAATCAACAAAACCATATCATGTGACCCCTCCTTGGAATGAGCTCGATGGGGTCACATGATATGGTTTTCGAAATTTTTCGAAAAATATTTTTTCAGCAGCTGTATTTGCATATTACGCGTGCGGATGCGGGCGATTCGTTGGGTAAAGGGTTAACAGATATCACCCAGCACTGCAGTGCAACCACCTATCGAAACCACTCACAAATGGAATTTACACCAGTGGCACCCTCCCCCCCCCCCACCCCAGCTGAAACTCTCTAGCCACATCCCTGTATCTACACCATCAAACCTACGATATGCAATAAGTAGGATCTAAATCTGCAATAGACTGTTCTGCTTGATACTTGACCAGATCATCAACATTTGTCTTTTGGTTTTACAAATCTGACAATTCTCTTTCCTTCTCTTTTGTCAAGCAGAACTTCTCCGCTCATTCAGATGAGAAGTTCTTATCAAAGGAGAAGGAAAGAGAATTTTCAAAAGAATTATTGAGAAGTAGAACTTAAGACTATTAAACAGTATCATAAGTAAACAGCAAATGTATCTCAGAGAAATTCATTTATTTATTTATTGGTGTTTAAGGTCACATACTTCTGCACAATGGCTAATCATGACTGCAACATGGATATAAAGTCAAGTCCAGCCAATTGTTTATACCCATGTTGCCCATTTTAGAGGATGTCCTGGGTCCTATTTTACTAGTAAAAGAGAGATTGTTTACCACAGTAAACAAGCACTCCTTCATGTGCAGGGTTTCCCACAGGGCGTGGGGGGGGGGGGGGTCACAACCTGCAATGAGTTATTAGATAGATTTTTCTTTGATAAGAAAAAGAATCATTGGTGAACTTCCAGGTATATTGCTAGTAAAGTGGAACCCACTTAATTGGATATCTCTTAATTGTCTATCCCTGTTAATTGAATACAATTTCCAAACACAAAACCATTTACCATACCTCCAGTACAAATTTGACCTGTTAATTGAATATAGGTTACAGAGTAAACTCCTGTTGATTGAATAAAAAATCTTGTAACCTGTTGAGAAATTACCCTGACTCTCCCCAGTTTTCCTTTGATTATAGACCTATTTGGCCTCAGTACATCCAATACAGGCATTTAATCTATTATATCTTGTTTGACAGAGCTCATGGAGCTCTGTCAAACAAGATATAATAGAATAAATTCTAAGTTTATCTCTTTCATACAGGAAAGTGACTTGTGTCCCTGTTAATTGAATACTCCTGTTAATTGAATAATTTTCACTGGCATAGTGGCTATTCAATTAACAGGGTTCCACTGTATATAGTAAGGTACATTTGTTGTATGGTGGGTCCATGTAACTAACCAATTTGGTCCTATTGGGCTAATTGACAGGTCTTGTGAAATGCACAAAACAGTCCAACTTTTCAGCCATTCATACAAAAATTACAAGAATAGAGAACCAAATATCAGGCTACTTTTTATAAATCAAGCTATTATGTCTTTATAAAACCCTCCATTCATTTAATATTTTTAATTCTTTGAATATAAAGTTTGCATTTCTGAACATTTCCTTATAGACATGTAGAAACATATTATTTATTTATTTATTGGTGTTTAAGGTCACATACTTATACACAATGGCTAATCGTGACCATGACAGTTTTACGGGTGGAGGAAGCTGGAGTACCCGGAGAGAACCACCGAGCAACGACGAGCAGCTGTCAGCTCTTCAACATCGCAACTCTGAACTCTGCACCACGGCACAGGCAGGATTAGATTGGTTGAAGACATGCGCACCATCGATGGGCAGTATGCCTTAGTACACATCATCATCGTGCCCCCATGTAGGCAATCAGGATTAAGTGCCTTGCCAGGACACAATGCGGGAGCACGAATCAGTCACTGAAATGGTCACCCATCCAACTACTAACCGCGCTTGATGTTGCTTAACTTCGGTGATCTGACAAGAAGCGGTTATCGCGACGCCCCCATGTGTAGAAACAATATTGAACCAAAATAAATATTCTCCAATTTTAGAGTTAACCCTGCATACTCTGATGTCAAAATGGCAAAGTTTTCAGCAGCAATATTTCCCATAATGCAGTTTCATATTTAACCAAATATACCTTGTTTGACAGAGCTCAGTGAGCTCTGTCAAACAAGATATAATTGGTTAAATTCCTAATTAAACAAGAGAAAGACAGAGTTATTGGAGAAAAGTCTGTTGCACCTCAGAGTGCTTGATGTTAACCCTTTACCCAACGAATTGGCCGCATCCGACCGCGTAATATGCAAATTCAGCAGTTGAAAAAATATTATTTTTCAAAAGATTTCAACAAAACCATATCATGTGATCCCTCGTTGGAATGAGCTTGCTGAGCTCGTTCCGAGGTGCCACATGATATGGTTTTGTTGAAATAGTTTGAAAAATCTGAAAAAATGACATTTAAAATAAATTTTGATATCGTTTGCGTTGGGTAAAGGGTTAACTACTGCTTTAATTGTAACTCTATTGTAACATTCGCATTATTATTATTATCAAACCGAATGTCCCGTGAAAATCTTGTCAGTTTTGCTATTATTTATCTATTTATTTATTGGTGTTTAAGGTCACATATTTCTGCACAATGGCTAATCATGATCAAGACAGTTTTATGGATGAAGCCGGAATACCCACCTGATAGCAACAATCAGCTCCCAACATTCAAACTCCACACAAGCAGGTTAGCATTGGTTGAAGACAGGTGCACCATCGACATGCAGTATGCCTTAGTACACAATGTCATCGTGCCCCCACATGGGCAATGGGGGGGGGGGGGGGGGGAAGTGTCTTGCCCAAGGGCACAATGTGGTTGCCGCAGGTGGGATTCAAACCGAGGACCTCTCGGTCTGCAGCCTGCACCTCTACCTACTGAGCCACCGTGCCCCCGTCAGTTTTGCTAACAAGATAAGATTATTTGTCTGCAAAACACACCCACTCGTGCAGCGTGAAAAACAAAATATGAATGAAACAACAAGTACATAAAGATTTGAACATCAATGATGCTTTATATTTTTATGCACATGTTTATGCACTTGGTGGGAATATGTTTTAACAATACAGACATCGTCATCATCAAAGATGTTCAAGACCTTCATTACAAACTTGGAAATCAATGCATCAGATTACTTTGGCTAAGTATAAAATGAATTGTGTTCTCATGTAATTCAGTATTACATAATCTCATACAAATAACTTAATCCATAAGTGACAATTTTTGAATTACCGTATTTACTCTATGTATTGGGACACTCTATGATTTGGGACACACATTTTTTCCAGAAAACTATATTTTTTTTATGCTCCAAAGTTTGGGACATTCAGAAGATTTGTTTCCAGTTGGCCCGTCGCTAGTAGCAGACGACACTCATAAAAAAAATTCTTGAGTAACTAAAAATTTTCATTTTTTGCTTCCAAAACATAGCTTATGATCCCTCATTGGAACGAGCGCATTCAATGCGCTCGTTCCAATGAGGGATCATAAGCTATGTTTTGGAAGCAAAAAATGAAAATATAAAAAAAAATTGGATGGCGATTTTCGTATATAGTGATGGAAAACGAATCACACACAACTTTATTCAGCATCAAATCAAGACCAGGCTGTGTTCTTTCCCCATTTTCTAAGAATTGGACACCTGTGAAAATAATTATTTTTAGCTGTCCCAATACATAGAGTAAATACGGTAAGCAAAAAAAAAGTTTTCAAATTTAAAAGTCAATTAGCAACAGATTAAAATTAACAGTTCAAAAATCAAAGTATGTTAACTCAACTGGTCTGACAGAGTTCTAAATTATTTTACAAAGATGATTTGTAACATACACACTTTTTCCAACAGCATACAACCAAAAAAGGAAGTTTTTTTATTTGACATAACTGCTTTTGTACAAATTCAACCCTGCCTGATGTGCATATTCAATGTTACCTGATACAATACAGACATATACTAGATGCACCATACGTGGAATAGAGATTATGCGTGAGGATGCATCTAATTGAACATAACACATCTGTGTGATGTTATGACATGAATTAAATGCTACAACACAAAAAGTGTCAAGCGCTGAGCAAGAAAGTTATCAGACTGCCTAAGGTGACATTTTTCATCCATTTAATCAAGTTTAATCATAGTATAAATACAGAACACAGTATAAGGGCAGAAAGCAATGCCCCTTGGCGGAGGTTTTGATGTATTTAACGTGTGCCTTTGGCGCTTGTGAAATTCAGGAAAAACTGCACCTCGGGTCACTGATTCAAGTCGACTGTACTCCACCCTTGTTATTGAACTTAGTGTAGTTATGCGTCAATGAATTTATTTTCTTTCATTTCCATGAAAAAATATTGTTGTTAGTGCCAGCCATTGAACTGCATTTGTGCAGCAACTTATATCCCTTTTGCACTCTCTACACGGCATATTTATGAATTTCCATAAAAACAGAGAAAAAAACACAATTTTTTTTAGGGCGCATTCATCATCGGATTATTTTGAAACTTGGTATACTTATCGTTGCACGAGTGCTAGAATGTTCTATGCCCCATAGGGGAAATAATATACCATCCTATAGGGGAAATAATATACCATCCCACAGGGGACATAATATACCATCCCATAGGGGACATAATATACCATCCCATAGGGGAAATAATATACCGTCCCATAGGGGACATAATATACCGTCCCAATGGGGACATAATATACCATCCCATAGGGGACATAATATACCATCCCATAGGGGAAATAATATACCGTCCCATAGGGGACATAATATACCGTCCCAATGGGGACATAATATACCGTCCCACAGGGGACATAATATACCATCCCATAGGGGAAATAATATACCATCCCATAGGGGAAATAATATACCGTCCCATAGGGGAAATAATATACCGCCCCATAGGGGACATAATATACCGTCCCATAGGGGACATAATATACCGTCCCATAGGGGACATAATATACCGTCCCATAGGGGAAATAATATACTGTCCCATAGGGGACATAATATACCATCCCATAGGGGACATAGGACATTCTAGCAGTCAGGCGACGTTATTCAGGGTAACCAGAGTAGGAGCTATCTTTTTTTTAAATTTGTTTGAATTTTCTTTTGAAAAACTGTTCCTGTTAGCAACAACATAATATACTGTCCCATAGGGGACATAATATACCATCCCACAGGGGACATAAAATACTGTCCCTGAGGGGACATAATATACCATCTCATAGGGGACATAATATACCGTCCCATAGGGGAAATAATAAACCATCCCATAGGGGAAATAATATACCGTCCCATAGGGGAAATAATGTACCGTCCCATAGGGGACATAATATACCATCCCGTAGGGGACATAATATACCATCCCATACGGGACATAATATACCGCCGCATAGGGGAAATAATATATCGTCCCATAGGGGAAACGATATACCGTCCCATAGGGGAAATAACATACCGTCCCATAGGGGACATAATATACCGTCCCACAGGAGACATAATATACCATCCCATAGGGGACATAATATACCGTCTCATAGGGGAAATAATATACCGTCCCACAGAGGAAATAATATACCGTCCCACAGAGGAAATAATATACCGTCCCACAGAGGAAATAATATACCGTCCCATAGGGGGAATAATATACCGTCCCATAGGATAAATAATATACTGTCCCATAGGGGACAATAAATACCACCCCATAGGGGACATAATATACCGCCCCATAGGGGAAATAATATACCGTCCCATAGGGGAAATAATATACTGTCCCATAGGGGACATAATATACCGTCCCACAGGAGACATAATATACCGTCCCATAGGGGACATAATATACCGTCCCATGGGGGAAATAATATACCGTCCCATAGGGGAAATAATATACCGTCCCATAGGGGAAATAATATACTGTCCCATAGGGGACATAATATACCATCCCATAGGGGACATAGGACATTCTAGCAGTCAGGCGACGTTATTCAGGGTAACCAGAGTAGGAGCTATCTTTTTTTTAAATTTGTTTGAATTTTCTTTTGAAAAACTGTTCCTGTTAGCAACAACGTTTGAATTTATTGCATTTGTACATCAACATTCTTCCCACAGGGCACATATATCATAGGACTGTTTTTGAACTTGGTGTGTTTATTAGGCGAAACCTCTAGATGAGAGCTATTGATTAGCATTCATTTCTGTGAAAAAAAGTTGCCATTTACAATGACCTTTAAACTTACTGATTTTGTGTATCAACATTCTTTCTTAAGCTAGCTTCGCAGTTCACATTTAAAAATGCATGGATTGCTCTGACGTTATGCAATTGTTCTGTCTTATTATTGGAGAATTCTTGTTGGCACTCTTCAATAAACTGTAACAAAACACTTTTATTCAAACATTTTTTGTCCTTACAAGAAAACAAATATTTATTTATTGGTGTTTAAGGTCATATACTTATGCACAATGGCTAATCATGACCGTGACAGTTTTACAGGTGGAGGAAGCCGGAGTACCCGGAGAGAACCACCGAGCAACGACGAGCAGCTGCCAGCTCCCCAACATCGTAACTCAGCACTGCAGAACAGGCAGGGTTAGATTGCTTGAAGACATCCATACCATCAACGTGCAGTACGCCTTAGTACACAGTGTCATCGTGCCCCCATGTGGACAATCGGGGTTAAGTGCCTTGCCCAAGGACACAACGCGGGAGTCCGAATTGATCGTTCAGACGGTCATCCATCCAATAATTAACCGGATTCCATGCTGCTTAACTTCGGTAATCTGACTAGAACCGGTTACCCCAACGCCACCGCGCCCCCTGCGAGAAAACAAAACCTAGTGTATGGAGTGCAATGTAACAAAAGTGACTTTCTACACTTTTCATTAGAGATATAGTAGTAGATTCTAGAACTCAACCAGTTAAAGCATAAATGGAACATACACAAAAAGAAAACCTGAGCTGTATATAAGCATAGGTAATAACTGTCCATTCCAATGATTAAAAATAATTTGTTTTGAATAAATTCCAAAATGATGGAAACTTTAAAAAAACACAAATTATTTCCATTTCATTTAAAAAAAACCAAAAAAAAAAACCAAAATAAATATGAACAATAAAAATATTCTTTATTTTCTCCCAGAAAAACCTAAAAATTAATCATTCTTTTCGTAATTTATTATTTTATTTATTGGTGTTTAACCCTTTATCCAATGCAGATATCAAAATGTATTATTTTAAATAGCATTTTTTAAAATTAAAAAAAAAAATTCAACAAAATCATATCCTGTGACCCCTCACTGGAACGAGCTCGTTCCAAAGAGGGGTCACATGATATGGTTTTGTTGAAATTTTTTGAAGAATAATATTTTTTCAGATGCGGCATTTGCATATTACACGGTCGGATATGGCTGATTCACTGGGTAAAGGGCTAAGGTCACATATTTCTGCACAAAGTCTAATTGTGACCACAACATGGATATCAAGTCAAGTCCAGCCAATCATTTATACCCATGTTGCCATTTTTAGAGGACTTCCACCCAGGCAGTGGTGATCAGGTCCTTTTATCAGTAAAAAAAGGAGCTTGTTTACCACAGAAAACAAATACTGCTTCACTCCCCAGGGAATTCTTTTCATAAATCAAGAAATATAACTCAAAAAGTTTGAAGAGAACAAACGCAAAAATCATCATGACCTATATTTTGTCAAAACTGAAATTCTTCCAAAGTTTGAAACTATCAGTGGTTCAGAAAATAGTTTGCATAACAGAACTTTAACACTTTTCTCAATATACAGTATGTGGAGAGTGTAGTATCACTAAATCACCTGCAGAGTGGAGATTCCACCAAGCAATAATTGCAAATTTGTGGCAAAGCATAACCAGCACAAGTAAAGTTTCAGCCAATGGACCTCCGGGTTAAACCCGGAGGTCCATTGGCTGAAACATTGCTGGTGTTTTTTGTTGATATGTACAAAATTTGAAAGTTATAGCTTGGGTGATAACTCCACTCCAAGGGTGATTTAGTTACAATCCACTCTCCACGTACTGTAACAACCAATACCAGACATTATGATTCATAAAACACGCATTCAATTTATTTTTTGCCTAAAAAAACACAAGCCTATGATTCTTCACTGGAGCACGTTCAAAGACCTCTTTGCTATGAGACATTAAAAGCTATGTTTTTGCAGCAAAAAATGAAAATTTAGCGGTTCTTTTTGGCAAGTATAATCTGTCGGCCATGTCAGGTAAATGGTCCAAATATAAAATTACGATCTAGATGCACACAAAAAACAAAATCCTATTGATAACTGAGCTGAAAAACTTGATGTTCTTTTGAGAAATATACAGTTGAGTGGACTCCATTGTGTAATTATACTTTCATGGAGATAACTGAAACATAAACAAATAATTGTAAAATATATTTATATAAATAATCATGTATACTCTTGACATTATAAGATGTTGGAAGACTTTTACAATATTATCTACAAGTTTACAAAGTAATCCTATGTGTCAGTTATTTTACTCTAACCATGAGAGACCCAACTGTTTCAAATTATCTATTATTTGACACAAGAAGTACAATGTTAACATTTCGAGTCAGTCTTAATCTACTGTTGGTAAAACAACAGATGATGTACTGTACAAGTAAATTTTATGTTGAACATTCATTATATAAGTGGGGAGTATCCATTCAGAATGCAGCCACATCCAGCTAGAAATTCAAGCTCTGATTATCTCCCTTGATATGCACTACAACTAGAAATTTTCTATTCCATGGGCATGGCTACCTGTCCTAGGACAGGTCAGCCCAGCCCACTTGAAGAACTGCTAGAATCTGCCAGAATCTGCTCAATTTTGCATTTATCTTGTGTCCCAGCAACTAAATAACTTGTAGTGTTTTTGTCAACAATTAGTTCTTTTTATATTTCCTGACTGAAGGGTTATGGTGATTTTATCTTTTATGATCAAGAAGGTTGTCATAACTTTTATGAACCCTTTACGAAATGCAATAGCTAGCATTATTCATAACTTAGGCTATTAAAAAAAAATTCTTGTTTCTCTGGCACCTCCCTTGTGACAGAAAATCTCTTCTGTCACTCAATTTTGCACTTGGAGGAAAATATTTAACCAACTATACCTTGTCTGACAGAGCTCACAGATATACAGTAGAACCTGTCTTGAGAGACCGCCCTTTGGGCCACACAAAAGTGGTCTCTCAAGACAGGTGGTCTCTCATAACAGGTTTCAGGTTTTCTCAAGTCTGTGAATAACCAACCACAAAATTCAAAAATGGAGAGGAATGGATTTTTGTAATTACTTTGTAGTTGTTCTTTTTTATGAAGTTTTTGTAACAAATTGAAATGGACTGTTATAAAAATTATAAAAATAAATTAGTGTTGAAAATCTTCAATGAAGATTTTCAACAGTAATTTATTTTTATAATTTTTATAACAGTCCATTTCAATTTGTTACAAAAAGATTTTCAACACAAATTTATTTTCATTCCTATCTGTCACATTTCAGGTATGTATGAAATTGTTTATTCAGCAATAATCCTAATCTTTTCACAGGAGTCTTATAAAAACATCTCAATGTTTAATGAGTTAGCAATTGAAACCTAATTAAGAGCATTTAATACTTTTAATTATGTTAGTATAACCACAATGGATTTTCCAATTCCAGAACAGGTAAAAAGTTTTTATCATGGTTTCTGTCTTCAAAGGGGCGGTCTCTCAAGACAGGTCTATTATGGCATAAAAATACAAGTTGGTACCAGGTCACAGTGGTCTCTCAAGACAGGTGGTCTCTCAAGACAGGTGGTCTCCAATAGCAGGTCCATTATAGAGTAAAACCAATTGGTGCCTGGTAGATGTGGTCTCTCAAAACAGTGGTCTCTCAAGACAGGTTTTACTGTAGTTGGTTAAATTTTCAACTACATTATGGGAAACTTTCACTGCTGAAAACATTGGTTTTCCACAAAATAGTGTAAGTAGTTAAATTTCTGATTAAAAAAGAAAACCAAAACCCTCCCTCATCATAAAATTGAGAAAATGCCCGAGTAACTATTTTTATAGCCCTTACCATTAAAATTTTATTATTTTAATCTTTTTGCCTCAAACATATAGTTTATGACCTGCATTAGAACTACTAATTTTTTTTTTTTGGGGGGGGGTCATCTGGGTGTAAAGTTATGTAAAGGGTTAAATTATCGGAGTCCCACTATAATGGCTAATTTACCCCTCCTCCTAATTACCATTTCTGAGTGGGGCCAGGTATGCTGGGTCTGGGCCTATGAGGGGATAGAAACCATAAACCACAACTGTAAAGAGTAAGTGTTTTTCTAGTACCGACTGTCGATCTCAATAAAAGCAGCTGCTTAGGTGTTTTGAGTAATTTAGCAACATGCCTGGCCTTTCCTTGTTCATGTTTTGTCTAACTCTTCTTCACCCTGCTCTCATAAGAAACCTCTGCTCTGTGTGGAGTCAGGCATTATTTCTGTAAGAATCTTATTAATTAGATTATTTGCATTTCTGGTGCATATAACCCTTATTACACATCTTTAAATTAAAATTTGGTCCTCCTTAAGCCTTTACCTAACATGGTGGCCAAAAACGGCCAGAAAATCAACCAGAATAAGCCTAACACAGTCTAAAATATCTCGGAAGTTTCTCAATAAAACCATACAAATATGGATATCATTAGAACCAGCTCATCGAGCTGTTTCTAATGATATCCATATTTGTATGGCTTTATTGAAAAATTGTGAAATTTGTTTTCAAAAAATGTGAAATTTAATTTATCTTTTAAAAATACAGTGTTAGGTAAAGTGTTAAGCTGAGCAAGAACTACTATAAAGTTTTTTCTGGGATTATTTCCAAGTTGGACTTCCTTTAACTGGGCAAGAACTGTTGCAGAGTATTTTCTGGCTCAGTTTGCAGTGCGAATGAGCTTCTGCGCTACTCAATGGCCAGCATAGCCCCGTCAAAACCCTGTGTCTGACCTAATCCCAATTCAACATTTGTTCCAGGATTTGAGCTCAATGGTATCCTTTTTGATCTGGGTATGATGTTGCCCACACTGCTAATAAAACACAGCATTTACTACAGGTAGTCAGACAGCCATACATTAGCCACTGCACAGGTTCTCTGCTGGCATTTTACCTTGCATCTCCAGTAGTATACTAGTAGTATAATTTCTGTCATGGCTGAATCTGTGTGGCTGGAACTACAGTGGAACCCTGTTAATTGAATAGCCACTATGCTAATAAAAATTATTCAATTAACAGGAGTATTCAATTAACAGGGATTGTGTCACTTTCCTGTATTCTAGAGATAAACTTAGAATTTATTCTATTATATCTTGTTTGACAGAGCTCCATGAGCTCTGTCAAACAAGATATAATAGATTAAAAGCCTGTACTGGATGTAGAGGCCAAATAGGTCTATAAACAAAGGAAAACTGGGTAGAGTCAGGGTAATTTCTCGACAGATTGCAAGATTTTTTATTCAAATAACAGGAGTTTACTCTATAACCTATATTCAATTAACAGGTGAAATTTGTACTGGAGGTATGGTAAATGGCTTTGTGTTGGGAAATTATATTCAATTAACAGGGTTATTCAGCTAAGAGATATCCAATTAAGTGGGCTACACTGTACCACCTTAACTGATTTACCTATGTTTGTAAAATAAATTTCCTCTGGTCCAGAGATGAGTTTTTTGCACAGGTGGGTATAAATTTGCCCCTAGGGGTATTTATGTTTACATGAGGTGATTTACCACTGAGGAAAAATTCACCCACATTATATTTTTTTTGTCATGTAATCAGGGTCACAGTCTCATATGTTCAGTTTCACTATTTAGATTTGAAAAAAAATAGTTCCCATATGACACATTATTCAGAGTTACCATTCATTGTCTTATCCATTCATAGTTACCATTGATTGGCTTATCCATAAGCGCAAAAAAAAAAAACAAAAAAAAAATGGAGAAAGACAAAAATATCCTGCAACAGCTGATCTCTGAATTAAATATTCCAAACCATTGTCTATGCTGATTTTTGAAGACAGTTAATTTCACAAAAAAATTTACACAATTTTTGATAAAAAAGACTATTATATACAAATATATACATATATCACATCTGCAACCAGGCCTGAAAATAAGCAGTCTGGCATTTGCAGAATGATGTCCCCAGAGGGTGAATTTGATGATGCTATCCCATACAGTGGGCCAATTTATCCTCCGGGTACCTTTTTCTGTTTAGTTTTGAGACGCTGATTCAAAATGAGGTTCACAGAGGGTAAATTTAGTGATGCTACCCTGCTGTGCAGGGTAGCATCACTAAATTCACCCTCTGGGGACCTCATTTTGCAGATGACAGTCTGCTTATTTTCTGGCTTGTCTGCATCCATTTTGAAAACAGTTAACATCATCATCTAAACATTTTGAAGATGTGACTAGTTATCAATAATTAAGAAGAGCAAGACTTAGAACCAGGAAATGAAAGATCCTCAAATTATAAAACTTCCATCTCTTCCACTGCCATGACACATTTGAGTAACTTATAACAGAACATCCCATCATGTAATTCTTAACCTGCTGATATTTTCATGAATTTGTAATAAAAATCAAGTCATGACTGCTATAAAGCAGCCATGACTTGATTTAATGAAGCATTTGATATAGTCTGGCAACAAAAAATTATTGTCAACCCTTCAATTAAGTAATCTGCCATCTTCAAAATGAGGTCCCCAGAGGGTGAATTTGCTGATGCTATCCCATACAGTGAGCCAATTTATCCTCTGGGTACCTCTTTCCATTTAGGTTTGAGACCTTGATTCAGACTTTCAGAGTTTCACAGAGGGTAAATTTAGTGATGCAGGGCAGCATCACCAAATTCACCCTCTGGGGACCTCATTTTGCAGATGACAGTCTGCTTATTTTCTGGCTTGCAACCCTTTACCTAATGAATCGACCGCATGCACCCACTTAATTTACAAATTGAGCAATTAAAAAAAAAACTTCAATCAATTTCATCAAAACCATATCATGTGACCCCTCACTGAACTGAGCTCCATGAGCTTATTCCAATGAGGGGGGTCACATGTTGAGTTTTTTTTACATCATGTGAACCCCCTCATCAAGATCGTTCTAACTAAAGGTACTGTGAGCAAGCTCACAAAGTGATACCCCCCCGCGCAGTTGCGCTTACAAGGACACAACCATATGATGTAGCAATTGAAATGTATAAGTTAGATTATCTCCCCTTGGAAACGTCGGAACAGAATTATATTGCTTCATGCACATCTTCATATGGAGTTCTTCCATTGTGTAAAGTTTCATGAAAATTCATTGAATGGTTCAGGAGGAGTTGCGCTTATGAGTACCCAACCATATGATGTAGAAATTGAAATGTATAAGTTAGATTATCTCCTCACGGAAATGTAGGAATAGAATTATACTGCTTCATGCGCATCTTCATATGGAGTTCTTCCATTGTGTAAACTTTCATGAAAATTCTTTAAACGGTTCAGGAGGAGTCGCGCTTATAAGGATGGACAGATGGATGGACGGACGGATGGACGCTCCAACATTTTGGGTTTATGGGCTACCAAAAATACATTTTGTATGTCTAAAACCTTATTTTACCCAGAACCCCACCCCTCCACCCTAGAACTTATATTTAACCCTAACCCCACCCCTCCACCCAAAAACCACACCCTAACTCTAACCCTACCCCACACTGACCCTAAACCCTAAAAGCCCACCCCAGACCCTAACCCCAACCCACCACTGGGACCTAATCCCCCAACCTTAACCCCTACTCTGGGCCTACCCCTAACCCCACCCCACCCCACCCCTGACCCAACCCCACCCTAGCCAAACCACTACTAAAACTAAAACCCCATCCCTGACCCCAACCCTAACCCCCAGGGACCTAACCCTCCCCAACCTTAAGCCCTACTCTGGGGCTACCCCTAACCCTACCCCACTCCTAACCCTGACACCACCTTAATTTGGAGGTAGCCCCTAATAATAATATCCCCTAAACCCCCAATGTTGGCCCAGACAGACAGACGGACAAGGTGATTCCTATATAACCCCCAAACTTTTTTTGTGGGGGGTATAATGAGGGGTCATGTGATGTTATTTTTGTTGAAATTTTTTTAAAATATGAAAAAAATAATGAAAATGCCGCTCAGGATCACCGATCCAATGTCGAGTTGTGACAACAGTTCCTCGCACCAAGGCCAACACACCTATGAAGTTTCATGACTCTAGGTTGAACCACTATCAAGTTCTCATCCGGAAACCAATTGTTGCGATATACTATGTTCAAGGTCACTGTGACCTTGACCTTTGACCTGGTGAGTCCAACATCAATAGGGTTCTTCCTCGCACCAAGGCCAACACGCCTGTAAAGTTTCATGACTCTAGGTTAAACCACTATCAAGTTATCATCCGGAAACCAATTGTTGCGATATACTATGTTCAAGGTCACTGTGACCTTGACCTTTGACCTGGTGAGTCCAAGATCAATAGGGTTCTTCCTCGCACCAAGGCCAACACACCTATGAAGTTTCATGACTCTAGGTTGAATCACTATCAAGTTATCATCCGGAAACCAATTGCTGCGATATACTATGTTAAAGGTCACTGTGACCTTGACCTTTGATCTGGTGAGTCCAAGATCAATAGAGTTCTTCCTCGCACCAAGGCCAACCCACCTATGAAGTTTCATGAATGTAGGTTGAACTACTATCAAGTTATCATCCGGAAAGGAATTGTTGCGATTTACTACGTTCAAGGTCACTGTGACCTTGACCTTCGACGTAGCATGTCCAAAATCAATAGGGTTCTTCCTCCCACCAAGACCAACCTACGTATGAAGTTTAATGAATGTGAGTTGAACCACTATCAAGTCATCATCCGGAAACCAATTGTTTACGCCCGCCCGCCCTCCCGCCCGCCCGCCATTCAACAAACTATAAGTCGAGTTTGACTTCGTCACAACTCGACTAAAAATAAATTTTGATATTGTGTGCATTGGGTAAAGTATTTAGTGTGGTGGCTCAGTGGTTATGGCATTGGACTTCAAACCAAAAGGTGCATGATTCGATCCCTACCAGGGGTAGTTGCATAGTGCCCTTGGTTTGGGCAAGGCACTTAATCCTGATTGCCCATGTGGGGGCACAGTGGCACTGTGTATTAAGGCGCACTACATGTCGATGGTGCACATGTCTTCAACCAATGCTATCACCTTGTATGGAGCTGATACGCTGGGCAGTCTGACAGTTGCTTGCCACTGCTTGGTGGTTCTCTCTGGGTACTCAGGCTTCCTCTAGCTGTAAAACTGTTTGACACGAGGTGACTCTGGCTGTCAAAAGTGTCATTAAACCCCAATAAATAAATACATACAGGGGCTTATTCCTATTTATAGGGGTACATTAAGTTAACAAGTGCCTGGAGTACACCTCTGCCTGTCAACAACTTGCACTGCACCTTAGCATGCTGCACTTCAACTTGGGCAACCCAACTCCCAAAGACTGAATACCAAAAACAGTTCAAATAAACTGAGGGTTTGTATACTTCTTTGAGAATCAAATTCCCTGACTTTCAATGACTTTTTCAAAACTTTTTTCCCAATTTCCATGATCTTTTCCTCATTAGTTTGAAAATCACACTCTCTTTCGGGGAATTTTTAACCCTTTACCTAACATGAAAAGCAGACGACACTTTCAAAAAAAATTCTTAAATAACTAATTTTTAAAATTTTTTGTCTCAAAACATAGGTTGTGACCTCTCATTGGAATGAGCTCAACAAGCTCGTTCCAATGAGGGGTCATAACCTATGTTTTTGAGACAAAAATTGAAAAAGTAATGAAAATTAATTGGCGATTTTTTAGAATAGCGCTGGCCGACTTTGGCCATTACATTGGGTAAAGGGTTAAGTGTGATTTTTTGTGGAAATGGTGTACTGCATGGTTATCATGACGAATTTCCATTACTTTTTCATACTGTACACCCCCAAATCCCCCCCCCCCCCACCTCCAAATTCTCCCCCCCTCCTTTTTCTTTTTCCCAAACAATCAGGCCTGGAAAAAATATTTTCGTTTTCAATGTTCAGTGACCCATAGAACTCTGTAAACTGTCAGGATCTTTTACTGGAGTCATGTTTCACATAGTGTTCAACCGATGATCAGAACCGGTCACCACAATCAGCCGATTGTTGGCAATCGGATGAAAAGGGTTCCTGGAACATCGTTTCGGCCAATTATTGCCAAGCATTTTGTGATGATTCATTAACCGCATTTTATTATCTTCTGCAATTGTTCATGTAAAATGATGTCAATGATACCATTCAATAAAGTTGAGAAAGAACCACAATGTGTATTCTTAATCTCTCAAGATGCCCGTTTATGGGATGTACAGGTTAAACGACATGTAAAGCTTACAATTGAGCATACTTGCGGCAATCGCCAGTTCATACCAGAAAAGTAAAGGTTGCACTCCATAGACTCAGGTCACAGTAAAATTACCAGTCGCACACACTTGGGTGGTAAACGTGGCTCTGAGAGCCACGTCTACCACCCAAGTGTGTGCAACTGGTAATTTTACTGCGACCCCAATCAACGAAGTTTAACACTGTGAAAAATGTTCAGTTTAATGAAGTTCTTTCGAGCCTCGACTTGTCTAGTAGTGCACAATACTACAATCTGAATCGGCATCAGAATCAGCTGATTGTGAGCTCAAATAACTGATAATCAGTCAGCGACCATTTTTGGTAATCGGCTGAACACTAGTTTCACAGACCATTTATTTATTTATTGGTGTTTAAGGTCACATATTTATGCACAATGGCTAATTATGACCACGACAGTTTTACGGGTGGAGGAAGCCGGAGTACCCGGATAGAACCCCCGAGCAACGGCGAGCAACTGTCAGCTCCCCAACATACTAACTTCACACAAGCAGGGTTAACTTTGGTTGAAGACATGTGCACCATCGGCGTGCAGTATGCCTTAGTACACAACACCACCATGCCCCCACATAGGCAATGGGGGTTAAGTGTCTTGCCCAAGGACACAACATGGATGCTGCAGGTGGGATTCAAACCGAGGACCTCTCGGCTTGCAGCCAGCACCTCTACCTACTGAGCCACCGCGCCCCAGTTTCACAGACTAAAGAAAAACTGGCCACACTATTTAGTTTTTGGCAAACAAAAGTGGAACAAAATGATTGTTTGACCAATTTCTACTGACTTGGAAGAAAATATATACCATATTTCCATCCTCATCTTACATAAGCTTTCATGGCATTGAAACAGTTAACCAGTGGTAAGAATGTCTTATGATCAAATGAGAATAAATATCTACCAAGTCCATTTAAAAAAATTGTTTGTTTCTCAGGTAATTTTCCTCAATTTTATGATGAAGGTGGGGATGCTCATTTTTGTTAATCCGCAAAAAAAGGCCTAACAAATTGTGAGATCTCACCTAAGCTGCTAGGAATTGTAAAAATGTAACAAATTCCAAGTCCATAAAGGGCGATAACTCTGATATAAATACTCTAAAGAACGACTGTTGAACAAGGGGTCAGACATCAACAAGATACACTTTTATGCCAAATATGATGTCATTCCAGGTAGTATTTTAAAAGTTATTGAGTTTAAAAACTTGTTGATCGCAGACTGACTGACAGACCGAAATTACCAAATATGCAGCTGCTTCCTGCAACTAAATAAATTTAAATTATTTTCTACTGAATCGACTCCTTTCACTATTCTGAAAAAAACCCAATGTTTTCTGCAGTGAAAAGTTCCCATATTGCAGTTGCAAATTTAACCAACTTTATCTTGTTTGACAGAGCTCTTTGAGCTCTGTCAAACACGAAAAAGTGGATTGAATTTTGAAATAAATTTTCAGTCCTATGAAAATTAGTACCACTGAAGAGATTCCCAGTTTAAAAAAAATAGAGTGATGAGGCAGATTTTCAATGACGAGGGAGGTGCCCGAGAAACAAGTATTTTTTTTTAATAGCCTAATAATGAAAGCAGTGGTGGTTTTGTCAATAGAATGATACAGTATGGAGTATAGGCCTCTGGACTTTTGATTCAAAATCTTGTAATATTTCATCGACATCATTATCCATGTCATCTGACGAAGAAAGCTGAAAAAGAAAGTGAGAATCATGTAAAATCGACTGAATAAACCAGTTTGTTGAACTTATCAGGTACTAGATAAGGAAATAAATTTTAGTCCATTTCTGTCTGAAAACATCGGTGCTAAAAATTCATTTGAGAATCAAACTCGATTCTCTTAAATTTATTTATTGGTGTTTTAAGGTCACATATTTATGCACAATGGCTAATCATGACCGTGACAGTTTTATGGGTGGAGGAAGCCACATTACCCGGAGAGAACCACCGAGCAATGGCGAGCAACTGTCAGCTTCCCAACATACTAACTCCACACAAGCAGGGTTAGCATTGGTTGAAGACAGGTGCACCATCGACGTGCAGTACGCCTTAGTACACAACGCCACCGTGCCCCCACGTGGGCAATGGAGATGAAGTGTCTTGCCCAAGGACACAATGCGGTTGCTGCAGGTGGGATTCGAACTGAGGACCTCTCGGCTTGTAGCCTGCACCTCTACCAACTGAGCCACCGCGCCACCCAAAATCAAATCGTAAAAGACAAGTTATTTCATATTAAACCAAACGGAAGTTATGGAATACTTTGATGATCCTTATACAACTGAGCAAACACCTTAAATGCAAAAAACTAAATATTCTCTGTAGCACCGTCACTGAACAGTTATGCCTATTATCCATAGTTTTATTTTTGAAGACTTAACTTGTTACTATTCACATTCTTAAGAATGTGAATAGTAACAAGTTATGCCTTCAAAAACTAAAACTATGGATAATGTTCTGGGCAAAATTCACTACTTACCTAACAATTAAACATTGTCAATTACTCAATTAAATAGGAATTGTGCCTACATGAATGAATGGTCTAATGACAATTTTATCCAATTTTTGTTGGAAATGTAACAAACTGAAGTTAGTACGAGAGATTCGAATCTTGAGACTGATTCGGAATCAATCTCGAAGTAGATGTATGGTACTGATATCGAATAGAATGTCGAATATTCGCAGAACCCCAGTGTTGAGTTATTTTTCTACCCTAAAACATCTTATTTGTTATTTCTATCCTACCACCGCGCTCCCTCAGATTCTCCTAAATGATTCTCACAAAGAAAGCAAGGAGCATTAATTCTGATTCTTGCAGGATGTTCATTTGAATCTTGACACACATTCTTAAAGTGCCCTTAACTCTTAACCCGCTGAGCATTTTTAAGATATTTTTCATCAAAGCTAGTCATGGCTGCTGTGAAGCAGCCATGACGAGATTTGATGAAAAATTTATTTGGATTTAACTCAAGAAATCATTGGTGAAACAAGACCAATACCGGGTCTGGACCTGCGTCGCTGCATGCAATTGATTACAGAGATGAACAGACTTCAAAGTACCGGCAAACAGGAAGTGGCTGCACAGCAGATCTGAAAATTACATACACGATACAACTCATCATTATGAAGCAGCAGACCAAATATAAAATCATTCCCTTTCATAGAAGCCAAGAAAACTTTGACGGAAGAAGTGTTTCGGACGGACTGGCGGACGGACTGACAGACGGACGGACTGACAGACGGAGTCGAGAGGTTACTAGACCTGCTCTGCCACTGGCAGCGCAGGTAAAAATCCATTCAGTTTACAGAGTGGAAATTGGTTTAAATATGCCAAAATTAAACAAATTTCAGCGGCAAGAGAAAATCTGTCTTTGCAGGAATATTAGCCAGCAGCATGCAACGAGTTGAAGGCCTGGAAAATTCTACTTTATTTTTTTGGCTTCCTCAATTAGTTAACAACTCAAACTGAAAGGTCCATGGTTTGATTCTGACAAACAGTTACAGTTTTGTGGCCTTTGGCAAGGTACTTATCCCTGAATGTGCTGTGGGAGCATGGTGGCACTATTTATTTATGTATTTATTGGTGTTTTAAGGTCACATACTTCTGCACAATGGCTAATCATGACCATGACAGTTTTACGGGTGGAGGAAGCCGGAGTACCCGGAGAGAACCACCGAGCAACGGCGAGCTACTGTCAGCTCCCCAACATACTAACTCCACACAAGCAGGGTTAGCAATGGTTGAAGACAAGTGCACCATCGACGTGCTGTATGCCTTAGTACACAGCGCCACCGTGCCCCCACGTGGGCAATGGGGGTGAAGTGTTTTGCTCAAGGATTCGAACCGAGGACCTCTCGGCTTGCAGCCTGCACCTCTACCTACTGAGCCACCACGCCCCTGGAGGCACTATTTACTAAGGCGTATGGCACGCCGATGGAGCACTTGCTTTCAACCAATGCTGACCCTGCTTGTGCAAATTTAGTACATTGGGGAGTCTGACAGTTGTTTGCCACTACTCGGTGGTTCTCTGAGTACTCTGTCTTCCTTCACCCATAAAACTGTCTGACATGAGATGTCTAAATAAACAAGATGGCCACCAGCAGCCATGTTTTTCAATGAAATTCGAAAAAAATTAATAGCTCCCATCTAGACATCACACCAAAGGTAGATATACAATTCGAAAAAGATTGGGTGAGAGGTGTGGCCTGTAAGGTGTGCTAATGAAATTGTTGACAATTTATATGCCAAATCCAAGATGACTGCTGGCGGCCATGTTTTTCAACAAAATTCAGAAAAATTCAATAGCTCCAATCTAAACATTACACCAAAGCTACATATGAAATTTTAAAAAGATCAGATGAGAGATGCAGTCTATAAGAATTCAACCTGGAAATTTCTGATAATTGTCCTTGAGAAGGGATTTCTAAATTCCAGGACTTTCATGGAAATTAAGGAGCAGTGGGAACCCTTTATTAACTGGTAGAGTGCTAAATCATTTTTTGTCATCAAAATTTGTTCACATATCTTTGCCCTATAACAGACACTCTCCCATAAATTGTTAATTTCACTTCAAAGATAAGAGAGCATATCCTCACAATATGGAGCCTTTAAGTTATGGTACCTGCACTAAAGAATAAAGCCCAAATATGGGCTTCCAGCACTCTACCAGTTAAGCCAGAATAAAACTAGTTATGACATTTGACACAAATGCCCCTGTAGGGTAGCATAATTAATCACTGAATTTTATCAATTAGCATAATTAACCATTTACAATATCTCCTGTTAATTGAATAGCCACTTTACCAATGAAAATTATTCAATTAACAGGAGTATTCAATTACCAGGGATTGTGTCACTTTCCTGTATTCTAGAGATAAACGTAGCATTTATTCTATTATATCTTATTTGACAGAGCTCCATGAGCTCTGTCAAACAAAATATAATAAATTAAATGTCTGTATTGAATGAACTGAGGCCAAATAGGTCTAGTTTTCTATATAACCTATATTCAATTAACAGGTCAGATTTGTACTGGAGGTATCATAAACAGTGGGCGTGCGGTGGCTCAGCGGTAGACTGTTGGATTTCCATGCTAGAGGTCCTGAGTTTGATCCCCGTCCATGTCAACCTGCGTTGTGTCCTTGGGCAAGGCACTTTATCCTGGTTGCCTACATGGGGACATGGTGACGCCATGTACTAAGGCGTACTGCACGCTGATAGTGCACATGTCATCAACCACTGTAACCCTGCTTGAGCCGAGCTTGAACAGAGTTATGTAACAGAATGAAATGCCTCAAGGACCAAACATGCCAGGTCAAACTGTATCAGGGCCGAAACCATGCTAATTTCAGTACAGTAGAACCTGTCTTGAGAGACCGCCCTTTGGGCCACACAAAAGTGGTCTCTCAAGACAGGTGGTCTCTCATAACAGGTTTCAGGTTTTCTCAAATGGGCTGTTATAAAAATTATAAAAATAAATTAGTGTTGAAAATCTTCATTGAAGATTTTCAACACTAATTTATTTTTATAATTTTTATAACAGTCCATTTCAATTTGTTACAAAAAGATTTTCAACACAAATTTATTTTTATTCCTCTCTGTCACATTTCAGGTATGTATGAAATTGTTTATTCAGCAATAATCCTTATCTTTTCACAGAGGTCTTATCAAAACATCTCAATATGTAATGAGTTAGCAATTGAAACCCAATTAAGAGCTTTTAATACTTTTATTTATGTTAGTATAACCACAATGGATTTTCCAATTCCAGACAGGGCCGATCTCCCCACCATCAAAGACCGCCTAGCCACCCTGGCCGCGAAAAATCATGACCGGCTAGCCGACAGCGAACTAATTTCCGAACTTGGAGCCATTTGCAAAAGCGGACAGAAACCCCAAAATTCCAATCAAAACTAAGACCGCCCGAAAAAACTAAGGAACAGGAAGGTAAACTAACAGGCAGCTTAACAGCTTAACTGTGACCTTCACCAGAAAGGGCTGCCTTCACCAACTCAACTAAAATTACATCGCAACCAGCGAAGGGTAAAACAGGAAAGAAACACCTTTGGGTGTGGTTTAGTGTGCTAAACCTGTTACCCTCCCGCTGCAATCTCATTCCAAGTCACGGAAGCTCAGCCCACATAAAATGGACGCGATCCCCGGCAGCTACATATAATCTCAGACTAACCCAACTAAGGTCACAAGCAGCGAAGGGTACAACAGGAAAGAAACACCCTCGGGTGTGGTTTAGTGTGCTAAACCTGTTACCCTCCCGCTGCAATCTCATTCCCAGCCAGGGAAGCTCAGCCCACATAAAACGCTCGCGATACTTGGCACCTCCAAATAAACTCAAACTAACCTAAATATGGTCGCAACCAGTGAAGGGTACAACAGGAAAGAAACACCCTCGGGTGTGGTTTAGTGTGCTAAACCTGTTACCCTCCCGCTGCAAACTCACTCTCAGCCTAAGAAGGTGAGCTAACAGGCAGATTAACAGCTTAACTGTGGCCTTCTACCAGAAAGGGCTGCCTTCACAGACTCAGCTAAAGATTAGATCATAAATTAAACAAAATGTGCTATTTTTTATCTTTTTATATTTTACATATTCTGTGTGAAATCTAATTCTGCTTTCTTCTTTTAAGCAGGTACAAAGAAGATACTTTTTGAGCAGCACCCCCATAACCGCTATGGACACTATAACCATTATGGAAACAGTAACCCCCATGGTTTCTGAACATCCTCCACTCCATCCCCAAAAGTGGTCAACCACTTTAAGGGAGGCGAGTGTTGGTCCTGCGTCCCGCCTCTGCCCCTTTTTGTAAACGCATTGCGCATCTTTTGTCCCAACCCAATAGGATTACAATGCAGGCCTGCCCCCGAACCAGGGAAGTTGGGGTCTTCTTTTTGGTAGTCCCCGAAAGGGGTCATTGTTATTTTCCTTCAAAGAGACCAACCAAACAGACACAGCCTGAGGCAGATTATACTTGCCAGTGATGGCCATCACTCAATATCATATCCGAAGTGGCAGACTATACTTGCCTGAAAATCCAAATCGAGTGCACCCTCGGGGAGAGGTAGTACCTTTGTGAGAGGACCCAACCTCTCACACTGGTCCTCACCCGAGGGTTCAACTGACATCAGTAAAAGAGACCATCACGCCACAACCGGTGACACCTGCCGAGTACCTGAACCTGTTCCTCCTTCAACACGAGTAGACATGTGGAAATTAGTCATTTACAGTTACTGAGGGTCGAAAGGAGCTTGTTCCCCATACCGTCCCTGCACGCCTTCGGCGTGTGAAACCATTCCATTCGATTCCAGAACAGGTAAAAAGTTTTTGTCATGGTTTCAGTCTTCAAAGGGGCGGTCTCTCAAGACAGGTCCATTATGGCATAAAAATACAAGTTGGTACCAGGTCACAGTGGTCTCTCAAGACAGGTGGTCTCTCAAGACAGGTGGTCTCCCATAGCAGGTCCATTATAGAGTAAAACCAATCGGTGCCTGGTAGATGTGGTCTCTCAAGACAGTGGTCTCTCAAGACAGGTTTTACTCTAACACTAGCCCCTACCACTGGTAAATGCAAACTTAAAGTTTCGAAGCAATGCCGACGGGGAACTATATTCTTGAAGGGTAATATTCCAACCACATCATCAAGGCATGTCTTGACGATGTAGATGGATTATTTTATCAGTCGGGAATTGAGCCATCACAGTTGGAACAAACAATGTTGATAGCACCCCCAACCTCATCTCCAGGATGTCTCTGATTCGATTTGAGGTTCGATTCAATTTTAAATAACAGACATGAATCGATTTGAGATTCAATTTGAATAAAAAATGTGTGAATCACAGGTCCATAGGTTCTGCAACTACTTTTGATTCCATCCTGGAATATTTCACTATTTTGACTGACTAACTCAAACAGACAAGTTGTCATTAAATACAATACTTGAGTGGAGACTAGTGATACAGTGGAACCCTGTTAATTGAATAGCCACTTTGCCAATGAAAACTAATCAATTAACAGGAGTATTCAATTAACAGGGATGGTGTCACTTTCCTGTATTCTAGAGATAAACTTAGCATTTATTCTATTATATCTTGTTTGACAGAGCTCCATGCTCTGTCAAACAAGATGTAATAGATTAAATGCCTATATTGGATGTTCTGAGGACTAATGGGACCATAAACAAAGGAAAACTGGGGAGAGCCAGGGTAATTTCTCGTCAGGTTACAAGATTATTTATTCAATTAACAGGAATTTTCTCTATAACCTATATTCAATTAACAGGTCAAATAATTTGTACTGGAGGTATGGTAAATGGTTTTGTGTTGGGAAATTATATTCAATTAACAGGGATATACAATTAAGAGATATCCAATTAAGTGGGCTCCACTGTATTTGGTAATTATTTGCTGTTGGAATAAGGTGAAATATTTACAATTTGAAGAGCTGGGAGATTGAATTTAAAATTCTCTGCCTGATTCAATATGTCAGGTCTTAAAATCCAAGCATGAATCAACTTCAATTCTCGAAAAATGCTCATTTCATTCTCGTCATAGATTCTGAAATTGTCCTCAACGGACTGGAGAATTCTCCTTATCTTTTGCTCCATCATAGTAGGGTAACACTGTGCCTTCCTTAGCTGTGGTGTCTAGTGAAGTCTTGGCTGCTGAACAGACTGCCAAGACTTCACTAGAATCTGCTGCTAAGGTGCTGTAACTACCAACAGCAAGATAACCAAAATCCTGTATGTGGGAACAGTGTTCTACATGGACTTATAAGACAAGAAACCTACCATAAGTGGGACTAGGCCATTTATGGTTTAACACTTTATGTAACAAGAAAAGCAGATGACACATGCAAACAAAATTCTTTGATAACTAATTTTTTTCACTTTTTGTCTCAAAAACATAGGTCATGACCCCTCATTGGAACGAGGTTGACGAGCTCATTCCAAAGAGGGGTCATAGCCTATGTTTTTGCGACAAAAAATGAAAAAAAGAATGAAAATTAGTTGGCGATTTTTGTGAATAGAGCTGGCTGATTTAGCCACGTTGGTTAACGGATTAAGGTTTGATTTTAGATTTTAACTATGGAAAATGTACTGGTTACACTCACAAGGAAATAATAGTATTCTAATATTCTCAGTTATTAAAAACATAAAATAGATTCTCGCAGCAGTTGTTCATGACAATCACAATCAGGGTAGATTTGGGATGGCTTTAATACAATACCGGTTCTAATGCTTTCATACTGTACAAAACTTATTCAAACACTCAATACCTTTGTGATTACAACCAAGCCAGGAAATAAGCAGACTATCATCAGCAAAATGAGGTCCCCAGAGGGTGAATTTAGTGATGCTACCCTGCACAGCAGGGTAGCATCACTAAATTTACCCTCTGTGAACCTCAATCTGAATCAGGGTTTCAAAACTAAACAGAAAGAGGTAACCAGAGGATCAATTGGCACACTGTATGGGACAGCAGCATCAAATTCACCACATTCTGCAAATGTCAGACTGCTTATTTTCAGGCCTGATTACAACAGTGAACTATGGACGTCCATTTTCTAAAAGATTGTATTTTTGTAAATGATGCAAGTCTTAGCTGAGCACTTACCATGGCAACGAGATCGCAAATCATGAATGCACCTATTGTGGCTTCTTCATGATTGTCCTGAATATCTATATTAATAACATGTACTGGTAAATTCTCATCTTTGTCTCTATTCTCCAAATCTGAAATAAAAAAGAACAAAAAAAGATAATGGATGCTCCCCAAACAGAAGCATAGAAGATAAGATCATCACAGTGATCTGCCCATAGAATCATTTTTATGAACTGGAATGGATGAACAGTGTGTGACCTTGAAGTTATGACCTTGGTTGATTGTCATGATACACCCTTGAGTCATGAACAACCATTATGTGAAATATGAATAAGAACTGTCCATTGTTGCACTTTTTATCCCTGCAAAATTTTGGGGGATATAGATGTAGCACTGTCCATCAGTCTGACTGTCTGTCTGAAGACGAAGTTGGTTCCTGCTAACTAAAATTCTGCTTGGCCGACTGAAGCCAAACTTGATATGTGCATTTGGCATAATGAGAGGAAGAACCCTATTCATTTTGTGATCATTCTGCTAAAGGTCAAGGTCACAGTGACCTTGAACTTTAATTTTTATCAGTGTTGGTATCCACTCTGTAATTAAAGTTCCGCTTGGCCAGCTGAAACCCATTGTGCCAAAGGTCATGGTCACAGTCACCTTGATCTTAAACATTTATCAGAGTTGGCTTCTCTAATTGAAATTTTGCTTGCCTGATCGATACTAAACCTGGCCTGAGGATTGAGCATGATGAAAGGAAGAACCCTATTTATTTTTTTAGGTTATTATGCCAAAGGGCAAGGTCACAGTGACCTTGAACTTAAAATTTTATCAGTCCTGATCGAAAACAAACTTGACATGTCATCAAATACATGTAATCGTATTGGTATTATTTAGGTACTTAATACCAACAGTGGCTGTGTTAATTTAATGCAATAGATTACCAAGGTTACTGTATCGGGGGATGTTTTCGGGGGGATTTTCCACCCTTGGCGGCTACCTCTAGTTCTGAACCAAATGAAGTTAGACTCCACAAATGGTATGTGACTTTTACCTTTGATTTATGACCCTGGGTCAAAGTCATGACGTACCAGTGGGTCATAAGTAATCATTATGTTAAGTATGAACATGGTCCATCCACTGAATAATTTTTTAGGGGCCAGACATAGTTAGAATGGAGGAATAAACAAATAAACAGTCTGACTCTGAAACCTTTACCTTGGAGGTATGACCTTGGGTCAAGGTTTTGACACACGCTTTAGCCAAAAGTAATCATTGAGTGAAGTATGAACAAGATCAGTTTATTTTTTATGGGCCAGACAAAGTTAGAATAGAGGAACACACACACTAATGGTCTGTGACCTTGTCCTTGGACACATCCTTTAGTCATAAGCAATCATTGTGCGAAGAATGAACGGGCTCAGTCCATTGAATAAGTTTTTATGAACCGAACAAAGTTCGAATGGAGTAATAAACAAATGAAGAGTGTGTGGCCTTGACCTTACAGGTATGACCTTGGATCAAGGTCATGAAACACCCTTGAGGCATAAGCAATTTGTATGAACCAGATAGGTCAATTGAATAATGTTTTATGGGCCGGACAATGTTAAAATGGAGGAAAAAACAAACAAACTACTGATCTGTGACCCTAACTTTGAAGATATGACCTTGGGTCAAGGACATGACACACCCTTGAGTCATAAATAAGCAATCATTGTGTGATATATGAACAAGCTCAGTCCATTGAATAATTTTTTATGGACCAGATAAATTTTAAATGGACGAATGGGGAAGATGAACGTATGGACAAAGCGGCCACCATATATCTGCTCCTCCACACCCCCCCCCCCCCCCCAGAGCAACGCCGAGGGTGGCATATGCCCCAGCCTGCAATACTATGGATAGCACTACAGAAATGAAACATTTATTACTAGCTGACGAATGAAGGATGACAAATGACGGACTTGTGACAGATTACAGACAATTGGGGCATTATCATAAAAACTATTAAGTGTCACCGTAGGGAGACACAAGAAGGTACCCTAATGTAAGCATGACTTGATTTATTTATTTACTAGTGTTTAAGGTCATGTGACTTGATTTGATAATTTTACTACAAACTTTATATATGTTGCACATCTCCAAAGCATGTGTAACTATATCCTAAACGTTTAAAGGAACACTCAATTAAAAAACACTGGAAATTTTCTAAGTCGATAAAGGCCAATAATTTTGTGAACATTTTATTTTTCTGCAAACTTATAGATGTTGCCCATGTGTAACCATATCCTAAAGTTTAAACTCTCCATATAAGAAACTGAGGAAGGAGTTGATTACACCATGATTTAAAAAAAAAACAACACAATGTTGATAAAGGACAATAATTTTGTTAACCCTTTACCTAATGAATTGCCCGCATCCGCCCGCGTAATATGCAAATGGAGCAGTTGAAAAAATTAAATTTTTCAAAATATTTCAACAAAACCTTGAGCTCGTTCCAATGAGGGGTCAAATGATATGGTTTTGTTGAGATATTTTAAAAAATTAAAAAATATTATATTTAAAATAATAAATTTTGATATCGTCTGCGTTGGGTAAAGGGTTAAAAAACTTTTTTTCAGCAAACTTTATAAATGTTGCATATATTCAAGGCATGTGTAACCATATTCTAAAGTTTCAACTTTCTACATTAGCAACTGTGGGAGGAGATGAATACACCCTGAACAGGAACCGATCAGGACTATTTAAAATACGCTCTAGCCTCGGACCCTATTTTTTCAATTCATGCGCCAGATTTCAATTTACGGAGTCACACTGCTGTTTGTAACACACACTGCAAGTATGTAATAGCTCTCATCATTTTCATTTAGTACACTATAGCAAACATTAATCTTCACTGTGGTTTCTGATCAAGTCTTGGCTGCCTATTTAGGCAGCCAAGACTTGATCAGAAACCACAGTGAAGATTAATGCTTGGTAATTAAGACTTGAAGTATTAACTTAAGCTCTCTACAACAATGATAAATGATAATCATATATATAATATATGTAAGAGTGTCTCTCTCAATTATCCATTGAAAGAATATCAAAATATGATCTGAGAAGTTACGCGCCAACTGAGAAGCCTATTTCTGAGATTTAAGAGCCAGGTCCTGATGTTTCAGAACCAAATACGCACTGGCGCATGCCCAGGTCGGTCCCTGCCTGAAGGTATCCTCAATTAAAAACACATCAAATTTTGAAGTTGAAAAAGGGTAATGACCGTGACAAAAACATACAGAGTTGTCTGCCCTTCTATCATGGTAATGGACTGAATGTAGTTTTGCATTGTGCAAAATTTCAGATAGCTGTCTTGAAAGGTGTGAGTGTAGTGTATGATACAACGTCGGGATAGACAGACTGATGGACTGACGGATACGAGGAATTTATTTATATTTATTTATTTATTTGTGTTTAAGGTCATATACTTATGCACAATGGCTAATCATGACCATGGCAGTTTTACGGGTGGAGGAAGCCGGAGTACCCAGAGAGAACCAGCGAGTAACAACGAGCAGCTGCCAGCTCCCTAACGTCGTAACTCCACACTGCAGCACAGGCAGGGTTAGATTGGTTGAAGACATGTGAACCATCGACGTGCAGTACGCCTCAGTACACGGCGTCATCGAGCCCCCATGTGGACAATCAGGGTTAAGTGCCTTGCCCAAGGACACAATGCAGGAGTCTGAATTGATTGCTCAGATGGTCACCCATCCAATGATTAACCGGGTTCGACGTTGCTTAACTTCGATGATCTCATGAGAACCGGTTATCGCAACGCCACCGGGCCCCCGATATGAGGAATACTACCTGGCAGGTATAAAAAATATTGACCACCTGAAGAATTTTGCAAGAACACCCTTATGTTTCATATATCCTTTGTATGATAGAGCTCATTGTAATTATATGACCATAGAGTAATCATGTACACAACAAGAGGCCCCAGGGGGCCTGAGGGCACTCACCTGACATGGTAACCTAAATATCAACCCAGGGAATTGATTTCAACAAGTTGCATCTGCCCTTCCTAAGAAAAGCTTATACCAAATATCCAAAGATTCTGACCAGTGGATCTTAAAAAAAAAGATTTTTAAAGAATATCCCTCATATTGAACTAAGTAATAGTTCGGGCTCCCACAGGGAGCCCAAAATATGAACCCAGGGACTTGGTTTGAACAAACTTGAATCTCACCTCCAGTGGGATGCTGTATACCAAATATCAAAAGATTCTGACTGGTGGATGTGAAGAAGAAGATTTTTTAAAAATATTCCTCATGTTGAACTAAGTTATAATTTGGAGCCCAAAAATCAACCCAGGGACTTGGCTTGAATCTTACCCCCCCTAAGGATGCTGCATACCAAAAATCAAAAGCATTCTGACTGCTGGCTCTGAAGAAGAAGATTTTTAAAGAAAATTCCACAGTGAGCCCAAATTTGAACCCAGGGACTTGGTTTGAACAAACTTGAATCTCTCCCCCTAAGGATGCTGCATGCCAAGTATCAAAACATTCCGACTACTGAATCTGAAGAAGGAGATTTTTTAAGAAAATTCCTCATTTTGAACTAAGTTACAATTCGAGCTCCCACAGTGAGCCCATATAAGGGCCTAAGGACATGGCTTGAACAAACTTGAATCTCACCCCACTAAGGATGCTGCATACCAAATATCAAAACATTCCGACTGCTGGATCTAAAGAAGAAAATTTCTAAAGAATATTCCTCATACTGCACTAATTTAAACATTTGGGCTCCCATAGAGAGCCCAAATATGAACCCAGGGATTTGATTTCAATAAACATGTGAAATAATCTTCCAAAGATGTTATATGTGAAATTTGAAAGCTTTTGGAGCAGTGGTTTGGCAAAAAAGTAGTCTTAAATGTTTTTCCCATTACCAACAGTGTTAAAAAATGCTGACTCAGCACTTTTTCAAAGTCCCGAAAAAGTACCCCATGATAAAACCGATAGCACTTTTTTTTGACCATTCCATTCTATTGGTCCTAGGGAAGCTTCACACCAAATAAGAATTCTCAGTGCCGTGTTGTTTTGGAGATATGGGCATTTTAATTTTTTTTCTATTTTTAGCTCCTGCAGTTCCCATGGGGCGACGGGAAAAAAATTGAGGCATAAATTAAGTACTTATGACTCAATAAGCCCTCATATCAAATTTGGTTCAAATCTGCCTCTCGGTTTGGAAAATAGAAATTTTGGGCGGGGCAAAAATTCTTGCCCCTCCCATAACAAAGGCAAATATAGCTCCTCAAACTTTTCTTGAACAGATCTGAGTCTACACCTCAAAAGGAAGCTGCACACCAAATATAAAGTCTCTGCTACTGCTGATTCATGAGAAGAAGATTTTTTAAGATTTAAGCACACTTTTTGGGCTTTGCCCTACCGAGGGGTGAGGAAACTTGATTTGAACAAAATCAAATTGCGATGTCATAACAAACTATTATCTCAAATATCAATTAAATTGGTTTAGCAGTTTGGGAGGAGAAGATGCAAACCCCATGTTCACGGACGACAGACGACGGATGGTGAGTGATCACTATAGCTCGCCTGACTCGCTAAAATACTTCATGCATTATTATTTTATTTTAACCCTTTACCGGACATGAAAAAGCAGATGACACTTGCGGAAAAAACTCTTATTTTTTTCATTTTTTGTCTCAAAAACATAGGTTATTCTCAATGAGCTCGTTCCAATGAGGGTTCATAACCTATGTTTTTGAGACAAAAAATGAAAAAATAATAAAAAATAATTGGTTGATTTTTTAGAATAGCGCTGGCCGGTCTTGGCCATTATGTTGGGTAAAGGGTTAACAAAAGTAACTCTTTAACTTCTAGCACTCGGGGAGAATTTCAAATTTTTCATCATTGACTCCATATTGCCCATGCAGTCAAGCCTGAATATAAGCAACCTGTCATTTGCAAAATGGGGTCCCCTGAGGGTGAATTTGCTGAGCTATCCCATACAGTGGGCCAATTTATCATCTAGGTACATCTTTCTGTTTTGGCTTGAGACCTTGTTTCAGAATGAGGTTCACAGAGGGTAAATTTTGTGATGCTACCCTGTTGTGCAGGGTAGCATCACCAAATTCACCCTCTGGGGACCTCATTTTGCAGATGACAGTCTGCTTATTTTCAGGTTTGCATGCAGCATGAAAAAGTTAACAAATTATATCTTGTTTGACAGAGATCAATGAGCTCTGTCAAACAAGATATAATATTTTTAACTGTCAGTTGCATTGTGGGAAACATTTGTTGCTGAAAACCTTGCTACTTCGACATCAGAGTGCAGAAGGTTAATATAATAATAACTAGAAACTGTTTTAGCACACTAAAACATATGTCTCCCCTTCCTTTCTATTTAATGCACTGCATATTATATATACATGAATAATATTGACAATCATACCAAATATCTAAGGTCTAGCTCAAAAGACAAAAAAGTTCTGGTCCGGACGAAGTTTCCCTTAAAAAAGCACATAAATCTGACCTTCAGGTCAAAGGTCAAGGTCACATTAAGGTCACTTTGGTATGCGACACACCGGCTCATGGTGATACATCCACATGCCAAATATCTAAAGTCTAGGTTAAAAGACAAAAAAGTTATGCCCCGGACAAAGTTTTCCTTAAAAAGCACATAAATCTGACCTTCAGGTTAAAGGTCAAGGTCACATGAAGGTCACTATGGTACGTGACACACCGGCTCATGTTGATACATCCGCATGCCAAATATCTAAGGTCTAGGTCAAAAGACTAAAATGTTATGCCCCGGACAAAGTTTGTATGAGAAGAAGAAGGAGAAGAAGAAGAAGAATATGCACTAAAACAATATGTCTCCCTTCTGGGAAGGGTAGATATAATTATAATAAACAAACATTTTAGACCTTTTACTGTTGTTTTAATGAAGTATAATTGAGTTTGAAGTTCATACCGATGGTCAACAATCTAAGAGCACCGTCATAAAATTTCAACTCTCTCTCCACCATGTCAGAAAATTTTGAGATCCTGGTTTTGAGTCTCATCCAAGAAAATGACAGCTTATGCGATCACAGAACTATAGATGTTAGTGGTGAGGGTGTGGGTGGTAAGTTATGTTTCGAGGAAAAAAAAATAACAACATCATTTGAGATACTTATTTTACTGTTTTCTGAAAAAAATGTAAGACAAATTCTTTTCAAGCCCACAAAGTAGATCTTCTGTTTCTCAGGCCATTTTTTTGTAAAACTGCATGTGGGTGGACTGGTTTTTTATTTTATTTTTTATTCTTGTATTTATTTCTTTGCCATCAAAAGTTCATGTTCTTGGTTTGTTTTATGTTTTAGGCCTCATAATTTACAAAATAGCATGGGTGGTGGTGTATTGAGTGCTGAAGCTTTGCAAAGCCTTGTTGTACTCAAGGGACAAATTTATCAATTTTATTACTTGGGTAAAATATTAGACATAAGGCCTAAAAAAATAAAAAATCTGTTTCTCAGACCCTCCTGCATGGTCCTTTTGGCTGCCGCATGCTCTCTTTTTATAACCAATTTAAACTTTAAAAAAATTAAAATTAAATGGTGTATGTCTGATATTTTACCCAAGTTAAAAAAAATTGATGAATTTGTCCCTTGAGTGTAAGAAGGCTTTGCAATGCTTTAGCATTGCAAAGCCTTCTTGCTCTCAAGGGATGAAATACACCACCACCCATGCTATTCTGTAGATTATGAGGCCTAAAACTTGAACCAAGAACATGAACTTTTGATGGCAAAAAAGTAATTACTGAAATAAAAAATAAAATAAAAAACCGCTCGCCCGCATGCAATTTCACAAATAATGGCCTGAGAAACAGAAGATCTATTTTGTGTGGCCTAAACCATTTAATTTTAAATTTTTTAAGTTTGCAGTGGTTATAAAAAGAGAGCATGCCACAGTCAAAAGGACATGCGATAGGGCTTGAGAAACAAATTTTTAACTTTTTTAGGGCCAAATGCTGTCTTTTTTTACGTACCTTCTATAACTGCATCATATACTCTTTCTTCACATGTAATCACAACATCAAATGTGTCCGGACAGGACTGAAAGCGTTCTGGTTTATTTTTTATTCTTCTATTTCTGTCTAACATGTGTAGTATACCATTTTGTGTGTATCTAATTTATATGTTAAGTATATTTTTCAATACAGTCTAATCATTTTACTCATGTAATCACCTCTTTTATCCCTTTTCCCAACAAAGACGATAACAAAATCTATTATTTTACATAGCATTTTTATACCCCCATAAAAACAAAGTTTAAGGGGTGGGTAATATAGGAGTCAACTTGTCCGTCGGTCTGTCGTTGTTGTTGTCGGTCCGTTGCACATGTAAACTTGTGAAGCGAACTACTTCCACGGTGTTAGCCACATTTTCATGAAACTTCACAACAATGATCAACATTATGAGGAGCAGTGCGTGCCATAATTGACCCACTGTATGGGATAGCATCAGGAAATTCACCCTCTAGGGACCTCATTCTGCAAATGACAGACTGCTTATTTTCAGGCTTGAATATCAATAACATTAAATACATTTATAAATATTTATAAATATATCAAATTATTAATATAGAATTATTTTAAAAGTAGAACACATCAGTTGGTCCAAGGGGAATTTATCTTTTGGGAATTGCCTCATGGGAATTGGTCTTTTGGGAATTGGTCTAATGGGAATGAACCAGTTAGCCAGTGTATATTAGTTTACCAACTAACTCTGTGTAATGCACAGGGTTAGTCACACTTTTCTTTCTTGTTATAAGATCATCTCCATTACACAATTAACTTTGTGAACTGCACAGTCAAAGTGAGTGTACATTTTCATGCAGAGTGTGAAATGGCAGTTACCAATTTTTTTATAACCAGAAAGTGTGACTAACCCTGTGCAATGCACACTTTCTGGTTATAAAAAAAATTCATTATTAACTGAGTAACTAACCCTGTGCACTGTGCAGCCTTAGTGTAAATCTCATCTTTTTCAATTTTTTTACCAAAATTAATGGCCCAAATCAGTTAGTACTATTCTCAACAAGAGGGCATGCATCGCTAAAGCAATACAATGTCCCCTACCGGACTAATGAGCATTAATAATTATACAAATGTTATAACCTAGATGTGATCAGCATGAATTCCGTTGAAGCGTTTCCAAAAAAAATCTGGAAAACTGATATTTTGGCGCATTTCCATATTTCCAAGGGCCATAACTCACACAAGAATAATGCAATCAGCATGAAACTCAAACTTCATCTGTAAGTTATCGTTCTATAGTAGGTTACCAAAAATGAAATCATTCGGTTGAAGCATTTCCAAAAAAAGTCCGGAAAACTAAAGTGTGACCAACATTTTCCATATTTCCAAGGGCCATAACTAACACAAGAATAATGCAATCAGCATGAAACTCAAACTTCATCTGTAAGTCATCGTTCTATAGTAGATTACCAAAAATGAAATCATTCAGTTGAAGCATTTTCAAAAAAAGTCCGGATAACTAAAGTGTGACTGACAGACAGAGGGATGGACAGAGTGCAAACCTATAGTCCCCATTCGGCGTTGCCTGTAGGGGACGAAAAAGAGTTCAAACTCAGCTTATGACCCCCCTCAGTGGAAAAGGATTATGAACATTTTTTTTAGTGAATTCCAAAAATGAAAACTTCTATCCTATTTTCAATTAATAGCTTATTCCTTGTCATGCAACTATGTTATTGACTTTGAAATTATGTCACAACCATAAGTTTATCAAAAGACTAAAGTTACTTAACTCTTTGAGCACAAAGCACTCCTCAACAACAACAACAACAACAACAACAAGACAGTCTAACAACATCCATATCCCCCACCAACTTTTATGTTAGGATAGGAGTAATCTCAATATCGACCTGGACATGTATTCATACCCAATAATGTCACTCACCAAATATCATTTAATATCTTTAATCCCAACTGAAGATGTCTTCCAAAAACCTGCAATTTTGGTAAATTCAAAGTCGGAAAGGGCTATAACTCTGGAAAAATTTTCTGAATCAAAACGTTCTTTCCATATGCACATGTACACATCATACTCATACTGCACATCAAGTTTTGTAAAAATCCAATAAAAAATGTTGGAGGAGTTAAGCAGATGGAGAAAGCAGGAGTAAGTGGAGAGAACCACCGAGCAATGCCAAACAACTGTCAGACTCCCAAAAGTGCTAACTTCCCACAAGCAGGGTTAGCATTGGTTGAAGACAAGTGCACCATTCACGTGCAGTACGCCTTAGTACACAACGTCACCGTGCCCCCACATGAGCAATTGGGATTAAGTGTCTGGTCCAAGGACACAACGTGGTTGCCGCAGGTGGAATTCGAACTGAGAACCTCTCAGCTTGCAGCCTGCTGAGCCACCGTGCACCTGCAATGCATCATAAAATTACTCTGGCAATCACTGAATATTTATTTATTTATTGGTGTTCAAGGTCACATACTTCTGCACAATAGCTAATCATGACCACGACAGTTTTACGGGCGGAGGAAGCCGGAGTACCCGGAGAGAACCACCGAGCAATGGCGAGCAACTGTCAGCTCCCCAACATACCAACTCCACACAAGCAGGGTTAGCATTGGCTGAAGACAGTGCACCATCGACGTGCACTACGACTTAGTGCACAACCTCACCGTGCCCCTCATGGGCAATGGGGGTGAAGTGTCTTGCCCAAGGACACAACACGGTTGCTGCAGGTGGGATTCGAACCGAGAACCTCTCAGCTTGCAGCCTGCTGAGCCACTGTGCACCTGCAATGCATCATAAAATTACTCTGGCAATCACTGAATATATCATGTTCATTGACCTAGTTGGCCTCAGTACATTCAAGATAATCATTTAATCTATTATATCATATTTGACAGAGCTACATGTGTTCTGTCAAGCAACAATCAATAGAAAAAATAAGGCTCAGTTTATCAGGAATGTGACTAATTTCCTCTTAACTGGTTGAGTGCTGGAAGCCCATATTTGGGCTTCAGTCTGAAGTGCAGGTATTGCAACTTAACCCTTTACCTAACGTAATGGCCAAAAACGGCCAGCGCTTTTCTAAAAAATCGGCAATTAATTTTCATTATTTTTTCATTTTTTGTCTCAAAAACAAGCGTCGTCTGCTTTTCATGTTAGGTAAAGGGTTATAGGCTTCAAATTCTGTGGAGTTGCTTTATATTATCCTTGAAGTGAAATTATTTAGTCTGTATGGATTTGCCTTGTTATAGTTTATGGGGCTGTGCCTCTGGGCCCTCTCCCATAAATTGTAATAAGGCAAAGACATGCGAACAAATTTTGACAACCAAAAATAATCTAGTACCTTACCAGTTAATTGAAACTCCCGTTAACTGAATATTTTCAAAAGCAAAGTGTCTATTCATTTAACAGGGTTCCATTGGATTTATTTATTTATTTATTTATTTATTTATTTATTTATTTATTTATTGGTGTTTAGGGTCACATATTTCTGTACAATGGCTAACCATGACCGTGACAGTTTTACGGGTGGAGGAAGCCGGAGTACCCAGAGAGAACCACCGAGCAATGGCGAGCAACTGTCAGCTCCCCAATATACCAACTCCACACAAGCAGGGTTAGCATTGGTTGAAGACAGGTGCACCATCGATGTGCAGTACGCCTTAGAACACAACGTCACTGTGCCTCCACGTGGGCAACGGGGGTGAAGTGTCTTTATTAAGGTTTAACAGCACTTTAACAGCCAAGGTCATATTGTGTCGGTGACAGTTTTACGGGTGGAGGAAGCCAGAGTACCTGGAGAGAACCACCGAGCAGCTTCCAGCTCTCCCAACATCGTAACTCCGCACTTCAGCACAGGCAGGGTTAGATTGGTTGAAGACATGCGCACCATCGACATGCAGTACGCCTTAGTACACGGCGTCATAGTGCCCTCATGTGGACAATCAGGGTTAAGTGCCTTGCCCAAGGACACAACGCAGGAGTCTGAATCGATCACTCAAACGGTCACCCATCCAAGGACTAACCGGGCTCGACGTTGCTTAACTTCGGTGATCTGACGAGAATCTTCATTGGATTAATATCACAAAATAGATAATTTTAAAATAATTTTTCTGAATGCCTATTATATTTATTTATTTATTGGTGTTTAAGGTCATATACTTACGCACAGTGGCTAATCATGACCGTGACAATTTTACGGGTGGAGGAAGCCGGAGTACCCGGAGAGAACCACCGAGCAACGACGAGCAGCTGCCAGCTCCCCAACAACGTAACTCCGCACTGCAGCACAGGCAGGATTAGATTGGTTGAAGACATGCGTACCATCGACATGCAGTACGCCTTAGTACATGGCATCATCGTGCCCCCAGGTGGACTATCGGGGTTAAGTGCCTTGCCCAAGGACAAAACGGGGGAGTCCGAATTGATCGCTCAGACGGTCACCCATCCAATGATTAACCGGGCTCAACGTTGCTTAACTTCGGTGATCTGACAAAAAACGGTTACCGCAACGCCTTCTGAATGCCTAAAAACTAAATTGGATATAAGATATAATTGGAGTCGTAAAAATAGAAATCATCAAACAATCTCTTACCAGGTTTCCAGTGAAAAAGAAAATATTCTATTAACCCTTTACCCGACATAACGGCCAGAACCGGCCAGCACTATTCACAAAAATCGGCTATTAATTTTCATTATTTGTTTCAAAAACATAGGTTATAACCCCTCGTTGGAACGAGCTCCTTCCAATGAGGGGTCATAACCTATGTTTTTGAGACAAAAAGTGAAAAAAATTAGTCATTCAAGAATTTTTTTTGCAAGTGTCGTCTGCTTTTCAGGTTAGGTCAAGGGTTAATGTTGTGAAAAATACAAAAGCTTGTATAATTCTTTTAGTTATTGCAAGGATACAGTTCTAAGTCTTTTCTTCCGAGATCTCTGAACATGTCTTCGTAAGTTGTGTTGAAATCATATACATTAGGTGTTGAAGGACTGGGACCAGGAAGTTTCACCTGTGATCCTGTTCCAAATGATTTCACATTAAAGCCTTTTTTGCTGAAATGAGAAAGAGATACATGTAATCTTAAATATACAGGCAGTTGTGTTGCTCTTTCTCTCTCTCTCTGCCTTTGTTCATTATGCATTTCTATAGTTTTCAAGATGTAACGAGTTAGATGGGATTTACACCAAAGCTGTACAGTGCACAAAGTTAGTTAACTTAGTTACTTGGTTGATAATGAATTTTTTTTTATAACCAGAAAGTGTGACTAACCCTGTGCACTGCCATATCACATGCTACATGAAAATGTACACTCACAAAGGCTGTGCTTCAACAGGGTTAGTCGCATAATAGAGATCATCTTATTAACCCTTTACCCAACGTAACGGCCAAAACCAGCCAGCGCTATTCTTAAAAATCGCCAATGAATTTTCATTATTTTTTAATTTTTTGTCTCAAAAACATAGGTTATGACCCCTCATTGGAACGAGCTCGGCGAGCTCGTTCCAATGAGGGGTCATAACCTATGTTTTTGAGACAAAAAATGAAAAAAATTAGTTATTCAAGAATTTTTTTGCAAGTGTCGTCTGCTTTTCATGTTAGGTAAAGGGTTAACCCTTTACCCAACATAATGACCAAAATTGGCCAGCACTATTCTCAAAAATTTCCAATTAATTTTCATGTTTTGTCTCAAAAAACATAGGTTATGGCCCCTTCTTGGAATGGCTCATATAGCTCGTTCCAATGAGGGGTCATAACCTATGTTTTTGAGACAAAAAATGAAAAAAATTAGTTATTCATGATTCTTTTTTGCAAGTGTCGTCTGCTTTTCATGTCAGGTAAAGGGTTAATAACTAGAAAGAAAAGAGTGACTAACCCTGTGCATTGAAGTCTTGAACTACTCATCTTCGTTTGCAGCAAAAATGAGTGAATTTATCATCATTAAACTTAGCAGAAAAGAGTGATTAATAATATCTTGACCTCCATACATAATTCAAGGTCAAACAAAACCAAGGTCATAAAATATTTTTTTTATTCTTCTGACTTTACTGTCAAATTTTATACTCACCAAGTCAACTACACAGTGACTTTAAACATAGTTTTAGGAGTATTTATTGAAATAAGAATGGGATTTATTGAAATACGAATGAAAAGTCTACATGTTGATAAGTACATGTACATATTGTATTGTTTCCTTCTTTTATTGGTCTGTAAGATAAACATACTTCTGCACAATGGTTAAACATGACAGCAACATGGATATAAAGTCAAGTCCAGCCAATCATTTATACCCAAACCTGGAAATAAGCAGACCGTCATCTGCAAAATGAGGACCCCAGAGGGTGAATTTGGTACTAAATTTACCCTCTGTGAACCTCAATCTTCAAACCTAAACAGAGAGGTACCCAGAGGATAAAATGGCTCTCTGTATGGGGTAGCATCAGCAAATTCACTCTCTGGGGACCTCATTCTACAAGTGACAGATTTCTTATTTCCAGGCTTGTTTATTTATGCGTCCTTAACTTCCAACACCCTCTGTACTTTCTGTGGTCTGTCTCTTCCATACAATGGACAGTGTGGGATATTGTGATCATCGAGGTGCAGAATTGCTATGGTTCCAGTAGACTTTATCATTATATCCATGTCGTTGATTTCAGAAAACTTCCACCCCAGGCATTTTACCTAGTTTACCAGTAAAACAGAGCTTGTTTAGCATAGTAAACAAGCACTGCTTCACGTCCGTGGTTGGACAGAGAGTACATATTGTATTTGAGTACAATGGTCCAATTAAATTTGTGTTCAACAGTAATTACATTTGGGTACAATAATACAAATATGTATGAGTACATGTATAATAGTAGTTATATTCCAGGTACAATATTACAATTATATTTAAGTACAATAATACTTATTTTTATGTACAATATTACAATTACATTTTTGTGCATAATAGTCATACATGTATTTGAGTACAACATTACAATTTATGAATACATAGTTATTTTTGTGTACAATATTAAAATTATAATTAACCCATTACCTAACATGAAAAGCAGGCAACACTTGCAAAATAAATTCTTGAATAGGCCTAAAAAAATTAAAAATCTGTTTCTCAGGCCCTCCTGCATGGTCCTTTTGACGGCCGCATGCTCTCTTTTTATTAAATGGTCAATATCTAATATTTTACCAAAGTTAAAAAAATTGATAAGTTTGTCCCTTGAGTGGAAGAAGGCTTTGCAATGCTTTAGCATTGCAAAGCCTTCTTGCTCTCAAGGGACGAAATACACCACCAAAAATGCAATTCCGTACATTATGAGGCCTATTTATTTATTTATTGATGTTTAAGGTCACATATTTATGCACAATGGCTAATCGTGACCGTGACAGTTTTACGGGTGGAGGAAGCCGGAATACCCAGAGAGAACCACAGAACAATGACGAGTAGCTGCCAGATCCCCAACAACATAACTCTGCACTGCCGCACAGGCAGGGTTAGATTGGTTGTAGACATGTGTACCATCGACGTGCAGTACGCCTTAGTACACGGCGTCATCGTGCCCCCACGCGGGCAATGGAGGTGAAGTGTCTTGCCCAAGGACACAATGCGGTTGCCGCAGGTGGGATTCGAACCGAGGACCTCTCGGCTCGCATCCTGCACCTCTACCTACTGAGCCACCGCGCTCCCATTATGAGGCCTAAAGCATAAACTAAGAGCATGAACTTTTGATGGCAAAGATATAAATACAGAAATAAAAAAACAAAATAAAAAACCGCTCGCTCGCATGCAATTTTACAAATAATGGCCTGAGAAACAGATCTACTTTGTTGGCCATACCTATTTTTTTTTTATTTTTTGCCTCAAAAACATAAGTTATGACCCCTCATTGGAATGAGCACGATGAGCTCATTTCAACGAGGGGTCATAAACTATGATTTTGTGACAAAAAATGCAAAAATAATGAAAATTATAATTGGCGATATTTGAGAATAGTGCTGGCCATTTTTGGCCATTATGTTGGGTAAAGGGTTAAGCGTCAAAGTTGTTATACATGAATTTAAGTAAAATATTACAATTATTAAAATAGTAGTTATACAATGTATTTGTATACATGAAACCAAAGGTGACGGAAGCTCAATAAACATGTGTGCAATGTGTGTGTGTGTGGAGGAGTGGGGGGGGGGGGGGGGGGGGGGGGGGGGGGGGTTGGAGCATAGGGGGTATAAATGTCTAAAAAACACGGAGGTTCATTGGCTAAAACATTGCTTCTATTTTTTGTCGATATGAACAAAATTTGAAAGTTCAAGCTTGGGTGATAACTCCACTAGTTACAATCCACTCTCCACGTACTGTACCATTATTTCAAGCAGTGGGGGACATTTTGAAAAATAAATCCACAGACATGCCATTGTCTTAATTGGAAAGTATTGATAAGTTGAAAAGTGTGAAGCTGTTAAAAAGTATATGTGTGTGAGAGTGTATTTGTGTCTTTGAAGGAGCATCAATTTTGAAAATTCAACATTGGTGAGCAGACGGTTAATACAGTACGTGGAGAGTGGATTGTAACTAAATCATCCGCGGAGTGGAGTTATCACCCAAGCTATAACTTTTAAATTTTGTACATATTGACTAAAAACACAAGCAATATTTCAGCCAATGGACCTCCGGGTTTAACCCGGAGGTCCAATGGCTGAAACTTTGTTTGTGCTGGTTATGCTTTGCAACAAATTTGCAATTATTGCTTGGGTGGAATCTCCACTCTGCGGGTGATTTAGTGATAATACACTCTCCACGTACTGTATATATACCTTGAAATAGTTCATATTTAGAGGTTGTTACTTGGTTAGTTTCATATCGGCAGAGATATCAGTCAGACGTAACTTTGGTGTCTTCCCACTGGACCAATTCCCTTTAGGCCAATTCCCAAAAGACCAGTTCCCCTTAGACCAGCTACATAGTGTTATTGATTAAGGATTGATTACCTGGTAAAGTGCTGAGTTTTTTCTGACAACAAATCATAGCTCATCATATACTGCTCTATTACATTTAATTGGATAGTGCCTTATAGGCAATATCCAATTAAATGTCAGAGAGCAAGGTATTGTATAAAAATCTGATTCATATCAGGGACAATAAAGGCTTCCTCAGGCAGAATGTAGCTACAGTCAGTTATTGCCTGTCACTTTGAGTAAAGCCCAAAATAGGGCTTCCAGCACTCTTCCAGTTAAGGATAATTAGGAAAACATTTATTTATAAAAATCTGCCCAACATCTATAAAATATCGACAAGCCAGAAAATGAGCCGACTATCATCTGAAAAATGAGGTCCCCAGAGGGTGAATTTGGTGATGCTACCCTGCACAGCAGGGTAGCATCACTAAATTTACCCTCTGTGAACCTCAACCTGAATCATGGCCTCAAACATAAACAGAAAGAGGTACCCATAGGATAAACTGGCCCACTGTATGGGATAGCATCAGCAAACTGACCCTCTGGGGACCTCATTCTGCAAATGACAGACTGCTTATTTTCAGGCTTGAATATCAATAACATTAAATACATTTATAAATATAAATATATCAAATTATTGATATAGAATTAATTTTAAAGTAGAACACACCAGTTGGTCTAAGGGGAATTGGTCTTTTGTGAATTGGCCTCGTGGGAGTTGGTCTAAAGGGAATTGGTCTAGTGGGAAAGAACCGTAACTTCCTATAAGCCTGAGACCAGAGATCGAAGGCTGATGTGAAGTTACTGAGGGCTGATATTTAAAAAGCTCCAGAGGGATTGAGGTACTGTTTAGCCCTTTACCCAATGAATCGCCCGCATCTGCCCGCGTAATATGCAAATTCAGCAGTTGAAAACATTATTTTTTCAAAAAATTTCAACAAAACCATATCATGTGACACCTCGTTGGAATGAGCTCCTTGAGCTCGTTCCAACGAGGGGTCACGTGATATGGTTTTGTTGAAATTTTTTGAAAAAAATTAAAAAATGATATTTAAAATAATAAATTTTGATATCGTCTGCGTTGGGTAAAGGGTTAAATGCAGATTTAATATCACATTCAGCATCTATGACCAGTTAACACAACACAACAAAGTGACCCATGAAATTATTTATAACTCTCTTTTCATTATCAGATGATGTAAACGCCAGAATTTACAGTAAAGCTAAATAATAGCAGCTTTCCCCAGGAATTGAAATTTTCACCAAATTGACCAGGTGGTGGTGGTGGAAGGGTGACTTGGGAAGGGGCAGGGTCAGTTGAGAGAATTTAAAATTTTTCTGTTCCGCATAATAAAATCACACCAAAATCTTTCAAGACTCACTTTAAATGGTACACTGCTGGAAGCCCATATTTGGGCTTTATGCAGAAGTGCAGGTATCCCAATTTAAAGGCTTCATATTCTGTGGATGTGCTTCATTTTATCTTTGAAATGGAATTATTTTGTCTGTATGGATTTGCCTTGTTGCCCACAGGCAGTCTCCCATAAATTGTAACAAGACAGAAAAATGTGAAGCGAACAAATTTTGATGACCAAAAATAATTTAGCAGTCTACCAGAAAATAAGAAGACTGTCATCTGAAAAATGAGGTCTCCAGAGGGTGAATTTGGTGATACTACCCTGCACAGTAGCATCACTATTTATATATTTATTCATTTATTGGTGTTTAAGGTCACATATTATGCACAATGGCTAATCATGACTGTGACAGTTTTACGGGTGGAGGAAGCCGGAGTACCCGGAGAGAACCACCGAGCAACGATGAGCAGCCAGCTCCACAACATCGTAACTCTGCACTGCAGCACAGGCAGGGTTAGATTGGTTGAAGACAGGTGCACCATCGACATGCAGTACACCTTAGTACACGGCGTCACTGTGCCCCCATGTGGACAATCAGGGTTAAGTGCCTTTCCCAAGGACACAACGTGGGAGTCCGAATCGATCGCTCAGATGGTCACCCATCCCAGGACTAACCAGACTCGACGTTGCTTAACTTCGGTGATGTAGCATCACTAAAATTAACCTCTGTGAAACTCAATCTCATAAATTGTAACAAGGCAAATCCATTCGACTAAATATTTTCACTTCAAAGAAAATATGAAGCACAACCAGAGAATATGAAGCTTTTAGTGGCAACACCTGCACTTCAGAGTAAAGCCCAAATATGGGCTTCCAGCACACTAGCAGGTAAAGAAGGATTTAATGTCATTTTCAGCATCTGTGGCTTCTTAACAGTACAAAGGAATGAAGTTATGTAATTTTTCATAACACTGTTGTCCACGTCACTTGAATTAAGTGCTTACTTTTCCAGTAATTTCAAAGAACAGGCCATTTTTTCAGTGCCTGTAATTCTTTCTATTTCAAGGTGGGCAATGTTCAAACTTCAGTTGTGTCAGTCTCATATTTACACCCTCCCTCTCAGATATGACATGCATCTGTCCATCTGTCCATCCATCCAGCTGTGCAACGAGATCTACATCTCCGCAGTGAGTGCATGGATTTCAATGAATTTTGGTATGCAACGATGGGGTATGCATCAGACTGAGGCTACACTGAGATTACACTTCTAAAATTTCAAAAAGCTGGAGCTAAAAGTGAGGTTGAAAATAAAATTTATAGAAAAACAAGAGGTCCCAAGGGGCCTGAGGGCACTCACCTGACATGGTAGCCTAAATATCAACCCAGAGAATTGATTTCAACAAGCATCTGCTCCTCCTAAGAAAAGCTTATACCAAATATCCAAAGATTCTGACCAGTGGATCTAAAAGAAAAAGATTTTTAAAGAATATTCCTCATATTGAACTAAGTTATAATTCGGGCTCCCACAGGGAGCCCATATATGAACCCAGGGGCTTGGCTTTAACAAACTTGAATCTCACCCCCCTAAGGATGCTGCACACCAAATATCAAAACATTCCAACTCCTGGATCTGAAGAAGATTTTTAAAGAAAATTCCTCATTTTGAACTAAGTTACAATTCAAGCTCCCACAGTGAGCCCATATATGAACCCAGGGACTTGGCTTTAACAAACTTGAATCTCACCAAATTTGCCTGAAATGCACTAAGTTCGAATTCGGGCTTCTATAGTGAGCCCAAATATGAATCCAGGGGGCCGATTTGAACAAACTTGAATCAGATCCACCCCACAATTTTGCATACCAAATATCAAAAGATTCTGCCTGCTGGATCTGGAGAAGAATTTTGAAGAAATTTGCCTGAAATGCACTAAGTTCGAATTCGAGCTTCTATACTGAGCCCAAATATAAATCCAGGGGGCCGATTTGAACAAACTTGAATCAGATCCACCCCACAATTTTGCATACCAAATATCAAAAGATTCTGCCTGCTGGATCTGGAGAAGAATTTTGAAGAAATGTGCCTGAAATGCACTAAGTTCGAATTCGAGCTTCTATACTGAGCCCAAATATAAACCCAGGGGGCCGATTTGAACAAACTTGAATCAGATCCACCCCACAATGTTGCATACCAAATATCAAAAGATTCTGCCTGCTGGATCTGGAGAAGAAGATTTTTTAAGAAATTTGCATGAAATGCATTAAGTTCGAATTCGGGCTTCTATAGTGAGCCCAAATATGAATCCAGGGGGCCGATTTGAACAAAGTTGAATCAGATCCACCCCGCAATGTTGCATACCAAATATCAAAAGATTCTGCCTGATGGATCTGGAGAATAAGATTTTTACAGAAATTTGCCTGAAATGCACCAAGTTCGAAATCGGGCTCCTATACTGCGCCCAAATATGAACCCAGGGGGCCGATTTGAACAAACTTGAATCAGATACACCCTACAATGTTGCAAACCAAATATCAAAAGATTCTGCCTGCTGGATCTGGAGAAGAAGATTTTTTAATCTTTTTCCCATTGCCTACAGTGTTAAAAAGTGCTGACTCAGCACTTTTTCAAAGTCCTGAAAAAAGTACCTTGTGATCAAACCGATAAGGATTTTTTAAACCACTCTATTCTACTGGATAAAAGTAAGTTTTATACAAAATAAGAATTGTCTGTGCCGTGTAGTTTTATGGCAGTTTTAAGGTGTTTCCTATTTTTAGCTCCCGAGGTTCCCACGGGGCAATGAGAAAATTTTTTTTTGCATCAATCAACTACTTATGACCCATTATCATCTCATACCAAATTTGGTTCAATTCGACCTGACGGTTCTGAAAATAGAAATTTTAGGCGTGGCCAAAATTTTTGCCCCTCCATAACGAAGGCAAATAATGCCCGACAAACTTCTCTTGAACAAACTTGATTCTAAACCTCAAAAGGACTCTGTATACCACAAATCAAATCTCTGCTACTGGTGGTTCATTAGAAGACTGGTGGTTCATTAGAAGAAGATTTTCAAAAAAATTGGCCATTTTTTCCCCACACCTCTGTTCAATATGAGCCGAAACCTATTTTGGATAAAAATCAAAATACCCCTATATAACCACTACTTACATGAAATTTAATTAAAATGTGGCCAGTGGTTTAGGAGAAAGAGGCTCAAACACAACCTTCACGCAGGACGACGGACGACGGACGAAGAGTGATAAGAAAAGCTCACCCTGACTTTCAGTCAGGTGAGCTAAAACACGTATAATTGGCATCGCTGGCATCAGGTTTGTAAATATGAAATGAAAAAATAACTGTGAAAAATTCTAATAACCCGAAAACAGGGTGTGAAGTTAGATAGCTGTGTCATTTATAAATACGGAGCTACGTGGATCCCAAGATGGCGTTTTTAAACAAAATTCTCCAAAATGGCTTAAATGATGAAATAATCGGGCCGATGGTATTAACGTCATATTTCGGGTTTGAAGAAAAATTTTCAAACTTATTTCACATTTGTATTGGGGACCACGAGTACTTTAATGTTCTAAGATTTCAAGTCCATGAAGTGAAATTATATTCTGATTTAAAGTCCGCGAAGCGAAATTTAATTTTGACGTTTTCTGACTCTCGGTAGGCATTTACGTCATAGCATCAAAATTGTCCGGGCAATCTGGATAAAAAATTGGTAGTGTTTGACTTCAATTATTCCTTTTTATCACATACCTGTTCTTTGAAATCCCTTCTACAGCAACACTAAACCATGCGGGAAATGAAAATCTGTTCCACACAAAGCCGGGGTACCCGGAGAGAACCACCGAGCAACCAACTGTCAGCTCCTCAACATTCTAACTCTGTTCAAGCTCCGTTCAAGCAGGGTTACAGCGGTTGAAGACATGTGCAACATCGCCATGCAGTACGACTTAGTACACGGCGTCATCGTGCCCCCATGAAGGCAACCGGGATAAAATGCCTTGCCCAAGGACACAAAGCGGGTCGTCCCGGATGGGGATCGAACTCGGGACCTCGTGCATAGAAGTCAAACAGTCTCCCACTGAGCCACCGCGATCCCCCTTCGTTAACTGGTAAAGTGCTAAGTTGGGAGAGTGCCATAAATTGTGACAAGGCAAATCCTAACAGATAAAATAATATCACTTCAAAGATAATATGAAGCACATTCACGGAATATGAAGCCTTTAAATTGCAATACTGGGACTTCAGAATAAAGCCCAAATATGGGCTTCCAGCACTCTACCAGTTAAAAGACAAAGCGAAATGGCGAGATGCTAGTAGTTGCAGGAAAAGGAAACACCAGTTTACAGATGGTTGGAGGTTCTGTCAGTACATTTTGCACTGCTTCTGTTTGTTTTTGTCTTGCAGGGCCGAGCTTTATTACGGAAGTATAATACAAAGTCGTATTACTAACTGGGACCCAGTCGAGAAAACTAAAGTTGTTGCACAGAAAAGAAAATCTCTTTATAGTAACAGTGAGCTTGACATTTGGCCTCAAACGTAATATTAAATTTTATAGTAAATGACCTTGACTTACGGATCGCAAACAAAATCCCAATCACCGACACATTTCAGGCAATCCGCATACAAAGTTTTAGTTTCATATGCAAAACGGAAACTAAATTTATTGGACCCATCGAACAATTTATTTATAGTAACATTGACCTTGACCATTGACCAATAGATCCGAAAAGCATATGCCATATTTTGGTAAAATACGGGGGTGGGGTGGCAATAATGCTGGTTCATTCTTTTGATCTCTGTTTTTTCTAGCCTCGACCTAGGGGCATCTGTATTGGATTTTATCTTGATGCCACATTTCATTGAAAACCCACATGCCGGGAATAAACAAAATTAATGTGCTTGTCGATTCCTCCAGTTGACCTAAGGAGTTCTACTCACAAGTCAGGCTACATGTGCTAAATGTTTCACCTTCAGATTCCATTCCACTGAATAAATTTTTTAATTGGTCACAAAAATGGCTAACGTCTTTGTCGATTCCTACCTTTTACCACTATCCGTGCCCAAGATTTTGGAGGCACGGTCGTGGATTTTTTAGCACTATGCGACACATTGCCTAATGGTATTACACATTATAATATCAGTTTTATCTTGACATATCATTCCACAAAACCAAGGTAGTGTGCATGCCCATTCTTTATTTTTGACTTTTGTGACCTTGACCTTTGGTCTTTTTATTTATATGCGACATTCAGCCTCGTGGAGGTTCGCATTAACATTGGTTTTATCTCAATATCGCATTCTTGTGAAAAGTTACGAACTGAACACGGGAAAATTAATGTTCATGCTGACTACCTTTTCAAACGCAATCTGTCAAGTCAAGGTCGCAGATTGTGGTAGAATAACTAGAACAGATGGATAGCGCAAAACGGATTGCTGAAAGATCAACGTCATTGCTTGAAAAGGTTAGTTTAACCCTTTACCTAACATAACGGTCAAAACCGGCCAGCGCTATTCACAAAAATCGCCAATTAATTTCCATTATTTTTTTCATTTTTTGTCTCAAAAACATAGGTCATTACCCCTCTTTGGAACGAGCTCGTCGAGCTCGTTCCAATGACGGGTCATAACCTATGTGTTTGAGACAAAAAATGAAGAAAATTAGTTATTCAAGAATTTTGTTTGCAAGTGTCGTCTGCTTTTCATGTTAGGTAAATGGATAAATGTGATTTCTTACCCAGAGCACAAAGCGAAGTGACAACTGTTCGACATGGAGATACGCTGCATACCGCTCCCAATTTTCACCTCCAACCGCACGATCTTTTTATGGGCACTTAACAGGAAAGTTATCTCCATTTAAAATGATATCTGACGATATGTATGGACCGGACGACATACGCACCATGAATTTATTTATTGGGCGTTTAAGTTCACGTATTTCTACACAATGGCTAATCGTGATCGCAACATGGAGAGACAGTAAAGTTTAGTCAATCGTTTATATCCACGGTACCCACTTTAGAGGACCTCCACCCCACGCATTGGTGACTGGGTCCTATTTTATCACAGTAAACAAGCATTACTACACTTCCCGGTGTTCTGACGGAGTATGCACCGCGAATATAGGCCACACATTAGGCCTAATCCCTTCACCTGACTCAAATGCCAGACGACACTTGAAAAAATTTAACTGAAGTTTTTTAATTTTTTTGGTCTCAAAAGCATAGCTTATGACCCTCACTGGAACTAGCTCAATGGATGACGATTTTTTTTAAATATCTCTGACCGGCTTTCTTCTTTACCGACATTACCCTGGTTAAAAGGTTACGCAACGTTATGAGAAAATAAATTATCTAACACAAAAATAGAATAAATAAATAAATAAATAACCAATCCTGCCAAACAACCCTATTTTTCTGTTACTTGCAACATGAACCACACCATTTATTTTTTTTCGCCTGATGAATAAAATCCCTCAACTGGACATACGTGATGTTTCGATTACGAGTTTACGACACACGGAATTCGGATCGAGAGAAGCCCTAAATTTGGATAGCTCGGTGTTACAACTACTACAAGTTCTTGACTATGCTCCATTTGAATTCCGTTTGTCAGCTTAAGGTTTGTGACAAATTACCCTTATAAACGATTTTCATTTCACGTTAAGCCCATCGGCCGGACGCATTTTACACAAACCTTTCCATGTGACGACGTTAATTTTTGTGCTCATTCGATTTGAGTTTGTCCTATTCGATTTACGTCTGTTCTCAACACTGCGTTTATGGGGGGGGGGGGGGGGGGGGGGGGGGGGGGGGGGGGGAGAGACCACGTGACCTGATCTTTCACACCTCATTCTTACCCATCAGGACGTCTCCATCTGCAAAATAGCCATCCCAATACCGTCACATTTGATCATCGGAATTACGTCATGAGACTGTCGCGTCATTGCTCACAGTGACTACCATGACCACTAGCCTGAAATCCACCGCATTCCATGACTACGACGTTACTTTCTGTTCGATGTATTGAAAAACTCTATCGAACTGAGAACGTTTGGGTACATGCCCGACTGCGAGAAAACTAATAATTAAGATAAAGGCAGGACTTTACTCCAGTCAAACACAAAGAGGTGTGTAAATAAGGTTGCAGAGTGTGTCCACCACCAATAATTTTCGCGGCGGGACATTCCCGTCTGGTTTGGAGTCTGATACGGATTGTCTCATGCTGGTGCATTTTTAACGAGACCAGATTTGGTACTCGGGACTTTCGTCACATGTCGGGTCGGGCACACGAATATAGGTCTATGGTATCCGATTCCCCTTTTCAACTTGCACAAGATAGTATTTATGTTCAGTGGCGTAGCGCAAAATCTTGTGCCCCCCCCCCCCCCCCGCGAGATAGAGACGGGGGCCCTTTCATAATGGTGGTTGCCTTTAAAACGGGAGCAAATTTAGTGTTGTTACCGTACACAGTATACAGGATTTCACGTAGTACATACGCCATAAATTAAATGAAGGTATAGCCTATAGGATCGATTCTAAAAGCACGACTAACATGTGTGACTTGAGAGGCACCATGTATGTATATCGTTCATTTCTCACCCCTATCAGTTACAATGATGTAGCGTTCACTTAACCCTTTACCTAACCTGAAAAGCAGACGGCACTTGCAAAAATAATTCTTGAATAACTATTTTTTTTTATTTTTTGTCTAAAAAAACATAGGTTATGGCCCCTCGTTGGAACGAGCTAGACGAGCTCGTTTCAACGAGGGGTCATAACCTATGTTTTTGAGACAAAAAATGAAAAAAATAATGAAAATTAATTGGCGATTTTTGAGAATAGGGCTGGCCGGTTTTGACCGTTACGTTAGGTAAAGGGTTAAAAGAATAATACATAGACTACAAAGAGTACGTCGTGTAGAAGTGAGAGTTTGAAATTATGTGTATTTGGTACACAGTCTCGCTCTCTCTCGCCCCTTTCCCTCTTTTTTTCAGCGTTGAGACGTCCTTCAAGACGCCCCCACCCCCTTCTGGCCGCCCCCCCCCCCCCCTGCAAACCGGGACCATCCCCTACCCCACTGAATATGTTCACTGTTTAACAATGGGCAATAACTCGCTTAATTTTCATCGAATAATGTAGTTATTGAAGTTAACATAAAACGGCATATCAAAACTAATTGTAATCTGATAATTAATGTTCAAATTATCGCATAAAAACAAACTTAGGACGAGCGGAAAGGTGGATGGAGCTCTCTTCAATATCCCTTGCCTGCAACTGGGTGGGGTGGGGAGGTCTATGCGTCCCGACTACTCGTGTTTATCGAGAAAGAGATTTCGAACAACTCAACTTTATCTATATCCCGACCAATTACTATTCCAGCTACACCATCAGTTATGATGCAGTTGGAGTATTTTTTCCTTTGAAACCCGAGCCATCATAATCTGAACAAATTAGGTTTACACGCCTTCAGTCGGGTTATCCTCAAACACCAAACATTGAAAACGTCGCGTATGCTTAATGAAATATTGAAAAGCGTGAGGATAAATGTGTTAGTCTTTCACGTTGGAAGGAAGGGGGGTCGATCCTTGAGTGAGAACTGTTGCAAATATTACCACACTCGAATTGAAGGTATTCAAAATTTTATGTTTTAACCCTTTACCTAACCTGAAAAGCAGACGACACTTGCAAAAATACTTCTTGAATAACTAATTTTTTTCATTTTTTGTCTCCAAAACATAGGTTATGACCCCATGTTGGAACGAGCTCGTTCCAACGAGGGGTCATAACCTATGTTTTTGAGTCACAAAATGAAAAAAATAATGAAAATTAATTGGCGATTTTTGAGAATCGCGCTGCCCGGTTTTGGTCGTTACGTTAGGTAAAGGGTTAAATGTAAGGTATAATTAGTTGATTTTCAATCGAACTTCGTTCACTGCGAGGTGCCAGCATTCCGACGCTCAATAAGGTACTATTGTTTTATTTGAACTACAAGCCGCCTATGTGACTCACACCCCACGTAGCGACCACGGTGGGCTGCTGATTATCTATAGAAAGTTTATCTCAGCTCCCAGCACTGAGACTTGCATCAGCATGTTTAATCTGGCGTTGGTAAATCAATTTCCTTGTTTACCACTATTAATATTGTTCGCTAATTATTAGTAAAATTGTGTGGTAGAATTAAATCCTTTGTTAAATATTACGAATATAAATGATATCTCAAATGTTCAATACTAACGTTGGAAGCACAAGTTACTGACCACGTTATACGGCTCCCACAGCCTGGATTTAACGTTCTACATGTTATTATTCTTGGAGATGTTTGCTGGACATTAATAAATATTATATGTGTCTTATATCATTTGGACATTCTTTGATCCCGTAGCATTCAATACGACGACCCCCTGGTCACAAATCTCTGTTAATTATCAGCGATACTGCTCCGACATTCCATCGACATCACATGGGACAGACATTAAAAGTGATGCAGGATAAAGATTCCAATAAGGTTTTGAGAAGAACCGGGCAGAGCAAGATTACAAGGTAACCACTAATTGCTATCCTACATAATACGGGCTCTGTATCCAAGAACAGGTGTTGATATGCTGAAGAACTTCCTCACCAATACTAGTAAAATGGTTGAGATTAAAGACAAAAAGGTTCCCGACGTGTATGTGCCATATCTCGTTTCATCGTCAAAGTCTGTGACAAGGGCGATGACCGCCTCCAATGTTTTCTGGATTATGGCTGAGAATGTTATCTTCCACATTAGACTTTCAGGAATAACCTCAAACCTGGAGACGCGAATTCGATTAATATCCTCAACAAACCTCTCTGTCAACATCTGTTTGACGTCTGATGATTGAATCTTAATTTGTTTCGAAGAAATCGCGGAGACACGGTGTAACTGGTTGAGTACTGGAAGCCCATATTTGGGCTTTATTCTCAAGTGCAGACACCACAATTTAAAGACTTCATATTTTGTGTATGTGTTTCATTTAATCATCAAAGTAAACTTCTCTAGTCTGTATGGACTTGTCATGTTACAATTAATGACACTCTCCCATAAGTTGAAACAAGGCAATGACGTGTGAAAGCTTTGATGACCAAAATTTATTTAGCGCTCTATCAGTTAAGATAAGGTTTAATGCGCGACCTTAAATATAGATGCTCTGAGTGGTCCTGGGAAATGTGCAAAACAACACCTCATTGACCATTAGTGTTTGTATCTACAGTACGTCTGGAACTGTGGTTGAAACATTAGTCACAAACAAAATATGATGTTCAAGTACGACGTTGATCCTGTTGAATTATTTATTTATTTATTGGTGTTTAAGGTCACATATTTCTGCACAATGGCTAACCATGACCGTGGCAGTTTTACGGGTGAAAAGCCGGAGTACCCGGAGAGAACCACTGAGCAACGGGGAGCAACTGCCAGCTCCCCAACATACCAACTGATCCTGTTGAAGTGAACCCGAGTACCATCCACATACCCTCTCAATATTTTGCGTAAATTTTGATGTTTGTATCTGCAATGCTTTCTGTGTTAGGGCTCAGCCACTGGAACAATTGTGACCTTCAGCATCCAACGTGAAAGATTTAACGTTTACCATAAAGATGAGAACTGAAGTATTGCACTCAACAAGATGCCCCAAGATGTTGCTTTATCCGCAATGAAGATGCGCAACTTCGCGTTGTTTCCAAAATTTGTATGAAGAGCTATCTGTATTTCTCGAGTTACGGCGACCCTCATCATTCGACGTTCAATTAAGATCTTGAAGACACGAAGCCGGCCATTATGTACATCGCACCATGTCACTATTGTAAACATTCTCTTGACGTCTGACGGTTATACCTGCTGGACTCCTTTGGTTATGAACAACATGATTTGTAACCATCAACATCAGCGTTGGACTGTGACACTGAAGGTGCGAACCTGGCTATCATGTATCCTACAGATACATTCTCACCGTTCTCAGCGTTTTAAGTGGGTGAATCTTGATCAATTACAGCGAAGACATTGTTGGGGACAGATGAAAGAAGAAAAGAAGACCCTCATGCAAGACTTGACCTTGAAGGTTTGGACCGCGCTATTACGCAACTCATTCATCTTAGTCCGTAATATTCATGTGAAGTTTGTCGTCTCCCAACAGCTAGAGTTATGGGATCGGAATAGTGCACGCACGCTAACACAAGTCAGATCCTGCATGGAATGCGGTGCACCACGGACAAAGTCTGAAATGAAAATGAAGGAAATTTATTTGCAGTATACGTTTACATGGAGTAAAATGAACAATCTGCAGAAATGTACAGAAGGTACATTGCACGGAAACAGCATAGCACTGATGGCCGTCTTCCTTACATCCCCATATTAAAAATGTAATTAATCCTGGCATCAAAATTGCAAACAATTGCTGAATTCTTGAGGAGGCACTTGTATTAACTATTTAACCCCTCATCCAGCACAAACAGGACAAACTGAACGTGCTGCGGCTAACACCCCCTCCCTACCAACCGAATCAGATGTTTAACACTGTTCTCACAGTTCAGAATTGTCGCGAATTAAATCAGGTGCTAAACGCTGTTCTCAGTTCAGAAATATCGTCCATTAAATTAGATGCTTGACACTGTTCTCAGAGTTCAGAAATACCGTCCACTAAATCAGGTTCTTAACACTGTTCTCACCGTTCGAGAAATATCGCCCACTAAATCAGGTCCTTAACACTGTTGTTCTCACCGTTCGAGAAATATCGCCCACTATATCAGGCACTTAAACAGTTCTCACATTTCAGAAATGTCGCTCACTAAATCAGGTGCTTAACGTTGTTCTCACAGTGCAGAAATGTTGCCAACTGAATCAGGTGCTCAACACTGTTCTTAGAGATCTGTAATGTCGCCCACTAAATCAGGTGATTAATACTGTTCTCAGAGGTCTGTAATGTCGCCCACTAAATCAGGTGCTTAACGCTGTTCTCACAGTGCAGAAATGCTGCCAACTGAATCAGGTGCTCAACACTGTTCTCCGAGGTCTGTAATGTCGCCCACTAAATCAGGTACTTAACACTGTTCTCAGAGGTCTGTAATGTCGCCTACTAAATCAGGTGCTTAACACTGTTCTTAGAGGTATGTAATGTCGCCCACTAAATCAGATGCTTAACACTGTTCCCACAGTGCAGAAATGTCGCTCACTAAATCAGGTGCTTAACACTGTTCTCACAGTGCAGAAATGTCGCTTACGAAATCAGGCGCTTAAAACTGTTCTCACAGTTCAGAAATCCCTCCCACTAAATCAGGCGCTTTTCACAGTTCAGAAATCCCTCCCACTAAATCAGGAGCTTAACACTATTCTCACAATTCAGAAATACCGGCCACTAAATCAGACGCTTAACACTGTTCTCACAGTGCAGAAATGTCGCCCACTAAATCAGGTGCTAAACACAGTTCTCGCAGCGCAGAAATGTAGCCCACTAAATAAGATGCTTGACACTGTTCTCACAGTTCAGGAATGTCGGCATTATTATGTCGCTCACAAAATCAGATGCTTAACATTGTGCTCACAGTGTAGAAATGTCGGCCACTAAATCATGTGTTTTACACTGTTCTCACAGTGCAGAAATTCCGCCCACTAAATCAGGTGCTCAACGCTGTTCTCACGGTGCAGAAATGTCGCCCACTAAATCAGGCGCTCAACACTGTTATCACAGTGCAGAAATTCCGCCCACTAAATCAAGCCCTTAACATTGTTCTCACAGTGCAGAAATGTAGCACACTAAATGAGGTGCTTGACACTGTTCTCACAGTTCAGGAATGTCGGCATTATTTTGTGGCCCACTAAATCAGACGCTTAACACTGTTCTCACAGTTTAGAAATTCCGCCTACTAAATCAAGCGCTTAACACTGTTCTCACACTGACAATTGAATATGATAGATTATTATCATGGATGACCGATCATCTTGACCACGTACCCTTGCTGCAGGGGAAAAGCGTTTGGTATTAATCAAGAAGTCAAGATCGTATAAATTTCCTATCAGCAACTACACTAAATCACTAAATATTCACACTGAACTTTGATGCCACAAGTCTGTAATTGGACCTGTTTGTTTGCCTCCAAACGCGTTGAAATGATTATATGGCCCAGGGTGGAATCTCTATGACTAAATCGTTTGCCATTCTACAGACACTCCAAAAGAAATCCACACTGCGTGGAACACGTCATATTGCTTGGGATATGAACATGCCCGGATGTGTGATGGTGGCTGGCACATAAGTGCCAACTTTTAGTGTGCGGCTATGAGAGATCGCTCTGCAGGGGATTCACATACGTGATCGGACACATACTCTGGAAGAAAAACAATGTACAGTCGCACACATTATGCATAGAGACCTGTATATATCAAGGATCGCGATGAAAGCAGACTTGCAAGAACAGAAATATACAACAGAAAATAAGAGTGTGTTGGTTATAGGCAATGTTATATAAAACTTTATGCATATTCCCTTTATCTTTGTTTTTGCGGGCGCCTGGTGAACCAGTAACCAAGGACAATACCCCCCCCCCCCCCCCCCCACACACCCCCCGTTAACTCCCACTGATCGATCGTGCTCGAGTTGAAGCAAAAACTAATTTACACTTTGTACTTAGCGTTTGCAGTCGGTTCAGGCTAAACATTTGCTGGAAATGCGTTTGGCTGAAGACACAAATGCCCATCGGGTTCAAGATAATTCACAGGTAAGATGTCCACCAGTGCCACAAATCTTCGAAGTTTCCTCAAACCTGGATACCAGAAAGTGGCTCGTATGGTCTATAACTAAGAACAAAAGATACTTTAGGCTTAAAAAAATATAAGTTTGTTCCTCAGGTACTCGTGCATGCATTGTCCTTTTGGCTGCCGTATGCTCTCTTTTAATAACCAATGCAAACTTTAAAAAAATTAAATGGTTTACGTCTGATAATTGATAAACTTGTCCATTGAGTCCTACAATCCACCAGCACCCATGCTATTCTGTAGATTATGAGGCCGAAAACGTACAACAAACCAAGAACATGAACTTTTGATGGCAAAGAAATAATTACAATGAAAGTGTTAATGACACTGTAGCTCAACTTGATTGTGTGGAGTGTTTGATGAAAAGGATAATGTTCAATGTTTATGAAAGGATTATGAATTAAGACAAGAATTGTGATAATTGAGAATATGTTAATGTCTGTTCCCCACATGCTATGTTTTCAACAACAGTAATTTGAGGTGCAGACTGTACTAAAGAATTGAGGCCTGGGTTAATGTGGACCTCACACTTTATGTATGTCAACCAAAGTTACAAAGTTGCAGTAAAATCATCCCAAAACGAGTCATCCAACCAAGTTACAATGAAATCCTTTCATAAATATGACTCGCAGACTTCGCTCAAGGAATCTAGGTCACGTGCCGGTCTAGCGGTCATGGTTGACCGATCGTGACCAAAATACGACAGTCTCATCTAGATATCATACTGAGTTATCCTACCAAATTACAATGAAATCCCTTCATAAAAACAACCTGTAGACAGTGTTAAAGGAATATAGGTCACCTGACCAGGCGGCTGTAACGTCTGGTCGATCTTGACCAAAATATGATAATCTCATCTTGACATCATACCGAGTGATCTTTCCAAGTTACAATGAAATCGGTTCATGAATATGAACTGTTGTTGAATGTGCTAAACAAATCTAGGTCACGTGCATGTGTGGCAGTCACGGTTGAGCGATCATGACCAAAATAGGACGTTCTTATCTTGACAGTATTTCGAGCCATCCTACCAATTTACAATGAAATCCCTTCATAACTGCAACCAGTAGACTGTGCTAAAGGAGTCTAGATAACGTGAACCTGCGGCCGTCAGGGTTGACTGAACTCGACCAAAATAGAACGTTTTCATCTGGACACTACACGGAGTCATCCAACCAAGTTACAATGAAATCCCTTCATAAATACGACCTGCAGACTGTGCTAAAGGTTTTTGGGTTTCTGGCCCGAGCAGCCCTCACGTCACTGTCAAGTTAAGCTAAAAAAAAAGTCGCCCGCCCACATGTAATTTTACAAAAATGAGAAACAGAAAATCTGCTTTGTGGGACCTTATTAAGTCAATAAAATACTGGAAGTTACTGCAAGATACAACCTTCGGGAATATGTCAATTACACACCCGGTGGCAAAGAGATCGTTTCCACAAGATGAGCCGAGCTGTCGTACTCACCATTCAGCCACTGTAGGCTGGTGTACTGTGGAACAGACAGCCATAACGTCCAAAGTACTAGGGAAGAATTTTTCCAAACGTGTTAACAGTTGAAACGTCTTTCGTATATGAAGAATATTTAAAAAGTTAGATACAGCACGTTAATAGGCCTACTAAAATAATATCCCGATCATGATCGCCACCCATTCGCAATCGGAACGAATGGCATTCGTCAAATTCATCACAGCCAAAGGATCACAAGAAGAATTTCGAGAAAATGAAAAAGTAAGATCGACGTGACGTTTGGGCCTTCTGTTGACCAGCAGAACCAGCTTAATAAGACAACCCTTTTGTTTGATGTTGCGAACCTAATGTTGCGCGGAACTGTCGCAACATGGTCTTTCATCATGCTCGATTTCTTATATTTTCAGCTCAACCATCGAGGCAGGATCAGCGAACAGTTTGTGCGGATCCAGCTTCTGACCTACAAATGTGACATGAGCGGTATATCTCAAAGGCTTTAGACGTTTCAGATTTTTATTTTCATTTCATGTTAAAATTTGTTAAATATTTTTCAGTAGCCGGTAATTCATAAGGAAATCTCTTTACGACGGGTGCTTTTTCTTCGTCCTATTTACGTATTTATTGAAGTTTTAGGTAACTTTCAGCATCTACGACTGCATCACGACCGCAAAGTAGGTTTGAAATCAAGTTCAGTAAACAAACGTTTATATCTGTGCTGCCAACTTCAGAGGATCTCCAATCCAGGCATTGGTCAACGGATCCTATTTTACCAGAAAAGTAGTTACCACAGAATACTAGTACTGTTCCACTTTCCGAGATTTCCACGGTGTTGTGTTCCTCCTTCAGCTCATCCTGACCATGATGTACAGATCACAACGATGCACACAACCTTCTCACTTATACTAAATCTGAACAATGTTCATTAAGTCATACAAAGGTTTTCCCAGTTAGATGCGCGGACAAAGATGGCACCACGTGTTCGAAATTGCTGACGTGTCAAAAATACCAGCAGTGTTTGGCTGGCATGAGACATAGCAGACACAACCAGGAGCATCCATACACGAACAAGGTAGGGTGAGGTGGTAGCACACACGTATGCCATCCAGGCTAACACGGGCTAATGGAGTCCAGTTTGCGTCCAAGCGAATACCCGTCCTACGATCACATAATGAGTAAAGGATGTATTAACACCAAACCTTCTCAAGTTTATTTATCAATTTCTAAATGAGAATCGGTAACATAAATACTTGCATATCCTCAAACAAATATACTCAAGAGTGCGTAGCAATGTGTGTGTATGGTATGGGTGGTAGAGATTGGCAATATACCGACAAACCGAACCGATACCGATTTCACGAGGATACCGAATGAAAGTGTCAATGACACTGTAGCTTAACCTGTGTTTGATGAAAAGGATAATGTTCAATGTTTATGAAAGGATTATGAAATAAGACAAGAATTGTGATAATTGGGAATATGTTCATTTCTGTTCCCCGTATGCTATGTTTTTGATAAAAATAATATGAGGTGTACACTGTACTGAAGAGCTGAGGGTGGGTTAATATGACCTCACAGTTAATGTATGTGGCCCTCACAGTTAACGTATATCAACGAAAGTTACCAAGTTACAGTGAAATTATTCCAAAACGAGTCATCCTATCAAGTTACATTGAAATCCCTTCATAAATATGGCCTGTAGACTGTATTAAAGGTTTTCGGGCTTCGGGACCCTGTAGCCGTCAGTTTCCCAGTTGCGTCCAAAGGAGACGTTCTCATCTAGACATTATATGGAGTCAACCTGCCAAGTTACAATGAAATCCCTTCATAAATATGACCTGTAAACTGTGCTAAATGTTTTTGGGCTCGGGCAGCCATCATGATTGAATGGTCGCGACCAAAAGGGGACATTCTCATCTAGACATTATTTGGAGTCATCCTACCAAGGTACAATGAAATCCCTTCATAAATATCACCTGTAGACTGTGCTAGAGGTCTTCGGACTTCAGGTCCCTGTAGCCGTCACAGTTGCCTAATGGTGTCCAAAAGGGGCTGTTCTCATCTCGACATTATATAAAGTCAATCTACCAAGTTACAATGAAATCCCTTCATAAATATGAACTGAAGACTGTGCTAAAGGTTAATGGTTGAATGATCGCAACCAAAAGGGAACATTCTCATCTGGGCATCATCTGGAGTGATTCTACGAATTTACAATGAAAACCCTTCATAAATATGACCTGTTGACTGTGCTCAAGATTTTCGGGCTTCGGGCACCTGTAGCCATCACAGTTGACCAATTACGACCAAAAGGGGATGTCATCATCTAGGCATTATATGGAGTCAACCTAACAGGTTACAATGAAATCCTTCCATAAATACGACCTATAGACTATGCTAAAGGTTTTTGGGCTCGGGTAGCCATCAAGGCTGAATGATCGCGACCAAATGGGGACGTTCTCATCTAGACATTATTTGGAATCATCCTACCAAGCTACAATGATATCCCTTCATAATTATGAACTGTAGACTGTTCTAAAGGTTTTCAGGCTTCGGGCTCCTGTAGCTGTCACAGTTGCCCAATCGTGTTCAAAAGAGGAGGTTCTCATCTAGACATTATATGAAGTCAAAGCTACCAAGTTACAATGAAATCCCTTCATAAATATGACCTGCAGACTGTGCTAAAGGTATTCGGGCTCGGGCAGCCATAATGGTTGAATGATCGCAACCAAAAGGGTACATTTTCATCTGGGCATCATCTGAAGTGATCCTACGAAGTCACAATGAAATCCCTTCATAAATATGATCTGTAGACTGTGCTAAAGGTTTTCGGGCTTCGGGCCCCTGTAGCCGTCACAGTTGCCCAATCACGTCTAAAAGGGGACTTTCTCATCTAGACATTATATGAAGTCAACCCACCAAGTTACAATGAAATTCCTCAATAAATATGACCTGTAGACCGTGCTAAAGGTTTTCGGGTTTTGGGCTCGGGCAGTCGTCACGGTTGGCAGGGAAATTCTCATCTAGACATCATAAGGAGCCATCCTACCAAGTTACAATGAAATCCCTCCATATCAAACATGACCTGCAGACTGTGCTAAAAGTTTTTGAGTTTCGGGCTTGGGCAGCCATCATGGTGGACAGATCATGCCCAAAAGGGGACGTTCTCATCTAGGCATTATACAGAGGCATCCTACCAAGTTACAATGAAAACCCTTCATAAATACGACCTGTAGACTGTGCTAATGGTTTTCGGGTTTTGGGCCCGGACAGCCATACCGGATGACCGATCACGACCAAAAGGGGACGTTCTCATCTAGACATGACCCCAAACCTGCATATGGAATTTCGTGACGATCTGACAAGAACTGCGGGGCGTAGCCCGTGCTACAGGAAAATGTGAAACTCACAGACTAACAGACTTTCGCACGCGTGATGGCAATAGCTTATCTTGACTTTGTCAAGTTAAGATAAAAAGCTAACCCACCAATAGTTGAATACCGAAACCGTCAGAATTTAAAAATGTTCCCACTTCCCCTATTTATAAACCCGGGGGAAGGCTTCATAAAAGCTGAAACGTTCATTTTCATGAAAGGAGTGTCCGATTTTCTTTTCAGTTTTGTTAACCCTCAACAGACTGGGCAATTGTCCTAAATTCCCAACAGGATACAACCTGTACATGTCCGATTGTTAAGTAGCGATTTCTAATCTAGTCTTGACTGCCAGTTAAGGCCGCCAAGATCTGACTAGAAATCACTGCCAATTGTCAGCAGGAAAGATGGCATGATAACGGCACATGGTCTGAGGTCACAAAAGCCTGAAATATGTCTTTAAATGTTAGGGTGAGTTTAGAACATGTCACAAAATCACTGTAGGTATGATTTGTGTTCATAAAAGAATGCCCCGGTTGAGCTCATTGGCAATTTGGCAGTGGCATTTATATCCCATTATAGCTCATTGGCAGAGGCATTTAAGTCCGATCGAAGCTATAAAAGCAGGTGCACAGGTTCCAATGGTAGTAAACATCCATACCAAGTTTCCAAGAAATCGACCTATAAATATCTGAGAAAATCTCCTGAAAAAATTCTAGGCCAGCTTTTTCAACTCGAAAAGGAACATAATTCTGGCAAAAATAATCCCACAGAAACTATAATCGCAGGTTCATACCAGGCTTCGAGTAGATTGGTCTACAAACATCTAAGAAAATCTCCAGACAAAGTTATGTCTTCGGACAGACGGACAAGGTGATTCCACCCCCACCCCAACTCTTGGGGGGGGGGGGGGGGAGTGAATAAAAATACCGAATCCGATATCGACCTCAAAATTCCAATACCGCCAATATCTAGTGGATGAGTTGCGTGTGGGTGGGGTGTATAGACGTCTTTCCCAACATCACCCATTATCGATCATGAATTTGTCACATTCTGCAAAACCATTATATTATATAGGGTTTCGGCAAGTCATTTCGTAATTATTTGCACTTGTGATGATGTTCTGAACTTTCCCCATGTATCCTTCCTTCAAACAAACTCAAGTTGAACAGCGTTTACTGCGTTCTTTATAATCAAGGGGTTTGTAGTAGATAGTGTCAGGAACGTCTAGAACAAATTCCTGGCCCGGGTCATGTACGCAAGATCATCCCATTCCCACCCCATGTGTAAAGTTAATGAAAGTAGCATGTATAGATTTCTGGGGATGGCCATGCCTCTACTTTCCGGACTCCACTGAAGAGAGTGGGATACCCTCTATCGCCCAAATTCATCGCCACGCGCGTCGGATATTGATTAAAGAATCATGATTGCAATGTGGCACCTCACCGCCACTGCCAAATCCTGAATCATGGATCGCCACTGCAATGCACATCGATCCGTAATTCTATTGATGTATACCAAGTTTGTCAAAAATCCATTTAGAACAAAACAGGCGCCATGTCAGGGTGGCAGACTATGTGTGAACGATGAAAACCCGAATACAATTGTCAGACGTGACCTGGTTTCTTTATGCACATTTGCCAATCATTCTACAGGTGTGTATCAATTTATGTCAAGATTCACGGAGAACGCTTCAAGCCGATAACAAACTTTAGACAAACATGTCTGGGAGAAAATGTCCGACCGTAACCTGGTTAATTCAATCATGTAATGTGTAGCAAATTTGATGAAACCCCATCAAGGACTGTAAGAGGATATACAAGTGGTTATAAGGTAGTAGCAGAAAGACCAACTGATGGGTATAAAAGACGGCCCTGTTAACCTCCCTTCGTGGGCTCGCTCACGTAGTGTACTGCTTCTACCATTTGGTAAATATGAGGGACGGCTTATAATGAAGGTGGCATCCCCTCTTTCACCAAAGGACAGTACACCAGCTTTTTAATAGTTATAAATGGTAATCCAGACAGAACTGACCTTATCCAACATTTTCTAACCCATACCTTTAAACAAGTTAGGCAGACAACAATTCGCCGGACATTTACGCTAAATTGCGACAATCGGAGCCATCCTGATCGGGACAAATAAGGAACCCCCTCCTTCCAAAAGCGGTCATTACTGAAACGCCTTTGGATGCACCACTGGCGTAACCTTCATCGCCCGTTTACTACTGCCATTGTTTTCTAGGCATGTCTGAGGCGTTTTTTTTGTGATGAGGACGAAGACGGCGACATAACATTTTTCACCCCAAAAAATATTTTAATCATCTACTTTCGAAGACTGCATTTGAAACACATCAGATCCCGTTATGATCACTGTCAGCCTCTTTGGCTTCATCATGACCGCAACACATGGATTGGGTGAAGTCAAGTTAAACCGGTCATTTATACCTCTGCTTCCCTCTTTAGAGGACTTCCATCCCAGGTTTGGGTTCCGGGTCCTATTTTACCAGCAGCTCTTGCACACTTTACAGAAAACAAACACTGCTCCACTTCAGGGATTCCCACGGGGGTAGTAAAAAAAAACACCTCGAAGGGCAATAACTCAAGAAATACTGGTGGTTCGCAAACCCTTTCATGATATTCACCAAAATGCTATATATTAAATTTTGTTAAAAACAATCTTCAGTGTTTTTTTCTTTTTAAGAGACAAGGAGCCGCGATTTTGAAAAAAAATAATTTGACAATTTAACAAAACCACAATTTCCGTTATGCAACAAATGTATCCTCATGTTTTATATATCATTCGTGTGAAAGCGTCAGATTCGATTAAATAAATTAACTTCTTAGCGAGTATTTTTTCTGCTATAGTTTTTCAATCCCAACTGGATAATCGACCACTCACGGAAAAATTCCGAGTCGCGTCATTCTCCATATTTGTTGAAATCAACAGTCCCAGGACAAATGTGAAACTAAGGTTGACGCGGGTCTATTTATAGCAATAACCATAATTATTTGAATTGATGGGTTTTTTTTGTCTAATTGTGCCCAATTGGTGCTAAAATAGTGCGCAGCTGTTGCTCGTGGCACTCATTTAAAGGAACAGCCACAGAGTTAAAATTCGAAACCGCGTGTATTCAGAAATGATGTCATGGAATTTCCCGGATTTCTTTACCTCGGATAACGTTCAGGCAACTTCGCTTATATCTTCGCAATGTCGTGATTTCGGAAATTCCGTTTGCATTTGCATTGCTTCTGATGTCTTACACGTTGCATGTAGTGTTTTGTTAGATGCTCTTTCACATACAAGCAAAATCTGAAAGTCAATATTTTTTTTCAAATTAACGGCTTATTGCCTCTACAAATGTGACGATGGTAATGTGATGAGAAGAAAGTCTTAGTCCAACAAGGGCAATAACTCTTCAATATTTGGACATAGCAGCACCACCTCATTGATATATCACCAAAAAGATACATATTAAATCTGGAAAAAAACTGTCGGACGCTTTTCTCTGAAATGTTATGACAAGAAATGGTGATGCGATGACAAGAAAGGGGGGGGGGGGGGGGGGGGGGGGGCAATAATTCTTGAAGAAATTCTTGAACAAAGCTGGTTCGCAATTCCATTCATATTATCACCAAAATGCTACCGGTGTACATCAAATTTGGGAAAATATTTTGAACGGTTTTCTTCAAAATGTGATGCAAAGAAATGAGGAAGGACAGTTGGACGGAACCCATTCCTATATTACCCCCCCCCCCCCCCCCCGCACTAGTACGTGGCGGGCGATATCAACTTACAGAGGACATCATGGCAGTTCAAACCTTCTACAAGAATAGGATATTTTGTTTCTCCACTAACCATTCTCCTGACGTAAGGCAATAATAGGCAAGCGCTACTCACAAAAATCGTAATTCAAATGTTATCTTTTAAATTTTCGCCCTCAAAACATAGCTTACAACTCATCATCGCAACGAGCTCACGGGGGCTTTGTCAAACAGAGGTCATAACTAATTTTGGAGGAAAAAGGGAATTTTTTTGGTTATTTCGGGAATTTTTTTTACAAGTGTCGTCTTCTATTTGTGTTTGGTAAATGGTTGTTAGGCTAGGATTCACGATTCATTTCAAGGTTTGTCAAACCAAAGCATACGAATTCCCATTTTTCTATATTTTCCGTTCTCTTTAATATTTCCAATGGAAGCTTAAGTGCAATCAGAAACAACTTCGTGTCAGGTATGATTGACTGATTAATGCCAATGTAGTTGTGCAGTAAAATATCACATTTCGTAGACCCATACAGGAAGTGACGTCATACTGAAGTACATGATGGAAGTCACGGAGGTTATTCTGTCATGTTCTGGCGGCATTACCATGTGATAAGTAGTGTTGCCGCGCAAGCCTTACACGTGTTGTAAGATGGAGTTTTCTATTTATTTATTGGTGCTAATGGTCATTTTCAACATTTACGGCTATATCACAACCACAACATGGGTACTAAGAAAAGTACAACCAATGGTTTATACCCGTTCTGCCCCCTTTAGGGGACTTCCATCCCAGGGGCTGGTTCCTGGTTATACAGTACGTGGAGAGTGGATTGTAACTAAATCACCCGCAGAGTGGAGTTATCACCCAAGCTATAACTAAAATTTTGTACATATCGACAAAAAACACAAGCAATGTTTCAGCCAATGGACCTCCGGGTTTAACCCGGAGGTCCATTGGCGGAAACTTTGCTGGTGCTGGTTATGCTTTGCAACAAATTTGCAATTATTCCTCGAGTGGAATCTCCACTCTGCGGGTGATTTAGTGATAATACACTCTCCACGTACTGTATTTTACCATCAGAGCACCACTGCAGAAAACAAGCACAACTTAACTTCCCGGAGTTCCAACGGGCACGCAAGCTTTTGTCAGCCATATTGTTAAGAGTCGTCACCTTGGATCAAGGGAGGTACATGGTTGTTACGGGAGCGGGCGGTTTCAAAAGCGCGAGTCGTGATTTAAGGGTCTGCTCGATTCAAAACAGCAGTCCCCAAACGATGGTATCCACCCCCCCCCCCCCCCCAATGCACGTGTATGTATGTGTTAGGTACGTCGTGTACTAACACAAAAACACAGAGTGGAAGAAACGTGGATGTTACAGAACAGGATTAGTATGGGTTGTTTGGGTAGCGGTGCTTTTGAAACCAATAATTCTAAAAGCAGTGTTTGTTGTACTGGTAGTAAAACTCTGGTAGTGATGGTACAAGTTTTAATCTAGCAGATGAGAATCATGGAAAGATTGGGAACACCATGTGAACATCGGATGTTTAACAAACAGGCTGACTCATCAATGTACAGACGAGGCAGATATCAGAATGGCGTCCATTTCGTCAAGTGTGACAACTGTATAAGCGGGGAATCAAAGTGGAAGATGATATCCTATTGTCAACTGAAATAGTTGATGGAAAAGTATGAAAGGATAACTGGGAAAAGCTAAGAATAGTAACACAAGAACTGATTCTGTTCCAAATTGATGGATATTCGGCGCTTTCAGAGTACACAATGCAGCACTCTATATATAATGGAGTTTAAGGCCACTTTCAGCATCTTTGTATATTTATGAAACGATTATGAAACAAGACAAGAATTGTGATAATTGAGAATATGTTAATTTGTGTTCCATGTATATGCTATGTTTTCAATAAGAACAATTTGAGGTGCAGACTGTACCAAAGAATAGAGGCCTTGGTTAATGTGGCCCTCACTGTGGCCTCACAGTTAATTTATGTCAACCGAAGTTACCAAGTTAAGTAAAATTATTCCAAAACGAGGCATCCCACCAAGTTACAATAAAATCTCTTCATAAATATAACTCGCAGACTTCCTTAAAGGAATCTAGGTCACGTGACGGTTCGGCGGTCACGGTTGACCGATCATGACCAAAATAGGAGAGCCTCATCTAGATATCACACCAAGTTACAATGGAAATTCCTTCATAAAAAAAACAACCTGCAGACAGTGCTAAAGAAATTTAGGTCACGTGACCAGGCGGCGGTAACGGCCGACCGACCGTGACCAAAATAGGACAGTCCCATCTAGTCATCATACCTAGTTATCCTTCCAAGTTACAATGAAATCGCTTCATAAATATGAACTGTATACTGCGCTAAACATATCTTTGCCACGTGCCTGTGCGGCCGTCACGGTTAACAGATCTTGTCCGAAATAGGACGTTCTCATCTAGACATTATACCGAGTCATCCTACAAATTTGCAATACAATCCCTTCATAAATGCAAGCTGTGGACTGTGCTAAAGGAATCTAGGTTAAGTGCCCCTGCGGCTGTCACGGCTGACTGAACCCGACCAAAATAGGACGTTCTCATCTAGACATTATCCTACGAAGTTACAATAAAATCCCTTCATAAATACGACCTGTAGACTGTGCTAAATGGTTTCGGGTCGCGCAGCCGTCACAGTTGACAGATCACGTTCTCATCTTGGCAGTGTACGGAGTCATCCCACCAAGTTACAATGAAACCCCTTCATAAATATAATCTGTAGACTGTGCTAAAGGTTTTCGGGCTCGCGTAGCCGTCACGGTTGATCGATCGCGACCAAAAGGGGACGTTCTCATCTAGACATGACCTCGAATCTGCGTTTGAAATTTCGTGATGACCGGACATGAACTACGGAGTATAACCCGTGCTAAAGAAAATGTGAACAGACAGCCAGCCTTCTGCACGCGTGATGGTTATGGCTCATCTTGACTTTGTCAAGTTAAGCTAATGAGTATAAATCGTCACAATTATACTACCACAGGAATTATTTGTCTTCACAAAAGGTAATACACACATCAACTAAAAGAGAATCAACCCAAAGAGGAATTATTTATTTATTTATTGGTGTTTAAGGTTACATATTTCTGCACAATGGCTAACCATGACCGTGACAGTTTTACGGGTGGAGTTAGCCGGAGTACCCAGAGAGAACCACCGAGCAACTGTCAGCTCCCCAACTCCACACAAGCATTGGTGGAAGACAGGTGCACCATCGACGTGCAGTACGCCTTAGTACACAGCGTAACCGTGCCCCCACGTGGGCAATGGGAGTGAAGTGTCTTGCCCAAGGACACAACGCGGTTGCCGCAGGTTTGATTCGAACCGAGGACCTCTCGGCTTGCAGCTTGCACCTCTACCAACTGAGCCACCGCGCCCCAATCCTAAGAGGAAAACCAGGTAAAAAGATATCGGAAGTAAATCCTTAGTAGGTGTAATGAGTTTTCGGGGTGCATCCACTTAACCCTTTACCTGAGGCAGGCGATATCAAAATTTATTATTTTAAAGAACATTTTTTAAAAAACAATCAACAAAACCATATCATGTGACCCCTTATTGGAACGAGCTCAACGAGCTCGTTCCAAAGAGGGGTCAAATGATATGGTTTTGTTGAAATTCTTTGAAAAAGAGTATTTTTTCAGCTGCTGAATTCGCATATTATGCAGGCAGATGTGGTCGTTTTGTTGGGTAAAGTGTTAAGTAAAGTACTCCGCTTCAATGGAAGAGGACAATATACCACAAAATCGAGTCTATAGAGTCACGTGCCACCCAATACAACTCCGACGAAAGTCTTGATAATCCCATCCCATCGCAAACACGTGCCACCCTGGAAATCGGTGACTCTAACTAAATTGATGGCGGAAGCACACGATACCATCACAACACGCTGTACATCGCAATAATACCACGCAATCCGATCACTGTAATGACACTCTTGGTCATATCCGCCACAATGATAACCCGCTTCACCTCAAATACCAAACAGTCGTAAAATTATCCACACCCAAATATCTACTGTGCACATCCACCACAACGATTTATTTATTTATTGGTGTTTAAGGTCACATATTTCTGCACAATGGCTAACCATGACCGTGACAGTTTTACGGGTGGAGGAAGCGGGAGTACCCGGAGAGAACCACCCAGCAACTGTCAGCTCCCCAACATACCAACTCCACACAAGCAGGATTAGCATTGGTTGAAGACAGGTGCACCATCGACGTGCAGTACTCCTTAGTACACAACGTCACCGTGCCCCCACGTGGGCAACGGGGGTGAAGTGTCTTGCCCAAGGACAAAACGCGGTTGCCGCAGGTGGGATTCGAACAGAGGACCTCTCGGCTTGCAGCCTGCACCTCTACCAACTGAGCCACCGCGCCCCCTCCACCACAACGATAGCCCACATCACAATCATCTCGAAGGTCAAACAGCTGTAGAATTATCCACACCCAAATATCTACTGTGTAATATTGCGATAAGGCGTATTAGATTCAGATAATTGCAGTCCAGCAGTCCGTGAGTTGTGTATCTATTTTACAGTTTGGGATTGCTGACTTGAGGATTGGTTACAAGGTGATATTCAACAAAAGAGCTTGCCCTCCTTCACAATAAACACATAATTATTTTTTGGATATCATTTTCTTTCGCAGACTTCAAACTCAGCTGATAAGACGCCCGATCCAGTGGCGTAGCGGAAACTCTTGTGCCCCCCCCCCCCCGCGAGATAGAGACGGGGGGGGGGGGGGGGGGGGTTCATAATGGTGGTTGCCTTTAAAACGGGAGCAAATTTAGTGTTGTTACCGTGCACATCATACAGGATTTCACGTAGTACACACGCCATAAAATAAATGAAGGTATAGCCTATAGGATCGATTCTAAAAGTACGACTCTGTAGATTTTTTCATTACATGCTTTAAGTTTCACCCCCACCATCCAACGATACACACATGCACGCCTAACATGTGTGACTTGAGAGGCACCATGTATGTATATTGTTCATTTCTCACCCTTATCAGTTACAATGATGTAGCGTTCACTTAACCCTTTACCTAACCTAAAAAGCAGACGACACTTGAGCAAAAATAATTCTTGAATAACTAATTTTTTTCATTTTTTGACTCAATGAGGGGTCATAACCTATGTTTTTGAGACAAAAAATGAAAATAATAATGAAAATTAATTGGCGATTTTTGAGAATAGCGCTGGCTGGTTTTGGCCGTTACGTTAGGTAAAGGGTTAAAAGAATAATACATAGACTACAAAGAGTACGTCGTGTGGAAGTGAGAGTGTGAAATTATGTGTATTTGGTACACAGTCTCGCTCTCTCTCTCCCTTTCCCTCTTTCTTCCAGCGTTGGGACGTCCTTCAAGACGGGAGCCCCCCCCCCCCCCCCCCGCAATGCGGGCAGTGCGGGCCCACCCCCTACGCCACTGGCCCGATCTTCGCCGATATGAACAGAGTTACAGCAGTTCACCTTGATGTCTAGTTACTTGGCGCAACCAAAGTGTTGACATCGAAATCATTACTCATCGAACGCAATCAGGAAATTAGTGTTACCGTGCACAATGGAGTGGTTTCATGAGGTGTGTGTGAATGACGAGTGGAGGTAAGGACGACAATGACCGAGGATTGGGTGGCGGAAGAGAAGAAAGAAATGAGTTGAACGCCATATAAAATTGAGAGTCATACTCAGATAGTCGTCGAAGTGGAAGCAGAGATACTCCAGCTATCCGAACAACGTGGCCTCCCCGTTGGATTATTTATTTATTGGTGTTTAAGGTCACATATTTCTGCACGATGGCTAATCATGACCGCGACAGTTTTATGGGTGGAGGAAGCCGGAGTACCCGGAGAGAACCAACGAGCAACTGTCAGCTCCCCAACATACCAACTCCACACAAGCAGGGTTAGCATTTGTTGAAGGCAAGTGCACCATCGACGTGCAGTACGCCTTAGTACACAACGCCACCGTGTCCCCACGCGGGCAATGAAGATGAAGTGTCTTGCCCAAGGACACAACGCGGTTGCCGCAGGTGGGATTCGAACCGAGGACGTCTCGGCTTGCAACCTGCACCTCTATCAACTGAGCCCCCCCCCCCCCCCCCCCCCCACCCGTACTTAGATAGTCGTCGAAGTGGGAGCAGAGTTAACCCAGCTATCAGAACAACGTGGCTTCCCCGTTGGATAGATGAACCAGGAAAAGAGGAAACGCCGGACTTGAGAAATGAGAAACAACACTATTTGAAAACTTAACAGATCTGGGAACAATTCGCACTTTTTTATTTTGGTATAGCCCTTTACCAAACATGAAAAGCAGACGACACTTGCAAAAAAGAATTATTGAAAAACTATTTTTTTTCATGTTTTGTCTCAAAAAAATAGGTTATGACACCTCGTTGGAACGAGCTCGTCCCAACGAGGGGTCACAACCTATGTTTTTGGGACAAAAAAATGAAAAAATAATGAAAATTAATTGGGGATTTTTGAGAAGAGCGCTGGCCGGTTTTGGCCGTTACGTTGGGTAAAGGGTTAATAAATTAGGTTATAACTTGGGCAGTTTCATGTCGGCCGAGATATCTGCCAAAGGTAACTAACTTCATATCAGCCGGAGACTTTGTCCTTCGGCTGATATGAAGTTACCTTGGACAGACTTTTCAGCAAATATTATATCTCCCAAGGTAAAACTGATATGAACGTAGTCTCAACGTACCTCGGGCCGATATCTCGGCGGATAATTAACTTACCAAGTAATAATCTATCAGGTTTTTCAAAAAAGGATCAAAACACTTGAACAGATGTCAAGTAAAGGCTATGTTCAACTAAAGTAAACACATTTTTAATGACAGGTTACGGAATCAGCAAGTACTCGGGTAGCTCATTACAATTAAAACACACTGGGAGTTGAATCGTCACCCAACTTTTAAATCAGCGGCATCGGAAACAGGTGTTGGTGGTCGAGCAATGGAGGAGGTCAAGGACCAAGGCTCCACCCACGTTTTCAGATTATATCATATTTTGTCCCTTTGCAGTTCGCGAATTGCAGATACTTGTTCCACCCGCACTCGTTACAAGGTCCGTAATGATTCGCTCTTTCCCACATATCGGGTCTTACAAGTGAACACTCTCGCAAGATCACATTCCACAGATAGGCAATATGCAAGTATTTCATTCAATATGATATTACTGGGTTTGCATTATATCGGGGCTGATCAGACCAGGCCCCGAGATCAGCTCCGAGAGTGCTTCTGTCAGGGCTGTTTTTTTTCAGCCCCGGCAAAAATTTAAAACAAAACTAAACTATTAAGGCATTTTTAAAAATCAGCCTCGAGTAGGTCCCAATCCCCAAATCTCGTGGACGTATTTCAGGCCCCGACCATTTTTCAAAATGCAAACCCTGGTATTTACAGCATCAGCCACAAAGTCATCTGAGCGGTTAGTGGTGATGCTTTCGTTCGACATTTTGTCGGATCACTTTCTCTCCAGCAAATAGCATCGCAATTATCAGACTACTGGGCGTTCCAGATGATTGTCTGCGCCACGCTGGAGTCGGCAAGGTAACTGTTGTCCTATCCTCCGAAAAGAGAGCAGAAGTAATCCCTCTTCCCAAACCTGGCGATTTACATGAATTGGTTGACTATCTTACCAAAGAATCTACACGTGGAGGAGAGTATAGGCAGTTGAAATTCTTCCATCTCCCTCAATTCCAGATACCTTTTCCACATTCCCGACAGGTGATCTGCGCAGCGGGGAAAGATGCGATTTTATTACAGAAATTTATGTCTTTATCTGGAAATTGCCCCCCCCCCCCCCCTCCCAGTCTGATGAGAGCTCTTCTGCGTCTGCGAAAACGCCAGGATCCTACAACTTACGACAAGAGAAACCCATTAATTAATACTAGTTATAACAAATATTAGTGTAATCTCAGCAACAGCGCTGATTTGGGGTGGAATCGATATGAATCTGCAAATCAAAGTTCTCCGACCTGAGGATATGCTTCTGGATCAATTAGTGAGGCAGGTCAAACAAACACGGTGCCAAAAGGTCAGTCTGAAACAAAACACAATCGCAGCTCATGGAACAAGCTGACAATAATTTTAGACAGGGTCACCGGCCATAACTCAAATTATTGAACTGCAAGTCCAGAACCTGGCTACTTCTTACACATCTATCCAACAAACTCTGGAATTCGGAATTTGGTCAGAACTGGTGGTGTGACAAGGTTTTTAGACCAAGCGTCAAGTGCTATAACTCTGAAAACAAATTGTCTAATAGGGAACTGGTTACTTCATTCACGACGCCGATCATAGTTATTTGTCAAAATGTACAAACTCGAGATGTGATGACAAGGTTTTTAGACAAAGTGCCAAGGGCCGCAACACTTTAAAAAACTATCCAACCTCGACCTTGTGACTTCGAACACTTCTATCCACAATGCCGTCAATGTACAGGAAAATAAGAAGTTCGTTTAAAAAGCACATATGTTGACAAAATTTTAGACCACGCGTTAAGAGCAACAACTTTGGAAAAACTGATGGATAACGACTTGGTTACATCACGCATATTTGCCGGTCATACACGAAGTATGGTCAAAGTTTGTGCGGAACTATGGCGGGAGATGCGATGACAAGTTTTAAGGGCTGATAGATAAAACAGACGCACGGTCCCAAGGAAAGTGATTCCCACATAACCTCTACTAACAGGTCGTAAGCTGGGGCGGACTGAGGGGTCATGGAAATTCACCCTTTTAACTTTAAGTATCAAAAGTGTATGACTCTGCAGTCTTAAACCAATGCACTTACAGTTTTAACCAATAAAATCTTGTTTAACAGAGCTCGTTGACCTCCGTCAAAAAAGAGTGAACTGGTTCAATTCCCGGTTGGATTATTAGAAAATATTGTCGCTTGAAATTTTGGTATTTTGACAAAAGTGCGTAGCTAGCATTCTATGGTGGGGATGGGTGGGGGTAGCCATGTTTGGAAGGTCGTTGTGGAATGTTCTGGTGCTTCCCCGGATCTTAAATAGGACCCTCCGGTCATTGCTTCCTCCCACCGGCCTGAAGGCTTCTAGTTAGGACCTCCTCCCGAAAACTTTTCAAAATTCTAAGCTTGAATCTGTGGCATTTATAACGTGCTTAGCACTGTACTTAGCCCTATATTGGAGACCAATTTAGTGCTATATATGTTATGTGAAAGTTACAATGAGCGAATGCATTGTGGGGTGGAGCACTGAAAAACCTTGGGGGGGGGGGGAGCCCCCTGGCTATGCCACTGTTTTGTCATCCGTGTACAGGCGGTTAGGCTAAAAAAAGTGTTTTGATTCTCAGGCAATCCCTCACTGAATTTGAACCCCCACTCATTGGACATTTTTTTTGCTTTTCAGTGTCTTCTAATATTAATACAAACTCAGGGAGACCTGAAACTTTTTTCATTTTTTGTTTGATGCACATTTATTCAGTTGCGTCTCCAATATGTTTACCTTCCTACAATTTATGGGAGAGTGCCAGGCATTCACCATAAATTGTAACAAGACAAATCCCCAGAGATTAAATACTTTTCTTCAAAGATAATATGAAAAGCATCGGAAGAATATGAAGCCTTTGAATTGCACAGCACCTGCAGTTTGTTTTTAGAAGAATGTTTTATTTTTCAAATTAAAAATTATTTTTATTTGTATAAATATGCACTTTCTGTATTTCTGTGCGTAAAAAGACAGCCGAAAACCTCTCCATGTTTGCGGACTTTTTGCAAAAGAAAAATAAAAATTAAAAATGAAACCCTCCCTCCCTCCCTCAATCACTGATTTGAAAATATGAAAGTGTCAATGACACTGTAGCTTAACTTGAAGTGGGTTGTGTTTGATGATAATGTTAAATGTTCATGAAAAGATTATGAAATAAGACAAGAATTGTGATAATTGTGAATATGTTAATATCTGTTCCCTGTATGCTATGTTTTCAACAAAAATAATTTGAGGTGTAGACTACTCAAGAATCGAGGAGTGGGTTAATGTGGCCCTCAGAGTTAATGTATGTCAACGAAAGTTACCAAGTTACAGTGAAATTATTCCAAAATGAGTCATCTTATCAAGTTACAATGAAATCTCTTCATAAATATGGTCTGTAGACTGTACTAAAGGCTTTCGTGCTTCGGGTTTGTGTAGCGGATCACGGTGAATCGATCGCAACCAAAGGGGGACGTCCTCATCTGGACATCATACAGAGTCATCCTACCAAGTTACAATGAAATCCCTCCATATTAAATATGACCAGTAGATTGTGCTAAATTTTTGGGGGTTTCGGGCTTGGGCAGCCGTCACGGTTGACGGATCATGACCATGAGGGGACATTCTCATCTAGATATTATACAGAGTCATCCTACCAAGTTACCACGAAATCCCTTGATAAATACCTGTAGACTGTGCTAAAGGGTTTCGGGATTTGGGCTCGGGAAGCCATCATGGTTGACCGATCGTGACCAAAAGGGGACGTACTCATCCAAACATTATACTGAGTCATTCTACCAAGTTACAATGAAATCCCTTCATAAATGCGACCTGTAGTCTGTGCTACAAGTTTTCGGGTTCGGGAAGCCATCATGGCTGAATGATTGCGACCGAAAGGGGATGTTCTCATCTAGACATTATCTGGTGTCATCCTACCATGTTATAGTGAACTCCCTTCATAAATATGACATGTAGACTGTGCTAAAGGTTTTCGGGCTTCGGGCCTTTGTAGCCTTCACAGTTGATCAATCGCGACCAAACGGGGACGTTCTCATCTAGACATTATATGGAGTCATCCTACCAGGTTACAATGAAATCCCTCCATAAATACGACCTGTAGACTGTGCTAAAGGTTTTCGGTTTTGGGCTCGGGCAGTCGTCACGGTTGACAGATCGTGACCAAATGGGGGAGTTCTCATCTAGACATCATACGGAGTCATTTTACCAAGTTACAATGAAATCCCTCCATATTAAATATGATCTGTAGACTGTGCTAAACGTGTTTGGGTTTCCGGCTTGGGCAGCCGTCACAGTTGACAGATCATGACCAAAACGGGACGTTCTCATCTAGATATTATACAGAGTCATCCTACCATGTTACAATGCAATCCCTTCACAAATACGATCTGTAGACTGCGCTAAAGGTTTTGGGCTCGGGCAGCTACCACGGTTGACCGATCGCGACCAAAAGGGGACGTTCTCATATAGACATGACCTCAAACCTGCATATGAAATTTCGTGACGATCAGACAAGAACTACGGGGTGTAGCCTGTGCTAAAGGAAAATGTGAAAAGACTCACAGACTAACAGACTCAAAGACTTCCGCACGCGTGATGGCAATAGCTTATCTTGACTTTGTCAAGTCAAGCTAAAAATTACCTGAGAATCAATTAATTTATTTTAAGTGGCCTTAACAATTTCAGTAGGCTGTGTCATAGAGTATTATTGTTATTTACATATATCAACAACTGACATTCACCATGGTTAAACTTGACACCAATCAGCAAAGAGATCTTACCTCGACCAAAACGAATTTATTGGAAATAACACATGTTAAACAAGCCCTACATCAAACCTGTTACGAATGTATTACATGTGTTTAAGATGGCCATTCACGCCACAAAAACTGTCACAACTTATTTATTATTTTATCCAAATCCAAAGAGTCCTTCCGTTCCATTCAGTTCCGTTCCTTCATCAATTGTAGCTAAAAACTGAAAAAAATGAAAATGAAATTTTTTTACATACACGTGTTTTCAGAAGGAAAAGAAACCATTATTTCAATCACTGGTCTTCGTTTACCAAGCTCAGAAATATTTTAAGTCCATTTGTGGTCACCCTGCAACTACTGGTATTATGCTGAAGCTAGACATTGGGCAATTTACCGCAAAACCAAACCAATACGATATCATGGGGATAACGAACAACCAAACTAATCCATCATTGGATACCGAAACGGACTACATTTTCATATTTTATTACTTTCCAAAGTGCGATTTACTGGGACTTCCGGGTTTGATTATAAATGATAAATTCACAAGTGAATTATGCAATCAACAATTGGGCCATGCATCCGTGAGCGCAAACGAAGACGCTTTGCCGTGGGTGTAATGGGGACTTCATTGTTTTTTGTTTTAACCTTTTACATAACATGAAAAGCAGACGACACTTGCAAAAAAAAAAAAAAAAATCTTGAATAACTATTATTTTTATTTTTGTCTCAAAAACATGGGTTATGACCCCTCATTGGAACGAGCTCGACGTGCTCGTTCCAATGAGGGGTCAGAACCTATGTTTTAGAGACAAAAAATGAAAAAAATAATGAAAATTAATTGGCGATTTTTGAGAATAGCGCTGGCTGGTTTTGATCGTTACGTTAGGTAAAGAGTTAAATAATATAATTATCGTTAATAATGAAAAGTAATAAACAGAGTAATGACAGGACTGGTTACGTGAAATAATTCATTCGAGGCGAGGGACTATATTATAAAACACTCGTGCACTCGTGTTTGTACAACGTCCCTCACCTCATGAATTATTTCACGTAAGCAATCCAGTCAAGCGATTACTCTCTAGTTCCCTACATTCGCTAGTTATGAGGCCTTGTTGAACTTGATAGCAGCTGAAGGGTTCACTTTTGTGAGAAAAGTGTCAAATTTTATTTTTAGTTTTTGTAGATCGTTAAGGTTCGGGGAAATTGTTCTGAATTCCCACCAGACTACAACTTGTAGGCCTACATGTCCAGTTGCTAAGCAGTGATTTCTATTCTCATCAATAGGCAGCCAAGACTTGACAGGAAATTACTGCTCAGATGATTTATCTATATTCGGAGGGTTCTCCTAATGATGGCACATCAATAGTACAAGAGCTAAAAAGGTTAACCGATTTATTTATTTATTGGTGTTTAAGGTCACATGCTTATGCACAATAGCTAATCATGTCCGTGACAGTTTTACGGGTGGAGGAAGCCGGAGTACCCGGAGAGAACCACCGAGCAACGACGAGCAGCTGCCAACTCCCCAACATCGTAACGCCGCACTGCAGCACAGGCAGGGTTAGATTGGTTGAAGGCATGCGCACCATCGCCTTAGTACACGGCGTCATCGTGCCCCCGTGTGGACAATCGGGGTTAAGTGCCTTGCCCAAGGACACAATGCGGGAGTCCGAATCGATCGCTTAGACGGTCACCCATCCGAGGACAAACCGGGCTCGACGATGCTTAACTTCGGTGATATGACGAGAACCGGTTACCGCAACGCCACCGTGCCCCCTGATTAATCGATTAATCAATGATCAACATCTTGATCTATCCAAAAAGTAATTGATCGATTAACCGTTACTTTTGAACTACTGTATTATATAGGGTAACAAACTTGCTCTAAAACAGGCCAACATTTTCACACTGACTCACATCAATTATATGAGACAGAGTAAAGCATGCAAGTTTTTTTATTTATTTATTGGTGTTTAAGGTCATATACTTATGGACAATGGCTAATCATGACCGTGACAGTTTTACAGGTGGAGGAAGCCGGAGTACCCGGAAAGAACCACCAAGCAATGACGAGCAGCTGTCAGCTCCCCAACATCGTAACTCCGCACTGCAGCACAGGCAGGGATAGATTGGTTGAAGACATGCGTACCATCGACGTGCAGTACGCCTTAGTACACGGCGTCATCGTGCCCCCATGGAGGCAGCCAAAACTTGCCTAGAAGTGTCTGCAAAGCCACTGGATAGAGATTGTCTTCAGTTATGTTCTTCAGATTTCAGTTAAATACATCCAAGAAATGAAAGTGTCAATGACACTGTAGCTCAACTTGTCAAGACAAAGACATGTACATGTATAGTATGTGACACAGCAATGACAAATATCTAGGTAATGACCTGATAACAAAGGTACATATAAAGTATTGTAACTGTTTGTACATATATACTGAGCGTTGCCTGTAACAAATGTATAGGTAAAGTATTGTAAAGGTGGGTGACAGTCAGATGCTGAACTAGAATAAATCTTTGAGTCCCAGAGTGGGTCTGACTGAACCCCAAAATATTTGTTCTCATAGCACAGTGATAACAAAGGCACCCCAAAACACACTCATTCCTGTCCCAAGGTGAAAACAAAGGTACCCAAGAAGTTTCGTGAAGATCAGTTCACAAATATGAGCTGTGTAGAAGTTGTGACAAAAAACTGATTGGACCTAATTTCGGTACAAAATGGCCACTGGCAGCCATCTTGAATTTTGGACCGCACCCAGAAACACTCGTTCTCGTCCCAAGGTGAAAACAAAGGTACCCAAGAAGTTTTGTGAAGATCGGTTCATAAATACAGCCTCTAGCCCGAGCCGTATTGACATGTGCACTCACAGCGTATAAGTAGCACTGAATAAATCAAAGTTCATCTAATTTGCATAATTTCTGCACGAGAAAAAAACCCGTACTATATGTGATGTATTCCATGTTACTAAACATTCATACAAAAATTTATTCAAATCAGAACTTTCATACAGAAGTTCTGTACAAAAGACTGATTGCACTAATTTTGGTACAAAATGGCTGCTGGTGGCCATCTTAAATTTCAGACCACACCCAAAAACACTCGTTCTCATCCCACGGTAATAACAAAGGTACCCAAGAAGTTTCGTAAAGATCGGTTTATAAATACGGCATCTAGCCTGAGCCGTATAGAAGTTGTGTACAAAAAACTGATTAGACCTAATTTCGATACAAAATGGCCACTGGCAGCCATCTTGAATTTTGGACCGCACCCAGAAACACTCGTTCTCGTCCCAAGGTGATAACAAAGGTACCCAAGACGTTTCGTGAAGATCGGTTCATAAATACAGACTCTAGCCCGAACCGTATTGACATGTGCACTTACTGTGTGTAAGCAGCACTGAAAAAATCAAAGTTCATCTAATTTGCATAATTTCTGCACGAGAAAAAACCCTGTATTATATGTGATGTATCCCATGGTACTAAACATTCACACAAAAAATTATTCAAATCAGCGCTTTCATATGGAAGTTCTGTGCAAAAATCTGATTGCACCAAATTTCGTACAAAATGGCTGCTACCGGCCATCTTGAATTTCGGACCGGACCCCAAAACACTCGTTCTCGTCCCACGGTGATAATAAAGGTACCCAAGAAGTTTCGTAAAGATAGGTTCATAAATACGGCCTCTAGCCCGAGCCGTATTGGCATTTGCACTTACAGTGCTGAAAGTAACACCAAAAAACATCAAAGTTAGTCTAATTTGCATAATTTACGCACGAGAAAAAAACCCGTATTATATGTGATGTATCCCATGGTACTAAACATTCATACAAAAAATTATTCAAATCAGAGCTTTCACATGGAAGTTCTGTACAAAAAACAGATTTCTGCATCGTCGGTACAAAATGGCAGCCATCTTGAATTTCAGACCGCACCCAAAACACTCGTTCTCGTCCCACAGTCATAACAAAGGTACCCAAGAAGTTTCGTAAAGATCGGTTCATAAATACGACCTCTAGCCCGAGCCGTATCCAATTGTTGACGGACAGACGGACCATGGCAAAAGCTCAAATTTGGCTTCGCCAAAGCAGGGACCAGCCTAGGGGGGAATTTTAGGGAGACTTCAAGTCTCCCTCCAGAAAAAATAGGGAGACTGCAGAGTCATGTAGGGAGACTTCATAGGCAAGTGGGGAAAATTAAGAATATTCATGTACCACCCCCGCCACCCCTTCATATTTTCAATTTATGGTCCTCCATTAACGTACAAATAATCCGGGTCCAGTTGTCTATGATGCATCTGTGCCAGGTTAAAAAATCACAATGTAATTATTGACTGAAAATACCCCACTGCTACCTTCTCCTTCATGACCCCTCACCTCTTCTTCGTGCCAATCCCCCATCACTCTCCTGTGGTTGGCTTTCAGTTTCAACAAAGTCTACTAAGCTAATAATTTCCTAAGTCTGAGAGTGTGAACAGGACCAGATGTAAGAAGGTTGCTTGGGAGGTACTTTGTTAGTTAATAAACAAAATACATTCTGGGGTCGAGTATTTTGTGAAAGAAATGTCATTCCGCATCATTTTTATGGCATTCCGGTGTCATTCCGCGTCATTTCATGCCATTCCGATGTTTAGGAGGACCCTTTTTCAAGATCGTCCACATGCACACTTGTGTCCTGTACAAAGCTTTTCTTGACATCACTAAAGCTTTTTTTCATGTGTTTCAATTCCATTCGTGTTTTTCTGGGAATAGACAGCCCAACAGTTAACAGTCGTCAGCAAATCGAAATGAAAATAATGTGTTATAAAATACGTCCGTTGTGTATACATTTTCGGCATCCTAAGCGACGTAACCTACTTTCAAACTGGGTTGTTTTGTTGAGTCGCGTAAGTCACTTATTTTCGTTTCGACACTTGAAGCACCGACTGGAACGCAACAAAATAGAAATAAAAAAAATCCACCGAAAGCGACAATGGACAATTGCTTGTCGTGTGATTTCAAATAAATGGACGTTTATTTGACGAATTAAAATGCCCATTTATCACACTAGAGCACATTCGATTTTTGAAAATACTCGTTTTCATGTAAACCTCGCGTCACTCAGTTCAGCCTTTTCTCATTTTGGCCAATTTTTAGAGGGCGACTTGTAATCGCCCCGACTATTTTTCTAGGCGACTTTGGGCTTAGAAGGGCGACTTAATCGCCCTAGTCGCCCTCACGGCTGGTCCCTGCGCCAAAGTTGAGCTAAAAATGTAAAAAGTCTCGACTTTCCCCATTTTGGAAGACACTGCAAGGCAATAAAAACGTCCAATGAGGGGGTTCAATATCAACGAGGGATTGCCCAAGAATCCAAATAATTTTTTTTTGCCTAATGCTATGATCTACAAATAGAAAAGTGCTATTTTTAGTATCAGTTCGTCAGACAAACCTGAAAGTCAATTGGGCTCTTCGCCTAAAAGGGCCTAACTCTGAGTTCGGTGGACATTCATTATATGGAACAGAAATTGCTGGGTGGAAACCGATTTCTGACGACATTCTATTTATAGTAACAGTCCGATGGCCTTCGATTTATGTTTGCAGACCGCAAAATTGATAATATTCTTCCTATCCCATAAGGGATACCTAATCTGTAAATCTGGTCAACGTGGTATTGCTCAGAAAACGATTTTTGACAAAGTTCTATATAGAGTAACTGTCCCGTGACCTTCGTCACTCGCGTGACACATCTGGGTAATGACCTGATAACAAAGGTACATGTAAAGTATTGTAAAGGTCTGTATATAAATACTGACCACAGCCTGTAACAAAAGTACAGGTAAAATATTGTAAAGGTGGGTGACAGATGCTAAACTAGAAAAGAAATCTCCATGGGGTTAATGTTACACTGGGGATCCTTGTATGGTGCATCATAAGCCAAATGTTAGCAATTGTTTTGGCCTATTTGATTCAAACCCTTCTGCGGTTGATTCCGACTAATAAATATTTGTCCTTCTTAAAATATAGGTATTTGAATTTTTTTTTTATTTTTATCTTTAGCTCATAGGGTTCCCACGGGTGAGGATGTTTTATTTTTCTCATTGGAAACTGGGTTGTGCTAATAATGTTTACCCTCCCCAAACAACACCAAATATTAACACAACCGAGCCCAAAAGCACTCGTTACTGTCACATGATAACAAACGTTGTCCTAATAGTTCTGTACAAAAAACTGATTGCACCTAATTTTGGCAGAAAATAGCCGCCGGCACCGATCTTGAATTTCAGACCGCATCCAAAAACACACGTTCTCGTCCCAAGTTGATAATAAAGGTACTCAAGAAGTTTCGTGAAGATCGGTTCATAAACACTGCCTCTAGCCCGAGCTGTATTGACATGTGCACTTACTGTGTATAAGTAGTGTTGAATAAATCCAAGTTCATCTAATTTGCATAATTTCAGCACGAGTAAAAAACCTGTATTATATGTGATGTATTCCATGTTACTAAACATTCAAACAAAAATTTATTCAAATCAGAACTTTCATACAGAAATTCTGAACAAAAAACTGATTGCACTAATTTCTGTACAAAATGGCTGCCGGTGGCCATCTTGAATTTTGGACTGCACCCAAAAACACGTGTTCTCGCCCCACGGGGATAGCAAAGGTACCCCAAGAAGTTTCGTAAAGATCGGTTCATAAATACGGCCTCTAGCCCAAGCCGTATAGAAGTTCTGCGCAAAAGTCTGATTGCACCTAATTTTGTACAAAATGGCTGCCAACGGCCATCTTGGATTTCAGACCGGACCCCAAAACACTCGTTCTCGTCCCATGGTAATAACAAAGATACCAAACAAGTTTCGTGAAGCTCGGTTCATAAGTATGGCCTCTAGCCCGCGCCGTATTGACAAGTGCGCTAATTGCATATAAGTAGCACCGAATAAATCAAAGTTTCTCTAATTCACATAATATATGCACAAGGAAAAAAACGTAATATATGTGATGTATTCCATGTTACTAAATATTCGTACAAAATTTTACCCATATTAGATCTTTCATATAGAAGTTCTGCACAAAAAAACTGATTGCACCTAATTTCGGTACAAAATGGCCGCAAGTGGCCATCTTGAATTTCGGAGGACCAGACCAAAAAACACTCGTTCTCGTCTCAAAGTGATAACAGAGGTACCCCAAAAGTTTCAGGAAGTTCGGTTCATAAATACAGCCTCTAACCCGACCCATATTGGCATTTGCACTCAACGAGCTGAAAGTTACATTGAATAAATCAAAGTTACTCTAATAATTTATGCACGAGACAAAAACCTGTATTATATGTAATGTATCCCATGGTACTAAACATTCATACAAAAATTATTCAAATCAGCGCTTTCATATGGAAGTTCTTAACAAAAATCTGATTGCACCTAATTTTGTACAAAATGGCTGCCAGTGGCCATCTTGAATTTCAGACCTGACCCCAAAACACTCGTTCTAGTCCCACGGTGATAACAAAGGTACCCAAGAAGTTTCGTAAAGATCGGTACATAAATACGGCCTCTAGCCTGAGCCGTGTTGACGGCGCGAGCCACATTGACATGTGCACTAATCGCATATAAGTAGCACCGAATAAATCAAAGTTTCTCTAATTCGCATAATATATGCACGAGAAAAAAAAACGTAATGTATGTGATGTATTCCATGTTACTAAATATTCGTACAAAAATTTATACATATCAGATCTTTCATATAGAAGTTCTGTGCAAAAAACTGACTGCACCTAATTTTGGTACAAAATGGCCGCCAGTGGCCATCTTGAATTTCGGACCGGACCCCCAAAACACGCGTTCACGTCCCATGGTGATATCAAAGATATCCAAAAAGTTTCGTGATGATCGGTTCATAAATACGGCCTCTAGCCCGAGCCGCATTACCATTTGCACTTACAGTGCTGAAAGTAACACTAAATAAATCAAAGTTAGTCTAATTTGCATAATTTACGCACGAGAAAAAAACCCCGTATTATGTGATGTATCCCATGGTGCTAAACATTCATACACAAATTTATTCAAATCAGAACTTTCAAATGGTAGTTCTGCGCAAAAATCTGATTGCACCTAATTTTGTACAAAATGGCTGCCAGCGGCCATTTTGAATTTCAGACCGGACCCCAAAACACTCGTTCTCGTCCTACGGTGGTAACAAAGGTACCCAAGAAGTTTCGTAAAGATCGGTTCATAAATACGGCCTCTAGCCCGAGCCGTGTTGACGGCGCGACGGACGGATGACGGGCCATGACAATACCTCAAAATTGGCTTCGCCAAAGTTGAGCTAAAAATGTACCAAAATTTATTAAATTAAATACCCTTCGGCAAAGAAGACTGAAAATAATAAAGACCTGCAGTTTTTTTCTTGTCCTACATGTTTTCCGACTAATCGTCGTCCGAGTGCTAGAATGTTCTATGTCCCCTATTGGACATAAAACATTCTAGCACTCAGCCGACGTAATTGCGATGATCTTTGTCCATGATCGATTTGCTAAATATCCATAATAATATAAACAACAATTATCTTAGAGATTACTAGTACAATTCCTAATCTATGATGCTTTGTCTATCATACCTCTGTATATAACAGAACTAAAGCAGATATGTCAAACCTTAGAAAGTGATGAGGTGACGATAGACGTCACGTGGTACCCGTGCTGTTTAGCGAAAGCGCGTATTCTGCCCGAGAAACGTCAAAGCTGAATCGACATGTCCGTACACAACGGAGATGTTAAAAAGGAGAAACAAATCTCGTCAAAACGTTTTGAAAGTTTCAAATTGTATTCAAATAACTAGACAATTTGCTAGCGCGATCGAAAATATGACCGTATCTGTCCGCGATGCTTCCATAAGTGCCAATCGACCAGGTTAAATTGTAATTGTTTCTAGAAGACGTTTACTCATTTCAACTTTCAGCTTCATATACGTTCAATAGTTTTCAAGGTGATGTCAATCGGTTGGTGAAGATCAATTGAGGGCAAAGTCACATCGCGTAGGTCCACCGACATAATACAGAATATTTCCGTGGCGCGAGGACTATATGTACCAAATTCCAGTCCGATAACAGCATGGGGATGTGGACAGATGTTCACCCTTTCCCATCACACCATCATTACGTTTCAGTGAGATTAAGCTGAATGTTTCAGAAAACTACTTGGAAAGTGACTGTCCTGTCACTGGTCCTGTAACAGATTTTGAGCTAATGTTTCAACTTCTGAGATGAATGAACAGCCTCCAATATTGCTGTTTTATCCTGACAGATACAGTTAAAACTAGAAGTCCTGTCATGAAATGCGCACAAATAGCACGTTGATATGCGCGTTAATACACGCGTTATGGCCCAAGTAAAGCAATCAAATTCTGTACATATGGCCTGTGCACAAGCAATGTTTCAGCCAATGGACCTCCGGGTAACCCAGAGGTCCATTGGTAGAAACATTGCATGTGTTTGCTATGAGTAACCAGGAGAACCTGTCGTGCTTTGGATGTCATTCGATATGGCAATTGCGCGCAATTCCAACGCGCAGTTAAGCCTAGATAAGCGCACTATTCGTGACAGGACTTCTAGTTTTAACTGTACGAGTAGTGCTTCATTTGACTTTGATCATGCAGTAAGAGGGAATCCTAACCACGGTAACGTGGGTGCCATAAAATATCATGTTATTTCACACATTACCCGTGATCACCCCCAACCTCCGGGTAGTAATAAATGGGCCACGTGGTTTGAATTCTCTCTAACTGACTGGCCAAAGCTTATAACCACTCCATCAACTGAAGCACTACTCATATTGGCCAAGGTGCAACAGTGCAGAGAGGAATTTGAGGAATGAATTTCCGATACCAAAGAATCACACCTCATGACATTGACAGGTTCAATACAACATTGAGCTAACTGATTATAGGAATAATCGTTCATTTAAATAATGAAGCACCGGGTACAATCAGGTGCTTCATTAATTAATATTTTGCTGATGATTTTTATTATATGGTAAATGCATGTGTGGACATCACTGCCCGCGCGTAGAATGCGACCAGTCCACGGCGACTGTACTGTAGGCAAAATTCCGACAAGCACCACACTATTTCCAACAAGTCGGAAACTCCATTTGCAGCCCCACCCCCCCCCCACCCCCGCCCCTTTTCTCAATACTTTCCAACTACAGGTATTAAGATACAAAATTCCACATGTACACGCCCCCATGACTGTACATTATCCATCTGAGGCTCTCGGTAGTCCCAAAATCTACTACTTTTCAATCAATACGTTAGGACTTTTCGACATTTTTCAGTCCAAAAACTCCATCGAACCTCCAACTATTGTAAATTTAACGAATGATTTGGGGGACCCTCTCTATACCCCCATCTCCCATGGCAACGTCCCTACTTCAACCCTGCAAGTTATTGAGCGGGGAGGGGGGGGGGGGGGGCAATCGTTTATGCCCGTCTTCATCAAACAATTTGACTGACAATGCGAAGCCATATGCGGACAAATTTTACCAAAAATATTTTAGTTCTCTATCAGCTACGAATGGTATGACGTCCAATTATTTATTTACACAAGAATGTGTACAGGAACTTACTTTAATTTATGGTTACGGGTTTCTAATCGTCTTTCAGACCTTGTTGATGTTTGGTCGTGTCGTAAAGCGAATTATCAAAACAGATCAACGCGTGGTAGGCATTTTACGACTCTCGAGGGTTCAAACAGATATTTTTATTGGGGTTTAACGACACTTTCGACAGCCAAGGTCACCGTAGTACTAGAACAACCGAGCAACCAGTGACGTGTCGACAGGGAGGGGGGGATATGTGTCCTCCCCCGCCCCACCCCTTCTGGCCAAACCGTAGTACTAGAATAACCGAGCAAAGACTCCTCAACCTACAACCAGTGACGTGTCGACAAGGGGGGGGGGGGGTCGGGGAGGGGTGATATGTGTCTCTCCCCCACCCCTTCTGGCCAAAATGTCCTATAGTTGGAAATTCGCAGGGCAAGTCATGAGTAGTTGGAAATTCCATCTATCTGGTTTTTAGAGCTTCTTTTGTGATGCTGATGTCTCCTTTACTTTCCAAAATTCCAACTCGGTTTCAAATCGGCAAAAAATCTAACTGTTACAATTTACAACTACAGTGTACGCAGAATCAAGCTTCATAAGTATGCATGATGTCAATCGATATCAGATTCCTGTAGTACTTTTATTTATCGTTATAAAAAAATCCTCGAAATGCACTTCAAGAAAATCACATCGTGATAAAATATTTTTTCGCAAAATTTCAACCGAACCACATCATGTGACTTCTTGGAACGAGCTCGTCCAAATGTGGGGTCGCATGATATCAGGGATGTGGCTAGAGGGTTTCAGCTGGAAGGGGGGGGGGGGGGGGGGAGTGCCACCGGTGTAAATTCCAACTGTGAGTGGTTTCGATAGGTGCTTGCGCTGCAGCGCTGGGTGATATCTTTTAACCCTTTACCCAACGAATCGCCCGCATCCGCCCACGTAATACGCAAATACAGCTGCTGAAAAAATATTATTTTTCGAAAAATTTCAACAAAACCATATCATGCGACCCCTCTTTGGAACGAGCACGTCGAGCTCGTTCCAAAGAGGGGTCACATGATATGGTTTTGTTGAAATTTTTTTTTTAAAATCTAAAAAAAATTATATTTAAAATAATGAATTTTGAAATCGCCTGCGTTGGGTAAAGGGTTATGAACCCTTCTGACAATTTTCACAAGTCCTGAAATGGAAAAAGCATCATTTATAATGTGTCTGGGTCAGAAAATTTACCGGATTGATGTCAGAGTTAAAATTATGAGGCCATGTCAATTTTAGAGGAGGAAAATTTGAAAGTTTCCAGTTGGAAATAAAAGATCAAAATTTCTCATCATTAGTTAGAATTTTAATATTTTTCATGAACAATGTTAATGTATTGAATTCCCAACTATTTGATTTTTGACCTCGGAATTTCCAACTATTGAAAAAAAATACTCCTAGCTGGGGGGGGGGGGGGGGGGGTGAGACACACCCCCCCCCCCCCACCCCGGTCGTCACATCCCTACATGATATGGTTTTGTTGGCATTTTTTGAAAATTTAAAAAAAAAAATGATATTCAAAATAATAACTTTTGATATCGACTGTTTTGGATAACGGGTTAAATAGTAATGAGTGATGACAATACAGTGTAAACCTAAGAAATCAACCTGAAGACCTGAGACTTTAGTCACATATAAAAGAATAAAAACAATTTTAAAATTTATTAAAACGGTTGAATACTTTTAAAGAAATGATGTAATTTTGTGCGGGCTTGTATTATAAAATAGCTCTCTTTGAGATTCCACAGTGACCTTACTGCCTTCTGACATGGTAAAATCATTGCAATGTGAATAAACAGCTGCGCCATGAGCGCATGATACGGAAGTTATTAATTACAAGAGGGAGGCACAAAATTCCTTCCATCAACATATACTTGCCAACAAAAAATCATGAAAATTGCTCAAAGCATTTTCAAGTTATTGTCCGACGTGTGGAAAATTGCCTATATTTTGACAAATAAAGTCCCATAACTCTGGAATGACAAATCGGACAGCGACACAAACCGAAAGGGAGCTTCCTTCCATCAACATATACTTTCCACCAAACAATCACAAAAATTGCTTGAAGCGTTTTCGAGTTACTGTACGACGAGTGGACGGACGGACAGCGGTATACCATAATACGAGCGTTTTTTTTCGAAACGGGCATATAAAAAATGTGATCCACGATCAAGACCTGCTGGCAAAGAACAAAATCTGGTCGTTTACTTCCCTCTACAGGAATGTGGCGACGGGGGGAGGGGGGGGGGGGATTCTCACACCCCCAGCTAGGAGTATTTGTTTTCAATAGTTGGAAATTCCGATGTCAAAAATCAAATAGTTGGAAATTCAATAAATTACATTGTTCATGAAAAATATTAAAATTCCAACTAATGATGAGAAATTTTGATCTTTTATTTCCAACTGGAAACTTGAATTTCAAATTTCCTACTCTAAAATTGACATGGCCTCACAATTTCGAATCCGACATCAACCCGGTAAATTTTCTGACCCAGACACATTATAAATGATGCTTTTTTCCGTTTCAGGACTAGTGGAAATTTTCAGAAGGGTTCATAACCCTTTATCCAACGCAGACGATTTCAAAATTCATTATTTTAAATATCATTTTTTAAAAAAATTTTTAACAAAATTTCAACAAAACCATATCATGTGACCCCTCTTTGGAACGAGCTCGTTCAAGAGGGGTCACATGATATGGTTTTCTTGAAATTTTTCGAAAAATAATATTTTTTCAGCAGCTCTATTTGCATATTACGTGGACGGATGCGGGCGATTCGTTGGGTAAAGGGTTAAAAGATATCACCCAGCGCTGCAGTGCAACCACCTATCGAAACCACTCACAGTTGGAATTTACACCGATGGTACCCCATAACTCCCAGTTGAAACCCTCTAGCCACATCCCTGTCCCTCTAACAAAAAAGGAATGTGTAAGTCTTGTACGACCAATATGACATCGTATCAGAATTATTTGATCTTTTCTACAAAGGTTACAAGACGAGTAATTACAGAATATATCTGGCCGGAAGCGACGATGGAGCTTGCTATTCGTTGTTCCCTTCCACTTCGTCTGCAACACAGATTTGACGTATTTATTAATATCCGGCTTACAATCACTAGATGGAATCTTGAAATCAATGATAGGCTTATTTAAAGCCTGTTTTGCTGCACTGTCTGTCCTGGTGTTAATGGAGACACCAACATGACCAGGTAACCGGCCAACATGTCCAGGTAACCAGCCAACACAACTGGCGAGTAACTGTCAGACAAAGCCCCTGCTATATCTGCAGAATGTTTCCATTAAATCGAATACACTTCAGGGGCATTTTTCTCCATTTTCTCTACAAAGTTATTAATCAAGATCCTCTCTGATTTCCAAGACTGGCCGTGGGCGTCAACAGGTCAATTGGGCAGCGAGGAAAACCACGCCAAACGGGAAACTTGGAAGATAACCTTTCTCGAAATAAGGCCGTTTTAACTGAGAACACGACACTTAATGATCCTCCCTGAAACACGTATCGGGCCTTGGGTCTTCCAATCCACTAAATAATACTCAAATAAGATCACGTTTAACAGATATGTCTAACGTAATCAGTCTCGGCATTATCCCCTAAAATGTTCCTCACTCGCTGTGGGATTGGGGTAAAATATACAGTACGTGGAGAGTGCATTGTCACTAAATCACCCGCAGAGTGGAGATTCCACTCGGGGAATAATTGCAAATTTGTTGCAAAGCATAACCAGCACCAGCAAAGTTTCAGCCAATGGACCTCCGGGTTAAACCCGGAGGTCCATTGGCTGAAACATTGCTTGTGTTTTTTGTCGATATGTACAAAATTTGAAAGTTATAGCTTGGGTGATAACTCCACTCTGCGGGTGATTTAGTTACAATCCACTCTCCACGTACTGTACGCCTCGTCATGCTCACTACCAAGTGGAAAGTATGTAAATAAGTTGTGAACTTTCCAGCTGATTTCAATGTTTTTGTGCATAAAGCAACATCCCCGCTGGAGCAGTGAGAATTGTCTAGTGTCGTGGGTAGAAGAGCTCGGACATTTCGTGCCACGTCACGTTATCTCATGTGACGATATAATCAGTTAATCACGTGACCCAGTAGCGTCGCGTTGGGTTGTAATGGTAACCCACGTTAGCGGCAATGTTGGAACGTAATTACAATGGTGATACATGGTACCAGTGCGCATGCACAGCGCGTGTTGCAAGGGTGATAAATGTTTCCGTCGTCCATTATTTATATTGGAGGCAGCCATCTTGGTTTCTATAGTAGCATGCAGTTATGAGTCTGGAAGGATGCTTAAAGAAGAGTAAAGAACAGGTGTATGTTCGGAGGATATGTTCGTTTAAATACCAGTGTATCTAATTACCCAAACAGAACAGACAGATTCCAAAAATGACAAAAAACACCCAAAATCATTTTATTTGATACGGGTTCCCCCAAGATCCTTTTTTTCCAATAATAGACGCGTCCTTTTGTATAATAGCCAATCTAATTACTCAGAATTATTGGTTACTTCGTAGAATTATCCAAATAGACCCGACATCAACACGACCGCTCACGGGGGTTACCACGACACCCTCCAACACGGCCCACTGGCTCACGTGACTATGACGTCACATAAGATGATATTGATGAGGCACGAAACGTGCGAGCTATACTACTGTCATGGAATGTACTCTACGGAGAGACATGTTCCCTTCCATACTGGTAACATCTATTCCCATTACGAAGGCGAGATGGAGCATTAACTTCACATGAAATACAATCTGTATAGAGAGCTTTAATTCAAAATGTCAAACCTGTTCAAAATACCTTCTCCTGGTTTCCGACTTCTGTTTACATTTGGTCTGCGTCGTCTCTGTTTTAGACGCTCTTTGTCTGTCCCATCAACTTGGTGATTCAAAATTTATCAACTTCAGTAGGGACGATTTGCTTGTTTCCACAATCCTGAAGCGACGTCCTGGACTGACCAGCAATCGATCTGCAGTTTGTCGAGACCTGTGGATACATTCCAACTACTAATATTATTAAATGCAATTTAATTTTTCGACGAATATTTCATTCACATCTATTTTCAAGATATTAAAACCACTCTAAAACTTAATAGACGACTTACTCCAATGGCTGACCACACCAACGTTTAGTGAGTAAGCAACATATTCCTGGACGTTCTGTGATTTAGTCAACAATCCACTACACTGCTGAAAAGGTCTAGAGTTCTGTTTTCATCTGTCACAGTATTTCATCGCCAAAGTCACAGAACGCAAAGTTTTCGTCGAAAACCGGTTGCCCTTGATCTTGGGACATACATTTGAACAGGACTGCGTCTTGCGCAAGGCACGTAATTTATCTATTTATTTATTGGTGTTTAAGCTCACATACGTATGCACAATGGTTAATCGTGACCACGACAGTTTTATGGATGGAGGAAGCCGGAGTACCCGGAGAGAACCACCGGGCATCGACGAGCAACTGTCAGCTCAACATTCTAACTCTGTTCAAGCTCCGCTCAAGCGGGGTTACAGCGGTTGAAGACGTGCACCATCGACGTACAGTATGCCTTAGTACACGGCGCCATCGTGCCCCTATATAGGCAACCGGGATAAAGTGCCTTGCCCAAGGACACAACGCGGGACGTCTCGGACGGGGATCGAACTCGGACCACTAGCATAGAAGTCCAACAGTCTACCACTGAGCCACCGCCATACCGTACATGCACAAGTCAAGTTTAGCAGACCGCTTCTACAGAGGCTGCCAACTATAGATGGGACACAACCCAGTTTTTTTTATAACAATGGAATAGAATTTTGTCTGCCGCATTTATCAAACACAACCCCACTTCCCGTGGGTTTACGAAGACTACTTCTTGGCAGGCTACTCCGACGGGAAGCAATTGTTCACATTCGGTACCTTTAACTGGTTGACAGCTAGAAGCCACTATCAGGGCTTTCAAAATTGAGGGTATCAGAATAAAAGCCACCCCATTCCTTGCTCATGTTTAATATATTCAGTCAAACGCAAAGAATATTTGTTTATATAATTTGTTTTATTATAAATTATTGGAGTGACTGTTGGCACTCTCCAATAATTTGTAATAAACAAATTTTGAACAACAAATTCAGACCATTAAAATAATCTAGAACTGAACCAGTTAATAAGATTTTTACCAGTCAAGAAAAATTGATTTGTCCGAAAATGTTCGACGGTGAAATTCTTTAGTGATCCAAATTCACAGACAGCACAGTCTAATCAATACAAAGCTCTATTGTCTTGTGTCATCCATATCCCCTGCTGATCTCAAACATGTCACATCCTTATAACAAGCAGACTGAAGCAAGTAGAAATGTTTTGACATGATACATGTACGCAGAACAGTTTCTTCAATCTGTTTGTCTACAGAATCGCCGAGGTTTGGGTCACTTACAGTACGTGGAGAGTGTATTATCACTAAATCACCCGCAGAGTGGAGATTCCACTCGAGGAATAATTGCAAATTTGTTGCAAAGCATAACCAGCACCAGCAAAGTTTCCGCCAATGGACCTCCGGGTTAAACCCGGAGGTCCATTGGCTGAAACATTGCTTGTGTTTTTTGTCGATATGTACAAAATTTTAGTTATAGCTTGGGTGATAACTCCACTCTGCGGGTGATTTAGTTACAATCCACTCTCCACGTACTGTAATTATAACTACGAGGACAAAGACTATGTCAAGAAATATCGAATTAACCCTTTACCCAACGCAGACGATATCAAAATTAATCATTTTAAATATAATTTTTTTTAAATGTTTCAAAACAATTTCAACAAAACCATATCATGTGACCCCCCGTTGGAACGAGCTCCACGAGCTCGTTCCAACGAGGGGTCACATGATATGGTTTTATTGAATTTTTTGAAAAATAATATTTTTTCAACTGCTGAATTTGCATATTACGCGGGCGAATTCGGGCGATTCGTTAGGTAAAGGGTTAAATACACCGATACACAGACAGACTAGTGGGTTTTGACAGTTCGCACTTGTGCACCAAACCAACTTCCAATAACAACAAAATCAAACATGTAGGAAGGGTCAAGCACAAAAACGTGTGTGGTGGAATCTAGTAATTAAAGAAAGCTGATGCACGGTCGATTTTTTTCGTACCCGTAAGGCTTGTCGTTACATAAAAATATCAAATCCATTAATATGTTCAAGTTATCGCGATAATGCGCTAAAAATAGTTAAACTTAACTAGTTACGGGCCATAACTCCGCTCAGTATGGCCGAACAGTACCGGTTTTCAAACTCATTCAGGGCATTCAACCATTGTTAAGAAGGTCTCACATACCAAATATTGACCGAATTCATTGAGATTTGTTCAAGACATCGCGCTAACGAGCTGAAAACATGCAAAAATTAACTAATTGAGGGGCATTAATTACGCTCAGTGTGGCTGAACCGTGCCGGTTTTCAAACTCGTTCAAGACCTTGTCCAGAAAGTCTCCCATACCAAATATTGACCAAATCCATTGACATTTGTGCTGAACACATAAGAAAATTACCTAATTAAGGGCCGTAACTCCACCCAGTACCGCCGAACAGAACAACTTTTCACAACTACGCTCAGTATCGCCGAACCGTACAACTTTTCAGACTCATTCAAGACATTGTTAAGAAAGTCTTGCAAACCAAAATTTATATTGCCCGAATCCATTGATATTTGTTTTCAAGTTATCGCGCTAACGAGACAGATTACGCAAAGTCTAGTTTTTGTAAAAACTCGACCAAAAATCAGTAACGTGCAATAACAATGGAAAACGGGCAATATCATAATTCAAATGAAATCTCAGCCTCCTTGTCGGCATGCACTATACTGCACACAAAGTTTCGAGGAAACGCGAAGAACCTTCAGAAATAGAAATCTAGCTGTTGGCAGGGACAGTTGTTCTGAAAAAAAAATATTCAAAACGGAAATTTCTTGCTATCCACGAGTATCTGTGATCCACACCTATTTGAGCTCGGTGGCTCATTACACTCCACATCGAAAGGTGAAAGTTTCGATCCAGATTCATTAACCTTGTCTACGTTGTGTCCTTTGGTATGCCATGTACCGTACAAGTACAGGGCGAGAAGCTCATATCACGTCGGTCACGTGACCGAGTTACGTCATATAAGTCGACTCGGTAGCCCGAATCAGTGTCCATGTTGAGTATTACGTGGCTTCATCCATTTTGTTTACTGGAGGCTGCCATCTTTGTTTCTAAGGGGGCATGTGGTTGCTGTGACGCCAAAACCTCTAATAGGGCGGTGGGGTTTTCGATTCAAGGTGAGTAAATATAATTACCACACACAACCCAACATTTATTTGACTTGAATTCTGAGAATCCACATTATTAGAATAGCATGTAATGCTGTAGGCCCCAGAAGCTTCATAATGGGAAGGAGTTATGTTGGGAGGGTTTATTTGATTCACGGAAAGTAAATATAATTACCGCAAATAGCCAGATAATTTCCCCCATAACTTCCGGAATCCTCGGTGTTTGCCTATCCAGACCACTATATTTGATACCACGTTTGTTTGTTTGTTGGTGGTTAACGTCACATATTTATGCACCATGGCTAATCGTGACACAACATGGAGATGAAGTCAAGTTTAGTCAATCGTTGATCTACATGTTGCCCATTTTAGAGGACTTGCACCCCAAGCATTGGTGACTGGGTCCTATTTTACTAGTAAAGCGGAACTGGGTTACCACAGTAAACAAGTGCTGCTTACTTCCCGGGGTTCCCACGGGGATTGATACCACGTGGTTGCTATGAGCCTGAAAGGCTCCCAATATAGTGGGAGTGGGGGTTCTATGGATGCGACTCGATCGGACTATGACGATTTACCACATACAACAAGACACCTAAAATCACCAAAATAACGAAAAACCACGGAAGATGACTTTATTTGGTTCGGATTCTTCAGAATCTTCTTGATATGAGAAGGACGTTTTGCTTTAGCGATTTTGTAATCCTATTCTTTCTTATCTTCTTTCCCCGTATGTACAACAGGGCCGTGAAGATATCCATCGGCGATCTAACTTCAAGTCCCTCATGTCCTCACCCAGGTACACCGAGAATATGAGGCCATGAAAGCCTTGAGGAATTCCCTATGTAAAATATAATCTACCATCCTCATCTGGATATTTGAATAATATCTATGACATGGCTCCTGTACAGCTACTTTGTACTTTGACCCCCCCCCCCCCCTCCCCCCGGAACTGTATGTCTAATTACTTGCGACAAGCATTTCGTCCCCCGAGTTCTATAAGTGTTCTTTGCGCCTATTGGCACATAGAACACACTGGATCTCAGGAGACGATTTGTTTGTACAGTTCAATTTAACTGAAATCATACATGGCGTCACTGGTCACGTGACTCATGTTGCCATTGGCCATGCGATCGACCCATATCAATGACACTGATCTATAGTAATGACATAATTTCATGTCCTACCTTGACAACTTATTTCCAACGATGTGTGGCGAGGTAACGTCACAAATGCAACCACACCCGGTATGACATAACATGGCTCCCTGCAAAGTTCACTATGACAATCTGTGATATTTCCAAGGTTTTTGATAGGTGTATGGCACAAAGGATTAATTGTTAAACTAAAGCAGAATGGGGTTTCTGGTCCACTCCTACGATGGTTTCATAGTTATCTTACAAACCGAAGGCAAAGGGTGAAAATTAACGGCTGCAAATCGGATTATAAAGATATAGAAGCTGAAGTCCCACAAGGTTCCGTTCTTATCCTTTTTTTTATTTCTGGTGTACATCAACGACATAGCCGACAATATCGAGTCTGTTGTTCGACTGTTCGCTGATCATACTTGTCTGACAGAGTCATCTTCTGATACTCATAGAATTTAGTCTAAAATGAACACAGAACTCCAAAAAAAATAACAAATGGGCTGACACGTGGTTGGTCACATTTAATGCTAAAAAAAACTAACGTTATACTATTTACACTCAGCAGGGATGTTATATTTCCAAATGTTGTTTTCAACAGCGAAACACTAGATTTTGTTGCTGTCCACAAACATTTGGGGTTATCTATCCAATCCAACGTAAGTTGGGAAGCCCATATTGATATCTGTAATGATGATATCTGTAAAATAAAGCTTGTGCAAGACTTTCTCAGTTGAGAAAATTGAAGCACATTTTTTAACTGACAGATCCTGGGAAAATGTATAATGCATTCGTACTACCAATATTAGAGTACGGTTGTCCTGTTTGGTGCGGTGCTCCGCAACATTTAATGAAGCGCCTGGAGGATATACACTGCGATGCGGCACGAATCGTATCGGGCCTGACACGATCAGTATCACGTGATCGCCTCTTGTTAGAAGATGGGTGGAATAATCTAGAAACAAGAAGACACGTTCAAAAGATGTGTATCTTTTACAAAATCATACACAACGATGCGCCAGATTTTCTCTGTGAACTTCTACCACCACGGGTTTGTGACACATCGTCTTATAACCTTCGCAATGCGTAATGCGTCAAATTGCATGTCTTACAGCATGCGAACTGAGCTATTTAAACGATCATTATTTCCGTCTTGCACCTAAACGTGGAACAATTTATCCCAATCAGTACGAAATTGCTCATCGCTTACTGAATTCAAAAAACTCATATCCCCCCCCCCCCCCCCTCCCCATATCATTCACAGTAGAATGGTTGTAGTGATCTGAAAAGTGATAAATTCCTCAATTACATCTCTGAATGTCCATATTGTATAGCTGTTGTTGAGGACGCAGAACATTATTTTCTTGTCTGTCCATCTTATTCAAACACTCGTAATGCTCTTATTGGTAATTTATCAAATCTTAATATTACTCTGAATTCGGTGGATAATCTACTGTACGGTGATCCGGCGTTAGAAACCAAAACTAACACTTTGATTTTTGAAATTGTGCAACAATTTATTTGTAGCACTGGAAGGTTCGACAACGAGTTTCCCATCTAGTGATATTTGCAAAACAATGCTGACTCAAGGTATCCACTTCAATATAGAATACGCATGGAGCGGTCACGGAATGGACGCGTCATGGGTGTGACGTTGAGCCAGCGCATCGGTACACAGATTGTGCAGTCACGATGATAGTCACGGTTGCGCTGTTTGTGGCCTGAGTCGCTGACGCGGCGTTTCCCCTACCTCTTGTGTGAACCAGCATGGATCTGAGACAGGTCCATAAGCTACAGTACAGAAGGCGAAGAAATGATGGTTGTTATTATTATTATTATTATTATATTATTACTATTATTTTAACCCATCCCAATCAGAAGCGGCCTTTGACTTTGAATATTGATTCAAATCGAGACACAGAATGCAAAAGGGACATCAACAGATTTTCTTTCTTTCTTTTTTTCCTTTTTTTCTGTCTTTGTTTACTGCTACATATTCATATTTATTTATTTATACACATTCATACAGTTAAAACCATAAGTCCTATTATGAAATGCGCACAAATAGCACGTCGATCTGCGCGTTAATGTACGCGTTATGACCATAGTAACACTATCAAATTCTGTACATATGGCCTGTGCACGAGCAATGTTTCAGCCATTGGACCTCCGGGTAACCCGGAGGTCCATTGGCAGAAACATTTCCTGTGTTTGCTATGAGTAACCAGGAGAACCTGCCGTGCTTTGAATGCCATTCAATATGGCAATTGCGCGCAATTCTTACGCGCAATTAAGCCTAGATAAGCGCACAGTTCGTGACAGGACTTCTAGTTTTACCTGTATATATATAACCCCATTCAAACAGTTTATTTTACATTTATGAATTTCATAAAACTTGTTTGTTTCGCCATTGTAACATTTTCTGTATTTATGTTATGGGAGCGGTGGTTTTTACGAAGTGGAAAGCACTTGTCCACCTACATGTATCCCTTTTTGCTCAATGGTTATGGCAAATAAAAATACGTTTCAAGTAATCAACATGCAATGCGACTATAAAATCACTTCTTGTTAAACCTAACTATCCTCGGATAGGTATCCTCCAAAAAGGTACGTATCATCTAACAGTCCATCACCATGTCGTATGTATTTTCAGATATTATTATTATTTATTTATTTATTGGTGTTTAAGGTCACATACTTATGCACAATGGCTAATCCTGACCGTGACAGCTTTACGGGTGGAGAAAGCCGGAGAGAACCACCAAGCAACGACGAGCAACGGTCTGCTCGATCTCAACATTCAAACTCTGTTTAAGTTCCGCTCAAGCAGGGTTACAGCGGTTGAAGACATGTGCACCATCGACGTGCATTACGCCTAAGTACACGGCGTCATCGTGCCCCCATGTGGGCAGCCGGGATAAAGTGTCTTGCCCAAGGACACAACGCGGGTCGTCCCGGACGGGGATCGAACTACGGACCTCTAGCACAGAAGTCAGAGCTTGTAGTAGTACTAAAAGTCATGAGTAATATTAGGTTTGTCGACAATTGAGGCTGATCATGGGGTAGATATGGTAGAAGTCGTGGTAGATCATTATTATTTATTGGTGTTTAAGGTCACATACTTTACTTATGCACAATGGCTAATCATGGCCGTGACAGTTTTACGGGAGGAGGAAGCCGGAGTACCACCGAGCAACGACGAGCAGCTGCCAGTCCCCCAACTTCGTAACTCCGCACTGCAGCACAGGCAGGGTTAGATTGGTTGAAGACATGTGCACGATCGACGTGCAGTACGCCTTAGTACACGGCGTCATCGTACCCCCATGTGGACATCGGGGTTAAGTGCCTTGCCCAAGGACACAACGCGGGAGTCCGAATCGATCGCTCAGACGGTCACCCATCCGAGGACTAACCGGGCTCGACGTTGCTTAACTTCGGTGATCTGACGAGAACCGGTTACCGCAACGCCACCGCGAACCCTCGTGGTAGATGCCAATGGTAAGACTACCGGGAGCTATATAGGAGTTATGTAAGTTATGCTACGAACCATGTACAAACAATGTCATAGGTATCCTCAAATAATAATATACAGATGAGCATGGTAAATTATACCTAATTGAGAGAATTTCCCATGGCCTCATATTCTCAAGTACCTGATGGGTATAAAAGGAACTTAGGGTTGGAACTTGGATCACTGAGAGATATTTGCATGGCCCTCATGTACACACACGAGAAAAGCAGACGAGAAAGAATAGGACTGCAAAATCGCTCTAACTCTATGTACTGCTCTTATCTAGAAGATTCCGGGAAGAATTCGTTTTTTTCATGATGTTTATTTTTTATTTATTGATGTTTAAGGGCACATACTTATGTACAATGGCTAATCGTGACCGTGAGTTTTACGGGTGGAGGAAGCCGGAGTACCCGGAGAGAACCACCGAGCAACTGTCAGCTCCTCAGCATTCTCTGTTCAAGCTCCGCTCAAGCAACGTTACAGCGGTTGAAGACGTGTGCACCATCGACGTGCAGTACGCCTTAATACATTGCGTCATCGTGCCCCCATGTAGGCAACCGAGATAAAGTGCCTTGACCAAGGACACAACGCGGGTCGTCCCGGACGGGGATCGAACTCGGGACCTCTAGCATAGAAGTCTAACAGTCTGCCACTGAGCCACCGTGCTCTCTTCGTGATATTTAGTAGTTTTGATGACTTTTATTGTTCTAGTCTGCTTGTGGTAAATTGTCATACTCCTATCGCGTCGAACGCATCCCTAGACCACCCCCTCCCCACACACACACTATATTACAAGCCTTCCATGCCCATAGTAACAACATGCCGCCAAAAATGGTGGTCTGGATAGGGCAAAACCTAAGCTTCGTAGAGCACGTCGATGGTATAGTTGCCTTCAACCACCGCCAAGCCTGCTTGTGCCGGGTAAGCAAGCTAGAGAGTAGGCTACGACACAGTGCCTGTCTTCGGCTTCCTCCACCCTGTCACTGTCAACACGATATGACCATGGCCGTTCAAAGAGTTTTACACCCAAATAAACAAGCTCCGCACTTATACATCACAAAGCTTCCTAAAAACCATAGCAAAATGTTAAGAGGGGAATAAAAAGTTCCTTCCCAATACACATCTACACATAATATACCCCTTCTCCCACACACACGCACAGTCTTAATAGGCTGGGGTGGCAGGTCCGCCCAAATAAGCAAAGCTCCATCTATTTTATTATTAGTTCTATCCAAAATTCAACAGCACTGCTGGAGGGTGCTCAGTGGCAATAAGTACGAAACAAAACTAAAGAGAAAAGTTATTTAAAAAATAAACTTACCTTGAAATCTGGACAGAAGGTCGTCAACTGGCACAATCGGTATCGGAAATGGAATCTTCTATACTGGTGTCCAACAAAGGAATCCAGAACGTAAACTCTGCTGCCATCACTGTATTTGCATGTTTACTCGCACTTTCACCATGCCAGATCGCCTGCCACCGTCCACGACGTAAATGGAGAGTGTAACACTATCAATGTCATCACACCGAATATCCGGAACACACAGTAGGCCGTTATCTGTTGATTTCTTCCCTCAGAGGTCTCGGGCGCTTAGAAAGGTTTATCAAAAGCTGATCAAGTTAGACGAAGTGATTCTGCCGCAAACTATATTACAACTTTGTCTCCCGTACATTCACCAAGTCTGTATATATGATATTCTTCAATAACCTGAGCATTAACGGTTGCATGTAACTAGATTTAGAAATGTACTGTTTTCTAACATTCACTAATCACTATTAACATTTGGCAGTCGTTTAATTACTTTTGTGATTGCCCGCGTGGGGACTCGATGGCTCTGGGGACTGAGGCGTACATTGCGCGCCGATGGTACACTTGCCTCTATTGTATATTATTTATTTATTGGTGTTTAAGGTCACATATTTTTGCACAATGGCTAATCATGACCACAACATGAATATCAACTCAAGACCAAGGGTGAGCGTTAATAAGCCATGTTGCCCATTTTAGAGAGGGTTTGCACCTCCCAAGCATTGGTGACTGGGTCCTATTTTACCAGTAAAACAGAGCCTGTTTACCGCAGTGAACAGGCACTACTTCACCTCCCGGGGTTCCCGTGGGGACACCTGCCTCTAAGCTGAAACGCTATTAACATTGCTGGTGTCGGGTTTGTAAGTTAGAGTGTCCGACAGTTGTTCGACGCTCCTCGATGGTTCTCTCCTAGTTCCACGGCTTCATCCACCCGTAAAACACCCCGTCACGATACGACCCTTTTGAGAGTGTTATTAACCCTTTACCCAAAGTAACGTTCAAAACCAGCCAGTGCTATTCTCAAAAATCGCCAATTAATTTTCATTATTATTTTTCATTTTTTGTCTCAAAAACATAGGTTATGACCCCTCTTTGGAACGAGCTCGCCGAGCTCGTTCCAATGAGGGGTCAAAACCTATGTTTTTGAGACAAAAATGTAAAAGATTAGTTATTCAGTGTAGTCTGCTTTTCACGTTAGGTAAGGGGTTAAAGCCCAATAAACACACAAACGATTATTGATTTTGAACCATTTGTTTCTATCAGGTTGATCAGTTATACATAACGATAGAAATTTGGGATAAAAAGAACCAAGTGTAGGTCTAGCTGAAATAGCTGGATTACAGAAATCATCGTGAGTTTCTAACTTGTCCAAGACAATGTTAATACAAGGCAGAATATCATAATTTAATGAAATGTGATAATTGTTATTACTGCATAAACATTCATTCATTAGTTGAGTTTAAGGTTGCTCTCATCATTAAGACGGTTGGGTAATAACGTATAATTTCTATTTTTGAAACAAAATAGCCATCGTTAGCCATTTCTTACGGTTGCCAAACTCCGAAATGTAATATCTTCTCGATGAAAACCACTGAAATAAGTTTCATAAGAATTGGCCTTGAATTGAATGAGTTATGGTGAGTTTTTTTGAGGGCAGATATCTATGAGAAGTGGTTACCTGATAACACATGAGCACACATTGGATGTACAGAGATGTGCTTGTGTGTTAGTGCACACTAAGCATAAAACATGCTGCTCATGTGCGCATGCGACCGACCTCTACTATCGCCAGGGTATTCATTTCCATACTTATGCCTGCCCCCTGGTATTCCGATTTCTCTAGATGTGGTTGTTTGATCGTGCACAATATGTGCACAAAACATGAAGTACGTAGGCAATCGGCACACATGTATGCTGGATCTGTCGAGATGTGCAAGTGCACAATGTGCGCATAATACATGTGGCACAGGTGACCTTTTCCATCGACAGGGTATTCATTTCGATATGAGCGCAAAACACAACCAGCATATAGGCAAATGCTGGACGTTTCGAGGTGGGCTCGTGTGCTTACTGCACAATGTGTTCACAACACATGCTGCATATGAAACGTTTCAGACCGCCATGGTATTGATTCCATATCTATGCCCGACTCCATGGTACCAATTGTTTTTGTGCACAATGTGCTCATAGCACCGCCAAATGATAGCACATGGTTGCAGGCTGGATGTGCCGAGATATGTGCTCTTGTATCACTGAATAAGTTCTTTATGATTCTCAAAACCAGGCAAATGCTGGACGTTTCGAGGTGGGCTCGTGTGCTTGCTGCACAATGTGTTCACAACACATGCTGCATATGCAACGTTCCATACCGCCAGGGTATTGATTCCATATCTATGCCCGACCCCACGGCACCAATTGTTTTTGTGCACAATGTGCTCATAGCACCGCCAAATGATAGCACATGGTTGCAGGCTGGATGTGCCGAGACATGTGCTCTTGTATCACTGAATAAGTTCTTTATGATTCTCAAAGCCAGGGGAGTTTGAGGTGAGATATCAAGGGGATTTCTTCATGATTCCCGTGGATGTGAGCGTCCAGGGGTTGAACCTCCTAGGGGAGGCATTTCCTGATGACCACGAGGAGCACGCGGATATCCTCCTTGAGGTCTTACAGTGAAAATCCTCACTAGGGTTGGATCTCATAGCCAGTTCTTTTTTAAAACACAGATGTTAAAAAGGGCGTAACTGCTTGAATTCCGGCTCTTTACAAACATTTTTGTGGCTTTCCCACATCGTGAATGAACTTCCATTTAAGTTTATAATTAATGATAAAATATTCAACAAAATCTTTTCTGTCAGATATTTATTTACTCGTGTTTAAGGTCACATATTTCGGCACAATGGCTAATCGCGACCACAACATGAATATAGTCATCTACAGTAAAAGTCAAAATAAGTTGTAGGATAACCAATATAAACTTTGTATCTTTCTCTTTCTTCACTGATAAGAGCAGAAGCTGACATCATTTTCTGGAAAGCAATTACTGAGAGCTTTCCAAAAAATTATGTCGGATTCTGATCTTATCAGAGCGGGAGCAGCAGTATACTTAGTTTATTGCGGTTATGCTACAATTTATTTTGACTTGTACTCTACAGCAATCGTTTATACCCATCTTGCCCATTTTAGAGGACTTCCACTCCCCAGGCAATGGTAAGCAGGTGCTATTTAACCAGTAAAACAGAGCTTGTTTAGCACATTAAACACACACTCCTTCGCTTCTGGAGTTCCTGTGGAACTGTCACCGATTTATTTGATTTCAATTTATATAAATTTTGAATAAAGAATATTAGCACTTTCACTTCCTCCTGATAATTGTTCCAAAGACATAACCAGAAACAAGAAAAATGTTACTAACACATGCCCCCCCTGGTGACCTTCACCTTGCAGATGCGGCGGAAACTATTATACGCGACACACCTTCTGACTGTCATTTACCCAACGAATCGCCCGCGTAATATGCAAATTCAGCAGCTAAAAAAATATTTTTCGAAAAATTTCGACAAAACCATATCATGTGACCCCTCTTTGGAACGAGCTCGTTCCAGAGAGGGGTCACATGATATGGTTTCGTTGAAATTTTTTGAAAAAATTTAAAAAATGATATTTAAAGTAATAAATTTTGAAATCGTCTGCGTTGGGTAAAGGGTTAACATTTGTAAAAAGTTAAACAATTGTAATATGATTTGTTTGAGTTATGGCAGAGACACGAATATTGATGATTTTCAGTGTGACCTTGACCTTACGGACCTGGCTGTGGTGTGTGACACATCCACCCATTGTCCTTTATAATTGAGCATAGTTAGATGATCGTAGCCCTAATAGTTTTGGAGTTATGCTTGAGACACGATTTGTGACCCTGAACATATGAAGGTCAATTGTGACCTTCACCTTGCAGATGCGACAGAAACTATTATGCGCGACACACCTTCTGACTGTCCTTAACATTTGTAAAAAGTTCAACAATTGAACTATGATTCGTTTCAGAGTTATGCCTGAGACACGAATATTGACCGATTTTTAGTGTGACTTTGAAATGTGACCTTGACCTTGAAGGTACGAACCCGGCTATGGTGTGTGACACATCCTCCCATGGTCCTTTATAATTGTGTGAAGTTTGATGACTGTGGCCCTGACCGTTTTCGAGTTATTGGCTCGGGCACACACACACACACAGACAGACACACACTCGGACAGACACACGCACACTTCAATCACTATATGCCCCCTCGACTTAAGTCAGAGGGCATAAAAATCAAAACAGTACTTCAAAAGTAAAACAATTTTGACAAGCTTATTATTTATTGGTGTTTAAGGTCACTTTCAGCATCTATGACAATGACATGACTGCAACCAATCTGTCAAGTCAAGTTTAGCAAACTGTTTATCACTATGCTACCCAATTTAGAGGATTTCCACCCCAGTGCTTTGGTTATCAGATGCTTTTTACCAGCAAATCAGAATTTATGTACAATGTACCACTCAACGTCAAGGATGTAAGTAACTGTTGACGAAAAACCCTGAACCTTGAAAAACCCCAAAACTGTTTTCTCATAAAAAAAAACTGATTTCAGGGAAAACCCTGAAAATTTAAATCCCTGACCACAGTGAACAAGTACATTGGATATCTCTTAATTGTATATCCCTGTTAAGTGAATGTAATTTCCAAACACAAAACCATTTACCATACCTCCAGAACAAATTTGACCTGTTAATTGAATATAGGTTATACAGTAAACTCCTGTTAAATGAATAAAAAATCTTGTAATCTGTTGGAAAACTACCCTGACTCTCCCCAGTTTTCCTTTATTTAAAGACCTATTTGGCCTCAGTTCATTCAATACAGGCATTTAATCTATTATATCTTGTTTGACAGAGCTCATGGAGCTCTGTCAAACAAGATATGATAGAATAAATGCTAAGTTTATCTTTAGAATACAGGGAAGTGAGAATCCCTGTTAATTGAATAATTTTCATTGGGAAAGTGGCTATTCAATTAACAGGGTTCCACTGTACTACTTCACATGGGGGGGGGGGGGGGGGGGGCACAGGGGCTTTGAAAGACTTGCATTTTAGACAGCATTGTTTTCAATGGATATACATGCACTCCAAAATCAGAAACATCTGATAAGGCCACACAAAGTCAAATCTTCTGTTTCTCAGGCCATTATATGTAAAATTGCATGCGGGCGAGCGTTTTTTTAGTTTATTTTTGTAATTATTTCTGTCATCAAAAGATCATGTCCTTGCTTTATGTTTTAGGCCTCATAATGTACGGAACAGCATTGATGGTGTTGTATTTCTTCCCTTGAGAGCAAGAAGGCTTTGCAATGCTAAAGCATTGCAAAGCCTTCTTGCACTCAAGGGACAAATGTATCAATTTTTTTTAACTTGGGTAAAATATCACACATAAACCATTTAATTTTTAGTTTTTTTTTAAAGTTTACATTGGTTATAAAAAGAGAGCATGCGGCAGCCAAAAGGACCATGTGGGAGGGCCTGAGAAACAGTTTTTTAAATTTTATTTGGCCTGACTGAATTTATTATTGTTGTTTAAGGTTACTTTCAGGATCTTTGGTTATGACATGACTGCAACATAGGGATGAAGTCGAGTTTAGCCACTCTTTTATATCTATGAAGCTCACTACAGCTAATAATTAGGTGGATTCCAGGCTTTTCAAGGCCATTTCCATGCCAAGGCTTCAAAGAAGTAAAATTCAAGGTTTTCAAGATTCTCGACTAGAAATCGAGAGCACAGTACCAACTGAAATAAGTTGTAGGATAATCACGGGAAAATTTTTGATGGTTTTTATATTTTGAAAGATTGTTTTCAAAGATTTTCCAGGCCACTTTTGGAGCTTGGGGGAAATTCAATGAATTTACGGGCCTTGAAAATTCATTTTCAAATTCAAGGTTTTTCAAGGCCTGCAGGAACCCTGTAGAGGGCTTCCACACCAGGTGTTAGTTCTGGGCCCTATTTTACCAGTAAAGCAGAACTTGTTTACTGCAGTAAACAAACAATGCTTCACTTTCAGGGGTTCCCAAGGAGGAACTGATTGCATCATAACCAGACATAACTCAATCTAGTTTAAAATTATCATTCAAAGGGCAATAACTCTTCTGTGGAGTGAGTGGACATAACTCGCAATAAAACTGTAAAACTCTGGCCCTTATACACTACTAGTTTCCCAGCATTTTCGAAAGTATATTTGGCCAAATGTTTCATGAAATGTAAGACAGGACTACATGTACCATTCACAAGAAACTATTAATTTTGGGGGGTGCAGTGTCTGGCATGTCCGAGGTAGACAGACCCAATACTGACTAGGAAAAAATGGATGGTTTTTTTTTTAACAACAGTACAGTCGCCGTGGATTGGTCGTAATCCACACGTGGGCAGTGATGTCCACACATGCGTTAATTAATGAAGCACCAGGTTGTACCCACTACTTCATTAATTAAATTTTTGATGATTATTCCAATAATTAGTGTCTGAAATCTACTATTATTGCGTCCGTGGAAATATTGCCCACCCGTGGAAAGTGACCACTCCACGGCGACTGTACTGCACCACTTGAACTTGTGACAGCCTGAATACTCTTCAATCAATTTGTCCATATAACAACCATTCACTTCAATCATTTGTTAATAAATGAATTGGCTTTCACAAGCTTTTTATTATTGTTTGATTGGGGGGACACCTGTTTTTCATTTGAGGATTATCTCCCCAAATAAATGAAGATATCTTAATACAGATTATTAGACCACTGTATGTGTCTTGAAATGTTTTTTATCAACTATATGTGTATAGATTTCTGCTAAATATTGGAAAAAATTGCTTCAAACTGGTAGATTTCAAAGCTGAATATTTTCCTGTAGAAATTTGGGCTCCATATTGATCGCACATACCTGTAACAGGTATCAAATCGGTTCATTCCCACTAGACCAACACCCACGAGGCCAATTCACAAAAGACCAATTCCCCTTTGACCAACTGATGTGTTCTACTTTAAAAATAATTCTATATGAATAATTTGATATATTTATAAATATTTATAAATGTATTTAATGTTATTGATTATTCAAGCCTGAAAATAAGCAGTCTGTCATTTGCAGAATGAGGTCCCCAGAGGGTGAATTTACTGATGCTATCCCATACAGTGGGCCTGTTTATCCTCTGGGTACCTCTTTCCGTTTATGTTTGAGACCTTGATTCAGGTTGAGGTTCAGAGGGTAAATTTAGTGACGTACCCTGCTGTGCAGGGTAGCATCACCAAATTCACCCTCTGAGGACCTCATTTTTCAGATGATAGTCTGCTCATTTTCTGGCCTGTCGATATTTTATAGATGTTGGGCAGATTTTTATAAATAATTGTTTTCCTAATTATCCTTAATCAACCCTTAATCAGAAACACTATGTAGTTGGTCTAAGGGGAATTGGTCTAGTGGGAAGACATCCTGTAACAGGTATCAAATCGGTTCTGGATCTGTCCCTTTTGGTATATAAACATATATACTAACCCCAAACATTAGGAATATTAGATTAGAACTGTTATTGGAAGACATACTTATGTTCAGATATGGATGGCTGGTGAATGAGTGATGGTCGAATGATGGTCAGTCAAATACGGGTTGGTCAATCAGGCCTGTAGTTTTGAGACGGGTTATTGCTCTTGGCCTTAATCACTATTGCCTGCCAATTTAAAAAATTTATTTATTTATTTATTGGTGTTTGTGTCACAATGGCTAAATATCATGACAGCACAGTCGTCGTGGATTGGTCGTAATCCACACGTGGGCAGTTATGTCCACGCATCTGTTTACCAGGTAGTAATAAAAGTGTCAATGACACTGTAGCTCAACCTGTCAAGACAAAGACATGTACATGTATAGTATGTGACACAGCAATGACAAACATCTAGGTAATGACCTGATAACAAAGGTACATATAAAGTACTGTAACGGTCTGTACATAAATACTGACCGTTGCCTGTAACAAATGTATAGGTAAAGTATTGTAAAGGTGGGTGACAGTCAGATGCTAAACTAGAAAAGAAATCTTTGAGTCCCAGAGTGGGTCTGACTGAACCCCAAAATATTTGTTCTCATAGCACAGTGATAACAAAGGCACCCCAAAACACACTCGTTCGTGTCCCAAGGTGAAAACAAAAGGTACCCAAGAAGTTTTGTGAAGATCAGTTCATAAATACGAGCTGTATAGAAGTTGTGACAAAAAACTGACTGCACCTAATTTCGGTACAAAATGGCCACTGGCAGCCATCTTGAATCCAGAAACACTCAATCTCATCCCAAGGTGATAACAAAGGTACCCAAGAAGTTTTGTGAAGATCGGTTCATAAATACAGCCTCCACCCTGAGCCGTATTGACATGTGTGCTTACATTGTGTAAGTAGCACTGAATAAATCAAAGTTCATCTAATTTGCATAATTTCTGCACGAAAAAAAAACCCTTACAATATGTGATGTATTCCATGTTACTAAACATTCATACAAAAATTTATTCAAATCAGAACTTTCATTCAGAAGTTCTGTACAAAAGACTGATTGCACTAATTTTGGTACAAAATGGCTGCTGGTGGCCATCTTGAATTTCGGAACCACACCCAAAAACACTCGCTCATATCCCACAGTGATAACAAAGGTACCCAAGAAGTTTCGTAAAGATTGGTTCATAAATATGGCCTCTAGTCTGAGCTGTATAGAAGTTGTGTACAAAAAACTGATTAGACGTAATTTCGGTACAAAATGGCCACTGGCAGCCATCTTGAATTTTAGACCGCACCCAGAAACATTCGTTCTCATCCCAAGGTGATAACAAAGGTACCCAAGACATTTCGTGAAGATCAATTCATAAATACAGACTCTAGTCTGAGCCCTATTGACATGTGTACTTACTGTGTGAAAGTCGCACTGAAAAAATCAAAGTTCTTCTAATTTGCATAATTTCTGCACGAGAAAAAAACCTGTATTATATGTGATGTATCCCATGGTACTAAACATTCACACAAAAAATTATTCAAATCAACGCTTTCATATGGAAGTTCTGTGCAAAAAAAATCTTGAATTTCGGACCAGACCCCAAAACACTCGTTCTCGTCCCACGGTGATACCAAAGGTACCCAAGAAGTTTCGTAAAGATTGGTTCATAAATATGGCCTCTAGCCCGAGCCGTATTGGCATTTGCACTTACAGTGCTGAAAGTAACACCAAAAACATCAAAATTAGTCTAATTTGCACAATTTACGCACAAGAAAAAAAAGCGTATTATATGTGATGTATCCCATGGTACTAAACATTCATACAAAAAATTATTCAAATCAGAGCTTTCATATGGAAGTTCTGTACAAAAAACAGATTTTTGCATCGTCGGTACAAAATGGCGGCTGGCAGCCATCTTGAATTTCGGACCGCACCCAAAAACACTCGCTCTCGTCCCACGGTCATAACAAAGGTACCAAGAAGTTTGGTAAAGATCGGTTCATAAATATGGCCTCTAGCCCGAGCCGTATCCAATTGTTGACGTACGGACAGATGGCCAGACGGACGATGAGCCATGACAAAAGCTCAAATTTGTCTTCGCCAAAGTTGAGCTAAAAATCATCATTAGCAAAATTTTAATTAATGAAGCACCAGGTTGTACCCGGTGCTTCATTTATTAAATTTTTGATGATTATTCCTGTAATTTGTGTTTGGAATCTAATATTATTTCGACTGTTGAAATATTGCCTACGCGTGGAAAGTGACCAGTAAACGGTGACTGTACTGTAAAGTTAAGTCCAGCCAATCATTTATACCCAGGTTGCCCATCTTTGAGGACTTCCACCCCAGACATTAGTGATCGGGTCCTATTTTACCAGTAAGACAGAGTTTATTTACCTATTTAATCTGAAAATTTTGAATAGCAATTTACTATTCACCCTGGAAAATTGATTAGCAGTTGATCCAAAAGCACTTGAAACTAATAAATCTTGAATAGCAAAATTCAGAAATTGGAGAGCAAAGTGCTATGCTAATCCAGTTAAATCGAGCCCTGACAATAAACAATGTACAGTTTCATTTCCTAGGTACCTAAAAATCCTTGGTAAACCTGGGTAAACTAACAGATTCTAAAGTCAATGCTCATTCAATAAATCTAAATAGTACACATCTGTGTCTCTTGTACCCTTCCAGGCTTGTACAATGTTCAGAGGTTCTATTACAGCAATGTGGTTACTAAGGTGGATAGGGAATTTGGCCTGATCATAACTGGGTCATGCTCTAGTCAAAATTCTCACTAAAACGTTGTAGAATCTACAGTACAGTCACCATACAATAATATTTAAGCTCAATCAGTCTACACTTAATTCTACAAATACTGTAGAAAAAGATGAGATTAGTGTAAATTGTTTGAGGATTAAGAATCTATACAATGGCCATATTGATATCCTTTATCCTTTGTCCTAAGAATAATACAATGAAAGAATATGGACCTAATATGCATGAAGTACAGTGTTACACTTTTATAGTACCAGATGGATTACATGTATCTGGCATTTTGTAATGATTAAAAACTAGTGATTTGTTTCTGAATGACATCATTAGACATTCCAAATGAGTAAATAAAGAGAGAGTGAGAAATTGAATTTGAGGAAACTTATATACATGTATGCTTAGTACCAGTTGGCGGATACAGTACAGGAATTCTCAAAAAGGGGGGGGGGGGAGGGAGGGGAGGGATTCGGGCGCAAATGGTAAAGCCATCTGAAGCCATCTGCCTCGAGTGCCAAAGGCCCGAGTTTTTGTAAAGGGGGGAGGTGAGGGGGGGGGGGGGGGTCTGGAAATGAGCGACCAAATTGGGCATTCTGGTGGCTTCTGGGGTGGGAAATCCTCTTGAATTTTTGAATGGCTAATTAACACTTTTTAAACAGCATGTTTCAGAATTTTTTTTTGTGGGGGGGGGGGGGGGGGGGGGGGTCCCTTGAGTCCCCCCCCCCCCCCCCCCCCCCCCCCCAGGAATTACGACCCTCAGCCCCTAAAAGTTTGGCAGGGTTAACTAAAACAATCCCATGTCGGTTTGTTAATTGGACGTTGGATAGATATAATACTTGTGAATTTCTATCTATTTAGGGGCACAACTGAACACAATAAAACATCCTGAGGGGCTCCAGAATCAATCTCAGGGCATCGAAATTTCGAAATTTCCTCGGGCCAAGTCCCCCGGACCCCTATCAACAGGAGAGGACTATGCTCCTGTTACACCCCCCCCCCCTCAAACCTTCAACCCTCTGGATATTCGTTCCACATATTGCGTAGAGCCCCCCCCCCACCCCCCCCCCCTTCAATTCATGTATTGTTGTCCCCAAATGAAAATCCTGGATACGCCCTACATGTGAGACAAACACGAGCTAAAGGGGGGGGGGGGGGACTGCTCCACCCCCCCCCCCCTTTGTATCCGCCATTGCTTAGTACCCAGGTAAACTGCATGTTTACAACAGCACAATATTTCTTTGAAGGTCAATACAAACAGCTATGATCAATTTGTCTTTTATCTAACAATAATTTAAAGTTTTCAAATTTGATTTTTAATATTTTGAAAAATGAAAGTGTCAATGACACTGTACTGACCGTAGCTTAACTTGTCTGGGTGTGTTGTGTTTGATGAAAAGGATAATGTTCAATGTTTATGAAAGGATTATGAAATAAGACAAGAATTGTGATAATTGGGAATATGTTAATTTTCTGTTCCCTCTATGCTATGTTTTTAATAAAAATAATATGAGGTGTGGACTGTACTAAAGAACTGAGGTGTGGGTTAATGTGGCCCTCACAGTTAATGTATGTGGCCCTCACAGTTAATGTATGTCAACAAAAGTTGTCAAGTTACAGTGAAATTATTCCAAAACGAGTCATCCTATCAAGTTACAATGAAATCCCTTCATAAATATGGCCTGTAGTGTGTGCTAAAGTTTTTCATTGTTTGGGCTCGGACAGCCGTCATGGTTGAATGATCATGACCAAAAGGGGACGTTCTCATCTAGACATTATCTGGAGTCATCCTACCAAGTTACAATGAAATCCCTTCATAAATACGACCTGTAGACTGTGCTAAAGGTTTTCGGGCCTCAGGGCCCCTGTAGCCATCACAGCTGACCAATTGCGATCAAAAGGGGGCATTTTAATCTAGACATTATATGGAGTCATCCTACCAGGTTACACTGAAATCCCTCCATAAATATGACCTGTACACTGTGCTGAAGGTTTTCAGGTTTTGGGCTAGGGCAGTCGTCACGGTTGGGAAGTTCTAAACAACATGTAGACATCATATAAAGTCATCCTACCAAGTTACAATGAAATCCCTCCTTCTTAAATATGACCTGAAGACTGTGCTAAAAGTTTTTGGGTTTCGGGCTTGGGCAGTTGTCACAGTTGACAGATCATGACAAAAAGGAGAAGTTCTCTTATGGATATTATACAGAGTCATCCTACAAAGTTACAATGAAATCCCTTCATAAATACGACCTATGTGTTAAAGGTTTTTGGGTTTTGGGCTCGGGCAGCCATCACCAAAAGTGGGCGTTCTCATCTAGACATGACCTCAAACCTACATGTGGAATTTTGTGATGATTGGACAAGAACTATAGGGTGTAGCCTGTGCCAAAGGAAAATATGAACAGACTAACCGACTTCTGTATGCATGATGGCAATAGCTTATCTTGACTTTGTCAAGTTAAGCTAATAAGAATTTTGACACCATACAACTTTTTGGGCCTCCCAAATTATGAGATAGAAACCTACCCAATTCCTCCAGCAAAACTATCTGTCTTGAGCCGAGCACACATTCCAGGTTTGGTGACGATTTGATTAATAGGCGGTGTAGTATATGAAACAAATACACATCCAAACAAATGAACTTTTTGCAATAAAAATGATTTTGTATAATCAGTCACTGCAATCAAGTGGCAATTTATACAATTTCTAACCCTGTGCTGATCTGACATCACACTGCGCAGCACAAAAGGTCTATTACCCTTTGAAATCTATTTTGCAAAAGTTGCCAAAGGGTAAATATGTTTTGCAAAAAAGTTTTAAATTAAAAATGCAAAACTGGGAGAAGTCTACTGGTTTCACGGGACATCATCGCACACCAACAGAAAGGATGTTATTCAGGGCTTATATTTCATCTAAATTTGTGAGAATCCATTTGGATTCTCGTGAAAATGGTTGCGAGAATCCATACCTACTATGAGTGTCCCAGGATCCCATGACGCCACCATGGTTGAACCACTGTTGTATACTGATAACACATGTTAACCTTTTAGCCACCACACCTTTTTAATTTTTAAAACTAAATTTGATAATTTTTAAACAATAAATAATAAATAAATGATAAAATAATTAAATGAACAATATTTACCAATAAAATCTTATAAATATGGCTGTCGTTGGAACCGGCTCAATGAGCCGGTTCCAATGACAGCCATATTTGTAAGATTTTATTGACAAAGTGTCAGGATATTTCAGGTCATGTTAGCCTTCTATTGGTTAATTTGTTGCCGCTATGTTAGTTAAAGGGTTAAACTGACTCAATTTTTTTCCCGCGAATCCTAGCAGAGGTGCAGCAAGAATCTATATGGATTCTCGCCGCTTTTATTGCACGAATCGATTCTCGGATTCTCGTCGAAATATAAGCCCTGTTATTACCCATTTATAACAGCTTGAAACTTGAAATCACTTTCACTATTTTTTTTTATACAGGTTTGTAAGTGGTGAAAATATGTCCTGGAAAAAAAGGTAGTGATGAACCGATAATCGGAATCGGCAATCAGATCTGGCCGGTTTTGGAGCATCGACCGATTATGACAACTGGCAGTTTCCGGTTATTCTATATTTAACACTGACTATTAAAAATCCCTTTGATGTCTGACCATTTCAATAAAGTTTCCCAGTGGCGGATCCAGGATTGAAAAAAAAGGGGGTGGAAAATTGAGTGGCAGAGCCACGAACCGAGCACCGCAGACGCGAGTTGGGGATGAGCTCGAGAGGGGGTATCCGCCCCTCTCGTCTTGGGGGTCCTCGTCCAGAAAATTATTTTGATATTTTGAAATTTTGATCGCAGAAGCATTCTGGATGCATTTCCTTGTGTACTGCGTACGTGGCTGCGAAGCAGCATGACAACTGAGCGTTTATCGGACCTCACCATTACCGCAATCTGCAGGTTTGAGTTACGTGTTTCAAAACAGGAAATTTGTGAACGTTATATTTCCAAGCACCCTTGGCATATGACTAGCCAGTCATTTTCATCGCATGAATTCTTATGGTGATAATATTTCATCCAAATAACATGTATCAGACTATTTTTGTTGATGAATCGACATTTATGTTGACTACGATTGGTACAATGTATATGGTCTGTAGTCTGTACCTCACTGAGGTACAGACTACATACCATACATTGTACCAATCGTTTATACGATGGTGTCTAGTCGCGAGAACTCCTCGTGTAAAAATAATTTCAATACAGGTTGGATTTAACTTTGAAAAATGCTGATAGGATCGCCGATCCAAAGTCGAGTTGTGACAGCACAAAACGTGGGTTTAATCATTACCAACTTATTGTCTGGAAACCAATTGTTTACAATTTACTAAGTGATGGGTCACTGTGACCTTGACCTTTGACCTAGTGATTCCAAAATAAATAGGGCTCTTTCTTGCACCAATGCCAACCTACCTATGAAGTTTCATGAATGTGGGTCAAACCTTTATCGGGTTACCATCCGGAAACCAACTGTTTACGATTTACTATGTTGAAGATCACTGTGACCTTAACCTTTCACCTAGCGAGTCCAGAATAAATAGTGTTCTTCCTCAAACTGATGCCAACCTACCTATGAAGTTTCATGAAAGTGGGTCGAACCATTATCAAGTTATGATCCGGAAACCAATTGTTTTGATTTACTATGTTCAGGGTCACTATGACCTTGACCTTTGACTTAGTGAGTCCAAAATATATAAGGTTCTTCCTCTCATGAAGGCCAACCTACACATGAAGTTTCATGAAGGTGGGTTGAACCATAGTTAAGTTATCATTCAGAAACCAATTGTTTATGATTTACTATGTTCAAGGTCACTGTGACCTTGACCTTTGACCTAGCGAGTCCAAAAGAAATAGGGTTCTTCCTCTCACCGGTGCCAACCTACCTATGAAGTTTCATGAATGTGAGTTGAACCACTGTCAAGTTATCATCCGGAAACCAATTGTTTACGCCCGTCCGCCCGCCCGCCATTCACCAAACTATAAGTCGAGTTTGACTTCGTCACAACTCGACTAAAAATTGCTTGTTGTCTCCTCTTTCAAATATCAAAGGGGGTGAAAATCAACCCTATCCACCCCCCCCCCCTGTATCCGCCCATGTTTCCCCATTAAAAACGTATGTTGTGCATAGCAGAAAATTTAGGGATTTGCAGAGCAGAGATATTACAGAATTTAACAACTGCAATCCAGCAGAAAATTGGGATTTGCAGAGCAGAGATATTACGGAATTTACCAACTGCAATCGGTACGAGATCGCCAGCATTTCCCAAAGATTGTAGAGTTCATGTAAACACTGGAGAAACACATCAAGGGAGGTAACAAGGTGAAAAAAGATCACTGAATAATACATTCTGATGGACCGTGTAAACCATGCGTCATACGACTTCACAACACATATTAACATCAAAATTATTATTCATTTAAGACACAAAGTATGTGTGGCATTGTGTGCTCAGTATATTCCTGGTTAATACAACCAAGTGTTACTGTTTCCTTATACAAAACCAAATTAACACTATTTACTGGAATAAAACACAATCTTCACGAGAACAATATCGGGTGACTGTATCGTTAATAACAATCTTTTCCCCATACAAAATGCAAATATTTTGGCTAATATTGCCCAGCACTAAATATGCATACTCTGAAAACTTATGTGGTATTAAGCTTTCGTAATTGATGATTTATCAACGAAATTCTGTAGTATAACAGGCACCAACAGATTTTCTTCAGTGTCCTACTTCAACCATCAGAATCAACAGAGAAATAACCGGTAATCGGTTGATAGCAAGTTTTGATAATTGGTTCATCACTAAAAAAAGGCCAAGACAGGCCTAATATTTCGATGAGAATTTGAGAATCGATTCCTGCAAAGATTTGTGCAACAAATTCAGCGAGAATCCATGTAGATTCTCGCTGCACCTCTACTAGGATTCATGTGAAAAGAATTGAGTGAATTTAACCCTTCACCTAACATTACAACAGTAAATTAACCAACAGAAAGCTAACATGACTTGAAATATCCCGACACTTACTTTAACAAAATTGTACAAATATGGCTGTCATTGGAACCGGCTCATTGAGCCAGTTCCAATGACATCCATACTTGTAAGGTTTTATTGGTAAGGCCTAAAAAAATAGGAAATTACACCACCACCAATGCTATTCCGCAGATTATGAGGCCTAAAACATAAACCAAGAACATGAACTTTTGATGACAAAGAAATAATTACAGAAATAAAAAACTAGAGATGGTCTGTCGCCTGCTATACCCCCACCGTAGCATACCGCCTAGTGTGGGTGACTGAAAGGGGGCATTCAAGTTTTCTAAATAAAAAAAAATCCAATATGGCCACCAGTCGGCCATCTTGAAACCGAGTGGGGGAAAAAAGTATGTCAAAAACTTCCCCTCATCATGTTGATCATTTTTGTGAAGTTTCATGATAATGCAGCTAAAACTGTGGAAGTAGTTCGCTCCACAAGTTTACATAAAAAAAATCCAATATGGCCACCAGGCAGCTATCTTGAAACCGAGAGGGAAAAAAATTATGTCACGCACTTCCCCTCATCATGTTGATCAATTTTGTAAAGTTTCATGAAAATGCGGCTAAAACTGTGGAAGTAGTTTACTCCACAAGTTTACATGTGCAACAAACTAACGGACAAGTTGACTCCTATATAACCCCCTAAAACTTCATTTTGTGGGGGTATAACATGTTGACTCCTATATACCCCCCCCCCCCCCAAACTTCGTTTTGTGTGGGTATAATAAAATTAAAAAAAACATTCGCCCGCATGAAATTTTACAAATGAGGGCCTGAGAAACAGAAGATCTTTGTGTGGCTTAAACAATGTTTATTTTTTTTCAAAATTCAGATGATGCTTTAAAAATTAAAAAACTGTGTTCAGTAAAGGGTTAACATGCATTATCAGTATACAACAGGGATTCGACCATGGTGGCCTCATGGGATTCTGGGAAACTCATTGCAGGTATGGATTCTTGAATCAAAATGGATTATTCCCAATTTAGATCAAATTTAATCCCTGCAACTTTGCATGTATTAAGAGGCCTCAATTTGTGCTCGGTGCTGCGGTCTGTCTGTTCTACAAATGATACCAGTTTGTTGGGAAAGAGCCAGGATTAGAAAAACCTCGACAAATGTATTATCTATAGACTAAACTTGTCAAAATACCTGATTATGGATGGTATGGTTCCCAGTTATAAATACTATTTGAAACTCTAAATCTGCATTTTCTGAATACAGTGGAACCCTGTTAATTGAATAGCCAATTTGCCAATGAAAATTATTCAGTTAACAGGAGTATTCAATTAACAGGGATAGTGTCACTTTCCTGTATTCTAGAGATAAACTTAGCATTTATTCTATTATACACATGTATCTTGTTTGACAGAGCCCCATGGGCTCTGTAAAACAAGATATAATAGATGAAATGTACTTTGGCCAAATAGGTCTATAACAAACGAAAACTGGGAAGAGTCATGGTAATTTCTCGACAGGTTACAAGATTTTTTATTCAATTAACAGGAGTTTACTCTATAATGAATAATCAATTAACAGGTCAGATTTGTACAGGAGGTGTGGTAAATGGTTTTGTGTTTGGATATTATATTCAATTAACAGGTTTATTCAGTTAGAAGATATCCAATTCCATGGGTTTCTCTGTATCGAAGATCCCATAGCTGTAGTAGCACCAAAACCATAGGGGAAAGCAGGAGCAGCTTAATGGGAGACATAAGTTCTTACAAAGCCATTCGAACACTAGGCTTACTAACAAGAAAGCTAAAATTAAGAAATGAAACCATAAAAGAGCTTTATCAGTCAATCAGTCCCACTTCGGATTGCACTTCAACAATTTGAGATTCCTAACGTGACCAGCAAATTAAGAAACTGTACATTGTACAGGTTAAAGCAGCTAGGTATGCCAATAACAGGGACCGATCAGGACTATTTAAAATACGATCTAGCCTCAGAGCCTATTTTTTCAATTCATGCGCCAGATTTCAATTTACGGAGTCACACTGCTGTTTGTAACCCACACTGCAAGTATGTAATAGCTCTCATCATTTTCATTTAGTACACTATAGCAAACATTAATCTTCACTGTGGTTTCTGATCAAGTCTTGGCTGCCTATTTAGGCACCCAAGACTTGATCAGAAACCACAGTGAAGATTAATGCTTGGTAATTAAGACTTGAAGTATTAACTTAAGCACTCTACAACAATGATAAATGATAATCATATATATAATTTTTGTAAGAGTGTCTCTCTCGATTATCCATCGAAAGAATATCAAAATATGATCTGAGAAGTTACGCGCCAACTGAGAAGCCTATTTCTGAGATTTAAGAGCCAGGTCCTGATGTTTCAGAACCAAATACGCACTGGCGCATGCCCAGGTCGGTCCCTGAATAACGTCACATCACCGTTGAAAAATGACTGACTTCCTGCAATGGCCAAGTAACAAACATGGCTAAAAAACTTTTCTGCTCTCTATTATAAAATAAACACAATGGATTGGCCTTAACCCCCCCCCCCCCCCCCCCTAAATATTCTGCAAAGAAACTAGCCACAAGACAAAATAAAGCAACAATATACCAAACATTACAAACTCTACAACAGACGACGGCCAGTGAGTGATCACGATAGCTCAGCCTGACTTTCAGACACGCGAGCTAAACACTGCGAACAGGGTAAAATTGGGCACACATCACTTGGAACTGCTAAGTTTGGGGTGGGGGTTGTCAGAGAGGGTGTATTTGTGAACCCCTCAAACGAGCCCAACATCGAGTATGGAATTTTATTACTATTTTTATCTTAAATATTCTATTCCAGTATATTAGCAAAAATATCCAGCCATTTTAGAACGATCATACTCTCCCACTGTTACAAACTGGCATTTACTACATGCATCAGAGACCATCCAACTAGCAATAACCAATTGATGCTGCTTGAGGGCACTTCCATGTCTTTTTCTTAAAACTTGGCAAATGGCGTCACAATGCACGGTTTTCAAGGGTGGCTATTTTCAAACGACTTATCACCAGCAACATTCCATAATACACATATTTCCTTATATTTGTGCAGAGTAAATTGATCCAAACTATATGTTATCCTTTATTTATTGAGATTTGAACACGGCGAAGCACCAACCATCGTTTCAATATCGTCCATGTTTTTTGTCCAACCCAGAGTTACTGCCGAAACGAATATCGTCGTGGAAATGGTAACTCCTAATAAAATGCCCCCACGCAATGATTATAATTGACCTCTTCTGTGCGAATGTGATCATATTTCCGTTTCCGCATTGATATTTGTTTAGGTGCAACTCCAGGTTATTTTATAGCCAATAAAGGCGAAAAGTAACCTGGACAACATAGAAGTGATTGTGGATGCTTTGCCCATGATCAAATCTTGATAAATAAAGGGTAACATATAGTTGGGATCAATTTACTCTGCACAAATGTAAGAAAATATGTACTTTCAATTTTTTCGTCCTTATCACAGGCTGCATTTGATTATCAAATTCAGTCGGTGATAAGGACGAAAGCTTGATATATATTCCTATTTTTGTGTTTTGAGTTCCACGCGTGGGTAGCAATGCCCACGCATACGTTTACCAAGTAATAAATGAAAGTGTCAATGACACTGTAGCTCAACTTGTCAAGACAAAGACATGCACATGTATAGTATGTGACACAGCAATGACAAACATCTAGGTAATGACCTGATAACAAAGGTACATATAAAGTATTGTAACGGTCTGTACATAAATACTGACCGTTGCCTGTAACAAATGTATAGGTAAAGTATTGTAAAGGTGGGTGACAGTCAGATGCTAAACTAGAAAAGAAATCTTTGAGTCCCAGAGTGGGTCTGACTGAACCCCAAAATATTTGTTCTCATAGCACAGTGATAACAAAGGCACCCCAAAACACACTTGTTTCTGTCCCAAGGTGAAAAACAAAGGTACCCAAGAAGTTTTGTGAAGATCAGTTCATAAATACGAGCTGTATAGAACTTGTGACAAAAAACTGATTGGACCTAATTTTGGTACAAAATGGCCACTGGCAGCCATCTTGAATTTTGGACCGTACCCAGAAACACTCATTCTCATCCCAAGGTGATAACAAAGGTACCCAAGAAGTTTTGTGAAGATCGGTTCATAAATACAGCTTCTACCCTGAGACGTATTGACATGTGTGCTCACATTGTGTAAGTAGCACTGAATAAATCAAAGTTCATCTAATTTGCATAATTTCTGCACGAAAAAAAACCCCTTACAATATGTGATGTATTCCATGTTACTAAACATTCAAACAAAAATTTATTCAAATCAGAACTTTCATACAGAAGTTCTGTACAAAAGACTGATTGCACTAATTTTGGTACAAAATGGCTGCTGGTGGCCATCTTGAATTTCGGACCACTCCCAAAAACACTCGCTCTCATCCCACCGTGATAACAAAGGTACCCAAGAAGTTTCGTAAAGATTGGTTCATAAATATGGCCTCTAGTCTGAGCTGTATAGAAGTTGTGTACAAAAAACTGATCAAGACCTAATTTCGGTACAAAATGGCCACTGGCAAACATCTTGAATTTTAGACCGCACCCAGAAACACTCTTTCTCATCCCAAGGTGATAACAAAGGTACCCAAGACATTTCGTGAAGATCAGTTCATAAATACAGACTCTAGTCTGAGCCGTATTGACATGTGTACTTACTGTGTGTAAGTCGCACTGAAAAAATCAAAGTTCATCTAATTTGCATAATTTCTGCACGAGAAAAAAACCCGTATTATATGTGATGTATCCCATGGTACTAAACATTCACACAAAAAATTATTCAAATCAGCGCTTTCATATGGAAGTTTTGTGCAAAAATCTGATTGCACCTAATTTTGTACAAAATGGCTGCCATCGGCCATCTTGAATTTCGGACCGGACCCAAAAACACTCGTTCTCATCCCACAGTGATACCAAAGGTACCCAAGAAGTTTCGTAAAGATCGGTTCATAAATACGGCCTCTAGCCCGAGCCATATTGGCATTTGCACTTACAGTGCTGAAAGTAACACCAAAAAACATCAAAATTAGTCTGATTTGCACAATTTACGCACGAGAAAAAAACCTGTATTATATGTGATGTATCTCATGGTACTAAACATCCATACGAAAAATTATTCAAATCAGAGCTTTCATATGGAAGTTCTGTACAAAAAAAAGATTTCTGCATCGTCAGTACAAAATGGCTGCTGGCAGCCATCTTGAATTTCGGACTGCACCCAAAAACACTCGTTCTCATCCCACGGTCATAACAAAGGTACCCAAGAAGTTTCGTAAAGATTGGTTCATAAATACGGCCTCCAGCCCGAGCCATAGCAGCTTGGCACTTACAGCTCTGAAAGTAACACTAAATAAATCAAAGTCAGTCTAATTTGCATAATTTACGCACGAGAAAAAAACCCGTATTATATGTGATGTATCCCATGGTACTAAACATTTATACAAAACTTTATTCAAATCAGAACTTTCATACAGAAGTTCTGTACAAAAAACTGATTTTTGCATCATCGGTACAAAATGGCCGCTGGCAGCCATCTTGAATTTTGGACCACACCTAAAAACACTCGTTCCCGTCCCAGGGTCATAACAAAGGTACACAAGAAGTTTCGTAAAGATCGGTTCATAAATACGACCTCTAGCCCGAGCCATAGCCAATTGTTGACGTACGGACAGACGGACGGACAGACGGACGTCGGGCCATGACAATAGCTCAAATTTGACTTCGTCAAAGTTGAGCTAAAAATCACCAGCAGCAAAATTTTTAATTAATGAAGCATTGGGTTGTACCTGGTGCTTCATTAATGAAAATTTTGATAATTCCTGCAATTAGTGTTTGTAGTCTACTGTTATTGTGCCTGGGGAAATACCGTCCACCCCATGGAAAGTGATTAATCCACGGCGACCGTACTGTATTACCACAGATTTGAATGGGAGGAATCTGAATGCAGAGGGGTAGCCACTATGTTCAGTAGAGCTGTAGGTTAACCGATACCGAACCGAGGTTTTTTTGTTTTTTTTAAAAACCGAAACCGTCGACATCCCGTAATCTAAGGTTTTTCGTTTTTATTAAAATACTCTCTTGCTGCAGAAATTCACAGAATGTAGCCATCCCAGAGTAGTGAGGATACCCAGACACTGCCATTGGCAGTGTCTGGGTACTCTCACCACTCTGGGATGGCTACATTCTGTGAATTTCCGACATTTCAGCTTAGTTGTGTTCGCAGCTTTCCTCAAGTTGCGCGTAGGTGTCAGTCTGTCAGACCTCGAAAAATGGCTAAGCACAATAAAAGTTCTGTATATTGAGGTAATTATTATATTGGCCTTCCTGATTCTTCATGTATTATAGCTTATTTCAGGCATTCACTGAGTTTCATTCAATTTCACTGCCATTCAGTTATGATTCCAGACATATAGAATGAGTTTTATTGAATTTTATTTGGCCTCATGAACAAACCGAAAACCGAACCGAATGAAGCTTTTACACAACCTGAAAAACCGAAACCGAACAAGAAACTTAAAAACCTACAGCTCTAACGTTCAGATCGATGAACTAACTCTATTACTCGCCAAAACATCCAGTGGCGAGTGATTATCACTTGCCTCTAAAACAATCCTCTTAAAGGCCAATTGCAGTTCCAATTGCTTGCCTAATCTCAACTGTTGGCGGGTGACGTATCACTCGCCACCAATTTGCTCCTTGAGAGCCCTGAATTTTCGCCTTTTTCATATGGAGGTATGCCTAGTTTTATGCCAACCTTCAGTGGAAGATTTAATTTTTAAAAATTTAATAGTTTTCTAACATGGATAAATTTGGATTAGCAGTTCCTATTATTTACATGATGTTTCATTTGAAACTGATTGGCTATAGTTGAAAATTGATTCGAAAACTGCTATGCGAAAACAGACCTTCATGTGAGACAAGAGCGATTGCTCTTATACCCACAAACACTTGCAAATCTTGAAAGACGGGTGCTAAATATCACACCTGCAACAATGTCTTTGGCAGTTGGCACATGATGGAAAACCCGTTTTAGACATCACAGCTCTAAGTTCAACAGATTACTTGTTTATTTGATTAATAAAAACTAATTTTAGGTAAATTCACCAGAATCTGAAGGAGTTTCCTCAATTAGTTTGAATGTTTTGGATTACCCTTTTACATGAGCCTTATTTTGTGAATGCATTTACACTTCTGGCTCAATTGACAAGTGCAATTTTTTTGCTCTCGTAAAATTTACTCACACGAAGGCCTGCGAAAACCAGTTAAAAGAGCCCTGACCTTGAGCACATATTAAGTTCTGAATACATCAGTTGAGCTTCATTTTCATAAAGTACATAAAATAGCTAGAGAACACAACATACTGAACTCAAACTCTTAGAAGTTCATCATCCAACAAATACCGGAGTGGCGACAGAATTTATGATTTGTTTTAAAAAAAAAAAAAGCATTATATGTTGTTTTTTTTTTCCTCAGTTCTTATGCTAAGATCAATTCATCTCCAAGAATAATGTTTCTGAAAAAAAGTGTTTGGTTGTTGCTGGTCCTACTCTTTGGCAAGTTGCCAGATGTATCAAGGATTTGTATCTCTGTATGGTTTGTTTACCGTTATTAACAAACTGACTTTACTAGAACCCTATTTACCGTGTTTTCTTCGGAAAATCTCACCTCAAAAAACTATGTGCTTCCATACTTCTGTTCTGATTACTGGAACAAACAACCGCAATTCTCAAGTCAATCATCTCCATTATTTACGGAGGACGAATTGCTAGGAAGTAAACAATATGGCTCAGAGGGAGACCCTCTTACTAATGAGAAAAAAATGCAGAATAATTGACAATTGATGTTTAAAAAATAGTTTTGTAACACAAATATAAGGGGGGAAAAATACACCAATCACGGATGTTTAGGATTAAAGAAGGATGACAGCTTGGACGGTAAGAATTTAAAAATACATTTGTATATTACTTCCGGTTTGATTTTTTGGTTCAAAATAATGAATGTGTTCCGGAACAAATATTCGTTCTCAGGGATCGGGAATATCAGCCCCGGAATTTACGACCCAGTATATTCTCCCCGGGAAGATTCGGCCCCTGTCCTTAATGGTTGACTGCTAATTGGTCTATCCGTGTTCTGTCTGGGAGGGGGGGGGGGGGGGGGCAATTGACATAATTGACAAGTGACAATTGAGAAGCGGTTTATGTTAATTATTTATTAATTCAAATAGCTCTGAAGGTCAGCGGGAAAGCAAATACACCATGATAGGAGATGGCAAGAAAAGAGAGATACAAGACACTAAGTTGGAAAAGGATATAGGAGTTGAGGTAGATGAGAAATTGAAATTTGAGGAACACATAAGTAACAAAATCAACAAAGCCAATAGCATATTCGGAATTATAAGAAGATATTACAAAAACCCGAATGAAAATATATTTAAGCCAATCTATACAGCGATGGTTCGCAGCCATTTAGAATAAGCTCAATCAGTATGCCACCCTCAAACAGTGCATCAAGTTCAACAGATGAAAAGGGTACAAAAAGAGCTAACAAATAGAACCAGCCACGAAGAATCTGACATATGAGGGCCGACTCAAACTCCTTGACCTTCCCTACTCTTGCATTCAGGGGGCGACCTCGTCGAAGCTTATACATATTTATTTATTTATTGGTGTTTAAGGTCACATACTTATGCATAATGGCTAATCGTGACCGTGACAATTTTAAGGGCGGAGAAAGCCGGAGTACCTGGAGAGAACCACCGAGCATCGACGAGCAACTGTCTGCTCCTCAACATTCTAACTCTGTTCAAGCTCCGCTCAAGCAGGGGTACAGCGGCTGAAGGCATGTGCACCATCGACGTGAAGTGCGCCTTAGTACACGGCGTCATCGTGCCCCATGTAGGCAAAAGTGCCTTGCCCAAGGACACAACGTGGGTCGTCCCGGACGGGGATCGAACCGGGACCTCTGGCATAGAAGTCCAACAGTCTACCGCTAAGCCACCGCGCTCACAAGCATATAAATTAACGCATAAAATATAAACACATTTAAAACAGACTTGATCAATTTCTTCGCACAAGAGCAAAAATATGTGTATGACGCACCATTATTGCGCACAACTGGTGACAAGGAGCTGACAATAGAGGCAATTGCCTGCTGTCACGAGCAACATTAAGTAACATTAAGTAAGTAAGTTACATTAGACAACATCACTTAACCCTTTACCTAACATGAAAAGCGGACGACACTTGCAAAAAAAAACTTCTTAAATAACTCATTTTTTTCATTTTTTGTCTCAAAAACATAGGTTATGACCCCTCATTGTAACGAGCTCGACGAAAAGTGTCATAAACTAAGTTTTTTAGACAAAAAAGTAAAAAAATAATGAAAATTAATTTTGACGTTACGATGGGTAAAGGGTTAACAAACACAAACTCAGACATTACAATTTTATATTATATCAATACACAAAACACTGGTGATGGCATAAGTATAATATATATATAGAGTGACAATATTTATTTCTTTTGGGGGCGCGGTGGCGTGGCGGTAACCGGTTCTCGTGAGACTCCCGCGTTGTGTTCTTGGGCACTTAACCCCGACTGTCCACATTGGGGCACGATGACGCCGTGTACTAAGGCGTACTGCATGTCGATAGTGCGCATGTCTTCAACCAATCTACCCTTGCCTGTGCTGCAGTGCGGAGTTACGATGTTGGGGAGCTGGTAGCTGCTCGTCGTTGCTCGGTGGTTCTCTCCGGGTACTCCGGCTCTATACCTGGCCCATCACCGCCTCTATACCCGTCCTTGTCTATGGAAGAATATTTCTTTCTGGTTTTCCAGGTTTCTGGCCATCACGGAAATTTCCACATGTCAGTAGTTGGGGGGGGGGGGGGGGGTGGAACTCTAGGCCCAAGCATTTTTAACACTGAGTTTTCCATAGGGTCCATAGAGTTAGTGTTAAATTGTGAAACTTATAGACCCAAGATTTTTAACACTGAATTTCCCATAGGCTCCATAGGGTTAGTGTTAAATTGTGAAACTTGTAGACCCAAGAACTTATAGACCCAAGAACTTATAGGGACAAACCTGAATGCACTGTGCCACCAGTGCATTCAGGTTTGTCCCTAAACGTTATTGGGTCTATAAGTTTCACAATTTAACACTAACCCTATGGAGACTATGGGAAATTCAGTGTTAAAAATCTTGGGTCTATAAGTTTCACAATTTAACACTAACTCTTGGGCCCAGAGTGCCCCCCCCCCCCCCCCCCGCATCATGCTTATGACCAGCTCCTACAGTACATATTTCGGCTTATAAGTTTCACTGCAGGATACGGGAACTAGCTAAGCTAAAGAATGGTTTTAGCGCACCAAAGGCGCGCTGGGACGTTTTGGGGCAAGCCCCCTTCGACCCTCGTTTACAGTATGATATATTTCCGTTAATTTGAGACAGCGTCATCTGCATCATGTCTGAGCGGCGAAAAGGTGGAAGAGGCAGGAGCCGATGTTTCTTGTTGTTATTCTTCAGGCAAGTATAGTCTGCCGCTTGTGGTTTTGCAGACAAGATAGGCCTTCATCGGCAAGTATAGTCTGCCTTGGGCTGTTTGCTGGCGTGTACGACTGAGGCAACGTGACAAGCGAAAGAAACCAACGGACCTTAACAAGGTGCCACCCAACCTGAACATTCCTGGTTCAGGTAACAGGCCTGCTATTTTCATTGGGTCGGGACATGTTGTGCGCTAAAGAAGCGCTTTACAGAAAAGTGGCCAAGAAATCGGGGCGCAGAACCAACGCTCGCCTCCCTGGGGGTGGATGCCCACCTCTGGGGATGGAGTGAAGGATGTGCTGAAGCCATAACGGTTATTGAATTGCCATAACGGTTATTAATATCATTAGCGTTTATAGGGGAGAAAGGTAGAGTCTGAGAGATAGTAAAAAAAAACTTGGAGTTAAAGCGGTAAAAGATAGAGTAGAGTTGAGTAAGGAAGTATGTGCATTTGTAAAGTCTTTTCTGGATGTATTTCTGTTGAGTGTGTTTTTCAGGCAAGTATAGTCTGCCACTTAAATGAGTGTTGGAGCTATCACTGGCAAGTATAGTCTGCCTCAAGCTCTTCTGTTGTTGGTTGTTTTGACTGTTGTGATGTTGCTTTGCTGGCGGTCGGGGAGTCTATCTTTCTGTGGTGTCTGATCTGGTACCTTTGTGGTGCTATGACCTATGTCTGCTGTGGCTGAAATTAAAAAAAAGTATAGGATGATTAGAGACAGCCCCCCCCCCCCTGTCTGTGAGCTACTCTTCTTGTTTTGCGTGGCTTGGCTGTGTGGCTGTTCTGTCGGCTGTTTTCGTGGTTTGGTTGTCTCCGGTGTATGTATTGTGTGTTTCTTCAGGCAAATATAAGTGTTGGAGCTATCATTGGCAAGTATAGTCTGCCTCAAGCTCTTCTGTTGGTGGTCGATGTGTGGTCCCGAGTGATGTTGGTCAGTCGGATGTCTTATTCTGTTGGTGTGTTTGGTTCTCGATTGGTTATCCGTGCTGTGTGTTTGGATATTGCTGAAATTAGATATGATGGGAGATTAGTGAGCACCCCCCCCCCCCTTCCCGGTTGTCTTCTCGTGTCAGTTCTGTAGTTCTTACCAAAGCGGCGTCATGTGCCGAGCTTTCGAGGCTGGGAGTGAGGTTGCAGCGGGAGGATAACAGGTTAACACACTAAACCACACCCGAGGGTGTTACTTTCCTGTTGTACCCTTCGCAGTTTGCGATCTTGTTTTAGGTTATTTTATGGTTATTTGGAGGAGGCGGAGATCCGGATTCTGTATATGCTTTGACTGTTAGTACCAGTAATACTGGTAACAGCTACCAGTGTCGAGCATATTTATGTGCGACAGCAGAGAAAATTGGTTTTTGTCTGCTATAAAGGAACGAACGAACGAAATGATTTTGCGCGCCGAAGGCGCACAGGAACGGTATGGGGAACAAGCCCCTTTCGACCCTCGTTAGCTGTATAATGTTTTGGTTATGTTCTGAGCGTGGTAAAGGAGGCAAGGCGTAGGAAGCAGCTTATCCGCATTTGTTCTTTCGTCGTGACTTCTTTGGAGGAGGTGGCTGTGATGGAGAGACCGTGGAAGTGATGGTTGGAGTTGTTGAGTGATTAGCTGTGTCTGTCAGTTGTCTTTGTCTGTTGATGAATTCCTTCTTACGTTTATCGATTTCTTCGGATCGTCTGTCCCTTTCTTCGCTGCGTTTATTGAATTCTTTGCATTCAGCCAAGAAGTGCCGGGTTTCTAATAGTGCGTTTGCCATGTCTGAATGTTCTTTAGAGGTTGTCTGTGAAGCTGGTGAAGGTTGTTTTGGTGTTAGTTCCTCCTTGTCCTGTCTGTCCGAGAACGAAGGAAGAGGGGAGTGAGGGGTCGGAAGTGGCGAAAAAGCAACTTCCATTTCCTCCTCAATCTCTACAGGACGTTCCCCATCCAACTGTGCCAGCTGGGGAGCTGGTAGTTGGTTGGATGTGTCTGTAGGATTAGGAGGGGAACTGGTGGCTGCCTCCGGAACCTCCACCCCCTCGCTCACCTCTTTCTTCTTATCCAGGAAAGCCTCCAGGCGACGCGAATCCCTGCGCCTGGTTGATGGACTCTTTTCCTTTTCTTCTCTTCAGGGCCTCCTGCCTCGGGTGAGGACCAGTGTGAGAGGGGATCCTCTCATCAAAGGTACTACCTCTCCCCGAAGAGGGTGGTGTAGTGATGTTTTCTTCTACTTTAAATTCCATATTCAGATGGACGCTCTTGCCTATTTCCTGGATAGTCCAGGAGATGGGACAAGAGACGCCCAGAGCTGAGATGGCTTTCTTTAGACGAGCTGGTAATTCCAGGTTTTCCATTTCAATCAAGGTGTTCACACTCTGAAGTCAGAAGTGTGAATCAATGCCGTCTGCTATAAGGGAACTGTTTTTTGTCTTTTATAACAAAGACTTGGTTGTGTATGAACATGACAAGATATCTCTTTCTAATATTGTGGGTAGCCCACGGACGGCTGTGACAGTAAACGTCCGTTGTCAACGTTTTTTCCCCGCACTCGATCGAATTGTCGCGTGAGCGTTCTTCGGTATATTTACGATCCTCGCATTGTCTACAAAACACTGCTGGAGATAAAACGTCATTAATAAATGCAGAGGCAATTTAACCTGCATGAATTGCGGAGAACCTCATCTCACCAAATCATGCAAGCTGAAGTCCCCATCTTGCCCCAGCTGTAAAGAAAGCCATCCCAGCAGCTTCCTGCTCATTTCTTGGAGGAACTTTCCTGCTCAGTTCTTGGAGGAACTCAGAGGCCTTAAAGAACAGATTGCCCATCTGACAAAAAACTAGAAGAGAAGGAGGCCAACATTGAGGAAAATGAGGCTTTTATTAGGGATTTGTTTAAGGGAAGCCTTACCCAGTCCATAGCTTCACCTGTCTCACCTGTCTCACCTGTCTTCCCCATCAGGGAGATCCAGGTAGTGGCAGAGGTACATAAAGTCCCTGAAACTCTGATCACACCTACTGAACCCACTGAGCAGAAAGAGTCAGATATTCAGGCTAAAGGTGCCTCTGTGCACAAGACTTACGCTGAGGCGGCGGGGGCGTCAAAGCAGCACATGAGGTGTCTGCAATGGGCACACTGAGTGCCGAGTCCTCAGTAGTCTCTGCACACTCTGGTTCACTGGATCCCGCTGATCCATTGAACAGCAAGGCCTTCTGCCCTGACAAGGATATAGCAGAAATGTTGGCCACGCCGACAGGTCTGGGTGATAGCCTGCCCCAATCTTCAGACCACAGGGCCAGCACCACCACAACCACTAACACACCAACAAAAGAAAGAAAATAAGTCTGTAGCCTGAGGTGGAAACACAGGAGTTAGCGGATGAGGAGGGGTTCATTCACACTGTCGATAGACAGCCGAAAAAAGTGAGGAACTGCCCCTCCTTCCCCTCTGACACCTCTGCCTCCGCCTCCGGTTCAAGATCTGGTCCAATCTCAGCCTCAAAGTTAATAACCGCACCTAGTATACCACCTCTCATGGAGAAACCCTGGAATAATGTTGTAGCCAGTAATACAAATAATCTTAATCAAAACTCTAACATCAACCGGGGGAAACGGACTCTACCCGCTTCCACCAGCGCCGAAGGCAAAAACGGAGGTAGGAATAGCCAAAGAGACAACAAAGATCACAGTTCCCCTAGATTTGTAGCTGTAGTCACCAGGGTTCACCCCGACACGCCCAGGGAACTCATTAATCAGGGGCTACAGAACTGCAAATGGGAAAGATTTACTTCAAAGGCCACAGACAAGGCGACGTGGAAAATAAAAGCCGTATGCCCCAATCAGGAAACCAAATCAGGAATACTAGCCAACGGAATAATCATTAACAATAGACGGCACGTTGTGGAAGAATACAGATATACTCCTCCCCCGATTCAGTGCCACAAATGTCAGAAGTTCGGACACATAGCCAACAAATGCAGAGGGATCCAAACCTGCATAAAATGTGGAGGTAATCACCCCAGCAAATCATGCAGATTAGAATCCCCCTCCTGCCCCAATTGTAAAGGAAACCACCCAAGCAGCTACCGAGGATGTCCCCATTACAAAAAGGTTAAAACAAGCAAAGAACCAAAAAACCAACACCTAACGAAGCCTGAAAACGCCTCACCCCTTCATGCCGTCTGCTCCCTTATCGCGGGCGCACTCTACTCAGTTTTACAAAATCATGTCAACACCAATTTGGGTGACATCTGCCAAGATGTCAGCCGATCCGCGTCCCGACTCTTCAAGACCCAAATCTCCGAATCCTTAGTAAAAGCCGCTATCAACACTAATTAAAACTACCGTCTATCCTTATCTGAACACCGTAACTAAATATCAACCCCACCATGAATAAGTTACAAATGGCTGTGTTGAACGCTAAAAGCGTTAATAATAAAAAAAAAACTTCAAATGAGCCGATACTTCGAAGATACAGATATGGTCTGTATCTGCGAAAGTTGGCTTCAACCCAGCAAAAAATTTTCAGTTAGCGGGTTCAGCACTATTAGAAGAGACCGACAAATCACTAAAGGTGGAGGCGTCGCTCTTCTAATAAAGCAGAACATCAAAACTAAAACAATAAAAACAAATCACCTCGATGCAGAGGTGATTGCAACTGAAATCACAGTCGACAATAAAAACATCGCTATTGTCTGTTATTATAACGACCCAAGCAAAATTATTTCTGACAAGTCTTTGATTTCTTTACGAGGAAATACAAACACTGCATTTTCCTCGGCGACTTCAATGCCAAACAAACACCTGTACTTTGGCTGCAACAAAACCAGCCCCAACGGTGAAGTCCTACTCGAAATAACAAAAAAAACATAACCTCCATGTGGTTATGAACGACAACTCAGCAACCTATATCAGTAACAACCCACTATTTTCATCTGATATCCTCGATCTAATTATCGCCAGTGATTTTCTGATAAACCACATCGATGACCACTGGGTCGGCGATGATGACTTAGGCAGCGATCACCTCCCGGTCCATGCCTCACTGCAGCTAGGCAATGGCCCACTCAGGTACCCTCCCCCACCCCACTCTCCGCAGAAATTTTAGAAAAATTAATTGGAACCTCTATCGTGACATCGTCGATGTCAAACTCACAAACACCCCCATCCAATACAGCGGAACTCGAAACCCAATGCGAGAGCATAGAGAAAATCATTAACTCAACCCTAAACGAAATATGCCCAAAAGAAGAAGTGCGCCCCTGGAGAAATACTATCTCAGGCGACACACTCTCATTAATCAAAACTAAACGGAAAGCTCTTCGGGCTCTTAAATCCAAAACTGACCCCAGTAAGAAAGCTGACCTCAAAAAAACATACAACCGCCTTCATGGCGAGGTCAAAAAAGCCCTCCAAGCTGAAAAACAAGCCAACTGGGAAAAGGCAACAGCCGATCTAAACGGAGTCCAGGATGCCAAAAACTTCTGGAACTCTTTCAAAACCCTAACTGGGCAAAAAAACAAAAGCCGCAAAGCCGCAAATCCGCAGGAAAACCTCTCAAGAAGGAAGACGGTTCCTTCACGCGCACCGACAAAGACAAGGCCGACACCTTTGCCGACCTCCTAAGAAAAACGCATCGCCCGCATCAAGGTGCGGGCAACGATGACGCCACCATAAACGCCATTGATGACTTCATCAATGCACACCCCGATATCTACCGTGACCCCAAATTCGATAACGAGCCAGAAGACGGGGATGACGATGTCCTCGTCTTCTCCATCACTAATGACGAAATCATCAACGTCATAAAAAAATGCAAAAATTCTTCCTCACCCGGCGAAGACGAAGTAAGCTACAAAATTCTAAAACAAAGCCCATACTCCCTAATCGAAAAACTAAACAAACTGTTCAACGCATGCCTCACCCATGGCTACTTTTCCAAATGTTGGATAAAAGCCATCGGTGTCATGATACCAAAACCGGACAAGGACCCCTCCGATCCAGCCAGCTACCGCCCAATCAGCCTACTCAGCTGCATTGGTAAGACATTCGAACGAATCCTTACCAATCGGTTCAGGGGGCACCTTGAAGACAATGATTTTTTCAATAAATGGCAAAGAGCCTATAGAAACCGCAAAGAAGGCATCGAACATGTTTACCGACTAGTCACCCAAATGAAAACCGCTATCAACAATCAGCAAATAGGCGCGGCAGTCCTGTTAGACGTCGAAAAAGCATTCGACTCCGTCTGGCACAATGGAATGCGCTACAAATTATCAAAAATGAAACTCCCAAAGAAACTACTCAGATTACTATCCTCTTTCTTAAATGATCGCGAAATTAAAGTCAGAGTGAACAATGAAATGTCTGACAGTGTCCCCCTTGAAGCAGGCACCCCCAAGGATCCGTCCTAAGCCCCCTCCTTTACATCTATGCAAATGACCTTAACTTCTCCGAGGATCGTGTTCAAGTCTCCCATTTCGCGGATGATAAGGGCCTCTGAGACTCTAACAATACGGCCAATCTGCTCCAAAAACCCCTGCAACGCGCTCTCGATGACCTAGAACAATGGTGTGCCAAATGGAGAATTAAGCTAAACGCCAATAAAACCCAACGAATCACCTTTACTCGCAAGAAAAATAAACGTGATTTTGACCTAAAACTTATGGATAACACCCTCCCAGAATGCAAAGAGGCGAAATTCCTGGGCATCACCATTGATCAAAAATTGTCCTTTAACAAACACACCGACGGTATGGCGATAAAAGCCACGAAACGCATTAATTTATTGAAAATGCTAAAGGGAACTTCATGGGGAGCCAACCACTCCACCCTACTCAAACTATACAAAGCCTTTGTGCGCCCAGTACTCGAATACGGGGCAATCATCCTAACTGACCTCAACCAAACTAACATGGGAAAACTCCAGAAGGTCCAAAATCACGCGCTTAGAGTCGCCCTCCGCGCCCCATGGGACACACCAATCAAAACACTCCACAATAGGGCCGATATCCCCACCATCAAAGACCGCCTAGCCACCCTGGCCGCGAAAAATCATCATGACCGGCTAGCCGACAGTGAACTAATCTCCGAACTTGGAGCCATTTGCGAAAGCCGACAAAAGCCCAAAAATTGCAATCAAAACTAAGACCGCTCCAAAAAACTAGGGAACGAGAAGGTGAACTAACAGGCAGAGTAACAGCTTAACTGTGGCCTTCTACCAGAAAGGGCTGCCTTCACCGACTCAACTAAAATTACATCAGGACTAAATATTGTTAAAAAACTAAATAAATAAGGAACGAAAAGGTGAATAAACAGGCAGAAAAACATCTCAACTGTGGCCTTCTACCAGAAAGGACTGCCTTCACCGACTCAACTAAAATTACATCACGATCGGATACTGTAGATCTCATTTTCGGCCGGGGGGGGGGGGGGGGAGCTCGGCCCACACAAGACGCTCGCGACACCAGGCTCGAGCGTGTTGTGTGGGCTGGGCCTCCCCGGCTGGAGGTGGGATTTGCAGTGTTTAATCGTGATCCAAAATAAACTCAAACTAATCTAAATATGATCGAAACCAGCGAAGGGCATAACAGAAACACCCTCGGGTGTGGTTTAGTGTCTAAACCTGTTACCCTCCCGCTACAAACTCACTATCACCCTAAGAAGGTGATCTAACAGGCAGATTAACAGCTTAACTGTGGCCTTCGACCAGAAAGGGCTGCCGTCTCCGACTCAGCTAAAGACTAGATCACAAATTAAAACATAATGTGCTACTTTTATCTTTTTATTTTTACATATTATAATGAAAACTAATTCCGCCTTCTTCTTTTTGCAGGTACACAGAAGATGCTTTTGACCAGCACCCCAATAACCGCTATGGACAGTCTAAACGTTATAGAAACGGTAACCCCCATGGTTCCTGAACATCCTCCACTCCATCCCTAAAAGTGGTCGACCACTTTAAGGGAGGCGAGCGTTGATCCTGCGTCCCGCCTAGTCCCCTTTTGTAAGCGCATTGCGCATCTCTTGTCCCAACCCAGTAGGATTACAATGCAGGCCTGCCCCCGAACCAGGGAAGTTCGGGTCTTCTTCTTGGTGGTCCCCGACATGTGGAAATTAATCCTTTACAGCCAATGAGGGTCGAAAGGGGCTTCTTCCCCATACCGTCCCTGCGCGCCTTCGGCGCGTTAAACCATTCCGTTCGGGACGTCATTAATAAATGCAGAGGCAATTTAACCTGCATGAATTGCGGAGAACCTCATCTCACCAAATCATGCAAGCTGAAGTCCGCCTCTTGCCCCAGTTGTAAAGAAAGCCATACCAGCAGCTACCGAGGGTGTCCTCATTTCGAAAAGGTTAAAACCGCCATTGAACTGAAAAAAAACTTAATCTCATTTAGCCTGACAATGCGTCATTACCCCACACCGTCTGCTCCCTTATCGCCGGATTCCTCTACTCGGTGTTAAACAAACACGCTAAAACCAATCTGTCCGACATCTATCAAGATGTCAGCCGATCGGCGTCCCGACTTTTCAAAACACATTTTTCGGAATCACTAATCAAAGCCGCTATCAGCTCCGACTAAAGCCCCTGTCTAACCAGTAACTAAAGCACCGTTACTAAATACCGACCCCCGTGATGAATAAGATACAAATAGCCATGTGGAACGCTAGAAGCGTTAATAATAAAAAACTTCAAATGAGCCGATACTTCGAAGATACAGGCATTGTCTGTATCTGCGAAAGTTGGCTTCAACCCAGCAAAAAGTTTTCAGTAAGTGGGTTCAGCACTATTAGAAGAGACCGACTAACCACCAAAGGAGGTGGCGTTGCTCTTCTAATAAAGCAGAACATCAAAACTAAAACCATTAAAACTAATCACCTCGATGCAGAGGTGATTGCAACTGAAATCTCAGTCGACAATAAAAACATGGCGATTGTTTGTTATTATAACGACCCAAGCAAAACTGTTTCTGACAACGTCTTTGATTTCTTTACGTACAAACACTGCATCTTCCTCGGCGACTTTAATGCAAAACACCTGCACTTTGGCTGTAACAAAACCACCCCCAATGGCGAAGCCCTTCTCGAAATCACAAAAAAACATAACCTTCACGTGGTTTTGAATGACAACTCAGTAACTTATATCAGTAACAACCCACTATTCTCATCTGAGATCCTCGATCTAATTATCGCCAGTGACTCCTTGATAAATCACATGGATGACCACTGGGTTGGCGATGACGACGTAGGCAGCGATCTCCCGGTCCATGCCTCGCTGCAACTAGGAAATTGCCCACTCAGGTACCCCCCCCCCCCCCCCCACTCTCCGCAGAGATTTTATATATAAAAAATAACTGGAACCTCTATCGCGACATCATCGATGTCAAACTCACCCCCCCCCCCCCCCCCCCCCCCCATCCAATGTAGCGGAACTCGAAACCCAATGCGAGGACATAGAGAAAATCATTAACTCAACCCTAAACGAAATATGCCCAAAAGAAGAAGTGCGCCCCTGGAGAAATACTATCTCGGGCGACACACTCTCACTAATCAAAACCAAACGGAAAGCTCTTCGCGCCCTTAAAACCGAAACTGACCCCATCAAGAAAGCGGACCTCAAAAAAAAAAAAAAAAAAAAATACAAACGCCTTCATGGCGAGGTCAAGGAAGCCCTCCAAGCTGAAAAACAAGCCAACTGGGAAAAGGCAACAGCCAATCTAAACGGGGTTCAGGATGCCAAAAAATTCTGGGACTCTTTCAAAACCCTAACTGGGCAAAAAACAAAAGCCGCAAAGCCGCAGGCAAACCTCTTAAACGGGAAGACGGTTCCTTCACGCGCGCACCGACAAAGACAAGGCCGACACCTTTGCCGACCTCCTAAGAAAAACGCATCGCCCGCATCAAGGTGCGGGCAACGATGACGCCGTCACAAACGCCATTGATGACTTCATCAATGCACACCCTGATATCTACCGTGAGCCCAAATTCGATAACGAGCTAGAAGACGGGGATGACGATGACCTCGTCACCCCCATCACCAATGACGAAATCATCAACGTCATAAAAAAAGTGCAAAAATTCCTCATCACCCGGCGAAGACGAAGTGAGCTACAAAATTCTAAAACAAAGCCCAAATTCCCTAATCGAAAAACTAAACAAATTGTACAACGTATGCCTCAACCATGGCTTCTTTCCTAAATGTTGGAAAAAGCCATCGGTGTCATGATACCAAAACCTGACAAGGACCCCTCCGATCCAGCCGGCTACCGTCCAATCAGCCTCCTCAGCTGCATTGGTTAGGCATTCGAACGAATCCTTACCAATCGGTTCAGGGGGCACCTTGAAGACAACGATTTTTTCAATAAGTGGCAAAGAGCCTATAAAAACCGTAACGAAGGCATCGAACATGTCTACCGACTTGTCACTCAAATGAAAAGCGCGATTGACAATCAGCAAATAGGCGCGGCAGTCCTGTTAGACGTCGAAAAAGCGTTTGACTCGGTCTGGCACAATGGAATGCGCTATAAATTATCTAAAATGAAACTCCCCATGAACTTGATTAGATTACTATCCTCCTTCCTAAATGACGGCGAAATCGAAGTCAGCGTAAATAACGAAATGTCTGACAGTGTCCCTCTTGAAGCAGGTACCCCCAAGGATCCATCCTCAGCCCCCCTCCTTAACATCTTCTATGTAAATGACCTCAAATTCTCCGAGGATCGTGTTCAAGTCTCCCAATTTGCAGATGATAAGGGCCTCTGGGACTCTAACAATACGGCCAATCTTCTCCAAAAACCCACGCAACGCGCTGTCGAAGACCTAGAACAATGGTGTGCCAAATGGAGAATTAAGCTGAACGCCAATAAAACCCAACGAATCACCTTTACTCGCAAGAAAGGCAAACGCGACTTTGACCTGAAACTAATGGATAAAATCCTTCCAGAATGCAAAGAGGCGAAATTCCTCGGCATCACCATTGATCAAACACTGTCCTTTAATAAACACACTGACGATATGGCGAGTAAAGCAACCAAACGCATTAACTTATTGAAAATGTTAAAGGGAACTTCCTGGGGAGCCAACCAGTCCACCTTACTCAAACTATACAAAGCCTTTGCGCGTCCAGTACTCGAATACGGGGCAATCATCCTAACTGACCTCAATCAAACTAATATGGGAAAACTCCAGAGGGTCCAAAATCACGCGCTTAGGGTCGTCCTCCGTGCCCCATGGTACACACCCATCAAAACACTCCACGACAGAGCCGACATCCCTACCATAAAAGACCGCCTTGCCTCTCTAGCCGCGAAGAACCATGATCGGCTAGCAAATAGCCAGCGAATATCCGAATTACAGGTAATTTGCGAAAGCAGACAGAAACCCCAAAACGTCAAAACCTAAGAAAATACTAACTAGGACTTTTTACAAAGAACCAAACGCCCAAAATAGGAAATAATTATCAGGATTTATAACAGCATGCACGCAAACACAAAATGGGGAAAGACAGGGAGGCCAAGCTATTGTCAGAAACACTACTGCGACCCTACAGTACAATATGTCCTTTATAAGGCATGCTACAATACGCTGAACCGAACCACTCTGCACCCATACGCAACATAAACTCAGCAATAACGCAATCAGAACGGAGAAAGCTTGGGAGGCTAAGCTATTGTCAGCAACACTACTGCGACCCAACAGTGGAGTTTGTCCTTTTCAAGAGCACTGTGAAGTTACCTACTTATTCCTTTTTCCTTATTCGACATTCGAAAAAAAGGAAAATTGTCCAAACAAACTATGGTGTAGGGTGGCACAGAACAAGACAAATTTAATGACACCTTGACCTTCCCCGTGGGACCCCTAAAAGGGGCTGAACTTGATCCCTAAAAGTGACAAACTTGCCAAATTCCCCTATAATGGAGTAATTTTGCCAAACAAACTGTAGTGTAGGGTGGCACAGAAGGAGACATTTTTTTGGACACCTTGACCTACCCTGTGGGACCCCTAAAAGGGGCTGAACTTGACCCCTAAAAGTGACAAACTTGCCAAATTCCCCTATAATGGCGTAATTTTGCCAAAAAAAACTGTGTTGTAGGGTGGCACAGAAGGAGACAATTTTTTGGACACCTTGACCTTCCCTGTGGGACCCCTAAAAGGGGCTGAACTTGACCCCTAAAAGTACCAAACTTGTCAAATTCCCCTATAATGGCGTAATTTTGCCAAAAAACTGTGACAAACTTGACAAATTCCACTATAATAGAGAAATTTTGCTAAACAAACTGTGGTGTAGGGTGGCACAGAACGAGACAAATTTAATGACACCTTGACCTTCCCTGTGGGACCCCCAAAAAGGGCTGAACATGACCTCTAAAAGTGATAAACTTGCCAAATTCCCCTATAATGGAGGAATTTTGCCAAACAAACATTGGTGCAGGGTGGCACAGAAAGAGACAAATTTTCGGACACCTTGACCTTCCCTGTGGGACCCCAAAAAGGGGCTGAACTTGTCCCCTAAAAGTGGCAAACTTGCCAAATTCACCTATAATGGAGTAATTTTGCCAAACAAACTGTCGTGTAGGGTGGCACAGAACGAGGCAAATTTAATGATACCTTGACCTTCACTGTGGGACCCCCAAAAGGGGCTGAACATGACCCCTAAAAGTGACAAACTTGCCAAATTCCCTTAAAATGGAGGAATTTTGCCAAACAAAATTTGGTGTTGGGTGGCACAGAACGAGACAAGTTTTTGGACACCTTGACCTTCCCTGTGGGACCCCAAAAAGGGGCTGAACTTGACCCTAAAAGTGGCAAACTTGCCAAATTCCCCTATAATGGAGGAATTTTGCCAAACAAACTGTTGTGTAGGGTGGCACAGAACGCGATCATTTTTTGGACACCTTGACCTTCCCTGTGGGACCCCTAAAAGGGGCTGAAATTGATCCCTAAATGTGACAAACTTGCCAAATTCCCGTATAATGGAGTAATTGTGCCAAACAAACTGTGGTGTAGGGTGGCACAGAAGGAGACAATTTTTTGGACACCTTGGCCTACCCTGTGGGACCCCTAAAGGGTCTGAACCTGACCCCTGAAAGTGACAAACTTGCCAAATTCCCCTATAATGGAGAATTTTTGCCAAACAAAGTGTGGTGTAGGGTGGCACAGAACAAGACAAATTTAAGGACACCTTGACCTTCCCTGCGCAACCCCTAAAAGGGGCTGAACTTGACCCTAAAAGTGACAAACTTGCCAAATTCCACTATAATGGAGAATTTTTGCCAAACAAAGTGGGGTGTTGAGTGGCACAGAACAGGGCAAATTTAAGGACACCTTGTCCTTCCCTGCGGGACCCCTAAAAGGGGCTGAACTTGACCCTAAAAGTGACAAACTTGCCAAATTCCCCTATAATGGAGGAATTTTAACAAACAAACTGTGGTGTAGGGTGGCACAGAACGAGACAAATTCAAGGACACCTTGACCTTCCCTGTGGGACCCCTAAAAGGGCTGAACTTGACCCCTAAAAGTGACAAACTTGCCAAATTCCCCTATAATGGAGAAATTTTGTCAAACAAACTATGGTGCAGGGTGGCACAGAACGAGCCAAATTTTTGGACAACTCGACCTTCCCAGTGGGACCCCTAAAAGGAGCTGAACTTGACCCCTAAAAGTGACAAACTTGCCACATTCCGCTATAATGGAGAATTTTTGGCAAACAAAGTGTGGTGTAGGGTGGCACCGAACAAGACAAATTTAAAGACACCTTGACCTTCCCTGCAGGATCCCTAAAAGGGGCTGAACTTGACCCCTAAAAGTGACAAACTTGCCAAATTCCACTATAATGGAGAATTTTTGCCAAACAAAGTGGGGTGTAGGGTGGCACAGAACAAGGCAAATTTAAGGACACCTTGACCTTCCCTGTGGGACCCCTAAAATGGGGTTGAACATGACTCCTAAAAGTGACAAACAAACATTGGTGTAGGGTGGCACAGAAGGAGACAATTTTTTGTACACCTTGACCTTCCCTGTGAGACCCCTAAAAGGGGCTGAACTTGACCCCTAAAAGTGACAAATTTGCAAAATTACCCTATAATGGAGTAATTTTGCCAAACAAACTGTGGTGTAGAGTGGCACAGAAGGAGACAATTTTTTGGACACCTTAAGCTTCCCTGAGGAATTTTGCCAAACAAACTATGGTGTAGGGTGGCACAGACCGAGTCAAATTTAATGACACCTTGACTTTCCTTGTGGGACCCTAAAAGGGGCTGAACATGACCCCTAAAAGTGACAAACTTCCCAAATTCCCCTATAATGGAGGAATTTTGACAAACAAACTGTGGTGTAGGGTGGCACAGAATGAGACAAATTCAAGGACACCTTGACCTTCCCTGTGGGTCCCCTAAAAGGGGCTGAACTTGACCCCTAAAAGTGACAAACTTGCCAAATTCCCAGCAATGTGAAGTTAGTTACTTATTCCTTATTTGACATTTTGATATTTTTTATTCCATCAAAACAGTAAAAATGGCACCTGCTGTAGGGTGGAACAAATGAAGACGAGTTGATTGACATGTTGCCCGTCCGCATAATGCCTTTCTTTATGGGGCAACCAAGGCCCTAAAAGTGATAACCTCCCAGAAAACCTTCTAGATGGGCAAATCTGATCAAATAAAAGGTGTTGTAGGGTGGCAAAAATGAAGACGAGTTGATTGACATGTTGCCCGTCCGCATAAGGCCTTTCTTTATGGGGCAACCAAGGCCCTAAAAGTGACAATCTCCCAGAAAACCTAGATGGGCAAATCTGATCAAATAAAAGGTGCTGTGGGGTGGCACAAATGAAGAGGAGTTGATTGACATGTTGCCCGTCTGCATAAGGCCTCTCTTTATGGGGCAACCAAGGCCCTAAATGTGACAACCTCCAAGAAAACCTTCCGGATGCGCAAATCTGATCAAATAAAAGGTGCTGTAGGGTGGCACAAATGAAGACGAGTTGATTGACATGCTGCCCGTCCAGATAAGGCCTTTCTTTATGGGGCAGCCAAGGCCCTAAAAGTGACAACCTCCCAGAAAACCTTCTAGATGGGCAAATCTGATCAAATAAAAGGTGCTGTAGGGTGGCACATATGAAGACGAGATTCTTGACATGTTTCACGTCCCCATATAACCCCTCTTTATGGGGCAGCCAAGGCCCTAAAAGTGACAACCTCCATGAAAACCCTCTAGATGGGGAAATCTGATCAAATAAATGGTGATGTAGGGTGGCAGAAATGAATACGAGTTGATTGACGTATTGCCCATATTGACATCGCGGATAACTTGTGTTAACCCAGCAGATTGACTCCCAGAGTATATCCTCGAGTTTAACACGGGATCAACGCGAGTTAATCCGCGATGTCAACGCGTGTTTATCCGTGCGTTTAACGCGAGTTTATCCACGAGGTAATCCGTGAGGTCAACGCGAGTTTATCCGCGAGTTCATCAGCAAGGATAACACGGCTTTAATTCGAATTTATCCATGTGATTAACGCGTGTTTAACGCATGTTTAACGCGTGATTAACGCGTGTTGTGTTTAACGCGAGGTAATCCTCGTTGTTAACTGGAGTTTATACGCGAGATTAATACGAGTTTAACGGGAGTCTGTTCGCGAGGTTAACATGAGTTTATCCGCAAGGTTAACGCCAGTTTGACGCCAGTTTAGCCGAGTTAAAGGCGAGTTTATCCGCAATGTTAACACGAGTTTAATGCGAATTTAATGCGTGGTCGTCGGCGAGTTTGGCAGTAGTTTATCCGTGAGGTTAATGCGAGGTTATCCGCGAGGTTAACATGAGTTTAACGCGAGTTTATCGGCGATATTAACGCGAGGTTATCACGAGTTTATCTGCGAAGATAACGCGAGTTTGGCGCGAGTTCATACGCGAGGTTATCACGAGTTTATCCGCGAGGTTATCTCGCGTTCAACGCGCGTTTATCGGCGATGTTAATGCGAGGTTATGCGCGAGGTCATTACGAGTTTATCCACGTTGTTAGCGCGAGCAAAACGCGAGGTTAACTCGAGTTTAACGCGAAATTGTCTGCGAGGTTATCGCGAGTTTATGCACGTTGTTAGCGAGAGTTAACCCGCGATGTTAACTCCTCGAGATTAATGCGGGTTTTTCCGTGAGGTTAGCGCGCGTTTAACGCGAGTTTATTCAGTATATTAATGCGAGTTTATGCGCATGGATATTGCGAGTTTATCAGCAATATTATTTGGCGCGAGTTTATCCGGGAGGTGAAGTCGAGTTTAACGCGCGTTTATTGCCGATGCTAACATGTTAACACGAGGTTAATACGAGTCCATCCACGAGGTTAATGTGACATTGGCACGCGTTTTTCGGCGATGTTAACATGAGTTTATGTGCGAGGTTATCGCGAATTTATCCGCTTTGTTAGTGCGAGTTAAACGCGATGTTACGCGAGTATGAGGTGAGTTTATCCGCGAGGTTATCGCGAGATTGGCGCGAGTATATCCGCCACGTTTACGCGAGTTTAACGTGCATTTATACGCGCGATTAACGCGGTTTTGACGGGTGTTCATCCGCGAGTTAACGCGAGTTTATCTCAGAGGTTAACGCGAGTTTTGTTCGAGTTTAACACGAGTTAGTCCCCGAGATTGACGTGGGTTTATTGGCACGGTCAGCGCGAGTTTATGTCCGAAGTTAACCAGAGCTTTTCCGCTAGGTTTACGCAAGTGTTTCCGCGATATTAATGCGAGTTTGTGCGCAAGGTTATTGCGAGTTTATCCGCGTTATTAGCGAGACTTTAACTTGAATTTGTCCTCGAGGTTAACGCGGGTTTGGCGCGAGTTTATCCGCGAGATTAACACGACTTTATCGGTGAGTTTAACTCGAGTTTAACGCGAGTTTATCTGCGATTATAACGCTAGTTTATGCGCAACATTAACGCGAGTTTATCCGCGAGGTTAAATCGAGTACATCTCGAATTTATCGGCGATGTTAACACGAGTTTATGCGCCAGGTTATCGCAAGTTTATTCGCGAGTTAATCCGCGAGGTTCACGCTAATTTAACGCGTGTTTATCCGCGAGTTTAACCCGAGTTTATTCCCGAGGTTAACGCAAGATTAACGAGTATCCGTGAGATTAGCGCGAGTTTATGCGCCACGCTAACCCGAGTTTATCCGCTAACTTAATGCGAGTCCAACCACTGGGTGCGTGTTTAACGCGAAGTTAACTCGAGTTTAACACGCGTTTATCCGCGAGTTTAACACGTGTTTAACACAAGCTTATCCGCAAGTTTAACGCGAGTTTAACACGAGTTTATCCACGAGGGTAACGCAAATTTAACGCGGGGTTATGCACGAGGCTAACACGAGTTTGTCCGCGAGTTTAACGTGAGTTAAACGTGAGTTAAGCGTGAGTTTATCGGTGATGTTGACGCGAGTTTATGCGCGAGGTTATCGCGAGTTTATCCGCGTTGTTAGCGCGAGTTGAACGCGAGCTTAGCGCGAATTTATCCCCTGGTCTATTACGAGTTTATCCGCGAGTTAATCTGCGAGGGTAACGCGAATTTAACGCGATTTAACACCAGTGTATCCCCGAGGTTAAAGCGAGATTAATCTGAGGTAATCCGTGAGGTTCACTCGTGTTTATCCGCGTGGTTAGCCGGCGTTTGACGTAAGAATATTCACGAGTTTAACGTGAGTTAATCCGGGAGGTTAACGCATGTCAACTGCTAGGTTAACGCGAGTTATCCGCGAGGTTAACGCGAGTGTAATGCAAGTTTAACGCAAGTTAATCCACGTTGTTCACGTGTGTTTACCCACGAGTGTAACGCGAATTTATCGCCGATGTTAAGGCGAGTTTAACGCGCGTTTAAAACTAGTTAATCCGCGAGGTTAATGCGAGATTAACTCGAGTTAATTCGCGAGGTTAACGCTTGTTTATTCGCGAGATTAGCGCGAGTTTATGCGCGATGTTAACGCGAGTTTATCTGCGAGATTTAACGCGAATCTATCTGCTAGATTAACGCAAGTTTAAAGCGAGGTTAACTCAAGTTTTCATCCACGAGGCCAACTCGAATTTGAAGGGAGATTATTCGCGTTGTCAGCGCGCGATTATCCGTGAGGTAAGCGTGTGTCTTAAGCCAGTTTGTCCGCAAGGTTAACTCGAGTTTAACGCGCGTGTATCGACGATGTTAATGCGAGGTTATTCTCGAGGTTATCGCGAGTTTATCCACGTTGTTAGCGCGAGTTAGAAGCAAGGTTAACGGAAGTTTAAAGCGAATTTATCCACGAGGTTATGGCGAGTTCATCCCCGTTGTTAGCGAGAGTTAATTCGCGAGGTTAACGCGAGTTTAACGCAAGGTTATCCACGATATGAATGCGAATTTATGCGCAAGGTTATCGTGAGATTATCGGGTTTAAAGCGAATTTATTCCCGAGATTAACGCGAGTCTATTCGGTAGGTTAACGCGAGTTTATCTGCAAGGTTAACTCGAGTTTTCTGCGAGTTTATCCGCGATTACAACGCGACTTTATGCCCGAGGTTATCGCGAGTTTAGCCGCGTGTTTTTCGACGAGTCACTCCGTGAGAATAACGTGAGTTCGGCGCGTGTTCGTCCGCGAGTTTAACGCGAGTATATCCCCGAGGTTAACGCGATATTAACGCGAATTAATCCACGAGGTTAACGCGAGATTAACTCCTCGAGTTAATCCAGGAGATTAATACTAATTAATCCGTGAGGTTAACGCGAATTTAACGAGTGTTTGTCCGCGAGTTGAACGCGAGTTTATCCCCGAGGTTAAAGCGAGTTTAACGTGAGTATATCCCCAAGGTTAACACGAGATTAACGCGAGTTAATTCGCGATGTTAACGCGTGTTTATCCACGCGGTTATCGCGAGTTGATCCGCGAGTTTAACGCGAGGTAATCCGCGAGGTTAAAGCGACTTTATCCCCAATGTTAACGCGAGCTTATCCACGAGTTAATCAGCAAGGTTAACGCGACTTTAACTCGAGTTTATTTGGGAGGTTAACTCGAGTTTAGCGTGAGTTTATCCGCGAGTTTAACGCAACTCGTGGTTAACGCGAGTTTATCCGCGGAAATAATGCGAGTTTAACGGGAGTCTGTTCGCGATATTAATGCGAGTCTATCCGTAAGGGTAATGCCAGTTTAAAGCGAGTTTATCCGCTGCGTTTAGTCGAGTTGAACGTGAGTTTATCCGCGACGATAACGCGAGATGATGCATGAAGTTAACCAGAGTTTAACTCGTGTTTTTCCGCGAGGTTAACACGCGTTTGGCGCGAGTTTATCCGCGAGGTCAACACGCGTTTATCCACCACAAGGTTAACTTGAGTTTTTCACGAGTTTATCGGCGATGTTAACGCAAGTTTATGCGTGAGGTTATCGCTAGTTTATTCGCGTTGTTAGCGCGAGTACAACGCGAGGTTAACTCGAGTTTAACGTAAATTTGTCCGCGAGGTTATCGCGAGTTTAGCTGCGTTGTTAGCGAGAGTTAACCCGCAAGGTTAACGCAAGTTTATCCGTGAGGTTAGCGCGAGTTTAACGCGTGTTTATCCAGGATATTAATGCGAATTTATGCACAAGGTTATCTCGAGTTTATCCGCGATATTATCACGAATTTGACGCGAGGTTAACATGAGTTTATCCGCGAGGTTAACGCGAGTTTGGCGCGAGTTTTCCGGAGGTTAACACGAGGTTATCCCCGAGGTTAACTCGAGTTCAACGCGACTTTATTTGTTTGACCGCGAGTTTAACAGGAGTTGATTCCCGAGGTTAACGCGAAATAAACGCGAGTTAATTCGCGAAGGTAACGCGTGTTTATCCGCGGGACTAGCGCGAGATTTTGCGCAATGCTAATGCGAGCTTAACGCCACTTTATCCGTGAGATTAACGCGAGTCAAACGGCTAGATTAACGCGAGTGTAATGCGAGGTTAACTCGAGTTAAACACGAGTTCATCCGTGAGATAAACTCGAGTTTAACAGGAGTTTATCCGCATTGTTAGCGTGAGTTTGACGCGAGATTATCCGTGAGGTCAGCGCGTGTTTAACGCGAGTTTATCCGCAAGGTTAACGCGAGATGAACACAAGTTTATCCGCAAAGTTAACTTGAGTTTAACGCGAGTTTATTGACGATGTTAGTGCGAGTTTGTTTGCAAAGTTATCGCGAGTTTATCCACGTTGTTATCGCGAATTAAACGCAAGGGTAACGTGAGATTAAAGCGAATTTGTGCGCGAGGTTATTACGTGTTTATAGAGGCAGTGTTGTTAGAGACAGTTAATCCTCGAGGTTAACGCGAGGTTATCGCGCGAAATTATCCGTGAGGTTAACGCGTGTTTAACGCTAGTTTATCCGCAAGGTTAACGCGAGTTTAACACGAGTTTATCCACGAGGTTAACTCGAGTTTAACGCGAGTTCATCGGCGATGGTAACGTGAGTTTATGGCGAGGTTACCGCGAATTTACCCGCTGTGTCAGCGGGAGTTAACCGCGCTGTTAACGCGAGTATGAGGCGAGTTCAGCCGCTAGGTTATCGCGAGTTTGGTGCGAGTATGTCCGCGATGTCAACGTGAGATTAACGTGAGTTTATTCGCGAGGTTACTACGAATTTATCCGCGAGGTTAACTCCAGTTTAGCGGGCGATTATGCGCGAAGTTAACGCGATTTGGCGCGTGCTCATACACGAGTTTAACGCAAGTTTATCAGCGAGGTTAACGCGAGCTTTACGCGATAACACGAGTTAATCCTCGAGGTTAACTTGTGTTTATCGGCGCGGTCATCGCGAGTTTATGCGCGACGTTAACGCGAGTTTTTTTCGCCAGATTTACGCAACTGTATCCGCGATATTGATGCGAGTTTGTGCGAAAGGTTATCGCGAGTTTATTCGCGTTATTAGCGCGAGTTTAACGTGTGTTTATTCTCGAGGTTAATGCGAGTTTGGCGCGAATATATGCGCGACGTTTACGCGAGGTTTTTCCGCCAGATTAACGCGACTGTATCCGCGATATTAATGCGAGTTTGTGCGAAAGGTTATCGCGAGTTTATTCGCGTTATTAGCGCGAGTTTAACGTGTGTTTATTCTCGAGGTTAACGCGAGTTTGGCGCGAATATATGCGCGACGTTTACGCGAGGTTTTTCCGCCAGATTAACGCGACTGTATCCGCGATATTAATGCGAGTTTGTGCGAAAGGTTATCGCGAGTTTATCCGCGTTATTAGCGCGAGTTTAACGTGTGTTTATTCACAAGGTTAACGCGAGTTTGGCGCGAATTTAGGCGCGACGTTAACGCGAGTTTATCCGCGAGCTTAACTCGAGTTCAACGCCAGTTTATCGGCAATGTTAACACGGATTTATGCGCGAGGTGATCGTGAGTTTATATGCGTTGTTATCGCGAGTTTATCCGCGAGTTGATCCTCGAGGTTAACGCGAATTTAACGTGTGTTTGTTCGCGAGTTTTACACGAGTTTGTCGCCGCGGTTAACGCGAGATTAACTCGAGTTATTTCGCGTGGTTAACGAGGTGAGCACGAGTTTATGCGCGACCCTAACGCGAGCTTAACACGAGTTTATCCGCGAGACTAACGGGAGTCTAACCGCTAGGTTAAACTGAATGTAAATCAAGGTTAACTCGAGTTCAATGGGAATTAATCTGGGAGGTTAACGCATGTTTATCTGCGAGGTTAACGCGAGTTTATCCGCGAGGTTAACGTGAGTGTAACGCAACTTTACAGTGAGTCAATCCGCGATGTTAACATGTGTTTACCCGCGAGTTTAACGCGAATTTATCCCCGATGATAAGGCGAGTTTAGCGCAAGTTTAACGCTACTTAATCCGCGAGGATAACGTGCGTTTATCCCCGGGGTTAATGCAAGATTAATGCGAGTTAAATCGTGTGGTTAGCTCGTGTTCATCCGTGGGATTAGCGCGGGTTTATGTGAGACACTAACGCGAGTTTAATCGCAAGATTAACGCGAGTTTATCCGCTAGGTTTACGCCAGTTTAAAGTGAGGTTAAACGCGAGTTCATCCGGGTGGTGAATTCGAGTTTAACGGGAGTTTATTCGCGTTCTTAGTGCGAGGTTGAAGCGAGGTTAATGCGAGATAATCCGTGAGGTTAGCGCGTGTTTAACGCGAGTTTATCCACAAGGTTATAACGCGAGATTAACACGAGCATTAATCTCGCGTCAACCTTGTGGATCAACTTGCATAAAATGCGCGTTAAACTCGCGTTAACCTCGCGTATAAACTCGCGTTCACTTTGCGGATAAACTCGCGGTTAAACTCACATTAACCTCGCGAAAAAACTCGCGCCAAACTCGCGACAGCCTAGCGGATAAACTCCTGTCAAACTCGCGTTAACCTTGCGTTAAACTCGCGTACAACTCGCGTTAAACTCGTGGATAAATTCGTGTCAAACTCCAGCTAACCGCGCGGATTAACATCCGTTATCCTCGCGTGTCAATCAGCGTTAATCTTGCGCCAAACTCGCGATGGCCTAGCGGATAAACTCCTGTCAAACTCGCGTTAACATTGCGTTAACCTCGCATTAACCGCGCGAATAAACTCGCGTAAAACTCAAGCTAACATCACGGATAAACTCGCGATAATCTCGCGATAAACTCGCGTTAACTCGGCGAATTAACTCTCGCGAACAACACGGATAAAGTCGCGATAACCTTGCGGATAAATTTGCGTTAATATCGCCGATAAACTCGCTTTAAACTCGACTTAACCTACAGCACCTTTTATTTGATCAGATTTCTTGGTTGCCCCCTACAACACCTTTTATTTGATCAGATGTGCCCACCTAGAAGGTTTTCTGGGAGGTTGTCACTTTTAGGGCCTTGGTTGCGCCATAAAGAAAGGCCTTATGTGGACGGGCAGCATGTCAATCAACTCGTCTTCATTTGTGCCACCCTACAGCACCTTTTATTTGATCAGATTTGCACATCTGGAAGGTTTTCTTGGAGGTTGTCACATTTAGGGCCTTGGTTGCCCCACAAAGAGAGGCCTTATGCAGACGGGCAACATGTCAATCAACTCGTCTTCATTTGTGCCACCCCACAGCACCTTTTATTTGATCAGAGTTGCCCATCTAGGTTTTTTGGGAGATTGTCACTTTTAGGGCCTTGGTTGCCCCATAAATAAAGGCCTTATGCGGACGGGCAACATGTCAATCAACTCGTCTTCATTTTTGCCACCCTACAACACCTTTTATTTGATCAGATTTGCCCATCTAGAAGGTTTTCTGGGAGGTTATCACTTTTAGGGCCTCGGTTGCCCCATAAAGAAAGGCATTATGCAGATGGGCTACATGTCAAGCAACTCGTCTTCATTTGTGCCACCCAAAAGCACCTTTTAATTGATCAGATTTGCCCATCTAGAAGGTTTTCTGGGAGGTTGTCACTTTTAAGGCCTCGGTTGCCCCATAAAGAAAGGCCTTATGTGGATAGGCAACATGTCATCAACTCGTCTTCATTTGTGCCACCCTACATCACCTTTTATTTGATCAGATTTACCCATCTAGGAGGTTTTCTGGGAGGTTGTCACTTTTAGTGCCTTGGTTGCCCCATAAAGAAAGGCCTTATGCAGATGGGCAACATGTCAAGCAACTCGTCTTCATTTGTGCCACCCTACAGCAGGTGCTATTTTTCCTGTTTTGATGGATTAAAAAATGTCAAAATGTCAAATACGGAAAAAGTAACTAACACATCACTGGGAATTTGGCAAGTTTGTCACTTTTAGGGGTAATGTTCAGCCCCTTTTAGGGGTCCCACAGGGAAGGTCAAAGTGTCATTAAATTTGTCTCGTTCTGTGCCACCCTACACCACAGTTTGTTTAGCAAAATGTCTCTGTTATAGGGGAATTTGGCAAGTTTGTCACTTTTAGGGGTCAAGTTCAGCCCCTTTTAGGGGGCCCACAGGGAAGGTCAAGATGCCTTTCAATTTGCCTCGTTCTGTGCCACCCTACTCCACAATTTGTTTGTCAAAATTCCTCCATTATAGGGAAATTTGGCAAGTTTGTCACTTTTAGGGGTCAAGTTCAGCCCCTTTTAGGGGTTCCACAGGGAAGGTCAAGGTGTCCAAAATTTGTCTCATTCTCTGCCACCCTACACCTCAGTTTGTTGGGCAAAAATTCTCCATTATAGTGGAATTTGGCAAGTTTGTCACATTTAGGCATCAAGTTCAGCCCCTTTTAGGGGTACCACAGGGAAGGTCAAGGTGTCCTTAAATTTGTCTTGTTCTGTGCCACCCTACACCCCACTTGGTTTGGCAAAAATTCTCCATTATAGTGGAATTTGGCAAGTTTGTCACATTTAGGGGGTCATGTTCATCCCCTTTTAGGGGTCCTGCAGGGAAGGTCAAGGTGTCATTGAATTTGTCTCATTCTGTGCCACCCTACACCACAGTTTGTTTAACAAAATTTCTCTGTTATAGGTTAATTTGTCAAGTTTGTCACCTTTAGGGGTCAAGTTCAACCCCTTTTAGGGGTCCCGCAGGGAAGGTCAAGGTGTCCAAAAAATTGTCTCCTTCTGTGCCACCCTACTCCAATGTTTGTTTGGCAAAATTCCACCATTATAGGGGAAATTGGCAAGTTTGTCACTTTTAGGGGTTATGTTCAGCTCCTTTTAGGGGTCCCACAGGGAAGGTCAAGGTGTCATTAAATTTGCCTCGTTCTGAGCCACCCTACACCATTGTTTGTTTGGCAAAATTACTCCATTATAGGGGAATTTGGCAAGTTTGTCACTTTTAGGGAGTCAAGTTCAGCACATTTTAGGGGCCCACAGAGAAGGTTAAGGTGTACAAAAAATTGTCTGCTTCTGTACCACCCTCCACCACAGTTTGTTTGGCAAAATTACTCCATTATAGGGGAATTTGGCAAGTTTGTCACATTTAGGGGCCAAGTTCAGCCCCTTTTAGGGGTCCCACAGGGAAGGTCAAGCTGTCCGAAAAATTGTCTCCTTCTGTGCCACCCTAAACCAAAGTTTGTTTGTCAAAATTCCTCCATTATAGGAGAATTTGGCAGGTTTGTCACTTTTAGGGGTCATGTTCAGCCCCTTTTAGAGGTCCCGCAGGGAAGGTCAAGGTGTCATTAAATTTGTCTCGTTCTGTGTCACCCTACACCACAGTTTGTTTAGCAAAATGTATCTATTATAGAGGAATTTGTCGAGTTTGTCACTTTTAGGGGTCAAGTTCAGTCCCTTTTAGGGGTCCCACAGGGAAGGTCAAGGTGTCCAAAAAATTTTCTCGTTCTGTGCCACCCTACACCATAGTTTGTTTGGCAAAATTGCTCCATTATAGGGGAATTTGGCAAGTTTTTCACTTTTATGGGTCAGGTTCAGCCCCTTTTAGGGGGCCCACAGGGAAGGTCAAGGTGTCCTTAAATTTGTCTTGTTCTGTTCCACCCTACACCCCACTTTGTTTGGCAAAAATTCTCCATTATAGTCGAATTTGGCAAGTTTGACACTTTTAGGATTCAAGTTCGGCCCCTTTTAGGGGTCTTGCAGGGAAGGTCAAGGTGTCCTTAAATTTATCTTGTTCTGTGCCACCCTACCCCACACTTTGTTTGGCAAAAATTCTCCCTTATAGGGGAATTTGGCAAGTTTGTCACTTTTAGGGGTCAAGTTCAGCCCTTTTTAGCGGTCCCACAGGGAAGGTCAAGGTGTCCTTAAATTTGTCTCGTTCTGTGCCACCCTATACCACAGTTTGTTTGGCAAAATGTTTCCATTATAGGGGAATTTTGCAAGTTTGTCACTTGTAGGGGTCAAGTTCAGCCCCTTTTTGGTTCCCATAGGGAAGGTCAAGAAGTCCTTAAATTTGTCTCGTTCTGTGCCACCCTACACCCCACTTTATTTGGCAAAAATTCTCCATTATAGTGGAATTTTGCAAGTTTGTCACTTTTAGGGGTCAAGTTCAGCCCCTTTTAGGGGTCCCGCTGGGAAGGTCTAGGTGTCCTTAAATTTGTCTTGTTCTGTGCCACCCTGCATCACACTTTGTTTGGCAAAAATAAATTTTCCATTATAGGGGAATTTGGCAAGTTTGTCACTTTTAAGCATCAAGTTCCACCCCTCTTAAGGGTCCCACAGGGAAGGTCAAGGTGTCCTTGAATTTGTCTCGTTCTGTGCCACCCTACACCACAGTTTGTTTGTCAAAAGTCCTCCATTATAGGTAAATTTGGCAAGTTTGTCACTTTTAGGGGTCATGTTCAGCCCCTTTTGGGGGTTCCACAGGGAAGGTCAAGGTGTCATTAAATTTGTCTCGTTCTGTGCCACCCTACACCACAGTTTGTTTAGCAAAATTTCTCTATTATAGGGGAATTTGTAAAGTTTGTCACTTTTAGGGGTCAAGTTCAGGGGTCAAGTTCAGCCCCTTCTATGGGTCCCACAGGGAAGGTCAAGGTGTCCAAAAATTATCTCGTTCTGTGCCAACTGTTGTGTTTGTTTGGCAAAATTACTCCATTATAGGGGAATTTGGCAAGTTTGTCACTTTTAGGGGTCAAGTTCAGCCCCTTTTTGGGTCCCATTGGGAAGGTCAAGGTGTCCAAAAATTTGTCTTCTTCTGTGCCACCCTACACTATAGTTTGTTTGGCAAAATTCCTCCATTATAGGGGAATTTGGCGAGTTTGTCACTTTTAGGGGTCAGGTTCAGCCCCTTTTGGGGGTGTCACAGGGAAGGTGAAGGTGTCATTAAATTTGTCTCGTTCTGTGCCACCCTACACCACAGTTTGTTTAGCAAAATTTCTCTATTATAGGGGAATTGTTTGTCACATTTAGGGGTCAAGTTCAGCCCCTTTTAGGGGTCCCACGGGGAAGGTCAAGGTGTCCAAAAAATTGTCTCCTTCTGTGCCACCCTACACCATAGTTTGTTTGGCAAAATTACTCCATTATAGGGGAATTTGGCAAGATTGTCACTTTTAGGGGTCAAGTTTAGCTCCTTTTAGGGATCCCACAGGGAAGGTCAAGGTGTCCAAAAAATTGTCTTCTTCTGTGCCACCCTACACCAGAGTTTGTTTGGAAAAATTACTCCATTAGAGGGGAAGTTGGCAAGTTTGTCACTTTTAGGGGTCAAGTTCAGCCCCTTTTAGGGGTCCCACAGGGAAGGTCAAGGTGTCATTAAATTTGTCTAGTTCTGTGCCACCCTACACCATAGTTTGTTTGGACAATTTTCCTTTTTTTCGAATGTCGAATAAGGAAAAAGAAATAAGTAGGTAACTTCACGGTGCTTCCGCGCCTGGACTGTTCTCACCACTCTTCCGGCTCAGAGGAGTTAAAAATTAATTTCAACAGGATACTGTTGGTACGCAGAGACAGTCCAGGGGCGGACTCCGAGCAATCCGCGGTGTACTTCCCCAGGAAGGTTAGTCTCCAAAATGTTATTGTGATGTATTTACTGATGCATGTACACCTGTCGATATACCATAATGAAATAAATCTACATGTATACTGCAATTCAGTAAAGCGCCCACTTTGTATGATATATTCTTGCACGACTCTGAACACAAGATAGTTGTCAGTGATGCTCAACTGCTCAGACCCATACAGGAGCATAGAAAGATCAAAGGTAAACGACAATGTATTAATTGTTAGATTACGTACATCTGTATAGTTTGTACAGTACAGAAGAAAGTGTTCAGTTTTGTTTCTATGCCACCACACAGACACAGAGGTGAAGTCGAGAGGTGATTATCATACAGATTGGCGTTAACACCTCTACAATGCAGACGCAACCTTCAATGATAAATTTAAGCTGCTCGAGATTTGGTCCCGGCATAGAATGTGGGCGGGACGTTGATTCCCGCCATTTAGGAACCTTCTGAAATTTATGATGGAACAATTTTCCCTAACCGAGACGGGCAACATATTCCACTGTTTGGTAACATCTGGAAGAAAACGAAGACTGGTACAAACTAGTATGACAAAACGGAACTCGGTGGGTTTTTATTTGATCAAGCATTGTGGTGAAGACTAATGGACGAAGTAACTGGCGGTACTTTGTTTGAAAGGTATGGAGGAACAAGATTATGATACATCTTGAAGAATTGAAATAGCTTGTGCATTCGGCGCCTTTCATGCAGTGAATCCCATCGAGTTTCCGCGTAGAGTAAACTTTTACTGGCACTAGTTGTAACACCAGTAACAATTCTCGCTGCAGCTACTTGAATTTTTTCTAGATTCGCAGCCTGTGTACTTGAACAGTTGTCCCAAACACAGTCTGCATATTCCAGGGGTGGGCTAATAAATGCGAAGTATATCTTTTCTAAGACCTTGCGATCAAGAGTGAACTTGTGAGCTCTCAACGTGTCTATGCGAGTCCAAGCCTTGGCGCAAATATGATCAATATGCTCGCTCCAAATACAAGATTTATTTAGGGTCACACCCAAATGATTGTGAGTAGTTACTTCGGTAATTCGAGTTCCACTTAGATATAAAGGTGGGTGCGTGGGAGCATTGATCTAACGTGAAATTAACATAGTCTCTGTTTTGATCGGCCTTACACACCTGTTCTTCGCTTTCTCAATTATCTAAAATAGGCCGATCATAAAACTAGGACTTTAAACGAGGACAAGACAGGAAAGTAACACCCCCGGGTGTGGCTCTGTGTGTAAGCCTGTTCTTCGACTTAATACAAAATAGGGAACGAGAAGGTGAACTAATAGGCAGATCGACGACGAACAACAAACAAAAATTAAAAAAAAAATCGGACGGCTGTGATAGTAAACGTCCGTTGTCAACATTTTTCCCCGCACTTGATCGAATTGTCGGGGAAAGCCTTCTTCGGTGCACTTTCGATCCTCGCTTTGTCTATATAATCTAAGACGCATTCAAAAACATTTCATTTGATAAAACCATTCACTTTTTCTGCATTCAAACATGGACGAATACAATATATTAGCTGATTTTAACGATTTAATTCGTATTGACAACTCGTTGATGACACAACAGAGAATACCAAACCAAAAGGATACCATACCAAATGAGAGGGTGAATAATTCGTTTTCACAAGATGAAAAAAATGAAACATTATTACAGAAAATCTTGGAGACTCTACAAGACATGAATTCATCTCACCACAACCGATGTCTCAACCAGTGGCGGCGCTACGGGGGGGGGGGGGGGGGGGGGGGGGGGGGGGGGGGGGGTGTTGCCCCCCCCCCCCCCCCAGTTGCCCCCCCCCCCTCCCCCAACCATCTCGCATGCATTTCCATCCACCCTCACACACAAACACATTCTGTCACTCTCTCACACACACACACACACTTTTTTTATTCCCAATAATTTCCCATACACACTTAGCCCAAAGCCTCAGGCTAGCTGATGAACACATCCAGGCAGTAGAGACTTAAAGACTCGGATGCAGATACTTATAAGTTATAATAAAGTTATGAGCCAACAAAGGCATGTCTATCCATATCCCTTGTCTAAAAAAAATCATGGATTTCGCATTATGACAGACGGGCATTATCTCCCTTGCACTGTTCAATTATTTGAAGTCTCTCTCTCTCTCTCTCTCTCTCTCTCTCTGTCTGTGTTTCTCTCCCTCTGTCTGTCTGTCTCTCTCTCTCTCTCCTCTCTCTCTCTCTCTCTCTCTCTCTCTCTCTCGCACGCACAGAGACCCACCAGACGCGGATCCAGGATTTTTTGAAAGGAGGACCGCTAATTACCATTACATTTAGTCGAAACTTGGACCCAAAGTCCGTAATATACTTTTTTGGTTTGGTACGTCCACAGGACGTACCAAACCAAAAAAGTATATTACGGACTTTGGGTCCAAGTTTGGACTACCTCATAACAAAGTAATGATATGATCCTTTACGTATTTGCCCCCTTCATGGGAGTCTGCCCCCCCCCCCCCCCCAGTTGCCCCCCACAAAAAAATTTCTGGCGCCGCCACTGGTCCTCAACCTACGAGAAAAAGGAGACGTCAAGCACGAAAACAGTTAGTGACTACATCCACACAAACAGATGAAGTCACTCAACAATCTATTCCAGACCCCCACCCTTCAGAGTGAGGAAGAACCTGATGATATTGTTAAACATAAAAAAAGAAACGGGTACGATTCGATGGTCATTGGGCGAAAAGTATTGCTAACTGCTGAGTGACTCCCACTTCATCAAAAAACAGCCCTTATAAGGGCTACCCACAATATTAGAAAGAGATATCTTGTCATGTTCACATACACAACCAAGTCTTTGTTATAAAAAAAGACAAAAAAACCCCAAAACAAACAGTTCCTTTATCCTGCAGTGAAACTTACAAGCCAAAATACGTACTATTGGAGCTGGTCATAAGCATGATGCGGGGGGCACTGTGGGCCCAAGCATTTTTAACACTGAGTTTTCCATAGGGTCCAAAGTGTTAAATTGTGAAACTTATTGGCCCAAGATTTTTGACACTGAATGTCCCACAGGGTCCATAGGGTTAGTGTTAAATTGTGAAACTTATAGGCCCAAGATTTTTAACACTGATTTTCCCATAGACGCCATAGGGTTAGTGTTAAATTGTGAAACTTATAGACCCAAGAACTTATAGACCTAAGAACTTATAGGAACAAACCTGAATGCACTGTGCCCCCAGTGCATTCAGGTTTGTCCTTATAAGTTCTTGGGTCTATAAGTTTCACAATAGGAGGAGGAACTGGAAGTTGCTTTTTTAGCCACCTCCCACCCACACTCCCTTCTTCGGGCAAGGGGGTAGCAGTAGTGAAGGCTGTCACTATAGCGAAAAACATTTAACACTGAATTCCCCATACCCCAGGACTGTCACTATGGCGAACAAATTAACATAGGATTATCCATAGGGTTTTTTCGCCATAGTGACATTTTTTCGCAATAGTGACATTTTTGGAGGCAGGAAAAATTTTTTAAAATCTTTTCCTGCCTCCAAAAATGTCATTTTCTTATTACAATGAATAGGTAAAACTGGCAAAAAAAAGAGTTTGAGCTGGTAAAACTTTACATTTAAGGAGTCCTCTGTATTGTCTTATTTTGCCAGTTTAACCTATTCATTGTAATAAGAAAATGACATTCACACTTTGTAAAATGTGTGCAGAACACGAATTAGATCAGTGTAAACACACGCCAGAACAACATGCACTTGTATGTACATGGACATCTGTTGAACTTTGCAAAGCATTGGATTTGGGGTACACTCTTCTTGACACTTATCAGATTTGGCATTGGGATGAATGGTCTTCAGAGATTTACAAATATTATGTGAACAAATATTTAAAAATGAAACAAGAAGCTAGTGGGTTTCCAGATTGGGTGAAAACAGAAACAGACTGAAAAAAATTTAAAAACGATTATGCACAGATTGAAAATATCGACACGTAAAAGACAATCTTATTCAAAACGAAATTCAAGACCACTTGATATATTTGATTAAATCATGATGTTACATGGATCTTGCAAGCATTTTTGTAGCGGTTTTGATTCAGATAATGTATCACCAACATCAAGTGGTGTCGAAAATATTGGTGAGATTGAGCAATTACCTATTGCATCTTTAAACAATTCTTCACCAATAGAATTTTTAATTCCAAGACAAACAACCAAGTGGTTAGATCTTGCATCATCTACACTTGAAGTTCAATTCAAAATTGCAAAGCAAGATGGGAGTGTACTGGATGATGATACAAATATTACTCCTATCAATAATTTCTTTCACAGTACGTTCAATAAAATTCATGTTACACTGAACGGTTCTCTGATAACCACCAATACAGACATGTATCCTTATCGAGCTTTTTTTGAAAATCTGTTAAGCTATTCAAAAGATGTGAAAAAAACACAGCTAGCTGCTAGTGAGATGTGGTATGTAAATACTCCAGGCCAACATGCAGCAAATGCGAACGATTCAAATAACAAAGGTTTGGTTGAACGTCACAAATTAACTGCAAACAGTAAATCTGTACAACTAAGAGGAAAATACATTTAGATCTATTTGTGCAAGACAAATATTTACCAAATGGCGTAGAGATGAGAATTAAAAATTCATCGTTCCCCCAACTAAATTTTGTCTGATTTGTGGTGTAGATGGAAAAATAGAAATTCAAAAAGCCATATTCAGAATACCGGCTTGGATTTAATTCCTAAATTTGCGAATGATCTTAATGCACAAATAGATCGAACAAATTATAAAATGCCCATAAGACGAACTGAAATGAAAACATTTATCATTGGAAATGGTCTTCGGTCAAAAATAAAAGACCATCTGTTTCATAAACAGATGCCAAAACGATTAATTCTTGGTTTAGTTTCGAATAAAGATATAAATGGAGATATTGGCGCATGTCCATTTAATTCAACATTTCAATTTGAACAAGTTGGAAATCACAATAGATGGACATTCCATTAAAGCACGTCCCTTTGAACCGAATTTCGAAGGTGGACTTTATCTAAATTCATATTTATCATTATTTGAAGCAATGGGCTATTTTGGACAAAATCAAACATTTAATATATCAATGCAGGATTATGCAAAGGGATATACCCTCTGGGGAGTTGATTTGACACCAGATCAGTCAGGTAGTGGGCCATTAGCTCACCCTATAAAGTCTGGCAACCTTCGACTGGATCTTCAGTTTGCTCATGCTCTCACAGAGGTAATCAACGTTGTTGTCTATGCAGAATTTGATAGTGAGATAGAAATCAACAAATTCAGAGAAGTGATATTTGACTATTAACAATGAGTAAATGTGAACATTGCAAGATATACAGGGAGATGAGAAAAAGAATAAACATAATAAGGAAAGAGAAAACTCGCAATGAAAGACTGTTCCTTAGATTATTTAAAGAAATTGTTGTGGGTGAAGTGACACCTTTGATAAAACAAAAAGTGAACAATCTGTGTGGTGCATGTCAAGAAATACCTGTACAAGAACATGACTTTTGTATAAAAAAAAGATATAAGAAGATGGATTGAAATGTATATGGAAGAGTGTATGGAAAAAGTGTGTCCATCAAGTGTACTATATAAACTGCATATACAAGCAAAGAAACTGAATATTGAAGGATGTTTTGCAAATGTGAATGTGAACTTTGAAATTAACACTGATGAAGACATTAAGAGGTGGGCGGATTTAGTAGAGAAAGAATGGGGCTATTATACACAACTTAATAAAGAAGAAGAAATTGATTGAAAAGTACAACTTTATAACAGCCCTTTTCAGGGCTAAGAAGAGATGGAAACCACTCAACTACAATATATTCTGGACAATTCTCCAAGGTTATCATTATTGAATGGAAAAGTGTGTTCAAAAGACTTATTACCAAAACAAAAACCTAAACATAGAAAAGCTTATATTGTGAACACAGATTCATCAAGAGAACCAGGAGAACATTGGGTGGCAATATATTTCAAAGACAATCATTCATGCTTCTTCTTTGATTCCTATGGCTTACCACCATTAGATAAAGACATTTACAAATTCATAGTGAAAAACACAGATTCATGGACTATTAACACAATGAGAGTACAGAGTGTTCATATTGTGGTGTGTGGAATGTACTGTATATTTGCTTTGGATCATCTTGCTAGAGGATATGATTTAGAGACAGTTCTTACTATCAATTTCGACCCAACACATTTCCAAGAGAATGACAGAGAAGTTGGTCAATGGTTTGAGCAAAACTATAGACATTATTTTTTGTAATCAAGATTAGGTGTCAAAACAACCCAGAATTTTTTTTTCTGTTGTATAAACTTATGTATCACAGATAGGATATTTTAGCATTTTTTTAAAAAAATCTTAAACGATAATGCTTTATTTCAAGACACAATTCTGGCTACACATATTTTCTCAGCAAAATGGAATCTTGAAATAAAGTGGTATCACACAAAAAAAATCTCGATGTAAAAAGGTTTTGTATAGATAGACAAACTCAGATCTCGGTGTATATATGCTTCTCACTTCATATATTAAACATTGGTACCTAAACTAATTCTTATTGTCTGTTTAAAATGTAGCAGTGCCCACTAGCTCTCCATACCAGTAAAAAAAGAGAAGAGATACTTCTCTTTTTTCACCATTCTATCTCATAAGTGAAAAAGAGTTAAGAGATACTTCTCTTTTCCACTGTGGGTAAGAGCCTGCATGTTTATCAACCAATCTTTCCATATGGTAAAGTGTTATACGGTTTAAAGTATGGAGAGATTGATTAATAAGCACAATCCACATATTTGCCAGCATAAAGTAATTGGGAGGCCTCTACCCCGTGAGTGACAATATAGGGACCAGCATTTAAGAGATACTTCTTTCACCATTTCATCCCATAAGTGAAAAAGAGTTAAGAGATACTTCTCTTTTCCACTGTGGGTAAGAGATTGTATGCTTATCAACCAATCCTTCCATACAGTAAAGTGTTATACGGTTTAAAGTATGGAGAGATTGATTAATAAACATATATTTTGCCAGCATAAAGTAATTGGGAGGCCTCTACCCCGTGACTGACACTATAGGGGCCAGCATTCAACATTGAATTCCCCTTCCCCAAACGGGGCACTGTAGGATTCTCCGTAGGCTTTTTACCCAGGGGGTGTCACAAAAGCGAAAAACATTTAACACTGAATTCCCCATACCCCAGGACTGTCACTATGGTGAACAAATTAACATAGCATTCTCCATAGAGTTTTTTCGCCGTAGTGACATTTTTAAAAAAAAATTTTCCTGCCTCCAAAAATGTCACTATAGCGAAAAAAATGTCACTATGGCAAAAAAACCCTATGGAAAATCCTATGTTAATTTGTTCTCTATAGTGACAGTCCTGGGGTATGGGGAATTCAGTGTTAAATGTTTTTCGCTATAGTGACAGCCTTCACTACTGGTAGCGCACCAATTCAGCTACCTGAGACATCAGAAACATGCGAAGAAAAGATTATGAGGGAATACAATAAAATCATGGCTGAGGCCCTAGAATTCAAACAACAATCAGCTGAAATCTCCAGAATGGCTCAAGAATGGCTAGACAAGAAAACACAGCAAAATCAAGAAACAATCTTATCTCCATCACAGCCACCTCCTAAAATGAAGACCCGCGGGAAACACAAACGCGGATAAGCTGCTTTCTTCTCTTTTCCTCTGTTACCGCGCTCCGACATGGCAAATATTATAAGCTAACGAGGGTCGAAAGGGGCTTGCCCCACAGCATCCCTGCGCGCCTTCGCCGCGCAAAAAACATTTCATCTCCGTTCTTGCAACATTGTCGAATTGATATATGAAGAAGTGGACCGGACCGGAAAATACCGGACCAGGTGGTTGAACCGGTCCGAGGCAGCCCAGCTGGAGGCTCTGGGCTTGGGGGCGAGTTTGTTGGGATTATGAAAGCATTATATAAAGATGTACAGAGTGAACTTAGCCTGGGAAACATTACAACAAAACGGGTGCCTATGGAGATAGGCCTAAAACAGGGGCGCATCCTTTCGCCAATTCTTTTTGCATTGTACATCAAAGGTTTAGGAGATGAACTCCTGCATAGCGACGAGGGCGTTGCAGTGGTGACTTGAAGATCTCAGGGCTATTTTTTGCAGACGATATGGTGCTAGTGTCAGAAAGCGAAGAGGGGCTATCGAAGATGCTGGGAATTGTTGGGAAATATGGGAGCAAATGGAGACTCGAACTTAATGAAAGCAAGAGCAAGGTTATACCTGTGGGCCGCAAAGTGGACCACACTCGAAGGTGGAGAGTGGGGGAGTTCTGCATTCCGGAAAGTAGCAACAGACTTCTTAGTGTAGGAGAGACTAGTGACTATGAGTACCTCGGGGTAAATATAAACATCACAGGAAGAGGCATCTACCGAAACCACACAAATAAATTGATTCTGAAGGGGAAGCGAATCCTTAACCAAATGAAACTTATAGGGAGAAACAGTTTCAATAAGGTTTTCGTGGGGAAACCCATTTGGGAAATGGTGGGTTTGCCAAGTATAACATACGGTACGGAAGTTGTACCCCTAAACCAGACGGCTGTTAAGAGCTTGGAAATCCTGCAGAACGATGCAGGCCGATGGATAACAGGGTCGAGTAATGCCGCAGCGCTAGAAGCAATCAGGGGTGAGCTTGGGTGGATGAGCAACAAGGACAGGATAGACCTATTGAAACTCGGTTTTCTTAATTATTTGGTAAATCTCCCCGATAGCCGATGGTGTAAAGTAATGTTCCTGAGAACTTTCAACTTGAATATCAAGATGGGGTGGATGGTTCAAGTGAGGGAGCTAGTAGAAAACTACTCATTGGAGATCTCGGAACTTGACGTTGGGGGAAACCAGGGTAAAAAGATCGTCAGAGAAAGAGTCATGGAGGATTGTAACCGTAATTGGCGAGAGGGGGTCAAATCAAAGAGATCTTTGGGTGTCCTGCGTGATAAAGAGAAGCCTGGTTTTGAAGAATACCTTGATGGCACCTTTGGGGGTCACTGTTGTGCAAGCTGAGGTCTCGGTCCCTGGAGCTGAGGGGAAAAATTGGGAAAAACAGTGAAAAGGAGTGCCAGATGTGTAATTTGGGCGTGATGGAGACCCTTGAACACTTTTTTCTAGAATGCCCAAAATACCAGTCTAAAAGAACAAGATTCACGGGGGGTATAATGGGGAAGTGGGATGGGAGAATGAAGGACATGTGGTTAGGGGGCGACTCAAAGGAGAGGGTTAATATGCTAATCGGAGAGATTGGGAAGAATGGGGCAAGGAATACCATCAAGCAGTTCGTCTCCGGGGTTTCTAGACAATCGTACCCATGGCAACTCGTACCAGTCAAGTCGTACCCAAAATTGAACGACTCGTACCCATTTTCAGCTGGACAACTCGTACCCACAATTGGACAACTCATACGCAAGGTTGGACAACTCGTACCCATGGCTGGTCAACTTGTACTTGGTGTTTAATTGTATGGGCGAAGGAAGTTAATGGCCTAAGAACTATACAAGCGGGGTTTTTGCTTTTGTTTGATCCGTTTGAGGTGATATAATAGTAATGGAAATCAGTTTACTTTGAAATTCCTTCGTCAGATATTCCACGAATATGAAAGAAATATACACAAATTTTACGTCTAAATGACGGCTGTGATACACAGAACAGGAAACATATATTCATTGACCGTACTTTGTTGAAAGCAGGCACCAGTGGTTCCTGGAAGTCTGCAATCGTATTCGTACGAGAACCGGGGTGAATGCCCCCCCCCCCCCCCCCCCAACCCCGACACCCGGTTTCTGCGCTTCAATTTTGGGAAATAGAGTACTGGAAAAAACTAAAAGGCCTTGCATCTAGGACAAAGCTCTGCAAATTATCAATGTGAAAACCATAGCCTTCGTCGCATTAACTCTTGCCTTTCCTAATTAATAATGCCACTCTCCACCTTTAGATTATTTTTCGTGTGGCAAAGTTACATCACTGGTGAGGCGCCACTCCGGTCAGGCGAGAAAGGGTTTCATTGTAAATTGAGAGTACAGCCGGATTTTGTACTTGAAGCGTAGCACATTTACCCGCTCGGAAGAAAACGGCAAACAATGACCAGCGATAGACTGAATCAAGAAGATCACAAATGATGTTCATTTAAAAAAAAATCCAAGTAAAAAGCTCTAATACATCTCTCTCTGTGAGTCCACCAGGTCGCATCAACTGATTTCTGTCGGAAATTTTATGGTCAACATCGACACACCTGAAAACTCGACAGTCATTTAATTTAGACTTACCTGGCAGTGACAGGTGTGAGATCATGAAGAATTATTTTCTATCATCTATTACCTTATAGTCGATTTGTGTTTAATTTTCTTCCAGTTATCTGTGCATATTATTATCGCCAATTAAGTTAATCTTCCTGTTGGGAGGTGTGTTTTTCTAACAGTTATCTTCCATGACAATCATGGAAATTTAATGATAATTAGCATTTTTTGTAAGGTTTGCAATTGGACTATAAAAATGAATCTCTCTCTCTCTCTCTCTCTCTCTCTCTCTCTCTCTCAAAAATTGGCACAGGTCTATATAGATGTAATTTGACCAGGAAAGGGGCCTCTGATGTGCCCCGATCGCGTCAGACATCGCGTTAATCCTTCATCCAATGAAGGGGTTGGGTATGTGGGGGAATGAACCCCGATCGCATCTGATTTTGCGTTAATCCCTCAACACGTGAAATGCTGGGTATGGCTACCAGTACAACAAAATATGAGGTAGAAAAGCCCTCAGACGTTTAACGAAGAGCCAAAGGTTACCCGATTTTTGGGGGGTGGGGGCTGGGGGTCGTCTCCCGTATCTACACCACTGTATTAATATATAATTTTAATATTTCCTGTTTCCTTTGAATTGCTCTCTTGATGAAATGTTCATACCGACGAAATTGACTTTCGGCGAAGTCTGTTCAGACTGTTCTGCTGAGATAAATGCTAAAAATGGAAAGTCTTTGCCTTTATGCACACCCATTGAAAGCAGACACTCATTTTCTCAAGTGCTTCAGCCAATATTCGCCTTCGCCCATACAATTAAAGACCAGGTACATGTTGACCAACTGTGGGTATGAGTTGTCCAACCTTGGGTACGAGTTGTCCAACTGTGGGTACGAGTTGTCCAGCCGAAAATGGGTACGAGTCGTCCAATTTTGGGTACGACTTCACTGGTACGAGTTGCCGTGGGAATGAGTTGTCCTGATACCGTCTCCGGGTGTTGGGAGGAGAGAAGAAGCATGGGAGTAGGGAGGCAGTTGGGGTAGAACAGGGGTAACCAAGGCCTTCTCATACGAGAACCGCGACAAATCAGCGGTCGGCCAAAGTGTTATTATTATTATGTCGGCGATCCGTTTCACTCCAGCCTTGGACCGTGGACCAAACGATCCGGTCCGCATCACTACAATTTATGTAGGAAAAGATGTACATAAGAAATTAAATTCTGTTGTTTAGAGCCATTTTATTCAGACAAAACTGGGTCGAATTCACCGAAGTGGGTCGAAATCACTCTGGGTCGAAATCTCAATGCCAATTTGACTCATTTTATGCAGACAAAAAAGTGGGTCGAATTAACCGAAGTGGGTCGCAATCGCTCTGGGTCGAAATCACTTAAAGTAGGTCGAATTCACCGAAGTGGGTCGAAATCACTTGGGTCGAAATCGGCGTGGGCCGATTTCACCGACTACCGGCTTTGGGGATGTTTATGACTATTTCTATGCATTTACATCCTTCCTTTATGCCTTCCAATAACTTAAGTTATATAACTCCGGTGGTCTGAAATATATATAACACGCAACGTTGTTTTTAATGATCGTCGATGCAAAGAGAAACACACATTTTACCGACAAACTATTATTGGTTCGTTCCACTTTCAAACTGCGCGGCCATCGTTTTTAATGTTACCAAGTGCAATTTTCGGTCGCCATTTTGTTTCTTGAATTTGGCGTGTTGAAATGTTTCAGAAATAAACTGTACTTCTATTCTTTTATAAGCATGCGACAATGACTCAGTATATTGACATATAGGGCTGAAATAAACTTATGAAAAAGTATGACCTATTTTAAAAAGTACTCTACATGTATTTCAACTCTAGGCGTAGACAATAGTCAGTGTTGGGCAAGGGCATGTTCGCCCAATTACGTTTTCAATTTCAATGATTTGTGAAAGTCATGTTCCTTGACTCTGGCGGTCAGTTGCTAACGTATCCAGCCATATTTACAACGGTGGGGCGAGGACGCTGATTGAATCTCGCAGCGTCAAATTTAGAACCTGCCTCGATTAAAATAGGCTGCTGGTGGCATGGAATTTCTGTTCAGAACTAACCAATGTTCAGCAGTTGATTGAATTTGAAGAGGTTTTTCATTACCGCAGACACAGTCCGCCCCGTTTTTAACAGTTTTTCAAATTGCTGGCACAGTTTCATAAATCCTTCAGTTTTCTGCAAATTTGTGTCCGATTGTAAAATATGTGAATTTCATCACTGTCAAATTTTCTTTCATTTCCAAAATGAAATACACGATGATACAGGTTTTTGGGAGTAATTCTGACAGCCCCCTCCTGTTGTTACACTTCACGTGAGGTTCCCATTCAAACTGTATAGTTATTTGTGCAGTTTCTCAGCACTCACGACCAATAGCATGTCGATATACACACCAGTCACATTCACTATCATTCAGTTAAAATCGAAATGGATCCCCACAGAAAGATAATTTTTTAATGATTGTTCAGTTGCTGTTTGTCATTTTGAAATCAACTGTCCTCCATTGTTCCATTACGAAGACAGTTTCAAAAGAGAAGAGGGTCTGCATGTATGGAAACGTATATAAAACAGATGTCAGAAAACTCCTTACAACTTTGCTGACTCATTATAATAGGTTTGTAAGTCTTGACAATTTATAATATGAAAGTTGTTATAACAACTTGCTATGATGAGTTAGCTGGGCCGTTATAACAACTTACGAAAACATTTTACCCATGCTCTAAATGTTTCCGTACGGGGTGGATTTTTTTTTTGACTATTGCCGACACGAAAACAATGTAGGACAGTCGATTTCAAAATGATTGTTAAACAGGAGAAAAATGCTATGTTGTGAGTGTCTGCCGGCTTTATCGAAGGTAAGACCACTTTAAAGCGTCCATAATACATTGTGCTGTGGGAGTCCATAATAAATTTAAGGTGCTTTATAAGAAATGGAATTTTGTTTATTTTGAAATTCCCACCTCTGATATTCCTCAAAATCAAATTCAATATGCACAAATAATACATCAAAATGAAGATTGGGAGGTATAGAACACAAAAAATATATGAAATCAACTCATAGAGTTGACAGCAGACACCACTGGTTCCTGAAAGACTGCTACTGTATTCGAACCCGAACTGATAATAAAATAATATTTCCTGAGAACAACTTGTGGCCAAATGTGCTTCACATATCCAAGAACAAAGCTAGCCATTCAAAACACTTTGGGATGCAGCAATGGAACTGCATTTTGGAAAAGGACAACACTGTCTGCATTTTTTATTTAAGATGGATTCCATGTTTGACAGACATGTGCAAATCACTTGATAAAACGACTTTCCATCAAAAAACAATATCGTAATTCTTAGACATATCACCTGGTCTCATGATATCTTGCATAGAATATGGCAACTGTACAGTCTCTATATAATAATAGTATGCTGCATTAAGGCGATCCTTCTCATTATTTGATTTTAGTCGGCGTTTTTCGATGCTTTTTTCATCTGATGATGTTGGCCGGAAATCAAAAGTAAGAATATATGTAAACAGAGTCGTCACCTTAGGAATTTACCCCCATGCAGCTCTCGCTGTGTTTTGAAGGGTTTTAATGCCCAAGCTTTGTTCTTGGATATGTAAAGCACATTTGGCCACAAGTTGTTCTTGGGAAATATTATTGTATTATCAGTTCTGGTACGAATATGGTAGCAGACTTTCAGGAACCAGTGGTGCCTGCTGTCAACTCTATGAGTTGATTTCATATATTTCACGTGTTCTATACCCCCCAACCTTCATTTTAATGTATAATTTGTGTATATTTAATTTTGCGTTCTGTCACTGTTCAACTGATTTACCAAAAATCAGAAAAATGGCCACTGACCGATTACCGGTTATTTGAGCTCACACTCGTTCGATTCCGATTGTGTGCACTACTAGACAAGTCAAGGCTTGAAAGAAAAACATTAAATTGAACATATTTAACAGTGTTAAATGTCGTTGACTCAGGTCGCAGTAAAATGACCAGACGCACACACTGGGGCGGAACAGAGCCACGTGTACTGCCCAAGTGCGCACGACTGATCATTTCACTGCTACCTGTGTCAATGAACTGTAACCTTCACTTTTTTCCAGTGTGAACTGGCGATTGCCTCAGGTGCGCTCAGTTGTTAGCTTTAAATGTTGTTTAACTTGTATATCCCGTAAAGGGCCATCTAGTCTAGAGAAATTTGGTTGTTTCCTAATTTTATTGAATGGTATCAATGACATCAATTTACATTAACAATTGAACAATTGCAGAAGATAATAAAATGTGGTTGATGAATCTCCACAAAAAATGCTTGGCAACAATCAGTTGAACCGATGCTCCAGAAGCCGTTGCTGTTGTCATCTGATTGCCCACAATCGGTCGATTGAGGTGGCCGATTCCGATCATCAGTTGAACACTAATTTAATTTGAATTTAAAGAATACCAGAGGTGGGAATTTTCAAAATAAACAAAATTCCATTACTAACAGTTTGTGGAGAGTGGATTGTAACTAAATCACCCGTGGAGTGGAGTTGTCACCCAACCTATAACTTTCAAATTGTGTACATATCGACAAAAAACACAAGCAATGTTTCAGCCAATGAACCTCCGGGTTTAACCCGGAGGTCCATTGGCTGAAATTTTGCTTGTGCTGGCTGTGCTTTGCAACAAATTAGCAATTATTGCTTGGGTGGAATCTCCACTCTGCGGGTGATTTAGTGATAATACACTCTCCACGTACTGTATATAGCACCTTAACTGAATGATAATGAATGTGTATTGAGTGATATGCTATTGGTGGTGTGCTCTGAAAAACTGCGCAAATAACTATTGTTTGAATCAGAATTTTGTAGGACCTTGAAGGGCAGTGTAACGACTGGGAGTTCCTAGTTTTAAGACTATCGCGACAAGAATTCTTTATTTCCACATTCAGAGAATGTAGCCTCCATGCTTTATGCACCCTCATTAGCATGGCATAGCCAAAATTCTGTAGTGGAAGCTATTTTTGGGGGGAAGGGGGACTGTTTACCAATTATTTCACCAAACTTTCTGCCGATACTGATGGTTTGAAGAGAGCACAGACCCCTGTGGGAACCCCGAGAAGTGAAACAGTGTTTTCTACTGTGGTAAACAAGCTCTGTTTTCCTGGTAATATAGGACCCAGTCACCAGTGCTGGGTTGGAAGTCCTCTAAAATGGGCAGCATGGGTATAAACGATTGAATTTTGCTTTATCTCCTTGTGATCACGATTAGCCATTGTGCAGAAGTACGTGATTTTAACAAATGAATAAATAGGACACAGAAAAAACTATGCATGTTTACAGTTGACACTAGAAGTCCTGTCACACTATTGTGCACTGTTCTGAAGAAATAGCGCGCTGGATAAGTGCACTCCAGTTCCTATCAATACCACAAGAAATACTTGCAAACTTTCATCACATGGATCGTCGGGTGCAACCCGGTGATCCATGCGATGAAACTTTGCATGCGCTTTATATTTTGTATCACTTTGCTTTAGTACTTAAATGGTTGACCGGATAAACGGTTTGAAACCTTTTACTTATCTAACCGATTTGAAAAACCATCAAGCGATTAACCGAAATATTGATAGTGATCGTCATTCCACGTTTAAAACGTAGTAAATCTGCTGCTTCTCCTTTGTGACAGATTACACATCAAAGTCGCGTTGAATATTTTGAGAAAAAATCGACTTTGGTGTTCAAAACTTTGTTTATGATCGGCAGTTTCCACGAGTAATGACAGAAACTATTCCGTAGTGTGTACAAATGAACATTGTCGAGTACTCGACAATGTTAGTTTGTATACACACTACTGAATAGTTTGGGAATACTGCTTTCCAATTCCTATAGTTTTGATCCCAGATTCGGTGAAATAATGGCTACGGATAACCGAATATTATCCAATTTCTTTTCCCGGAAAGATCGTGATTAACAAAATAATCACACGATATTGTTCTCTTGTGAAGGTTGTGTGTATTCTGGTAAATAGTGTTATTATAGTTGCCAACTTAGCCAAGGACTGGTCGTAATCCCCGAGTGGGTAGTGATGCCCACGCAAGTATTTTCCAGGTAATAAAAATCATCAGCAAAATTTTAATTAATGAAGCACCGTGTACAATTAATTAAATATTTGATGATTATTCTGATAATCAGTGTTTGGAATCTGATATTGCGATCGTGGAAATATTGCTCACCTGTGGAAACTGACCAGTCCACGGCGGCCGTACTGTAAATACAATACCCCTGGCTGGATTAACCAGAAATATACTGAGCACACATACTGTATCTCAATTTAATAATAACTTTGTAAATGTGTTGTGAACTTGTGTCCATGTATGGTTTACAGATCGATAAGCACAGGATGTATCAGAATTTAATGCTCATTTTTCAACTTTTCACCTCCCGTAATGTATTTCTTGAATATTTACTGCAGTCAACATCAGAGAGAAACATCAAGGGATGTAACTGAATTGAAAAATGAACTTGACAAGATGAAAACGTGGTTGTGACAGCCCTGCGACATTCATGTTACTAAATCAGCTGCCATTCCAAAAAAAAAGATTTTTTTTTCCAATTGTATTGTGATGTTTACATCATGAAATATTGCAGACTAACAGCTGAACACCTTGTATTATTTATTCATTAACATTATGTACTCAGTGCAACATTGTGCAGCATCAATCCTGAAGGCCGCTTGCAGGCAGAAAATCCCTTAATATCTCGACTCTAAAGATTCTTATAGTCTGCTTATTACTACATAGGTTTTTAATGGTCAAACTTCATTGAAATGGCCAGCTGTCAAAGAGATTTTTAATTGTTAGTGTTAAATAGAGAATAATCGGAAATTGTTGTCATAATTGGCAGATGCTCCATAACCGTACAGTTCCGATTGCTGATTCCGATTAACGGTTCATCACCTCACATAAGATTGCGACTATGTTATGTGAAACATTCATGGGGCCACTGTTTTTTTTTTGAGGAGTGGGGGGGGGGGGGGGGGGGTTGCAGGAACAGTTTGGTGGGGTTAGGGGCAGGCCTCACATGTAAAAGTACAATTACAGCTTTATCTTGTTACCATGCTAGAGCTATAAGTGTTTGAAAAAAGAAATCATTCCAAGTACAGTACAGTTGCTGTGGACTTGTCATAATGTGTCTGCAGTGATTTACTATGCAAGTATTTACCAGGTGATAAAAATCATTAGCAAAGTTTTAATTAATGAAGCACCAGGTTGTACTCAGTACCTCATTAATTAAATTTTTGATAATTATTCCTATAATCAGTGTTTGGAATCTAATGTTATTTCGTCTGTGGAAACACTGCCCACCCATGGAAAGTGACCAGTCCATGGCGGTTACAGTTACAACTAAAAGTCCTGTTCTGAAAAGCGCACCTATAGCACGTTGATCTGCACATTAATCTACGCGTTATGACCATAGTAAGGCTATCAAATTGTGTACATGCGGCCTGTGCACAAGCAATGTTTCAGCCAGTGGACCTCCGGGTAACCCGGAGGTCCATTGGCAGAAACATTGCCTGTGTTTGCTATGGGTAACCAGGAGAACCTGCCGTGCTTTGGATGCCATTCGATATGGCAAATGCACGCAATTCCTACGCGCAATTAAGCCTAGATAAGTGCACATTTCGTGACAGGACTTATAGTTTTAACTGTATGCTGTAACAAAGACGAATGCTGTACTCAGGCAAGTTTTCTTGTCATTGACCAAATATTGCATTCATATGTATCACTTTTTAAAGTGATATGAAAATGAAAGGTGTCGATATTTATATATTTAGTCTTAAACTAACTAACTTAAGCGATTGAATAAATATTTACAAATACAAAAATATGTTGAAAACGATGAGGTTGTGATTAGTTGTGGGGTTTGCAGTGTTTACAGTTAAAACTAGAAGTCCTGTCACGAACTGTGTGCTTATCTAGGCTTAATTGCGCGTAGGAATTGCACGCAATTGCCATATCGAATGGCATCCAAAGAACTGCTGGGTCTCCTGGTTACTCTACTAAACACAGGCAATATTTCTGCCAATGGACCTCCGGGTTACCCGGAGGTCCATTGGCTGAAACATTGCTTGTGCACAGGCCATATGTATAGAATTTGATAGCCTTACTATGGTCATAACGCGTAAATTAACGCGCAGATTGACGTGCTATTTGTGTGCATTTCATGACAGGACTTCTAGTTTTAACTGTAGTTGCACCTGATACAAACCACTGAAGCCAGGAAGAAATCTTCATATTCATCTGCAGCTTTCCAAACTGATAAAAGTTGTAAAGGAATCAAGTAATTCTGCATTGATCGCTCACAACTTCTTATTAGTAAGGTGCCATCCAACGAAACATTTTCAGATTTTGTGCTTAGGAACACCAAATTTCACATTTTGATTTTTTCCTTTAAAGTTTGTTCTCTAACTTCCTCTCTTATGATTTCCAAAGGCATTGAAAAAGAAACTATATATTTTTATCCAAATTCTCAAAGTAGATTTTAACATTTTCTATTTTGCCTGAAACAAGTTTCTTTTGAATGACCCCTTAATAAAATAGTCCAGGTAATCTGCACAAGAGAAAAAGACCTTTTCCAAATTTGCATGCATAAATGCATCACACGAGGCCCGTGTTGATTTATGCTTTGTTTTACGTTAGTCGTGCACATTTATTGTGGAACAAAATAATAGCCAGATCTTAGTTACAGTACAGTCGCCATGGACTGGTTGTAATCCAGTGATGTCCCCGCCTGCATTTACGAGGTAATAATGAGACAAGCTCTGTTTTACTGGTAAAATAGAACCTGGTCACAATTGCCTGGAGTGGAAATCTTCTAAAATGGGGAGCATGGGTATAAACGATTGGCTGTACTTGACTTTATATCCATGTTGTGGTCATGATTAGCCATTGTGTAGAAATATGTGACCTTAAACACCAATAAATAAATGAAATTTTAAGTAATGATGCACCAGGTTGTACCTGGTGCTTCATTAATGAAAGTTTTGATGATTATTCCTGTAATTAGTGTTTGGAATCTAATATTGTGTCCGTGGAAATATTGCCCACCCATGGAAAGTGGCCAGTCCAAGGTGGCCGTACTGTAGTCCAAGGAATCGACGCAAGAGTAAAAAGCCTTTTCCAAATTTGCATGCATAAACCCATCTCATGAGCTTGGTGTTGATTTATGCTTTGTTTTACGTTAATCGTGCATATTTATTGTAGAACAAAATGATAGTAGATTTCAGTTACAGTACAGTCGCTGTGAACTGGTTGTAATCCATGCATTGGGGGGCACGGTAGCTCAGTAGGTAGAGGTGCAGATGGCAAGCCGAGAGGTCCTCGGTTCGAATCCCACCTGCGGCAACCGCGTTGTGTCCTTGGGCAAGACACTTCACACCCATTGCCTACGTGGGGGCACGGTGACGTGTACTAAGGCGTACTGCACGTCGATGGTGCACCTGTCTTCAACCAATGCTAACCCTGCTTGTGTGGAGTTCGTATGTTGGGGAGCTGACAGTTGCTTGCCATTGCTTGGTGGTTCTCTCCGGGTACTCCAGCTTCCTCCACCCGTAAAACTGTCGCGGTCATGATTAGCCATTGTGCAGAAATATGTGACCTTAACAGGGTTCCTGCGGGCCTGGAAAAGCCTGGAATTTCAAAAATGAAATTCAAGGCCTTGATAAGCAAAATGAAGCATTGTGCACCGAGTTGAGATGAATGAAATATGTCCAAGACGGTTCGAGTGGTTCAACTACGATAAGCCTGGAAAATCCTTGAATTTAACTTTCTATTAGCCTTGAAACTCCTTGAATTTGGGGTGTATATGGCCTGGAAAAGCCTGGAATTTCATGTCAGGTCAGGTGCAGGAACCCTGCTAAAACACCAATAAATAAATAAATAATCCATGCATGGGCAGTGATTTTCAGGCCTAAAAAGTTTCATATGCAAAATTTTAATTAATGAAGCTTCGGGTTGTACCCGATGCTTCATTAATTAAATTTTTGATGATAATTCCTATAATTTCTGTTTGGAATCTAATATTATTACATCTATGGAAATATTGCCCACCCGTGGAAAGTGACCAGTCCACAGGGCTGTACTGTTATCATGGGTGTTGACCAGCTTTTGATTACAACAGTATTCATTGAACTGAGACCGACTGTCAGAGATGTAAATTAGCCTTGGTGTTTCTTTCAGGATCTGGAACCAACGTGTGGGGTGGAAGTCCTCTAAAGTGGGTAGCAAAGTTATGAACAATTAGTTGAACTTGGCTTCATACCTAGAGTATTTACACCAGGGGAAAATATCTGAGGCTGTCATGGGGTGACCAAGGAGCATTGCTATCGTGGTTTGGCCAGTGTTAGGAAAATTTTGAATTACAGGTTCCCCAAACCTCACAATGCTTTGAGCTGATATTTTGAGGTTTTTCACGGAAATATATTTGTATGATTTCACATTTTGAGAGCCAGTAATTGAGGGTAAATGAGGACTAAAAGGGAAAAAAATTATAATTCAGGTGAAAAATAATTCATTCAGTTCACAGGCCTGGAAAGAACGTTAAGATCATTTAGGTTACGTGGACATTACACCGATCATAAAATATGTGAATGCTCTTCTAGTTACGACAAAATAATACCACATAAATTAAATTCCTAATCTGGCATGTTTTGCCAGTCAAGTTTTGAAATCTTTCAGAAAGAACTCGACACAAAGGTTGCTCATTGTATCCACATTCGAATAGAGTGGCATGCCCTTTACGTCTTAACAGAATTTCTGCCCCAATAACTAGCAACAACTATCTCATCAAAGCAAGATCAAGCATCATTTGTTGCTATTCATTCCGGTGAATTTCTTTTAAAAACATAAACAATTTGGCTGGGCATTGTAAAAACAAAGACAGGAAAGCATCACAACTCATTTTTTTTCCTATAGGTTATCAGAATATTATATAGCATAACCTGTTAAAATATGATGTAAGCTCTGTACAGTGCTTAACCTTTTACCCAACGCAGACGATATCAAAATTTATTATTTTAAATATCATTTTTTTTAATTTTTCCAAAAAATTCAACAAAACCATATCATGTGACCCCTCGTTGGAACGAGGTCGTTCCAACGAGGGGTCACATGATTGGTTTTGTTGAAATTTTTTGAAAAATAATATTTTTTCAACTGCTGAATTTGCAAATTACGAGGGTGATTCGTTGGGTGAAGGGTTAACCGTGCAGAGTGATGCATCAGTTCATGGATGAACGTTCCAGTTCAATGGGGTTGGTGGAAAAATATGCCGTGAAGAATGTTAGATCACCTTGGAATTTCGCCGCATAGGTCTATCCTATCATGGGACACTGATTCCTATGCTTGTTGCTGGAGGGTTTTGATCACTAAACTAAATATTAATTAAATTTTGCAGCCTTCACTAGCTAACATTTTTATCAGATTTCATGCCGGAAGAACATGACTAAAAGATGGAGTCGTCACTTTTTTCCACCACATACTTTTTGGCTCTTTGCTTTTTGACCTGTTACTTTTCAGCTTAGTTTATTTTCAAAAAGCATCAACACATAAGCCTGTAAAACAACAGGCCAAAAAAGCAAAGTAGTCAGAAGACTTGATGACCTCAAGTTATTAAGTGTGTTTATTCAAGCTGTTTACTGGACATTTAATGACATGAAAAACTGCCAGAAAAAGGAAGTTAAAAGACATAATTTTTAGCTCACCTGACTGAAAGTCAGGGTGAACTATTCTGATCACTTTTTGTCTGTTGTCTGTCGTCCGTCATGAAGGTGGTGTTTGGGTCTTTTTCTTCCAAACCACTGACCACATTTTAATGAAATTTCACATGAGTAGCTGTTATATATGGGCATTTGGGTTTTTCTTCATATTGAGGAGGGGGTGGGACCAAAATGCCTGTTTTTAGCTCAACTTTGGCGAAGCCAAATTTGAGCTTATGCCATGGCCAGTCATCCGTCTGTCCATCAACAATTCAATATGGCTCGGGCTAGAGGCCGTGTTTATGAACCAATCTTTATGAAACTTCTTGGGTACCTTTGTTATGACCGTGGGACGAGGACGAGTGTTTTTGGGTTCGGTCCGAAATTCAAGATGGCAGCCAGCCACCATTTTGTACCGACGATGCAGAAATCTGTTTTTTGCACAAAACTTCCATATGAAAGCGTTGATTTGAATAATTTTTTGTATGAATGTTTAGTACCATGGGATACATCACATATAATACGGGTTTTTTTCTCGTACCTAAATTATGCAAATTAGACTAACTTTGATGTATTTAGTGTTACTTTCAGCACTGTCAGTGCAAATGCCAATACGGCTCGGGCTAGAGGCCGCATTTATGAACCAATCTTTACGAAACTTCTTCGGTACCTTTGGTATCACCGTGGGATGAGAACGACTGTTTTTGGGTGCAGTCCGAAATTCAAGATGGCCACTGGCATCCATTTTGTTCAAAATTAGAGGCAGTCAGATTTTTGCGCAGAACTTCCACATGAAAGCTCTGATTTGAATAATTTTTTGTGTGAATGTTTAGTACCATGGGATACATTACATATAATACACGTTTTTTTCTCGTGCAGAAATTATGCAAATAAGATGAACTTTGATTTTTTCAGTGCTACTTACACACAGTAAGTACACATGCCAATACGGCTCGGGCTAGAGGCTGTATTTATCAACCGATCTTCATGAAACGTCTTGGGTACCTCTGCTATCACCTTGGGACGAGAACGAGTGTTTCTGAGTGCGGTCCAAAATTCAAGATGGCTGCCAGTGGCCATTTTGTACCGAAATTAGGTCTAATCAGTTTTTTGTACACAACTTCTATACGGCTCAGGCTAGAGGCCGTATTTATGAACCAATCTTTACGAAACATCTTGGGTACCTTTGTTATCACCGTGGGATGAGAACAGGTGTTTTTGGGTTTGGTCCGAAATTCAAGATGGCCACCAGCAGCCATTTTGTACAAAAATTAGTGCAATCAGTCTTTTGTACAGAATTTCTGTATGAAAGTTCTGATTTGAATAATTTTTTGTATGAATGTTTAGTAAAATGGAATACATCACATACAGTACGAGTTTTTTTCTCGTGCAGAAATTATGCAAATTAGATGAATTTTTATTTATTTAGTGCTACTTATACACTCGGGTTAGAGGCTGTATTTATCAACCGATCTTCAAGAAACTTCTTGGGTACCTTTGTTATCACCTTGGGACGAGAACGAGTGTTTCTGAGTGCGGTCCAAAATTCAAGATGGCTGCCAGTCGCCATTTTGTACCGAAATTAGGTCCAATCAGTTTTTTGTAACAACTTCTATACAGCTCGTATTTATGAACTGATCTTCACGAAACTTCCTGGGTACCTTTGTTTTCACCTTGGGACAGGAATGAGTGTGTTTTGGGGTTCCTTTGTTATCACTGTGCTATGAGAACAAATATTTTGGGGTTGAGTCAGACCCACTCTGGGACTCAAAGATTTTTTTCTAGTTTAGCATCTGACTGTCACCCACCTTTACAATACTTTACCTATACGTTTGTTACAGGCTACGGTCAGTATTTATGTACAGGCCGTTACAATACTTTATATGTACCTTTGTTATCAGGTCATTACCTAGATGTTTGTCATTGCTGTGTCACATACTATACATGTATATGTCTTGACAAGTTGAGCTACATTGTCATTGACACTTTCATTTAAAAACTCTTCTCAGCTGGAGCAGAGACTTGATATTTGGTATACAGCTTCCTTTTGAGGTGTAGACTCAAGTTTGTTGAGAAGTTTGAGGGGCAATATTTGTCGTCTTTACGAGAGGGACAAGAATTTTTGCCATGCCCCTAAATTTGTATTTTCCAAACCGGAAGGCCGATTTGAACCAAATTTGATATGAATTATTAATGGGTCATAAGTACTTGATTTATGCGAAACATTGTTTTCAAAATGCCCCATGGGAACCACAGGACCTAAAAAATAGAAAAAATTTCAGTCAAACGCCCATATCTCCAAAACTACATTGCTCTGAGAATTCTTATTTGGTGTGCAGCTTCCTTAGGACCAACAGAATGGAATGGTAAAAAATAAAATTGCCATCGGTTTTATTGTCATAGGTTATTTTTGGGGACTTTGAAAAAATGCTGAGTAAGCATTTTTTAACACTGGGTAATGGGGAAAACATTTAAGACTCTTCTTCTCCCAAAGGACTGCTCCAAAAGCTTTCAAATTTCACATATAACATCTTTGGAAGATTGTTTCACATATTTGTTAAAATCAAATCCCTGGGTCCATATTTGGGCTCTCTATGGGAGATCAAATCTTCAAATTAGTGCAGTATGAAGAATATTCTTTAAAAATCTTCTTCCGATCCACCAGTCAGAATCTTTTGATATTTGGTATGCAGCATCCTTAGGGGGGAGGGGGAGATTCATGTTTGTTCAAGCCAAGTCGCTGGGTTCATATTTGGACTCCCCATGAGAGTCTGAATGTTAACTTAGTTCAATAAGATACGAGTATCATTCTTTTAAAATCTTGTTCAGATCCACAAATCTGAATCTGTTCGAGATATGAAATTCTTAGTGAGTTCAGATTAAAGTTTGTTAAATCAAGTTCTTGCTACTCAGGCCTTCAGTCTTTTTAACCCTTTCAACTTGATTACTCAGTTGTCATTGGAAATAGCGACTTTTCGGTTTCTATAAAGCATCTGTAATAATACAAATTCTTGGTGGGGGACTCATGAGATGTTTGGTAATGTTGGTTCTTTCAAACTACCGCACCAGTAAGTGGAAATCAGTGGGTCTTTGTCAGGCGAGTGCTTCAGGCCCTTTGGGGGGGGCTCTTGTTTTGTAAAATTAAAATCTCCAGAATCACCTATCAGAATCTCTTGATATTTGGTATCGATCATCCTCAGCTAGGCCAGATTCAAGTTTCTTGAAATCAAGTTTCTGGGTTCATATTTGGGTCCTCCATGGGAGCCTGAATTTTAACTTGGTGCAATATGAGGAAAAATCTTCTCTAGAACAACCAGTCAGAATCTTTTGATATTTACTATACAACACCGTAAGAGGAGTCCATTTCAAGAAGATAGTTCAAATCAACGTCCATGGCTTCATATTTGGGGCTCAAATTTCAACTTGTTGCAATATGAACAAAATTCTTAAAACCACGACTCAGAATATTTTGACATTTGGTATACAGTTAAAACTAGAAGTCGTGTCATGAACTGTGCGCTTATCTAGGCTTAATTGCTCGTTGGAATTGCGCGCAATTGCCATATCGAATGGCATCCAAAGCACGGCATGTTCTCCCGGTTACTCAGCAAACACATGCAATGTTTCTGCCAATAGACCTCCGGGTTACCCGGAGGTCCATTGGCTGAACCATTGCTTGTCCACAGGCCATATGTACACAATTTGATAGCTTTACTATGGCCATAATGCGTACATTAACGTGCAGATCAACGAGCTATTTGTGCGCTTTTCATGACTGGACTTCTAGTTTTAACTGTACAGCATCCTTGGAGTGGGAGGAGGTGGTGGGTGTGATCAAGTTCAAGTTTTTTCAAACCAAGACCCCTAGTTAATATTTGGGCTCTTGTGGGAGCCCAAATATTTTCTTCGTGCAGTACAGAGAATATTTTTAGCTCAACTTGACAAAGTCAAGCTGAGCTATTGCCATCACTTCTCGTCCGTCGGCATACATACGTCCACAATTTCCTTTGGCACACCTCACAGGTTGCATTTATGATCAGATTACTTTGAAACTTGGTATGCTTGTTTGGGGTGACCTCTAGATGGGAGCTGTCGATTTTCTTCAATTTCCGTCAAAAAATGTTGCCACAGCCAACGTTTTTAGAACTTAGTTTAGTCAGACCACAATATTTCCCTTTGGCATACCCTACAGGGCACATTTATGATTTGATTGCTTTGAAACCTGGTATGCTTCTTTAGGGTGACCTCTAGATGGGAGCTATCGATTTTCTTCAATTTCTGGCAAAAAATGTTGCCACGGCCAACGTTCATAGAACTTAGTTTAGTCAGACCTCAATATTTCCCTTTGGCACACCCTACAGGGCACGTTTATGATCGGATTGCTTTGAAACCTGGTATGCTTGTTTGGGGTGACCTCTAGATGGGAGCTATCGATTTTCTTTGGTTTCTGTCAAAAAATGTTGCCACTGGCAATGACCTTCAATTAACTTTGTAAAAACTGTGGTTAAGCATCAATATTTCCCTTTGACACACCCTGCAGGACACATTTATGATTGGATCGCTTGCAAACTTGGTGAGCTTGTGTGGGGTGACATCTATATGGGAGCTGTCGATTTTCTTCCATTTCTGTCAAAAAATGTTGACCTTTGAACTTCGTTTAGTCAGACCTCAATATTTCCCTTTAACACAGCCTTCAGGGCATGTTTATGATCGGATCACTTTGAAACTTGGTATGTGTGTTCCGTGTGACCTCTAGATGTGAGCTATTGCTATTTATTGTCGTTATCACCAGCCTTTGAACTTACTGCATTTGTGCATCAACTTATCCCTTTTGCACTCTCTGCGGGGTATATTTATGAATTTCCATAAAAAAAACCCATTGCCACAAGCACTGACCTTCTACTTAGTGCATTAACATCTACCTTTGGCATGCCTCATAGCCACAAGCACTGACCTTTTACTTAGTGCATTAACATCTTCCTTTGGCATGCCTCAGATGACACATTCATTATCAGGTTGTTTTGAAACTTTGTATGCTTATGCAGCGTGACAAAGATAGGAGCTATTGATTTTCTTTTCATTTCAATCAAAAACTGTTGCTGTTAGCAACAATCTTTGAATTTATTGCATTTGTGCATCAACATTCTTTGGAAAGAACTTTAGATAAGAGCTACTGATAAGCATTCATTTCTGTGAAAAATGATGCCATTTACAATAACCTCTGAACATACTGCATTTGTGTATCAACATTCTTCCTTTAGCCAGTCTTACAGATTACATTTAAAAATGCATGGATTACTCTGACGTTGTGAACTCACAATGCTGTTATGTGGAAATTTAAAAAAATAACATTGGTACCAATGATCTTCAATTTTGCCATTTCATTTATAACTTCCCAAGTTCAAGTTTGTCAAGTTGAGCTACAGTGTCATTGACACTTTCATTTAATAATCTTACCAATTCAAGTTTGTTCAGATCATGTTCCTGGCTTTCTTATTTGCGCTCCTTATGGGAGCCCAAACTTTAACTTAGTGCAATATGAGGAACATACTTTAAAAATCTTCTCCGGAACCACCAATCAGAATCTTGTGATATTTAGTGTGTAACACCCTCAGGGGAATGAGATTCCAATTTGTTCAAATCAAGTCTCTGGGGGTATATTTTGGCTCATTTCAGCACAGTGTGTAGAAATCTCCAGATTCATGGTTCATGAGTTGGGGGGGGGGGGGGGGGGGGGGGATTTCAGTTTGTCCAAATCAAATCAAGTTAAGGGTTCATATATGGGCTCTCAATGGGTGTAATATTATTCCAAGATGTTCAGTCTCACCCAGCAGAATCTTTTGATATTTGATAAAAATCATTACTTTGACTTATAAAAGTAAAAGTATCAGGCTCAACTGATTATAAGGGGGCACCAGTATTATTTGAAATTTAACATAGAACCCAATGGATGAGTTACTATTCGTTTATTTAAATGAATTCTTCCTATGTGTGATGGAGCTGATGGTTGTCAAGTTTAGTGAGATGTATTCCCCACGGGAACAGGCTCTGTTTTACTGATAAAATAAGACCCAGTCACCAATACTTGGGAGGTGCAAACCCTCTCTAGAATGGGCAACATGGCTTATTAATGCTCACCCCTGGTGTTGAGTTGATACCCATGTTGTGGTCATGATTAGCCATTGTGCAAAGATATGTGACCTTAAACACCAATAAAGAAATAAGTGAGATGTATTTGTGGGTGGATACGATTAATGTTTGTTCTAATGAGGCCCTGAGGGTGGTGAGATGGAGTCTACAGTGGTTGTTTTGCCATTACCACAATTGGGTACGCCACTGGTTGTCTGCTCTCTTTAGTTTGTGTGAATAAAGCTTGAAAGTGTCCCCGATTGTCGGTGATTACAAACCCCTTCCCCCCCCTCCCTCCCCCCCCATACACACACGCACACACACACATCTCCAACACCTCCACCCACAGTCAAAAAGATGAATGTAAAATAGAGATTTAAAGTGTCGGGTCTGGGAAAAATGGCCTACAGTGCGTGGAGAGTGGATTGTAACTAAATCACCCATGGAGTGGAGTTATCACCCAAAGTATCACTTTCAAATTCTGTACATATCAACTAAAAAGGCATTATGCTAAACACCAGTATGTTCCAGTATTAATATTTAATGTTGACCTCAAAAATAAGTTTTGCTTTGGGCTTGAAAATTTGGTAGGTGAGCTGACAGGAAACACTATTTTTGCTGAGGTTATTCAATAATTTATTGGCTTCAGTGCTTGTTCATGACGGACAGATGGGCCCTTTACCTAAGCGATCGATCACATCCTCCCATGTTATTATCCCCCCTAAAAATTTTCGAGGGGGTATATAGTGGAGGTCTCCGTCGTCTGTCTGAACATTTTGTATTATAACTCCAGCATCAGTTGTCAGATTTGAATGTTCTTTGGTATGATGATAGGGCAGCTTGGGGGAACGGATGCCCTCATACCTAGCGTTTCGTCCATTCATGTTTAGTAGAGTTATGGTCCCTGTTTGTTTTTGGCCTCTGTTTCTGGCTAAGGTAAATTGTACCATAGCCTATAGGGCAAAGTGCTGCCCAATTTTTTTTTTAGTTCATTATTTTTCTGCGGCCCAGTGCTTGCAGGGGAGGTTGCATGACATTTTAACCTCTACATATCAATATATCCATATAAATATGGATGACACAAGAATTATAGTGATTTTGGTTCCAGACCATTTAAAATTGTATCATCGCACCAATCGATTTCAAATTTTATTTGCTTATTACTAATGTCAGAATACAGGTCAAGTTTGATTTGGATGTTCACTCCAACCATTCTTGCAAGTGTTGTGCCTCTTTTCGAATTAAAAAATCACAAATTTCCCAATTTCAGCTTTATTCTTACTGTCCAGTGCCTATAGGGGAAGTGCTGCCCGATTTTTTTTAGTCCACTATTTCTGTACTGCCCAGTGCTTGCAGGGTAGGTTATAACCATATAAATATGGCTGCCAATTTCAGCTTTATTCTTACTGGCCAGTGCCTATGGGGGAAGTGCTGCCCAATTTTTTTTAGTCCACTATTTCTGTGCTGCCCAGTGTTTGGTGGGGAGGTTGCATGTCATTTTAACTTACTACATATCGATATAACCATATAAATATGGATGCCAATTTCAGCTTTATTCTTACTGGCCACTGTCTTATAGAGGAAGTGCTGCCCAATTTCTTTTTAGTCCACTATCCCAATTTTTTCTAGCCCACTATTTCTGTACTGCCCAGTGTTTGCAGGGCAGGTTTGCATGTCATTTTAACCTACTACATATCGATATATTCATATAAATATGGAAGACACAAGAATCTAAGTGTTTTTTTAATTCTGTTCATTCAAAGTTGTTTGGATGAACCAATTCTCTTCAAACATTCAGAAGTTATTTATTTACATTCAAGTCCGACTTTGCTACCTTTGGGGGCATCAGCATTTGCATTGCCCTTGTTTACAAATTAAATAGCAGTTGAAAAAAAGTACAGTTGAACCCTGTTAATTGAATAGCCACTTTGCCAATGAAAATTATTCAGTTAACAGGAGTATTCAATTAGGGATTGTATCACTTTCCTGTATTCTAGAGATAAACTTAGCATTTATTCTATTATATCTTGTTTGACAGAGCTCCATGAGCTCTGTCAAACAAGATATAATAGATTAAATGCCTATATTGGATGTACTGAGGCCAAATAGGTCTATAACCAAAGGTAAACTGGGGAGATTCAGGGTAATATCTCGACATGTTACAAGATTTTTTATTCAATTAACAGGAGTTTACTCTATAACCTATATTCAGTTAACAGGTCAAATTTGTACTGGAGGTATGGTAAAAGGTTTTGTGTTAGGAAATTATATTCACTTAACAGGGATATACAATTAAGAGATATCCAATTAAGTGGGCTCCACTGTATTTTTAAAACAATTTCAGTAAAACCATTTCATGTGACTCCTCATTGGAACAGGCTCATCAGACTCATTTCAATGACAGGTTTCACAAGGTAAGGTTTTGTTGATATCTTTTCGAAAAATTTGAAAGAAATATAATTAAAATAACAAATTTTGATATCCTATAAAATGATTGATTTTGTATCTTATTTTGCATTTCAGTAATAGATTGAAATGAAGACACTTGTGATGTATCATAAAGAGACGAGTCAAGACACATTAATGGATAATGTAAAATGGTCCTAAGTAAAATTAATAATTTACAGATAAAATTGTAGGGGTGAGATTTTTTTCATCAGATTTTATTACACATACATGTATGTTATGGCATCAACTCATCAGATGATATGCCAGTTGAAATTTCAGTTCCCTATGAGAACTTGGGAAGTGGAGTTGTGCTTGCTTACTGTGGTAGAAAAGCTTTATTGGTATGATAGGTTTTGTTATAGGACCTGGTAACCAGTACCTGGCAAAAGTGTGCAAAAGTTTGCAACATCCATTTGGTTTCCAGGGTTGCCAAAATGGAATTAAAGGCCACACAAAGTAGATCTTCTCTTTCTCGGGCCATTATTTGTAAAATTTCATGTGGGCGAGTGTTTTTTTTATTAGCTCACCAGGCCTGCTTTTCACATCATTTGGTATCCATTGTCCGGCATCCGTAAACTTCACATTTTCATCTTCTTCTCTGTAACCGCTGAGACAGCGTGACCAAACTTGGCAGGAATGGTCTATGGGAGGTCCTCTACAAATGATCCTCATTTTGTTCCTGTCAGATGAAAAACATGGCTTCCAGAGGCATTCTTTGATTCTGGTTGGTGGATTTTCAAAAATCTTCTCCTCTGAAACTGGTAGGCCAAATGTTTTGAAACTTCACATAAATGATGACTGGGACCCCCTCTACCAATGGTCCTCATTTTATGTTGATCGGGTTACAAACATGGCCGCAATTGCGGCATACATTTACTGTAGAAAGCCTATGGGAAATCACATTTTCATCTTCTCTGGTACTACTGAGCTGATGTGAACCATACCTTGCAGGGATAGTCTGTGGGAGGTCTTCTACAAATGCTCCTCATTTTTGTTACCGTGCATCAAAAAACATGGCTGCCAGAAGCATTTTTTGATTCTTATTGGTGACTTTTGAAAAATCTTTTCTCCTCTGAAACCACAGGGCCAAATGTTTTGAAACTTTGCATAGTGGATGACTGGGACACCCTCTACCAACTTTCCTCATTTAATGTTGATCGTGTTGCAAACATGGCCACAATTGTGGCTTATAGTTACTATAGAAAACCCTATGGGAAATCACATTTTCATCTTCTCTCTGGAATTACTGAGCCGACGTGAACCAAACTTTGCAGGAATGGTCTATAGGAGGCCCTCTACAAATGATCCTATTTTTGTTCCTGTTGGTTGGAAAATATGGCCACCAGAGACATTCTCTGATTCTGATTTATGGATTTTGCAAAAATCTTCCCCTCTGAAACTACAAAGTCAAATGTTTTGAAACTTCACGTGATTGAGGACGGGAACACCTTCTACCAGTGATCCTCACGTAATGTTGATGTAATGTTGCAAACATGGCCACAATTGCAACTCATAGTTACCATGGAAAGCCTAAGGGAAATCACATTTTTAGCTTAACTTGACAAAATCAAGATAAGCTATTGCCATCACGCATGCTGAAGTCTGTTAGTCTGTGAGTCTGTTCACATTTTCCTTTAGCACAGGCTACACCCTGTAGTTCTTGTCTGATTGTCACAAAATTTCATATGCAGGTTTGGGGTCATGTCTAGATGAGAACGTACCCTTTTGCTTATGATCTGTCAACCGTGACGGCTGCCCAAGCCAAAAACCCAAAAACTTTTAGCACAGTCTGCAGGTCATATTTAATATGGAGAGATTTCATTGTAACTTGGTAGGATGACTCCGTATGATGTCTAGATGAGAACTTCCCCATTTGGTCGCGATCTGTCAACCGTGACGACTGCCCGAGCCCAAAACCCCACAACCTTTAGCACAGTTTACAGGTCATATTTATGAAGGGATTTCATTGTAACTTGGTAGGCAACTGTGTCAGCTACAGGGGCCCAAAACCCGAAAACCATTAGCACAGTCTACAGGTCGTATTTTTGAAGGGATTTCATTGTAACTTGGTAGGATGCCTCTGTATAATACCTAGATGAGAACGTCCCCTTTTTGGTCTTGATCTGTCAACCGTGGCGGCTGCCCAAGCTAAAAACCCAAAAACTTTTAGCACAGTCTGCAGGTAATATTTAATATGGAGAGATTTCATTGTAACTTGGTAGGATGACTCCGTATGAGTCTAGATCATGAGAACTTCCCCATTTGGACGCGATCTATCAACTGTGACGACTGCCCGAGCCCAAAACCCAAAAACTTTTAGCACAGTTTACAGGTCATATTTCTGAAGGGATTTCATTGTAACTTGGTAGGTTGACTTCATATAATGTCTAGATGAGAACGTCCCCTTTTGGATGTGATTGGGCAACTGTGTCGGCTACAGGGGCCTGAAGCCCGAAAACCTTTAGCACAATCTACAGGTCATATTTATGAAGAGATTTCATTGTAACTTGGTAGGATGACTCCAAATAATGTCTAGATGAAAATGTCCCCTTTTGATCTCGATCATTCAGCCTTGATGCCTGCCCGAGCCCAAAAACCTTTAGCATAGTCTATAGGTTGTATTTATGGAAGGATTTTATTGTAACTTGTTAGGTTGACTCCATATAATGCCTAGATTATGACATTCCCTTTTGGTCGTGATTGGTCAACTGTGACGGCTACAGGTGCCCGAAGGCCGAAAACCTTGAGCACAGTCTACAGGTCATATTTATGAAGGGATTTCATTGTAACTTTGTAGGATCACTCCAGATGATAATCAGATGTGAATGTCCCCTTTTGGTTGCGATCATTCAACCATGATGGCTGCCTGAGCCCAAAGCCCGAAAACCTTTAGCACAGTCTACAGGTCATATCTATGAAGGGATTTCATTGTAACTTGGTAGGTTAACTTCATATAAAATCTAGATGAGAACGTCCCCTTTTGGTCGCGATCATTCACCTTGATGGCTGCCCAAGCCCAAAACCCAAAAATCTTTAGCATAGTCTATAGGTTGTATTTATGGAAGGATTTCATTGTAACTTGTTAGGTTGACTCCATATAATGCCTAGCTGATGACATCCCCATTTGGTCGTGATTGGTCAACTGTGACGGCTTCAGGGGCCCGGAGCCCAAAAACCTTGAGCACAGTCTGCAGGTCATATATGTGAAGGGATTTCATTGTAACTTCGTAGGATCACTCCAGATTATGCCCAGATGACAACACCCCCTTTTGGTCGCGATCATTCAACCATGATGCCTTCCTGAGCCCAAAACCCGAAAAACTTTAGTACAGACTACAGGTCGTATTTGCGAAGGGATTTCATTGTAACTTAGTAGAATGACTTGGTATAATGTCGAGATGAGGACGTCCCCTTTTAGTTGCAATCAGTCTACCGTCATGGCTACACAGGCCTGAAGCCTGAAAACCTTTAGCACAGTCTACAGGCCATATTTATGAAGGGATTTCAATGTAACTTGATAGGATGACTTGTTTTGAAATAATTTCACTGTAAGTTGGTATTTTTCGTTGACATACATTAACTGTGAGGGCCACATACAGACTTGGCAATTTCAGGAGAGCGATTTTTTAGCTCTCCTTACTGCCCCCCTGAAAGAATTAAGGAGAGCGAAAAATTGCCCTCCTAAATATGTTGGTCTGGGATGATTGAGATCACATGTATTATGCTCACATTAAATTTTTGTTGTAAAGCAAAAATGTAATTTAACTTCGAAGTCACATATCACGTAATTTCATTTTGAAAGTGGTTTAGTGGTAAAAGGTAATGGATGCAACCATACCCAAACACAGTTGCAAGCATTTGAAGCAAAATGGGTCACAGCAATATTTTTTTTTTTCTGTCAGTTTCAAGTTCAACAACTGACATCACAGTTTGAGGGGTAATTATTCAAAGAACATTGACACTATAATATACTACCATTACTACTATCCTGTCACTTGAAGCACTTGCACCAGGATGTGACTGTAGATTCAAGCAGACCTGTTGTCCAAGAAAGTCATACGCCTACCACTACCACCTTCAACCCCCCTTGGGGGGTTGAAGGTGGTAGTGGTAGGCATATGACTTTCTTGGACTACAGGTCTGGGTACACACATAGGTCTTGTCAAGTGTGTGTTCGGTTGTTGAGTGAGACATCTAGATGTCTAAGAGATTTCGCTTTACCTTAGTAAAGTTAATAAAATCACTGATGTAGTCTGTTGGTTTCAGTTTCAATGAGTTCGTTCAACTGGATACTTAAAATGCTGTGTAAAGCTAATTGCTCTCCTGAGCTGATTGAGGAGAGCGATTTTTTGCCCTCCTGCATTTTTCAGAATGCCAGGTCTGCACATACATTATCTGTGAGGTCATATTAACCCACCCCTCAGCTCTTTAGTACAGTGTACACCTCATATTATTTTTATTAAAAACATAGCAAACGGGAACAGAAATTAACATATTCCCAATTATCACAATTCTTGTCTTATTTCATAATCCTTTCATAAACATTGAACATTATCCTTTTCATCAAACACAACACACAGACAAGTTAAGCTACAGTGTCATTGACACTTTCATTATATGTAGTTCCTGGTGAGCGATTACAGGCTCTTTAGAGCCTCTAGTTTTTAAGGCCTAATGTAATCTTCTCATGCATGAAATTGGACATTGTGCCAGTTAGGACTGCACGGTATTTCGATAAACCAATATATACCGGTATTCAAACCAATATCGATTGAATACCGATGTAATTACAAAAATATCGGTTTTATATCGTCATTATTAGCTCACCTGAGCGAAGCTCAAGGGGAGCTTTACTAATCACTTTCTGTCCGTCGTCCGGCGTCCGTCGTCCGTCGTCGTCCGTCCGGCGTTAACTTTACATTATCGACTTCTCCTCCTAAACCACTAGCCCAATTTTATTCAAATGTTGGCTAAATGTTTATTACCTAATGCCAATTCAGATTTGTTCAAATGAAGTTGCCCCTCCTCCTGGGTGGTGCCACGCCCCCAAGGGGCACCAAAATCTTTGTAAATCTTCTTCTCATGAACCAGCAGTAGCAGAGACTTGATATTTGGTGTGCAGCTTCCTTTTGAGGTGTAGACTCAGATTTGTTCAAGAGAAGTTTGTGGGGCTATACTTGGCGTTGTTATGAGAGGGGCAAAATTTTTTGCCCCACCCAAAATTTCTATTTTCCAAACCGAGAGGCTGATTTGAACCAAATTTTATGTGAGGGCTTATTGGGTCATGAGTACTTGATTTATGCAAAAAAAAATTTTCCCGCAGCCCCGTGGGAACCGCAGGAGCTAAAAATAGAAAAAATTTAAAACTCCCATATCTCCAAAACTGCACGGCACTGAGAATTTTTATTTGGTGTGCAGCTTCCTCAGGACCAACAGAAAGGATTGGTAAAAAAAAATTGCCATCGGTTTTATCATAGGGTACAGTTTCGGGACTTTGAAAAAGTGCTGAGTCAGCACTTTTTAACACTGTAGGCAATGGGAAAAACATTAAAAAATCTTCTTCTCCAGATCCAGCAGGCAGAATCTTTTGATATTTGGTATGCAACATTGTAGGGTGGATCTGATTCAAGTTTGTTCAAATCGGCCCCCTGGGTTCATATTTGGGCTCAGTATAGGAGCCCGATTTCGAACTTAGTGCATTTCAGGCAAATTTCTTAAAAAATCTTCTTCTCCAGATCCAGCAGGCAGAATCTTTTGATATTTGGTATGCAACATTGTGGGGTGGATCTGATTCAAGTTTGTTCAAATCGGCCCCCTGGGTTTATATTTGGGCTCAGTATAGGAGCCCAAATTTGAACTTACTGCATTTCAGGCAAATTTCTTTGAAAATCTTCTTCTCCAGATCCAGCAGGCAGAATCTTTTGATATTTGGTATGCAACATTGTAGGGTGGATCTGATTCAAGTTTGTTCAAATCGGCTCCCTAGATTCATATTTGGGCTCACTATAGGAGCTTGAAATCGAATTTAGTGCATTTCAGGCAAATTTCTTCAAAAATCTTCTTCTCCAGATCCAGCAGGCAGAATCTTTTGATATTTGGTATGCAACGTTGCGGGGTAGATCTGATTCAAGTTTGTTCAAATCGGCCCCCTGGATACATATTTGGGCTTACTATAGAAGCCCGAATTCGAACTTAGTGCATTTCAGGCAAATTTCTTAAAAAATCTTCTTCTCCAGATCCAGCAGGCAGAATCTTTTCATATTTGGTAAGCAACATTGTGGGGTGGATCTGATTCAAGATTGTTCAAATTGGCCCCCTGGGTTAATATTTGGGCTCAGTATAGGAGCCCGATTTCGAACTTAGTGCATTTCAGGCAAATTTCTTAAAAAATCTTCTTCTCCAGATCCAGCAGGCAGAATCTTTTGATATTTGGTATGCAACATTGTAGGATGGATCTGATTCAAGTTTGTTCAAATCGGCCCCCTGGGTTCATATTTGGGCTCAGTATAGGATAGGGCTGGGCGGTTTATCGGTTTTTCGGTTCGGTTCGTTTTTTTTTTTTAAACCGAAACCGAACCGCCGCCTTAACAAAAAACCGAGACTTTCGGTTTCAACAAATTTCCCAGAATTGGTTAAGTTTATGACCACTCAATCACTTGCTTTCAGCACGCCAAAGGCTTAAATGTCAGGCAAAGGTAAATGCTGTGCCATTTATGCTTACTTCGAGAGGACTGACAACAAATCCCCCCACCCTCCCCCCACAAATAGTGGTAGCAAATTTCTTGTATCTTAAACAATATCTACAGAACCACCAGCAGATGGAATATGAAAAATTAAAAAGTCGTACGTAAAAATCCACACATGCAATTCAAGAATTGTTAAGTAAATTTACTGAACCGGGAATATTCGACCAAAGAGGTATTGCAAGTTACCTGACAATATGTGGTGTAAAAGTATTATAAATTACCTTTGACCTAAAATCACTGCGTACAGCACGTTGTAAATTAGATTGGTGGTAAACATAAAATTTATTGAGTTTTAAAACCTCAAAGTTCACATGGGAAAAATGACGAGTAAATTATGTTAATTAACCGACCACTGGCACGTTCTCTGAAGTCACATGCTCAGAGATAACGCTGCGCATTGGCAGTTATGTTTTTTGTCAACAATAAAATGGTTAAATTAAAATAGAACACATCCAATTAAATGGATGGCAGGTAACTATTGAAAGTTTTTTTAAAACTTATTGGGAATTGTTTGTATACTATTTGAACTTACTTTAAGGAATCGCGCAGTACTGCAGGTCTGTCAGGTACACACGCTGCATTCCCAATACGAAGATGTTATAATCAACACGTGTCATGACCATGTGTATTTTGTAAACACAACAAATCGCAAGATGCAATATTGCAAACTTTCTTTCAACCCCCATTATGCAGCAGTCTCCCCTCCCTTCAAAATCATCAATCGCCTGTCTTGAATAAGATGAAATCAACGCAGGGATAAGCCAAGAGGGCAAAGTAAAGTTGGTAATATCTTTGCCTTGGCACCGCCCATTTCGCCCAATTTCTATGTTTGGGCAGAATCAAAGTAAAAAACGAACATCTACAGTCGAAATTAAGAGAGATATTGTGAAAGCATTGGAGTGAGTTACCAATAAAACTGATTCGTATATCACGACTTACTTCAACAATAGTTATCAAAATCAGAAAAAATATGATTTGTGTTCCTCTTATTCCACTGTCATTTGAAGCAGGAACCATCAAGAAACACGGGGCACGTCTATTTTCAAGCGATGTGATAATTATTGAAATAAGCACAACAATTGCACATTATCCACCAAAACCAGGGTGAGAGCATTGCGACTCCATAAAAAATAAGGAAATGTTGATTTTTGCTAAAATGTAGCTTTTCTTGTGAATTTCTGCATCTTGTCTTGACAAGGTCCCAAATCTCACTGACAGAACAAGGCAGCTCCCACCAGTGGTGGAGCCATGGTTTGAAATCTGTGGACCATGCTAGTGGATATTTTTTTTCGGGGGGGGGGGGGGGGGGGGGGTGGGGGGGGGCATCTCAGGACTGAGGGTACTGTACTTGTACTGAGGGCAGGAAATCAAAAATAATTTTTTCAAATTTGGGGATGGAAGAAGCAAGTGGGATTTTGAGTGGAGGGTGGGGGGGGGGGGGGGGGGGGGGGGGGGCTGGTCTCCCTAGATAGTAGATACCTCATGGCTCCACCGCTCCACCACTGTTGCCCACTACAGCAGCCCAACACATTATGTCCATTTGCTGAGAAGAGTGGTGAACACTGATTAACCCGAATGACTCAACTCGCTATATGAGCCTCATGACTTGGATGACAAATACAGACAGATTTTATGTGTACATTACCCTCTAAAATGTGGATTTCTACAATATATTATGAAAAACCGAAAACCGAACCGAAAACCGAGTTTTTGTACAAAACCGAAACCGAAACCGAACCGAAATGCAAATTTCAAAACCGCCCAGCCCTAGTATAGGAGCCCGATTTCGAACTTAGTGCATTTAGGCAAATTTCTTAAAAAATCTTCTTCTCCAGATCCAGCAGGCAGAATCTTTTGATATTTGGTATGCAACATTGTGGGGTGGATCTGATTCAAGTTTGTTCAAATCGGCTTCCTAGATTCATATTTGGGCTCACTATAGAAGCTCGAATTTGAACTTAGTGCATTTCATGCAAATTTCTTAAAAAATCTTCTTCTCCAGATCCAGCAGGCAGAATCTTTTCATATTTGGTAAGCAACATTGCGGGGTGGATCTGATTCAAGTTTGTTCAAATCGGCTCCCTGGGTTTATATTTGGGCTCAGTATAGGAGCCCAAATTTGAACTTAGTGCATTTCAAGCAAATTTATTAAAAAATCTTCTTCTCCAGATCCAGCAGACAGAATCTTTTGATATTTGGTATGCAACATTGTGGGGTGGATCTGATTCAAGTTTGTTCAAATCGGCTTCCTAGATTCATATTTGGGCTCACTATAGAAGCTCGAATTCGAACTTAGTGCATTTCAGGCAAATTTCTTAAAAAATTTTCTTCTCCAGATCCAGCAGGCAGAATCTTTTGATATTTGGTATGCAACATTGTGGGATGGATCTGATGCAAATTTGTTTAAATCGGCTCCCTAGATTCATATTTGAGCTTACTATAGAAGCTCGAATTCGAACTTAGTGCATTTCAGGCAAATTTCTTAAAAAATCATCTTCTCCAGATCCAGCTGGCAGAATCTTTTGATATTTGGTATGCAACATTGCGGGGTGGATCTGATTCAAGTTTGTTCAAATCGGCCCCCTGGATTTATATTTGGGCTCACTATAGAAGCTCGAATTCAAACTTACTGCATTTCGGGCAAATTTCTTCAAAAATCTTCTTCTCCAGATCCAGCAGGCAGAATCTTTTGATATTGGTATGCAACATTGCGGGGTGGATCTGATTCAAGTTTGTTCAAATCGGCCCCCTGGATTCATATTTGGGCTTAATATAGAAGCCCGAATTCGCACTTAGTGCATTTCGGGCAAATTTATTAAAAAATCTTCTTCTCCAGATCCAGCAGGCAGAATCTTTTGATATTTGGTATGCAACATTGTGGGGTGGATCTGATTCAAGTTTGTTCAAATCGGCTTCCTAGATTCATATTTGGGCTCACTATAGAAGCTCGAATTCGAACTTAGTGCATTTCAGGCAAATTTCTTAAAAAATCATCTTCTCCAGATCCAGCAGGCAGAATCTTTTGATATTTGGTATGCAACATTGCGGGGTGGATCTGATTCAAGTTTGTTCAAATCGGCCCCCTGGATTCATATTTGGGCTCACTATAGAAGCTCGAATTCAAACTTACTGCATTTCGGGCAAATTTCTTCAAAAATCTTCTTCTCCAGATCCAGCAGGCAGAATCTTTTGATATTTGGTATGCAACATTGCGGGGTGGATCTGATTCAAGTTTGTTCAAATCGGCCCCCTGGATTCATATTTGGGCTTAATATAGAAGCCCGAATTCGCACTTAGTGCATTTCGGGCAAATTTATTAAAAAATCTTCTTCTCCAGATCCAGCAGGCAGAATCTTTTGATATTTGGTATGCAACATTGTGGGGTGGATCTGATTCAAGTTTGTTCAAATCGGCTTCCTAGATTCATATTTGGGCTCACTATAGAAGCACGAATTCGAACTTAGTGCATTTCAGGCAAATTTCTTAAAAAATCATCTTCTCCAGATCCAGCAGGCAGAATCTTTTGATATTTGGTATGCAACATTGCGGGGTGGATCTGATTCAAGTTTGTTCAAATCGGCCCCCTGGATTCATATTTGGGCTCACTATAGAAGCTCGAATTCAAACTTAGTGCATTTCGGGCAAATTTCTTCAAAAATCTTCTTCTCCAGATCCAGCAGGCAGAATCTTTTGATATTTGGTATGCAACATTGCAGGGTGGATCTGATTCAAGTTTGTTCAAATCGGCCCCCTGGATTCATATTTGGGCTTAATATAGAAGCCCGAATTCGCACTTAGTGCATTTCGGGCAAATTTATTAAAAAATCTTCTCCAGATCCAGCAGGCAGAATCTTTTGATATTTGGTATGCAACATTGTGGGGTGGATCTGATTCAAGTTTGTTCAAATCGGCTTCCTAGTTTCATATTTGGGCTCACTATAGAAGCTCGAATTCGAACTTAGTGCATTTCAGGCAAATTTCTTAAAAAATCTTCTTCTCCAGATCCAGCTTCAGAATCTTTTCATATTTGGTAAGCAACATTGTGGGGTGGATCTGATTCAAGTTTGTTCAAATCGGCCCCCTGGGTTTATATTTGAGCTCCGTATAGGAGCCCAAATTTTAACTTAGTGCATTTCAGGCATATTTCTTAAAAAATCTTCTTCTCCAGATCCAGCAGGCAGAATCTTTTGATATTTGGTATGCAACATTGTGGGGTGGATCTGATTGTGATTCATGAACGTATTTATTTGTAAAGTTGATAGAATCTTAGACAAAATTTGCAGAAAAGATCTACTATAGAAGGGGTGGTATCCAGGGTGAACCGTTTACCCAAATCTAGCAGTACTAATGCATTATTCACACAAATCTCCGTTCAAATTTTATGACCCCTCATTGGAACACACGCATTCAGCTCATTCCAACAAAGGTCATATGCCATGTTTTCGAGACAAAGGAATAAAAATTTTAGTTATTCATGAAATTTTTAGGCAACTGTTGTCTGTTATTCACATTGCTTCATGAAATTTCAGTACTTTTAGAAGTTACCTCAGTAATCAAGGGTTAATTCCCCTTAATTAAATGTCGCCTCTAAAAAACAACCACTTTCCATATCTTACCTTTTTACCAGCATAACTGCCAAAACTTGTCAGCATTCTTCGCAAAAATCGCTATTCAAATTTTAATTTTTGTCTCTTAAACATACATGTACTTATCGCTTGTAAATACCCCATTGGGATGAGCTTTTTGAGCTCATTCCAAGCACACCATGCTTTTTGAGTCAAAAAAGCAATTTTTTTTGTTATTCCAGAATTTCGTACGTAAAACACAGCTTTATGACTTCACATTAAAATGAGCTCTCTAAGCTTGTTCCAATCAACATTCACGCACTATGTCTTTCACACAAAAAATAAAATTTTCCATTTATTCAGGAATTTTGTTTGCAAGAACACTCTTACCCCCCCCCCACACACACACAAACACACACACACACACACACACACACACACACAAACACACACACACACATCTAAAAGTTTGTCAGCAAAAAAACAGTTACTTCAATTTTTAAATGCATTATAGGAACAACTTGCCTAATCAAATTTAAATACTTTTGCATCATTCTGTATCTAGAACAAACCATTTACCATATCTTTACGCAAAATTCTCCAGCATCATTCACAAAAAAACACCATTATTTATATATTCACATTTCTGTCTCAAAAATATACCTGATCTTCCCATACCCCCTATTGGAATAAGCTGTTTGAGCTTGTTCAATGATGATAAAAAAAACTAATATTTTGGAAAATTTGTGAAAATTTTTGTTTTCTTGCATGCAAATATATACATGTAGCACATGGAAGATATCCACAGTTGGGGAGAGATGTCCAAGGCTATCTCTTCACATTCCTTGTTTGTGCTTCATGCTAAACCAGTTTGTCTGCAGAGATAAATTTGCTTTATTAAAAATCATTGGAGATTGGCCACACACCAACGATTTTAAACAAAACTAATTTTAGGTAACAAATGTTGAACTTCAAACAAAATCTATCACTCAGCCAGTTAATGGTGATGAGGCATGACATGGTGAAGGTGACCTAAAATACTTCTTAGAGTCACTTTGTCAGGTGAGCGATTAAGGCCACGTGGGGCCTCTTGTTTATTTACCCACAATTTAATTTTCAAGATGTCTTGAGTTTTTTAACTGTAGCTCAGAATGAATAATATTATCGCTTTACCCAAGGAATCGTCTGCATGTGTCCATGTATTATACAAATTCAGCAGTTGAAAAAATAATTTTCAAAAGTTTCAACAAAACTATATCATGTGACCCATCATTGAAACGAGCTCGTTCCAATGAGGGGTCTCATGATAATTGTTTTGTAGAAATTTTTGGCAAAATTTGATTTAAAATAATAAATTTTGTTATCGTCTGCATTGTGTAAAGGTGTTTCGAACCGCATCATCAAGGCATCAAGGCATGCTGATTCGTTCTGACTGTCTCAAGTCTCGATTGTTGTACTTATGTTCAGATATCTGAACAGTTTTCGATATACCAGTATACCACTGTGTTTTTTAGCTCACCGAAGGGAGCTTAACTTATCACTTGCCGCCTGTCGTCGTCGTGGTGAACATTTTTCAAACGACTTCTCCTCTGAAACCACTGGTCCGATTTTCACGAAACTTCATGTGGATGTTCATTACTATATGGCAATTCAGGTTTGTTCTAGAGCTGGGCGGTTTTGAAATTTGCATTTCGGTTCAGTTTCGGTTTTGTACAAAAACCCGGTTTTCGGTTCGGTTTTCGGTTTTTCAAAATATATTGTAGAAATCCACATTTTAGAGGATAATGTACACATAAAATCTGTCTGTATTTGTCATCCAAGTGAAGTCATGAGGCTAATATAGCGTTTGGAGTCATTCGGGTTAATCAGTGTTCACCACTCTGCCTCAGCTAATGGACATATTGTGTTGGGCTACTGTAGTGGGCAACAGTGGTGGAGCCATGAGGTATCTAGGGAGACCAGCTACCCCCCCCCCCCCCCCTCACACACTCAAAATCCCACTTGCTTCTCCCATCCCCAAATTTGAAAAGATTCTTTTTGATTCCCTGCCCTCAGTACAAGTACAGTACCCTCAGTCCTGAGATTCCCCCCCCCCCCAACCCCCCCCCCCCCCCCCAAAAAAAAAAAAAAAAAAAAAAAAAAACTTCACCAGCATGGTCCACAGGATTTCAAACCATGGCTTCACCACTGGTGGGAGCTAACAGTGAGATTTGGGGCCTTGTCAAGGACAAGATGCAGAAATTCACAAGAAAAGCTACATTTCAGCAAAAATCAACATTTCCTTATTTTTTATGAAGTCGCTAAGATCTCACCCTGGTTTTGGTGGCTAATGTGCAATTGTTGTGCTTATTTCGGTAATTATCACATCGCTTGAAAATAGATGTGCCCCGTGTTTCTTGATGGCTCCTGCTTCAAATGACAGTGGAATAAGAGGAACACAAATCATATTTCTTCTGATTTTGATAACTATTGTTGAAGTAAGTCGTGATATACGAATCACTTTTATTGGTAACTCACTCCAATGTTTTCACAATATCTCTCCTAATTTCGACTGTAGAGGTTCGTTTTTTACTTTGATTCTGCCCAAACATAGAAATTGGGCGAAATGAGCAGTGCCAAGACGAAGATATTACCAACTTTACTTTGCCCTCATGGCTGATCCCTTCGTTGATTTTATCTCAGTCAAGACAGGCGATTGATGTTTTTGAAGGGAGACTGCTGCATAATGGGATTTGAAAGAAAGTTTGCAATATTGAATCTTGGGATTTGTTGTGTTTACAAAATACACATGGTCATGACACGTGTTGCATTATAACATCTTCGTATTGGGAATGCAGCGTGTGTACCTGACAGACCTGCCGTACTGCGCGATTCCTTAAAGTAAGTTCAAATAGTATACATACAATTCCCAATAAGTTTAAAAAAAAACTTTCAATAGTTACCTGCCATCCATTTAATAGGATGTGTTCTATTTTAATTTAACCATTTTATTGTTGACAAAAAACATAACTGCCAATGCGCAGCGTTATATCTGAGCATGTGACTTCAGAGAACTTGCCAGTAGTTGGTTAATTAACATAATTTACTCGTCATTTTTCCCATGTGAACTTTGAGGTTTTAAAACTCAATAAATTTTATGTTCACCTCCAATCTAATTTACAATGTGCCGTACGCAGATGATTTTAGGTCAAAGGTAATTTATAATACTTTTACACCATATATTGTCAGGTAACTTGCAATACCTCTTTGGTCGAATGTGCCCGGTTCATTAAATTTACTTAACGATTCTTGAATTGTATGTGTGGATTTTTACGTAAGACTTTTTAATTTTTCATATTCCATCTGCTGGTGGTTCTGTAGATATTGTTTAAGATACAAGAAATTTGCTACCACTATTTGTGGGGGGAGGGGGGATTTGTTGTCAGTCCTCTAGAAGTAAGCATAAATGGCACAGCATTTACCTTTGCCTGACATTTAAGCCTTTGGCATGCAGATGAGTGGTCATAAACTTAACCAATTCGGGGAAATTTGTTGAAACCGAAAGTCGCGTTTTTTTATGGCGGCGGTTCGGAAAAAAGAAACCGAAAAACCGATAAACTGCCCAGCCCTAGTTTGTTCAAATGAAATGGCCACGTCCCTTGGGGGCTCTGTATGGGGCATAACTCTGATAGCACCGTATGAATTACAGAAAAATTATTAAAAAAAACCTCTCCAAAACCAGTGGGCAGAATCTTTTAATACTTGGTATGCAGCATCTTGGTATGGGTCTGATTCAAGTTTGTTCAAATCGGGTCCCTCAACCAATTTTGGGGCTCATTATGGGGGCATGAATTTTTACTTAGTACCATTTAAGAAAAATTCTTAAAAAATCTTCTCCAGAACCTATGGCCAGAATCTTTTGATATTTGGTATGCAGCAGCTTGGTATGGGTCTGATTCAAGTTTGTTCAAATGGACTCCCTTGATCAATTTTGGGGTTCACTATGGGGACCTGAATTTTTGCTTAGTGCAATTTAAGAAAAAAAATTTAAAAATCTTCTCCAGAACCAATGGGCAGGATCTTTTGATATTTGGTATACAGCATCTTGGTATGGGTCAGATTCAGATTTGTTCAAATTGAGTCCCTCGATCAATATTGGGGCTCACTAAAGGGGTGTGAATTTTTACTTAGTGCAATTTAAGGAAATTTCTTTAAAAATCTTCTTTTCCGGAACCGATGGGCAGAATCTTTTGATATTTGGTTTTCAGCATCTTGGTATGGGTCTGATTCAAGTTTGTTCAAATTGAATCTCCCGTTCAATATTGGGGATCACTATGGGGGTGAATTTTTACTTAGTACAATTTAAGAAAAAATCTTTAACAATCTTCTTCAGTGGGCAGAATCTTTAGATATTTGGTATGCAGCATCTTGGTATGGGTTGGATTCACATTTGTTCAAATTGAGTCTTTTGATCAATATTGGGGCTCTCTATGGGGTCGTGAATGTTTACTTTGTGCAATTCAAGGAAAATTCTTTAAAAATCTTCTTCAGAAGCATCATGCAGAATCTTTTGATATTTGATAAGCAGCATTGTCCCATTCAGTCCTGTTGATGTTTTAGCTCCACAGAGAGTATAGATTTACTCTGTAGAACCTTAAGAATAGCTTTTGATAAAATTTGTGTCTTTACAGTATGGAACATTTGGTGGGCGCAGTCTTTCGATTTTGAAGAGCGCTATCACTCTTGCGCGCCATGGCGCCCACAGTGTTAACTTCTTGCGAGCCAACAACAGCGCGCCTCGGTTCTGATAAGAGAGAGATCAAACTCTGGTAATTCATTCCAGTTGTGATATCATTTCTGTGTGAACAGCCAATTATTTTTTATTAGGTAACAAGGGACGAATATTTGGCAGTGGGTTTTAGTAACAGTGTGAATGTATTCAGCATAAATTCTATTTATTTCTACTGTTTGGAAAAACCTGGTGTTCTCTGAGAGGTTCGTGCTCCCTGGACCAATCACCATTTAGTATTCACCAATGGAGCAAATTTATTAGCTCTGCATAGATTACAGCCGCAGTGTGCTCTTTTCTTTTGTTACTTGGAGCATAATACATCGTCATGACCCAAAAGTTGGGATTCATTTAACCCTTTACCTAACGTAACGGCCAAAACCAGCCAGCGCTACACATGAAAATCGCCATTTAATTTTTTTTTAATATTTTCATTTTTTGCTTCCAAAACATAGGTTGTGACCCCTCATTGGAACGAGCGCGTTGCGCCCGTTCCAATGAGGGGGCACAACCTATGTTTTGGAAGCAAAAAATGAAAATTTTTAGTTATACGAGAATTTTTTTACGAGTGGCGTCTGCTACTAGCGTTAGGTAAAGGGTTAATGAAAACCATGAAAGCACCAAATCGCCCAGCTTCCATGTTGCCGTTCAATATGGATGTGCCCAAATACCGTACTGAATGCACAGTGCTGTCAATTACTGGATGCATTCTTCATTGCAATTTGCATCTTAATTGTTCTTGCCAACAACACGACCATCACTCGACGGGGCTGGATACAGGATAGTGCGCCTCACTTCAAATAGTAGCGAGCGATGTATAACGCGCATACGATTTTCAAAATCAAAAGACTGATGGGCGCCTAAGGCCCCCTGGGGCCTCTTGCTTTAATACCGATACCGGTATTCTGTTTTGATTGCTCAGTTGTACAAGAACTGTTACGTATAATTGGTATGTATAAAACATCAGAAATGAGTTAAATTATTTAGTTGGGAGCACGGTGGCTCAGAGATGCAGGCCGCAAGTCGAGAGGTCCTCGGTTTGAATCCCACCTGCAGCAACTGTATTGTGTTCTTGGGCAAGACACTTAATCCCAATTGCGCCTGTGGAGGTACAGTGGCATTGAGCACTTGTCTTCAACCTGCTTGTGTGGAGTTAGTACGAGATTTCAAACAATTATTGCAGGAATAATCATCAAAAATTGAATTAATGAAGCACCGGGTACAACCTGGTGCATCCTTAATTAAAATTTTGCTGATGATGTTTTTTATTACCTGGTAAATGTATGTGGGACATCACTGCCCACATGTGGATTATGACCAGTCCACTATGGCTGTAGTGTATGTCAGTTGCATGCATTTGTTGTACAGTTAAAACTAGAAGTCCTGTCACGAATAGTGCGCTTATCTAGGCTTAATTGCTCGTTGGAATTGCGCGCAATTGCTATATCGAATGGCATCCAAAGCATGGCAGGTTCTCCTGGTTACCCATAGCAAACACATGCAATGTTTCTGCCAATGGACCTCCGGGTTACCCGGAGGTCCATTGGCTGAAACAGTGCTTGTGCACAGGCCATATGTAAGGAATTTGATAGCATTACTTGGGCCATAACGTGCATATCAACGTGCTATTTATGCGCATTTCATGACAGGACTTCTAGTTTTAACTGTAGACATGAAGTAATAGCCATGACAAGCTTTGATCAAAGTATCCATCAAACTGTAACCGAGCATGGAGTGACCCAAATCGACTGCAGTGGTTTGTTTAAAAGAATTTTTAAAGGATCATCAATTTCAAGGTCGTGTTGGATCTAGGGCGGCACGGTATTCGGATTTAAGTACCGGTGACAGTAATGAAAACAATATTGCGGTATACCGTGAAACAGTTAAGATTGAAACCAAAATAAAACTGAAATATCTTACTTTTCCGTAAGCCCTTGATAAATGCGATGTACACAGTCCCACCGTACCAGATGAAAAACAACTCATGAAATTCAATACATTCAGAGTGTTGAGTTTACTTTGGATGTAAAAGAATTTCGATGTTCATTAATTGACACAGTGTTGGTATCAAAAGCCTGGCTCAATAATCAAACGCTTATCGAGACAAGGGAGGTTGACCATGTTTTTACAGGAGTTAAACTGACAAAGACTAATTTACTTGTATCCGAGTTTCTATCGGATGAAAGCGAGTAAGTCGACTAATATCTTTATGGCTTATTTTCGTAACAATAGGCTCAATAACTTGACAGACATGGATTAGTCTTTCGCTGAATCCATTCAAATCACTCATTTACTCACGCCAGTAAGTAATACTTCTAACTCCAAAAATATATTTTTTATTAGCTCACCGAAGGGAGCTTAACTTATCACCGGCCGGCCGTCGTCTGTCGTCGTGAACATTTTTCAAACAACTTCTCTGAAACCACTGGTCCGATTTTCACGAAACTTCATGTGGATGTTCATTACTATATGGCAATTCATGTTGTTCAAATGAAATGGGGGCTCTGTATGGGGCATAACTCTGATAGCACTGTTTGAATTATAGAAAAATTATTAAAAAATCTTCTCCAGAACCAGTGGGCAGAATCTTTTGATATTTGTTATGCAGCATCTTGGTATGGGTCTGATTCAAGTTTGTTCAAATCGGCCCACTGGATTCATATTTGGGCTCTCTGTAGAAGCCCAAATTCGAACTTGGTGCATTTCAGGCAAATTTCTTAAAAAATCTTCTTCTCCAGATCCAGCAGGCAGAATCTTTTGATATTTGGTATGCAACATTGTGGGGTGGATCTGATTCAAGTTTGTTCAAATCGGCCCCCTGGATTCACATTTGGGCTCAGTATAGAAGCCCGAATTCGATCTTAGTGCATTTCAGGCAAATTTCTTAAAAAATCTTCTTCTCCAGATCCAGCAGGCAGAATCTTTTGATATTTGGTGTGCAACATTGTGGGGTAGATCTAATTCAAGTTTGTTCAAATCGGTCCCCTGGATTCTTATTTGGGCTCAGTATAGAAGCCCGAATTCGAACTTAGTACATTTCAGGCAAATTTTTAAAAAAAACTTCATCTCAAGATCCAGCAGGCAGAATCTTTTGATATTTGGTATGCAACATTGTGGGGTGGATCTGATTCAGGTTTGTTCAAATCGGCCCCCTAGATTCATATTTGGGCTCACTATAAAGCTTGAATTCGAACTTAGTGCATTTCAGGCAAATTTCTTCAAAAATCTTCTTCAGATCCAGCAGGCAGAATCTTTTGATATTTGGTATGCAACATTGTGGGGTGGATCTGATTCAAGTTTGTTCAAATCGGTACCCTGGGTTCATATTTGGGCTCAGTATAGGAGCCCAAATTTGAATTAAGTGCATTTCAGGCAAATTTCTTTAAAAATCTTCTTCTCAAGATTCAGCAGGCAGAATCTTTTGATATTGGGTATGCAGCATGCTTTGGGGGGTGAGATTCAAATTTGTTCAAGCCAAGACTCTGGGTTCATATTTGGGCTTACTGTGGTAGCCCGAATTATAACTTAGTTCAAAATGAGGAATTTTCTTTAAAAATTTTCTTCTTCAGATCCAGCAGTCAGAATGTTTTGATATTTGGTATGCAGCATCTTTAGGGGGTGAGATTCAAGTTTGTGCAAACCATGTCCCTAGGTCCATATTTGGGCTCACTGTGGGAACCCGAATGATAACTTAGTTCAAAATGAGGAAGTTTCTTTAAAAATCTTCTCCTTCAGATCCAGCAGTCGGAATGTTTTGATATTTGGTATGCAGCATCCTTAGGAGGGGGGGGGGGGGGGGGGGGATTCAGGTTTGTTCAAGCCATATTCCTAGGTCCATATTTGGGCTCACTGTGGGAGCTTTTATTGTAACTTAGTTCGAAATGAGGAATTTTCTTTAAAAATCTTCTTCTTCAGATCCAGCAGTCGGAATGTTTTGATATGTGGTGTGTAGTATCCTTGGGGGGGGGGGGGGGGGGGGGGAGATTCAAGTTTGTTAAAGCCAAGTCCCTGGGTCCATATTTGGGTTCCCTGTGGGAGCCCGAATTATAACTTAGTCAATATGAGGAATTTTTTTTTTAAAGTCTTCTTCAGATTCAGCAGTCAGAATGTTTTGATATTTGGCATGCAGCATCCTTAGGGGGTGAGATTCAAGTTTGTTCAAGCCAAGTCCCTGGGTTCATATTTGGGCTCACTGTGGGAGCCCGAATGATAACTTAGTTCAAAATGAGGAATTTTCTTTAAAAATCTTCTTCTTCAGATCCAGCAGATGAATGCTTTTGATATTTGGTATGCTGCATCCTTAAGGGGGTAAGATTCAAGTTTGTTCAAGCCATGTCCCTAGTTCCATAAAATTTGTCTCTCATGACGTCATTCCTTTGTAGAGTTGATGAACCATGTCTAACTGAATGTGACCCCAAATACTTCTTTGAACCACTTTGCCCGGTGAGCGATTAAGGCCCCTTGGGGCCTCTTGTTGATGATATCCCTTGCATTTAATATGTGTTTTCCCTATTTTCGCACATTATATATATTTTTATTTCAAGAACACTCGAATTTCAAATCATAATACCGGGCCCAAAAATTGTATACCGTTACTCATGGTATACCAGTATTCATTTTTGATGGACGGTTTTTAACCGGTGACAATTTCAATACCGGTACTAACTGGTATACTGTAATACCGTGCAGCCCCAGTTCGATCTATTTTATCTGATCCTCTTGAGCAAGAATTAGGGGTTCCTCAGTGTAGTATTTTATCAGTTAGTAGACAGTTACCCTTTTTTCGGTGAAAATCAATAGCATCATCGAAGCAGTTGAGAATATGGTAGATTCTTCATTGTATGTCAATGACTTTTTAATCTACTAGAGCAATAAAAATATGAATGCCATCAACTGCAAATTTCAGTTGTGTTTAAACAGAATACAGCAATGGGCTACAGAAAACTGTTTCAAGAGTTCGAAGACAAAACTAATTGTGTTCATTTCTGTAAACTCCAAAAGCACCACCCAGGGTATTTTTTGTGAGGGTTCGCATCGCTGTTTGCATAGCAAGATCTCCTAGGTGCGATCCAATCACTGAAATTTGGTTCGTTTGGTGCGATTCAATATTTTACGGCATGTGCTTATCCAACATTCCAGTTCAAAAATGGTAAAACTACAGATAAACAGTGTAACAATAGACCAATTTATTGTGAATGTCCGTTGGTCATGCGAAATGATAAATTTAATAACCATTTTACAAGTGTTTTCAAATCAGTTGACAAAACTCCACTAGTGTTTTCTACTATGTCGGTGCTTATAAATTAGCTCCCTTGATGTGCACCAGTCATTCTTCATAATCATCTTTCACAACTTTTTTTGTTCAGGTCGATTGATTTGAAAATTGCAAAGTGGAAGTCGAATCATGAACTGCAAGAGCATGTCTCAGTCACTAATGTATTTATTTTTCATTGCCAATCCATGGGACCAGGTTACTCTAGCTTTTTGAGGATTATGGTAATGTTTGTTGCCGTGATCAATCAGATGACTACTTACCTATTTTCGTCTTAATTACCAGTGCCTGTGGCTAAAATCGTCTTTATTCTTAAACTGAACAGTAGAAGGGTGTGCTTAGACTCAGAGGGGCCACTTGGTAACTCACATTTGTAAAGTTAGGGGTGGGCTTATACTAGAGTATGAGCTCAGACATGAGTAACCAGGCAGCAGTGCAAAATGTGGTCCGAATTGGGGAGGGAAAAGAAAAAAGTGCAGAAAAAAGAACCCATGAATGTCAGCCTGATACATTTAAAGATTTTGCAGCTGCAAGTCCCATAACCCCCTCCCTCACCTCATCACATCCCCCTTCAGGACAGTGACAGTGACACTGACCACCTTGGTCTGAACTGCCTGAAGTTCAAGTTGAACTGGTATTCGATTTGATATGTTTGATTTTTGTTCAAATTCATCAGATTTCTGTTCTTGTTAATAAAAAAAACCTATTAGACTGAAAAAGTTTGTTTCTCTGAAATTTATTAGTCTGTTTGTAACTGTAAATCAGTTTGTCCTCACTGCTAATCAATTTTCCCGAACAGCAATAAAAACTGGCTTGCCAATCAAATTTTTAAGGGGGCGCAGTGACTCGGTGGTAGACTGTTGGACTTCTGTGCTAGAGGTCCCGAATTCGATCCCCGTCCAGGGACGACCTGCATCGTGTCTTTGGGCAAGCCACTTTATCCCGGTTTATCCCGGTTGCCTACATGGGGGCTCGATGTCGCCGTGTACTAAGGTATACTGCATGTCGATGGTGCACATGTCTTCAAGCGATGTAACCCTGCTTGAGCGGAGCTTGAACAGAATTAGAATGTTGAGGAGCTGACAGTTGCTCATCAACATTTGGTGGTTCTCTCCAGGTACTCTGGCTTCCTCCACCCTTAAAACTGTCATGATCATGATTAGCCATTGTGCAAGTATGTGACTTTAAACACCAATAAATAAATAAAAATTATAAAAACCAAATATTCCCTGCCACCTAATCTGGAGGTGAAAATGGATGGGAGTACCAGCCTGTAACATGGCTAATCTGGAATTACTTCCCCGGGACGTAGTGTTGGACATTAGCTGTTTCCTTCCTAAAGTGCAGCGCACTGCTCTACAAGCAGCTTCTTTGGTGGGTCAGTGTCTATTCCATGATTCCTTGGCAACGGTCCAGGATGACGTCCTGTATCATTCCAAAGATCCGCTGCTGCTTCGCCAGCTTCATTTGGTTTCTGTTGGAGGCTGGGCCATTCCAAGCCTAACAAGTGCCCTTCTGCTTTATCTGCAAAGCCAAAGGTTGATCCTTCTACCTCTGCTTCTTCCTCTTACTCACATGGTAAGGGTAAGTGTCCGAAGAACAGTGGGAGGTCTCGGGATCCTTCTACTAGCAGAGGGGGTGGTTTCTCCTCTCACGGACCTCGCCAGGGCTCGAAATGAAGGTCTTCATTTTGATTCGTCCCAGGTTGGAGGAAGGATTTCAGAGTTTGCAGACCATTGGGCCACAAGCACATCCAGTCATTGGGTGTTAGATGTTGTTCGGTCCGGTTTGTGGATATCTTTTCAGAGGCACCCCACTCTGTCTCGGGTGCCACTTCCAACCCAAGTTCTTTCAGACAGTTCACGTCGGGAACTTTGGATCACGGAGATAGACAATCTCCTGTTAAAGGGGACGATGGAGGTCGTCAAGAACATTCATTCAGTGGGATTTTATACCTGCCTGTTCTTAATGCCAAAGAAGAAAGGCTGACTCTGACCGGTTATCGATCTGAGTATCCTGAAGAAGTCTTATCATTGCTCCCAAGTTCAGCATGGAGACTTTCAGGTCAGTTCGCTGCTCCATTCACCAGGGAGACTTCGCTTCCAGCATTGTCCTGCGAGACGCTTACTTTCACATTCCCATTCATTGGAATCTCGAAAGTATCTCCGGTTCGCTTTTCTGGGGCGAATTTACCAGTTCAAGGCCATGCCTTTTGGCCTCAACCTGGCTCCTTGGGCCTTCATGCTGACTGATGGCGCATGTGCTAGCATTCCATCACACACTGTCCAGGGTGACCACTTCGGCTTACCTGGACAACATCCTCCAGAGGCACTCCAGTGTTCCTGTTCTGGAATCAGATGTCGACACACTGTTGAACCTGCTTTCGTCGCTAGGGTTTAGAATCCACGAGAAGTCGGACCTGGTCCCTTCTCAGTTGATTTGTCATCTGGGGATGGACTTTCGTACTCAGCTGAATACAGTGGTGGTTCCCCGGGCGATGGCATTGATTCTCTAGGCTTTCGCCCTGACTCTGACCCAGTCCATCGGTTGGACTTGCCCATGTCCGATCATGTTCTGACGCAGATGCTAGCAATCTCAGATGGGACACAACGTTGGATCCTCTAGGTCTTTTCCTTCATTGTGTTTGGGACCAGGATCAGGCAGCTCTTCACATCCACCAGAAGGAGCTTCTTGCTCTTCCTCTGATTTTTCGGCAGTGGATTCCCCACCTTTCAAATTGTCAGGTCCTTCTGTTGTCCGACAATTCGACAGTAGTAGCTTACATTTGGAAACAGGGTGGCCTGTACTCATTTCCTATGTATGAATTGGCTGCTCGCTCAGGACATCGACTCCAGTGTGGTTTTTTGTCTCATTCCCGGTCGTTTGAACATCCTAGCCAACTCCCTGTCCCGACTGGGCAGGGTCATTTGCACCGAGTGGATGCTTCACAGAGTAGTGTTCCAGTTGCTTTGCGATCTCTAGGGTCATTCCCACAACGATCAGTTTGTGACCCATTGGAAGCATCAGGTGGACACTTTCGTGTCCCTGTGTCCAGATCCCCTGGCTTTCACCGTGGACACTGTCACCTGATCAGAACGGACTAGTCAACCACACCTTCCCACAAGTTCCGATTTTGCCTCAGGTTCTAGCCAAGATACGAACCTGCAGTTGTCTAAACATTCCGATCGCTCCCCTGTCACCTCAGTGGGTGTGGATCAATCAGCTCCACCCTCTGTTGGCGGCTGTTCCGGTATGTCTCCCTCTACGTCGTGACCTTCTCTGTCGAGGTCACCCGAGGAGGTTTCACGTTGACCTGACATCTTTGTGCCTTCATGCATTTTGTCAGGTCCTGTCTCCTCCGTAGATGTTTTATGAGAAGAACCACGGAGTGCATTTCTTCTTCAAGGCTGCACTTTACTGGTTTAGCCTATGCAGCTAAGTGGAAGGTCTTCAGTCAATGGTTTGCTAATCACTGTTAATTATTCCAACCCTTCGATTACACAGATTGCGGAGTTTCTTGTATATCTGCTTGAATCTCGGGGTCTCCAACCTGTTACCGTCTCCCCGTGGGAACCCCGGGAAGTAAGCAGCACTTGTTTACTGTGGTAAACCAGTTCCGCTTTACTAGTAAAATAGGACCCATTCACCAATGCTTGGGGTGAAAGTCCTCTAAAATGGGCAACATGTTGATCAACGATTGACTAAACTTGACTTCATCTGCATGTTGTGTCACGATTAGCCATGGTGCATAAATATGTGACGTTAACCACCAATAAACAAACAAACAAACCTGTTACCGTCAAGGGGTGCAGGTCTTTTTGTATGTGGGGAAGAGTCGTATCGGCACTAATCAGTATATCTCCAAGCTTCTTTGACCCTTTTCTTTGAAAAGCCCTAGGGTTTTGCAGCTGATCCCAAGATGGAATCTTTCTTGGGTGCTGCTTTGCTTTGAAGGCAGGGGGGGAGGGGGAGGGGGAGCAGGCACTGTTCGAACCATTACTGTGCGAATGAATTCACTAGAAGCATAAAAATGTCTAATGTAGAAAGATAATTCTAGTCTAAGGGAGGTAATCTAATTAGCTATCAAAGAACTCAGCTATTTTCGAAATTGCTGACAGGGCTTTTGGCTCGCCATCCGTGATGCCCCGTATCTCTCACCAAATTTAATTTGCTTTGTTCCATGGCTGATTTTAAATAATAAAAGTGATCTCAGACTTTGATATCATGTACCTTTTCAATTTTTTATTGAGTTTTGATCATTAAGGCCTTTAAGGTCATGCTGGTCACCATTGCAGTGTCGTTAAGCTGACAAGTCACAACAACAGAACAAACCTTTTTCACCTCAAGCGAAGTTTAAGATGCCAGTATTGCAGTCTCTGGTGGATTGCTGGTTTGGGGTTCCAGCCTTAAAATGTCCCCCGCGCCAGTCACTTAACTGTGGCTAAATTCCGAAATTATATTCAATATTGTCACCGCTCTTTTTTGGACCATTTTTACGGAAATAATATGGGTGAACAAAACTATTTGGTATCGGTATCGGCCCATAGTAAATCCAAACTATTTGTTTTCAGATGAATAGGCAAATCTCTTATCGGCTCATCATTATTTTTTCAGGAGCTCTGCCAACAGTGTTACTTTTACCACGGTTTGCTCGTTTTCTGGCCAAGAATCAGATACCAGAAACTACTCTGCCTCCTGTCTGTATCTGGGCTCTTCCTTCTGTTGATGGTAATTGCTCTTTGCTCTGCCCGGTGTGTGCAATTCGCATTTTTGTCAACCGGACGCAGTTTATTAGGAAAAGTAGGAAACAATTTTTAGTCGAGTTGTGACGAAGTCAAACTCGACTTATAGTTTGGTGAATGGCGGGCGGGTGGGCAGGCGGGCGGGCAGATGGATAGGCGGGCGGGCGGGCGGGCGTAAACAATTGGTTTCCGGATGATAACTTGATAGTGGTTCAACTCACATTAATTAAACTTCATACGTAGGTTGGTCTTGGTGGGAGGAAGAACCCTATTGATTTTGGACATCTACGTCGAAGGTCAAGGTCACAGTGACCTTGAACGTAGTAAATATTAAACAATTGGTTTCCGGATGATAACTTGACAATGGTTCAACTCACATTCATGAAACTTCATAGGTAGATTGGCCTTGGTGAGGGGAAGAACCCTATTGATTTTGGACTCGCTACGTCAAAGGTCAAGGTCAACGTGACCTTGAACATAGTAAATCACAACAATTCCTTTCCGGATGATAACTTGATAGTAGTTCAACCTACATTCATGAAACTTCATAGGTGGGTTGGCCTTGGTGCGAGGAAGAACTCTATTGATCTTGAACTCACCAGATCAAAGGTCAAGGTCACAGTGACCTTTAACATAGTATATCGCAACAATTGGTTTCCGGATGATAACTTGATAGTGGTTCAACCTAGAGTCATGAAACTTCATAGGTGTGTTGGCCTTGGTGCAAGGAAGAACCCTATTGATCTTGGACTCACCAGGTCAAAGGTCAAGGTCACAGTGACCTTGAACATAGTATATCGCAACAATTGGTTTCCGGATGATAACTTGATAGTGGTTCAACCTAGAGTCATGAAACTTTACAGGCGTGTTGGCCTTGGTGCGTGGAAGAACCCTATTGATGTTGGACTCACCAGGTCAAAGGTCAAGGTCACAGTGACCTTGAACATAGTATATCGCAACAATTGGTTCCCGGATGGGAACTTGATAGTGGTTGAACCTAGAGTCATGAAACTTCATAGGTGTGTTGGCCTTGGTGCGAGGAACTGTTGTCACAACTCGACATTGGATCGGTGATCCTGAGCGGCATTTTTTCTGTCTCTTATCCCTGGTCGACAGAAGATCTATCCTCAATTCATTTCTAGATGGATTTGTCTTGCTATTCAAGCGCCATATGCTTGTTTGACGCGTGACGATTGTATTACCAATCTCATTTCGGCCCACGAGGTGCATGTATTGTCTACCTCCTGGACTTATGCTAACTCCGTCGAGTTGTCGGACGTTATGCAGGCAGGCTTATGAAGAAATGCATCTACTTTCTCCACCTTCTACCTGCGTCAGTTACTGGAGCAGTCTGAGGACCTTTTTTCTTTTGGACCTATTTCTTAGTCTACTGGTCATGCTGTTATCAACCCTAGCCATTAGGCTATTCTTTCAGGATCATTTCCAGCCCTGTGATTGGTTACTGTCCTTTCTGTCTGAGTGTCACACATGTCCATACGCATCATCTCTCTTTGTCTGTTTCAGTGTTTAAGATGCGATGGTTTTATAGGCCTTGGGTACTCTTCTTTTGTTCATGGTTCCAGTGCAGTCGGGCTATGTGGGGGTTGATTATGTGATTCCCTCCTCCTATTGTCTATTCAGCCTGTTGTAAACAATTGTGAGATAGGTTGATAAGAAATTAAAATTTTATTCTAAATTTCCTTTCTTATTATAACTACCACAATTGTTTACCTGGAGGCTCTCCCGTCTTCTTATTCAGGTAAGAATCCTTCCTTCCCGCTGATTATAGAACTCTAATGTTGGCAGATTCAAATAGAATGACACATTGGTTATACGTCTGCGCACTGGTACAGGAAAACTATGGATCAGTACAGAGAAGAGTGTCCTGTACTGGGTGTGCACAATTTTTTCTTGGTGCTTTTGCACCACTTTTTCTTTACCAGATTGTTTGACAAAGAACAAAATGGAATTAGGGACTTCCACTGCAGTGCAAGCCTGTTGTAAACAATTGTGGTAGGTATAACAAGAAAGGAAATACTATAAAATTTAAATTTCTTGTCCTGTCTTGGCTTCCTCATCAAGCAGCTAAGACTTGACGAGAAATCACTTCTAAGCAATTGGAGATGACATGTTGTAGTCAAGTGGGAATTCAGGGCAATTGCCTAGTGCATTGAGGGTTAACAGAACAGAAAAGAAAATCAGTCACTTCTTTCATGAAAATGAACCTTACAGCTGTTACCAAGCCTGAACAGAGCCTTATAAATAGTGAATACAGGAAAATTTTATGGATACGGGAATGTGTGTCGAGGGGGTCAGTGCTTTCCTTATGGAAAATGTTGCGAGAGCAATAATATGAGCTTGTGAAATCACTTGCGAGCTCAACTTGAGCCTGCCAACCATGTTGGCCAACATCAAAACAATTTGTATTTATTTAGTGGTGTTTAATGTCACCTATTTATGCACAATAGCTAAGCTTGACACAACAGGACATAAAGTCAAGTTTAGTCAATTGTTTATCCCCATGTTGCCCATTTTAGAGGACTTCCACCCCAAGCATCAGTGACTGGGTAGTAAAGCAGAACTTGTTTACCATAGTAAAGAAAGCACTACCTCATTTTCCATGGGTTCCCACAGGGAGATCAAAACAATACCAGCTGAATACAGAATACTGAGATTATCCTGATTCATGCAAATCCCTTGGGTAGCGCATCAATGACAGCCACAGCGCACATCATGACATCAGTAAAAAAAAAAATCTTCCAAGGCAATGTATATCCCCGTGAATCATCGTGAATAGATAGGGTTAACAGTCAGTCAGAACCCAGCAGGAGTATCAGACCTGGTGGATGGTTTGGGTGAAATAAAGTTTAATTCGGGACGATTCGGTCTGGGGACAATTTGTTTCATGACATCAGTCAGCAGAAGTATCAGACGTCTCTGACGGTACCTGGGGGACGGTTTGGATAAAATACAGGTTATCCGACAGGATTTCAGGTGTGAACGGAACCTAACAATCGATATCGTGATCTATAAGAAGCACCGACCTCGCTGCTAATGAAATTAGTTCCCTTGATGTGCAACATCATCACTGAATGATTATTGTCAAATAGAATACCGACCTCGGAGAGAACACGGTCAAGGTCAAAAACAACACAAATGAAAACCATCGCCCTGAAACAATCACACTGTAAAACCCACTGCCTTCGGAAAAAAAGCACACGTAGGGTAAATTATTAGCGCTAAACACGATGCACGCATTGTTTTCCAGAATCAAAGGTCTGTCGAATGAGAAGCTTGGAGTAAAACACAATTCATTCAGAACGAAGATCGAGCGAATACAGTTGTACAGTTCGAGCCAAAAATTGACAGGCGCAGTTTTTAGCGCTTGTTCATTGGAAAATGCGAGCGCTTACGGGCGCAAGCGCATATGCGCCCGCTATATGGGAAGGACTGAGGAGGTGGGGGGGGGGGGGGGGGGTCTTCTCAAACATTTAGTTGCAAAGATGCCACTTGAGATGGAAAATTTATGATCCGACCATCGTGACAAATTCGTTTTTCATCATTTCCATTCACGGCATTGACGTATTGCCAAACATGAAAATAAGTGAACAGGATCAAAATTTCAGAAAGTAACTGCCCGAAATCAAGGAGAAGTTGAGAACACACCTTTTACTTTCAGAAAGAAGGATACCCATTTCACAAGCTAACTAACTTGACAAGTTGACATTTGTACTCAAAAGGAGCTACATGTAACTCCAAATACCAGAATCTTTCATTTACAAATCACTGTTGAGGTTATGCAAATTATCAACGAAATGGTCACCTGACCTGATTTCTATGTCCATTCTTCCTATCGGCAGGACTTGCATTTTGTTCAGGCCAATCGGCTGTGGCCTGGTAAACAGCCGCTAAAATAATCTGACGAGGCCAAGCAAATGGCCCCGTCATCAATCTGTTTTCCCATTCTCAGCGAATCAAACGATAGCGATTTTGTAAAACAAATAACTTCCGGCAATGGGATCTGCGGATTCTGGGTTTATTCGTGTACTTCCACCTTGGATGTACTAATAGACTATTGCAGATGAAAATGTGAGGGGGTGGGTATGGCAAAAATAAATGCACAAACGGTTTGATTCTGACCTTATAAACCTTATATGGTGTAATGACTTCGACTCCTTTATTTATTACCACATTCCATTGCGATTACTGTTACTGTTTGATTGCCTGGCATAAGTTTTATACAAATGGTGGGAAAAGCCATATGAATATCATCGGCAGACTTAAAAAAAATGTTGTCAATGCGACCACATGAGTCTATTATAATAAAGAGAATAAACATAACCTCTGATTGATTAAGCATTTATTCTGAAATGTTTACACAAGAATTTGTAATTTCTGCATCTTATATGGATTCCCTCCCCCCCCAACTACCCCCCCCCCCCCCCACCACCCCCTTCCCTCCAAGCTGTCTTGGAAAATAACCTGTCACAAAACAAAGCAATTACAATTGATTTGGAAAAATATACCCTGAACAAGTGCTGGTTCATGTGTTAATTATTCGTGAGTGATTTATATTATGGGCGTTTTTAGGGAATAATTGACAAGAGAGAGAGTGCATGATGTCAAGTTTGTTGATCTTCAGCAAAGTGAATTCGTGAAAATAAAAACAACACCGTTTTTGCTTCAGAATGGATTTTATTTTAATAAAATAAAATCACTTAACCCCTTTTGACATATCAAGACAGGCAACAATCCATTTCTGAAACATTAGATGAAAAAGGAAATCTGCATCGTCCGGGTAAATGACAACACATTTCTACTTGCCTAATTTCGCTTCAAATTCACCTGCACACCACCGACTTTTAAAATCTTCGAAACTAAGGGAGTAGGCTTGAACACGGATGGGGCACCTTGTTTTCAACATGTAGATGTAGAAAGGGTGGGGGAGGGGGGGGGGGGTGGTGGTGGGTTTGGGGACTAAATCACAAATATGTGCCAAGATGGAAGACACAGATCAGCATGGTATTAATATTGCCTGGTTAATCGCCCATAACAAATTAATAAAAGACAATTAGGCCACACAAAGTAGATCTTCTGTTTCTCAGGCCATTATTTGTAAAATTGCATGCGGGCGAGTGTTTTTTTATTTTATTTTTTATTTCAGTAATTATTTCTTTGCCATCAAAAGTTCATGCTCTTGGTTTATGCTTTAAGCCTCATAATGTACGGAATGGCATTGGTGGTGGTGTATTTCGTCTCTAGAGATCAAGAAGGCTTTGCAATGCTAAAGCATTGCAAAGCCTTCTTGCACTCAAGGGACAAATTTATCAATTTTTTTATCTTGGGTAAAATATTAGACATAAACCATTTAATAAAAATAGAGCATGTGGCTGCCAAAAGGACCATGCGGGAGGGCCTGAGAAACAGATTTTTAATTTTTTTAGGCCTTAGGTTGGAATTATTAATCATTATTCACAATAAATCATCAAATAACACAATATACATGCAATATCAATATAATATGCACATGCAAGTGTAAAAAAGTAAATCAGCCTCAGTGAAGAAAAGTCAGTCTGGTCGACCACTTCACCAGGCCTATCGATCAGCCTGGTCACGATTCTAAAATGCAAGCCCTGTTTCGGTTTGCATTGAATTATCACAATCAGAGAGTATTCACTAAATTCTGAGAATCCCCATTACTTCGAAAAACAACCCAGCCACATGCGTTTTGCTCCTTTTAGCATATTTTGGATTTTTAGTTTTCATTCTTTTTCAAATTTTCGACTGACAAATTGTATACCTTGTATGTATGGCTAACTTTTTGTTAATATTAGTTTAACCATTCCTTGGAATCCTGGGTTTCCCCTCATTAATGGAGCATGAAGCGAATTACTTTTCTCTTACCTTGACACCAAGTTGCTTTGCAGGTGTCACAGTCCGTACTTTTTCAAGAAGAGTTATGTACTCTTCGTTATGATGATTCTGTATGTGGTGATGAAGGTTGGAGGTATTTACGCACTGGGTGATGACTGACTTATTGCATAATTGGCATTTGGCATTTCTATCGCTGCTTGTTACACAATATTGATATATGTTTCTGCGCATTTTTGTTGATTCTACAAAATCTATGGCATGCTAAATGTGAATATTAAAAACTTAAGCAAAACCGAAAATACACGTTTATTTTTTTTTCGGTTCGGTTTTGATTTCCACTTAAAAGCCGAGTTTTTGTTCGGTTAAACCGACCACCTCTAGTTCTCTCTATACGGTAAAAATTCCTGCTGAACTAATGTTATACTTTTTGCCTTTTCTTTCAGACAATGACCATGGAAGGTGGAGTTCTAACTATGCCAATGGCATCTGGGCCAAGGATGTTTATGTTCAGGGCTCCTCCCCCTGGTGCGGCACCTTTCAACCCAAACATTCCACCTCCTATTAGAATGCTGCCCCCACAGGCTCAGCAGCCTGCACATTCATCCACTTCACAGATGGGACCTGCAACCATTCCATCAGGACAGGTACAGACAAAGAATACCATTGATGCCACCCAACAGTCATTATTTGATGGAAAACGTATGAGAAAATCTGTGCACCGAAAAACGGTTGATTATAATTCATCAGTTGTAGAATACCTTGAGGTAAGTCTCACTTTGTATCTTAGATTTCGGAGATTTTGTTTTTATCTTAACTTGACAAAGTCAAGATAAGCTATTGCCATCACGCGTGCGGAAGTCTGTTAGTCTGTTCACATTTTCCTTTAGCACAGGCTACACCCTGCAGTTCTTGTCCGATTGTCACAAAATTTCATATGCAGGTTTGAGGTCATGTCTAGATGAGAATGTCCCCTTTTGGTCGCAATCGGTCAACCATGATGGCTGCCCATGGTCAAAACCTGAACACCTTTAGCACAGTCCACAGGTCGTATTTATGAAGGGATATCATTGTAACTTGGTAGGATGACTCTCTATAATGTCTAGATGAGAATGTCCCCTTTTGGTCATGATCTGTAAACCGTGATGGTTGCCCAAGCCCAAAACCCCAAAACTTTTAGCACAGTCTACAGGTCGTATTTAAGATGGAGGGATTTCATTGTAACTTGGTAGGATGACTCTGTATGATGACTAGATGAGAACTTCCTCATTTGGTCGTGATCTGTCAACCATGACGGCTGCGCAAGCCCAAAACCCGAAAACCTTTAGCACAGTCTACAAGTTGTATTTATGGAGGTTTTTCATTGTAACTTTGTATGATGACTCCATATAATGTCTGGATGAAAACATCCCCACTTGGTCATGACCAGTCATCAGTGACGGCTACAGGGGCCCAAGGCCCAAAAACCTTTAGCACAGTCAACAGGCCATATTTATGAAGGGATTTCATTGTAACTTGATAGGATGACTTGTTTTGGAATAATTTCACTGTAACTTGGTAACTTGGTTGACATACATTAATTGTGAGGGCCAGATTAACCTTCCCCTCAATTCTTTAGTACAGTCTACACCTCAAATTATTTTATTGAAAACATAGCATACAGGGAACAGGAATTAACATATTCTCAATAATCAAAATTCTCGTCGTATTTCAGAATCCTTTCATAAACATTGACCATTATTCATTTCATCAAACACAACACACAGTCAAGTTGAGCTACAGTGTCATTGACACTTTCATTTCAAATTTGTTTTCAGTTCAATTTCAGTTTTTATATATCAGGAACACATAGTAAACAACACTTCAGGGTCGATAACTTGGAAAAAACCTGTAACAGTTTATACGACACCACCCACCACAAAAAGCTTTGTCTAGACATCACTGGGCATGCATGGACTGCGACCAGTCCACGGCGACTGTACTAAAAAGGCAAATAGTTAGAGTGAATAAAACATGAAATTGATGAACATGAACTGTTTTTCACGCAAAGAACAAAGATATCCAAATGTCGGCCTTTAACCCTTTCTTTACCCAATGTAACGGCCAAAACTGGCCAGCGCTATTCGCAAAATTCACCATTCAATTTTTATTACTTTTTCGTTTTTTGTCACAGAAATATAGCTTATGACCCTTCCTTGGAACAAGCTCAATGAGCTCATTCCAATGAGGGGTATTAACCCTTTACCTAATGAATCGCCCGCATCTGTCCGCATAATATGCAAATTGAGCAGTTGAAAAAATAAATTTTTCAAAATATTTCAACAAAACCATATCATGTGACCTCTCATTGGAACGAGCTCATTGAGCTCGTTCCAATGAGGGGTCACATGATACGGTTTTGTTGAAATTTTTTGAAAAATTAAAAAAAAAATGATATTTCAAATAATAAATTTTGAAATCATCTGCATTGGGTAAAGGGTTAAGCTATCTTTTTGACACAAAAAATCAAAAAAAATTAGTGCTTCAAGAATTTTATTTGCAAGTGTCGTCTGCTTTTCGTGTTACATAAAGGGTTAAACAATCAGAAATTGAATGTGGGTCAATAATCACGATCCATTTTCAAGATAATACTTTGGCAATGTTTCAAATGTTTCTGATATTGTTCAAGATCTCTTGACACTCTGTATAATCATTTAATAGGATGAATCCTCATTTTAAATCAATGTGACTCTTTGTAAACTCTGACCTCATGTTTTTAACACGTGCAGTGAGCAAGCCTGAAAATAATTTTTATTGTGCTTCCAGACAAAATGCCAGACACAAAATGAATAACGTCTGTCATCTGAGAATGACATCTCACATATTACAAAATGGAGTTTGGGCCATAAAAAAAAAGAACCTCTGTTTCTCAGGCCCGCGCGAATTGTCATTTTTGGTGCGCATGCCACCTTTTTATGACACCAAAAAATCTTTAAAAAACATTTGAGATATTGTGCTCATTTCGGTAAATCGATGTCGATGCATTCACAAATTCTAAATTAACACACTTCAAGCTTTTTGTACATCATACTTTAATAAAGTGGGTGGGTTTTAGTAATATTCACGACAGAAAGTGTTTTATTCTGTAAAAGGTAAGTCATAATGGCAGCAAGAAGGAAGGTGTCCTTCAGTCTGACAACAAACAGTCACAAAAGGGAATGGTCGATTCGCACCATGTTTGATTGCACCAACCCTCAGAAAGTCTGCAAAGTCAGGTGCTATGTTGAATGGAACACAGTCTTCTGGCATTTATTTTTAGTAACATTTATATTGTAAATGGCCGTCATTGGGAATTTGTGTACTGTTATTTGAACCCGTTACGAGTTTCCCAGTTAATTTAAATAAATGCATTTGAGATGCAGGATAATTGGATAACTAATAGTAACCGTTGCTTGATATAAAAGTAACAGGCATAGTTGAAAATAAATTGCATATAGGCAGGTATGTGCGGTCGAATTGGTTGATAAAAACACGCAAACATTTGTTTTATTTCATTTTCAGATTTCCGAAAAATATGATTTATGGATGAACTGCCTGTTCAAATGGGTTGTGATAATTTTGAATATAATGGGGAAAAATTGCGATTCATGATTTTATTAGGCAAGTTGTGAAAGGATTTTTTTTTTTCGTAAAATAAATCTGTGAAAGTTGGCACTTCGATATTTGATTTGTCCCAAAGACGTTTCATCCCGAGACGTTTCACCCACGAGGCGTTTCGTCCTGTGTCCTAATTTTCACGTTTCACTGAAAAAACAAACATTCAAACCCCACTTCATTTATGACCCAACACCCCTAGGGTGAATAGCCAATATATTTGCAAAATTCTGCGTGGTCCACCAGGTGTTTGGATGGGGGTCGAATTACCACAAACAACCTCTCGGGGAGAAAATAAAAAGAACAAAAAAAGACCGCCTGCCCGCATGCTTTTTTGGAAAAAATGGCCCGAGAAACAGACAATCAACTTTGTATGGCCTTGGGTTTTCAAAATAATGTGTTTTGGGTGTACATGGACCTTCATCTTAAAACTGCACAGAATTCATCCAACCATGCCTTGTTTGGCAGGGCTCTATGAGCCCTGCCAAACAAGGTATGATTGGTTTCATTTTTGAATTGGAACTGAATTACTCTTCAAACATAATTTTGATACATGTATGGCCGTATCAAATCGTATTTCTTCACATGCTGTTAATACTGATGAGCTGTACAGTCACTTTCTTCACATTTGCCAGAACAAGCACATGTCCAGTCCAATAATCGATCATTGAAAAAAATCGTCGATTATGACCTCAATCGACGGTTGATCATTTTCGATCATTTGTGACAGCCTTACTATGTTGTAATTATATGAAGAATAGTATTTCAGAACTCAGAAGATCCCAATATTCATTGTTTTTTATGGAAACATAATCATAAAACGATGATGACTGATGAAATTTTTATGGATTCATTTGATGCAAAACTGCTGAAAATTTATCGGCAATAATATAGGCTGAGAAACCTTCTTTTATCGATACCAATATACAGTTAAAACTAGAAGTCCTGTCATGAAATGTGCACAAATAGCATGTTGATCTGCGCGTTAATGTACGCGTTATGGCCCTAATAAAGCTATCAAATTCTGTACATATGGCCTGTGCACAAGCAATGTTTCAGCCAATGGACCTCCGGGTAACCCGGAGGTCCATTGGCAGAAACATTGCATGTGTTTGCTATGAGTAACCAGGAGAACCTGCCGTGCTTTGGATGCCATTCGATATGGCAATTGCGTGCAATTCCAATGCGTAATTAAGCCTAAATAAGCGCACTATTCATGACAGGACTTCTAATTTTAACTGTATTGCCGATAATTAAGGTGACGGCCGATGCTGATAACCGATACTGATTATCAGCTCACCTCTTTTCAGGAGTATGTCAGTCTCTGGTTGTCTGTTCATTTGTTTGTTCAAAATGACATACATTTATGCTATCTTAATTCACACCCTTCACTCTGATGTAAAAATACCAAAATTTCAGAAAGCTGTTTTTTTCCATATTGCATCTAGAAATTTAACCAATTCAATCTCGTTTGACAGAGCTCAATGAGCTTTGTCAAATGAGATTGAATTGATTAAATTTCTAGATGCATTATGGGAAATTTTTTCTGCCTGAAATTTAGATATTTTGACATCAGTGTGTAGGGGGTTAAGAAATGCCACCATTCCAATGATCATCAGATGCTATTTGTGGGAGGGAGTGTATGCAACGCACATCGTTCCTCTTTTATTTTGTTACAAAACCAGACAGTAAATTTCCACCATAATGATACTGGCTCATGATCTTGTTGAAAATCCAGGGATTAAAATTCATGCGCGAATCCAAATCGATTCCCGCAAATGATTCTCGCAAGGGAAACAATGAGAATCAACTTAGATTCGTGCAAAATGGTCATTTGATTCTTGTCGTAGATTCTAAAGGTGGCTTTAACAAGCCAAGAGAATGCTCTGTCTTTGCCTCCTCATAATAAGGTAAAAAAAACTACACTTAGCAGTGGTGTATAGTGAAGTCTTGGCTGCCTATATAGGCAGCCAAGACTTCACTAGACACCACTGCCACGATATTGTAATTTCCAAGAGCCAGACCACCAAAAGCCTGTATGTTGGAACATGTGTTCTACGTGCACATGTGTGAGAAACTTGACAAAATGGAAACTGGGCCCATAAAGGGAAAACTCTCTGAAAAAAACTATGACGTTTGCCCTTTACTATGGCCTATGCAAATGTTGCACTCACATAACAGTACTCTCAAATTCAAAATATTAAAGAACTGAAAATTGATTCTCGCAACAGGAGCTCGCGAGAATCGAAACTGATTCTTGTGAATCAAGGCAAATTTTAAGGCATGAAATCTCTGTCTGATTTTCTTTCCTCAACACTTGTTTTATCTTGGCTGTCAAAAAAGGAATGTGAAGAAATTAGATCTCTGAAACTATTTTTCGTTAGTTTTTCGTGATGTCTTAGGCCTAAAATGTTTTAAATCTGTTTCTCAGGTCCTCCCCCATGATCATTTTGGCCTCTGCATGCTCTCTTTTTATAACCAATGCAAACATAAAAAATAAAAATTAATTGGTTTGTGTCTGATATTTTACCCAAGTTAATAAAATTGATAAATTTGTCCTTTGAGTACTACAAGACTTTGCAGTGCTTGAGCATTGCAAAGCCTTCTTGCACTCAAGGGACGAAATACACCATCTCCCATGCAATTCTGTAGATTATGGGACCTAAAACATAAATCAAACCATGAACATGAACTTTTGATGGCAAAGAAATAATTACAAAAATAAAGTAAAAAGTTGCCTTCCCACATGCAATTTTACAAAAACTGGCCTGAGAAACAGAACATCTACTTTGTAGGGGCCTTAATTTTGTGATTAAAATTCACAATCTCATCATGGTTTGATAGAGAAAGAGAACACTTGTGGAATCCTAGTACAAAAACTAATAATAATAATAATATTGTATTGTCAGAGGAGTGAATATTTTGTTTTTTTGTCTCATGTAATTACCTCCCTTTTCTTGAAATTGTAGAATAGAATGTGGCAAAGAGATATCCGTGATGTGAGAGCAGTACAGCCAGATTCTCTGTTCAGTATTGATGTAAGTACAGAAATTTATTAAAATTCATTGACTGTTCGAGTAATAGATTACAAAACCACAATGGGCAAACATTTTTGATGTACAGTTAAAACAAGAAGTCCTGTCACCAATAGTGCGCTTATCTAGGCTTAAATGGGAGCGCGGTGGCTCAGTAGGTAGAGGTGCAGGCTGCAAGCCGAGAGGTCCTCGGTTCGAATCCCACCTGCGGCAACCGCGTTGTGTCCTTGGGCAAGACACTTCATCTCCATTGCCTGCATGGGGGCACGATGATGCTGTGTACTAAGGCGTACTGCACTTCGATGGTACACATGTCTTCAACCAATCTAACTCTGCCTGTGCTGCAGTGCGGAGTTACGATGTTGAGCTGGCAGCTGCTCGTCGTTGCTCGGTGGTTCTCTCCGGGTACTCCGGCTTCCTCCACCCGTAAAACTGTCACGGTCATGATTAGCCATTGTGCATAAATATGTGACTTCAAACATCAATAAATAAATAAATAATCTAGGCTTAAATGCGCATTGGAATTGCGCGCAATTCCCATATCGAATGGCATCCAAAGCACGGCAGGTTCTCCTGGTTACTCATAGCAAACACATGCAATGTTTCTGCCAATGGACCTCCGTGTTACCCGGAGGTCCATTGGCTGAAACATTGCTTGTGCACAGGCCATATGTACAGAATTTGATAGCTTTACTTGGGCCATAACGCATACATTAACGCGCATATCAACGTGCTATTTGTGCGCATTTCATGACAGGACTTTTAGTTTTAACTGTATCTTGGCATCATGTACAGATGTTGCAGCTTTCTTGTAGGTAAACACATTTAATCAGACCTTGAGATTACCCCAATTTCACACTGTTTACAGGTGTGCCCAAATTAGAGAAAGTTTGTGGATATCAAGAAAAATATACATTCTCTGTGCCTCTTCTACATTTGAGAATTGCTTCCATTATAATATGACCATAGAAACACACAAAGAAAGGGATGGCAATAAAATATAATGGGATAAGGCTGTTATTTCTGCTTTTAATGTGCTCAAATTAGGGCAAAGTTGTGTGCCCAGCAGGGCTTAAATTTCGACGAGAATCCGAGAATCGATTCGCACAAAGATCCGCGCAATAAAACCGGCGAGAATCCATGTAGATTCTTGCTGCACCTCTGCTATGATTCGCGTGAATAAAATGGTCAATTTAGTCCTTTAACTAACACAGCGACAACAAATTAACCAATAGAAGGCTAACATGACCTGAAATAACCTGACACTTTGTCAATAAAATCTTACAAATATGGCTGTCATTGGAACCGGCTCATTGAGCCGGTTCCAACGACAGCCATATTTGTAAGATTTTATTGGTAAATATTGCTCATTTAATTTTTTTATCATTTATTTATTATTTATTGTTTAAAAATTATCAAATTTAGTTTTAAAAATTAAAAAGGTGTGTTGGGTAAAAGGTTAACGTGTGTTATCAGTACACAACAGTGGTTCAACCATGGTGGCGTCATGGGATCCTGGGACACGCATAGTAGGTATGGATTCTCGCAACCATTTTCACGAGAATCCAAATGGATTCTCATAAATTTAGACGAAATATAAGCCCTGCCCAGAATAAATGAATTTAAAGTCCTCGTTTAATCTTGGAAATTTATTAGGTTTCTAAAATCGCTTTTCTCAAGACTTTCCAAAAGGAGGTTTTTTGGTCATTTTTTTCGTGGGATGATTATCTTTGTTAATTTGGATTTCAGGTTACCTGAATGTTGGTTCTCACCACTTTTCCAGACAACCATTTATCAGTAAATCTTTTTTTCCTATCCAAGGAAGAGAATGGTTCAGTGACACTGATATGTTTACCATAATTATCTCTCTGCCTCATAGTTGGAAGGGGATATAGAAATGGGTTGCATCCATCCTTCTGTCTGTCCATCCGCCCATCCTTCTGCCCATCTTTCTCAATTTCTTGTCATCTGATTTTAAAGAAAACCATTCAAGATATATGTCCCAAATTTGGTATATATCCCTTTGGTGATGATATCTTGAATGTGATTGTGAACCAGCTGTGTCCATGTCCAAATCTTTCAAGAGTTATTTAGCGTTCAACTGATGATCAGAATCGGCCACCCCAACCGGCCGATTGTGGGCAATCGGATGACAACAGCAACGGCTCCTAGAACATCGGTTCAACTGATTGTTGCCAAGCATTTTTTGTGATGATTCATTAACCACATTTTATCTTCTGCAATTGTTAATGTAAAAAGATGTCAATGATTCCATTAAATAAAGTTGAGAAACAACCACAATGTGTATTCTTAATTTCTCTAGACGCCCCTTCACGGGATATACAAGGTAAATGACGTATAAAGCTTACAATTGAGCGTCCTTGCAGCAATTGCCAGTTCATACCGGAAAAAGTGATGGTTGCGCTCCATTGATTCAAGTCACAGGGTGGTGCGGTGGTGTTGCGGTAACCGGTTCTCATCAGTTCACCGAAGTTAAGCAACGTCGAGCACGGTTAGTAGTTGGATGGGTGACCATTTCCGCGACTGATTCATGCTCCCACGTTGTGTCCTTGGGCAAGGCACCTAACCCCGATTGTTTACATGGGGGCACGATGACACTGTGTACTTTGCCTAACTGCATGTCGATGGTGCGCATGTCTTCAACCAATCTAACCCTGCCTGTGTTGCGGTGCAGAGTTCAGAGTTACGGTGTTGGAGAGCTGAAAGCTGCTTGTCGTTGCTCGGTTGTTCTCACCGGGTACTCCGGCTTCCTCTACCCGTAAAACTGTCACTGTCACGATTATCCATTGTGCATAAGTATGTGACCTTAAACACCAATAAATAAATAAATAAATAATAAATTCAGGTCACAGTAAAATTACCAGTCGTTTGCACTTAGGCATTATACGTGGTTCTGAGAGCCACGTATACCACCCAAGTGTGCATGTCTGGTCATTTTACTGCAAAAAATAACATGAGTCAACGATGTTTAACACTGTGAAATATGTTCAAATTTAATGAAGTTCTTTCAGGTCTTGATTCATCCAGTAGTGCACAGTATTAAAATTGGAATCGGCATTGGAATTGGCAGAGTGTGAGCTAAAAAAAATTGTAATTGGTCAGTGGCCATTTTTGGTAATCGGTTGAACACTGGAGTTATTATTATACCACCCACTTGTTCACTGTGTCCGTCTGTCCGTATGTACGTCCGTCCGTCCATTACTCTTTAGGGGGGTACACATCTGCTATCCGCAACTTCTCATAAACCAGTGAACGGATTCCATTGAAACTCTCAGACATTCTTTTACATACATTGAAGACGTGCACCTCCTATTTTCTTTTCAGATATTTTCATTTTTACAGTTTCCCATATTGAAAAATGAACTTTGTCAAAGTCAATTGACATTCTGTACAGATCTTCTATCCACAACTCCTCTTAAACCATTGAACAGATTTCATTGAAACTTTTAGACGTTCTTTTACATACATTGAAGATGTGCACCTTCTATTTACTCTTCAGATATTTTCATATTTACAGTTCGCCATATTCAAAAACGGTCTTTGTCAATTCAGGTTTTGTATGGAGGGGTATAGATCTGCTATCCTCTTCTCCTCTTAAACCATTGAACAAACTCCATTGGAACTCTCAGACATTCTTTTACATACACTGAAGATGTGCACCTCCTATTTATCTTTCAGATATTTTTATATTCCGACATACGTCTGTTGTCTGTCCATTATGCTATAGGGGTGTTATGCTTTGGTGGGGGTGGGGGTGGGGGTGGGTGGGTGGATGGTACACATCTGCTATCCGCAACTCCTCTTAAACCAGTGAACGGATTTCATTGAAACTCTCAGACCTTCTTTTACATACATTGAAGATGTGCGCCTTCTATTTTGTTTTCAGATATTTTCTTTTTTACAGTTTCCCATATTGACAAACAAACTTTGTCAAATTCAATTGACATTCTGTACAGATCTGCTATCCACAACTCCTCTTAAACCATTGAACAGATTTGAAACTTTTAGACATTCTTTTACATATATTGAAGGTGTGCACCTGTTTTGTTTTCAGATATTTTCATTTTAGGGTTTCCAATATATAAAAATGGGCTTTGTCAAATCAAGCTTGTTGGGGGGGGGGGGGGGGGGGGGGGAGGTGGGGGGGGGGGGGATTGTTACCATTTGCTATCCGCAACCTCTTTTAAACTAGTGAATGGACTTCAGTGAAACTTTCAAACATTCTTTTACATACAGTGAAGATGTGTACCTTCTATTTTGTTTTCAGATATTTTCATTTTTACAGTTTCACATGTTGAAAAATGGGCTTTGTCAATTCAAGCTTTTGGTGTGGAGGTTCGGGGGGGGGGGGGGGGGGGATCAGTGTGTGTGCTCTCTACATTAAACACACTTTTACTGTTGTAAATGTTTCTTGGTGGGAGTGGGTGGTATCATTTAGTGAGCAATGCTCATAGTTTTTCTAGTTGATGTTGGACTGAGACTGATTTTAAAACCTTCCCTTTAACCCTTTACCCAACATAGAGAATATCAAAATTTATTAATCTAATTACTATTTTTTATGTGTACCCATACTATGTATGGTACACATAATGCCGGCATCCGGGGTGACCATCCGTCGTTTGTCCATCCTTTGTCCGTCCGTCTGTCCATCCGGCCGTCTGTCCGTCCGGCGTCCGTCCGGCATCCGTATCCATTTTCTTTGGCATTCGATAACTTGAAAAATATTGCTTGGATTGTCAAGTTACTTTATATTTGTGTTCAGGTTACTGATGTGCCGAGCTGTAAAGTTTTTGGTGTAAATCGGATAATTTGATCCTGAGATCTTAACCCTTTATCCTTCAAATTGAAAATTCCTCCAATCCCTTTGGCATTCGATAACTTGAAAAATATTGCTTGGATTGTCAAGTTACTTTATATTTGTGTTCAGGTTACTGATGTGCCGAGCTGTATAGGTTTTGGAGTAAATCTGTTATTTTGATCCTGGGATATTAACCCTTTATCCTTCAAATTGAAAATTTCCCCAATCCCTTTGGCATTCGATAACTTGAAAAATATTTCTTGGATTGTCAAGTTACTTTATATTTGTGTTCAGGTTACTGATGTGCCGAGCTGTATAGTTTTTGGTGTAAATCTGATAATTTAATCCTGAATTATTAACCCTTTATCCTTCAAATTGAAAATTCCTCCAATCCCTTTGGCATTTGATAACATGGAAAATATTGCTTGGATTGTCTAGTTACTTTATATTTGTGTTCAGGTTTCTGATGTGCCGAGCTGTATAGTTTTTGGTGTAAATCTGATGATTTGATCCCGAGATATTAACCCTTTATCCTTCATATTGAAAATTCCTCCAATCCCTTTGGCATTCGATAACTTGAAAAATATTACTTGGATTGTCAAGTTACTTTATATTTGTGTTTAGGTTACTGATGTGCCGAGCTGTATAGTTTTTGGTGTAAATCTGTTATTTTGATCCTGAGATATTAACCCTTTATCCTTCAAATTGAAAATTCCTCCAATCCCTTTGGCATTCGATAACTTGAAAAATATTGCTTGTATTGTCAAGTTACTTTATATTTGTGTTCAGGTTACTGATGTGCTGAGCTGTACAGTTTTTGGTGTAAATCTGATAATTTAATCTTGAGATATTAACCCTTTATCCTTCAAATTGAAAATTTCTCCAATCCCTTTGGCATTCGATAACTTGAAAAATATTGCTTAGATTGTGAAGTTACTTTATATTTGTGTTCAGGTTACTGATGTACCGAGCTGTATAGTTTTTGGTGTAAATCTGTTATTTTAATCTTGAGATATTAACCCTTTATCCTTCAAATTGAAAATTCCTCCAATCCCTTTGGCATTTGATAACTTAAAAAATATTACTTGGATTGTCAAGTTACTTTATAATTGTGTTCAGGTTACTGATGTGCTGAGCTGTATAGTTTTTGGTGTTAATCTGATAATTTGATCCGGAGATATTAACCCTTTATCCTTCAAATTGAAAATTCCTCCAATCTCTTTGGCAGGAGATAACTCAAAAAATATCAATCCGATTGTCATGTTACTTTATATATTTATTCAGGTTACTGATGTGCTGTGCTGTATAGTTTTTTATATAAATCTGATAATTTGATCTGGAGATATTAACCCTTTATCCATCAAATTAGACACTCCTCCAATCCATTTCTATATGTACCCATACCTTGTATGGTGTACATAATGTCGGCATCCGTGGTGGCCCTCCGTCATACAGCTTTCTACTCGTTGCGCATATGGGTACACATCTGACGATTTCATCAGCCTATTTTTTTTCAATTTTTTAAAAAATTTCAACAAAACCATAATGTGATCCCTCATTGGACCGAGCTCAGTGAGCTCGTTCCAGTGAGGGGTCTCATGATACAGTTTTATTGAAATATTTTGAAAAATTAATTTTTTTCAACTTCCCAATTTACAGATTCCGCCTGTGGATGCGGGCGATTCGTAGATAAAGGGCTAGACAAACATGATTTCAGTTTTTTTATCGGGTGCCAATAACATTCCTGATATTATAAATAGTAATCGCTTGACTGGACTGGTTGTGTGAAATAATTCTTGGGAGGTGAGGGACGTTGTACAAACATGAGCGCGCGAATGCACACAAGAGTTTTACAATATAGTCCCTCGCCTCGAATTATTTCACACAACCAGTCCAGTTAAGCAATTACTCTGTTTATTACTTTTCATTATCAACGATAATTATATTATTTAATCCTTTACCTAACGTAACAACCCAAACCGGCCAGCCCTATTCTCAAAACTCTCCAATTAATTTTCATTATTTTTTGTCTCTAAAACATAGGTTCTGACCCCTCATTGGAACGAGCTTGTCAAGCTTGTTCCTATGAGGGGTCATAACCTATGTTTTTGAGACAAAAAATGAAAATAATAGTTATTCAAGAATTTTTTTGGAAGTGTCATCTGCTTTTCATGTTAGGTAAAGGGTTAAAAAAACAATGAAGTCCCTTGTGCTGCCGCGGTTATCCAGATAACTGGTTAACCTGTGGTTAGAACTTGGACCGGTCAAGAAAATGTTTTAACCGGTTAACCTTACATTCACTATACTCACCGTATATGTCCGTGTATAAGTCGCCCCCGTGTATAAGTTTCCCCCGTGTATAAGTCGTTTGGGATGCAATGGAAATAGGTAAGTTTTCACGAGTTAACACGTGGTGAATAAGATAAAAGAATAAAGGAAAATTATTATTAAAGATTTAAAAAATACTCTCATTTATTTGTTTTTCGTTGTTTGTTTATCACCCCAATGTCTTCATCCCTGTCAAGAAAATCCAAAGCTCGTTTCTGACGGAAACTTCATAGTTTCAGAATCAGAGCACCATTTGCGCCGTAACCTGCGCAGTTGTCGTGATTAAGTTGGTTTTTCTGGAATGCGAGAACGTTCCGGAAAAACCAATAAAAATACAACAAATGCGCAGGTTACAGCGCAAATTATTTTCAAATTGTTGTCCCACTTAAGCATTGTTGGTGCTATTGAAACTAACTTTACCTGGTGCACGTGTGCGTAATTTATAACCGGACATTACACATCAGTGAATTGGAGTTCATGGAATAAATAAATACGTCTCTCCAGGTATTGCTGGCAAACATTTAATATGTTATTACTTATTTTTTCGTTGTTATTTTGATGATTTTGTATTTTTTATGGTTTCATCCATATTGGCCCCACAAGCCTGTTGATTTCCGGTACACGCACTGATGTAAACACATGAGCGATTGAACAACAACTATTAAATAGAATACTTCTTTATTATTATTTATGGTCAATGTAAATAACATTGGCCGGCGCGATATAATAGTTACAGTTGAAGCAAGAACACACTACAAATACAGGTTCCTTAAATGCGGTTAACCACGGTCAAACACGCTGGTTAACTGGTCAGAAAAAAGTCTTAACTGCGGCAGCACTATTCAAGTCCCCATTACACCCACGGCAAAGCTTCTTCGTTTGCGTGCATGGATACATGACACAATTGTTGATTGCATAATTCACTTGAGAAGTTATCGTTTATAATCAAATTCCAGTAAATCACACTTTGGAAAGTAATAAAAAGAAATAATGCACCTTAGTACTGAAATGGTTAACCAGATAACCGGTTTGAAACCGGTTACCTACCTAACCGATTTTTAAAAAATGTCATCCGGTTATCTGAAATATCGACAGTAATCGTCATTCCACAGTTAAAACGTAGATTACACCTTGAAGCAGCGCCGTATATATTGAGAAATAATCGACTTTGTCGTTCAAGACTTCGTTAATGATTGGCAATTTCCACGAGAACTGAGTAACTGCAGAAACTATTCCGTAGTATGTATACAAACGAACGTTGTCGAGTACTTAACAACGTTTGTTTGTATACACACTACGGAATAGTTTCTGAGAATACTGCTTTCCAATTCCTATTGTTTTGATCCCAAATTCGGTGAAATAATGACTACGGATAACCGGATATTATCCGGTTATAGTTCTCGGTTAGTCGGTTACGAAAATGAGCCAACCATTTCAGCTCTAATGCACCATTGACTAAAACTATCGTAAATGTGTTATATAAGTTCCAAACAAAATTAATTTTCAACTTTTCTTTCTTGAAATTTCAGCTAGTTCCGCCACCTGCAATGTTGTATAATCCAATGAGCCAACCGTTTCAGCTCTAATGCACCTTGACTAAAACTACCGTAAATGTGTTATATAAGTTCCAAACAAAATTAATTTTCAACTTTTCTTTCTTGAAATTTCAGCTAGTCCCGCCACCTGCAATGTTGTATAATCCAATGAATTGTGTGACTTCCAAGTTTATCAAACAAAGCACAAACAAGTTTAGATGTCCAATCTTTGCAGTATCAGTAAGTTGATTTATTTTACTTGTGTTCTCTACACTTAAAACTAGAAGTCCTGTCACGAATAGTGCGCTTATCTAGGCTTAATTCAGGGTTCATACAGCTCTCGAAAAACCCTTGAAAATGTGTATTTTTATACTGTACCAATGACCCAGACTTAGCTGGTGCTAACTCTAACAAAACCAGGGCCAAACACAAATTTTGCCCCCCAATCCCCAAAATTTGCATCCAAAACAAAAAGAAATCATGTCCTAAAGGACCTCCATACTACGCCTCTACTGCGCATGCGCAGTGACGCAGACGTCCCGAAATTGGCGCCAATTATCATTCTCTGTTTGGCCCTTCATCAGTCAACATCTCACTGATCTTTGTGCTTGTAAATCTCAGTTTAAAGGATGCCAGACACGTAATTTTTGGAGAAAATGTGATTCTAAGGAGGATAGAAGGAGGAGAGGAAAAAGAAGTGACAAAAAATAATCAGGGCTGTACTTAAAATTTTTTGATGAAATTATGTTAAGTTGCCTATTTTCGAGGCATGGGCCTCTTGTTGTCATTCTTGCTAATTGTTGCACTGCTTATTCAGTGTTTCCTCTCCCCTAGCCTTCTAAAGTCCCCCCTTGCAATTCTCCCATGCTTTTGGCATATTTTTGAGAAATTTCATTTCTAAAATTTCCTGGGAGAGTTGCTTGGTTACAGAATGTTTTCTGTTATTTTCCCCATAGTTACGTTTTCACCCATGGGTGTATAACGTTTGTGTTCTGCATCTTCCATCTGATGTTCTACAGATTCTCCCCTGGGAGTCTCTGTTTTGCATCAGATAGAGTGTTATTGATGACTGATTCCGGGCCAGTTTTTTCAGTGCCTGGAGTCATGTTTTCTGGTGTTTTTACACTGTTTGTTTTCATTGGCAACAGCCTTTTTTGAGGGGGGCTGTTTGCCTTTGCTGTAGTTTATCTCACTATAAGATACATTTATATTATCCGAAAGTGTCTCATTAATTATTTAATATAAATTTAAAATTTTTGACCACACTTTGCCATCGGATCCATCGGGGCTCAACGTTACTTTTCAGCAACTTGGGCTTCGCTGAAAAAATATTTTTTCAAAATTATTTTGTTTTGCAATTGTTTTTTCATTTATTAATGGATCATGTTATTATGTATCTTTGTGTCAGGGGTTTTTGCGAGTAACTAGGACTTATTGTTGTTCTTTCACAATGAAGGGACGTTGTTCAAATTGTAATAGGAAGAAATCTTCCTCTGACTTTCATGATCATTGTATTAATTGTAGTCAGTGTTCTCGCATTAATCCCTGTCCTATATGTGAACATTGGGATGAGAAACATTGGAAACGTGTGTCACGATATGTTGTTTCTGGAGAAAGAGCGCTGCCGGCTCTTTCTCCGCAAGGTCACTCTACTCTCTCAGTTTCTATTTCAGAGGAACCAGAACAGGGTGATGTTTCCATGTTATCTTCTTCAAGTGTGCGTCCGTCGTCACAAATGAATTCAGAGCTAGCGGCAAAAGTGCTCATGGAGATTAGACAAATGTCGTCCGCTAGCTCGCCCGGTGTAGCGTCCATTCGTTCGTTCGGCAGCCGGGTTCGTCCGATGCGGTCCAAGAGGAAATTTTGGGTGATGCGAGCACTATAAACATAATAGATGCACACCCAGTGACGGCGGATAGTAAGCGAGAACAGAGGAAGCCTTTGAGTCCGGTTCCTAGCTCGTCCAGGTCCAGCCGGGCCGCGAGCGAGAGAGGCCCCTCTCTCGTACAACAACATCTGGGACCAGACGTTGTGGTACAAAATGTGTCTTTAGCGGAGCATACGTCCGTCGCTCGGGACGCTCCGTTGTATAAGCAGTCCGCAGAGACTGTTAAGGCTTCCTCTTCTCGTCAGCGCACACGACCGCACCTTGGCTGCGTGACCGCCAATATATTACCAGCTTCGCCGATGAAGGATTCTTCGGCGACCAGGTCACACCATCCGGCAGCCAGGGATTCGAGACCGATGGACTCCGGACGTTCGCATAGGAAAAGTATGCGGGAGCCATCTGATGCGGAGCTGCCCTCGGCGAAGCAGCGAAAGACTGCGCCTCCGCAGGTCTCGATGCCGGACATTCTTGTGCAGATAGCACAGCTTATCGCAGCATCCCAGCAGCCGACAGAAACGGTGTCGGATCGAGAATTATCCGACGGCGCTGGGTCGGTACGCTCCGCCGAAGCATCGGGGGCGGACGACAGGGAACATCATGAGGTCCGACCGGATGGTGAAAGGGATACGGATGACTTGGAGCTATCCCTTTCGGAACAACATAAAGCTGCCGTGGACTTCATCCGGCACTTTCTCCCTCAAGTTGTTCCGTCGGGCCAGACTGCTGCGCTTCCGGACAAGAGAATTATAGCGTCATTGGACTCTGAATTTTTTGAGTGGTTCAGGGACATCGCTCCCGAGTTTCCGTCGCAGTCCAATAATGTTGCAAGAACATTTGAATTATTGAACGACGCTATATTTAAACTTGCTTCCAGGATGGGGAAAGCAGGTTTCTTGTCCGCTAATACTCTCAACCTGCCTTTCATTAATGCAAGGAATAAATTCGATACGGCAGGACAGGGTATACCGAGAGTTCCTCTGCGTATGGACGACGAGGCGGAAGACTTAGAGCTATCATTACCGTTGTCAGCTTCTATTCCAACCGCGGTGTTGGAAACAGCTATTGCGTCTAACAGAGCCAATTTAGATGCCTTATCTTACGCAGATCACCTTACTAAGGCGTTATCACTGCGCCTTCAGGGGAAAGAGTTTCAGGATATACAATCCTCTTTAAGACTTCTTTCAAGGGCAGTAGCTTATTCCACGTGTAACTCCGCCCTTTCAGTGGCAAATCTGGAGTTGGTTCGACGTGACGCAGCCCTAGCTACATCCACACTAGTGGATTCTAAGGTGAAGAACTCTCTTAGAGTCGCTTCGGTCTCAGGAGAACTTCTCTTTGACGGCAAGCTTTCCGCTATTTATGATAAAATTACAAAGAAAGCTAAGGATTCTCTGTTGTTCAAATCTGCTCCTAAGAAGTCGGATACAGCAGACACGAATAAGACAGGCACTTCTGGGTCTAATGCGCCCAAGAGAGGTTCCTATAGAGGTTCCGGTGCGTCCTCTTGGTCTTATTCGAGAGACCGTCAGGATAGCGACTCTCGTTCGGGACGTACTTCAGGCCGGGACAATCGGTCGGACGCCCCGAGGTCGACGGGGCGAGGTGCGGGTCGTGGAAGACGTTTCTCCTACCGCAGGCCTCGCAGGTCCAGGAGGTGATGGCTTAAACCTCTATCGCGTTCCGGTTGGCGGAAGGTTGTCGAGCTTTTCACAAGAATGGGCGTCGATTACGGACGACCCTTGGGTGAGAGGAGTGACTTAGGAAGGTCTAAAGATATCCTTCAAACGAAAGCCTCCATTAACTCGAAGTCCAAAGTGGACTCATCTTCCGTCAAATCCGCAGAAAAGAGACGCTCTGTTATCAGAGGTGCAGTCTCTTTTAATGAAGAACGCGGTAGAGGTCGTAGAAAACCAGGAATCTCCGGGATTCTACAGCCATCTGTTTCTGGTTCCGAAACCAGACGGCTCGTTCCGTCCAGTCATAGATTTGAGCTGGATAAACAAGCTGATCGTCGCTCCGAAGTTTTATATGGAGACGATTCGATCGGTCAGAGCGAGTATTCGGGTGAACGATTATGCAACGAGCATAGATCTCAAAGATGCGTACTTTCACGTCATGGTACATCCGACATTCCGAAAGTATCTACGCTTCGCAGTCCTAGGAGTGGTGTATCAATTCCGGGCGATGTGCTTCGGATTGAATCTAGCACCCTGGGCTTTCACTCGGATAATGAACTCGGTAATGATCTACTTCCGAGCTCATTCGTCTGCGGTAACGTCGGCCTACCTGGACGACATTCTTCAGAGGTACGGCAACGAGTTAACGCTTCAGAACGATGTTCAGATTCTTCTTCTATTGCTCCGACGTCTCGGTTTTATAGTAAACGAGGAGAAGTCGGATCTGGTGCCGTCCAAGTCATTCACTCATCTGGGAATGAGCTTCGAGACGCACAACAATCTCGTTCGTCTGCCGTTAACCAGAGCGAAATTAGTCAGTTGTTACGCTCGCTATTGTCTGCACGCAGACAAAGTCACGGCGAGAGAATTTATGAGACTGATAGGTCTGTGCGGAGCCGCCGCGGATCTCATTCCGATGGGGCGGTTACGCACACGTCCTCTTCAAATTTTCCTGACTCAGAATTGGAGTGTGAAAATTCATTCGCTCGATGTAGAAGTTCTCTTGTCAGATCAAGTGAAACAAGAGATTCAGACTTGGGCAAACATTCAGTGGTTAACTCAAGGAGTTCCGCTGCAGTTGCCAGATCCGAGTTTTACCGTTATGACGGATGCCAGTCAAACAGGTTGGGGTGCATCATTAATCCCAACGGATTCGAGATGCCAGGGTCTTTGGGATCCGCAATTCCTGTGCAAGCACATAAACATCAAGGAAATGATGTCAATTTGGCTTGCGTTATGTCACTGGATGGACATTATTCACGATGCTCATGTCCAAATCCTATCCGACAATACGACAGTAGTGGCGTATATACGGAATCAGGGAGGCACTCATTCAGTTCCGTTGTTCAATCTAACGGAAAGAATCCTTCTGTTTGCGTTAGAACATCACGTTCTTCTTTCGGTCCGTCACATACCGGGTCGTCTGAATGTGCTAGCAGACTCCCTTTCACGAAAGGGTCGCTTGTTGCCGTCGGAGTGGACTCTCAACAAACAAGTATTCAATCAGATTTGCTACCAATGGGAACGGCCAATGATAGACTTATTTGCGACACATCTCAACAATCAGTTGCAGACGTATGTGTCTCTGTGTCCAGATCCAAGAGCATTTGCAGTAGACGCTCTGTCGATCCCTTGGGACGGAATGATAGGATATGCGTATCCTCCAGCGCCGTTAATTCAACAAGTATTGCTAAAGATAAAACAATCTCAATGCAAGATTCTGTTGGTAGCATCTCTGTCGCCACAGAGACCGTGGATAAATCTACTCAGGTGTCTGTTGTGGGACCTACCGCGGAAGCTTCCTCCACGGGAGGATCTTCTTTCGCAGGGGAAATCGCGCCAACTCCATCACAACCCGCAAGGTCTCAACCTTCACGTTTTTCCGTTGTGCGGTCCTTCTTGCATGGCAAGCACTTTACAGGACGAGCAGTGGACGCGATTTCTAACTGTAGGAGGACCTCCTCTTCGCTAAACTATGCGGCTAAGTGGAAGGTTTTTCGTCGTTGGTGTAGGGATCATTCTGTAGATATATTCGATCCCTCTATACCAGACATTGAAAACTTTCTAGTATACTTGTTTGACGAAATCAAACTGCAGCCTGTTACTATAAAGGGTTATAGATCTATGTTATCTGATACCTATGCACATCATGATAGTTTACAAATTGGATCTAATGTCTCTTTATCGAAGTTGGTTAGAAACTTTTCGATAAATAGACCCAGAACTCTTAGATTAATTCCTAAGTGGAATTTAGCTTGGGTTCTTCTTAAATTGAAGGAAAAGCCATTTGAACCTCTTGGGACAGTAGATTTCAAATTCTTATCTTATAAGACAGCTTTTCTCTTAGCTTTCTCTTCTGCTAGAAGAGTCAGTGAGCTTCATGCACTATCGGTGGATGATTCTCATTATCGTAGTGTTGGGAACACTATCACCTTCACTACTAATGTGGGTTTTTTAGCTAAGAATCAGGCTCCTAATAAATATCCGGAACCTATTGTTATTAAGGCTCTTCCGTCTTCAGACGGGCGTAGGCCTTTACTCTGTCCTGTTAGAGCATTACGTATCTATAAACAGAGATCTCAGTTTATCAGAAAGGGACGGAAACGTTTCTTTCTGTCTTTGATGCCTAATAGAAAGGATATTTCAGTCCATTCTATTGCTAGATGGATTCAGTTAACTATCCGTACTGCTTATGAAGATTTATCTTCTCAGCAGTCTGTGCTTAAGATTTCTGCTCATGAAGTAAGAGCTCTTTCTACTTCCTGGGCTTATGCTAATAGTGTTGCTATTACAGATTTAATGAAGGCTGCTTATTGGTCTCAGCCATCCACATTTACGAATTTTTATCTCAGAAATATTGAGTCCATTTCTGGAGACCTGCATTGTTTAGGTCTGTTATCTGTTGCTCAGAATGTCGTCCACTAAACAGTTGCAACTATAGTTATGCAGGCTTTCTGTTCCGGCAGTGACTCCGTCCGGCTGCCGTCTTCGCTCTGGGCTATTTGACCCAGGGCAAGGGGAAGGGGGGGGGGGGGGGGGGTGTTCCCTTAGGTCACCTGCTTTATAGTGAAAAGCAAGGGAATGCCTCCTCCAAGTCAGTATTTCTGAGTTGCTTCCGGGATGGTTTTAAAGTGTAATATTAATGTTTTAATTCATTCATGTCTTATTTTTAAAGTGTAGCTCGGTGTGAAGCATTTGTATATGATGTCAAGTGTCAAACGGGCTTTAATATACAATACTCGGACACTTTTAAATGACTATAAAGAGTCTCAATTCTCTGGACTACTTTATTTATTGGCTTGCTTTAAAAATAATTAGTATAAGGGTTATACTGGATGTTAATAGAGAACATGAATGTTATTGTGCTCAATTATTAAGGGTAGTGTATCTTTCTAATTTAATATTAAATAAGAAAGATACATGTAAAGCCTAATACTCCTTTTCTCCTTAAGGGGTTACCTCTTTACTATATAGTTGAGCTTATTGGATTTTCCTCTATGTCCTAGGCCCTCCAGCCTGTTTACTATTCAGCTAAGTCTGGGTCATTGGTACAGTATAAAAATGTTAAAAAATTTATAGTAATTTATATATTTTTTATACTTACCAATGACCCAGACGGGGATGGCCCTCCCTGGAGTTGGGAACTCTTGCCTCCCCGCTGAGTACATAGCGCTGACCAGGCACTGCCAGTAAGAATGATAATTGGCGCCAATTTTGGGACGTCTGCGCCACTGCGCATGCGCAGTAGAGGCGTAGTATGGAGGTCCTTTAGGACATGATTTCTTTTTGTTTTGGATGCAAATTTTGGGGATTGGGGGGCAAAATTTGTGTTTGGCCCTGGTTTTGTTAGAGTTAGCACCAGCTAAGTCTGGGTCATTGGTAAGTATAAAAAATATATAAATTACTATAAATTTTTTAACTTTTTCTTGAAAAACCCTGGAATTTGAAATTAGCCCTTGAGAAACCCTTGAACTTACAGAAATCTCTTGGAAAAACCCTTGAAGACCAAGCTATTTCCTGGGCATTGTAAATATATGTGTACTCGCCTTTTACTTGTTTGTTGCGCTCGTGTCGCTCAGTTAAAAAAAAACATAAAAAGGTATGGAACTTTTTACCAAGATTACTGTAACACAGATCACATTTTGGGTACCAGTACTTCCTGACTTCCAAAGTCAGATCTGTGTCACATGAATCTTAGATTTTTAGAGCTCATACAACAAGCTGAATAGTACATGTAGCCCTTGAAAAAAAAAGCCCTTGAAAAACCCTTGAACTTTGTGAGCAAATTTTTGTATGAACCCTGTAATTGCACGTTGGAATTGCGCGCAATTGCCATATCGAATGGCATCCAAAGCACGTCAGGTTATCCTGGTTACTCATAGCAAACACATTCAATGTTTCTGCCAATGGACCTCCGGGTTACCCGGAGGTCCATTGGCTGAAACATTGCTTGTGCACAGGCCTTATGTACAGAATTTGATAGCTTTACTATGAGATTAACACGCACATTAACACACAGATCATCGTGCTATTTGTGCGCATTTCATGACAGGACTTTTAGTTTTAACTGTAGTAGTGTTGAAATGATTCATCGATTAGTCAATATCAATGCTATTTATGCTATCAATCTACTCGAAAATTACCCGTCGACTAGTTGGAAACATTTATAATATCCCAGTACAGGTTACACTGACAGTACCCCATTGGTACATGAATTGCTGTTTCATCACCGGTATTACCACAATAAGTTCATTTGGCTAGTTACCCAATTATTATTTAATCACTATCAACAAAAAGTGGACAATAAAAAAATTAAATTGAAACACACTTATCAGCTGATTGCAGGGTTCGTCTGGGTCATGGAATCATGGAAAAGTCATTGAATTTTTAAAAAAAATTCAAGGGCCTTGAAAAGTTTTGGAAAATGGTCTGGAAGGGTTAAAGTTTTGGAAAAGTCATGGAATTTGTAACCAGGTTTAAAAGGGATTGATTTTGTGTTAAGAAGGGCACGTACTCTTAGATCACAAAAGCCTGAAATAGGCCTTTAAAGGTTTAGACCGTGTTTGGAACAAGTCACAGAAGTACTGTAGATATGATTTGTGTTTGTAAAAGAATGCCGGTGTTGAGCTCATCGGCAATGGCCTTTGTGGCGCTGTAGTAGAATGATACAACAACAACTTATTTTGTATTTTTCTGGTGTGAATTCCCCTTTGGTACTATCAGTAAATCTTCTATCAAGTCAGATACCGAATCAAGCCCGAAAATAAGCAGACTGTCATCTGCAAAATGAGGTCACCAGAGGGTGAATTTAGTGATGCTACCCTGCACTGCAGGGTAGCATCACTAAATTTACCCTCTGTGAACCTCATTCTGAATCAGGGTCTCAGTATTAAACAGAAGGAAGCACCCAGAGGATAAATTGGCCTACTGTATGGGATAGCATCATCAAATTCACCCTCTGCGAACCTTATTCTGCAAATTTCAGACTATTTATTTTCAGGCCTGTACCAAATGCCAAACTGATACAGAGGTATTCTCCCCCCCCCCCCCCCCCCCCCCCTCAAAATACTGAAACCGATAAGAAACTCATAATTCCAATATCTACCATCTGTAATAACATAACATAAACATTCAGTATACTAACAAATATAATTCAGATGTGCTGTTTTTTGTTTTTTTTTCAGTGGACTCCAGAAGGTCGAAGACTAGTGACTGGAGCATCAAGTGGAGAGTTCACACTATGGAATGGTTTAACTTTCAACTTTGAAACAATTTTGCAGGTAAGGATAATAATTAGAATAGATTGACAATATATTGCTTACATATGCCACAGAAAATGGTTACAGAATGCAATTTCTTGTGAGTGGGGTAAAAAGACATGTAAAGGCTTTTTATATTTCCACTTAGTCACAACACAAGGTATTTATTCATTGGTGTGTTAAGGTCACATACTTATGCAAAATGGCTAATCGTGACCGTGACAGTTTTACGGGCGGAGGAAGCCGGAGTACCCGGCACAACACAAGGTAAAAATAAGTATGCCAAAATGAAACAAAACATTAGCCCTTTACCCAACGAATCGCCTGCATCCATCCTCGTAATATGCAAATTGTGCAGTTGAAAAAATAAAATTTTTCAAAATATTACAACAAAACCATATCATGTGACCCCTTGTTCCAACGAGGGGGTCACATGATATGGTTTTGTTGAAATTTTTTGAAAAATTTTAAAAAAATGTATTTAAAATAATACATTTTGAAATCGTCTGCATTGGCTAAAGGGTTTGATTGCTGCAGTCTTTTACTTACCAGGGCATTACATTTTGGGAACCCTGTTTATAAAGCATATTTACATGTAATAACTCTGAAATGATCCCCATCATTGAGTTTGTGAAACAATTCCCTAGTTTAAAATTACTTTGCTAAATTGCAAGATATGCTCTTCACATTTTCCGGAACTCAGAACTGAATCAATCAAGGAGATGAGGGAGCGTGGTGGCTCAGTTGGTAGAGGTGCAGGCTGCAAGCCGAGAGGTCCTCGGTTCGAATCCCACCTGTGGCAGCCGCGTTGTGTCCTTGGGCAAGACACTTCATCTCCATTGCCTGCATGGGGGCGTTGTGTACTAATGCGTACTGCACGTTGATGGTGCACTTGTCTTCAACCAATGCTAACCCTGCTTGTGTGGAGTTAGTATGTTGGGGAGCTGACAGTTGCTCGCCGTTGCTCGGTGGTTCTCTCCGGATACTCTGGCTTCCTCCACCCGTAAAACTGTCACAGTCATGATTAGCCATTGTGCATAAATATGTGACTTTGAACACCAATAAATAAATAAATAAATAATCAAGGAGATGAGGTGTGTTGAACTGCACATGCTTAACTTATCAGGTTTTAGGACGTTTCGTCACATTAAAAGTTGGTTACTGGCCGACATGAAGCGATTCCCTCAGCAAGGACTTGCTCCCTCTAGATCATCATGGGAACAGATCAAGAATTATTATATTTTTATACTGTACCAATGACCCAGACATAGCTGGTGCTAACTCTTAAAATATAGGGCCAAACACAAATTTTGCCCCCCAATCCCCAAAATTTGCATCTAAAACTAAAGAAAACATGTCCTGAAAGGCCCTCCACACCTCGCCCCCACTGCGCATGCGCAGTGTCAAGGACGTTCCGAAATTGGCGCCATTTATCATTCTAAGTTTGGCCCTTCATCAGTTAACATCTGACTGATCTTTGTGCTTTTAAATCTCAGTTTAAATGATGCCAGACACATAAATATTAGTGAAATGGTGATTCTAAGGAGGATAGAAAAGGAGGAGAGGAAAAGAATGTGTGACAGAATATTATCAGGGCTGTAACTTAAAATTTTTTAATGAAATTATGTTAAGTTACCTATTTTCAAGGCAGCAGCCATTTTGTTGTCATTCTGATTATTTAGTTACACTGTTTTTTCAAGTGTTTTTCCTCTCTCCCTGTCCTTTAAGTTCCCCCTTGCTATTCTCCCATGCTTTTGGCATAGTTTCTGTAATTATTATTACTAAAATTTCTTGGGAGTTTTAGCTTAATAACAGAATGAATTCTGTTCTTTCCCCATGTTTACGTCTTCACCTACGGGTGGTTAGGCATTGTGTTCTGCATCTACCATCTGATGTTCTGCAGTTTCTTCCCTGGAAGTCTCTGTTTTGCATCAGATGGTGTATTTTTGGTAACTGATTTCGGGCCTGGGTGCCTGGAGTCTTATTTTAGTGTTTTTACACTCATTGTTTACATTTACAACAGCCCACTGTGTGAGGGGGGGATTTCTAAATAATAATATCTTTATGTTATTTTAATCATAACTAGATACATTATTATTGTTCGTAAGTGTTGAATAAATTGTTTAAAATATTTTTAAAATTTTTGTCCACACTTAGGCTTGGGATCCATTGGGGCTCAACGTTACTTTTCAGAAACTTGGGCTGTTCTGAAAAAATATTTTTTCAAAATATTTTGATTTCAATTATTTTTTCTATATTAATGGATCATATTATTATTATGTATTTTGATTGCCAGGGGTTAGTGCGAGTACCAGGACTGGTTTTCTTTTCACATTGAAAGGATATTGATCAATTGTTTTAAGAGGAAGTCTTCCTCTGACCTTATTATCATTCTATATGTGGTCAGTGTACTCGCATTAACTCCTGTTCTGTATCGTATGATTTCGATGACAATATGGGAAGCGTATGTCACGGTATGTTGTTGGGGATTTGGACACTCCGGTCCTTTCCCCGCAGGGTCACTCTACTTTATCAATTTCTATTTCAGACGATCAAGATTAGGGTGATGTATCTGTGATGTCTTCTAACAGTGTGCCTCCGTCGTCACAATTAATGAAGGGCTAGCGGAAAAGTGCTCATGTAATACGCCAATTGCCTAAGAGGACCCTAGTAGGTTCGACGGCCTTTGACGTCCGCTAGCTCGCCCGGTGTAGCGTCCATTCACCGAATGGTTCGGCAGCCGGGTTTGTCCGTTGCGGTCTAGAAGGAATTTTGGGGTGATGCGAGCACTATAAAATTAACTTAATGCACACCCAGTGACGGCGGATCGGAGGGAGAACGGAGGAAGCCTTTTAGTCCGGTTCATAGCTCGTTCCGGTCCATCCGGACGGCAAGCGAGAGAGGCCCCTCTCTCGTTCAACAACATCTGGCCCCAGATGTTGTGGTACAAATGTGTCGTTAGCGGAGCATACGTCCGTCGCTCGGGACGCTCCGTTGTATAGGCAGTCCGCTGAGACTGCTAAGGCTTCCTCTTCTCGTCAGCGCACACGACCGCACCTTGGCTGCGTGACCGCCGATATATTACCAGCTTCGCCGATCAAGGATTCTTCGGCGACCAGGTCACACCATCCGGCAGCCAGGGATTCGAGACCGATGGACTCCGGACGTTCGCATAGGAAGTATGCGGGAGCCATCTGATGCGGAGCTGCCCTCGGCGAAGCACCGATAGACTGCGCCTCCGCAGGTCTCGACGCCGGACATTCTTGTGCACATAGCACAGCTTATCGCAGCATCCCAGCAGCCGACAGAAACGGTGTCGGATCGAGAATTATCCGACAGCGCTGGGTCGGTAGCCGGGGACTCGAGGCCTGCAGACTCCGGACGTTCGCATAGGAAGTGTGCGGGAGTCAACGTACACGGAGCTTCCAGCGGCAATGCATCGTAAGTCCGCTACTGCACAGGCCTCGGGAACGGACGTGCTTTCCTTAATAGCACAGTTTATCGCAGCATCCCAGCATCAACTGAATCTGTCGCATATATTTTATCCGACGATGCTGGGTCGGGACGCTCCGCGGAAGCGGGTACGGACGTCCGAAAGTTTCATCCGGTCCAACGGGATACCGAAAGGGATTCGGTGGATTTCAAGCTTTCCCTTTCGGAACAACATATGCTGCGATGCCGGATAAGAAACTGATAGCGTCGGTGGACTTAGAAATTTTTGGTTCGGTTCAGGGACATCGTCCCTCAGTTCCGACATAGTCCAATAATGTCACACAAACTTTCGAATTATTGAACGACGCTATATATATTATTATTTTATGCTTGCTATCCAAGCATTTCTGGTTTCTTGTTCGAAGAGTTATGGAGATGTCTTTCAAAAGTGTGCCTCTGTCGTCATAGTTAATGAAGAGTTAGCGGCAATAAGTGCTCATGGAATATGTCTATCGCTTACGGAGTGACATTCGCTAGCTCACCCGGTGTAGCGTACATTCATCGAATGGTTCGGCTGCCGGGTTCGTCCGTTGCGGTCTAGGAAGGAGATTTGGGTGATGCGAGCACTTTAATTACTTTAGTACTCACCCAGTGACGGCAGATTGAGGACAGATCGGAGGAAGCCAACAACATAGGGGACCGCATGTTGTGGTTCAGATATTTTACATTCGGAGCATATGTCCGTTGCTCGGGACGCTCCGTTATATTGACAGTCCGAGAGACTGTCTTTAATGCTTCCTCATCCTCACAGCAGGGCACACGACCGCACATTGGCTACGTGACCTCGAGTATCCGATCAGTTTCGGCATTCAGTGATTCCACAGCGAATAGGTCGCGCCATCCGGTAGCCAAGGGACACGAGGCCTATACACTCCGTTCGTTCGCATATTGGAAGTATGCACGGGGTAACGATCTCGGAGCTTCCTGCGGCAATGCATCGTAAGACCGCTGCTCCTCAGGCCTCAGTGACGGACGTGCTATCCGAGTTAGCACAGTTGTTTCGCAGCATCCCAGCAATTGACGGTTTCTCGGTCGAATCAGGAATTATCCGACGGCGCTGGGTCGGTGCGGTCCGCGGTTGCATCAAGCTACGGACGACCGAACGCTTTATAGGGTCCGACAGGATGGCGAAAGGGATTCGAAAGATTTCGAGTTTTCCCTTTAGTAGTATCGGAAGATGCCTTTCATATCTTCTGGCATTTCTTCCAGTGATTATTTTTCGGACTTCATTGCTGCGATCTTGGATAAGAGACTTATAGCGTCATTGGACTCGGATTTTTCGATCGGTACAGGGACTTTGTCCCTGACTTACCGACACAGTCCAATATTGTCATTACAACATGTGTTTTATTTTTCGACGCTATATATTATATATATATATACAAGCCTGCTACTAAGCATGATAGTTTAGTTTCTTGTCCGCGTGGCTCATTTCTGCCATTTTATCTTTTTTACATATAGTTTATTTTGGCAGAGCAGGGCATACCGAGAGTTCATATGCGTCTAGACGGTGTGATTAAAGACTGCATATATTCTTTTTCGCCGTTTATGTCTTTTCCAATTTCAATGTTGGGAACGACATTATGTATAGTAGATTTAACTTAGACGCTTTATTATACGTAATCCGCCTTACTGAGGCGTTATCATTAGGTCTTCAAGAAAAAGATTTACGGGATATTATTCTCAATGTAATTTCTTTTGAGGGCAGTAGTTTGTTCACGTATAACTCCGCCCTTCAGTGGCTGATTGGAGTTGGTTAGACGTGATGCAGCCCTAGCTACATCCACACGTGGATAGTAGGTTAAGAACTCTCTCAGAGTCGCTTCGTTCTCGGAGGAGCTTCTCTTCGACGGCAACTTTCCGGCAATCCATGAATTGCTTGATTTATACATTCTCTTGTCTATCTAGTGTTACAAGAGATTCAGACTGGGGCAAACATTCGGTGGTTGACTCAGAGAGTGCCGCCGCAGTTGCCGGACCCTAGTGTGGCTGTTATGACGGTTGCCAGTCAAACAGATTGGGATATATACTGATCCCTACGGATTCGAAGTGCCAGGGTCTTTGGGTTCCGCAGTCTTTTAGCTATCAGTTTAACTTCCGCGGAATAATGTTTTTTAGGCTTGCTTTATGTCATTGCATGAACATTATTCAGAAACGCATGCCCAAATTCCTGTCCTTTAATTCGACAGTAGTGGCGTATCTCCGGAACCAGGGAGGCACTCTTTCGTTTCCGTTATTCAATTTAATGGAAAGAATCCATCTGCCCAAGTTCAGTTTTGGTCCGTCATATTCTGGGTCGTCTGATTGTTTTATCGCACTCCCGTTCTCTTACGGGTCGCTTGTTGCTGTCAGAATGGACTCTCAACAAACTAGTATTTAATCAGATTTGCTATCTATGGGAGCGCCCAATGATGTTTTATTTATGACACAGCTTGCTAATCAATTGCAGACGTATGTGTTGGCTTGTCCAGATCTCTGAGCTAATACTGTTAACGCTCTATTGATCTATAGGACGCAATGATAGGATACGCGTATCCTCCGGCGCTGTTGTTTTAGCAGGTATTGCTAAGATAAACAACCACAATACATTTCTGTTGATAGCATCTCTATCTTCACAGAGATCATGAGTAATTTACTCTCTTGTCTACTGTGGATCTTAACGTGAAATCTTCCTCTATGTGAGGATCTTTTTTCACTGGGTAAATCGTGTCATCTTTATCACAACCAGCAAGGTCGCAACCTTCATGTATTCCGTTGTGTGGTCCGTATTGCATTGTAAGCACTGTACTGGACGAGCTTTGGACGCGATTTCTTACTATAGGAGATCCTCTTCTTCGCTATTCTATGCGACTAAAGTGGAGGCTCTTCCGTCGTGGTGTAGGGATCATTATGTTCATATGGTTGATCCCTCCATACTACGCATTGCTAGTTTTTAGTATACTTGTTTCACAAGATCTACTGCAGCCTGTTGTTATTTAGGTTATAGGTTTATGTTACCTCATACCTATGCACTCTACGATAGTTTATAATTGAGTCTTTTGTCTCTTTATCTAAGTCAGTTAGTAACTTTTTGATAAATAGACTTAGAATCTTTAGATTAAATTCCTATACGGATTTTAACTTCGGTTCTTATTTAGCTAAGTAATCATTTGAGCCTCTGGAAACAGTAGTTTTCAAATTCTGACCTTTTAGACAGTAATTCTGTTGGTTTCTCTTTTACTGTAGAGTCAGTGAGTTTCATGCACTATCGATGGATGATTTTCACTTTCATAGTTTCGGAATCAATACTTCCGTTACTATTTAGGTTGGATTGTTGCATAAGAGTTAGGCTCCTATTATCCGGAACCTATTATTTTAAGGTCCTTCCGTCTTCGTATGGGCATAGGCCTTTACTCTTTCCGGGTACAGTTTATGTATTTATAAACAGATATCTGTTTATTACAAGGGCGTAAGCTTCTTCTGTCTTTGATGTCTAGTAGAAGGACGTTACGCTCCATTTTATTGTTAATGGATTCTATTAACTAGCGTACTGCTTATGGTATATCATTGGCTTAGCAGTTGTGCTTAAGATTTCGGCTCATGAAGTAAGAGTTCTTCTACTTCTTGGGCTTACATTAATAGTGTTGCTATTATAGATTTTTGAAGGCTGCTCATTGCGCTCAGCCATCCATTCATGAATTTTATCTCAGAAATATCGAGTCCATTTCTGGAGGCCTCTATTGTTAGGTCTATTATCTACTGCTCAGAATGTCATTCTCTTAACAGTTGCTACTATAGCTAGGTAGGCTGTCTGTTTCGGCAGTGTCTCCGTTCGGCTGCCCTCTTCGCTCTGGGCTATTTGACCCAGGGCAAGAAAAAGGGGGGGGGGGGGGGGGTGAGGGTGTTCCCTTGGGTCACCTGTTTTTACTATGAAAACAAGGGGATACCTCCTCCGGAGTTAGTAATTCTGAGCTGTTATTGGGATGGTTGTTTAGTGAGAAGTTTAAGTTTATAAAATTCATTCAAGTCTTAGTTTTTAAAGTATAGCTTTTGAATATTGCATATGTCAACGGACATGATTATGCAATTCTCACACACTTTTAGGAGTATAAGAGTCTCTATTCTCTAGACTTACTTTATTATTGGCTTACTTTAAAAATTATTAGTATAAGGATTATTGGATATTAATAGAGTACATGGATGTATGAAGCTCAATTTTTGGAAGGTGTTGTATCTTTCTAATTTATCATAAATAAGAAAGATACATGTAAGGCCTATTACTTCTTTTCCCTACAGGGGATGACTCTATTTTATTTTATTGAGCGTATTCCATTTTGCTCTATGTCCTTGGCCCTCCAGCCTTTTTACTATTCAGCTATGTCTGGGTCATTGGTACAGTATAAAAATGTTAAAAAATTTATAGTAATTTATATATTTTTTATACTTACCAATGACCCAGACGGGGATGGCCCTCCCAGGAGTTGGGAACTCTTGCCTCCCCGCTGAGTACATAGCGCTTACCAGGCACTGGTTATTAGAATGATAAATGGCGCCAATTTCGGAACGTCCTTGACACTGCGCATGCGCAGTGGGGGCGAGGTGTGAGGGCCTTTCAGGACATGTTTTCTTTAGTTTTAGATGCAAATTTTGGGGATTGGGGGGCAAAATTTGTGTTTGGCCCTATATTTTAAGAGTTAGCACCAGCTATGTCTGGGTCATTGGTAAGTATAAAAAATATATAAATTACTATAAATTTTTTAACTTTCAGTATTTTTTTTCCAAGCTTAAGTTGAACTGAGCAGAAAACGTTTCAACTCATAGTCTACAACATTTTCTGTCATGATATTCGTTCTTTGATTCCTTTATTTCCTAATTTCATACACCTTATCTAATTCTCTCGTGCAATGGAACCCTGTTAATTGAATAGGCACTTTGCCAATGAAAATTATTCAATTAACAGGAGTATTCAATTAACTGGGAGTCAAAAGTCACACCCCCTCCCCCTTCCACACGCACACTCACGATAATTTATCAATGGTAGGAAACGTGATTTTCGGAGAGTGACCCAAGGGAGCTAACTCTAGTTTTGTGATGCTAAATACTGAAATTTCATCAAACGCAGCGAGTTTCATTTCGTGTTGTTCAAAATAAAAGATTAATGAGCAAAGAATGGTTATTGGAAAGGATGTTGTTTAAAATACGGGCATGTTATTGACATGACGGGAGCAGTAATACTTGAAAATAACTTTCATATTTTCCCCCCCAAAAAAATCATTAAAGTGGGAGGTAATTACCACAAACAGGAGGCTTGAGGCCACCCTCCTTTACCTCCATATGATCTACCACTGTCGTTTATACATCCAGAAAAGTTCCCATCATGTATATACAGCGTGATCACGTTCTGGCAAGGCAGTGGTGTTATACATGCGGTGGTTAAAAAAAGTCGCAAAAAGTCGACTTTCAAATTTAAAGTCGATCAGTCGGCACAACCGATGATTAGTTGACTTTTTGCATAATCACGGCAAGCCTAAACTTGATAGGATGACTCCAGATAATGCCTAGATGAGAACATCGCCTTTTGGTCAAGATCATTCAACCATGATGGCTGCCCGAGCCCAAAACCCAAAACACTTTAGCACACACTACAGGTCGTATTTATGGAGGGATTTCATTGTAACTTGGTAGGATGACTCAGTGTAATGTCTAGATGAGGACGTCCCCTTTTGGTTGCGATTGGTCAACCATGATGACTACACAGGCCTGAAGGCCAAAAACCTTTAGCACAGTCTACAGGCTGTATTTATGAAGGGGTTTCATTGCTGTAACTTGATAGGATGACTCGTTTTGGAATAATTTCACTGTAACTTGGTAACTTTGGTTGACATACATTAACTGTGAGGGCCACATACATTAACTGTGAGGGCCACATTAACCCATCCCTCAATTCTTTAGTACAGTCTACACCTCATATTATTTTTATTAAAAACAAAGCATACAGGGAACAGAAATTAACATTTTCCCAATTATCACAATTCTTGTCTTATTTCATAATCCTTTCATAAACATTGAACATTATCCTTTTCAAGTTAAGCTACAGTGTCATTGACTCTTTCATTATGATCTTAGACAGTAACACATTGTTCTTTTCTCTCCATTCTAGGCACATGATACCTCAGTGAGGACAATGCGATGGAGTCACAATGGCATGTGGATGGTAACAGCAGATCATGCAGGATACATCAAGTACTGGCAAACTAACATGAATAATGTGAAGATGTACCAAGGCCATAAGGAAGCTGTACGAGGGATAAGGTGGGCGTCAGATGATGGACACAACCATTATCAAGTTATCTTTTATACGATACATATGATTTACAATCACTTGTGTTGTGAATGCCTTCATCTTTGTGTTTGTGTGACTTCTATATTAAAGTATGTTCTCCTCTAAACTGATAAGAGTGCTAAATTATTTTTCAAAGGTGATTTGTAACGTGTATTTATTTTTGAAGATACCACACCCCCGGCAAGGGTGGGCCGCTGTTAAGTAAAATAATTGTTTTATTTATATTTATTGGAGAGTGCCTTTTGGCAATAAATAGCAAGAAACAAATTTATATAAGGCCTAAAAAAAATAAAAAATCTGTTTCTCAGGCCCTCCCACATGGTCCTTTTGGCTGCCGCATGCTCTCTTTTTATAATCAATTTAAACTTAAAAAAAATAAAAATTAAATGGTTTATGTCTGATATTTTCCCCAAGTTAAAAAAATTGCTGAATTTGTCCCGTGAGTGCAAGAAGGCTTTGTAATGCTTTAGCATTGCAAAGCCTTCTTGTACTGAAGGGATGAAATACTCCACCATCCATGCTATTCTGTAGATTATGAGGCCTAAAACTTGAACCAAGAACATGAACTTTTGATGGCAAAGAAGAAATTACTGAAATAAAAAATAAAATAAAAAAACGCTCGCCCGCATGCAATTTCACAAATAATGGCCTGAGAAACAGAAGATCTACTTTGTGTGGCTTAATATAAAATTTCTATGTTGTAAAAAAGTTAGTGCATACATTGCAAAGCCACTAATGTGGCTTTCAGCACTTTTCAATAAAGCCATGTTCCAGCACTCTGCCAGTTAATGAATATAAGGAGTACCTGTTTTTTTTTTCTAATTCTGATTAGGCCCCACAAAGTAGATCTTCTGTTTCTCAGGCCATTATTTGTAAAATTGCATGCGGGCGAGCGGTTTTTTGTTTTATTTTTTATTTCTGTAATTATTTCTTTGCCATCAAAAGTTCATATCGTGGTTTATGTTTTCATAATCTACAGAATAGCATGGGAGGTGGTGTATTTTGTCCCTTGAGAGCAAGAAGGCTTTGCAATGCTAAAATATCAGACATACATGTAAACCATTCAATTTTGAATTTTTTTAAAGTTTCCGTTGGTTATAAAAAGAGAGCATGCGGCAGCCAAAAGGGCCATGCGGGAGGGCCTGAGAAACAGATTTTTAATTTTTTTAGGCCTTATTCTAAGATTTTTGTCTTCGATTATGGCGATAGTGAATCCATGTTGGTCTCTTTTATGTATAATCTAAATGCTCACATCAAGGTGATAGTGTTTTATTGTCATCTGAATGCTGAATCTAGTCAAAACTTTTGTGAGAATTGAATTAAAGAGGAATGATTTTATATGTTATGTACTTGAATAATATATCAGTCACACAAGCACAGTATAATGTTTCATATCAGTAAACTAAATAAAATATCCCATGAACATTTGCCCTGAACATTGAATTCAACATATCTCAGTCTGTGTCATTTGAGAACAACTTTTGCAAGATGTCTGAACAGAGCTCATTGTGGTTCTTGAGAACTTTGAAAATCCTTCCATTGTAAAATGAAACAACAATTTTCAGGGCCTTAAAAGTCCTTGAAATTTGTTCATTAGCTGTGAAATGTCTTGACTTTTCAGAATGCTTCAGCATTTTAATTTCTAATGCACAGTTTTGAATGCTGTGCAACAGAGATTAAAACTTGGATTCATTCTTAAAAATCAAGGACTTATCAAGGACTTTGCAGAATAAGATCTGCTTCTGGATTTTATCAGCAATGATGGGTAAATATACTTGTTTATAGCAAACTTTTATGTCGAATATGGATTTATGATCCTTTTTGTAACTGATATTTATATTCATAATGATACGTTTACTCAAAGCTGTATGAAAATAGCGTGAAATAGTCTATAAAATTGTCTAAATAGTCCTTGAAAGGGTCTATGAATGTTCTTAAATTAGCATGGGTGGTGCTGTTTTTCGTCCGTCCATCGTCTGTCTGTTCATCCATTAACTTTTTGTTTCTGTCCAATAACTAAAGAACCGCTTATTTGATCAAATCATAATTTTAGGAGTTACTTGTGAATGACTAGACATGCTTCCTTTCAATTTTGACCCAGCTAACCAGTTCAGTATGTCTGCCATGGCATTATGACACCGTCAGGAGCATATGCCACGCTTCGTGTTGCTCGTTTTCAAATGAAAACCAGATTTTGAAAACTTGTGGTGTTGACATACTGCCAGGGCTCCCTCTCAAATGATAAGTCCTTCAATTTCGTCCCCTTTCCTGAGAAGTACCTGAATTTGTTTCTTCCCTTGAAAAGTACTTGATTTTCTACCACCTCCCTTGTAAAGTACTTTAAAATTCATTTACCTATAACCTCTGAGACATAAAGTTTTATGATAACCCACTGCTGTGTGCTATGCAGGATTCTAGACTACTGCAGTTTATTTCCCCCGAGTTTCTGTCAGTATGCCCATGATATGCTGTGATGTAATATACCTTTGGAAAGGGCTTGCAGTGCTCTTTACAACAGTGTGTTGCATCACATTGCATCACATCATTTCCTCATGTCATCATAACAATAGGTTTTATCATCATTACAAAGTTGATCATGATACTGGAAGAGTTAACAAATGAATAAAATGGCAGTTTGAGTAAACATATTTGTCTAAAGATCTAGTAATGTTGGTGAATGAAAAATCGGTCACCTTGTTTCTGTTTTGTCAAATGGGGTGGGGGTGGGGGACAAAATGATTATCCACCCAATTTCTACAGCCCTGATAGTCATTGAAGATCGTCATCAAATTTCTTGTAAAGTGCTTAACCCTTTACCTAATGAATTGCCTGTATCCACCCACGTAAATTGCAAACTGAGCAGTTGAAAAACATTTTTTTTTTTTTTAAATATTTCAACAAAACGATATCATGCTCATTCCATTGAGGGGATCACATGATATGGTTTTGTTGATTTTTTTTTTTAATTTAAAAAAATAGTAATTATAATGATAAATTTTGCTATTCTCTTCATTGGGTAAAGGGTTAAGTGGTGCTTGAATTTAATTCTCTGATATCAGTGGAAACCATGACTGCATACATGGGTTATACCCAAACCATATATCAGTCTTCGTAATAGATAGAGCATCAAAATTACTTGTATCAATCATTCATTTGTTTAACACTTCACAGTTTCCATTACAATATAAAAATACTTGTTGAAATGTTTCAAAAATGTTTTTAAATTCCTTTTGATACGAACTCCATTCAAGAAGAGAAAAGATTGATGCAGATAAAAACAGTTGTTCTTAAATGATATAGGTTGACTTTTTGATGCTTTTTTGAGATCATTATTTATTATAGACTTTCAAGACTGTGATATTTTAAATTATTATATATTTTGCATTAATTATTTTTCTAGTTTTATTGAAACGATTTATCTACATTGGTCATAGATAATATTGTATAAAAGTGTATGTTTAATAAATTCAATAAAGATGCATGAAAGTGTCATACAATAAATGTATGGCAATTTCACATTTAATGCAATAAATAAAGTAAAATAAAATGAACCCATAAATCAAACAACTGACGATTGAATTCCAGTTATAACAGGAGTGACCCATAACAATCATTGCTCTACCATCATTACAACCTTTTTATATTTCATCGCAGTACATTTTTTCATTGCCGTTATGAAATGCACTCAATAATTGATGTTTATGCATTTGTACAGTTTATTGCTAAAAGTATATGTGTGTGTATTTTTCGAAAAGTGGTCTCCTCCTGTTGCTTTTGGAAGGGATGTTCTTTCTTTGGAGTTTTAATTTTACAGTGCAATTTCAAATGCAAAGCTTATTTGTATATTGATAGATAATGATATGAGATTACGCCGGCTATTCATGTAGACTTAAGGTATGACAGTTCTTCATGTGCACAAGTGGGAACTTCAGCTGAGCTTGAGTTCTGTAGTTGACAGATTTTTCCATGAGTAAAAATGGACCTTTTATTATGCCTCTGATAGGATCTGGTCCTGTCATAGCTTGTCATGTCACGTCACCGTACATTTAATAAGGTACATGATCTTTGGGGGCTCGGAAGTGAAACACATGCAGTTGTTTGCCGTTAGTTTTTATATGCTCATTTGAAAAAAAAACGGTCATATCATGTAAATGGGTTGTATGTCATCCATCCATAGATTTTCTCAGCCATTTGAGGGCCACTCCCTTTAAAACTTGGTATGCATGTTCACCCCCATGGGAACCTGTGCATGTGCGGTTATAGTTCTGGTGGGACTATTTTTGTCAGAGTTATGTGCCTTTTGACTTAGAATAATTTACCTCATCGGTCTGAATTTTGTCCAGAGATTCTCTCTGACCATTTCTTTCGAAACATGGCAAGAATGTTCACTAGCATGCGAACCTGTGCTTGTGTGATTATAGTTCAGGTGGGATTATTTTTTCCAAAGTTATGCCCCTTTTTGACTTAGAATAATTTGCCTCATCTGTCTGAATTTTGTCCGGAGATTTTCTCAGAGGTTTATTGACCAATCCTTTCGAAACATGGCAAGCATGTTCACCACCATGTGAACCTGCAATAATAGTTACGGCCATACTATTTTTGCTCGAGTTATGCCCCTTTTCAACTTATTTTAGCACACTGTTTGATTTTTGTCTGGAGATTTCCTGAGAGGTTTAAAGACTAATTCTTTCGAAACTTGGTGTGCATGAACACCGCCATGAGAACTCATGCATCTGCGATTATAGATCTTGTCACACTATTTTTATGCATATATATAGGTGACAAACACTTTCTTGCAATTTCCCCCATTTGGAGTTCGGTATGATTTTATTGGTTGGATGAAAACACTAGTTATGTACAATTTCAAAAAGTCTACCAGGTGTATTATACAAAGCTAGACGGTGCCCGTGGTTCTATATGTCTTACAAAGCATGCCCATTTTGAGACTGCAGTAGCAGCAGCCACATCATTTGTATATTATAAGTACTTTTTTTTCTCTTACCAGTTGTGACTCTGAGATGCTTTGAGACAGAACTTTGAAATGTAGTACATTATTCAGACATAATGAGGAAGATGCATGTGAATTTTGGGGCAGAAAAATTGCATTTGTCCAAAATGGTGGCCTTTTTAGCTCACCTGACTAAAAGTCCAGGGGAGCTTAAGTGAGCACTTACTGTTTGGCGTCCATCTGTCGTCTCTCCATCTGGCGTGAACTTTACGATATCGACTTCTCCTAAACTCCTGGGCAGTATTAAACCAAATTTGATGTCCATGGTCCTTATCATATGTCAATTCAAGTATGTTCAAATAAAGTTGCCATAGGGAGGGGGTGGGGGAAAATTCTAAAAAAATATTCTTCTCATGAACCAGTGGGTACAGTGACTTGATATTTCGTATGGAGCTTCCTTTTGAGGTGTAGAATCAAGTTTGTTCAAATAAAGTTTGTGGAGCAATATTTGCTTTCGAAATTGGAGGGACAAGGTTTTTTGGCCCAGCCCAAAATTTCATTTTCCTGAACTGATGGTCCGATTTGAACGAAATATGGTATGTTGTATTATTGGGTCATAAGTACTTGATTCATGCAAAAAAAAAAAAAAATTCCCATGTTCCCCTTAGGAACCCCAGGAGCCAAAAATAGAAATATTTTCAAACGCACATATTTCCCAAATCACAAGGAACAGAGAACTGTTATTTGGTATGAAGTATCCTTAGGACCAGTAGAATGGAATGGTGAAAAAAAATGCCATCGCTTGTGTCAGGGTGTTCTGTAGGGGGAGGGTGGGCACTGAAAAAATGCTGAGTCAGCATATTTGCAAATATTAAAAAAAAATTTCTCCAGAACCACTAGTCAGAATCTTTTAATATTTGGTATACATCATTGTCACCAGGGTCAGATTCAAGTTTGTTCAAATCAAGCCCCTCAGTTAATATTTGGGCTTCCTATGGGGGCCCAAATTTTAACTTATTGCAGTATGGGGAATAATATTTTAAAATCTTCTTTAGAATCGACCTGTTAGAATCGTTTGATATTTGGTATGCAACATCTCTAGGGGAGTCAGATTCAAGTTTGTTCAATTCAGGTTCGTAGGTTAATATTTGGGCTTGCTGTGGTAGCCCAAATTTTCACTCAGTGCAATATGAAGAAATTTCTTGAAAAATGTTCTTCCTCAGATCCACCAATCAGAATGCTTTCATATTTGGTATACAACATTTCTAGGGGGCGAGATTCAGGAACCGGAATTGGCCATGTAGCTGAAGAATTAGAAATTGTTTATTAAGTACCCTCTAGTGGTGTGTAACTAAGATTAATCCACATAGGTTGTATCAAGGGCCCCAGAGGAGAGCTCCACTTTTTTGCATTATGATCAGCTGAAGAAAAGGCATGATGCTTAGATTGTTTTAGTCACTCTTGAGGGGCTCAGGGATTGACAATGTACCCTATGGAGATTGATTGCTTCATGTAGATTCATTTGTGGACTTTATATCGGGTTCTCTTCAGGGTGAGCGCTTCAGGCCCCGTGGGGGCCTCTTGTTTTTCAATAGAGGGGTTAAAATGGCAGAATGGTAACTACTTGGATATAGAAATTTCTGCTTGACCAATCAGTAATCCCTGCATCCATCCAAACATAGATCTTAAGACATTCCTGTGATTACTATTTTATAAAAATGAATGATGTATTTATATGTGTAAGGATTTTGGATTCAGATTCTTTATTCACAGTAGTATACCGTTGGAAGTGGCATGGCCAGATTGGCTGTCTACCTGCCATCCCTGGAAGATAGGATAATTGCAAACAGACTGTGACAAACAAATGGACTTAGAACTATTTATGTGACACATGATGGGGTATGGGGCTCGAACCTTTTTATTTCCGAGGCCAGATATTGTCCATCATATATGCCAGCGGAAAGTCGCTGCTCCAAGGTTAGCAAGAAGCAATCTGCTTATTGGACTCCCTCCTCTACTCTCCATAACAAATTAGAACGGCATCAGGTCCCATCATGAAGTTTGTGTTGTTTAACAATAAAAATAATAATTGATTTTCTAGAGCGTAAAATCACAAATAGTGCTCTAAAACGCTTGACAGAAATAAATACACTTTTCTGATATAAAGAGTCACATCTATTTCGGTTGCCTCTTAGAGAGGTTCAGGAAAATGCTTCAGTATTGACAGCGACAAGGAGGTAGGTCATTATGTTTGGGCATGGGGTCTACATCACCTGGATCACCAGAGAGGTGTCAGATGTAATTAATTAAACCACAGCAATGAGGATGACTGCTCTTTGACAGATCACCTGCTCAAATGTGGGTTATTGTTAGCAATTTCGTAATTTGCGTACAGATAGGACAACTGTAAGGAAGAAAAGCAGCAGGTTGCTCAAGGCAAGGATTCCAGATCAGTACACAGAGCATGACTATTACATGTATTGACGATTTCCAAGTTTATGAAGTGCAACCAGGGCAGTAGGGATTATTGCAACAGACGTAATTGGAATATGCTGAAATGATTGTGAAAGTCAAGTTGCCCCTAAACATGTTTCTATCACTAATATTTCGAGTTGTATCATCTAGAGCGTTCCATAGTTTCGGGAAGGTGTATAAAGGAAGTCTATCCAGAGTTTGGGTCCGTGTTTTTAGCTCATCTTGACAAAGTCAAGCTGAGCTAATCTCATTCCTCTCCATCCGTCGTCCGTCCATCATCTGTCCATTGTCCATCAACACCAGACTTTTGGTCTTCTCCAAAGCCACTGGGCCAATTCAAGTGAAAGTTTGTGTGAGTTATGTTCCCGAAGAGGCATTGCATTTTTGTTCAGCTCAACATGCCCAACCCCATAGGGAGGGAGTGGGGAAAAATGCTCCAAAATATTTTTAAAATCTAATCATGATTCTCATGAACTAGTGTGTACATTGACTTGATATTTGCTATGGAGCTTCCTTTTGAGGTGTAGAATCAAGTTTGTTCAAACGAAGTTCGTGAAGCAATATTTGTCTTTGTAATGGGAGGGGTAAGATTTTTGGCCCCGCTCAAAATTTCTATTTTCTGAACCGATGGTCCGGTTTGAACCAAATTTTTGGTATGTGGTATTTTTGGGTCTTAAGTACTTGACTCATGCAAAAAAAAAAAAATTCCCGCATCCCCATGGGAACCCATTGGAGCTAAAAATAGAAATATTTTCAAACACGCATATTTTCCAAACCACACGGAACAGAGAGCTGTTATTTGGTATGAAGTATCCGTAGGACCAGTAGAATTGAATGGTAAAAAAAAATTGCCATTGGTTATGTTGGGGTGTTCTGTAATGGGCATCAAAAAAATGCTGAGTCAGCATATTTGCCAAAAATTTTTAAAAATGTTTTCTCCAGAACTGATCATCAGAATCTTTTGATATTCAGTATACAGCATTTATAGGGGGGGGGGGGGGGGGGGGGGGGGGGGGGGGGTCAGGTACAAGTTTGTTAAAATAAAGCCCATTGGTTCATATTTGGGCTCATTAGAGGAGCCCAAATTTTTACCTTAGGGTAATATGGGGAATATGCTTTAAAAAAATCTTCTAAAGAACCACCAGTCAGAATCTTTTAATGTTTGGTATACATCATTGTTATGAGGGTCAGATTCAAGATTGTTCAAACCAAGTCCTAGGTTAATATTTGGGCTTCCTACAGAAGCCCAAATTTTAACTTTGTTCAATTGGAGGATAATTGTTTAAAATCTTCTTCTTCAGATTCTCCAGTCAGAATGCTTTCATATTTGGTATGCAACATCTCGAGGGGGTCAGATTCAAGTTTGTTCAAATCAGATCCCTAGGTATATATTTGGGCTCGCTGTGGTAGCTCAAGTTTTTACTAAGTGCGATATGAGGAAATTTCTTGAAAAATCCTTCTTCTTCAGATCCATCTGTCAGAATGCTGTCATATTTGGTATACAACATCTCTGTGGAGGGGGGGGGGGGGGGGGGGGGGGGGGGGGGAGAAGATTCAAGTTTGTTCAATTCGAGTGCCTGGGTTAATATTTGGGCTCCATATGGGAACTTGAAATTTAACTTAGTACAATATGAGGGATTTTCTTCAAAACTCTTCTTCAGATCCACTAGTCAGAATGCTTTCATATTTGGTATACAACATCTTGGGGGGGGGGTGGGGGGGGGGGGGGGGGGCTGGTCAGATTCAAATTTAAATTGGATCCGTAGGTTAATATTTGGGCTCGCTATGGTAGCCCAAATTTTAACTTAGTGCAATATGAAGAAATTTCTTTAAATTTCTCTTCTTCAGATCCAACAGTCAGAATACTTTCATATTTGGTACACAACATCTCCAGGGAAGTCAGATTCAACTTTGTTCAAATCGAGAGCTTGGATTAATATTTGGTCTCCCTATGGGAGCTGAAATTGGCCATGTTGCTGAAAAATAAAAAATTTTGCATTCATTACCCTCTGGAGGTGTGTAACTAAGATTAATCCACACAGGAAGGGGCTTCATAGGGGAGCTCTACATTTTACACTATCAACTGAAGAAAAGGCATGATGCCCGGATTATTTTTGTCACTCCTGAGGGACTCAAGGATTGACAGTGTATCCTGTGGAGATGGATTGCTTAATGTAGACTCATTCTTGGACTCTGTTTATATTGTGTTCTGTTCAAGATGAGTACTTCAGGCCCTGTGGGGCCTCTTGTTATTTTTACCTCTCGACAGGGATTTTTTGTAGTTCCTACTTTTATTTGGATTTCGAATAGTTTTTGAAGTTCATTGTTGAAATATGGTGTAAATAGGGTTATTGTGGGAGCCTGAGCAGTGTGCAGCGGAGTTATCGGCAAATAATAAACGATTGAGTGATGTTGAGTTACTTACATCATTTATATATAAAAGAAAAAGGACAGGGCCTAAAATTGAGCCCTGTGGAACACTATAACTCTATCTGCCAAAGTCCGATTTGTGTTCTCCATACACAACATATTGAGGCTTGTTGGACAAGTAACTTCTAAACCAATTGTTGACGACTCCTTGGATGCCATACTTTACCAATTTACCTAATATACTACTCAAAGTTTGCTAAGCACCAAATATTTGACACATCATTGTGAAATTTGCTTGTGACATATTTGCAATGTTTTTGTTGGATATGGTTGAGGAATGTATTGAGATGGTCCCCAGTGTTTACATTAGCTCTCTTGACAGGCAGACTTTTCGTGACAGAGAAAGCATGTACCCCTTGATTTTCATGATGTTTTCGTGTACTGTCTACATGTACATGACGTGTAGGGTAATCAGTCTTCATTTCAACACAGACCCTTGTGATTTAATGATTGAAAACGGCAAATGCAAATGTAAGAAGACATTTGTCTGAAGCAGAAATGTGGTGGGCTGTAGGGATGGTGGATCAAGCATCTACCCATTGTCAGGTTGGTGAATCCCTTGGTGTGCACCATACGGAGATCACCAGAGCCTGGGCAAGATTTCAGCAGTGGTGGCAGAGACAAGATAACATCTGCAGCTGAAGAATGTTTATTGATCATTCAGGCCCATAGGAACCGCTTTGCCACAGCAACCCAACTTCGCAGTGACTTTCAGAATGCATCTGGGGTAAATGTTTCGACGCCAAACTATCTGGGCAAGGTTGCATGAAGGTGGTCTCTGATAGAGAAGACCATATTTTCGCATTCCGTTGTCCCAGAACCATCGCCAGGCACGATATGAATGGGCCATGGACCACATTAGATGGACCAGAGAGAATTGGCGACCTGTCCTTTTTATGTGTACCCATACTATGTATGGTACACATAATGCCGGCATCCGGGGTGACCATCCATCGTTCGTCCATCCTTTGTCCGTCTGTCCGTCCGGCGTCCGTATCCATTTTCTTTGGCATTCGATAACTTGAAAAATATTGCTTGGATTGTCAAGTTACTTTATATTTGTGTTCAGGTTACTGAAGTGCCGAGCTGTATAGTTTTTGGTGTAAATCGGATAATTTGATCCTGAGATCTTAACCCTTTATCCTTCAAATTGAAAGTTCCTCCAATCCCTTTGGCATTTGATAACTTGAAAAATATTGCTTGGATTGTCAAGTTACTTTATATTTGTGTTCAGGTTACTGATGTGCCGAGCTGTATAGTTTTTGGTGTAAATCTGTTATTTTTATCCCGAGATATTAACCCTTTATCCTTCAAATTGAAAATTTCTCCAATCCCTTTGGCATTCGATAACTTGAAAAATATTGCTTGGATTGTCTAGTTACTTTATATTTGTGTTCAGGTTACTGATGTGCCGAGCTGTATAGTTTTTGGTGTAAATCTGTTATTTTGATCCTGAGATATTAACCCTTTATCCTTCAAATTGAAAATTCCCCCAATCCCTTTGGCATTCGATAACTTGAAAAATATTTCTTGGATTGTCAAGTTACTTTATGTTTGTGTTCAGGTTACTGATGTGCCGAGCTGTATAGTTTTTGGTGTAAATCTGATAATTTAATCCTGAAATATTAACCCTTGATCCTTCAAATTGAAAGTTCCTCCAATCCCTTTGGCATTTGATAACTTGAAAAATATTGCTTGGATTGTCAAGTTACTTTATATTTGTGTTCAGGTTACTGATGTGCCGAGCTGTATAGTTTTTGGTGTAAATCGGATGATTTGATCCCGAGATATTAACCCTTTATCCTTCAAATTGAAAATTCCTGCAATCCCTTTGGCATTTGATAACTTGAAAAATATTACTTGGATTGTCAAGGTACTTTATATTTGTGTTAAGGTTACTGATGTGCCGAGCTGTATAGTTTTTGGTGTAAATCTGTTATTTTGATCCTGAGATATTAACCCTTTATTCTTCAAATTGAAAATTCTTCCAATCCCTTTGGCATTCGATAACTTGAAAAATATTGCTTGTATTGTCAAGTTACTTTATATTTGTGTTCAGGTTACTGATGTGCCGAGCTGTACAGTTTTTGGTGTAAATCTGATAATTTAATCTTGAGATATTAACCCTTTATCCTTCAAATTGAAAATTTCTCCAATCCCTTTGGCATTCGATAACTTGAAAAATATTGCTTTGATTGTGAAGTTACTTTATATTTGTGTTCAGGTTACTGATGTACCTAGCTGATTAGTTTTTGGTGTAAATCTGTTATTTTAATCTTGAGATATTAACCCTTTATCCTTCAAATTGAAAATTCCTCCAATCCCTTTGGCATTTGATAACTTAAAAAATATTACTTGGATTGTCAAGTTACTTTATAATTGTGTTCAGGTTACTGATGTGCTGAGCTGTATAGTTTTTGGTGTTAATCTGATAATTTGATCTGGAGATAATAACCCTTTATCCTTCAAATTGAAAATTCCTCCAATCCCTTTGGCAGGAGATAACTCAAAAAATATCAATCCGATTGTCATGTTACTTTATATATTTATTCAGGTTACTGATGTGCTGTGCTGTATAGTTTTTTATATAAATCTGATAATTTGATCCGGAGATATTAACCCTTTATCCATCAAATTAGACACTCCTCCAATCCATTTCTATATGTACCCATACCTTGTATGGTGTACATAATGTCGGCATCTGTGGTGGCCCTCCGTCATACAGCTTTCTACTAGTTGCGCGTATGGGTACACATCTGACGATTTCATCGGCCTATTTTTACAGATGAGTCAAGGTACTGCCTAGACCACACGGATAGGCATTCTAGGGTATGGAGTAGACCAGGAGAGCAATTCCATGCAGCCAACATTGCTTAGTATAACCGCAATGGTGGAGGGTTAGTCATGGTCTGGGGCGGCATCGGCAGGGATGGACGTTCAGAGCACTGTGTCCTTGCATGTGGTACATTGACTACATAGCGGTATATTGATGAGATCCTGGATGTCCACGTCGGATTGTATGCAGGTGCAGTGGGTGATAGATTCATTCTGATGGACGATAATGCCAGTCCTCATGTTGCCCATGCTGTCGGGGAGTACCGACAGAGGGAGGGGATTGAGAGTATGGACTGGCCAGCAAGATCCCCTGACCTCAATCCAATCGAACATATCTGGAATGAGTTGCAGCTTGCAATTTCAGCCCGACCATTCCAGCTAAGAAGCGTCTAGGAGCTTGGTGCCATGCTGATCCAAGAATGGAACATCATCCCACAAAGGACCACCAGGAACCTGATTGGGAGCATGAGATGGCGTTGTCAAGCTGTAATGAACAGTAATGGGTCTCATACTTGATATTGAACCCATACCAGTTCGCTTCGTCAACTTTTTGACAAATTTGAAAAATTTCCTCTTTTACCAATAATATCCATTTTCCATGGTTATCGTCTTTAAAAGCTAAAAAATAATGTCAAACACAAATGAAATCTTAATTTCTGTACTTAAATCATTAAAGAAATAATTAAATAAAAATTATATACACTTTTCATTACAATATTTCAACTAAAACAAAAAACAGGTAGTTGGATATACTTGGTGCTTAGCAAACTTTGAGTGGTATAGTATTTCGTGATTTATGGTGTCAGAATCCTTTGACAAGTCCAGGAACAATTCTAAGGTGCTGTTTTTTCTGGTTTATTATTTTCTGTTGTGGTGCTTTTAAGGAGTTGAACTGGATGATTGGTGCTATGATGTTTTCGGAACCCATATGGTGAAGGTATAAAATATTAAACCTATTGAGGAAACTAGTAAGTCTCACCACCTCCATGAGCTTTTCAATTACTTTTGAGAATACCAGAAGTATACTGATAGGTCTGTAATTTGTAAATCTGTGCTCGTCACCTGCTTTAAATATGGGTGTCACCTTCGCGATCTTCATCCTGTCTGGTACTTTGCCGTTTATGAATGAACTGTTAATTACATGTGTTAGAGGAATCAATACTTCGTTTATCATATGTTTAAGAAGAGAGGTTGTCATACCATCGCAGTCTTTAGATAATTTCGGCTTCATTAGCTTAACCTGGCAAAGTCAAGATAAGCTATTGCCATCACGTGTGCAGAAGTCTGTTAGTCTGTTCGTCTGTTCACATTTTCCTTTCTCACAGGCTACACCCTGTAGTTCATACCCAATCATCACAGAATTTTATATGATGATTTGTCTAGATGAGACTGTCCCCTTTTGGTTGCGATCGGCAACCATGATGGCTGCCCCGAGCCCAAAACCTGAAAACCTTTAGCACAGTCTACAGGTCATGTTTATGAAGGGATTTCATTGTAACTTGGTAGGATGCCTCTGTATAGTATCTAGATGAGAAGGCCCCCTTTTGGTCATGATCTGTCAGCTGTGACAGTTGCCCAAGCACTAAACCCAAAAACATTTAGCACAGTCTGCAGGTCATGTTTAATATGGAGGGATTTAATTGTAACTTAGTAGGATGACTCCGTATGATATCTAGATGAGAACTTCTCCCATTTGGTCGCGATCTGTCAACCGTGACGACTGCCCGAGCCCAAAACCCGAAAACCTTTTGCACAGTCTGCAGGTCGTATTTATGGAAGGATTTCATTGTAACTTGGTAGGATGACTCCATATAATGTCTAGATGAGAACGTCCCCTTTTGGTCGCATTCATTCGGCCATGATGGCTGCCCAAGCCCAAAACCCGAAAACCTTTAGCACAGACTACAGGTCGCATTTATGAAGGGATTTCATTGTAACTTGGTAGGATGACTCTGTCTTATGTCTAGGTAAGGACATCCCCTTTTGGTTGCGATTGGTCAACCATGATGGCTGCCCAAGCCAAAAAACCTTTAGCACAGTCTACAGGTCATATTTATGAAGGTATTTCATGGTAACTTGGTAGGATGACTCTGTATAATATCAAGATGAGAATGTTCCCTTTTGGCCATGATCTGTCAACCGTGATGACTGCCCATGCCCGAAACCCAAAAACTTTTAACACAATCTGCAGGCCATATTTAATATGGAGGGATTTCATTGTAACTTGGTGGGATGACTCTCTATGATGTCTAAATGAGGACGTCCCCATTTGGTTGTGATCGGTCAACCGTGAATGCTACACAGGCCCAAAGCCCAGAAACCTTTAGCACAATCTACAGGCCGTATTTATGAAGGGATTTCATTGTAACTTGATAGGATGACTCGTTTTGGAATAATTTCACTGTAACTTGGAAACTTTGGTTGACCAACATTAACTGTGAGGGCCACATACATTAACTGTGAGGGCCACATTAACCCACCCCTCAGTTCTTTAGTACAGTCTACACCTCAAATTATTTTTATTGAAAACAAAGCATACAGGGAACAGAAATTAACATATTCCCAATTGTCACAATTCTTGTCTTATTTCATAATCCTGTCATAAACATTAAACATTATCCTTTTCATCAAACACTACACACAGTCAGGTTAAGCTACAGTGTCATCAACACTTTCATTTTATTTACTACTCGGTTGACTTCTGTAAGATTTGTGGGTATTAAATAAAGATTGTTGGAAACGTTGTTCATGTAGCCTGAGTAGGACTTATTTGATTTCTAGATCTGTTCAGATGTGGTTTTCCAATGTTGATGAAGAAATTGTTAAATTCTTTTGCAATGTCATGGGCCGCACTTATTTCGATATTGTCCTGAATGAAGAATGACGGTAATTTGGCTTCACGTTTTCCATTATTGATGGCTTCATTTAAAATATGCCACGTTCTTTGCATATTGATTTTGTTTTCATTTAGGATATCTCTATAGTAGATAACTTTACATAGTTTTTTGGCCTTTCTGAAAATTTTACGATAGTTTTTAGCTCAACTTGACAATGTCAAGTATGAGCTGTTGGGATGGGTTGTGATCTGTTGTCCATCTGTACGTCTGTACATCCACTATTCCTTTAGCACCCGCTACAGGTCGCAGCTCTCACCCGATCAGTCCCAATTTCATATCAAGCTTTGGGGCAATGTCTAGATGGTAGCTATCAAATTTACCGAATTTAGTTAAAAAACATGCCAGTCAGCAGCCATCTTAGGTTTGGCATATAAATTGTCAACAATTACTTTAGCACCTCCTACAAACCGTAACTCTCACCCGATCTTTTTCAAATTTCATATGTAGCTTTGATGTCTAGATGGGAGCTATTGAACTTTTCTGAATTTTGTTGAAAACATTGGCTGCAAAAAGCCATCTTGGATTTGAATATAAATTGTCGCAACAATTCATTTAGCACACCCTATAGGCAGTGGCTGTCATCCAATCAGTCCAAAATTTGATGTATTGCTTTGGGGCAATGTCGAGATGGGAGCTATCAAATTTTACCAAAATTTTGTTGAAAAACATGGCCACCAGTTGCCATCTTAGATTTGGCATATAAATTGTCAGTATTTTCATTAGCACACCTTACATGCTGGATCCCTCACCAGATCTTTTTCAAATTTTATATGTAGCTTTGGTGTGATATCTAGATGAAAGCTATGAAATATTTCTGAATTTTGTTGAAAAACATGGCTGCCAGCAGCCATCTTGTATTTGGATATAAATTGTCAATAAATCTATTAGCACACCCTACAGACCTCATCTCTCACCTGATCCTTTTTGAATTTCATATTTAACTTTGGTGTGATGTCTGGATGGGAGCTATAAAATTTTTCTGAATTGCATTAAAAATTATGGTCGCTAGCAGCCATCTTGGATTTGGCATATGAATTGTCAACAATTCCATCTCTCACCCAATCTTTTTAAGATTTCCTATGTAGTTTTTGTGTGATTTCTAGACGGGAGCTATCAAATTTTTCTGAATTTTGTTGAAAAACATGGCCACCATTTTGAATTTGGAATATAAATTGTCAACAATCCCATTAGCACACCCTACAGGTCACATCCCATCTTTTTCGAAATTTCATATGTAGCTTTGGTGTGATGTCTAGATGGAAGCTATCAAATTTTTCTGAATTTTGTTGAAAAACTTGGATGGCAGTGACTGTCTTGGATTTGGCATAAAAATTGTCAGCAATTCCATTAGCAGACCCCACAGGCCGCACCTTTCACCCGATCTTTTTAAAATTTTATTTGTAACTTTGGTATGATGTCTAGATGGGAGTTATCAATTTTTCTGCATTCTTTTGAAAAAGATGGCCACCACTGGCCATCCTGGATTTGACATACAGATTGTCAACAATTCCATTAGTACACCCAACAGGCCCGACCCTCTCACCTGATTTTTTTCAGATTTCATATGTAGCTTTGGTGTGATGTCTTTTCTGTAGAAACTTGAGTGAATGACTTGGCATTACTGGATCTTTCTATTTAGTTCCGTCCCTTCTTGGACAAGTTGAGATCAGTGTCATTGACACTTTCATTAAAGTTTTGTGAATTCCATTCGTTGGGAACTTTTAGTTTTTCATTGTAGAATTTTTCTTTCTTGTTGGAGGATATAACAAGCCTCCTTGTCATCCAGGGCTGTTTTTTAATGAAATTTTTTTTCTGGCAAACACATTTGTGGGGGAATGCTATTTCATAAGCTTTCATATAGATGTTTTGAAAGGTTTCAAATCACTCATTGGGACAATTCAATCACATTACAGGATTAAAATCGCTTTATGAGAGAAGTGTTTTTAATTCAACAATTCTTGTGCATTTATAATTCTTTTCGGAGTAAAGTGTCGTATACCATTTGATTTGGGGTTTTCTTCAGTGTAAAAAACACCAAAATGATCTGACACGTCAGATATGACTATTCCCAGTAATATTAAATGTAGTTTGAATATTACCCAGGAACGGGTGTGAGACTTACCAGCACTGCACACTGCACAGGACTAGCCACTAGCAACATCTCATCATCAACATTGTATGGAAACTTTAACTTTGTTTTCAACAGTGGTAGAGACTAGGGAGGCTGGAATTAGCATGGGAGGTGGCATGGGTCAGATGCTGTTTGTTAATATAGATGAAATTACACTCTGCCTTTATTTTGAGCATTATTTACATACCAATTCTATCTGAACCATTCATTTTATGAGACAATAACAGTGACTAATACCAAGCTATATTCCTGTGTAAAGATTCGAAAGGAAATGCATCGGGCAGCCGATTTCAAATTGAATTGAATATCAACTTAAGATTCGAAATTGACTAAAATCTCGAAGCTTCGCATGACCCTATTATAGACAAGAAGTAGAATAAGTATTATTATTATCTCGAAGCTTCGCATGGCCCTATTATAGACAAGAAGTAGAATAAGTATTATTATTATCTCGAAGCTTCGCATGGCCCTATTATACATAGGCAGGAAGTAGAATAAGCATTATTATTATCTTGACACTTCGCATGGCCCTATTGTACATAGGCAGGAAGTAGAATAAGCATAATTAAATATCTCGACACTTCGCATAGCCCTATTATACATAGGCAGGAAGTAGAATAAGCATTATTATTATCTCGACACTTTGGATGGCCCTATTATACATAGGCAGGAAGTAGAATAAGCATTATTATTATCTCGAAGCTTCGCATGGCCCTATTATACATAGGCAGGAAGTAGAATAAGCATTATTATGATCTCAAAGCTTCGCATGGCCCTATTATACATAGGCAGGAAGTAGAATAAGCATTATTATTATCTCGACACTTCGCATGGCCCTATTATACATAGGCAGGAAGTAGAATAAGCATTATTATTATCTCGACACTTCGCATGGCCCTATTGTACATAGGCAGGAAGTAGAATAAGCATTATTATTATCTCGACACTTCGCATGGCCCTATTATACATAGGCAGGAAGTAGAATAAGCATTATTATTATCTCGAAGCTTCGCATGGCCCTATTATACATAGGCAGGAAGTAGAATAAGCATTATTATTATCTCGACACTTTGGATGGCTCTATTATACATAGGCAGGAAGTAGAATAAGCATTATTATTATCTCGACACTTCGCATGGCCCTATTGTACATAGGCAGGAAGTAGAATAAGCATAATTAAATATCTCGACACTTCGCATGGCCCTATTATACATAGGCAGGAAGTAGAATAAGCATTATTATTATCTCGGCACTTCGCATGGCTCTATTACACATAGGCAGGAAGTTGAATAAGCATTATTATTATCTCGACACTTCGCATGGCCCTATTATACATAGGCAGGAAGTAAAATAAGCATTATTATTATCTCGACACTTTGCATGGCCCTATTATACATAGGCAGGAAGTAGAATAAGCATTATTATTATCTCGAAGCTTTGCATGGCCCTATTATACATAGGCAGGAAGTAGAATAAGCATTATTATTATCTCGACACTTCGCATGGCCCTATTATACATAGGCAGGAAGTAGAATAAGCATTATTATTATCTCGACACTTCGCATGGCCCTATTATACATAGGCAGGAAGTAGAATAAGCATTATTATTATCTCGAAGCTTTGCATGGCCCTATTATACATAGGCAGGAAGTAGAATAAGTATTATTATTATCTCGACACTCCGCATGGCCCTATTATACATAGGCAGGAAGTAGAATAAGCATTATTATTATCTCGACACTTCGCATGGCTCTATTACACATAGGCAGGAAGTAGAATAAGCATTATTATTGTCTCGACACTTTGCATGGCCCTATTATACATAGGTAGGAAGTAAAATAAGCATTATTATTATCTCGACACTTCACATGGCCCTTTTATGCATAGGCAGGAAGTAGAATAAGCATTATTATTATCTCGACACTTTGCATGGCCCTATTATACATAGGCAGGAAGTAAAATAAGCATTATTATTATCTCGACACTTCACATGGCCCTATTATACATAGGCAGGAAGTAAAATAAGCATTATTATTATCTCGACACTTTGCATGGCCCTATTATACATAGGCAGGAAGTAAAATAAGCATTATTATTATCTCGACACTTCACATGGCCCTATTATACATAGGCAGGAAGTAAAATAAGCATTATTATTATCTCGACACTTTGCATGGCCCTATTATACATAGGCAGGAAGTAAAATAAGCATTATTATTATCTCGACACTTTGCATGGCCCTATTATACATAGGCAGGAAGTAGAATAAGCATTATTATTATCTCGACACTTTGCATGGCCCTATTATACATAGGCAGGAAGTTGAATAAGTAGTGTTATTATCTCGAGACTTCGATTGGCCCTATTATACATAGTCAGGAAGTAGAATAAGTATTATTATTATCTCGAAGCTTCGCATGGCCCTATTATATATAGGTAGGAAGTAAAATAAGTATTATTATTATCTCAAAGCTTCGCATGGCCCTATTATACATAGGCAGGAAGTAGAATAAGCATTATTATTATCTTGACACTTTGCATGGCCCTATTATACATAGGCAGGAAGTAGAATAAGCATTATTATTATCTCAAAGCTTAGCATGGCCCTATTCTACATAGGCAGGAAGTAGAATAAGTAGTGTTATTATCTCGAGACTTCGATTGGCCCTATTATACATAGTCAGGAAGTAGAATAAGTATTATTATTATCTCGAAGCTTCGCATGGCCCTATTATATATAGGTAGGAAGTAAAATAAGCATTATTATTATCTCAACACTTCGCATGGCCCTATTATACATAGGCAGCAAGTAGAATAAGCATTATTATTATTTGGAAGCTTCACAGGGCCCTATTATACATAGGCTGGAAGTAGAATAAGCATTATTATTATCTCAACACTTCGCATGGCCCTATTATACATAGGTAGGAAGTAGAATAAGCATTATTATTGTCTCGACACTTCGCATGACCCTATTATACATAGGTAGGAAGTAGAATAAGCATTATTATTGTCTCGACACTTCGCATGACCCTATTATACATAGGTAGGAAGTAGAATAAGCATTATTATTATCTCGACACTTCGCATGGCCCTATTATACATAGGCAGGAAGTAGAATAAGCATTATTATTATCTCGAAGCTTTTGCATGGCCCTATTATACATAGGCAGGAAGTAGAATAAGCATTATTATTATCTCGACACTTCACATGGCCCTATTATACATAGGCAGGAAGTAGAATAAGCATTATTATTATCTCGACACTTCGCATGGCCCTATTATACATAGGCAGGAAGTAGAATAAGCATTATTATTATCTCGAAGCTTCGCATGGCCCTATTATACATAGGCAGGAAGTAGAATAAGCATTATTATTATCTCGACACTTTCCATGGCCCTATTATACATAGGCAGGAAGTAGAATAAGCATTATTATTATCTCGACACTTCGATTGGCCCTATTATACATAGGCAGGAAGTAGAATAAGCATTATTATTATCTCGACACTTCGCATGGCTCTATTATACATAGGTAGGGAGTAGAATAAGCATTATTATTATCTCAAAGCTTCGCATGGCCCTATTATACATAGGCAGGAAGTAGAATAAGCATTATTATTATCTCGACACTTCGCATGGCCCTGTAATACATAGGCAGGAAGTAGAATAAGCATTATTATTATCTCGAAGCTTCGCATGGCCCTATTATACATAGGCAGGAAGTAGAATAAGTATTATTATTATCTCGACACTTCGCATGGCCCTATTATACATAGGCAGGAAGTAAAATAAGCATTATTATTATCTCGAAGCTTCGCATGGCTCTATTACACATAGGCAGGAAGTAGAATAAGTATTATTATTATCTCGACACTTTGGATGGCCCTATTATACATAGGCAGGAAGTAAAATAAGCATTATTATTATCTCGACACTTCGCATGGTTCTATTATACATAGGCAGGAAGTAGAATAAGCATTATTATTATTATCTCAAAGCTTCACATGGCCCTATTATACATGGGCAGGAAGTAGAATAAGCATAAGATTATTATGCACCTCGTAACAAAGTTAGGAGGGGTTATACAAGAATCACTATACATTGGAACCCTGTTAATTGAATAGCCACTTTGCCAATGAAAATTATTCAGTTAACAGGAGTATTCAATTAACAGGGATTTTGTCACTTTTCTGTATTCTAGAGATAAACTTAGCATTTATTCTATTATATCTTGTTTGACAGAGCTCCATGAGCTCTGTCAAACAAGATATAATAGATTAAATGCCAATATTGGATGTACTGATGCCAAATAGGTCTATAAACAAAGGAAAACTGGGGTGAAAACAGGCTAATTTCTTGACAGGTTGCAAGATTTTTTATTCAATTAACAGAAGTTTACTCTATAACCTATATTCAATTAACAGGTCAAATTTGTACTGGAGGTATGGTAAATTGTTTTGTGTTTGGAAATTATATTCAATTAACAGGGTTATTCAGTTATGAGATATCCAATTAAGTGGGCTCCACTGTACCTGTCTGCCATCTTTCCACCGCTCTTTCCTGTCAGTCATCACATATCTCAGCCCTTTACCCAATGAATCGGCAGCATCCATGTGTAATTTACAAATTAAGCAGTTAAAAAAAACAAATTTTTCAAAAAGTTCCACCAAAAAAAAATCAGCTCGTTCCAGTGAAAGGTCACATGATACGGTTTTGTTTTTTTTTAAAATACAATAATTAAAATAATAAATTTTGATATTCCGTTCGTTGGGTAAAGGGTTAAAGTTTTAAATCGACTCTGACCAAACATCATTTATAATAACACCATGATGGGCAGATGTGCAGGTCGCATATCCCTTAACTTGGAAGTATGTGGATCTACATACCACAAATATCTAACTCATCAGTAATGAATTTTTATCAAGTCACCAAGAGGAATTGGGTGACATTGCTGTCAGTCTTTTGTCCAACTGTGAGTTTGTCCATCATCTGTCCAGCCATTTACAGACGAGAAACAAATATCACCATAACTCAATTCAAAGCCAATTGCTATAAAACTTGGATTCAGTAGTGCATGTTGATGAAACATTTTGGGTGAAAAAATTTCCCGTTGGAACCCGGGGAAGTGGAGCAGTGCTTGTTTACTGTGGAAAATAAGTTCTCTTTTAATGGTAAAATAGGACCCGGTCTCCAATGCTCGGGGTGAAAGTCCTCTAAAATGGTCCACATAGGTATAAACGATTGGCTGGACTTGACTTTATATTTCATGTTGCGGTCATGATTAGCCATTTTGCAGAAGTATGTGACTTTAAACACCATTAAATAAATAGCCATCAAAAATGGCTGTTGCCTGCTAAAGAAATAGCAATTATCATTTTGGGGCACAACTTTCAAATGGTGATATAAATTTAGATTATTTTGGGTATGGGAAAAGAACTAGCACAATATATGTAATATAGTATGCAGATTTTTCTCTTGTGCATACATTACACAACTCAGCTAGACATCTTAATTTTTAAATCACGCAGATTAGCTAGACGTCTTGGTTTTTTAAAACATTGCTGTTTATTAACGAGGAAAAAGGTATATTTTGGAGTGTGACAGTTATCAAAAATTTGCCACCATCAGCCATTTTGTTCCATAAATCACAATTATGCTTTTTATGCAAAACTTCCAAACAGTGTTGTGTATTTTGATTATATTGGGTGTGGGAAAACATCTACCAGAATATAATACTGCAGTGTACTATTAGTTATCCTTGTGTTTTCCAGGGTGTATGGGACCGATTTGGGAACTCGTGCACCCTGTCGCAAAGTGTACTTTTTTAGCCACATAGTCTGCTATTGTGTATTCTAGTTTTTACACCATGGTTAACCACGGTGTAAAAAAGCTACTGTGGATTGCCAGTTACATTGTACCACTCAGTCAATCAAAATGCAGTATTTTGTTTCATTTGGAAATAAAGGTTTTTCTCTCGTGTTTAACATATGCCAATTTACTAGTCATCTTGGTTTGTAAAACTGTCTGTAGACAAAAGACCAAAAATAACCCAAATTACTAAAACTCATTTCATAAGGCTAAACAAAATTAATCTTTTGATTCTCAGGCAGCAGCACATTCCGTTTTTTGGCCTGCATTTGTCATATTTATTTTGGAGGTAAAATTCAAAAAATATAAAACCATCACAGTGTGTGATTTTCGCAGTATCGCATCATGCAAGAAATGCAACACGATTCTCATATGTATGTACAAAATAAATACGAAAAACAATCGAGAGAAAGTGATTTTTATTTTTGGTCGCTCTGGAGGACGTTTTCGTACCTGAACCCTAAATAGGTAGTATCTTAACTTTAGAGCGACTAAATAAATAAAAACAAATATATCGTTCAATATAAAGATAAAATGTTTGACACCTTCAGAGGTGTTTTGAAGAACGTTTTAGCAACATTTATCACTCAAGGGATGTTACTCTGGTGTCAGACATCACAGGAATGTTTGCCGGTACTCTCAAGAACTTGCATTGATTTTCATGCCAGATCAGCTGTTTTGAATCAAGTTTATACCAATAAACAAGATATTTATTGAGAAATTAGAATAATTAGTTCATTAATATATGATAATTGTGTGATATTATTTGGAAAATTCAGAAAAATGCAAGTTATTTTCTGAGAAATTCCATGTAAAAGTTTGGGAATCACAAGTTTGCGAAGCAATCTAGGATCAATTTTGTGATAGTGCTGTTTTAAATGGAGATAAAAATTAATGAGAGTGTTATTTAGTTAAAAAACTCTTAATATGTTTTATTTCCATTTTAGTTCTTATACACCTGTTTGAAAAATGGTTGTACAGTGGAACCCTGTTAATTGAATAGCCACTTTGCCAATGAAAATGATTCAATTAACAGGAGTATTAAATTAACAGGGATTGTATCACTTTCCTGTATTCTACAGATAAACTTAGCATTTATTCTATTATATCTTGTTTGACAGAGCTCCATGAGCTCTGTCAAACAAGATATAACAGATTAAATGCCTTTATGTTATGTACTGAGGCCAAATAGGTCTATAAACGAAGGAAAATTGGGGAGAGTCAGGGTAATGTCTTGCCATGTTACAAGATTTTTTACTCAATTAACAAGAGTTTACTCAAAAAGCTATATTCAATTAACAGGTCAAATTTGTACTGGAGGTATAGTAAATGGTTTTGTGTTGGGCAGTTATATTCAGTTAACAGGGTTATTCAGTTAAGAGATATCCAATTAAGTGGGCTTCACTGTATTATGCAATCATTCTGTTCGCCCGTCTGTCCATCTGTTAACATTTTTGGTTTAGATTATTTGATCTAAACCAAAATTTGTACAGTATGTGTTCCCAGCTAGTAATAATACAGGACATGTTTGAATATGGGTTCCATCCAATTATTTTAACATGAGTTACAGCCTGGAATTCAACCGTCTATTAACATTTGGGGTTTCTGACAGGTAACACCACACTACACTACACACAGTCAAGTTAAACTACAGTGTCAGTGTCACTGACACTTTCATTACATTGTGTGATCAGTCAGTTATGAATAAAACATTTGTGGCCTTTCATTTGTATGTTTGGAAGGTGAAACTGATCTTGTTCATCTTTGAATTTCTGAAAAGATGTGGCCCTGAAAAAGGCCGTTGTGGTTGAAAAACAACTTTAACTTATGATATTTATATTGATTAGTTGGTAGAGAGCTAAATTATTCGACTCCTCAAAATTTGTTTCCCCTGTGGAAACGATGGGAACTGAAGCATTGCTAGTCAACTGTGATAAACAAACTGTTTTTCTGGTACAGTCACCAATGTTTGGGGTGGAAGTAAAATATTTGCAACATGAGTATAAATGATTGACTAAACTTGACTTTATTTCCATGTTGCTATCACGATTAGTCATGATTGTGGTCATGATTGTCCAGAAATATGTGACGTTTAGCAACAATAAATAAAAAAATCAAAATTTGTTCACCTGCCTTTCTTTGCCTTGTTTCAATTTATGGGAGAGTGTGGGCAGTCGTCCATAAGCTTTCTGTTTAGTGCGATAACTTGAACAAATATAAATAGATTCGGTCAATATTTGGCATATGAAACTTTCTTAACAGTGTCTTTAACGAGTTTGAAAACCGGTGCCATTTGGCCATACTGAGCAGAATTATGACTCTTAATTAGTTAATTTTTGCCTGTTTTCAGCTCGTTGGCACGAAAACTTGAACAAATATTAATGTATTTGGTCAATCTTCAGTATGTGAGACTTTCTTCACAGTGTATTGAATGAATCTGAAAACTGGTGTGGTTTGGCCATACCTGCTGATCAGAGTTATAGCCCTTAATTATGCCCCTGTTTTTAGTAGGTTCGGTGCGAAAATAGTCGCGGTCTCCACCGATCTGGCCATCCATCTCCATCTGTACAAACATTTTATATTATAACCCTGGCATTGATTGTCAGATTTTGATGTTCTGTGGTATGCTGATAGACCAGCATGGGAGAGATGAAATCCACAAATCGCGGGTTTTGTCCACACATTTGTACCAGAGTTATAGCCCTGTAAGAAAATAGTAAAATGAATGTTTTGCATTATAAGTCTTGCACCAGTCGTTGGATTTTGATGTTCAGTGGTATGCCGATAGACCAGCATGGGGGACTTGATATTCACATATAGCAGGTTTGGTCCATACACTACTTCCAGATTTATGGTCTTTATTACACTTAGTAAAACTTTTATGTACTAACATTTTGCATTGTAACTCAGCTATTTGTGTGTGGAATTTGATGTCCTTTGGTATGGTGAAAGACTAGCATGGGGAGAAGGCATCCACATATTGCATGTTTTATCCATGAATACAGACCACAGTTATTCACTTACACTTCTAAAACTTTCCGTACATACATTTTGCATTATAACTCCTCCATTGGTTGTTGGATTTTGATGTCCTTTGGTGTGGTGATAGACCATTCTGAGGGAAACGATTTTGCATATTGTGGTTTATGTTCATGCATATTTACCGGTTACACCCCTTTTTAGACTTAGGAAAACTATACTTTTGAAGTTTTTGCATTGTTTTTTTCCATGGGAATAATTGTTGAATAATTTTTGTACTGCCCCGTTAATATTGCAGGAGGGGGCATTATGCAATACTTTGCATTGCACTATTTTCTTGTTAGTTAATTTTTTTTGCCTATTTTCAGCTCATTAGCACAATAACTAGAACAAATATCAATGAATTCAGTCAATATTTGGTATGTGAGACTTTCTTCACAATTATCTTGTATGAGTTTGAAAACCAGTGTGATTTGGCTATACTGTTCAGAGTTATGGCCCTTAATTAGTTAATTATACTCCCACAAAATGAAGTTTTTTGGGCGGGGGGTATATGGGAGTCAATTTGTCGGTTGGTCTGTCGTCGTCGGTCTGTTGCACATGTAGTAAAGTTGTGGAGCAACTTTCTTCCACAGTTTTAGCTGCTTTTTCATGAACATTCACTAAATGATCAACATGATGAGGAACAGTGCGTGACATAATTGTTTTCCCAATCGGATTCAAGATGGCTGACTGTCATCCTCATTGGATTTTTTTATGTAAACTTGTAGAGCGAACTACTTCCACAGTTTTAGCTGCATTTTCACGAAACTTCACAAAAATGATCAACATGATGAGAGGAAGTGTGTGTCATAATTTTTTTCCTGCTCGGTTTCAAGATGGACGACTGACGGCCATATTGGATTTTTTTTTATTTACAAAAATTGAATGCCCCTTTTCAGTCACCCACACTAGGTGGTATGCCACGGTGGGGGTATAGTGGGTGACAGACCATCTCTAGTTTTTGACTGTTTTCAGTTCGTTAGCTCAATAACTTTAACAAATATTAGTGAATTTGGTCAATATTTTGTTTGTGAAACTTCATTGACGATGTCTTGCTTGAGTTTTAAAACTGGTTTGGTCATACAGAGCGGAAATATGGCCCTTAATTGGTTTATTTCTGTCTAATTTCCGCTCATTAGCTCAATAACTTGAATGAATATCAATGGATTTTGTCAATATTTGGTATCAGACTTTCCTAATAATGTCTTGAATGAGTTCGAAAACTGGTGGGGTTTGCTCATACTGAGCAGAGTAACTGTCCTTAATTGGTTAATTTTGCCAGTTTTCAGCTCGTTAGCACTATAACTTGCGCAAATGTCAATGGATTTGATTGTCCTATAATGACAAGTCTTACAGGTGCGAAAAAACTCGACCCCACATTGGTGATGCGTAATCCTTGTGTTTAATTTTAGCATGTACAATACCAGTATTCAGTGTCAAACTGTCGGGTGCTAAATTTTTAGCCTTTTTGGAAATTTTAGTGCAAAAATGTATTAGTGCCAAAACACAAATTGCAGGGGGAAGGGGAATGTGTGTTTTCATTGTCTGAAATTGATTGATTATGTAGGTTTTAAAGCTCTTGTCTAACTTGTGTTCGCTATTCTTTCTGAGGCTGATTGCTAATGGTTTTGATGGGTTTTACACATTTAAGGTCCGTGCATTCAGTGATTCTGAGGATTTATTTTGAGTTCGCACATTGAAAACACCACTTTCCACATGTCGATAAAAATCAGTTGCAACGACTAAAATCAGTGTTGCTGATAGCTTTTTGGAAAACTCCATTTTAAGAAATGGTGTCTCCTCTGTAAACTTGACAAATTTTTGAAACATGAATGTCCAAATGGTGTGTCCTCCTTAACCCTCTGCACTTTAATATGAAAATGGCAAACTGTTTTGCAGCAAATATTTTCCATAATGCCATTTGATATTTAACCCTTTACATAACTAATCGCCTGCATCCGCCCGCGTAATATGCAAATTCAGCAGTTGAAAAAATATTATTTTTCAAAGAATTTTAACAAAACTATATCATGTAACTTCTTTTTTGAGGGGTCACATGATATGGTTTTGTTGAAATTTTTTGAAAAATTAAAAAATGATATTTAAAATAATAAATTTTGATATCGTCTGCATTGGGTAAAGGGTTAACCAAATATACCTTGTTTGACAGAGCACAGTGAGTTAATAATTAAAGAAGAGGGGGCGCGGTGGCGTTGCGGTAACCGTTTCTTGTCAGATCACCGAAGTTAAGCAACGTCGAGCCTTGTTAGTCCTCGGATGGGTGACCGTCTGAGCGATCTATTTGGACTCCCGCGTAGTGTCCTTGGGCAAGGCACTTAACTCTCATTGTCCCCATGGGGGCACGTTTACGCTGTGCACTAAGGCGTACTGCAAGTCGATGGTGCGGATGTCTTCAACCAGTCTAACCCTGCCTGTGCTGCAGTGCGGAGTTACGATGTTGGGGAACTGGCAGCTGCTCGGCGTTGCTCGGTGGTTCTCTCCGGGCACTCCGGCTTCCTCCACCCGTAAAACTGTCACGGTCATGGTTAGCCATTGTGCATAAGTATGTGGCCTTAAACACCAATAAATATAAATAAATAAGTTAAAGAAGAGAAAAAACAGTGATTGGAGAAAATTCTGTTGCACTACCAGCGTTCTCAGGGTTAATTCTAATTAACAAACAACGGGCAATTATTAGGCTCTCTGAAAATATTTTGTGGGACAAATGGTTTCTGGATGATAATTCCAGTTGCTTTGATGTATGACTTCATAAGTTTTCAACATTACTACCTACCATAAAAGTAGGTCAAGTTCGAGTTTCCCCATTATGGCATTTACCACCATTCCAGAGTTATGCCCCTTGAAAAGTTGCAAATTGATAAAATCTGGTTTCCGGATAACTCCAGTTTGCTTTGATGTACAACCTTATAATTTTGCAACATTACTACTTACCGTGAAAGGGAGTGCGGTGGCGCAGTGGTAGACTGTTGGACTTCTATGTTAGAGGTCCCGAGTTCGATCCCTGTCTGGGACGACCCACGTTGTGTCCTTGGGCAAGGCACTTTATCCCGGTTGCCTACATGGGGACATGATGATGACGCTGTGTACTAAGGTGCACTGCACGTCATTGGTGGGCATGTCTTCAAACGCTGTAACCCTGCTTGAGCCAAGCTTGAACAGAGTTAGAATGTTGAGAAGCTGTCAGTTGCTCGTCTATGCTCGGTGGTTCTCTCCGGGTACTCCGGCTTCATCCACCCATAAAACTGGCAAGTTCACAATTAGCCATTGCGCATAAGTATGTGACCTTGAACACCAATAAATAAATAAATACCATGAAATGCAGGTCAAGTTCGATTTTCACCATTAAGACATTTACCATTCCAGAGTTATGTCCCTTGTAAAGTGGCAAAATCGTAAAATCAATAGTATCCGGATGATAACTCAAATTCAGTTGAATGTACGACTGTATAAGTTTGCAATGTTATTACCTTCTTTGAAATGCAGGTCAAGTTCGATTTTCACCGTTATGGCTTTTACCGTTCTAGATTTATGCCCCTTGAAAAGTCACTTAATTATAAAATCAATGGTTTCCGGATGATAACTCCAGTTCGCTTTGATATACAACATCATAATTTTGCAACATTATTACCTACCGTGAAATTCAGGTCAAATTCGACTTTCACCATTATGGCATTTACCGCTCCAGAGTTATGCTTCTTGAAAAGTGGCAAAATTGTAATATCAATGGTTTCCGGATGATAACTCCAGTTCACTTTGATGTACGACCTTATAACTTTGCAGCATTACTACCTGCCATGGAATGCAGGTCAAGTTCGATTTTCACCATTATGGCATTTACCTTTCCAGAGTTGTGCCCCTTGAAATGTGGCCCACAGAATGGTAAAATCAATGGTTTCCGGATGATAACTCCAGTTTGCTTTGATGTATGACCTTATAATTTTGCAACATTACTACTTGCTGTATGATGCAGGTCAAGGTCGCTTTTCTCCTTTATGGTATGTACTATTCCAGAATTATGCCCCTTGAAAAGTCGCAAAATGGTAAAATCAATGGTTTCCAGATGATAACTCTGGTTTGCTTTGATGTATATACTTATAATTTTGCGGCATTATTATTTACCAAGAAATGCAGGTGAAGTTTGATTTTCACCTTTATAGCATTTACCATTCCCGTTTTGCCCCTTGAAAAGTCAGAAAAATGGTAAAATCAATCTTTTCCTGATGACAACTCTAGTTCGCTTTGATTTATGACCCTATAATTTTGCAGCCTTACTACCGACCATGAAATGTAGGTCAAGTTTGATTTTCACTGTTATGGCATTTACCATTCCAGAGTTATGCCCCGTGAAATTTTGTAAAATGATAAAGTGATAAAACATTTCTTATGGTATCTTATTAAATGGCCAGGACATGTATAATCAAACCTGCTTAAGGCCACACAAAGTAGACCTTCTGTTTCTCAGGCCATTATTTGTAAAATTATATGTGGGCGAGCGGTTTTTTATTTTATTTTTTATTTCAGTAATTACTTCTTTGCCATCAAAAGTTCATGTTCTTGGTTCAAGTTTTAGGCCTCATAATCTACAGAATAGCATGGGTGGTGGTGTATTTCATCCCTTGAGTGCAAGAAGGATTTGCAGTGCTAAAGCATTGCAAAGCCTTCTTGCACTCAAGGGACAAATTTATCAATTTTTTTTAACTTGGGTAAAGTATCAGACATAAACCATGTAATTTTTATTTTTTTTAAGTTTAAATTGATTATAAAAAGAGAGCATGCGGCAGCCAAAAGGACCATGCGGGAGGGCCTGAGAAACAGATTTTTTATTTTTTTAGGCCTAAACATTCACCCTAATTAAACAGTGACCTGTCTTCAAAGGCCAATTTAATCTCCTTCCCGGGGAGCTTTTAGTACAGAGTTACTGTGTACTGTTACCCTTGTCCTTCCACACGTTTTTGGATATTTTTTTACATGGCTTAAATCATTTCACAGTTCTGCATTTGAAAAAATGTAAATGTTCTTCAAAAAAAAAAATCCAATTTTTTGGTGACAATCTTTGCCACCTGAGATTTTTTGTTGCCAAATCTCAAGTTTCAGTGTAATTTGTTAAATTGGCATCTAACAATGTGAACACCTGCCTGTATGCCAAATTGGTCATGCTTTGCCTCCAACAGACTGAACCAGGTACTACAGACCTCCATTTGTAAAACTGACTGTGTATGATACAGGTCCAAGTCCCTGTGCATTTCACTACATTTGCATTGATTCGTAGTCGGCTGCCTATTGCTGAAAGGTCCTGAATGGAAAGGAACAAATTAGAAAAAATCTGATGCCTCAGAAATGATGACCAATCCCAGAAATGCACTCACAAAATGGTGGAACACTATTTTTAGATTGTTTGCATAGCTGAATTATATAACCAATATTGACTTTACAAACTCTGACAAGTAGTGTTTTGACAGTGATTAAAGACTAGTTAAGTAACAAACTTGTTGTCAAATAAACTGATCGAGGTGACAAAACGCTAATCATACCAGTCAGGTCATATAACTTGTATTGAAAATGGGATATATATGTTGGCAACTAGTCAAGTATTTATTTGTTGATCAGCTCGGACGCTTACTGGACTTAACATTAGCACCACTAATTAACACCAGAATGATTCTACTGCAGAAGCTATCTGACATGTTAACATGTTTGAATGTGGGTAACACCAGAAACTGGACAATCCATGTTTCTGGTGCAACCTGCCAGGTGATATTGGACTTTCCAATACCACCCGGAACGGCTCCAACAAAGAAGCCTGCAGCCAGACCACCGGCCTCTCTGAGGAGTGGTAGCACCTTTGCCCAATCGGGCTCTGGTCCACACCCAGAGAACGCTGAGAAAACTAAGATGAAGAAAAGCCCATCCTCAATGTGCCAGGATGCCAAGTGCTCGGAGGACTGGAAGAAAAAGAAAGCAGAAGAATCCCACAAAGAAAAGGAAGAGGAGATGGAAATCCACGCCTCTAGCCCGCCGGAAAGACCGCCACTAGTCACCACCGATACACCAGACATCTCTCTCTCCAGGTCCATCTCCAGCCTGGACTCCCAGGCTAAACAGGAAAACGAAGAATTGAGTAAGCTTGCCCACGAACTGGAAAAACAGATCGTGGGCACCGAGGAAGAGCCAGATCTAACTAAGGAGGAGCGCAGGGAACTAGCCAAGCAAGAAACCATTTGTAGGAAAGAACGCATGAAGGACATGGAAGAGATGGCAACACTTTGGAAGGAAACGGAGAAAGTACTTGCAGACGCTTCTTTAGCAATGGCACTTGTACAAAACAGGACAAGACGATACCACAGCCTCCATCGCCAATATTCAAGATATTCTCCACCTCCTAAGAAGAAACGGAAAAAGAAATAGGCAGCAAAACCTGCCGAGCAGCCACCAGTCCACTACAAACAGTTTGTGTACGAGAAATACCGACATCTATGCACGTCGCATCCCCAAGTGCAGAATCTTTCGCAGTATTTTTTTATTTGACTAATACAACTAATCCTGCCAACATTGATTATTCAACTCCTCAGTTCAGCACTAGTTGATTTGATTGAATTTGAATTCACTAAGATTTTTGAATTCCAAGGGTGGATGAACACATGGATGAGAGAGTTCAGTGAATTATAGCCGATTTCAGATAATTTATTATCAGTTGTTGAAATTATTTTTTTTTATTAATCTTCAGGAAAATAGTCTTCAAGCTCATTGTCATGCAGATTTACAAAAATAAAATATCTACCAAGTTGTACCTCTACAATATCCTCGCATTTTCTGCAGAAATGTCATTTTCACAAATTGTCATGTTTAGTTGTAAAAAATTATCAACCTTCCACTCTCACCCATGTGAACAACCAGGTTTACAAACAAGGTGCACTAGTGGAAGGACAACATCTTACCCGTTGCTGCATTTATTAACCCTTTACCCAACGTAACGGCCAAAACCGGCCAGCGCTATTCTCAAAAATCGCCAAATAATTTTCACTATTTTTTTCATTTTTTGTCTCAAAAACATAGGTTATGACCCCTCGTTGGAACGAGCTCGTCGAGCTCGTTCCAACGAGGGGTCATAACCTATGTTTTTGAGACAAAAAATGAAAAAAATTAGTTATTCAATAATTTTTTTTGCAAGTGTCGTCTGCTTTTCACGTTAGGTAAAGGGTTAAATTGGTGATGATTATTCCTACACTTAGTGTTTGTATTCTAATATTATTGTGTCCGTGGAAATATTGCCCTCTCGTGGAAAGTGACCAGTCCACGGCGGCCATACTGTAACTCAACCACTCTTAATGTACTAGCTTTGTTCTCAAATATTTGAGGAAACTCCAGCCATAGATAATTTTTATATAATTTGCCGCAGTTTACAGTTCACAATGAAATGCAGTAGCAAACTTCCAGGAATAAGTGAAACCCATTTCTAATATTTTAGGTTTGTAGACATGCATTCATTTAGGCTCTGTGTAATTCAATCATAATTATACCCCCTGTGGGGGGGTACACTGGAATCACTTCGTCCGTCCGTCAGTCCATCTGTGCGACTGTCCGTGTTAAACAAGCTCTGTTTCACTGGTAAAATAGGACTCAATAACTAATGCTAAATAATAAATGAATTGAAAAGTTCTTACTTTTCCACTGCCACCCTTGAAAAGTGCTTGAATTTTGTTGACCTATAAGCTGTTGCGACAAGAAGTTTCATGATAACGCAACCTTCATGTATTTTTATATCACAAAATCGGTCAGGAACCATATTTTATTGATCTATTATTATTTCGTGAGAGGAAAATGGTGCCATCTGCAATACTGAAACAATGCAGATGGCACCTTGTAGCACTCAGGGACGATATATATCTAGCTCATTGGGGGGAGGGGGTGTGTGTGCAGAAATCAGGTTCTTTGGGCTGTTCATGATGTATGTCCATATGAAAATTATAATAGTCCTTAACCCTTTACCTAACATGAAAAGCAGACGACATGTGCAAACAAAATTCTTGAGTAACTATTTTTTTCATTTTCTGTCTCAAAAACATAGGTTATGAGCCCTCTTTGGAACGAGCTCGACGAGCTCGTTCCAAAGAGGGGTCATAACCTATGTTTTTGAGACAGAAAATGAAAAAAAATAATGAAAATTAATTGGCAATTTTTGTGAATAGCACTGGCTGGTTTTGGCCGTTACATTGGGTAAAGGGTTAAAAATTGGGAACTGTTCATTGAAAAATGCTTAAATAGTGCTTGACTTTGATTCTCTAATGTTAGTGGGAACCCTGGTAAATAAATGTCCATATTTCTGTGTTTATTTCCATGTGCTATCTAGTAGAAACTCCAATTCCTATACCATACATATGGAAAGTGTGAACCAGTGTTGTTAGCCAGTAGAGTGCTGGGGGGCGAGGTGGCGTTGAGGTAACCGGTTCTCGTCAGATCACCGAAGGTAAGCAACGTCGAGTCTGATTAATCCTCGGATGGGTGACTGTCTCTGCGATCTATTCGGACTCCCGCATTGTGTCCTTGGGCAAGGCTCTTTACCCCCATTGTCCACATGGGGGCATGATGATGCTGTGTACTAAGGCGTACTGCACGACGATGGTGCGCATGTCTTCAACCAATCTAACCCTGCCTGTGCTGCAGTGCAGAGTTACGATGTTAGGGAGCTGGTAGCTGCTCGTAAAACTGGCACTGTCATGATTAGCCATTGTGCATAAGTATGTGACCTTAAACATCATTAAATAAAAGATAAATAAGTAGAGATTCCCATATTTATGCTTTATTCTGAAATATAACTAAAACAACTCAAAAGGTTCATATTATGTGGACGTGCTTCATATTATCTTTGAAGTGAAATTATTTAGTCTATGTAATTGCCATGTTATAATTTATGGGAGACTGCCTTCGGGCAGTATTTTGGGAGTAATCAACCTTTTTAATAAATTTTAAACTGTTTTTATTCTTTTAAATTTTCTTCCATCATTTATATCTGTTGTACAGGATGATTTACACAACTTTTTTGAACAACTGCACTCATTTTTAGCTCAACTTTGGCAAAGCCAAATTTGAGCGTATGCCATGGCCAGTTGTCTGTCCGTCAACAATTCAATACGGCTCGGGCTTTATGAACCGATCTTTACGAAACTTCTTGGGTACCTTTGTTATGACCGTGGGACGAGAATGAGTGTTTTGGGGTCCGATCCGAAATTCAAGTTGGCCGCTGGCAGCCATTTTGTACAAAATTAGGTGCAATCAGATTTTTGCGCAGAACTTCCATATGAAAGTGCTGATTTGAATAATTTTTTGTATGAATGTTTAGTACCATGGGATACATCACATATAATACGGGTTTGTTTCTCGTGCGTAAATTATGCAAATTAGACTAACTTTGATGTTTTTTGGTGTTACTTGCAGCACTGTAAGTGCAAATGCCAATACAGCTCTGGCTAGAGGTTGTATTTATGAACCGATCTTTACGAAGCTTCTTGGGTACCTTTGGTATCACCGTGGGACAATAACAAGTGTTTTGGGGTCCAAAATTCAAGATGGCCGATGGCAGCCATTTTGTACAAAATTTGCTGCAATCAGATTTTTGCACAGAACTTCCATATGAAAGCGCTGATTTGAATAATTTTTTTATGAATGTTTAGTAACATGGAATACATCATATATAGTACGGGTTTTTTTCTCGTGCAGAAATTATGCAAATTAGATGAACTTCGATTTATTCAGTGCTACTTATACACTGGAAGTACACATGTCAATACAGCTCGGGCTAGAGTCTGTATTTATGAACCGATCTTCACAAAACTTCTTGGGGTACCTTTGTTATCACCTTGGGACGAGAACGAGTGTTTCTGGGTGCGGTCCAAAATTCAAGATGGCTGCCAGTGGCCATTTTGTACTGAAATTAGGTCCAATCAGTTTTTTGTACACACTTCTATACGGCTCAGGCTAGAGGCCGTATTTATGAACCGATCTTTATGAAACTTCTTGGGTACCTCTCTTATTACCGTGGTACGAGAACGAGTGTTTTGGGGTACAGTCCAAAATTCAAGATGGCCACCAGCAGCCTTTTTGTACCAAAATTAGTGCAATCAGTTTTTTGTACAGAACTTCTGTATGAAAGTTCTGATTAGAATAAATTTTTGTAGGAATGTTTAGTGACATGGAATACATCACATATAATACGGGTTTTTTTCTCGTGCAGAAATTATGCAAATTAGATGAACTTTGATTTGTTCATTGCTACTTTTACACAGTAAGTGCGCATGTCAATACGGCTCGGGCTAGAGTCTGTATTTATGAACTGATCTTCACGAAACTTCTCGGGGTACCTTTGTTATCACCTTGTTACAGGAACGAGTGTTTTTAGGTGCCTTTGTTATCACTGTGCTATGAGAACAAATATTTTTGGGTTCAGTCAGACCCACTCTGGGACTCCAAGATTTTTTTTCTAGTTTAGCATCTGACTTACACACCTATACAATACTTTACCTATACATTTGTTACAGGCTTCAGTCAGCATTTATGTTCAGACCATTACAATACTTTACATGTACCTTTGTTATCAGGTCATTACCTTGATGTTTGTCATTGCTGTCACATACTATACATGTACATGTCTTAAACAAGTTGAGCTACAGTGTCATTGACACTTTCATTTACAGTTCATACTTCATCGCCACAATATAGCCTTAGTTGCTGATGTGGCATAAAGCACAAATAAATAAATAAGTATTATGGGAAACAACTGACAGACATACACCAGACAAGCCCGACTGCCACCAAGAAGTGTCTTTGTGTAAGTAATCAATAGGTGAACAAACAATTCTTGGTTGCATCTGATCTTTAGCGAGGTCACAGGTCGAGTTTAGCTTTCACCAAACTTTCAAGGTCAAAGTTCAAGGACTGAATTCAAGGTCATTTGTAAGATAGTACTAGTGATGAACTGCTCTGGTAAATGAACCATCAACTGATACCAATGTTAAAAATCTAATAATCGTCCGATACCGATGCCGTTATTTTAAGTTCCGTGAAAATGCGTGAATAACTTGATCGAACCCTGCAAAGTTGCAATTAGATTATCAATGTGGGGTTGTGTTTCTTGGTTCCTGGTCAACTCACCACCAAATCAACTCCCCACCATATCAACGCCCCCTGACAAATTATCCTATAGTTTTATGCAGTCCATTCCCCAGAGAAGAATGGAATCACCCGTGTCAGATTGAGTGTGTCTCTCTGCGTGGAATACTACATATTCTTCCAATAAGATTAAATCCCTTATATTTAAAACTCATAGTGACCCTGTGGTAACCCATACACAGACCTATAGACACTGTCCTGACTCGGGTAAATCTGACTTATTCCTTTCTTCACATATCGGCCATAAGCCCAATATTCAATATGTACGTTTACAATAGACCTTTCCATTTTGAAAATCACGTGATTCTGCCCCGCCATGGAATGCACACATTGTGTTGTTTTAAAAAAAAAGCCACCTTGTTTGATTTACTTCACTTGTCTCCCTGCAGATTTTTTTGTGTAATACAGTACTGACAGTCGGACACTATTTGAAGAATTTTCCACATGAAATGATCACCCTTCCAGGCCAATCGCCATTGTTTACACAAACAATACGGCAGTGTGCATCGTGTTCCATGGTGGGATAGAATCGTGCGATCTTCAAAATGGAGTAATATAGGAAAGCTCAATTTTAAACAACGATGTTACAACTTAAGAAACTGGGCCGGGATTTCTGTGTAATAAGAATCATACATGACCGTGTGACAAATTGAAATTGTGGCTATTAAAACGCACAGAATTCTGGATACAATAGTCTTGACACATTCTCCTGAAGTTTCACGTGTAAACTCTGTTTTTGATAATGTGTAAACTCTGTAAAAAAAAAAAACGGACAGTTTATTTTGACCTTACAACAATCGGCGCACCCTATTGGCAAAGAATGCTCTTTTCTGCCAGTGCCGATGATTCGCCGATTATCCCATTGTTGGGTGATGCCGATGATAGGTTCACCACTAGAGAGTATCTTGTTTCATTACTTATTTGGTATGTTTTTAGTGCAACAAGGTTCCATCTTATTATATGGAACGTTGTTGCATTAACTTTCATGCATAAAATAGATCAAAATAATTCACTTAATTTGTAAATTATATCAAATTAGTTCATTAGTTTCCTTATTTCAGTAGAAGGTGAGTCTTAAGTAACAAATTAAATCGTATCCAATATAGTGCGCTATATCTACTTGGGCAGGATAATTGAATATACCTCACTTTGAATCTCGTCGAGTAGTGTTTATCACGTCTTACTACACAGAATACACAATTTGTTGTATTATGAATAACAAGGTCAAAACAAAATATTCCTTTAAAATAATGATTATCCAATACAGTGGAGCCCACTTAATTGGATATCTCTTAATTGTATATCTCTGTTAATTGAATTTAATTCCCCAACACAAAACCATTTACCATACCTCCAGTACAAATTTACTCTATAACCTATATCCAATTAACAGGTCAAATTGCAAATTTGACCTGTTAATTGGATATAGGTTATAGAGTAAACTCTTGTTAATTGCATAAAAAATCTTGTAAAATGTCGATAAATTACCCTGACTCACCCCAGTTTTCCTTTGTTTATAGACCTATTTGGCCTCAGTACATCCAATACAGACATTTAATCTTTTATATCTTGTTTGACAGAGCTCATGGAGATAATAGAATAAATGCTAATTTTATCTCTAGAATACAGGAAAGTGACACAATCCCTATTAATTGAATACTACTGTTAACTGAATAATTTTCATTGGCAAAGTGACTATTCAGTTAACAGGGTTCCACTGTAACAATTTTGTATGATCCCCTTCCTCCATATATTTCATTCTTTTGGTAACATACACCCTTTTTGTTAACAAGTGAGTGGAAAGATAAGTTGTACCACAATAACGTCCTTTTGTAATACAATGATCCAAACAGCAAACACGGGGGTTGTCAAAACAGCCTCCAAATCAAATGTTGCAACACGGAGGGATTTGTCTTTCTTCGCATTTTCCTTGTCTTTTTCTTGATTTTCCTGTGATTAATATATTTGTCCGCCTCTTCTTCATGAACTTGCCCTCATTTTGTCTTTTTTTGTCATATGCTGTGCAAATAACAAATTGATCCTTCTTGGGTTTGTGAAAAGACGGGTTTTAATTTTCACAAAATGTCTTCCTGTATAATCATGCAGAAACTGGGAATTCCGAGTTTTTGTAATGCTTTTCCTTGAAAAGTCTGCATAAACTTAATGTTCAGTTCCTGGCTCAAGTACTGTTTTTTACGCTCTTTGCGAACGTAATGCGATTCTAATGATCTGATGTGTGAATGAATTAATTCAGTAAGTCAGCCAGGTGTTTTGTTTGCAGAAGAACTTTCACCTCGTTTGTCATTTCCAATGAACTCATCATGCAGTTCCTTCTTCAAAGCATAATCCATCGCATCCAGTATTTGATGTTTTTAGAAAGAATGACTTGCAGACATGATGGCTTTTACTACCAACTGTAAAATAGTATGCATTGGACTTTAGTCTCACTTTTGCCATCTTGTTGAGTAACATGTTGACAAATATAAAGGTTCGCCGTCTCTCATAATTACCAGGTTTCCCAATATGTCTGAAAAATGTACTTGCGTTCATCCATCCTAATCTTTGACGATCATTTGTATCTGCACATAGCACAGTCAGTATATGTCATCGACCTGGCTTCATCACATTTTCTTCTTGAAGATATGTATTCACAGCCAGTATTCCTTTTTCATTTATTTTCCACTGTAAAAAAAAATCATTTACATGAGAGGACTTTTGTACATGGCTGGCTTATGTGGTGTTGCCACAGTTGCTGACATCACTTTTATGTGCAGTTTTTGTTGGCGTTTTTGGTTGATTGGTTCCAGTAGGAATTACATTTAAATTATCCATTGGAATTACTGCATCAAACTGCTCCCTGATCCTTTTGCGGTATTTGCCAGTTCAATTTGATTGCTGGAACACTGTTCGACCAGACTTGGTACCACATCAGCCACCACGTTTTGTACTCGACTTGAATGTATTGGGCACTTGTATAAGTTGGCAAGAGCAAGTGGAACACTGTCAAAAATATTAGTACAGTGGAACCCTGTTAATTGAATAGCCACTTTGCCAATGAAAATTATTCAATTAACAGGAGTATTCAATTAACAGGGATTGCGTCACTTTCCTGTATTCTAGAGATAAACTTAGCATTTATTCTATTATATCTTGTTTGACAGAGCACATGATGAATCTCTTAATTTTATAATGGTAACAGAAGTATTATCCGCTATCAAATGTGGTAAGGCAGAACTCCTGAATCAATTTCCATCTGAATTTACTGACACGCAGACCCGGAAGTTACTTGCCAGCAAATTATCGGGTCTATTCCTATGATCTTGATCATGGCATGTACTTTTGATTTTGTATTTGTTGACTTTTTCTTGCCAAGTGAAGAATTAACTTCACCTAGGGCTGCACGATATTCAAAACTGAATACCGGTATCAGTATTAAAAAAAATACCGCTGTGTATTGGTATATCGAAAACTGTTCAGATATATGAACACAAGTACCACAATCGAGACTCGAAGCATCACAGCCGGAACGAATTAGCATGCCTTGATGATGCAGTTCGAAACACCTTTACCCAATGCAGACGATATCAAAATTTATTATTTTCAAAATTAGTTGATCAGATTTTCCCCCAAAGATTTCAACAAAACTATATCATGTGACCCCTCATTGGAACGAGCTCGTTCCAATGAGAGGTCACATGATATAGTTTTGTTGAAATTTTTGAAAATTATTTTTTCAACTGCTGAATTTGTATATTACGAGGGCACAAGCAGACGATTCCTTGGATAAAGGGATAATATTATTCATTCGGAGCTACAGTTACAAAACTCAAGACATCTTAAAAATTAAATTGTGGATAAATAATGACGATAAGCCGATATTTTTGTAATTACATAGGTATTCAATCGATATTGGTGTGAATACTGGTATTTATTACACGCCCATGCAGTCTCTCTTATGCAATACGGCGTGCAATACGGCTGTGCAATGCGGAATTCCGTATTGCACACCAACCTGTTCCAACCGGGACTTTTTTTTCGCAATGCGACTGCATAAAGTGCATGGTGTTTACCACCGTTGATAGAAAAGAAAATTAGGTCAGTAGGTGCTTGGGTCATGTAATAAATACAAAACCACATGTATGTTTCAATGAGTCGTTTTGTATTCAATTCGTCAGATGTGCGTAGAAAGAAAACGTCTCGACCTTCGGTCTCGACGTTTTCTTCCTACGCACATCTGACTCATTGAATCAAAACGACTCATTGAAACATACATGTAGTTTTGTCTATATATCGGTTTATCGATATACCGTGCAGCCCTAACTACACCTACTCTCAGTTTATTGTGTTTTGGTATATTATGCGTACATTTCTTGTTTGGTGTATGTTTATTGGTTGAGGTTTTCTGGCATGAATGCTTTTGATTCAATTCAAAACTCTAAAGTTGTTGGAATGTTTTGGAGTCTGATGAGTTTATGTCATCTTTGGTTCGTCTCAAATGTGGTGTCCACATTATCCATGCACGACTGTGATTCCTGTTCATTTTCCAGAACAGTATGACCATTCTTTTTTAGCCAGTCTAGCTAAAGGTATATCATCAGAATTTTCTTAGTCATTAGCGGTTGTGGCCTGTCGTGATATTTGTAATGCATCCATTTGACTGTGGAATACTGAATCTGACACACCCGACCACTCTGCTTCCTTATCGTTGCTATGCTAACCAGCCATCTGTAAGATATGATTGCAGACACTAAGTACATGTAAAAATACAGCAGGTTGTATAGTAATGCAGTTAAAACTAGAAGTCCTGTCATGAATTGTGCGCTTATCTAGGCTTAATTGTGCGTTGGAATTACGCGCAATTGCCATATCGAATGGCATCCAATGCCCGGCAGGTTCTCCTGGTTATCATAGCAAACACATGCAATGTTTCTGCCAATGGACCTCCGGGTTACCCGGAGGTCCATTGGCTGAAACATTGCCTGTGCACAGGCCATATGTACAGAATTTGATAGCTTTACTTGGGCCATGACGCGTACATTAACGCGCATATCAACGTGCTATTTGTGCACGTTTCATGACAGGACTTCTAGTTTTAACTGTAGATATCAGTTATCAATAATATTACCAAGTAAGTTGACGTCCAATAATTTGCCCATCTTTACAATACGTTACCTATACATTTGTTACAGGCTACGGTTAGCATTTATGTACAGACAGTTACAATACTTTTTATGTACTTTTGTTATCAGGTCATTCCCTTCATGTGTGTCATTGCTGTGTCACATACTATACATGTACATGTCTTACACAACTTGAGCTACAGTGTCATTGACACTTTCATTTTGGTTTTGTCACTGATCATGCTCTTCATTACATCAATCATTCACAAGTAAGAGAAACATTTTGGGGCGCCAAAATTTGAGCCAACAATGATTTTTTGGTTCCAAATCAAAAGTTTTAGTGCAATTAGCAAAATTTGCACCTGCATTGTGAAGACTGATTTCTGTATCCAGTTCTTGATCGGTCACTTTTTGAAAAAAAATTCTAAACTTAACTTATTCCAATAATGTGTCACATATGGTATTGTTGAATTTTTGGGAAACAATTGAAAAAATAATATTTACAATATTAAATACTGATGTAGTCTATGTTGGGTAAAGGGTTAACATTTTGGTCACAGAAAGTTATCCTATTTGGCAGTTATTTATTTATTTATTGGGATTTAATACACATTCAGCAGACAGGGTCACCTCATGTTGGACAGTTTTATGGGTGGAGGAAGTCTGCGTACCTGGAAAGAACCACCCAGCAATGGCAAGTGACTGCCAGACTTCTCAACTAACTCCACACAAGCAGGGTTAGCATTGGTTGACAACTGCACCATCGATGTCCAGTATACCTTGGTACACAACGTGAACCCCCTCCCCTCCCACGTGGGTAATTTGATTTAAGTGTCTTGCCCAAGGACACAATGCAGTTCCTGTGGGTGGGACTCGAACCGAGGACCTCTCGACTTGCAGCCTGCATCTCTACCAACTGAGCCACTGCGTTCCCGGTAGTGGAGCTTCATATAATTGACTGAAAATTAGTGTTCAACCGATTATCGGAACCGGCCACAACAATCGGCCGATTGTGGGCAATGGGATGACAACGGCAACTGTCCTGGAACATCGGTTCAACCGATTGTTGCCAAGCATTTTGTGATGATTCATTAACTGCCTTTTGTTATCTCCTGCAATTGTTCAATTGTTAATGTAAAATGATCTCAATGATACCATTCAACATAGTTGAGAAACAACCACAATGTGTATTCTTAATCTCTCTAGATGGAACTTTACGGGATATCCAAGTTGAACGACATGTAAAGCTTACAATTGAGCGTACTTGCGGCAATTGCCAGTTCATACCGGAAAAGTGAAGGTTGTACTCCATTGATTCAGGTCACAGTAAAATTACCAATCGCACGCATTTGGGTGGTAAACGTGGCTCAGAGAGCCACGTTTACCACCCAAGTGTGCGCGACTGGTAATTTTACTGCGATCCCAGTCAATGAAGCTTAACACTGAAAAATGTTCAGTTTAAGGTAGTTCTTTTGAACCCCGACTTGTCTTGTAGTGCACGGTATTACAATCGGAATCGGAATTGGCCGATTGTGAGATAAAATAAACGGTAATCGGTCAGCGACCATTTTTGATAATCGGCTGAACACTACTGAAAATTATAATTCTAAATTGAAACTTGTGAATATGCTTGATCAGCTTGTTCTCATGGCACAATTATATGCTACAGTTCATACGCTTAATTACTTCTTATTACAGTACATGGAGAGTGAATTGCAACTAAAAGACCTGTGGAATCAAATTTCCACTCGGGACAAAACCTTCTTGCCACTGGAAGAGCATAAGAAAGGCGAGCATAGTTTCAGCCAATGGACCTCCAGGTTAAAACTGCTGGACCCTCTTATGCATTATCAGTGGAATTGACAATTATTGTCTGTGTGGAATCTTCACTCCATGAGTGTTTTAGTGATAATTCATGCTCCATGTACTGTAGCTCACCTGACTAAAAGTCGGGGTGAGGTTTAGTGATCACTTTTTGTCTGTCGTCCTGCGCAAAGGTGGTGTTTGCAACTTCTACAAACCCGCTGGACTGATTTCATTTAAATTTGAGGTGATTGTTCTGACTTCACATTTTGTTTTTATTCAAATCAACTAGCCTATCCCCATAGGGTGGGAGAGGCGAGAAAATGCTCCCAAATTTTAAAATAACTTCTCATGGCCCAGTCGGGACAATGACTTGATGTTTGAAGTGAGCTTCCTCTTGAGGTGTAGAATCAAGTTTGTTCAAACAAAGTTTGTGGAGCAATATTTGCCTTTGTAATGGGAGTGGCAAGATTTTTTGCCCTTCTCAAAATGTCTATTTTCTGAACCAATGAGCTAATTTGAAACAAATTCGGTATATGGTATTATAGAGTCATAAGTACTTGATTCATTAAAAACAAATTCCTGTGTCCCTATGGAAACCCCAGGAACTAAAACTAAAAATATTTTCAAGTACCCATATTTCCCCAACTGCACAGAACAGAGATCTGTTATTTGGTATAAAGCATCCTTAGGACCAGTAAATGGAATAGTAAAAAATTTCATCGGTTCTGTCCTTGTGTACAGTGGAGGGAATCAAAAAAATGCTGACTGCATATTTGCAATAATTAAAAAATCATCTCCAGAACCACCGATAAGAATCTTTTAATATGGTGGCCCAACTTTTAACTTAGTGCAATATGAGGGAATTTCTTTAAAACATTTCTAAAGATCCACCAGTCAGAATGCTTTCTATATGGTATAAAACATCTCTAAGGGGGCAGATTCAACTTCGTTCAAATCGAGTGCCTCGGTTAATATTTGGGCTCCCTATGGGAGCCTGAATTTTAACTTACTGCAATATGAGGAAATTTCTTTAAAAATCTTCAGATCCACCAGTCGAAATGCATTCATATTTGGCATGCAATATCTCTAGGGGGTCAGATTTAAGTTTGTTCAATTCGAGTGCCTGGGTTAATATTTGGCTGTAATTGGCCATGTAGCTGAAGAATTAGAAATTTTTAGCTCACCTGACTGAAAGTCAGGGTGAGCTTTTCTGATCACTTTTCGTCCGTCGTCCGTCGTCCGTCGTCCGGCGTGAAGGTGGTGTTTGGGTCTTTTTCTTCCAAACCACTGGCCGCATGTTAATGAAATTTCATGTGATTAGGGGTTATATAGCGGCATTTTGATTTTTGGGCAAATTAGGTTTCGGCTCATATTGAGCAGAGGGGTGGGGCAAAAATGCTCCAATTCTTAAAAAATCTTCTTCTCAAGAACCAGCAATAGCAGAGACTTGATATTTGGTATGCAGCTTCCTTTTGAGGTGTAGACTCAAGTTTGTTCAAGAGAAGTTTGTAGGTCTATACTTGGCGATGTTATGGGAGGAGCAAAAATTTTGGCCCCACCCCAAATTTCTATTTTTTAAACCGAGAGGCCAATTTGAACCAAATTTTATGTGAGGGCTTATTGGGTCATAAGTACCTAATTTATGCAGAAATTTTTTTTCCTGTAGCCCCGTGGGAACCACAGGAGCTAAAAATAGAAAAAAATTAAAACGCCTATATCTCAAAAACTGCACGGCAGTGAGAATTTTTATTTGGTGTGAAGCTTTCTTGGGACCAACAGAAAGGATTGGTAAAAAAAAACTGCTATCGGTTTTATCATAGGGTACTTTTTCGGGACTCTGAAAAAGTGCTGAGTCAGTATTTTTTAACACAGTAGGCAATGGGAAAAAAATAAAGAATTGTTTTCTTCCAAACCACTGCTCTAAAAGCTTTCATATTTTACATATAACATCTTTGGAACATTGATTCACATATTTGTAGAAATCAAATTCCTCGGTCCATATTTGGGTTCCCTATGGGAACCCAAATGTTCAAATTAGTGCAATATGAGGGATATATTTTAAAAATCTTCTTCTTCGGATCCACAAATCAGAATCTTTTGATATTTGCTATGCATCATCCTTAGGGGGGTGAGATTGATGTTTGTTCAAGCCAAGTCCCTGAGTTCATATTTGGACTCCCTTTGGGAACCCAAATTGTAACTTAGTGCAATACGAGGTATATTCTTTTAAAATCTTCTTCTTCGCATCCACCGGTCAGAATCTTTTGATATTTGGTATACAGTATGCTTAGGGAGGTGAGATTCAAGTTTGTTCAAGTCAAGTCCTTCGGCTCATATTTGGTCTCCCTGTGGGAGCCCAAATTATAACTTAGTTCAATATGAGGAATATTCTTTAAAAAAAAATTTTTTTTCAGATCCACCAGTCAAAATGTTTTGATATTTGATGTACAGCATTCTTAGGGGCTGAGAGTGAAGTTTGGTAAAGCCAAGTACCTGGGTTCATATTTGGGCTCACTGTGGGAGCCCAAATTATACCAAAATTTTTATTTTCCAAACCAAAAAGTCGATTTGAACCAAATTTGATATGAGGGCTTATTGGGTCATAAGTACCTAATTTATGCCGAAAATTGTTTTCCTGTCCCCCACGGGAACTGCAGGAGCTAAAAAATTTTTTTCTTTTTAAATGCCCATATCTCCAGAACTACATGGCACTGAGAATTTTTATATGGTGTGAAGCTTCCTTAGGACCGGAAGAAAAAAATGGTAAAAATTTTATCATAAGGTTCTTTTCTAGGACTAAAAGTGCCGAGTCATCATTTTTTAACAGTGTAGCTAATGGGAATAACGTTGAAGAATCTTCTTCTCCCAAAACACTGCTTCAGAAGCTTTTATTTTTGGGCTCCCTATGGGAGCCCATGTATAACTTAGTTCAGTATGAGAAATATTCTTAAAAAATCTTTTTTTTCTGTTACTCCTGTCAGAATCTTTTGATATTTGATTTTTAGTTTTCTTAGAAGCGGCAAATTGAAATTTGTTCAAGTTCTGGTTTTTTGATAAAATTGGGCCCAGTAACCAATTCCTGCGTTGAAAGCCCTGTAAAGTGGGCAGTAATAGGCATAAACGATTGACCAAACCTGATATTATAATTATGCCTCTGTAATGATGTAGCCTTAGAAAGTGACCTTAAATTCCAATAAATAAATAGATAAATTATTGAGTACCCAATATGGGGATCTAACATATGAACACTCTGGGTTACTAAGTAGAGAAAACACTTTTATGTTGAAAAACTGATAATAACCACAAGGCAGAATCCCTTGCTATTTTGGTGATATGACTCGGCCAGTATCAGGTGAGCGCCCTCAGGCCCCGTGGGGCCTCTTGTTTATTAAGTACCCTCTATAGGTATGTAACTAAGATTAATCCATGTATGTTGTATCAAGGGGCTCCATAGGGGTGCTCCAGCTTTTACATTATGATCAACTGAAGAAAGGGCATGATGCTTGGACTATTTTAGTCACTCCTGGGGAGCTCAAGGATTGACAATGATTGCTTAACCCATTACCTAACGAATCACCGTCATCCGTCCGCGTAATATGCAAATTCAGCTGTTGAAAAAATATTATTTTTCAAAACATTTCTACAAAACCATATCATGTGACCCCTCGTTGGAATGAGCTCGTTCAAACGAGGGGTTACATGATATGGTTTTGTTGAAATTTTTTGAAAAATTTGAAAAAATGATATTTAAAATAATAAATTTTGATATCGTCTGCGTTGGGTGAAGGGTTAATGTAGATTCATACTTTCGACTCTGTTTATATCGAGTTCTGGGGGTGCGGTGGCTCAGTTGGTAGAGGTGCAGGCTGCAAGTCGAGGGGTCCTCGGTTCGAATCCCACCTGCGGCACCTGCGTTGTGTCCTTGGGCAAGAAACTTCACCCCCATTGCCCACGCTGACACTGTGTACTAAGGCATACTGCACGTCGATGGTGCACCTGTCTTCAACCAATGCTAACCCTGCTTGTGTGGAGTTGGTATGTTGGGGAGCTGACAGTTGCTCGCCGTTGCTCGGTGGTTCTCTCTGGGTACTCTGGCTTCCTCCACCCGTAAAACTGTCACGGTCATGGTTAGCCATTGTGCTGAAATATGTGACCTTAAACACCAATAAATAAATAAATATCGAGTTCTGTTCAAGGTGAGCACTTCAGGCCCTGTGGGACCTCTTGTTCCATTTGCTGTCCTTAACCCTTTCATCCCAAGAGGTTGCTTATCCAGGCCAGGAACATGATCAGTCATAAGTAGGATGGCTGTTTAACCCTTTACCTAACGTGAAAAGCAGACGACACTTGCAAAAAAAAATCTTGAATAACTAATTTTTTTCATTTTTTGTCTCAAAAACATAGGTTATGACCCCTCGTTGGAACGAGCTCGACGAGCTCGTTCCAACGAGGGGTCATAACCTATGTTTTTGAGACAAAAAATGAAAAAATAATAAAAATTCATTGGCGATTTTTGAGAATCGCGCTGGCCGGTTTTGGCCGTTACGTTGGGTAAAGGGTTAAGTGAATTTTGGGTATAGACTAATCAATAGTTTCAATGCGCAGCCCTAAGGCTGTGCATTGAAAATATTAATTGGTTTTCCCCCAAATAATGAAATAGACTCATCTAATTGCTGCCATTAAACTGACATGGAAGATACCACCAGTGTTCAAAGGGTCAATACTAAAGAACTTACATTATGAGTCGGTGATTGTGAGAGTCAGTTTGGGCATTGGAATATTGACCACCCCCAATAGCATGTCAAATTGCACAGTGCAGATTTAAAATTGCCAGATCTCTTCTCAAGTAAAAAAAGTAAACATGATTTTCTGAGAGAAGGTACCAGAACCCCCGCATACATTTCAACCCCCTCCTCTCCCACTGCCCATCCCTCCGCTGTCGTTGGAAAGAGTAGAATTTTAATGAAATGAAAAATGTGGGGTGGATTTAGCTGATCCAGTTGATTGGCACCAGAATCTCCCCACAGGTGCCACCCCTACAGTAGCTTAGTCCACACAAAGTAGATGTTCTGTTTCTCAGGCCAAGTTTTGTAAAATTGCATGCGGGTGGGCGGTTTTTTATTTTATATTTTATTTTTGTAATTATTTCTTTGCTATCAGAAGTTCATGTTCTTGGTTTATTTTATGTTTTAGGCCTCATAATCTACAGAATCTCAAGGGTGGTGGTGTATTTCGTCCCTTGGGTGCAACAAGGCTTTGCAATGCTAAAGCATTGCAAAGCCTTGTTGCACTCAAGGGACAAATTTATCAGTTTTATTAACTTTTGAAAAATATCAGACATAAACCATTTAATTTTTTATTTTTTGAAGTTTGCATTGGTCATAAAAAAAAAGCATGCGGCAGCCAAAAGGACCGTGCGGGAGGGCCTGAGAAACAGATTTTTAATTTTATTAAGGCCTCAGTATGTTTCTTGAGGTTCAGTTACTTTATCAGTCAATTGTGTCTGGATATTTTTGTGGGTGGAGTATGCAGAGAGAATCACTGAGGAATGGAGTGTAACTTAGTAACTGTCAGACTTTTCTGCTTTTTGACAGAGGACAAAAGGAACTCGCAACCAAATTGCTATCATATAGGCATATATTGTCAATATGTCAAATGCACATAACACCTTGCTTCCATTGAAGTGATTGGGATGAAGTATCTTCGACAAGAATACAATGTTAGAGAATAGGGCCATATTTTAGCTCGAGTTCTTGGTCAAATGTCTGGTATCATAGCCAATGAACCATTTTTCCATGTCAAAGTTTAAGTCATTTTGCTTATGAATTTGTGAGATCTTCTTATGCTATACAGAGAAACACTTAACACTTTACCTGCATCTGCCAGCATAATATATAAATTCATCATCTCAATAAACATTCTTTTTAAAAAAAACTTCCAAGACCATATCATCTGACCCTCATTGAAACAAATTTGTCAAGCTCATTTCAGTGATTGGTCAGATATATGGTTTTGTTGAAATGTTTTGAAAGATTTGAAAAACTACGATTTAAAAGAAATTTTTATATCGTCTGTGTTGGGTAAAGGTAACACAGAGTATCACATTTTGTTATTTTAATTATTGTTATGCCTCTGCCATAAAATGGCTGTGGGCATATTGTGTTAGGCATATAATTGGCTGGTATGTGGCTTTGTCATAGGTAACTACGAAGTGGGTTTGAGTTTGGTCCTGGATGGATGATTTTTTGAGAGAATTATTGGCCTTGAACTCGGTTTATGATGTGAAAACTTGGAGAATCGGTTTTCCAGACTGCATGCAGGGGCATGCATGTCATACTGGAACATCTATTTTTTTCCAAGTTTTCAAAAAGAGTTCAACAAAATCTTATACCGTGACCCCTCATTAGATTGAGCTTTGCGATAGGTCACATAATATGGTTTTGTTCAAGTTTTTTTTTAAAAAGAATGTTTATTGTGCAGATGAATTTGTATATTACGCTGGCGGATGCAGCCATTTTAATCAGGTAAAGGATTAAGTGTTTCCCTTTTTTAAAAAGATTATTTTTTTGACTGCTCAATTTGTAATTTATCTTGACAGATACGGGCAATTTGTTAGGTAAAGGGTTAAAGTTTGTTATACTGTGGAGCCCACTTAATTGGATATCTCTTAACTGAGTAACCCTGTTAATTGAATATAATTTCCCAACACAAAACCATTTACCATTCCTCCAGTACAAATTTGACCTGTTAATTGAATATAGGTTATAGAGTAAACTCCTGTTAATTGAATAAAAAATAATGTAAGCTGTCAAGAAATTACCCCGACTCGCCCCTGTTTTCCATTGTTTATAGACCTATTTGGCCTCAGTACATCCAATGCAATTATTTAATCTATTGTGTCTTGTTTGATAGAGCTCTGTCAAACAAGATATAATAGAATAAATGCTAAGTTTATATCTGCAATACAGGAAAGTGACACAATCCCTGTTAATTGAATACTCCTGTTAACCCTTTACCCAACATGAAAAGCAGACGACACTTGCAAATAAAATTCTTGAATAACTATTTTTTTCATTTTTTGTCTCAAAAACATAGGTTATTACCCCTCATTGGAACGAGCTCGACGAACTCGTTTCAATGAAGGGTCATAACCTATGTTTTTGAGACCAAAAAATGAAAAAATAATGAAAATTAATTGGCGATTTTTGAGAATAGCGCTGGCCGGTTTTGGCCATTACGTTGGGTAAAGGGTTAATTGAATAGTTTTCATCGGCAAAGTGGCCGTTCAGTTAAGAGGGTTCCACTGTATTTTCAACTTTTGCTCTCAAAATATAGCTCATCATGGTGAACCTATGCTTCATCAAATAAAAACTAAATAGAAACTAAAAATACCTTCTTTTTTTAGCTCACCTGAGCGAAGCTCAAGGGGAGCTTAACTAATCACTTTCTGTCCGTCGTCCGTCGTCCAGCGTCCGTCGTCCGTCGTCCGTCGTCCGTCGTCGTCCGTCCGGCGTTAACTTTACATTATCGACTTCTCCTCCTAAACCACTAGCCCAATTTTATTCAAATGTTGGCTAAATGTTTATTACCTAATGCCAATTCAGATTTGTTCAAATGAAGTTGCCCCTCCTCCTGGGTGGTGCCACACCCCCAAGGGGCACCAAAATCTTTGTAAATCTTCTTCTCATGAACCAGCAGTAGCAGAGACTTGATATTTGGTGTGCAGCTTCCTTTTGAGGTGTAGACTCAGATTTGTTCAAGAGAAGTTTGTGGGGCTATACTTGACGTTGTTATGAGAGGGGCAAAATTTTTTGCCCCGCCCAAAATTTCTATTTTCCAAACCGAGAGGCTGATTTGAACCAAATTTTATGTGAGGGCTTATTGGGTCATGAGTACTTGATTTATGCAAAAAAAAATTTTCCCGCAGCCCCGTGGGAACCGCAGGAGCTAAAAATAGAAAAAATTTAAAACGCCCATATCTCCAAAACTGCACGGCACTGAGAATTTTTATTTGGTGTGCAGCTTCCTTAGGACCAACAGAAAGGATTGGTAAAAAAAAATTGCCATCGGTTTTATCATAGGGTACAGTTTCGGGACTTTGAAAAAGTGCTGAGTCAGCACTTTTTAACACTGTAGGCAATGGGAAAAACATTAAAAAATCTTCTTCTCCAGATCCAGCAGGCAGAATCTTTTGATATTTGGTATGCAACATTGTAGGGTGGATCTGATTCAAGTTTGTTCAAATCGGCCCCCTGGGTTCATATTTGGGCTCAGTATAGGAGCCCGATTTCGAACTTAGTGCATTTCAGGCAAATTTCTTAAAAAATCTTCTTCTCCAGATCCAGCAGGCAGAATCTTTTGATATTTGGTATGCAACATTGTGGGGTGGATCTGATTCAAGTTTGTTCAAATCGGCCCCCTGGGTTTATATTTGGGTTCAGTATAGGAGCCCAAATTTGAACTTACTGCATTTCAGGCAAATTTCTTTGAAAATCTTCTTCTCCAGATCCAGCAGGCAGAATCTTTTGATATTTGGTATGCAACATTGTAGGGTAGATCTGATTCAAGTTTGTTCAAATCGGCTCCCTAGATTCATATTTGGGCTCACTATAGGAGTTCGAATTCGAATTTAGTGCATTTCAGGCAAATTTCTTCAAAAATCTTCTTCTCCAGATCCAGCAGGCAGAATCTTTTGATATTTGGTATGCAATGTTGCGGGGTAGATCTGATTCAAGTTTGTTCAAATCGGCCCCCTGGATACATATTTGGGCTTACTATAGAAGCCCGAATTCGAACTTAGTGCATTTCAGGCAAATTTCTTAAAAAATCTTCTTCTCCAGATCCAGCAGGCAGAATCTTTTCATATTTGGTAAGCAACATTGTGGGGTGGATCTGATTCAAGATTGTTCAAATCGTCCCCTGGGTTAATATTTGGGCTCAGTATAGGAGCCCGATTTCGAACTTAGTGCATTTCAGGCAAATTTCTTAAAAAATCTTCTTCTCCAGATCCAGCAGGCAGAATCTTTTGATATTTGGTATGCAACATTGTAGGGTGGATCTGATTCAAGTTTGTTCAAATCGGCCCCCTGGGTTCATATTTGGGCTCAGTATAGGAGCCCGATTTCGAACTTAGTGCATTTAGGCAAATTTCTTAAAAAATCTTCTTCTCCAGATCCAGAAGGCAGAATCTTTTGATATTTGGTATGCAACATTGTGGGGTGGATCTGATTCAAGTTTGTTCAAATCGGCTTCCTAGATTCATATTTGGGCTCACTATAGAAGCTCGAATTTGAACTTAGTGCATTTCATGCAAATTTCTTAAAAAATCTTCTTCTCCAGATCCAGCAGGCAGAATCTTTTCATATTTGGTAAGCAACATTGTGGGGTGGATCTGATTCAAGTTTGTTCAAATCGGCCCCCTGGGTTTATATTTGGGCTCAGTATAGGAGCCCAAATTTGAACTTAGTGCATTTCAAGCAAATTTATTAAAAAATCTTCTTCTCCAGATCCAGCAGGCAGAATCTTTTGATATTTGGTATGCAACATTGTGGGGTGGATCTGATTCAAGTTTGTTCAAATCGGCTTCCTAGATTCATATTTGGGCTCACTATAGAAGCTCGAATTCGAACTTAGTGCATTTCAGGCAAATTTCTTAAAAAATCATCTTCTCCAGATCCAGCAGGCAGAATCTTTTGATATTTGGTATGCAACATTGCGGGGTGGATCTGATTCAAGTTTGTTCAAATCAGCCCCCTGGATTCATATTTGGGCTCACTATAGAAGCTCGAATTCAAACTTAGTGCATTTCGGGCAAATTTCTTCAAAAATCTTCTTCTCCAGATCCAGCAGGCAGAATCTTTTGATATTTGGTATGCAACATTGCGGGGTGGATCTGATTCAAGTTTGTTCAAATCGGCCCCCTGGATTCATATTTGGGCTTAATATAGAAGCCCGAATTCGCACTTAGTGCATTTCAGGCAAATTTCTTCAAAAATCTTCTTCTCCAGATCCAGCAGGCAGAATCTTTTGATATTTGGTATGCAACATTGCGGGGTGGATCTGATTCAAGTTTGTTCAAATCGGCCCCCTGGATTCATATTTGGGCTTAATATAGAAGCCCAAATTCGCACTTAGTGCATTTCAGGCAAATTTCTTCAAAAATCTTCTTCTCCAGATCCAGCAGGCAGAATCTTTTGATATTTGGTATGCAACATTGTAGGGTGGATCTGATTCAAGTTTGTTCAAATCGGGCCCCTGGGTTCATATTTGGGCTCAGTATAGGAGTCTGATTTCGAACTTAGTGCATTTCTGGCAAATTTCTTAAAAAATCTTCTTCTCCAGATCCAGCAGGCAGAATCTTTTGATATTTGGTATGCAACATTGTGGGGTGGATCTGATTCAAGTTTGTTCAAATCGGCTTCCTAGTTTCATATTTGGGCTCACTATAGAAGCTCGAATTCGAACTTAGTGCATTTCAGGCAAATTTCTTAAAAAATCTTCTTCTCCAGATCCAGCTTCAGAATCTTTTCATATTTGGTAAGCAACATTGTGGGGTGGATCTGATTCAAGTTTGTTCAAATCGGCCCCCTGGATTCATATTTGGGCTCCGTATAGGAGCCCAAATTTTAACTTAGTGCGTTTCAGGCATATTTCTTAAAAAATCTTCTTCTCCAGATCCAGCAGGCAGAATCTTTTGATATTTGGTATGCAACATTGTAGGGTGGATCTGATTGTGATTCATGAACGTATTTATTTGTAAAGTTGATAGAATCTTAGACAAAATTTGCAGAAAAGATCTACTATAGAAGGGGTGGTATCCAGGGTGAACCGTTTACCCAAATCTAGCAGTACTAATGCATTATTCACACAAATCTTCGTTCAAATTTTATGACCCCTCATTGGAACACACGCATTCAGCTCATTCCAACAAAGGTCATATGCCATGTTTTCGAGACAAAGGAATAAAAATTTTAGTTATTCATGAAATTTTTAGGCAACTGTTGTCTGTTATTCACATTGCTTCATGAAATTTCAGTACTTTTAGAAGTTACCTCAGTAATCAAGGGTTAATTCCCCTTAATTAAATGTCGCCTCTAAAAAACAACCACTTTGCATATCTTACCTTTTTACCAGCATAACTGCCAAAACTTGTCAGCATTCTTCGCAAAAATCGCTATTCAAATTTTAATTTTTGTCTCTTAAACATACATGTACTTATCGCTTGTAAATACCCCATTGGAATGAGCTTTTTGAACTCATTCCAATGAGAGGTCGCACACCATGCTTTTTGAGTCAAAAAAGCAATTTTTTTTAGTTATTCCAGAATTTCGTACGTAAAACACAGCTTTATGACTTCACATTAAAATGAGCTCTCTAAGCTTGTTCCAATCAACATTCACGCACTATGTCTTTCACACAAAAAATAAAATTTTCCATTTATTCAGGAATTTTGTTTGCAAGAACACTCTTACCCCCCCCCCCCCCCCCCCCCCCCCCACAAACACACACACACAAACACACACACACACACACAAACACAGACACACACATCTAAAAGTTCGTCAGCAAAAAAACAGTTACTTCAATTTTTAAATGCATTATAGGAACAACTTGCCTAATCAAATTTAAATACTTTTGCATCATTCTGTATCTAGAACAAACCATTTACCATATCTTTACGCAAAATTCTCCAGCATCATTCACAAAAAAACACCATTATTTATATATTCACATTTCTGTCTCAAAAATATACCTGATCTTCCCATACCCCTATTGGAATAAGCTGTTTGAGCTTGTTCCAATGATGATAAAAAAAAATAAAATTTGTGAAAATTTTTGTTTTCTTGCATGCAAATATATACATGTAGCACATGGAAGATATCCACAGTTGGGGAGAGATGTCCAAGGCTATCTCTTCACATTCCTTGTTTGTGCTTCATGCTAAACCAGTTTGTCTGCAGAGATAAATTTGCTTTATTAAAAATCATTGGAGATTGGCCACACACCAATGATTTTAAATAAAACTAATTTTAGGTAACAAATGTTGAACTTCAAACAAAATCTATCACTCAACCAGTTAATGTTGATGAGGCATGACATGGTGAAGGTGACCTAAAATACTTCTTAGAGTCACTTTGTCAGGTGAGCGATTAAGGCCACGTGGGGCCTCTTGTTTAGCTACTTAACAAAAATGTTGCAATTGTCTGTCATTTCAAGTACAGTGGTGAAAGTTAATGATTCTAGTTAACTATTTTACTATTTGTTAAAAAGATTTTACGAATATTCAGATGTTGTTTATTTTTTGTTAGTTTTTGATTGTTTTTGAATAAAGTATCACCTTGAATTTTCTATACTAATTCATGTTTGATATATCTTTATAAAATATATGTTTGTTAATTTAATTTATTTAATAATTGTTTTTAAAATAAATTTTTTAGCATATAATTATGAGATTTTGTTATTTGTTTTCCCTAACAGTTTCTGTCCAATGGATAGTAAATTTGCATCATGCTCAGACGATGGTACAGTAAGAATATGGGACTTCTTACGTTGTCATGAAGAAAGAATATTGAGAGGTACGTTAACAGAAATTACTGTTGGGGATAAGAAAATCAAGAACAAGATTTATATGGTAACATGTTTAAATACTTTAATAATCGTGTAGTGATCTGTGGACTTCCAACTTTTGTATCAACTATGAAGAACCAAGATGGAGATGTCAAGAAAGAAATTCAAGATAACAGAGCACAAAAGATTCCAATAATACTCTGTGACCTTTTGATCATACAGCATTCATATTTTCTTCAATCTTATCCAAATACCAGTGTTCTATGGTATTGTATATTAGTTAGGTCAGGTGGGGGCGTGGTGGGGTTGCGGTAACTGGTTCTTATCAGATCACCGAAGTCCAGCAACGTCGAGCCCGGTTTGTCCTCAGATGGGTGACTGTCTGAGCGTTCGATTCAGACTCCCGCGTTGTGTCGTTGGGCAAGGCACTTAACCCCGATTGTCCACATGGGGGCATGATGACGCCGTGTACTAAGGCATACTGTACGTCGATGGTGCGCATGTCTTCAACCAATCTAACCCTGCATGTGCTGCAGTGCAGAGTTACAATGTTGGGGAGCTTCAAGCTGATCGTCGTTGCTCGGTAGTTCTCTTCAGGTACTCCGGCTTCCTCCACCTGTAAAACTGTCACTGTCATGATTAGCCATTGTGCATAAGTATGTGACCTTAAACTCCAATAAATAAATAAGTCAGGTTTTTCAAAAATCTGACTTCAGAAGCATTTTCACTTTAGGGGCTTTAGTGTTTGCATAGGCTTGTTGTTTTCTGGGCAGTAGAAATTGATTTATTTATTGGAATTTAACGACATTTTTGACAGCCAGGGTCACCTCGTGTCAGTTTCATGGGTGGAGGAAGTTTGATTACCCAACGAGAACCAATGAGCAATGGCAAGCAACTGCCAAACTCCACAAAGTATTAACTCCAAGCAGGGTTTGCATTGGTTGAAGACAAGTGCACCATCGACATGCAGTACACCTTAGTACACAGCATCATCGTGCTCCCACATGGGTTATCAGGATGAAGTGCCTCACCAAAGGACACAATGCAGTTACCCCTTGGTGGGAATGGGCAGTAGAAAATAGATGTTGATCAAAATTGTTTTGTTACAATTTATTGGAGAGTGCCAATAGGCACTCTGCAATAAATTGTATCAAAACAGTTATTCCTGAACAAAGTCATCCTAAACTAAGGCTTCCCAAGCTGGTTGAGATGAGAACGTCCCCTTTTGGACACGATTGGGCAACTGTGACAGCTTCAGGGGCCCGAAGCCTGAAAACGTTTAGAACAGTCTACAGGTCATAATTATGAAGGGATTTCATGGTAGCTTGGTAGGATGACTCCAAATAATGTCTAGATGAGAACGTCCCCTTTTGGTCACAATCATTCAGCCTTGATGGCTGCCCGAGCCCAAAAACCTTTAGCATAGTCTATAGGTCGTATTTATGGAAGGATTTCATTGTAACTTGTTAGGTTGACTCTATATAATGCCTAGATGATGACATCCCCTTTTGGTCGTGATTGGTCAACTCTGGTGGCTACAGGTGCCCGAAGCCCGAAAATCTTGAGCACAGTCTACAGGTCATATTTATGAAGGGATTTCATTGTAACTTTGTAGGATCACTCCAGATGATGCCCAGATGAGAATGTCCTCTTTTGATTGCGATCATTCAACCATGATGGCTGCCCGAGCCCAAAGCCTGAAAACCTTTAGCTCAGTGTTCAGTTCATATTTATGAAGGGATTCCATTGTAACTTGGTAGGTTGACTTCATATAATGTCTAGATGAGAACAGCCCCTTTTGGACACCATTAGGCAACTGTGACGGCTACAGGAGCCTGAAGCCTGAAAACCTTGAGCACAGTCTACAGGTCATATTTATGAAGGGATTTCATTGTAACTTCGTAGGATCACTCCAGATGAGAATGTCCCCTTTTGGTTGTGATCATTCAGCCATGATGGCTGCCTGAGCCCTAAACCCAAAAACCTTTAGCACAGTCTTCAGTTCATATTTATTAAGGGATTTCATTGTAACTTGGTAGGTTGACTTCATATAATGTCTAGATGAGAACAGCCCCTTTTGGACACCATTTGGCAACTGTGATGGCTACAGGGGCCTGAAGTCCGAAAACCTTTAGCACAGTCTATAGTTGATATTTATAAAGAGATTTCATTGAACCTTGGTAGGATGACTCCAAATAATGTCTAGATGAGAACGTCCCCTTTTGGTCGCGATCCTTCAGCCTTGATGGCAGCCCAAGCCCAAAACCTTTAGCATAGTCCATAGGTCATATTTATGGAAGGATTCCATTGTAACCTGTTAGTTTGACTCCATATAATGTGGGGATGATAACATCCCCTTTTGGTCATGATTGGTCAACTTTGACGGCTTCAGGTTCCCGAAGCCCGAAAACCTTGAGCACAGTATACAGGTCATATTTATGAAGGGATTTCATTGTAACTTCGTAGGATCACTCCAGATGATGCCCAGATGAGAATGTCCCCTTTTGGTTGCGATCATTCAACCATGCCCGAGCCCAAAGCCCAAAAACCTTTAACACAGTCTACAGGTCATATTTATGAAGGGATTTCATTGTAACTCGGTAGGTTGACTTCATATAATGTCTAGTTGAGAACGTCCCCTTTGGACGCAATTGGGAAACTGGTGGCTACAGGGGCCCGAAGCCCAAAAACCTTTAGCACAGTCTACAGGCCATATTTATGAAGGGATTTCAATGTAACTTGATAGGATGACTCGTTTTGGAATAATTTCACTGTAACTTGGTAACTTTTGTTGATACACATTAACTGTGAGGGCCACATACATTAACTGTGAGGTCATATTAACCCACTCCTCACCTCTTTAGTACAGTGTGCACCTCATATTATTTTTATCAAAAACATAGCATACAGGGAACAGAAATGAACATATTCCCAATTATCACAATTCTTGTCTTATTTCATAATCCTTTCATAAACATTGAACATTATCCTTTTTATCAAACACAACACACAAGTTGCTACATTGTCATTGACACTTTCATTTAGGCTTATCCCCCTTTTGGGGGCGTGGTGGCGTTGGGGTGACCAGTTCTCATCAGATCACCGAAGTTAAGCAACGTCGAGCCCGGTTTGTCCTCGGATGGGTGACCGTCTGAGCAATCGATTCGGACTCCAGTGTTGTGTCCTTGGGCACGGCACTTAACCCTGATTGTCCACATGGGGGAACGATGACGACGTGTACTAAGGCGTACTGCATGTCGATGGTACGCATGTCTTCAACCAATCTAACCCTGCCTATGCTGCAGTGCGGAGTTACGATGTTGGGGAACTGGCAGCTGCTCGTCGTTGCTCGGTGGTTCTCTCCGGGTACTCCTGCTTCCTCCACCCGTAAAACTATCACGGTCATGATTAGCCATTGTGCATAAGTATTGACCTTAAACACCAATAAATAAATAACTTATCCCCCTTTTTAACATTGAAAATTCACTGTTTGCCTTGTAAAATAGCCAATTTTTTGTCTGTTCGACTCATATTTCAGGTTTGGGTTATCAGAATTCAATAAAATTTGGAATCAAGATTGTTTACGGTAAAGGCTTTCAAGTGAGTCATGTCCCTGTAGTAAAACCAAGAAAATACATGCAAATCACCTCCCCACATGTGGCATTATGTCTTTGTTCTCTAAGGTTTGGATTATCAGATTTCAATGAAAATTGTTTGTGGGAAAAGCTTTCAAGTGAATTATGTCCCTGCAGTAAAACAAAGAAAATACATGCAAATCACCTCCCCACATATGGCATTATGTCTTTTTCCACATCTCTTATGTGGATGGTCCGATTATCACTAGTTTTTTTTGTCTGATATTTTTACCTATGTTAATATAATTGATCAATTTGTCCCTTGACTGCAACATGGCTTTGCAATGCTTTAGCAATGTAAAGCCTTCTTCACTCAAGGGACGAAATACACCACCACCCATGCTATTCTGTAGATTATGGGGTCTAAAATGTAAAACAGACCAAGAACATGAACTTTTGGTGGCAAAGAAATAATTACAAAAATAAAATAAAAAATGCCCACCCACATGCAATTTTACAAAAAATGGCCTGAGAAACAAGATCTAATTAGTGGGGCCTAAACACCAATAAAGGAAGAAACATCAGTAAAAGCTGATACATAGAAATGTTGTTCTAATTCTAGAATAGATCATGCTACAAACAGTTAACTTATAGTTTTTTTTCTGTCCTTATGCCTCATTGAAAAGCCAGGAAGTGGCACAGTGCTTGTACACTATGGTAAACAAGTTGTTTTGTTGGTAAAATAAGACCTGGTAATGGAGTTGTCGTCCATGAAAATGGGCTGTACAGTGAAGCCCACTTAATTGGATATCTCTTAATTGTATATCCCTGTTAACTGGTAGAGTGCTGGAAGCCCATATTTGGGCTTTATTCTGAATTGCCGGTACCACAGCTTGAAGGCTCACATTAAGTGGATGTGCTTTCTATTATCTTTGAAGTGATATTATTTAGTCTGTGAGGGTTTGCCTTGTTACAATTTATGGGAGAGTGCCCAAAGGCACTCTCCTATAAATTGTAACAAGGCAAAGACCTGTGTTGAAGTTGTGATGGCCAAAAATAATTTAGCACTCTACCAGTTAATTGAATATAATTTCCCAACACAAAACCATTTATCATACCTCCAGTACAAATTTGACCAGTTAATTGAATATAGGTTATAGAGAAAACTCTTGTTAATTTAATAAAAAATCTTGTAACCGGTCGAGAAATTACCCTCACTCCCAGTTTTCCTTTGTTTATAGTCCTATTTGACCTCAGTACATTCAATACAGGCATTTAATCTATTATATCTTGTTTGACAGAGCTCTTAGAGCTCTGTCAAACAAGATATAATAGAATAAATGCTAAGTTTATCTCAAGAATACAGGAAAATGACAATCCCTGTTAATTGAGTACTCCTGTTAATTGAATAATTTCCATTGGCAAAGAGGCTATTCAATTAACAGTGTTCCACTGTATTTAAATTAACATCGAAATGTCATAAGAGGATTTGTTGATTAACCCTTTACCCAATGTAACGGGAAAAAACGGCCAGCGCTATTCTCAAAAATCGCCAATTAATTTTCATTATTTTTTCATTTTTTGTCTCAAAAACATAGGTTATGACCCCTGGTTGGAACGAGTATAAGTTTAAAAAATTATCTAAACTTAACATTATAGTTGTATTGTGGTCATGATGTAGTTAGAGATGCTAAAATTGACCTTAAACTCCAACAAACAATTGAAGAAACCAGTGGCGGTGCCATAGGGGGACTGAGCCCTTCCACTTTACCCTCAGGCTCCCAAAATCAAACTTCAAATTGCTATCTAACCGTGGTTTTGCCATCCAATATCACACCCGCACATGGGACACAACAATACACGTCATTAGACACAATCTGGAGGCCTTTGAAGACCATGCCAGGTGTTGTAGAAACGTTCAGATATCGCTCCGAGGAGCAGATCCCCCAGACCAGGGGGGGATACCCCTCATATACCCTCCACCCGCTCAGACCACAGGCCTTCAGCATCTCGACCTTGGACCCCATATTTTACTTAGCCCTCCCTCCCCCCTAAATTGAAATACTGGCACCACCACTGGAAGAAACATCAAGTTTTTATACGCCCGTTTTGAAAAAATGGGTCGTATTATGGTATACCGCTGTCTGTCTGTCCGTCTGTCTGTCTGTCCATCCGGTCATATGTCGTACAGTAACTCAAGAACGCTTTGAGAGATTTTCGTGATTTTTGGGTAGGTGGTGTATATCGATGGAGGGAAGCTCTCTTTCGTTTAGTGTCACCGTTCGATTAGTCCTTCCAGAGTTATGGGACTTTATTACTTAGAAAATTGTTCATTTTTTACACGTCGTACGATAACTCGAGAACGCTTTGAGAGATTTTTGTGATTTTTGGGTAGGTGGTGAATATCGATGGAGGGAAGCTCTCTTTCGTTTAGTGTCACCGTTCGATTAGTTATTCTATGGTTATGGGACTTTATTACTTAGAAAATTGTCGATTTTTTACAAGTCGTACGATAACTCGAGAACGCTTCAAGAGATTTTCACAATTTTTTGGTAGGTGGTTTATGTTGATGGAAGGAAGCTCCCTTTCAGTTGGTGTTGCCGCTCGATTAGTCATTCCAGAGTTATGGGACTTTATTTTTCACATGTCGAACAATAACTTGAAAATGCTTAGAGCAATTTTCATGATTTTTTGGTTGCAAGTATATGTTGATAGAAGGAATCTCCCTTTCGATTTGTGTCATTGTCCGATTTGTCATTCCAGAGTTATGGGACTTTATTCATCAAAATATAGGCAATTTTCCACATGTTGGACTTTGAGCAATTTTCATGATTTTTTGGTGGCAAGTATATGTAACCTGACAAGTACACATGTATACTCATATTCTGTGGTTCCCTCTTGTAATTAATAACGGGCGTATCATGCACTCATGGCGCAGCTGTTTATTATTACTTGAAGGGAAAAAGATGGTTGAAAATGCAGTATTGTAGTAAAAAAATCAACTTTGTCTGATTGCTTCCAAAGACAATTTGCTCCCATTAGCATTTCATTTATCTAAAAGCTATACAATTGTTGGCCTGTGGCTAAAGGTCATATTACATTTTGGGAATAAAGGAAGATGGATGAACAATACAACTGTTACCAAAGTTGGAGAGACCTTATCCCTATCAACATAACACAAGGAACAATGGAGCAAAGTTTCTAAGTTTGAATCCTTGAATTCTATCTTTGTGAATTGAGTACATACAGTACAGTGGAGCCCACTTAATTGGATATCTCTTAATTGTATATCCCTGTTAATTGAATATAATTTTCTAACACAAAACCATTTACCATATCTTCAGTACAAATTTGATCTGTTAATTGCATATGGGTTGTAGAGTAAACTCCTGTTAATTGTTTGTAAATTTTTGTAATATGTCGAAAAAATTACTGTGACACGCACCAAATTCCCTTATTTATCAACCTTTTTGGTCTCACTACATCCAATGCAGGCATTTATTCTATTATATCTTGTTTGACAGAGCTCTATGAGCTCTGTCAAACAAGATATAATAGAATAAATGCTCAGTTTACCTCCAGAATACAGGAAACTTACCAAATCCCTGTTAATTGTATACTCCTGTTAATTGAATAATTTTCACTGGCAAATTGGATATTCAATTAAGAGGATTCTACAGAAGTACAGTCACAGTAGCATGGGCTGGTCAAAATCCACGTATACATTTACCAGGTAATAAATATTAATTACAACCCGGTGCTTCATTAATTAAATTTTTGATGATTATTCCTATAATTAGTGTTTGGAATCTAATATTATTGCATCTGTGGAAATATTGCCCACCTGTACAAAGGGACCAGTCCACAATGGCTGTACTGTATGCCTCAATATGTATAAAATGTGTTATACACATGCAGTAAACAAGCATTGCTTCACTTCACGGGATTCCCACAGGGATCCAACACTAACAGGTAACCGCCCAAAACAAATATCACGTGAAAAGGCTCTTTACCTAGGGCAAGGGGATGCGATGATTTTGACCGTACATATGGACGAAGGAACCGGGAGTGGGCAGGGAGCGGGGGCGTGCCCTCCCCCAACTTTTTCCAGAATTGAAAGTGCACGTGTTTTGTTCCATATTTAACATATTTCTCCGATATCGGCCCGAAACATTGTTTTGTCCCGATGTCAGAGAAATTTGTTAAGTATGATCCAGAAATGTGTATTTTTCTTAATGTAGGTGTGCGTGAGTCCTGAGCATAGCTTTGTGTCTTGTATTCCCACCATGCCACTAAGGTACACAGTGTTCAAAGGGTTAAAACATCTCACGATCGAACCGCGCAGTTGCTCTTTCTATATATATGCAATGGGTGTGGTATTATCCGCAATAACACATTGACATCCACGACCTCCGACTAGAGGGATACAGAGATTTGCATCTGATTGGTGGTTTTGTCTAGAGACAGTTGCCTTTAGGATAGGGCCCTGCACTCTAAAAACTAAAGTGTTAAAAACTAAACTTGAAGTGCTGTATTTAACACTTACTAAGTGCTGAACTAGCACTTTGTTCAAGTGTAGATATCCCAGAACATGGCAGGTGTTGACAATAATACCACTTGACAAGTGTAATGTCGCGACACTTAAAAGGAAACAACGCAGATGACGCGGATGAGGCTCGAACTCTCGAGCCTAATCTGCGTCATCTGCGTTGTGTCCATTTAATTATGTACCCACCAAGCGCAAAACAAATTATGGACGATTCTGGAAGAACCACCAATGCTAGACACATGGGAAGTGCCATCCATTCAAGTTTCAGATGTCTGATGATTGTAATGTCTAAGTGCTTAAAGCATTCCATTTTGAGTGTTAAAATCAGACCCTAAGAGTTAGAATGGGTTTAACACCTTGAAAGTGTCAGTTTTAACACTTTAGTTTTTAGTGTGTGCGAAGGACATATTTTCGATTCGAATCGAATCTAATCGATTCTGTTATTTGCAATCGAATCGAATCTCGATGAGCCTTGATGATGTAGTTGGAATATTACCCAATAAGGATTTTTATTCAATAAAAGAAACGGGTGCGAGAATTCTGTATTGGGAACTGGACGGCGCTAGTAACCGTGAGCTCATCTTCGATACTGCCTGGGAACTTTAAATTTGCTTTCAACAGTGGTAGACACAAGTGAAACTAGAATTAGCATGGATGGTGGTATGGGTACAGATGCTTTTTATGTTAATACAGCGGAAATTACACTCTCTATCTCAGCTATACATTTTGTGAGACAACTAAGATGACTGATGCCAAGCGAAATTCCAGAGAAAAGATTCGAAGGAAAACGAATTGGACAGCCGATTTCGAATTGAAGCAAATACCAACTTAAGATTCAAAATCAAATCGAATCAAGCTTCGCAGAGCCCTTATATATTATTACTTGAAACAATTGTATACTAGTGTCCTTTGTGATTTGTATTTGTTGGACTGTGAGGCTTACATGTGAATCATTATACCATGAACAAAATGGGATGAAAGTACTCCATTGCAATCGTTGGAATGCTCACATTGCATTTAGTGTGTGAAGGCCTTTAAGGGAGCAACTGAGCACCCTTTCCATATTTCTGTTCACCATTAGTATAGTTCAGCTGTCTCAGCATCCATACCTGTCTGACAACCAAGAAAACCCACATTCATTTTTGGATGTTCCTTCAAACTGGCAATAATAACTGTATTTTAATAGAAGAGCCTAGATACACAAAAGATTTTGTATTTATTAGCTCCCCTGACTGAAAATCAAGTTGAGCTGCAGTGATCACTTTTTATCTGTCCTAGTCCACCATCGTCCCACATCATCTCTAAACCAGTTGAGTGCTAGAAACCACTATCAGGACTCCACTGAAAGGACTCCTCTGAAAGCCACCTTAGTGGCTTTACACGGTATTCATTACCTCATTTGCTTAGCCGTTGAAACACAAAATTTTTTAACAAAATTGTTTTTTTACAATATTACAAGAGTGCCAATAAATTGTAACAAAATAATTCTTTATGAAAAAAATCTTACTAAATGGGTGCTCCTTTTGCTTGTAGAATGGTACCTTAAAAAAATACATGCGTTACAAATCACCTTTGAAAATAAATTTAGCACTCTACCAGTTAAAGGTGGAGTTCGTGTCTTTTCCAAATCCGCTAACCTGACTCCAATTATTTTTCAAGTGAATGATGACTGGGGTGTGCATATCAGTGTTTTAAAATCAATATTCTGCTTTCACATGTAGGAGGTGAAAGTGTGGGGAAAACTGTTCTAGTTTTTAAAAAATCTTTTTATGAACCAGTAGATTCCATGAGTTGATGTGTGGTATTGAGCTTCATTTTGAGATGTATTAATAACTGGTAGAGTGCTAAATTTTATTTGGCCAATGAAATTTGTTCACATGTCTTTGCCTTGTTACTCCCCACGGGAACCCCGGGAAGTGAATCAGTTCCTGTTAACTGCGGTAAACAGGCTCTGTTTTACTGGTAAAATAGGACCCAGTCACCAATGCTTGGGAGGTGCACACCCTCTCTAAAATGGGCAACATGGATTATTAACGCTCACCCCTGGTCTTGAGTTGATACTCATGTTGTGGTCATGATTAGCCATTGTGCAGATATATGTGACCTTAAACACCAATAAATAAATAATAAATTTGCCTTGTTACAATTTATAGGAGAGTGCCTGTAGGCACTCTCCTATAAATTGTAACAAGGCAAATCTTAACAGACTAAATAATATCACTTCAAAGACAATATGAAGTGCAGCCACTGAATTTGAAGCCTTTAAGTTGCAGTACCTGCACTTCAAATAAAGCCCAGATATGGGCTTCCAGCACTTGACCAGTTAATAAAGATAGTTTAAATAAAGTTCTACAAGCAATAACTGCCTTCATAATGGGATTGGCAAGATTTTTGGCTTCACCCATATTTTACATTGTTCGAACCCTCAAGCTGATTGAAATGAAATTTGGCATATATTTCAAGTGGGCACACTCTTGATTTATGCCAAAAAATAGTCTTTAGTCATGTGTGGAGCTGTATAGAACAAAATTTCAAACATAATTGTTTTTCCTGAACTGCATGGCAAAGGTAATTAATATTTAGTATAGAGCTTCCCTTGGGGAAGTGCAATCAAATTGGTCCCAAGAGTCTCAATTGCTTTCATTATGTGTCACAGTCAGACCTGTTAATCCTTTACCTAACCTGAAAAGCAGACAACACTTGCAAAAATAATTCTTGAATAACTAATTTTTTTCATTTTTGGTCTCAAAAACATAGGTTATGACCCCTCGTTGGAACGAGCTCGTTCCAACGAGGGGTCATAACCTATGTTTTTGAGACAAAAACTGAAAACAATAATGAAAATTAATTGGCGATTTTTGAGAATAGCGCTGGCTGGTTTTGGCCATTACATTAGGTAAAGGGTTAACTCTCCCAATTTTGTCCCTAGACTCCCTGTTTAATACCATATATCCCACCCTAAATGTTAACATCCTGTTTTCTTCTGTTTTGACACTTTTCAAAATTATTATTCAGTAACCCACCCATATTTGTGTACTTTTATTGACAAATGTCATTTAAATTGTTCCATTAAAAGTTGGATGCATTACATTAGGGTGGTAGTTGACCAGCATAAAATGCAAATTATTGGTGTGCTGGCTGCATTCAAAAATCTCCGGGACAAGCATGGACATCTGACAGCTCACATCAGGTGTTAACAGTTCTGGCCCCAATCTGAGGGAGGGGTTTGGGAGCGGGTGGGGTGGGGTGACTATTATTTTAATACTGTGGGTAATGGGAAAAAGTTAAAAATCTTCTCACAAAAAATCAGTCAACACTTGACATATAACGTCTGTGTATTTAAACCCCTGGAACATATTTTGTGAAGTTCAAAATGCTACTGGGGTAGTCACCACTTCAACATCAATTCTGATCTTAGTAATTGCCAAGTCAAAAAATAAGTTCTTTGGTATTAAGAGTGACAAGTAGAACAAAAACTGTGTCATTTGTGTGCATAGCACACTATGCTGTATCCCTTCATTTTCAGTTAGCCATCATGATGGTTACAAATGGCGATTGGTGAAAGTGACATTCAGCTCCCAAAAGCTAAAGGAAAATACCTAGTTGATTGGGAGTTGAATAACTTTTCAGAATCATTTTGTACTGTAACAGTAAACAATTGTAATAGTTTGAGAAAACTCTTCTGTTTTATTTATTCTTAATACTCCTACAACTTTTTTAGGACATGGTGCTGATGTGAAATGTGTAGACTGGCATCCACAAAAAAGTCTTGTAGCTTCTGGAAGCAGAGATAATCAGCAGCCAATCAAATTATGGGATCCAAAGTCAGGACATAGTCTTGCCACAATGTGAGTCTGTTTATTATTAAAAAATGGGGTATTGGGCCACTCGGTGCCTCTCACTTGTCAGATTTCAACTACTTATTATGTGCACATTCTTAACCCTTTACCTAATGAATTGGCTGCATCTGCATCCGAAATTTACAAATTTTCATATTGAACTTGGGCTGCATGATATTCAAAACTGAATACCGGTATCGGTATTCAAAAAAATTCCGTGATATAACAGTATATCAAAAACTGTGCAGATATATGAACACAAGTATTACAATCGAGACTCGAGGCATCACAGTCAGAACGAATTAGCATGTGATGCAGTTTGAAAAACCATTACCCAACGCAGACGATATCAAAATTTATTATTTTCAGAATTAGTTTATCAGATTTTCACAAAAGATTTCAACAAAACTATATCATGTGACCCCTCACTGGAACGAGCTCAACGAGCTCGTTCCAATGAGGGGTCACATAATACAGTTTTGTTGAAACTTTTGAAAATTATTTTTTCAACTGCTGAATTTGTATATTATTATTATTATTCAATCGATGTTGGTTTGAATTCCAGTATATATCGGTTTATCGATATACCATACAGCCCTATATTGAACAGTAAAAAAAAAAATTATTTGTCAACAAAACCATATCATATGACGCCCCAGCCTCCCCCTTCCCCATCCTGTTGGAACGAGCTTGTTAATATCGATTTGTTGACATTTTTTGAAAAAAATTTTTTTAAATATTTAAAATAATATATTTTGATACTGTGTGCATTGGTTAAAGGGTTAAAATGATCTGCTCACCATTCCTCTTTCAGTTAACTCTTAGAAAGGCCTAATCCTGGCTTTGATAATTTTTTTACTGCGAAGGAACAGGTGCCCCAACATTGTTTGAGTAAACTCAAAACTTGTTTTCTAAGTACTTTGTCAGTTGTTTCTAGGAAAGTCTTAGCTGCCTTTGTAGGTAGCCAAGACTTGACTAGAAACAACTGTAAAGCCACAGAAGGTGTTCTTTCAATGTATCGTGAAAATGTTTAAATATCTCCAGGCCCGTAAGGGTTAACTCTTTACCCAACACAGACGATATCAAAATTTATTATTTTAAATATGATTTTTTTTTTATTTTTTAAAAAATTTCAATAAAACCATATCATGTGACCCTTCATTGTAACAAGCTCAGTGAGCTCGTTCCAATGAGGGGTCACATGATATAGTTTGGTTGAAATTTTTTGAAAAATAAAGTTTGTTCAACTGCTCAATTTGCATATTACGTGGGCGGATGTGGGCGATTTGTTAGGTAAAGGGTTCATGAGATAGCTATATCAAGCCAGGGCTATTCACAGAAATAGCCTTGAAATTTCGTTATTTTTCCCAGCTTTGTCTTAAAAAATAAAGCTTGTGACTACTCATTGGAACTTCCATTGAGAGATCATCAGCTATGTTTTTGAGGCAATTTTTTTTAATTTTTATTACTTGCATGATGCATCACATAATTCAATGTGCTACACTTCTTTGGGAATCAGCAAGAACATCTCCTTTTCAGATTTCAAGAGTTCTGCATAAAAGTCATGAACTTTATATTTTATTCGTGAGTAGGATGTCTACAACAAAGATTCCTCATTCAGATAACATGTTGTTTTGATTTTTTTTTTACAGTTATAAAAACTATACAAGTCTTTCAGTAATACAATAGATAGAAGCATTTTTAGCTCAACTTTGACGGAAGTCAAATTTGAGCTTATGCCATGGCCAGTCGTCTGTCGTCCGTCTGTCTGTCTATCCGTCAACAATTCAATACGGCTCAGGCTAGAGGCCATATTTATGAACCAATCTTTACAAAACTTCTTGGGCACCTTTGTTATCACCATGGGACGAGAACGAGTGTTTTGGGGTCTGGTCTGAAATTCAAGTTGGCCACTGGCAGCCATTTTGTACAAAATCAGGTGCAATTAGATTTTTGCGCAGAACTTCCATATGAAAGCTCTGATCCGAATAATTTCTTGTATGAATGTTTAGTACCATGGGATACATCACATATAATACAGTTTTTTTTCTCGTACGTAAATTATGCAAATTAGACTAACTTTGATGTATTTAGTGTTACTTTCAGCACTGTAAGTGCAAATGCCAATACGGCTCGGGCTAGAGGCCGTATTTATGAACCGATCTTTACGAAACTTCTTGGGTACCTTTGGTATCACCGTGGGACGAGAACGAGTGTTTTGGGGTCCGGTCCAAAATTCAAGATGGCCGATGGCAGCCATTTTGTACAAAATTAGATGCAATCAGATTTTTGCGCAGAACTTCCATATGAAAGTGCTAATTTCAATAATTTTTTGTGTGAATGTTTAGTACCATGGGATACATCACATATAATACAGGTTTTTTTCTCGTGCAGAAATTGTGTAAATTAGATGAACTTTGATTTTTTCAGTGCTACTTTCACACAGTAAGTACACATGTCAATACGGCTCGGGCTAGGGCCTGTATTTATGAACCGATCTTCACGAAACGTCTTGGGTACCTTTGTTATCACCTTGGGATGAGAACAAGTGTTTCTGGGTGTGGTCCAAAATTCAAGATGGCTGCCAGTGGCCATTTTATACCGAAATTAGGTCTAATCAGTTTTTTGTACACAACTTCTATTCAGCTCATGCTAGAAGCTGTATTTATGAACCGATCTTTACAAAACTTTTTGGGTACCTTTGTTATTACCGTGGGAAGAGAACAAGTGTTTTTGGGTGTAGTCCAAAATTCAAGATGGCCACCAGCAGCCATTTTGTGCCAAAATTAGTGCAATCAGTTTTTTGTACAGAACTTCTGTCTGAAAGTTCTGATTTGAATAAATTTTTTTAGGAATGTTTAGTAACATGGAATACATCGCATATAATACAGGTTTTTTTCTCGTGCAAAAATTATGCAAATTAGATGAATTTTGATTTATTCAGTGCTACTTATACACTGTAAGTGCACATGTCAATACAGCTTGGGCTAGAGGCTGTATTTATGAACCGATCTTCATGAAACTTCTTGGGTACTATTGTTATCACCTTGGGACGAGAACGAGTGTTTCTGGGTGTGGTTCAAAATTCAAGATGACTGCCAGTGGACATTTTGTACAGAAATTAGGTCCAATCAGTTTTTTGTCAACTTCTATACGGCTCGTATTTATGAACTGATGTTCATGAAACTTCTTGGGTACCTTTGTTATCACCTTGGGACACGAACAAGTGTTTTTGGGTGCCTTTGTTATCACTGTGCTGTGAGAACAAATATTTTGGGGTTCAGTCAGACCCACTCTGGGACTCAAAGATTCTTTTCTAGTTTAGCATCTGACTGTCGCCCACCTTTACAATACTTTACCTATGCATTTGTTACTGGCTATGGTCAGTATGTACAGACCGTTACAATACTTTATATGTACTTTTGTTATCAGGTCATTACCTAGATATTTGTCATTGCTGTGTCACATACTATACATGTACATGTCTTAAGTTGAGCTACAGTGTCATTGACACTTTCATTTATATCTGTAATTTTTAATATTTCAGACATGCGCATAAAATGACAGTTATGGATTTGAAATGGAATAAAAATGGTAACTGGCTGCTAACAGCTTCTAGGGATCATTTGTTGAAACTCTTCGATATAAGAAATATGAAAGAAGAAATACAAGCATTTAAGGGACATAAGAAGGAAGCTACAGGTATAAAGAACAATAGCCTGTTCATTGCTTTAAAGTTGATTACCATTGAAAACATCTGAAACCAGTTCTTATTCATTTTATAACAACTTCCATCCACAACAAAGTATAGGGAGGAGTACACTGTTTTTAGCTTGTCCATCCATTTGTCCATCCATCCATCTGCTCACTTTCATTTCCATCCAATAACTTTCGAAATCTAGGCCAAGTTCGATTTTGAACAGTTCCCTTCTTTTTTTCAGATTTTTAAGTCAAAGAGAACTTTTTTTTTTCATCCAATAACTTTTTAATGTTTCACATACTTTTATATACAGTGGAGCCCACTCAATTGAATATTTCTTAATTGAATAATCCTGTTAATTGAATATAATTTCCAAACACCAAACCATTTACCATACTTTCTGTACAAATTTGACCTCTCAAATGAATATGGGTTGTAGAGCAAACTCCTATTAATTGAATAAAAAAAATCCTGTAATGTGTCGAGAAATTATTCTGACAATCACCAAATACCTAACGTTTAGAGACCTATTGCACATAAGTGCATCTAATATAGGCATTTATTTTATTATATCTTGTTTGACAGAGCTCTAAGAGCTCTGTCAAACAAGATATAATAGAATAAATGCTCAATTTATCTCTAAAATACAGGAAACTGACCATATCCCTGTTAATTACTCCAGTTAATTGAATAATTGGGAGCGCGGTGGCTCAGTTGGTAGAGGTGCAGGCTGCAAGCCGAGAGGTCCTCGGTTCGAATCCCACCTGCGGCAACCGCGTTGTGTCCTTGGGCAAGACACTTCATCTCCATTGCCCGCGTGGGGGGCACGATGACGCCGTGTACTAAGGCGTACTGCACGTCGATGGTGCGCATGTCTTCAACCAATCTAACCCTGCCTGTGCTGCAGTGCGGAGTTACGATGTTGGGGAGCTGGCAGCTGCTCGTCGTTGCTCGGTGGTTCTCTCCGGGTACTCTGGCTTCCTCCACCCGTAAAACTGCCAGGGTCATGATTAGCCATTGTGCATAAATATGTGACCTTAAACACCAATAAATAAATAATAAATAAATTGAATAATTCTCACTGTCAAAGTGGCTATTCAATTAACGGGGTTCCACTGTATAAGTAGACAGTATCAGGGAGTTTGATTTACAATAGACAGTTTTTTTTTCATATTTTTCAGTCAAAAAGGACTTCAAAAGTTTAAGGAATTGCGTTTCTGTCCAATAACTTTTGAACGTTTGTTTAGAATCAATTTAATTTTGGTGTCCATCTACAGCAAAACAATTACAAGTTTGATTTTGAACTACTTCTACATCTAATTTTGTTTCCTGATATTTTGGCGAAAATAGGCTTGGAAATTTTGGAATATTTTGAGAATATTTGTTTCCATCTAATAACTTCTCTTGCTCATAGTTGTTTTCTGGCATGCATTCTTAACTGAATAATATCTAGATCAAGTTCATGGATGAATTTTAAAGCATGTGTGGTGGTTCTTGAGTCTTGAAGGCATAAGTCTGGATGAATTGAGAGTGTTTCCTAAATGGTTTACACAAGTTTGAAAAGTACTTTAATGTGCATAATTTTTAAAATTTATAATTCTGTTAAATTGGTAACTAAGACAATTTGAAGTTTATGTAGTTCTGGAATTTCTGTGAAAAGAGCAAAAATAATGTAATGTTTAAATGTTGAGGACCAAGGCAATATAGGTGGCTGCAATATTGTTAAATATTTTTGATGATTAATTGTTTTACCACTACAATCTATTCCGGTGAGGGGATAATATATTATGTTTATCCTTGAGTTTGCTGTTGAATTGATGTTAACTAATGTACTTGTGGATAGGACTCTCTATCAACAGGTCCATAGATTCCTTTAATTTAGGCACAACTGGGAGACCACAGACCCATTAGGGCAACCATGGTTCAGTCCTACATGACTCTTATTCAAGAATGATGAAGTGTTTTTGCCTTTCACATTTTTCACATCATGGCAGTTATTGAATTTTATTTATTTATTTATTGGTGTTTAAGGTCACATATTTATGCACAATGGCTAATCATGACCGTGACAGTTTAACGGGTGGAGGAAGCTGGAGTACCTGGAGAGAACCACCGAGCAACAACAAGCAACTGTCAGCTCCCCAACAGACTAACTCCACACAAGCAGGGTTAGCATTGGTTGAAGACAAGTGCACCATCGATGTGCAGTACGCTTTAGTACACAACGCCACCATGCCCCCATGCGGGCAGTGGAGATGAAGTGTCTTGCCCAATGACACAACGAGGTTGCCGCAGGTGGGATTCGAACCGAGGACCTCTCGGCTTGCAGCCTGCACCTCTACCTACTGATCCACCGCGCTCCCAGTTGTTCAATTAAGAGGAAATCTGGAAGTTAGAGAAGTGAAACACTATTGTAAAGTTGTTCTTCCACATACGATTCACACCCTTAAAACATGTGGAAGAGGTGCTCTCTTATGGCGTTTTATTGCTCTTTTTCTGTGTTTTGATTGCCATATGTTGTTAACCCTTTACCTAACATGAAAAGCAGATGACACTTGCAAAAAACATTCTTGAACAACTAATTTTTTGTCTCAAAAACATTGGTCATGACCCCTCATTGGAACAAGCTCGACGAGCCCGTTCCAACGAGGGGTCATAACCTATGTTTTAAGACAAAAAATGAAAAAATAATGAAAATTAATTGCCGATTTTTTAGAATAGCGCTGCCCGATTTTGGGCATTACATTGGGTAAAGGGTTAAAGGTATTGTGGGTGGATCTTAATTTGTGTCTTTCTTTAATGAAAAGTTTGCTTAAATGCTAATTTGGGCACATTCTGATTATTTATTATGTCCCACCTTCCCAGAAGGGAGACATATTGTTTTAGTGAATATTCTTCTCCTTCTTCTCATACAAACTTTGTCCGGGCCATAACTTTTTTGTCTTTTGATCTAGACCTTAGATATTTGGCATGTGGATGTGTCACCATGAGCCGGTGTGTCGCATACCATAGTGACCTTCATGTGGCCTTGACCTTTGACCCGAAGGTCAGATTTATGTGCTTTTTAAGGGAAACTTTGTCCGGGGCATAACTTTTTTGTCTTTTGACCTACAGTTAAAATTAGAAGTCCTGTCATGAAAAGCGCACAAATAGCACGTTGATATGCGCGTTAATGTACGCGTTATGGCCCAAGTTAAGCTATCAAATTCTGTACATATCGCCTGTGCACAAGCAATGTATCAGCCAATGGACCTCCGGGTAACCCGGAGGTCCATTGGCAGAAACATTGCATGTGTTTGCTATGAGTAACCAGGAGAACCTGTCGTGCTTTGGATGCCATTCGATATGGCAATTGCACGCAATACCAACGCGCAATTAAGCCAAGATAAGTGCACTATTCGTGACAGGACTTCTAGTTTTAACTGTAAACCTTAGATATTTGGAATGTGGATGTATCACCATGAGCCAGTGTGTCGCGTACCATAGTGACCTTCATGTGACCTTGACCTTTGACCTGAAGGTCAGATTTATGTGCTTTTTTAAGGGAAACTTTGTCTGGACCAGAACTTTTTTGTCTTTTGACCTAGACCTTAGATGTTTGGCATGATTGTCAATATTATTCATGTATATATAATTTGCAGTGCATTAAATAGAAAGGAAGGGGAGACATATGTTTTAGTGTGCTAAAACACTTTCTAGTTTATTTATTTGTGTTTAAGGTCACATGTTTCTTTTGGGACACATTCTGATAATTTGGCTATAACATTTAATCCTTTATCTAATGAATTGGCTGCATCTGCCTGTGTAATATACAAATTCAGCAGTTGAAAAAAAAAAAAAATTACAAAATATTTCAACAAAACCATATCATGTGATCCCTCATTGGAATGTGCTCATTGAGCTCATTCCAATAAGGGATTTTTTGATATAATTTTTGTTGGAAGTTATTTGAAAAAATATTTTAAATTGGAAATTTACCTTTTACAACCCTAAGTGATTAAGTACAGTGGGCCTACTCAGTAGTAGTAGAAATGGGTAGGAGCATTGCCCCTCAACAACTTTTTCACATCTTATATTTTGCTGCATCCCCAATGTTTGATGAATACAAATTACACATGCCCATTTTTAATCAGTATTTAATTATTGTTGTTGATATTAACACTTGAACAGATATGAATAGCACACATTTGCAAAAAACATTTTTTGAATAACTGTACATTTTCTGTGTTGCCAAAAAACAACTTCTGACACTCATTGCAATGAGCTCAATGAGAGGTGATAAGCTTTGTTTTTTGAAGTAAAAATTTTAAAAGTAATGATATTTGAAAGGCAGTTTTTTCAGATAGCGCTGTTCAGATACGACTGTTTCACTGGGTAATGGGTTAAACTCCATTGGGAGTGTTTTTGTGAGGATTAACTCTTAACCCGCTGAGTATTTTTAAAATATTTTTCATGAAATCTAGTCATGGCTGCTGTGAAGCAGCATTTGATGAAAACTTCATCTACATTTAACTCCAGGAAAAAATTCATACAATTTACACAGGTAAAATTTGATTAAATGTGCCTGAATTATATTTATTTCCATGCCATGAGAAATACTGTCCCGGCAGGAATATCTGTCAGCAGCATATAAGGAGTTAATTCGTTGCCTCTCAATTTCTTCATCTTTTTATCCCATATATTTATAACTGTGTACTATAAGTAATTGTAAATTATTTTTTGCAGCTCTTGCTTGGCATCCAATACATGAGAGCTTGTTTGTCAGTGGTGGTTCCGATGGAGCCCTAATGTTCTGGATTGTTGGGTAAGTTTTGTCAATCTATTCTGTCGGAGCATATAATATTAGACAATACATATGTACAATTTTCATGTCATCTGTGTGAAAGATTTAGCAAAAAAGCCATAGAATTCTCATGCATTTACCTGCTGCTATTCTAAAGTGTATTCACTACTTGGCAACAAACATAGACAAGATGCCTATGGCATCCCATTCGATCTATACAATCAACTTGATGGAAACGAACAACAAAATCCTTTGACTGTTTAACAATTTATATGTATCTTTCATAAAATGGTGCATGAGATGAATATCTTTATTTTAGTGATTTATTCAAAATTGTCAAAAAAGAAGAAACTTGCCTTGAAGTTCATGGCAACCCAGTTGTATAAATTTGTGATCCCAGGTCTGTGCAAATTAGGCAAAGAAAATGACCATTTGCCCGATTATTTTTAGGGTAATCCTTTTCCCACTCACCCCAGTTTTATTGTTGCGCACAATGAAATTCTGACATTTCACTTCCCTTCAAAAGCATAGAAGAGTTTGTGGAATAAAATATTGATTCCATTCACATATGATGTTAATCCTTTACCCAACGCAGAAAATATCAAAATTTATTATTTTAATTACTATTTTTCAAAAAAATTTCAACAAAACCATATCATGTGACCCCTCATTGGACTGACCTCCTCGAGCTCGTTCAATGAAGGGTCCCATGATATGGTTTTGTTTAAATATTTAAAAAAAAAAAAATTTTCAAATGATCAATTTACAAATTCTGCGGATGGATGCAGGCGATTCATTAGGTAAATGGTTAAATACTTGCATGAAATACTTTTGAATAAATACATGTATAATTAATTATGGAACATAGAATCAAAGTACAAAGCAATTTATCAACCCTTTACCAAATTATTATATTTTTATACTGTACCAATGACCCAGACTTAGCTGGTGCTAACTCTAACAAAACCAAGGCCAAACACAAATTTTGCCCCCCAATCCCCAAAATTTGCATCCAAAACCAAAAGAAATCATGTCCTATAGGACCTCCATACTACGCCCCCACTGCGCATGCGCAGTGTCATGGACGTCCCGAAATTGGCGCCAATTATCATTCTCTGTTTGGCCCTTCATCAGTCAACATCTCACTGATCTTTGTGCTTGTAAATCTCAGTTTAAAGGATGCCAGACACGTAATTTTTGGAGAAATGGTGATTCTAAGGAGGATATAGAAGGAGGAGAGGAAAAAGAAGTGACAAAAAATAATCAGGGCTGTACTTAAAATTTTTTATGAAATTTGGTTAAGTTGCCTATTTTCGAAGCATGGGCCTCTTGTTGTCATTCTTGCTAAAATGTTGCACTGCTTATTCAGTGTTTTCTCTCCCCTAGCCTTCTAAGTCCCCCCTTGCAATTCTCCCATGCTTTTGGCATATTTTTGAGAAAGTTCATTTCTAAAATTTTCTTGGGAGAGTTGCTTGGATACAGAATGTTTTCTGTTATTTTCCCCATAGTTACGTTTTCACCCATGGGTGTATAAACGTTGTGTTCTGCATCTTCCATCTGATGTTCTGCAGATTCTCCCCTGGGAGTCTCTGTCTTGCATCAGATAGAGTGTAATTTTGATAACTGATTTCGGGCCAGTTTTTTCAGTGCCTGGAGTCATGTTTTCTGTTGTTTTACACTGTTTGTTTACATTGGCAACAGCCTTTTTTGAGGGGGGCTGTTTGCCTTTTGGTGTAGTTTATCTCACTATAAGATACATTTATATTATCCGTAAGTGTCTCATTAATTATTTAATATAAATTTAAAATTTTTGACCACACTTTGCCATCGGATCCATCGGGGCTCAACGTTACTTTTCAGAAACTTGGGCTTCGCTGAAAAAATATTTTTTCAAAATTATTTTGATTTGCAATTGTTTTTTCATTTATTAATGGATCATGTTATTATGTATCTTTGTGTCAGGGGTTTGTGCGAGTAACTAGGACTTGTTGTTGACTTTTCACAATGAAAGGATATTGTTCAAATTGTAATGGGAAGAAATCTTCCTCTGACTTTCATGATCATTGTATTAATTGTAGTCAGTGTTCTCGCACTAATCCCTGTTCTATATGTCAATATTGGGATGACAAACATTGGAAACGTGTGTCACGGTATGTTGTTACTGGAGAAAGGGCTATGCCGGCTCTTTCTCCGCAAGGTCACTCTACTCTCTCAGTTTCTATTTCAGAGGAACAAGAACAGGGTGATGTTTCCATGTTATCTTCTGCAAGTGCGCTTCCGTTGTCACAAATGAATTCAGAGCTAGCGGCAAAAGTGCTCATGGAGATTCGACAAATGTCGTCAGCTAGCTCGCTCGGTGTAGCGTCCATTCACCGAATGGTTCGGCAGCCGGGTTCGTCCGATGCGGTCCAGGAGGAAATGTTGGGTGATGCGAGCACTATAAACATTCAATGTGCACACCCAGTGACGGCGGATAGTAAGCGAGATCGGAGGAAGCCTTTGAGTCCGGTTCCTAGCTCGTCCAGGTCCAGCCGGGCCGCGAGCGAGAGAGGCCCCTCTCTCGTACAACAACATCTGGGTACAAAATGTGTCGCAAGCGGAGCATACGTCCGTCGCTCGGGACGCTCCGTTGTATAGGCAGTCCGCGGAGACTGCTAAGGCTTCTTCTTCTCGTCAGCGCACACGACCGCACCTTGGCTGCGTGACCGCCGATATCTTACCAGCTTCGCCGATCAAGGATTCTTCGGCGTCCAGGTCACACCATCCGGCAGCCAGGGACACGAGGCCGATGGACTCCGGACGTTCGCATAGAAAAAGTATGCGGGAGCCATCTGATGCGGAGCTGCCCTTGGCGAAGCAGCGAAAGACTGCACCTCCGCAGGTCTCGACGCCGGACATTCTTGTGCAGATAGCACAGCTTATCGCAGCATCCCAGCAGCCGACAGAAACGGTGTCGGATCGAGAATTATCCGACGGCGCTGGGTCGGTACGCTCCGCCGAAGCATCGGGGGCGGACGACCGGGAGCATCATGAGGTCCGACCGGATGGTGAAAGGGATACGGATGATTTGGAGCTATCCCTTTCGGAACAACATAAAGCTGCCGTGGACTTCATCCGGCACTTTCTCCCTCAAGTTTTTCCGTTGGGCCAGACTGCTGCGGTTCCGGACAAGAGGATTATAGCGTCATTGGACTCAGGTTCAGGGACATCGCTCCCGAGTTTCCGTCGCAGTCCAATAATGTTGCAAGAACATTTGAATTATTGAACGTCGCTATATTTAAACTTGCTTCCAAGACGGGGAAAGCAGGTTTCTTGTCCGCCAATACTCTCAACCTGCCTTTCATTAATGCAAGGAGTAAATTCGACACGGCAGGACAGGGTATCCCGAGAGTTCCTCTGCGTATGGACGACGAGGCGGAAGACTTAGAGCTATCATTACCGTCGTCGGCGTCTATTCCAACCGCGGTGTTGGAAACAGCTATTTCGTCTAACAGAGCCAATTTAGATGCCTTATCTTACGCAGATCACCTTACTAAGGCGTTATCACTGCGCCTTCAAGGGAAAGAATTTCAGGATATACAATCCTCTTTAAGACTTCTTTCAAGGGCAGTAGCTTATTCCACGTGTAACTCTGCCCTTTCTGTGGCAAACCTGGAGTTGGTTAGATGTGACGCAGCCCTAGCTACATCCACACTCGTGGATACTAAGGTGAAGAACTCTCTTAGAGTCGCTTCGGTCTCCGGAGAACTTCTCTTTGACGGCAAGCTTTCTGCTATTTATGATAAAATTACAAAGAAAGCTTCGGATTCTCTGTTGTTCAAATCTGCTTCTAAGAAGTCGGATACAGCAGACAAGAATAAGACAGGCACTTCTGGGTCTAATGCGCCCAAGAGAGGTTCCTATAGAGGTTCCGGTGTGTCCTTTTGGTCTTATTCGAGAGACCGTCAGGGTAGCGACTCTCGCTCTTGGTCTTATTCGAGAGACCGTCAGGGTAGCGACTCTCGTTCGGGACGTCCTTCGGGCCGGGACAACCGGTCGGATGCCCCGAGGTCGACAGGACGAGGTGCGGGTCGTGGAGGATGTGGTTTCTCCTACCGCAGGCCTCGCAGGTCCAGGAGGTGATGGCTTAAACCTCTATCGCGTACCGGTTGGCGGAAGGTTGTCGAGCTTTTCACAAGAATGGGCGTCGATTACGGACGACCCTTGGGTGAGAGGAGTGACTTCGGAAGGCCTAAAGATATCCTTCAAACGAAAGCCTCCATTAACTCGAAGTCCAAAGTGGACTCAACTTCCGTCAAATCCGCAGAAAAGAGACGCTCTGTTATCAGAGGTGCAGTCTCTTTTAATGAAGAACGCGGTATAGGTCGTAGAAAACCAGGAGACTCCAGGATTCTACAGCCATCTGTTTCTGGTTCCGAAACCAGATGGCTCGTTCCGTCCAGTCATAGATTTGAGCTGGATAAACAAGCTGATCGTCGCTCCGAAATTTTATATGGAGACGATTCGGTCGGTCAGAGCGAGTATTCGGGTGAACGATTATGCAACAAGCATAGATCTCAAAGATGCGTACTTTCATGTCATGGTACATCCGACATTCAGAAAGTATCTACGCTTCGCAGTCCTAGGAGTGGTGTATCAATTCCGGGCGATGTGCTTCGGACTGAATCTAGCACCCTGGGCTTTCACTCGGGTAATGAACTCGGTAATGATCTATTTCCGAGCTCATTCGTCTGCGGTAACGTCGGCCTACCTGGACGACATTCTTCAGAGTTAACGCTTCAGAACGATGTTCAGAATCTACTTCTATTGCTCCGACGTCTCGGTTTTATAGTAAACGAGGAGAAGTCGGATCTGGTGCCGTCCAAGTCATTCACTCATCTGGGAATGAGCTTCGAGACGCACAACAATCTCGTTCGTCTGCCGTTAACCAGAGCGAAATTAGTCAGTTGTTACGCTCGCTATTGTCTGCACGCAGACAAAGTCACAGCGAGAGAATTTATGAGACTGATAGGTCTGTGCGGAGCCGCTGCGGATCTCATTCCGATGGGGCGGTTACGCACGCGTCCTCTCCAAATTTTCTTGACTCAGAATTGGAGTGTGAAAATTCATTCGCTCGACGTAGACGTTCTCTTGTCAGATCAAGTGAAACAAGAGATTCAGACTTGGGCAAACATTCAGTGGTTAACTCAGGGAGTTCCGCTGCAGTTGCCGGATCCGAGTCTTATAAGGCAGCTTTTCTCTTTGCTTTCTCTTCTGCTAGAAGAGTCAGTGAGCTTCATGCCCTGTCAGTGGATGATTCTCACTATCGTAGTGTCGGGAACACTATCACCTTCACTACTAATGTGGGTTTTTTAGCTAAGAATCAGGCTCCTAATAAATATCCGGAACCTATTGTTTTTAAGGCTCTTCCGTCTTCAGACGGGCGTAGGCCTTTACTCTGTTCTGTTAGAGCGTTACGTATCTATAAACAGAGATCTCAGTTTATCAGAAAGGGACGGAAACGTTTCTTTTTGTCTTTGATGCCTAATAGATGGGACATTTCGGTCCATTCTATTGCTAGATGGATTCAATTAACTATCCGTACTGCTTATGAGAGTTTATCTTCTTCTCAGCAGTCTGTGCTTAAGATTTCCGCTCATGAAGTAAGAGCTCTTGCTACTTCTTGGGCTTATGCTAATAGTGTTGCTATTACAGATTTAATGAAGGCTGCTTATTGGTCTCAGCCATCCACATTCACAAATTTTTATCTCAGAAATATTGAGTCCATTTCTGGAGACCTGCATTGTTTAGGTCCGTTATCTGTTGCTCAGAATGTCGTCCACTAAACAGTTGCAACTATAGTTATGCAGGCTTTCTGTTCCGGCAGTGACTCCGTCCGGCTGCCCTCTTCGCTCTGGGCTATTTGACCCAGGGCAAGGGGAGGGGGGGGGGGGGGGGCGGGTGTTCCCTTAGGTCACCTGCTTTATAGTGAAAAGCAAGGGAATGCCTCCTCCAAAGTCAGTATTTCTGAGTCGCTTCCGGGATGGTTTTAAAGTGTAATATTAATGTTAAAATTCATTCATGTCTTATTTTTAAAGTGTAGCTTGGTGTGAAGCATTTGTATATGTCAAGTGTCAAACGGGCTTTAATATACAATACTCGGACACTTTTAAAAGATTATAAAGAGTCTCAATTCTCTGGACTACTTTATTTATTGGCTTACTTTAAAAATAATTAGTATAAGGGTTATACTGGATGTTAATAGAGAACATGAATATTATTGTGCTCAATTATTAAGGGTATTGTATCTTTCTAATTTAATATTAAATAAGAAAGATACATGTAAAGCCTAATACTCCTTTTCTCCTTAAGGGGTTACCTCTTTATTATATAGTTGAGCTTATTGGATTTTCCTCTATGTCCTAGGCCCTCCAGCCTTTTTACTATTCAGCTAAGTCTGGGTCATTGGTACAGTATAAAAATGTTAAAAAATTTATAGTAATTTATATATTTTTTATACTTACCAATGACCCAGACGGGGATGGCCCTCCCAGGAGTTGGGAACTCTTGCCTCCCCGCTGAGTACATAGCGCTGACCAGGCACTGCCAGTAAGAATGATAATTGGCGCCAATTTCGGGACGTCCTTGACACTGCGCATGCGCAGTGGGGGCGTAGTATGGAGGTCCTATAGGACATGATTTCTTTTGGTTTTGGATGCAAATTTTCGGGATTGGGGGGCAAAATTTGTGTTTGGCCCTGGTTTTGTTAGAGTTAGCACCAGCTAAGTCTGGGTCATTGGTAAGTATAAAAAATATATAAATTACTATAAATTTTTTAACTTTCCAAAAATTTCAACAAAAACCATATCATTTGATCCCCTCATTGGAGTATTGAAATAGTTTCAAAAATATTTTTTCAACTGCTCAATTCGGAAATTATGTGGGTGGTTGGTGATAAAAGACCGAGCCTGCCTTTTAAGTATTCTATGGCTTCACTAGTCTTCATATTACACCGTATCTCTCAGCCAATCAAAATGCAGTATTTTGTTTCATTTGGAGTAAATATAACTAAAAAAATAATAATGACTTTTATTTCCAAATGAAACAAAATTGATTGGCTGAGAGGTACAGTGTAACTTGCAATTCACAGTAGCTTTTTTTACACCGTGGTTAACCACGGTGTAAAAAAAGCTACTGTGGATTGCAAGTTAAAAAACAAGAATACACAATAGCAGGCTCTTTGGCTAAAAAAGTACCCATTTTTAATTATTAATTCATCCCTTCTGCTAGGTTATGTTAGAACAAAAATTAAAATACAGGAAATTTAATATTTATGAGCAATAAAATATTACAGATATGGATATCTTTGGAACTGGCTCATTGAGCTAGTTCCAGAGACATCCATATTTATCTATTGACTAAAGTGAATTTTTTGATTTGATTGGTTGATAGATACGTGGTATGAGACCATATTCATTGAAACCAACGATACGTTCGCCCAGCCACTGACAAATTTCCCATACCCAGTGGAAGCCTCGTTCCGAAATCTACAAATTGTCCATACGCCGTAGAAGATGCATCATTCCAGTTTTACAGTGTACATGTATTATATTTAAATTTTTTATCTCCAAAATATAGCTCATGACCCCTTATTGGAATGAGCTTGTCGAGTACCCTCCAATGTAGGGTTCATAAGCTATGTCTTTGAGACAAAAAGAAAAATAGAAATTCAATAATTTTTTTATACCAGTCATATCGGCATATTTTCACAAAAACTCTTTTGCACAAAAATTCCACAGAAACCTGTATGGCTGAACAATGGAAGATAAAAGATCTCATGCTGTGTGTGTTCACACATGAAATAGATTGTACTTCTAAAACGGAAAGTCAATAGATAAATTTGATACCCCGTGTCTGATCACGTGGTACAAGTTTTTACCTACCCGAAGCCAGCCGTATCCCATTCGGCCTTCAGCCTCATGGGATACAGCTGGCTTCGTGTAGGTAAAAACCCGTACCACGTGATCAGAGAAGGCCGAATGGGATACGGCTGGCTTCGGGTAGGTAAAAACCCGTACCACGTGATCAGACACGGGGTAACTAATATTGTCTGGTTTTATTAAGAAACATACAAAGTACAAATTTTTTATCAGTTTTTTCCCACAATGTAGGTTAAAGTATTAAAGTGCACCAAAATTCTTGGAAATAAATCTGTTATCCTTGTGTTTTTCAGGGTGTATGGGAGTTTACACCAGTCTGGGAACTCATACACCCTTTGGCTTCGCCTTAGGGTGTATGAGTTCCCAAACCAGTGTAAATTCCCATACACCCTGGAAAACACAAGGATAACAAATATTATTATTTTTTTTTTTTAGTAATATTTACTCTTATTTCTTAGGATTATGCAACTGAAGTATTTGTAATATGTTTTCAGTACTGACAGGGAGGTAGGAGGAATGGAAGAAGCTCATGAAGGAATGGTTTGGAGTTTAGATTGGCATCCTTTGGGTCATATTCTTGCATCTGGATCAAATGATCATTCAACGTGAGTTGTAGATATAAAAATGTCTTATTGTATAATCATTTATCAAGTAATTGGGTTTGGGGTCATGTCTAGATGAGAATGTCCCTTTTTGGTCGAGATCATTCAACCGGTATGGCTGCCCGAGCCCAAAACCCTTTAGCACAGTCTACAGGGCATATTTATTGAGGAATTTCATTGTAACTTGGTGGGTTGACTTCATATAATGTCTAGAATGAGAAAGTCCCCTTTTGGATGTGATTGGGCAACTGTGACGGCTACAGGGGCTCAAAGCCCGAAAACCTTTAGCACAGTCTACAGGTCATATTTATGAAGGGATTTCATTGTAACTTGGTAGGATGACTCCAAATAATGTCTAGATGAGAATGTCCCATTTTGATCGCGTCCATTCTGCTTTGATGGGTGCCCAAGCCCAAAAACCTTTAGCATAGGCAAAAGGTCATGTTTATGGAAGGTTTCATTGTAACCTGTTAGGATGACTCCATATATTGCCTAGATGATGATATCCCCTTTTTGGTCGTGATTGGTCAACTGTGATGGCTACAGGTGCCCGAAACCCGAAAACCTTGAGCACAGAATACAGGTCATATTTATGAAGGGATTTCATTGTAACTTCGTAGGATCACTCCAGATGATGCCTAGATGAGATTGTCCCCTTTGGTTGCGATCATTCAACCATGATTGCTGCCCAAGCCTGAAGCCCAAAAACCTTTAGCACAGTCTACAGGTCATATTGATGAAGGGATTTCATTGCAACTTGGTAGGTTGACTTCATATAATGTCTGGATGAGAACGTCCCCTTTTGGACACGATTGGGCAACTGTGACGGCTACAGGGGCCCGAAGCCTGAAAACCTTTAGAACAGTCTGCAGGTCATAATTATGAAGGGATTTCATTGTAGTTTGGTTGGATGACTCCAAATAATGTCTAGATGAGAACATTCGTTTTTGGTCGTGATCATTCAGCCTTTATGACTGCCCAAGCCCAAAGACCTTCAGCATAGTCTATAGGTCGTATTTATGGAAGAATTTCGTTGTAACATGGTAGGGTGACTCCATATCTTCTGAAACACGTCAAATAAACATGTGACATCAAAAGTCAACATGTCATTGTAACGTATTGAGTGAGTTGGTTTCGGAAGTGGAATTAAATTAATTTTCCCATTTATTTCATTAACTGTTTATCTAATACAACTAACATGCGATATTTTCAAAAATATGTTTTGAAAATTTTGATATTTTGTCTCCAAAACATACTTTATGACCTCTCATTGGAATGAGTTCAATTAGCTCATTTCAGAGATCACATGTGCGGAAGTCTGTCTATCTGTTCACATTTTTTTTAGCACAGGCTACACCCCATAGTTCTTGTCCGATCATTATGAAATTTCATATGCAGGTTCGAGGTCATATCAAGATGAGAACATCCCCTTTGGGTTGCAATCGGTCTGCCATGATGGCTCCACGAGCCCAAAACCTGAAAACCTTTAGCACAGTCTTCAGGTTGTATTTATGAAGGGTTTTCATGGTAACTTGATAGGATGACTCTGTATATGTCTAGATGAGAACGTACTCTTTTGGTCGCGATTGGTCAACCGTGACGGGTACGCGAGTCCAAAACCTGAAATCCTTCAGCACACTCTACAGGTCGTATTTATGAAGGGATTTCATTGTAACTTGGTAGGATGACTCCGTATAGGGTCTATATGAAAACATCCTCTTTTGGTCCTGATTGGTCAACCATGATTGCCACAAAAGCACATGACCTAGATGTGTTTAGCAGTCTACAGTTCATATTTATGAGGTGGTTTCCATTGTAACTTGGAAGAATAATAACTCGGTATGATGTCTAGATGAGATTGTCCTAATTTTCACGTCGATCGATCAGCCGAAAACCTGTAGCACAGTCAACAGGTCGTATTTGTTTTATTCTAACTTTGTATTTATTTATTGGTATTTAAGGTCACATACTTATGCACAATGGCTAATCATGACCGTGACAGTTTTATGGGTGGAGGAAGCCAGAGTACCCAGAGAGAAGCAACGACGAGCAGCTGCCAGCTCCCCAACATAGTAACTCCGCACTTCAGCACAGGCAGGGTTAGATTGGTTGAAGACATGCACACCATCAACGTGCTGTACGACTTAGTACACGGCGTCATTGTGCCCCCATGTGGACAATCGGGGTTAAGTGCCTTGCCCAAGGACACAACGTGGGAGCCTGAATCGATCACTCAGACGGTCACCCATCCGAGGTCTAACCTCGACATTCCTTAACTTCGGTGATCTGACAAGAACCTGTTACCGCAACGCTACCGCGCCCCCTCTAACTTTGTAGGATGACTCTGTATAATGTCCAAATGAGAACGTCCTATTTTGGCTGTGATTGGTCAACCATGATTGCCGCACAGGCACGTGACCAAGATGTCTTTAGCAGTCTACAGTTCATATTTATGAGGCGATTCCATTGTAACTTGGAAGAATAACTCAGTATGATGTCTAGATGAGACTGTCCTAATTTGGTCACGATCGATCAGCCGTTACCACCACCTGGTCGCGTGACCTAGATTCCTTTAGCACTGTTTACAGATTGTTTTTATGAAGGGATTTCATTGTAACTTGGTTGGGTAACTTGGTATGATATCGAGATGAGACTCTCCTATTTTGGTCATGATCAGTCAAACCATGTCCGCCGAACCGTCACGTGACCTAAATTCCTTTAGCAAAGTCTACGTGTTATATTTATGAATGGATTTCCTTGTAACTTGGTAGGATGACTCGTTTTGGAATGATTTTAATGTAACTTGGTAACTTTGGCTGACATACATTAAATGTAAGGGCCACATTAACTCAGGCCTCAATTCTTTAGTACAGTCTACACCTCAAATTATTATTGTTGAAAACATAGCCTATAGGGAACAGGAATTAATATATTCTCAGTATACCACAATGCTTGTTTTATTTCATAATCCTTTCATAAACATTGAACATTATCCTTTTCATCAAGCACTAGACACAGTCAAGTTAAGCTGCAGTGTCATATTGATACTTTCATTGTGAATAGCAGTGGTCAATTTTGTCAGCTATACAGTAGGTGGAGAGTGGATTGTAACTAAATCACCCATGGAGTGGAGTTATCACACAAGCTATAACTTTTAAATTTTGCACATATTGACAAAAAAACACAAGCAATGCTTCAGCCAATGGACCTCCGGGTTTAACCCGGAGGTCCATTGGCTGAAACTTTGCTTGTGCTGGTTATGCTTTGCAAGAAAATTGCAATTATTGCTTGGGTGGAATCTCCACTCTGTGGGTGATTTAGTGATCATGCGCTCTCGACCTGCTGTATGTTAGGTAAAGGATAAATTACAAATAAAAGAATTTAAAATTCGTCATTATTTTATTTGAAATTTCTTAACCATTTTCACAAAAATTGGTCTCAGCCTTGGTAAACCTCGGCTCAGATCAATTTTGGTAAACTCAGTTTGACAAGTTTAACCCTCAAGGTCCTAATTCCGAGTTTGATAACTTTTTAATACAAAGGAACAGGTGCCCTAACATAAATTGTTTGGGTAAACTCAAAACTTTTTTCCTAAGTACCTTGTCAGTTTTTTCTAGGCAAGTCTTGGCTGCCCCTGTTGATGGCCAAGACTTGACTAGAAACAACTCCAAAGCCACAGGAGGTAAACTTTCAACATATAACGAATATGTATAAAAATCTCCAAGCTCTTAAGGGTTAAAATTGTTTTATGCAACTGATTGTTGTCAGAGTTTGCATATTCTTTTTATATTTGTTAGATTTATATTTTTTTTAGTTATTTTTTTTTAATAAAAAAAATTTCATCAGTTTGAAACCAAAAGCAATGATTTCCAACTTGATGAAGTTGTAGGCATGGATATCATTTATCTAATTTTAAGATGACCTCGGGGGAATTATGCTGTGAAAAAGAACATTAATTTCTCTAAATGTTTTGAATTGTCAGCACATGTATTATTTCAACCAGAAAAATGATGAATATGACATGTTTAACCCTTTACCCAACACAGACAATATCAAAATTTATTATTTTAAATGTCATTTTTTTAAATCTTTCAAAAAATTTCAACAAAACCATATCATGTGACCCCTCGTTGGAACGAGCTCGTTCCAACGAGGGATCACATGATATAGTTTTGTTGAAATTATATTACAAATATTATTTTTTCAACTGCTGAATTTGCATATTACACGGGCGGATGCGGGCGTTTTGTTAGGTAAAGGGTTAAGTACAGAGATAATTATTTTGTTGCAGTAAATTCTGGACAAGAAATAGACCAGGTGATTCAATGAGAGATCAGTATAATTTAAATACACTAACAGTTGGTGAACAAGAAATGTTGGAATACGGTATGTATTTCTTCTAATAGTCTTTAAACTTTTATAATAGTACAAACATTACAATATTTTTAGAAGTCCAAGAATTTATAATTAAAAGTAATAGATTTTAGTTGTCATGTAACATCCCTGTGTAATATTACCGTATTATCTAATGTATTCCCACGTTGTGTCCTTGCTCAAAGCACTTAACCCCAATTGTCTACATGGGGGCACGATGACGCTGTGTACTAAGGCATACTGCACGTCGATGATGTGCATGTCTTCAACCAATCTAACCCTGCCTGTGCTGCAGTGCGGAATTACAATGTTGGGGAGCGGGCAGCTGCTCATCATTGCCGGTGGTTCTTTCCGGGTACTCCAGCTTCCTCCACCCGTAAAACTGTCACGGTCATGATTAGCCATTGTGCATAAGTATGTGACCTTAAACACCAATAAATAAATAAATAAATATCTAATGTATTAGCTTCAAGCCTAGAAATAAGCTGATTGTCATTTACAGATTGAGGCCCCAGAGAGTGAATTTGGTAATACTTCCCTGCACAGCAGGGTAACATTACAAAATGTACCCTCTGTGTACCTCAATCTGAATCCAGGTCTTAAGCATAAACAGAAAAAGATACCTAGAGAATAAATTGGGGGATTCTAGCTCACTGTATGAGATAGCATCAGCAAATTGACCCTCTGGGTGCCTCATTCTGCAAATGACAGATTGCTTATTTTCAGGCTTAATTGGCTTTATCTGGCCAGTGCTGATCGCTTAAAAAATTCTCACCATCCAAATTTTTATTTCTGTATCGGACCTTGCCTGCGATGCACAATCTGTGATCTAACATCAAAACAAGCTTCTCCAACTCATTCCAATGTGGGATTATGGACTGTGTTTCACAGCAGGATAGCATCATTAAATTTACCCTATGTGAATCTCAATCTGAATCAGGGTCTCAGGCCTAAAGTTACAGAAACAGGTACTCCGAGCAAAATTGCCCACTATATGGGATAGCATCCACAATTTCATCCACTGGGGACCTCTATCTGCAAATTACAGATTGCTTATTTCCATTCTTGATTGTATGGAGTATTCTGTAAAACGTATCTGCATCAACTGTGCGCCTGTTAACTGCTATCTTTCTTCTTTTCCTCTATTTTTTCATGCCTCTTTTTTCTTACTCAATAACATAAAAAAAGAATAAATAAATAAAATGCATCCCATTAAACTCATTAATTGCAGCATCAACCCTCCTTTTAAATGTGTACAATTGGTTTATGTTGAATTTTGCTCAATTTGTATTACATATAAGCTGTATATTTTTCTGTTGTACATGTTTTGTATAATTTTCATTTAAGCCTTAAAAAATTAAAAATCTGTTTATGTATGTCAGATATTTTACCCAAGTTAATAAAATTGATAAATTTGTCCCTCGAGTGCAAAAAGTCTTTGCAATGCTTTACTTGCACTCAAGGGACAAAATACACCACCACACATTCTATTGTGTAGATTATGAGGCCTAAAATATAAAATAAACTAACCAAGAGCATGAACTTTTGATTGCAAAGAAATAATTACAAAAATCAAAAATAAAATAATAAACTGCCATCCACTTGCAGTTTTACAAAAAATAGCCTGAGAAACAGAAGATTTGCTTTCTGGGGCCTTATTGAATCAAAATACAGTTCTGTCTTTGGTAAATTTCAGATACAGAACCACAAAGTATACCTAACTTGCCAGGAATGGGATTAGAGCCAGCTGACTCGGTTAATGCTGATGGTAAGATATGATATTCTGTCACAGGTACAAATCAGATTTTAAAAACACTGGGCAGAAGACTACCATAAAAAAACAACATCAGTTTATTCAGAAAGTGTACTGGTATTAATACATAGAATAATAAGTACTAATTAATAATTTAATCATTTGCCTCACCTCTGCATTTGATTGGTTGAAAGCATACAGCTTGAAAGTCGTCAAAATCGTATAAATGAAATCACATAATGATTTGGAATGTCTACACGTTTACACATCCGATCCAACTTTGAAGACTCTGGAAGTCCCACCCACTCAATCCAATTGTCACCGTGAGGGCGTGACGGCAGACTGATAGATGGATAACAAGCTTGTAAACAAAGATCAATGATCGATTTTTCATTGCCTCCAGTCAGCGAGAATATAATGATAATTTCTCGGGAACAGTTGAATTTAATAAAATATACCGATGTGGGAGACGAATAAAAGATCATACATCCAAACATGATTTTGGGGGAACTTAAAAAAAATGTTTTTAATGACATTGTCATGTGACATGCTAAATATCTGTCATCTGCGATCGAAAATCAAAACAACAAACAATTTGACAATGATTGACGTGACCTGTTTGTGGCACACTTTCCTGAGTTTGACTGTTGTCTGATCATCATGAAATTTCATATGCAAGTTTGGGGTCATGTCTAGATGAGAACGTCCCCTTTTGGTCACGATTGGTCAACCGTAATGGCTGCCCGAGCCCAAAACCCGAAAACCTTTAGCACAGTCTGCAGGTCGTATTTATGAAGAAATTTCATTGTAACTTGGTAGAATGACTCTGTATAATGTTTGGATGGGACCATCCCCTTTTGGTTGTGATCGTCAACCGGTATGGCTGCCCGAGCCCAAAACCCGAAAACCATTAGCCCAGGCTACAGGTCGTATTTATGAAGGGATTTCATTGTAACTTGGTATAATGCCTCTGTATAATGCCTAGATGAGAACGTCCCCTTTTGGCCATGATCTGTCAACCATGATGGCTGCCCAAGCCCGAAACCCAAAAATGTTTTCAGCACAGTCTGCAGGTCATATTTAATATGAAGGGATTTCATTGTAACTTGGTAGGATGACTCCGTATGATGTCTAGATGAGCACTTCTCCATTTGGTCGCGATCTGTCAACCATGATGACTGCCCAACCCAAAACCCGAAAACCTTTAGCACAGTCTACAGGTCATATTTATGGAGGAATTTCATTGCAACTTGGTAGGTTGACTTCATATAATGTCTAGATGAGAACGTCCCCTTTTGGGCGTGATTGGGCAACTGTGATGGCTACAGGGGCCCGAAAACCTTTAGCACAGTCATATTTATGAAGAGATTTCATTGTAACTTGGTAGGATGACTCCAAATAAGGACTAGATGAGAACGTTCCCTTTTGGTTGTGATCATTCAACCTTGATGGCTGCCAGAGCCCAAAAACCTTTAGCATAGTCTATAGGTCGTATTTATGGAAGGATTTCATTGTAACTTGTTAGGTTGAATCCATATGATGCCTAGATGATGACATCCCATTTTGGTCGTGATTGGTCGACTGTGATGGCTACAGGTGCCCGAAGCCCAAAAACCTTGAGCACAGTCTACAGGTCGTATTTATGAAGGGATTTCATTGTAACTTTGTAGGATCACTCCAGATGATGCCCAGATGAGAATGTCCCCTTTTGATTGTGATTATTTAACCATGATGGCTGCCCGAGCCCAAAGCCCCCAAACCTTTAGCACAGTCTACAGGTCATATTTATGAAGCGATTTCATTGTAACTTGGTAGGTTGACTTCATATAATGTCTAGATGAGAACATCCCCTTTTGGATGGAATTGGGCAACTGTGGCGTCTACAGGGGCCCGTAGCCCGAAAACCTTTAGCATGGTCTACAGGTCATATTTATGAAGGGATTTCATTGCAACTTGGTAGGACGACTCCAAACAATGTCTAGATGAGAACGTCCCCTTTTGGTCGCGATCATTCAGCCTTGATGGCTGCCCAAGCCCAAAACCCCAAAACCTTTAGCATAGTCTATAGGTTGTATTTTGGAAGGATTTCATTGTAACTTGCGAGGTTGACTCCATATAATCCCTAAATGATGACATCCCCTTTTGGTCGTGATTGGTCAACTGTGATGGCTTCAGGGGCCCGGAGCCCGAAAACCTTGAGCACACTCTATAGGTCAAATATATGAAGGGATTTCATTGTAACTTCGTAGGATCACTCCAGATTATGCCCAGATGACAACGCCCCCTTTTGGTCGTGATCATTCAACCATGATGGCTTCCCGAGCCCAAACTCAGAAAAACTTTAGTACAGACTACAGGTCGTATTTGTGAAGGGATTTCATTGTAACTTAGTAGAATGACTAATGGTATAATGTCGAGATGAGGACGTCCCCTTTTAGTTGCAATCGGTCCACCATCATGGCTACACAGGCCTGAAGCCTGAAAACCTTTAGCACAGTCTATATTTATGAAGGGCTTTCAATGTAACTTGATAGGATGATTCGTTTTGGAATAATTTCACTGTAACTTCGTAATTTTCGTTGACATATGTTAACTGTGAGGGCCACATACATTAACTGTGAGGTCATATTAACCCAGCTCTCAGCTCATTAGTACAGTGTACACCTCATATTATTTTTATTAAAAACACAGCATACAGGGAACAGAAATTAACATATTCCCAATTATCACAATTCTTGTCTTATTTCATAATCCTTTCATAAACATCGAACATTATCCTTTTCATCAAACACAACACACAGACAAGTTAAGCTACAGTGTCATTGACACTTTCAGTAATCTAAATATAGCTCTTTTCAAGCCCTGTCATTTTTAGAGTTAACTGGATTTATCATAAGCTGAGTAGCTATTGCTGGCATGCAGAGTAAATATTTAAAATTTCAAACTAAATTACTCTTATCAACCAAAAAATTCACTGGTTTTCAGATGTTAACTGAAAGTGAGTTGACCTTCACTCACTTGCATTGAAGTTAGGAGAAGGGCTTATAACTTAGGTATAGCTGGTAGCAGTGTGGAGGTGGGGGGGGGCGGGGGGGGGGGGGGGGTGTTATAATGGAATCATCTTGTCCGTCTGTTCAAAAGTCCATCTGTCTGTCCATCCATCCACAGACATAAGTTTGTCTGGAGATTTTTCTGATGTTTATAGGTCAATCCCTTTGAAACCTGGTATGCATGTTCACCATCATGAGAACCTGTGCACCTGCAATTAAAGTTCCAGTCAGACTATGTTTGCCATAGTTATGTCCCTTTTTGACTCAGAATAATTTGCTGCTAGGTCTAAATTTTGTCCGGAGATTTTCTCTGATGTTTATAGGCGAATCCTATTGAAACTTGGTTGCTTTTTATATGCCCGTTTTGAAAAAACGGGGCGTATTATGGTATACTGCTGTCCGTCCATCTGTCCGTCCGGTCACACATCGTACGATAACTCAAGAACGCTTTGAGAGACTTCCGTGATTTTTGGGTAGGTGTGTATATCGATGGAGGGAATCTCCCTTTCGTTTAGTGTCGCCGTTCGATTTGTCAATCCAAAGTTATGGGACTTTATTACTTAGAAAATTGTTGATTTTTTACACGTCGTACGATAACTCGAGAATGCTTTGAGAGATTTTCGTGATTTTTGGGTAGGTGGTGTATATTGATGGAGGGAAGCTCCCTTTAGTTTAGTGTCGCCGTTCGAGTAGTCATTCCAGAGTTATATGACTTTATTACTTAGCAAATTGTTGATTTTTTACACGTCATACGATAACTCGAGAACGCTTCGAGAGATTTTCACGATTTTTTGGTAGGTGGTTTATGTTGATGGAAGGAAGCTCCCTTTCGGTTGGTGTCGCCGTTCGATTAGTCATTCCAGAGTTATGGGACTTTATTTTTCACATGTCGAACAATAACTTGAAAATGCTTAGAGCAATTTTCATGATTTTTTGGTTGCAAGTATATGTTGATAGAAGGAATCACCCTTTCGATTTGTGTCGCTGTCCGATTTGTCATTCCAGAGTTATGGGACTTTATTCATCAAAATATAGGCAATTTTACACATGTTGGACTTTGAGCACTTTTCATGATTTTTTTGGTGGCAAGTATATGTAACCTGACAACTACACATGTATACTCATATTGTGTGGTTCCCTCTTGTAATTAATAACGGGCGTATCATGCGCTCATGGCGCAGCTGTTTATTTAATCTGGACATGCATTTCAGTACCGTGGTTCCCATTTTATTACTATTTAGTGGCAGGGCTTGATTTAATCTGATAATTTTGAATAGCAATTTACTATTCACCATGGAAAATTGATTAGCAGTTGATCCAAAAGCACTTGAAACTAATAAATCTTGAATAGCAAAATTCAGAAATTGGAGAGCAAAGTGCTATGCTAATCCAGTTAAATCGAGCCCTGTTTAGTGGTATGCCAATCATTACAATGGGGTGTATTGATTGGCTCATCCAGGGACAGTCACACCTCTTGTTACTAATTTATACTGGCCTGGGAAATGTGAAATAGGTAGAATTGTATAGGAAGTTTAATTTGTATAGTACTGAAAGGATTTGATTATTTTATGTAAAAAAAAAATAAAAATATTTTCCTGGCCCGCCTGCCTCATTGATAATCTGCCTCTTTACTCTTTTATTTACCTGGAAATCTCTTTGGTGATGTTATTTAGCACCTGTAGGCCTAAACATTTAACCAACTATATGTTGTTTGAAAGTGTTCAAAAGCTCTGTCAAACAAGATATACAGTGGAACCCTGTTAATATTGAATAGCCACTTTGCCAATGAAAATTATTCAGTTAACAGGAGTATTCAATTAACAGGGATATTATCACTTTCCTGTATTCTAGAGATAAACTTAGCATTTATCCCCCCCCCCACCCTCCTTGCAGGAACCCCAGGAAGTGAAGCAGTGCTTGTTTACTGAGGTAAACAAGCGCTGTTTCACTGGTAAAATAGGACCTAGTCACAAATGCTTGGGGTGCGAGCCCTCTAAAATAGGCATCATGGGCTTATTAACGATTGACTGACCTTGACTTTATCTCCATGTTGTGGTCATGATTAGCCATTGTGCATAAGTAGGTGACCTTAAACACAAATAGGGCGTGCTGTGGCATTGCGGTAACCAGTTCTCGTCAGATCACCGAAGTTAAGCAACGTCGAGCCCGGTTAGTCCTCGGATGGGTGACCATCTGAACGATCGATTCGGACTCCCGCATTGTGTTCTTGGGCACGGTACTTAACCCCGATTGTCCACATGGGGGCATGATGACGCCGTGTACTAAGGTGTACTGCACGTCGATGGTGTGCATGTCTTCAACCAATCTAACCCTGTGTGCTGTAGGGTGGGGTTACGATGTTGGGGAGCTGGCAGCTGCTCGTCATTGCTCGGTGGTTCTCTCCGGGTACTCCGACTTCCTCTACCTGAAAACTGTCACGGTCATGATTAGCCATTGTGCATAAGTATGTGACCTTAAACACCAATAAATAAATAAATACCAATAAATAAATAGCATGTGTTATATTATATCTTGTTTGACAGAGCTCGATAAGCTCTGTCAAACAAGATATAATAGATTAATTGCCTGTATTGGATGTATTAAGACCAAATAGGTCTATAAACAAAGGAAAACTGGGGAGTGTCGGGGTAACTTCTCGACAGATTACAAGATTTTTTATTCAATTAACAGGAGTTTACTCTATAGCCTATATTCAAGTAACAGGTCAAATTTGTACTGGAGGTATGATAAAGGTATGATAAATGATTTTGTGTTGGGAAATTGTATTCAGTTTAGGTTATTCAGTTAAGAGATATCCAATTAAGTGGGCTCCACTGTAGTTGGTCAAATATTGCAACAGCATTATGGGAAATTTCTACTGCTGAAAAAAGTGTTTTTTACTACATAAAAGTGAAAGGTGTTAAATTTCTAACTTCCACTATTTTCCGGACTGTTTTGGTTGAACTGAAAACAAAAAAAGTGAAAAAAGCCTTCCTCATAATAAAGCCGCATTTTTATGAAACTTCAGAAAAATGATCAACATGATGAGGGGAAGTGCATGACTTAATTTTTTTCCTATTCGGTTTCAAGATGGCCGACTGGTGGCCATATTGGATTTTTTTATGTAAACTTGTGGAGCGAACTACTTCCACAGTTTTAGCCACATTTTCATGAAACTTCACAAAAATGATCAACATGATGAGGGGGAGTGTATGACATAATTTTTTTCCCGCTCGGTTTCAAGATGGCCGACTTGTGGCCATATTGGATTTTTTTTATGTAAACTTGTGGAGCGAACTACTTCCCCAGTTTTAGCCACATTTTCATGAAACTTCACAAAAATGATCAACATGATGAGGGGAAGTGTGTGACATAATTTTTTTCCTGCTCGGTTTCAAGATGACCGACTGGTGGCCATATTGGATTTTTTTTTACTTCGAAAAATTGAATGCACCTTTTCAGTTACTCACACTAGGTGGTATGCCACGGTGGGTGTACACTGGGCGACAGACCATCTCAAGTTTTTATTTTTTTTTTTTACAGATGACAGTGAAGAACCAGAACCTGCCGCACCAGCCATTCCTGGCCTTGACTGGAAACCTGAGGAAGAAAATGTGAAACCAGAAGAAAAACATCGCACGCCCAAGAAGAAGATTCCCTACTCAAAACCCATACCTAAAAGCTTTGAGGATGCCTGGAAAGACCATAAAATAAGTTCGAATGCAGCCGTGGAGGAGCCACCTGAAGAGAGGAATGATAGAAGAGATAAGAAGGGGCGTTCCAGAGACAGGGATAGATCTCGTACAAGAGACATGGTTCAGCGGTCTGGTCCTGTCAATTCACTTATGGATCTCAAATTAGAACCTCCAAAGGATCCTTCTTTGCTAAAATTAGATGGTGAAAATATAAAAAGGAAACAACCACCATCTGAAGAAATGGGACCTCCAAGGAGTATAAATTCATCTGGTCCAAACAATGGACCACAAGGATCAAACCAAGGCCCAAATACAAGATTTACTAAAGACAGTGCTGGCAATCAAGAAAACATGGGACCTCCACAAGGTCGTATGGGACCTCCAGGAAATATGGGTCCTCCGGGAGGCATGGGACCAAATGGAAACATGGGTCCAGGACCAAATGTGGGCCATCAAGGAAACCAAAGTGTTCAGGAAAATATGGGTTCACAGGTTCCTCAAGGACATTTTGGTTCACATGGTAATCTTGGTCCTCAGGGAAATATGCCCCAAATTGCTAACAAGAACCAACAAGGCAATATGGGTCATCCCGGAAATATTGCCTCACAAGGAATGATGGGGCCACCAGGTTCTCTAGGTCCCCAAGGAAATAGGGGTATGCAGAACCAAAGCAATATGAATCAACAAGGTAGGCAGCAAAACCAGCAGTTCAGACCACAGATGGGTGGTCAGCAGTTTGGAGGAAATCAACAAGGTTCACAAGGAGGCAACCAGATGGGATCACAAGGTATTCAACAGCAAATGGGGCCCCAAGGTATGCAACAACAGCTCAGGCCACCAATGGGTCAACAGTTTCAACAACAAGGTAATTTCTTGTTATACCAACTCAGCATTGTAAAAATGAAAAAAAAATTTCTCCTCTTGATTCCCTAGAAATTTATTTTTAGTTGAGTTGTGATGAAGTCAAATTCAGCTCATTGTTGGATGAAGTTGGTCAGGCATTTTTTAGCATAAACGACTGGTTTCTCTGCAAAAACTTTAATTCTGTTAACCCTTAACAGCCTATTTCCAACTTTGGTCAACTTTTATTGTACAGTGGAACCCTGTTAATTGAATAGCCACTTTTCCAGTGAAAATTATTCAATCAAGAGGAGTATTCAATTAACAGGGATTGTGTCACTTTTCCGTATTCTAGATATAAACTTAGTATTTATTCTATTATATCTTGTTTGACAGAGCTCCATGAGCTCAGTCAAACAAGATATAATAGATTAAATAACTATTGGATGTACTCAGGCCAAATTAGTCTATAAAACAAGGGCAAGTCAGGGTAATTTCTTGACAGGTTACATGACTTTTTATTCAATTAACAGGAGTTTACTCTGTAACCTATATTCAATTAACAGGTCAAATTTGTACTGGAGGTATAGTACATGGTTTTGCATTGGAACCCTGTTAATTGAATAGCCACTTTGACAATGAAAATTATTCAATTAACAGGAGTATTCAATTAACAGGGATTGTGTCACTTTCCTGTATTCTAGATATAAACTTAGCATTTCTTCTATTATATCTTGTTTGACAGAGCTCCCTGACCTCTGTCAAACAAGATATAATAGATTAAATGCCTGTATTGGATGTACTCGGGTCAAATAGGTCTATAAACAAAGGAAAGGAACTCGGGGGCGAGTCAGGGTAATTTTTTGACAGGTTACATGATTTTTTATTCAATTAACCGGAGTTTATAACTTATATTCAATTAACAGGTCAAAATTTGTACTGAAGGTATTGTAAATAGTTTTGTGTTGGGAAATTATATTCAATTAACAGGGTTATTCAGTGAAACGATATCCAGTTAAGTCTGCTCCACTGTGTTAGAACAGATGCTCCAATTTGCTGTGGTTGGGTAAACTTGCAGGTACACTCTAAGTGCATTGACAGGTGTTTCTAGGTATGTCTTGGCTGCCTATATAGGCACAACTACAAAGTCATATAGTATTAAATGTCATAGTGTGGCAGAAATATGTGAAAAATCTCCAGGGCTTTAAGGGTTAAATGAGGTTCCAAACTTAACAGGTTTGGTACCCTCTATGAAGGAAGATCCCTAGCGATTTTCAGGTTCACCCAAATGTAAAGATCTCTTTACTAAATATAGCATTTTTGATTTCCTGATGATCCTTTTAAATCTGTTCATCACACCTGAACAAACGTGCAGAAAAATATTTGCTTGTAGGAAGCGAAGAACCCAAGAATCGGGCCACCAGTCTAATTCAGTGAGGAATTTGATGCAGCTATGGGCCCTTCGTTTACCCACTTATTGTGGAGTTTGCACACAGACTGCCATTGATGAGATGTGATGCTTTTTTACTCACAGAGATACACAGATATTCTTTAATGCTCCTGTTATAGATAATCCAATCAAGTATTTAATTCAACTTTAAGGCCTAAAATAGTTAATCTGTTTCTCCGGCCCTTCCGAATGGTAATTTTGGCTGCCACACACTCTTTTTTTATAACAAATGTGAACTTAAAAAAATAATAATTAAATGGTTTATGTCTGATATTTTTACCAAAGTTAATAAAATTGATAAATATGTCCCTTGAGTGCAACAAGGCTTTGCAATGCTCTAGCATTGCAAAGCCTTCTTGCACTCAAGAGACGAAATACACTAGCACCCACGCTATTCTGGAGATTATAAGGCCTAAAACATGAAAGAAACCAAGAATATGAACTTTTGATGGCAAAGAAATAATTACAAAAATAAAATAAAATTAAAAACCCATCCCCATGCACTTTTACAAAAAAATAGCCTGATAAACAGAAGATCTACTTTGTAAGGCCTAAACCATCAAGATATTAACACAATTAGTGGAAGTATGTGGTGTAATCATAAATCTGTGATGAGTCTACAGTTACAACTAAAAGTCCTGTCCTGAAATGCACACATATAGCATGATGATCTGCACGTTAATCTACTTGCTATGACCATAGTGAGGTTATCAACTTGTGTACATGCGGCCTGTGCACAAGCAATGTTTCAGCCAATGGACCTCCGGGTAACCCGGAGGTCCATTGGCAGAAACATTGCCTGTGTTTGCTATGAGTAACCAGGAGAACCTGCCGTGCTTTGGATGCCATTCGATTTGGCTATTGCGTGCAATTCCTACGCGCAATTAAGCCTAGATAAGCACACATTTCGTGACAGAACTTCTAGTTTTAACTGTACATTCTTAAAAGTAATGTCATAAAAATTTTGGTCAGATTGAGTCTTGTTTGAGCATTTCTTTCATTGATTCAAAGAAAAAGAAGGTTTTTTTCAGAATCAGTCATCTAGAATATATCATTTGGTCGGAAATGTGAACCATCGATTTTCTTTTCCCTCCAACTGAAATATTCCAGATGAGTGTATCTGAACATAGGTGATAGACTCCTTAAGGACTAGACTGGTTGCGGGCCATAACAGTACCAGATTCCTCACAGAATTAAACTGGTCAGGTCACCTGAGAGCTTGGGAAAAACCCTATCAATTTGGAGTTGGCAGTTGATAAGCTGAAGGTAACCAGCCTGTTAATGTGAATAGAATTTGGCGAAAATCGGTTTCCAGGCAATAACTTTAGTGTTATGTGACATATGTCCACCAAATTTACAGATCATGTACTCCTATGAAAGAGGATGGACTCTACCGATTTTGTAGTCTGCAACCTTAAAAATCAAAGGTTATCATAGCTGCAGTTAAAACTAGAAGTACTGTGACAATTAGCACAGAAAATTCTTGTTGGTTAATGCATACCTTACTGCAAAAGAATGAAGTAGTCTAAATGAGATATACCAGAACATCTGTGCTGTGCAATGCAAAATACAATGCTCCATTAGTGATGTCATTTGTGAAGTCACGAACTGAGCCGATAAAACAGAAAAGTTTTGACTCTACAGTATTTGGAGGGTGGACTACTACTGGGACCGATTTTTCACTTAGCAATTATTTACAATTTCTGAAGACAAAACACAAAAAGTACTTGCAAAGTTTCATCACAGAGACCACCGGGTTGCACCCGGTGGTCTATGTGAAGAAAGTTTGCCAGTGTTTCTTGTGCTATTATGAAAAATAAAAAATACTTTTCAAGTGGAGAAAATATGGTGCTACAATTCAGTAGCAATCCACTCACTTTATTCTGTATATACATATCTATTTATGTCATTACATAGAGAGTATTCGTTTGACTGGACTGGTTACGTGAAATAATTCATGAGAGGTGAGGGACGTTGTACAAACATGAGTACGCGAATGCTTACAAGTGTTTTACAATATAGTCCCTCGCCTCGAATGAATTATTTCACGTAACCAGTCCAGTCAAGCGATTACTCTGTTTATTACTTTTCATTATTAACGATAATTATATTATTTAACCCTTTACCTAACATAACGGCCAAAACCGGCCAGCGTTATTCTCAAAAATCGCAAGTTAATTTTCATTATTTTTTCATTTTTTTGTCTCTAAAACATAGGTTATGATCCCTCATTGGAACGAGCTCATCGAGCTAGTTCCAATGAGGGGTCATAACCTATGTTTTTGAGACAAAATATGAAAATAATAGTTATTCAAGAATTTTTTTTTGCAAGTGTCGTCTGCTTTTCATGTTAGGTAAAGGGTTAAAAAAACAACAATGAAGTCCCCATTACACCCACTGCAAAGCATCATCGTTTGCACGCACAGATACATGACACAATTGTTGATTGCATAATTCACTTGTGAAGTTATTGTTTATAATCAAACCCGGAAATCCCAGTAAATCACACTTTGGAAAGTAATAAATGTACATGTATCCCAGTAGAGGTTAGGAATGATGTTAATGATCTCTATTTACTGGTATTGAATTCAACAAAGTTGTGTGCACAGTTTTTATACAGGAATTGGGTTTCTCTAATGGAGCAGTTTCAAAGGGACCTACTCAGCACGCTTTTACTTCAAAATAGTGCACAATACAGTGACAGAACTTCTATTTCAACTGTTGGACTTTGTTAAAAATGGTTTTCAAGAAATAACTTTGGTTCTGTTCAATGCAGGTCCACCAAACTCTCAAAGTTGGTACCCTCATGATACGAGAAGAACCCTATTGTTTTTCAGGTTTCTCGTGCAAGGTCAGGGTCACTGTCATTAAACTGGATCAACCCACCCTCTGAACCCACAGCATCTATTTTTCATCCCCACACCTCTGTGTCAACACCATAACAGACCCACGCAGTCATACCACACTGCAATCTCATTTTTACCATGACTCTCAACAGAGCTCACCCTCTCCATCCAGATCACAACAGTTGGTTCCCCTTTCAATATACCCACCATATAACCACACCCTATCTATGTTCTTCTCCTACCCTCTGTGTCAACACCTGCACATTGGCAGTTGGGTTGGGTGGAGGGACTGATAAACATCATGCAAAAAAAAAAGTTTGTTAGCATTTTCATGCTGTAATGTCTCTATTTATTGAACTTATAACCCTGTTTTAGGATAGAAATAACAAATTTATTTATTTATTAATGTTTTAAGGTCACATATTTATGCACAATGGCTAATCAGGACTGTGACAGTTTTACGGTTGGAGGAAGCCGGAGTACCCGGAGAGAACCACCGAGCAACGACGAGCAGCTACCAGCTCCCCAACATCGTAACTCCGCACTGCAGCACAGGCAGGGTTAGATTGGTTGAAGACATGTGTAACATCGCCGTGCAGTACGCCTTAGTACACGGCGTCATCGTGCTCCCACGCGGGCAATGGAGATGAAGTGTCTTGCCCAAGGACACAACGCAGTTGCCGCAGGTGGGATTCGAAATGAGGACCTCTCGGCTTGCAGCCTGCACCTCTGCCTACTGAGCCACAGCGCTCCCTAGAAATAACAAATAAGATGTTTTAGGATAGAAAAATAACTCAACAGTGGGGTCCTGCGAATATTCAACATTCTATTCAATATCAATACCATACATCTACTTCGAGAATGATTCCGAATCCAACGTCGAGCCTGGTTAGTCCTTGGATGGGTGACCGTCAAAACGATCGATTCGGACTCCCGCGTTGTGTCCTTGGGCAAGGCACTTAACCCCAATTGTTCTCATGGGGGTACGATGACGCCGTGTACTAAGGCATACTGCATGTCGATGGTGCACATGTCTTCAACCAATCTAACCCTGCCTGTTCTGCAGGGCAGAGTTACGATGTTGGGGAGCTGGCAGCTGCTCGTCGTTGCTCGGTGGTTCTCTCCGGGTACTCGGCTTCCTCCACCCGTAAAACTGTCACGGTCATGATTAGCCATTGTGCATATGTATGTGACCTTAAACACCAATAAATAAATAAATATGATTCCGAATCAGTCTCAAGATTCGAATCTCTCGTACTAACTTCAGTTTGTTACATATCCAACAAAAATTGGATAAAATTGTCGTTAGACACTTCATTCATGTATGCACAATTCCTATTTAATTGAGTAATTGACCATGTTTAATTGAATTTTGCCCAGAACATTATCCATAGTTTTTGAAGGCATAACTTGTTACTATTTACATTCTTAAGAACGTGAATAGTAACAAGTTAAGTCTTCAAAAACTAAAACTATGGATAATAGACATAACTGTTCAGCGACGGTGCTGCAAAGAATAATTAGTTACTGGTGTTTAAGGTGTTTGCTCAGTTGTATAAGGATCATCAAAGTATTCCATAACTTCCGTTTGGTTTAATATGAAATAACTTGTCTTTTAAGATTTGATTTTGGGGGCGTGGTGGCTCAGTTGGTAGAGGTGCAGGCTGCAAGCCGAAAGGTCCTCGGTTCGAATCCCACGTGCGGCAACCACGTTGTGTCCTTGGGCAAGACACTTCACCCCCATTGCCCACGTGGGGGCACAGTGACATTGTGTACTAAGGCGTACTGCACATCGATGGTCCATCTGTCTTCAACCAATGCTAACCCTGTTTGTGTGGAGTTAGTATGTTGGGGAGTTGACAGTTGCTTGCTGTTGCTCGGTGGTTCTCTCCGGGTACTCCGGCTTCCTCCACCCATAAAACTGTCATGGTGATGATTAGCCATTGTGCATAAATATGTGACCTTAAACACCAATAAATAAATAAATATAATTTAGAGTGATTACATGCAGAAAAAAATTTGACTCCCATGACCTCCTCCATCAACCTTCCCCTGTCCGGTCAGTAAGTCCACAACACTTTTTTTTTAGCTCCAAGATGGGTTTGGTCAGAATTAGATAGATTTATGCAGGGTAAAAAAACCACTTTGGGTCCTCCTCACTCCACCTCCCCAATTTGGGGGGGGGGGGGGGGATTAGCAGCACTTGGCGATGCAGGCCTCTTGTTGAACATTTTAATATATTTGCCAAGATATCCTCTAAGCTGTTCAGTTGTTTGTAAGAGATAAATGGGGAGGGGGGGGGGGGGGGGGGTGTTCAAATGCTGCTTTCATTCATTTTTGTGTGGTGTAAAATTGGAAGCCATGTTTTGTTCTCTGATGTCAAGGAGCCACAAGTTTGTAATGACAAATGGAACTTTTTTGTCAGGAGAGATATTTTGCAGTTTCTTTAATAATTGTTTATGTTCAACTTTTTTGACCTGTTCATAGATGAAATCAGTGCTATAACCCCCGGCATGTAGGGGTTCTTTGATGTCTCCTACATATATATACCATATTTACTCTATGTATTGCGACGCTGTATGATTTGGGACACACATTTTTTCCAGAAAACTATATTTTTTTTATGCTCCAAAGTTTTGGACATTCAGGAGATTTGTTTCCAGTTGGCCCGTCGCTAGTAGCAGACGACACTCATAAAAAAAATTCTTGAGTAACTAAAAAATTTCATTTTTTGCTTCCAAAACATAGCTTATGATCCCTCATTGGAAAGAGCGTAATGTGCTCATTCCAATGAGGGATCATAAGCTATGTTTTCGAAGCAAAAAATGAAAATAATAAAAAGAATTGGAGGGCGATTTTCATATATAGTGATGGAAAACGAATCACACACAACTTTATTCAGCATCAAATCAAGACCAGGCTGTGTTCTTTCCCCATTTTTTAAGAATTGGGACACCTGTGAAAATAATTATTTTTAGCTGTCCCAATACATAGAGTAAATACGGTATATACTAACAAGCTGACTCATCCCCGGACAGGATAGGCCCACCCATGCGATGGGAAATTTCTAGTTGCATTGCATATCAAGGAAGATAATCAAAGCTTTAATTTCTAGCTGGGCTGAATTGACACACAGTGCCCATTTACAGTACGTGGAGAGTGCATTATCACTAAATCACCTGCAGAGTGAAGAATCCATCCAAGCAATAATTGCAAATTTGTTGTCAAGCATAACCAGCACAAGCAAAGTTTCAGCCAATGGACCTCCGGGTTAAACCCGGAGGTCCATTGGCTTAAACATTGCTTGTGTTTTTTGTCGATATGTACAGAATTTGAAAGTTACAGCTTGGGTGATAACTCCACTCCACGGGTGATTTAGTTACAATCCACTCTCCAGACACTGTATATTATAGATAATCATTATTCACCCCCCATTGCCCATGTGGGGGCACGGTGACATTGTGTACTGAGGTGTACTGAACGCCGATGGTGCTCCTTTCTTCAACCAATGTTAACCCTACTTGTGTGGAGTTAGTATGTTGGGGAGCTGACAGTTGCTCGTCGTTGCTCAGTGGTTCTCTCTGGGTACTCCAACTTCCTTCACCTGTAAAACTGTCGCGGTCATGATTAGCCATTGTGCAGAAATATGTGACCTTAAACACCAATAAATAAATAAATACAGATAATCATTAAATTTTGTCGTTATCTATAAATTGGATTGCAATTTAAAAATTTAACTATAGTGTTTTTGTAATGGGTGAAAACTTTTCTGTGACCCATTGAATTGTGTTAAAATGCTCTTGAAGATCATTAAATGCTCTTCTGATTTGATTTTTCAGCTCACCTTGACAACGTCAAGTATGAGTTATTGGGATGGGTTGCAATCTGTCTTCCCCCGTACCAGTCCTGTCATTCTTAAAAATGCAGGAGGGCTAAAAATCGCTCCCCTTGCATGGCCTAGGTTAAGCTTGCAAAAGCTAAAAGTGGCAAAATAGAGTTTTACTATTAATGAATTCTGCCTTGTGGGCTTTGTACATTTTATTTAGTGTTGCTAACAAGGTAGTCTCTGCGAGGTCGCTACACTGCCCCTCCCACACCTCCGGGCCTCGGTAAGGCCCGGAGAATTGGGAGGGACAGAGTGGCCATCTTACTGAGACCATTAACATAGTGCGATCTGAAAAGGTGTGGGCTTTAGGAATAGGATGTTATGGTAATCATCAATTTCTAAGGCCAGGAGGGCTAGTTTTCGCTCTTCTCAATTTTTTTAAGGCGAGCAGTAGCCGAGCAAATAAATCACTCTCCTGACAATGCCAGGCCTGCCGTACGTCCGTCTGTTGTTATTTCTATCCCATCTTTTTCAAATTTCCTATGTAGCTTTGGTATCATATCTAGATGGGAGCTATCAAATTTGTCTGTATTTTGTTGAAAAACATGGCCGCCAGCAGTCATCTTGGATTCGGAATATAAATTGTCAACAATTCCATTAGCACAGCCTACAGGCCGCATCCCTCACCTGATCTTTTTCAGATTTCATATGTAGCTTTAGTGTGGTGTCTTCTCTGTAGAAAATTGATTAAATGACTTGGCATTGTTGAAGCTTTCTATTAACCCTTGACCCAGTGAATCGCCCGCATCCGCCCGCGTAATATGTAAATTCAGCATTTGAAAGAATATTATTTTTCAAAAAATTTCAACAAAACCATACCATGTGACCCCTCATTGGAACGAGCTTGTCGAGCTCGTTCAAACGAGGGGTCACATGATATGGTTTTGTTGAAATTTTTTGAAAAATTTGAAAAAATGATATTTAAAATAATAAATTTTGATATCGTCTGCGTTGGGTAAAGGGTTAACCCTCTTCACTCTGATGTCAAAATACCAAAATTTTAGCAAGCTGTTTATTCCCATAATGCATCCAGAAATTTAACCAATTCAATCAAGAGCTCTGTCAAACGAGATTGAATTGGTTAAATTTCTAGTTGCATTATGGGAATTTTTTTCTGCCTTAAACTTAGATATTTTGACATCAGTATGCAGGGGGTTAAATTCAGTCCCTTCTTGGACAAGTTGAGCTGCTGTGTCATTGACACTTTCATTTCATTCAGATGTGGAATTCCTGTTTATATATTACAAAAATTTATATTGTAGGAGGACAAGGAATGCAAATGCAGGCACCAGGAAATATGCAGAATCCAAGAATGATGATGCAGCAAGGTAACTTTCACATAGCGTGTTCATGTCATAAATATTTTTTTTTTTCAAATACAGATAACTTGCACATATGATGATCATTTGCAAAACTAGTGAGATCAAATAGTTATTTTAGGCCTAAGAAATTCAAGAATCTGTTTCTCAGGCCCTCCCACATGGTCATTTTTGCTGCCGCATGCTCTCTTTTTATGACCAGTGCAGACTTAAAAGAATAAAAAATAAATGGTTTATGTCTAATATTTTACAGAAGTTAATAAAATTGATAATTAATAAAAAAAAGTGTGTGTGTGAGGTGGGGGGGGGGGGGGGTGCTTTTGGAGTCAAAATGCCGGCACCTATTGGTTTCTGATCTGGAGTCAGTGTTGTGTCTTGATTGCTAAAACAGTCCTCTCTGGTTGTTAAAAATCTATCATTTGTTTCTTACGAATATGATAAATATGAAAGACTGTGGCACATTTGAACACTGACCTGGAGTCAATATGGCATCGTGATCGCTAAAACAGCCCTCTCTAGTTGTTAAAAATCTGGCATTTGTTTCTAACAAATAGAATAAATATGAAAGGCTGTGGCTCATTTGAACAGATGCATTAATTTCATACACAAATATAAAATTTCATAACTTGCAAGCAACCTATACATACATAAGCTAACGAGATGCGATACAGAGTCTGCATATTCAAAAATTTTCTTAACAATTTTCATTTCTAATTCTCCAAATCCTGGTTTAACTGATGATATTTTCTTCTCAAGGTTGCATCCCCGACTTGTATTTGCATAATAAATGACTCCATTTCAGTTTGTTCTTTTTAACTCAGGTGTGTCACACTTGCTATATAATGAGAGAGGGATAAAGAAAGAGAGAGAAGGAGAGAGAGAGAGGTGCATAAGGAAATATAATTTACTATAAGTTCCCCAAGTCTGAAATTCCATAAATTTGAACTAAATGTACTCAAATTACAATGGAGCCTACTTAATTGGATATCTTTTAATAACCCTGTTAATTGAATATAATTTCCGAACACAAGACCATTTACCATACCTCCAGTACAAATTTGACCTATTAATTGAATATAGGTTATAGAGTAAACTCCTGATAATTGAATAAAAATTTTTGCAACCTGTCAAGAAATTACCCTGACTCTTCCCAGTTTTCCTTTGTTTATAGACCTATTTGACATCAGTACATCCAATACAGGCATTTAATCTATTATATCTTGTTTGACAAAGCTCATGGAGCTCTGTCAAACAAGGTGTAATAGAATAAATGCTGAGTGTATCTCTAGAATACAGGAAAGTGACACAATCCTAGTTAATTGAATACTCCAGTTAATTGAAAAATTTTCATTGGCAAGTTGGCTATTCAATTAACAGGGTTTCACTGTATACAGCAAACTGAAGGTTGTGGCATTCAGAACATGAAAAATGTATGCTTTTCACTCGAACATTTTTTTTTTTTTTTAAATCAACAACCTTCATTTCATTATATAATTTGTGTATATTTATTTGAAATTTGGGGAATACAGTGGAGCCCACTTAATTGGATATCTCTCAACTGAATAATCTTGTTAATTGAATCTAATTTCCCAACACAAAACCATTTACCATACCTCCAGTACAAATTTGACCTGTTAATTGAATATAGGTTCTAGAGTAAACTCCTGTTAATTGAATTAAAAATCTAGTAACCTGTCGAGAAATTACCCTGACTCTCCCCAGTTTTCCTTTGTTTATAGACCTATTTGGCCTCCGTACATCCAATACAGGCATTTAATCTATTATATCTTGTTTGACAGAGCTCATGGAGCTCTGTCAAACAAGATATAATAGAATAAATGGTAAGTTCATCTCTAGAATACAGGAAAGTGACACAATCCCTATTAATTGAATATTTCTCTTAATTGAATAATTTTAATTGGCAAAGTGGCTATTCTATTAACAGGATTCCACTGTATCAGAATTGGGAATTTCAAAGTAACTTATTTTTCCTTAGTTAAAAAGCATGTTTATACCATATTTAATTATTGCATCCATTTTATATAAAATTAATAATGTCTTGAAAGCTTTTTAGACTGGATTTCATTACATTGTTTTTGTGCAGTTATTTGAATTTTATATCGTGTAATGAAATCTGACCTTTAAAAAAATCTTTACTTATTTTTGGTTGAGCTGTGTTAACAACTGAGACCTATGGTTTGGCGACGGTCGGTGTGTGTCTGGGTGGGCGTCCAGACATCCTCACACTGTTAGCGCAATAACTTGAACAAATGTTCTCCGATTTGACGAATATTTCCCATGCCTGTCTTTTGCAATAATATCTCATGCGAGTTCAAAAACTGGCCGCCCGGCCCAATTTTTCATTACAGAGTTATGGGCCTTAATTAGTCAATTTTTAGCTCGTTGGCACAATAACTTGAATGAACGTTCTCCAATTTGACTAAAATTTGCCATACATGTTTTTGGCAATAATATCTCAAGCAAGTTCGAAAACTGGCCCGGCCCGATTTTTCGTTACAGAATTATGGGCCTTAATTAGTTAATTTTTTACAAAGTTTGAGCTCGTTAGCGCAATAACTTGAACAAACGTTCTCCAATTTGACTAATATTTGCCATTTTGTTTGGTCTTTTTCAATAAAATCTCAATCGCATTCAAAAACTAGCCTGGCACAATTTTTCATTACTGAGTTAGGGCCTTAATTAATTTTTTTTTTTTTTTACGAATTCTGAACTTATTAGCATTATAACTTGAACAAAGGTTCCGGATTTGACAACCAGTATATGATTGATAATCGTGTTATGGACATGCAACAGTCTTCGATTGCAACCACAACTCGGCGCCTTTATCTCTGATGCACACCACTTGATTTTACTTACTTACATAAATGACAGTTAATTGTATTCACTGGAACTGCAGTCCGAAAATGGTTCACCAATGAAGAATGAACTATAACACAATCTGACTCCATTGTGCGGAAGAAATTAATTAGTGTGTGGGCATTCAGAGAATTGTTTTTTTTATTGCGAGTGGGCTGTGCGAGAACCAACCTGCAAAGGGTCTACAAAGCAAAAGAATTGAGTAGTCAAATGCTAAAATTTCATATTCATTACAGGACTGTTTTGTGAATTACCACAAAAAAGTGCTGCCTCCCACATCATAACACTGCAGATAATTTTCTGGCAAACAAGAATTTTTTTTTCTCTCTCCAGTCTTTATTTTCTCTCTGCTTGTAGGACAGGAACATTGTGACTCAGTGTTTAGAGCATTCAACTTTACTGAAAGCTCCTGGTTTCAATCAAGACCAGTGGTAGCTGCATTGTGTCTTTGGGCATGGCACTTAATTGCAGTTGCCCATGTTCTAGCATTGCGGTACTATGTTGTAAGGCATACTGCACGTTGATGGTGCACTGGCCTTCAAAAAATGCTAACCCTGATTGTGCATAGTATGTTTGGGAGTCTGATAGCTGCCCATTGCTGGGTCAGGCCTGGCAATCTAGAAAATCAAGGAGTGCAAAACAATGGCCCTCCTCAGATTACTTGGGAGTGCATTTGCACCAGAAATTTTCAATGCAAAAACTTGTATGCTATTTTGGTTATATTCACTTCAAGATATTAATATTTTGACTGAAAAATTGTAATACATTCAGATACAGATTGAGAAAAAATTGGTACACACATTTTCTCATTATTGAAAATGATGCATTCAAATCATATGTGGCTGTCTTCTGCACTCAAAATGTATCGAAATGCAACACAGAATGGGTCATGAACTATTGCGAATCAATGCAACACTGACAAATCGTCCCCTGAGTTCCAATGTGTTCTATGTGCCAGTAACAAGTAATAGAACACATTGGAACACAGGGGATGAAATGATAATAGATTTTAAAGGCAGTCCAAAACTTGTGTGGCATTCAAGAAAATGAAGGGGTGCAAAAAATTGCCTTCCTCAATTTTTTCTAGGAGTGCGGTAGGCGTGCAGCACTCCTGCACTCCTAAAGAAAGCCAGGTCTGCTGAGTTCCCTAGGGCACTGCAGCTTTCTTCACTCATAAAACGGCCCGACACAAAGTGAACCTTGCTGTTCAAAGTGTTGAAAAATGGGTGAGACAAGTAAGTTACCGTATAGGATGAGTGCAATTTAGATCAATCATCATACAGAGCCAGTAGATTTTGAAAAATGTTCACTCCTGGTGCTAAAGTCATACTCATACTGGAGATAGGTGTGAAAATTCATTCAAATGAAATTTTTTCTTCCAGGTAGAGGAGGTGGTCTTCAGCAGATGGGTAGAAGTGGTGGTCCAGAAAATCAACAGATGAGTCGAGGAGGTGGTCTAGACAATCAACAGATGGGTAGAGGTGGTGGTCTAGACAGTCAACAGATGGGTAGAGGAGGTGGTCTAGACAGTCAGCAGATGAGTAGAGGTGGTCGTCTAGACAATCAACAGATGGGTAGAGGTGGTGGTCTAGACAATCAACAGATGGGTAGAGGTGGACCAGAAAATCAGCAAATTGGTAGAGGTGGTGGTCTAGAAAATCAACAGATGGGTAGAGGTGGTCCAGAAAATCAGCAGATGGGTAGAAGTGGAGGACCAGAAAACCAGCTTATGAGTAGAGGCAGTGGTCACAGCAATCAACCAATGGGTAGAGGTTTTGGTGGGCCCAGTGCTCAGCAGATGGGAAGAGGTGGTGGCCCTCCAAATCAACAGATGAATAGAGGCAGTGGACCAAACATGGAACAGATGGGAAGAGGTGGTCCAGATAATCAACAAATGACCAGAGGTGGTGTTGGTATAGAGCAGTATAATGTATCTAATCAAAATAGACAAGGTCAATTTCAAGGTAGACCAGTGAATACAGATAGTTCACAAATAGGTAGAGATAGACAGTCATTGAATCAAGGTGCTGCTAATATGTATGGTGGTGATAGAGACTTAAGGCAAAGAGACACTATTCAGGACCATGATTTCCGAGGTCAGCCTAACAAGACTGACCAAGAATTTCAGAGAATGGATAGAGACATGAGAGGAAGTGATGCAGATTTTCGTGGAAATTTTCAAGGAAACAAAATCTTTGATCAGGGTGATCGTGGAGGTATGACACATGGTAGAAATGTGGGTATAAATGACAATAGAGGTAGTGGTCAGCATTTTGAAAACATGCAAGACATGAAAAATTACAATGTGGCCAGACAGTCTGGTGGAAACATGGGTGTAAGGGAGTTTGGGAGGCCTAATGAATTTGACAGTGGGGGAGACAGGAATAGGGGTCAAGGTGGTGTGAATTTTGGAGGAGGAGTCGGCTCTAGGATGAGTGGTCCTGACAAAGACATGAGAATGCCTGGTGATTCAGATCTCAGAGACTCATCAGGGCTTCGTGGAATGCAGTCACAACAAGCGGGGAAGAGAACTTGGAATACTGGTCCAGGTGGAAATATGGATCAAGATGACAGAGGTGGTTTTGAGGATCCTCGAGGTCCAAAGTTCAGTAGGTCTGAATCACAGTCTGCCTTTGGGTCTGGACAGGATTATTCTCCCAGAGGCAGAGGTGGGCCAAGAGGCCAAGGTGAATTTCTAGGTCGAGGTTCATTTCATGGAGGGAGAGGTGGAGATAGAGGAAGATGAAATTGAAACATTTTTTCTTCTTTTTGTAGGTGGTAGCTGTCCATTTTTGTACATATTTTTGTAAAGTCAACCTATTTTCAAAATTATTGTCGAAACACTGACAAAAAGTTGATTTATTGTTAAACTGTCATTGAATCATTTTTCCATTTTGTGAAACTCAAGCCAATTACAAACCATAATCATCCATTTTTTTTATTTATCTATTGTTTAACTGAGACCACCATGATCACCCTATTTTTAACATTTGTGTGGCTAATAATTTTCCAAACTGAGACATTTTCATCAGAATTGGAGTTTTAGATATTAATTCTGACATACACACTGTCGGTCATACAAATGGAGGTTCATACTATCTGATTCAGGCTGCTTGGCACTAGTGCCAAGGGAGGAGGGGGAGGGGAGGTTTGGGCAACTACCCCAGAATATTTTGTATTTTAAAAAAGCGTAAGTTGACCTATCGATATGTCTGAGTGGAAAGTTGTGGAAAGGCTTTTGGTATGGGCCGCCGACACTGCTGGAGGTGGCAAGAGTACGAAGTTGCATTACTGACCATGTTCCATTCACATTAAAAAAAACACTTGTTCGAGTTTGTTGGTTTTCCTTCGAGCTTCGTGGTGGTCATGATTATCTTTGGAGAAAAAATGTACCATACACACAGAAATACAGGTAATAAATTACCGAAAATTGTAAGTAAGTAATCGAGGATATATTGTCAAAAAAATGTAGGAGAATGCTTCTCCTAGCACTAATTTAAAAAAAAATTGGGGAGGAAGACCCCCCCCCCCCCAGACTCCCCGCTTATAGCTTTGAATCTTTTGGTACTCACAGGGCCTGTAATATCCATTCTACCCATTGCCCCAGGCAGGCCTGAAAATAAGGCGTCTGACATTTGCAGAATGAGGTCCCCAGAGGGTGAATTTGATCAGGCTATCCCATACAGTCAACCAATTTATCCTCTGGGTACCTCGTTCTGTTTAGTTTTGAGACCCTGATTCAGATTGAGGATCACAGAGGGTAAATTTAGTGATGCTACCCTGCTGGGGACCTCATTTTGCAGATGTCAGTCTGCTTATTTTCTGGCTTGGCCCCAGGGCCCATTCTTGCTCTCGGTGTCCATGATGTTTGTGTCCCAGTATGACCAATTTGGAGTTTGGTACATGTTAACCCTTGAGGCAAGCTGCACCAAACCAAAAAATGATATTACGGCCTTTGGGTGTCAGTTTAGACTACCCAACACCAAACCATTGAACATATATGTACCTCAACCCTTAACTGGTAGAGTGCTGAATTATTTTTGGTCATCAAAATTTGTTCACATATGTTTGCCTTGTTACAATTTATTGGAGAGTGCCAATAGGCACTCTCCCATAAATTGTAACAAGGCAAATCCTAACAGACTAAATAATTTCACTTCAAAGGTGGTATGAATAACATCCACAAAATATGAAGCCTTTAATTGCTGGTACTGACACCAAATATAGGCTTCCAGCACTCTACCAGTTAAGGGCCTGGAGATTTTTATAAATATTTCCCTACACTCTGACAGTCTACATTCTGTGGCTTTGCAGATGTTTTAGGCAGGTCTTGGCTGCCTTTATAGGCAGCCAAGACTTGCCAAAAAATAACTTGCAAAAAATTTTGAATTTAACTTGTGAGTTAACCCTGAGACAACATGTTGGGACACCTGTTCTGTTACAGTAAAAGTGATCAAATTCAGAATTAGGCCACTAAGGGTTCAATAAGAAATTGCATCATAACCACTACATGTGTACTTTATTAATTATACACCTACATTTTTCAAAAAGGGGGTATACTGGATTGTGCCTGTCCGTGCATGCATACATGAGTCTGTGCATCCGTGCATCTGTGTGTCCGTTCACACTCAGATGTCTCTTCGCATTATAACTTCAACATTACTACTCAGATTTCGATGAAATTTCATACAGATGTTCACTATCATGAGGTATTCAAGTAGCATCAGCTGTTTTGCCGTTGGAATATTTTTTCTGTGAGTTATGGCCCGTTGAACACACAAAAATAGGCTATTTTTTGTCTGTTCGCCGCGTATCTCAGGTTTGGCTTATTGTATCTCAGTGAAATTTGGAATGAAGATTGTTTGTGGGAAAGGCTTTCAAATGAGTCATGTCCCTGCAGTAAAACAAGAAAATACATGCAAATCACCTCCCCACATGTGGCATTATGTCTTTGTTCTGTAAGGTTTGGGTTATCAGATTTCAAAGAAATTTGGAAAGAAGATTGTTTATGGGAAAGGCTTTCAAATGAGTCATGTCCCTGCAGTAAAACAAAGAATATACATGCAAATCACCTCCCCACATGTGGCATTATGTCTTTGTTCTACATCTCTTAAGTGGATGGTCCGATCGCCAGTAGACTTCAGTAACAGGTATTTATGGCCTTCACAATTACCTTGCTGTAAAACAAAGACAATAATTTTTCTGTTTGTCTCGTAAAATAGCCAATTTTTTGTGTGTTCACCTCGTATGTCTGGTTTGGGGTTAGTGGCTGTCAATGAAATTTGGAATGAAGATTGTTTATGGGAATAGCTTTCACAGTATCATGGTTCATTTTTTCTCTTGTCATTGTTTGGCGGTATGCCACGGGGCGTGGCCCCCCTCCTCTTGTTTATCACCTAATAATTTCCAAGAGTCGTTAGCTTTTTAACTATAATCCTGGCTGAGTAATATTCCAGCTGCGTCGCCAAGGCATGCCTTCGAAGAAGGCATGCCTTGATGATGTAGTTGGAATATTAGTCATTGGGGACTAGAGCTATCACAGTCGTGATAAAACAAGTTTACACCCCCCCAGTTGATCATCTTCACAGTGTCTGTGATCAAACATCAAGTTATGAAGACTACATATGGGGCGCAGTGGCTTTGCGGTAACTGGTTCTCATCAGATCACCGAAGTTAAGCAACATCGAGCCTGGTTAGTCCTTGGATGGGTGACTGCCTGAGCGATCAATTCAGACTCCAGCACTGTGTCCTTGGGCAAGGCACTTCACCCCGATTGTCCACATGAGGGCACGGTGGCGCTGTGTACTAAGGTGTACTGCACATCGATAGTGTGCATGTCTTCAACCAATGTAACCCTGCTGCAGTGCGGAGTTACGATGTTGAGGACTCCGGCTTCCTCCACCCGTAGTAAAACTGTCATCGACACAATGTAACCTTGGCTGTTATTGTGTCGTTAAACCCTAATAAATAAATTAAATGAAGACTGCATGTAGTTTTGGCTTAACAGTTGTTTCCAGTGAAGTGCAGTCTGTCATCTATTCAGGAAGACAGAACTTTATAAGAAACAACTGCTCAGGTTAAAGGTCTTTACCAGGAGCACGGTGGCTCAGTGATAGACTGTTGGACTTCTATGCTAGAGGTCCCGAGTTCGATCCCCGTCCGGGACGACCCGCATTGTGTCCTTGGGCAAGGCACTTTATCCCGATTACCTATATGGGGGCACGATGACACAGTGTACTAAGGCGTACTGCACATCGATGGCTCACGTGTCTTCAACCGCTGTAACCCTGCTTCAGCAAAGCTTGAACAGAGTTAGAATGTTGAGGAGCTGACAGTTGCTCGTCATTGCTCGATGCTTCTCTCCGGGTACTCCGGCTTCCTCCACCCGTAAAACTGTCACGGTCACAATTGGCCATTGTGCATAAGTATGTGACCTTAACTCCCAATAAATAAATAAATAAATAAATAAATAAATATATAGGACTTTTCCTGTTCACAGCTATCCAAACCATCAGTGTAAAAGCAACCACTGTACAATAGCAGAGATGAGAAATTTTAAATCACATCATTAATTCATTATACAGTGAGCGAATGTTAGTTGGTTAGTTTGAGCCATGCCATCTGGCAGAATCCTTATAAGTAGTCATGCCTGTGTGCATCTGTGCATGTATCTTTGCATCCATCCTTCCTATTTGATTTGTGATTTGACAATACAGTGTGGCTGCTGTGGACTGGTCACTTCCACGTGTTAGCAATATTTTCATGGATGCTATAATATTAGATTCCAAGCACTAATTACAGGAATAATCATCAAAATTTTTTATTAATGAAGCACCGGGTACAACCCGGTGCTTCATTAATTAAAGTTTTGTTGATAATAATTTTTATTACTTGGTAAACGCATGTGTGGACATCACTGCCCATGCATGGATTACGACCAGTTCAAGGTGACTGTACTGTACACTGGCCTTAGATCATGAACTATGACAGTTACACTGCCTAGGGAAAGTGAAGAATCCTATCAATTTGTGTGCAAAAGGTCAAGGTTACAGGGTGCTTTCAGTTTGGTTTCTGGACACTTAACTTGACAATGCTTCTGGAAATTCTTGCTTCATGGAAATTGACATATACCCTGCATATGGGAAAAGGATGAACCATATCAATTTAGGGGTTAGAGGTCCATGGTCACAGATCACAGGATGCACTAACCCAAAATGGTTTCCACTCTCTACAGTTAAAACTAGAAGTGCTGTCATGAAATGCGCACAAATAGCAAGTTGATCTGCGCGTTAATTTACGCGTTATGTCCATAGTAAAGCTATCAAATTCTGTACATATGGCCTGTGCACAAGCAATGTTTCAGCCAATGGACCTCCGGATAACCCGGAGGTCCATTGGCAGAAACATTGCATGCATTTGCTATGAGTAACCAGGAGAACCTGCTGTGATTTGGATGCTATTCGATATGGCAATTGCGCGCAAATTCCAACGTGCAATCAAGCATAGATAAGCGCACTATTCGTGACAGGACTTCTAGTTTTAACTGTACCTTGACAAACACTTTGGCATCGGATCATGTCTGTCTGCATGTATCCATCCATCCAATTTGGTTTCTATGGTCTACCTTGACTGGGCTTATATTTCGACGAGAACATGAAAATCGATTGACACAAAGATTCATGTAAAAATACCCAGGGAGAATCTATGTAGATTCTCATTGCACCTCTGCTAGGATTCGTGTCAAAGTCAATTTAACCCTTTATCTAACATTGTGACAGCAAATTACAAGGCTGACATGTCCTGAAATATCCTGACACTGTCAATATAAAATTGTACAAATATGGCTCATTTGAGCCGGGTCCAATAACATCCATATTTGTAAGGTTTTCTTGGTAAATATTGTGTATTTTTTTTTAAATTATCTATTCCCTTTATGTTTTAACAATTAAAACAGCTGTTTTGGGTAAAGGGTTAATATGTATGCACCAGAGGTTCAACCATGGTGAGATCCTGGTACACTCACAGCAGGCATGGAATCTCCTCAACCCTCTTCACAAGAATCCAAACGGATTCTCCCAAAGTTAGATGAAATATAAGCCCTGCTTGGCAACGCTTTCACCTAAAATCATGTAACCTCTTGGGTACACTGCCTATTGAGAATGAACCCTATCGATTTGGGGGTCAAAAGGTCACTGGTAACAATGCTTCCGATTTGGTTTGGCGTACAATTATGAAACTTCACAGATACACTGAAATTAATTGATTTTGTGGTCAAATGGTCAAGGTCAGAGATCACAGGATGCACTAACCTGAAAAAAGTTTCTGAGCTCTGCCTGGGATTATGTCTGTTCATGCCTCTTGGCCAAAGATCATGAAACTTCACGGGTACACTGCCTAGGGAAAAGGATATACACAGAACGACATACGCATGTGAATGGGTTAATCAATATGGCATGAGTGCCAGCGCGGAAGGATAGAACAAGAGGCCACATGCCTCGAGTTTTATCCTTTTACGACAGCACACTTGTCGTTCTGTGTTATTACATGCCTTCATGTCTATAAAAACAATTATCAGAAGGACACTCGGTAATTCATTTGACATCTATCAACAAAAAGAATACATTTTATCCCCAACCAAATTAGCGAGTGGAACCCGTGTTACTATTTTGTCCCCTGAGTTTGAATGTGTTCTATGTGCCCATTGGCACATAGAACACATTGAAACTCAGGGGAATGATTTTTAGCTATCGCCAGCGATTGAAACTGTAATTGCGATGCAACGATTTGTATAAAATTCCAGTGAAATTTTGCTCCTTTATAAACCTAGTTCGTCAAAGATTTCTATTTTTAATTTTCCGCATGGTTTAGTGTTGCTGAAGATGGGGATTTCATAGAACAGGCATGTAATAGAAACCCTATCAATTTGTGAATCAAAAAGGTGAAGATAACGGAGAGGGTTGCTTCAGATTTGGTTTCTGGACTGTAACAAGACAATGCTTCAGCTTGGGACCATAAAACTTTGCAGGTGCACTGCCTACGGGAAAGGGATGAACCGTCATCGATTTGGGCATCTCAGAGTCACAACACAGGGCCCTATAACATGAAAGTGGTTTCCAGACTCTAAATTGACAATGCTTTGACCTTGGATCATGAAATTTTACATACACTCTGCTAGGGCAAATGAATGAACTCTATCAATTTGGGGTTCAGTGGTCAAGGTCATATGGTGCTCTAGCTAACCCAAAAACCATTTCTGAACTATAGAACTTGACAATGCTTTGTGTTGGGATTATGAAACTTTACAGGTCACTACTGTACAGCAGCAACATTAACTCTTTACCCAACGTAATGGCCAAAACCGGCCAACGCTATTCTAAAAAATCGCCAATTAATTTTCATTATTTTTTTCATTTTTGGTCTCCAAAACATAGCTTATGACCCTTCGTTGGAATGAGCTTGTCAAGCTTGTTCCAATGAGGGGGTCATAACCTATGTTTTTGAGACAAATTTAGTTATTCAAGAATTTTTTTTTGCAAGTATCATCTGCTTTTCATGTGACGTAAAGGGTTAAACCCTAATGAATAGGATCCCATAAAAAAACCACAAGTCATGAAAAATTCATGAGAAAAGTACCATGAAAAGAGCCACTTTCAGGTCCATTAAAATATTCAGAACACATCAATCTTTGAAGATGATGCCATTATATCTAAAAACAAATATGCCATGCACAAAACCCATGGATAATGGTTTTAACGGCCATTAAATATTGTTGCACAGCCATGAAAAGGCAACTATGCTCAAGAATGAAAAACAATGACAACATTCATTATGAAAATGACTAATCAAGAAATTGTGTTTAGTGGGCATGAGAAATGTCATGACAAAAATTTAATGGTATGTACTTCCTGTTGGAAATGCTCATTTCATGACACCATGAATTTTGGGGTGAAGAACTGTTTCATTTCCATAAATAAAATTGTTGAACTGTACTCCATGAATATGCAAAATTATAACCAAGCCCTCAATTCTTGACCATGAAAGGATTTTGCCCAATATAGGATGAAATGCTATGGAAAATATATCATATTAAGTTCCTATCAAACCATATGTATAACAGAGTTTAATCCCAGGAACAGGAATTTTCTGGTTCTCGTTTTTGAAACTCAGTCACGATATCAGGAATTTTCCGATTGTCGTTTCTGAAATCAGTCCCAAAACCCCCGGAAAATTCATAGGACAGAACCAGGAATCAAAGGTTGCGTTCTGCAACCTTGATTCTCGATTCTAGTCTATGAATTTCCCGGGCATTAGCACCTATTTTCAGAACCAATAACCTGGAAATTCCCATCTGCAAGATTAAACCATAGCTCCAATGGCAGTGCTGGTCTTAGGAGAAATTGATATTCACCGTAATCTCATAAACTATAATACGCAATTGTTGCTACCATGGTCTATGAATTTCCCGGGTATCGTGATTGACTTTCAGAACCTGGTGCCACAGTGTTGTGAAATTCCTGTTCCCCTTATTTTACCTTAATGTATAAGAAATAAAATCAGTTTTTTTTCTACACACAGAACGAGTAATTGTGAGGAATATTTAGAGAGTATTTATTTATTATTTATTGGTGTTTAAGGTAATGCAAAATGGCTAACCATGACCGTGACAGTTTTACAGGTGGAGGAAGCTGGAGTACCCGGAGAGAACCACTGAGCAATGACGAGCAGCTGCCAGCTCCCCAACATCGTAACTCAGCACTGCAGCACAGGCAGGGTTAGATTGGTTGATGACATGCGCACCATCGATGTGCAGTACGCCTTAGTATACGGCATCATCATGCTGCCATGTGGACAATCAGGTTAAGTGCCTTGCCCAAGGACACAATGCGGGATTCCGAATCGATCGCTCAGACGATCACCCAGTTTAGAGATTATTACTTGTTTAGTTTCATGTCGGCTGTGATATCAGCCAGAGATAACTTCATATCAGCCTTGGACCAAAGGTCAAAGGCTGACGTGAAGTTACCGAGGGCTGATGCCTCAGCTGATATGAAACTAACCAAGTAATAAGCTATTTCTTTATAAACCAATTAGTTTTCATTTAATTTTATGTACAACTTGCTTCTTTTCTCTTTATCCACCTTATCCTTTCTTGTTGCCATCATTATATTCTAACTGTACAAAAACTACTCCCCTTTTTCCTGGTAATGCCAATTTTACAAATTGATTGAATTTTCATGCCTGACCCTAATCTTTCAAAAGTCCGTAACCCTCTACCCAACATAATGGCCAAACCCGGCCAGCACTATTCTCAAAAATTGCCAACTAATTTTCATTCTTTTTTCATTTTTTGTCTCAAAAACATAGGTTATGACTCCTCTTTGGAACAAGCTCATTGAGCTCGTTCCAATGAGGGGTTATAACCTATGTTTTGGGGACAAAAAATGAAAAAAATTAGTTATTCAAGAATTTTGTTTGCATGTCGTCTGCTTTTCATGTTAGGTAAAAGGTTAAAAATGCTATCCCCATTTGAAATGATGTTGGAAAGATACGTATGGACCAGATTTCAAATGCATGTGTAACGCAAAAAATGGCCATATATTTCAACCCTTCACCTAACTTTGAGACAACCATATGAAAAGAAGTGAACAACCAACACTCTTCATTTTTGCCTCAAAAACATAGCTCATGTCCCTCTTTTGGAATGGGCTCAATGAGCAGTGTTCCAACAGGCAGGTCATAAGCTATATTTTTGAGACAAAAAATGAAAAATTTATAAAGTTGAAATGTAATTTTTTGTAAATGGCGCTAGTTGGTTTCTGTATTTACTTTGGATAAAAGGTTAAGTGGTTGTATGAAAAAATAATAATTATAAAAAAAGAAATCATGAGTGACCAATGACCCCATTCTGCAGTATGTAACATTTTTATTTTTGAAGGGTTGAAATTTTAGGCCAATGTTGCAAAGGTTTTTGCAGAGATCAAATTTGCTTTGCAAAAAAATGCCACATGGTTAACATTATATAGCTGGTAAAAAAACCCACATTGAAATATTTACCTATGGAATCCATGACGATTTGAAAACAGAAGATCTACTTTGTGGAAGCTAACTTTCTTGAAGAATTTCTCTGGTCCTGATGAATTGACAATTTGAAAAAAAACCATTTCACATTACTGCCTCATTAGAATGAGCTTGTTGAGCGTGTTCCATTAATGGGTCACATGATATGGTTTTGTTCAAATTTTTTGAAAAAATAATGTTTAAAATATTAAATTTTGATTTTCTGTGCATTTGGCAAAGGGTTAACAGCAAGCCAGAAAATAAGCAGACTATCATCTGCAAAATGAGGTCCCCAGAGGGTGAATTTAGTGATGCTACCCTGCACAGCAGGGTAGCATCACTAAATTTACACTCGGTGAACCTCAGTCTGAATCGGGGTCTCAAAACTAAACAGAAAGAGGTACCCAAAGGATAGTTTTGAGACCCTGATTCAGATTGAGGTTCCCGGGAAGTGAAGCAGTGCTTGTTTACTGTTGTAAACAAGCTTTGTTTCACTAGTAAAGTAGGACCCAGTCACTAAAGCTTGGGGTGTGAGTCCTCTAAAATAAACGATTGACTGACCTTGACTTTATCTCCATGTTGTGGTCATTATTAGCCATTATTGTGCGGAAGTATGTGACCTTAAACACTAATAAATAAATAAGTTGATATTCGGTTTGATTCAAAATTGACTGACCAATTCATTTTGAATCTTTTTCATGGGAATATAGCTTGGTATTTGGTCATCTTCATCATCACACAAAACATAGTTCAGATAAAAATCATACATAAATGATGTTGAAATAAAAGACTGAGTGTAACTTCTGCTACATTAATATAGATTTTTACCGTCCATCCGTCAGTCCGTCCGTCCATCCGAAACACTTTTTCCGTCAAAGTTTTCTTGGCTCCTATGAAAGGGAATGATTTTATATTTGGTCTGCTGCTTCATAATGATGAGTTGTATTGCAATTGCCGATACTTTGAAATTTTACTGTACCCACTGAACATTGAAATTTTCCGTCAAGGGTTTCTCGGCTTCTATGCAAGGGATTGATTTTATATTCGGTCTGCTGCTTCATAATGATGAGTTGTATCGTGTAAGCAATTTTCAGATCTGCCGTGCAGCCACTTCCTGTTTGCCGATACTTTGAAATCTTACTGTACCCACTGAACATTGAAATTTTCAGTCAAGGTTTTCTCAGCTTCTATGCAAGGGATTGATTTTATATTTGGTCTGCTTCTTCATAATGATGAGTTGTATCGTGTAGGCAATTTTCAGACCTGCCGTCCAGCCACTTCCTGTTTGCCGATACTTTGAAGTTTTACTGTACCTACTGAACATTGAAATTTTTCGTCAAACTTTTCTCGGCTTCTGTGCAAGGGATTGATTTTATATTTCATCTGGAGCCTGATAATGATCAGTTGTATCGTGTATGCAATTTTCAGATCTGCCGTGCAGCCACTTCCTGTTTGCTGATTCAATTGCATGCAGCGACGCAGGTCCAGACCCGGTATTGGTCTTGGCTTGTTTTTTTAATTTTTTTTATTAGGGTTTAATGACACATTAACAGCTAGGGTCATATCATGTTGGTGACAGTTTTACGGTTGGAGGAAGCCAGAGTACCCGGAGAGAACCACCGAGCAATGACGAGCAGCTCTCCAACATCGTAACTCTGAACTCTGCACCGCGGCACAGGTAGGGTTAGATTGGTTGAAGACATGTGCACCATCGACGTGCAGTACGCCTTAGTACACAGCGTCATTGTACCCCCATGTAGGTGATCAGGGTTAAGTGCCTTGCCCAAGGACACAACGCGGGAGCACGAATCAGTCGCTGAAACGGTCACCCATCCAACTACTAACTGCGCTCAACGTTGCTTAACTTCGGTGAGCTGACGAGAACCGGTTACCGCGATGCCACCACGCCCCATTAACATAGATAATATCTGTACTTATGTCACCAGCCATGCTAATTCCAATATCATCAGTTCCTTCCACTGTTATATGCAAATTTACGGTTTCCAAGCATTGTCAACAATGAACTATAATATTCCAACTACATCATCAAGGCATGCCTTCGATGAAGGCATGCCTTGCTAATGTAGTTGGATTATTTTATCAGTTGGGGTTTGAGCCATCACAGGCGGAACAAATCAGGTTTATGGCACCCCAATGCCCATCGGTCAGCTTCTAATTTAATTCTGATTTGATTCAATCTTTGATTTGATTTTGAATAATAGAATGATTCGATTTGAGATACGATTCAAATCGAAAATGTGTGATTTGCAGGGCCCTAGAAGACACATTTTTATGACATTTTTTTTCCTAATTGATACATCCAAGCCTTGACAACAGTTCACTGGAAGCTCTCATGGACAACATGCAGTAAATACAGTGGAACCCTGTTAATTGAATAGCAACTTTACCAATGAAAATCATTCAATTATCAGGAGTATTTAATTAATAGGGATTGTGTCCTCTTCCTATATTCTAGAGATAAACTTAGCATTTATTCTATTATATCTTGTTTGACAGATGACAGAGCTCCATGAGCTCTGTCAAACAAGGTGTAATAAATTAAATGCCTGTTTTGGATGTACTAATGCCAAATAGGTCTAAACAAAGAAAAACTGGGGAGAGTCGGGGTAATTTCTCGACAGGTTACAAGATTTCTTATTCCATTAACAGGAGTTTACTCTATAACGTATATTCAATTAATAGATCAAATTTGTACTGGAGGTATGGTAAATGTTTTTTTTTGTGTTGGGAAATTATATCCAATTCACAGGGTTATCCAGTTAAGAGATATCCAATTAAGTGGGCGCCACTGTAATACTAAAAGTTGAAATTATCAGAAGGATAAATATGAGATCAAAAGTTTCCATTAGATATCCTGCAACACATTTAAGATGGCATTGCATCTAATATTAACCCTCATCAGTTGACACTATTTTTAATTTGTTCTGAAATTATTACCTAGCTAATTGCCCTACTCTTTTATGAACTCACTCAGACTCAGGTATCAGTTAATCAGGGCTTATGGGGGGCATGGTGGCTCAGCAGGTAGAGGTGCCGGCTGCAAACCAAGAGGTCCTTGGTTTGAATCCCACAAGCGACAACCGCGTTGTGTCCTTGGGCAAGACAGTTCTCCCCCATTGCCTACGTGAGGGCATGGTGGCGTTGTGTACTAAGGCGTACTGCACATCAGTAGTACACCTGTCTTCAACTGCTGGTAACCCTGCTTGTGTGGAGTTGGTATGTTGGGGAGCTGACAGTTGTTCGCCATTGCTTGGTGGTTCTCTCTGGATACTCCGCGGCTTCCTCCACCCGTAAAACCTGGTCATGGTCATGATTAGATATTGTGCAGAAATATGTGACCTTAAACACCAATAAATAAATAAATCAGGGCTTATATTTCCACAGGAATCTGAGAATCAATTCATGAAAAGATTTGCGTAACAAAACCAGCGAGAATCCATGTAGATTATTGCTGAATCTCTGATAGCATTCGCATTAAAAGAATTGAGTCAATTTAACCCTTTACCTAACAGTAGCAATAATAAACCAATACAAGGCTAACATGACCTGAAGTATCCTGACACTTTGTCAATAAAATTGTACAAATAAGTCTGTCATTGGAACTGGCTCAATGACATCCTTATTTGTAAGGCTTTGTTGGTAAATATTGTTCATTTTTATTAAAATTATCAAATTCAGTTTATGTTTTAAAAATTGAAAAGCTGTGTTGGGTAAAGGGCTAACATGTGTTATCACTATACAACAGGGGGTTCAACCATGATGTGGTCCTGGGACACTCATAGTAAGTAGGTATGGTTTCTCGCAACCATTTTCGCGACAATTCAAATGGATTCTCCCAAATTTAGATGAAATATAATATTTTTCCATTGGCTATTTGACATTCTGACTTTGCCTCCATGCTAGATGATAACTCATTGAAGGAATTTCTCACCACCTTTATGATCTCGTATTCTCGAGTACCTAGATGATGAAGTCAGGAACTTGAGGTTAGACATTACTGAGAAACGGTATCTTCATGGCTTTCATGTACACATATGATTGGGGGGGGGGGGGGGGGGTGCCGAACTAAATAAAGTAAATTTAGGAACCATGGGAAGTGAAGCAGAGTGTGTGTTTACTGTGGTAAACAAGCGCTGCGTTTTACTGTTTTTTTTTTTGTTTTTTTTTTTGATCCAGTCACTAATGCTTGGGGTAGAAGTCCTCCAAAATGGTCAACATGGGTATAAACAATTTACTAAACTTGTCGCGGTCACGATTAGCGATTGTGCAGAAATGTGACATCAAAACTAAAAAATAAATAGGTACTTTTAGGTAGTTATTGGGTTGTTTGTGGTAATTATTCATACTCTTATACAATGGAACAAGACCCTTTCACTCCTATAGCACTACGTGCTACTCTTATTCGCCCGGGATGGGGGCGTCGCCAGGCCCATTTCTGTGATGTTAGACCGTTTTTGTTAATTGTAGGTTGTTGTCAGGTCCATTTCGGAAATTAGATGACCCCCTTGAATCGAACACACCCTTTCTACTAGAGAGTTCTGGGTCACATAGTAGCCACCTACCACCATAGAAACCAAGATAGCGGCCTCCGATGAACAGATGGGGGCGGGAAAACGTGTCAACCTAACACCACGAGCTGCGCGTGCGCGCTAACCCGACGTATTACTCTGGTAATGACGTCAGAACATGGTCGCTCATGTGAGCTACTGGTTCATGTGACTGTGGGATACCCCGATGAGATCCCTAACTTAGAGGTGAAAGGTGCGACCTCTACTACTACCCTCACTTCCCCATCAAGAACAGTGCATGCAACTTGTTCTCAGTAATCTTGTGACATCGGAACCCACCTTAAACGAATCAACAGTCGTTCCCGCCGGGATCCCACAAAGTGAAGCACTGAGTAGTTAGCAATTGAAGACAAGTTCGGCTCCACTGGTACAATAGAAAAATTAGAAAATGTACAAAACATATGTAAACAAAACAAGGAAACTGACCCGATAGGAGCAGAAACTCCAGACAGGAACCTCGGGAAGTGGCCCAAGTGAGGCCCGTGCCACCAACCTTTTTTCAAGAAATAATTTGAGAGAGAGAGAGGGGATGCCACAAACATCTTTACCAAACTGTCATTGCAATCTTATTTAGAATTAACAGGAAGAGGGTGCTCTTTACACTCAATAAATGAGTAAAGATTCCCTCGTTTGATTTTTCTCTCTCTTCCACAGCATTTATAGTTGAGGGAAAAGCACATTTGTGTCTCCATATTGACTAACAATAATAGGGAGAAGGCATTTTCAGAACTTTTCTCACGTGTTTTCACCAGAAAATCTGCCAGTGCTGGATACACCAATATTGGCAACCGGCAACACAAAATAAAAGACCTCACCATTATGGCCGAGGACTTTCAGCTTCGACTATCTTACCTGAATCCAAACAAATTTCAAGTACCATTGGCATACACCCTGGAGTGCTTAATGGGTCATCACCAAAAGACCTGGGAATACCTATAACCATTATTTGCAATAACATTTCTCGTTTGAGACAACTGCCAGTTGTATAGAAAACTACAAACATCTCAGCCATATTCAGGAATGGAGCGAAGGAGAATGCATGCATGTGCAACGTGATGGAGTCATTTATAAGATACAGAATTAGGGACCATGCAAGAAACAAAATTCATCAAAAGGCAGTTTGATTTTAGACAGAGACGCAAGTAGTAGGAGAGCGATGAAACGACCCTTATTAGTTGGATCCCGGAAGTGACGTCATAGTCAAGTGGCCTACCTACGTCACGTTTGATTGCCATGGTAGCCCGCGTGAGCGGCCATCTTGTAACGTCATCCCCAGTGATATTAGGTCTTTGTGTGCAGTGCGTGTTAGGGTGATAATCCGTCGTCCATTTTGTAAACTGGAGACCTCCATCTTGGTTTTTATGGTAGCACGTGGTTGCTATGTGACCAAAAACTCTACTATAAGTCGGGTATGTTCGAAGGGTGTGTTTGATTGAATAGGAGTAAATCCAATTACCACACACAACCAGACAATCACTCTAAACCAACAAACCTATCTAAAATCACCGAACCCGACTTGGCAAAGCCACAATCTAGGGGTTATAATAGTAGCACGTAGTTCTATAAGGTGTGTTCCTTTGTATAAGACTAATTGTATTGTTTCGGATACTTCGTAAAATTACCACAAACAACGGTTCAATCTCTCCAAATCACCAAAAACACTACCGAAAGGGGTTCAGATTCCCCCAGAATCCTCCTTTTTCAGTTAAGCGCATTCTTTTGTTTTAGAGCCAATCTAATTACACAAATTTCTCATTTTTCTGCCTATCCCAATCTATTCTGTGGCTCATTCTTCTATTACCTGACCTGTTTTTCCTATTACTGCCCCCTGTTCTGATTATCATACCAGTGTATCTAGTCTTAGCTGTCACTGGTTCCGCTCTCTACCCACGTCCAAGACTTATAATCATCAGTCAGGCTGCTACATTCTCGCAATCTGTACATACCCATACAAAGTTATCTCCCCTGTTCATAACTTAGTGCTACATGATTTCTGAAGCCGAATGGCAGTCGAGCTGGAACAGACATTGCCCAAACGGCTTGAATCTCATCCAGCAAATAAGCTTCCGAGTAGTGACTGGAACAGACATTGCTCTTACGACTCGAATCCCATCGAACAAATGAGCCATAAAGCAATTGCACGAAAGAGTGACTCCATATATGGCTCTTCGACTCGTCTCTTTAAAAGGATTCTATAACCACAGACGTTTCCCAAAAAAGGATTCCATAACTGGAATTCCATGCTCCTATATAGCTAATATACAGTGCCTACACAGATGATCTTACCATTGGTTTCTTCCACGACTTCACTTATCCATCCCATGTCTAGCTTCCACTACAGCCACCAAATACTATAGTGTTCTATCAGCCTTGTACCATTACTATTGACTTGTGGCACTATGTTTCTCAGTACCCACCATTACATTACTACCGTTGCGGATCACATTTCACACCCCTATCATACCCCGAACTAATACAATTACTCATACGAAGGAACGCACCTTGTAGCACTACGTGCTACTATTATAACCCTTAGATGGTGGCTTTGCCAAGTCCGTTTCGGTGATTTTAGACAGATTTGGTGGTTTGGAGGGATTGTCGGGTTGTCTGTACCCCTGTCCTATTGTAGGGTTTTGGGTCACATAGCAACCACATGCTACCATAGAAACCAAGATGTCGGTCTCCAGTATACAAAAAGGACAACGGAAACACATATCACACTAACAACACGCGCTGCGCATACGCATTAACACCACGTATCACTATGGGGATAACCTCACAAGATGGCCGCTCACGCGGGCTACCATGACAGCCAAACATGACGTAACTAGGTTACGCGACTGACGTCACTTCCATTGTCTGGCTAAAAAGGGTCCTTTCACCGTTCTCCTACTACAAGGAAGTGCACTGGGCATCGTATTGTTCGTCATCTATAGAAATGACCTACCAATCACTGTCTGAGGTAATTATGTTTGCCAAGAACACAAAGATATTTCGAGAGTTTAGTAGGAAAGTAGATACAAGGGCGCCGGAAACATCCAAGAGCAGGGTTATCAAAAAGCCACTGGGTATGAGTTAAGACCGGTAGTTCACAACGTATCATAAATTGTAATGTGACACGCAATAGTATTGACATTATAAATATAGCTTTAGAGCTCATCACACTGTTAATATAGCTGCTTTGTTAGGCGATTATCGACAAGTCCACGCCATTATACCCGATAGCCCCCCCCCCCCCCCCCCCCCCCCACTGGCAATTGGCACGCGAAAAATGAAAAAACCCTGAAAGCCTACAAATATATCACTAAAAAGCTTGCCAAAAAAGTGGCTAATTTGCTTCCATCCCTAAAAATGTGTAACGGAAATGTGGAAAATCAGAACCATCACCTAGCATACTCGATTAAAAGCATAAGACTGATCGAATGCATGTTAAAAGAGGTAGACAATGTGAAAAGTATATTGGAGTAATAACAAACTGACCTCCGACTAACATATCAGCGAGAAGGTAAGAAAGGCGCAGTCAGTAATATAGGAACAATGAGATCTTCTACTCACCTGGATCAGGACAGTAGGGGAAGCTGCTGTGCAAGTCCTTTATACAAACACATCTGAAATATACTAAACGGCACGGAAGCCAAGCAAAAAGATGCATATAAACTTTCTGGAGAGAGTGTATAGAACAGCCAAAAAAACTAGCACTCAGCTTGAAAAATCCTTCCCATGTGGACCGATTGGAGATGCAAAATTACCAACGTTGTAGAACAGAAGGCATAGAGGAGGCGATATGATTGAATGTTTCAACGTTCAACGTCTTCAACGAATATGACAAGGAAGTCTCAGACAAAATGAAAAGGATTGCTAAACCCTAGACAAGGGGACATAACTTGGGGCTATGCTGGAAAGAACAAAACTCCACATTGGAGATTAGGATGAATGTCTTCAGCACCACAGTTGTCAAATCATGAAATAATCCACCCCGATGCAATTGTAGACTCGAACACGTTGGACAATGTCCAAAAAAGTCTGGTTACACATTGGCTCAACGAGGAAGTTGGGCTGGGCCATAGAGCCTCCCTTGAAGTGAGAGGTCCTCGAGCAAGTGGTATTCCATCTGGGCAGCACGAAGTCAGTATCTGTTTTACATAAGATGGATATAGGCCAAGTGACTACACAAGACGCCAGTTTCTACCTGCAGCATAAGGTTACATAAGGTAATGAAGTAAACAAATTCTTCAAAGTGTCCTGCATTTGGAAAACAGTGCACAAGGCGTCTAAAGTATTCTCATTTCTCGACTGTCTGTATGTTGTCACAAAAACATCACTCCAAGAAAATTAATCAAGATGATATTAATGATACAAATTCTTGAGTGTGATGATTTGTTTGTGAGAATGATCACAAACGTTAACCCTTTACCCAAAGCAGACGATATCAAAATTTATTATTTTAAGATTTGTTTTTTCGAATTCCCCCCCCCCCCCCCAAAAAAAAATCAATAAAACCATATCATGTTACACCTCGTTGGAACGAGCTCGTTTCAATGAGGGGTCACATGATATGGTTTTGTTGACATTTTTTGAAAAATATATTTTTTTCAATTGCTTAATGTTTTAATTACGCGAACGGTTGCTGCCGATTCGTTAGGTAAAGGGTTAACTCAACGTCAACCTGACGAAAGGACAGAAAGCTTCGAATAAATAAAAAAAAAAACCAAGGATCATTCAAATTTGATAAAGATGCTAAATACAATGATCCGCGTTGTGTCATTGGGCAAGGCACTTTATCCCGGTTGTCTACCAGGCGACACGATGACGCCGTGTACGAAGGCGTACTGCACATCGATGGAGCACATGTCTCCAGTAAACAAAATGGACGACGGAAACAATCACCCTAACAACACGCGCTGCGCATGCACACTAACACCACGTATCACCATGGGAATGACGCTACAAGATGGCCGCTCACGCGGGTTCCATGACAACACAACATGGCGCCACTGGGTCACGTGACATGACGTCACTTCCGGGGTCCTGAGAACTAGAGGTGTCCGGGTACATGACATACTACTGACGTAAAACGGCCAATGGCAGTATTAATCTTGCCGCGGGGAATTAATTATCTCGCCGTGGCGAGATAATATATCTTTTCCACAAACTCGACCCGATTCTAACCTGTCATCTTTCCCATTTTTGAGCCCGCTAAAAAGGATCGGTGCGCACCACCCATCGACCTAGTATTCGACCCAAGGATCCGACCATCATGATGCAATGTGTGATCGGACCTTTGAGACTTTGACCTACCCCCTAGGTGACACAGTCACCCGATCTTAACACCCAAAGGTCATATCATAGTTCTACCCCACTCCTAGGTTTTACTGAATCAGTTGTCCAAACTATGCCACCCAACGACCTTGTGATATTGGCGATCAAGGGACCTATTAACAGTACAGCTGTACCCCGGCGCTCATTCCAAGTGTGGGCCAATGGTTCGACCCAGGCATCCAACCAAGAGGTCAGTTCTACACTCTAAAATCAGTTGGGTTGAAAGTCTATCCAAATCGACTGAGTTGAGTGAATATGAACCCGATTGGGTCCATATTCACTCAAGCTATGGGTGTTTATCAACTGGGTCGTGGAGAGTCACCGGGATGGGTAGGTAACTGTGGGTGTGGCTGGGGCATAGTAGGAGAGTCGGAAAACAGATGAGTTGGATCCCCAGGTCGTGGTGATTTGTGGTGTGTATCAACCTCGAAATGCGCGCTGAGGTGGAGTTTGGCGGCAAAAGGTAGGGCGGTTAGGCCACCGTTTCGAGAGTTATCAAGAACGAACAAATTAATTGTCTTGACGTCGCAAAATATTATCTCGCCGCGGAGAGATATTATACGGAATCCCAGATGCGTTTTTTATGTTTCGCGTGATACTTCCAAAAAATATAAAACCATATAAATGTTGATATCAAAGGAACCGACTGCATTATCCGGTTCCATTAGTATCTATATTTGTATGGTTTTATTGAAAACGTTTGTTACATTTACCACATAATATGAAATCATATGTTGAAAAAAAATGTGTAAAGTAAAGGTTTAATAGAAGCATGGTCAACCAATAGAATTGCTCGTTTCATACATTCTGTTTACGATGCTAATTCAAGTGAGTTTGGTGGTTCTTCGCTGCCGCAGATTCTTTCCATCACAACTGTTTCTGTTTCTTAATCGAAGATAAAAGACGGCGTTAATTTGTTGGAACCACAACCGAATGACTTACAACGTGTTCTCACTAAACTTATAAAACGCCAAATTAAAACAAAATAGAATTTTGATAAACATCTTTTAAAAGATGGTGACAATGTAATGACTTGTAGTCATATTTAAAAGTAACAAACTGAAACCAGGCACTGTTGTGAAAAAACACAAGACACTTCGCCCGTATGTTGTGCAAACATTTGATGGTGTAAAATACAGACGAAATCGCCGACATCTTAGAAAGACCCCGTAAAAGTATTTACCCGGGTTGGAATCAACAATATCACGGCGGAGGAACTCCTCCTCGATTTTGAGTGCTCTCCCGAGTTCTGGCGATCATTTTATCAACAGTTTCCGATTCTCTCACGGAAAATTTTATTGCGTAAGCATTTTGTTTCTTTCTGGCTGATTTCGATCTCATCGCTACTATTAAGTAGTACAAAGATGTGTAGATAACACGGAAAACAACCAGGGGGAGGGGGGGGGGGGGGGGGTAGGAAAAAATTTGCAGACACCGATGCCGGTTTTTTTGTTTTTGACCGTTCGGAGGACCCACCCACCCACCCCATGTAATTTCTTTCCAGTTTTACAATTTTTTTCCGGGGTTATCTGAACCACCCACCCCCACTAAATACATGCTTCTGCATCATCCCTCCCACCACACTGCACCATAACCAATTTTATCATACAGTATTGAGTGATTGACCTTGTACAGTAGGACAGGTCTTGAAAGAACATCCGTTTTATCAAACCAAAGTGGTCTCTTAAGGCAGATGGTCTCCCATAACAAATCAAATATAGAGTAAAGCTGGTATGTCCAGGTATGTCCATATAAAACATGGTCTCCAAAGACATTGGTCTCTTAAGGCATGTTCTATTGTAATTCATTAACACTCTTGAATGTCATATCATTAACTTTTTACCTATAGTTGTCTCTCCATGTGTTCAGACATGTTGCAGAAACCAACAATATATATGGTATTCGACAGAGTTAAGAGAGCTTTGTAAAATATCATACAAATTGTTCATTTTTTTTTATGAAGGTTTGGGTGGGGCATGGCTGGGGTCGGGAGAGGGGATTTATTACTTATTTTAAGTCCAGCCCTAGAAGGTTTGGTACATGATTTTGTTGACACCTGTGTTCTCAGATCTGTTTGAAATAAATTAGCAGTTCAATCAGGTTCAATGTTTAGTAGTTTTTGTGTTACATACTTCCTACAATGGCAATAAGAGTCATTGGTGTTTTCGTAATAGGTCTGGATACATCGTTGTACAGAATTGTTCCTGTAGCTGAAATATGTAACTGTTCCTGACTTCACATAATTGTCTTTGCTCCTCATTCTAAGCCAGCCGATCTCACCAGGGTGAACATATTAGAAATTTAATCAAACGGAACACCCTCAAGATAACTTATCCTTAGAGTGCAGTGTTTGATAATTGCAATTAGTGATGCATTTTAACTTGCACTATTCAATATGTCATACATTGTATCACTATAAGCCGAATCATAGCTCAGCCGCAATAACAGTTTTATAATCGTATATAACCCATGGTAGGTACCCCCTGATAACTTGAGTGTCTTTTTATTGGTTCTTGAATGATACTTCACTGATTATGGTATACAATTTTGCCGAAAAGTGTGTGAGGAAAAAATTTGCAAGCATCGGAAAAAATTCTTTTTTTGTCCTCCTTCACAACCCACCCACCCCGGCATCAGTGTTTTGCAAATTTTTTCCAACCCCCCCCCCCCCCCCACCCTGAAACAACAAGCAGAAATGCACAAAATTGGACATTTTCTGATTTTTATTTCGGTGTTCTCTCGAGTGGATCCGATTCTCTCTCGAGTGCTCTCCGAAAACTCGGTGCTCTCACCCGAGATACATAATTGCCTATCGGCTATCACCCACAAAAGCTTCGAAAATCATCAAAACACATTACTAACGTGGCCAATACTATAAAACTTTTACAATTGTATTTTCTGGAATTGTACTTTCCAGTTAGGACTTTAAATGGGTTAAAATGAATCATTAGCATTTTCAAAGATCTGGCAATTTGCCAGTTGGCAAATTGCATATCTTTTAAACTGCTAATGATCCATTTTAGCAGTGGCGTAGCGGAAAATCTTGTGCCCCCGCGAGATAGAGACGGGGGGCCCGTTCATAATGGTGGTTGCCTTTAAAACGGGAGCAAATTTAGTGTTGTTACCGTGCACAGCATACAGGATTTCACGTAGTACATACGCCATAAATTAAATGAAGATTTAGTCTATAGGATCGATTCTAAAAGTACGACTCTGTAGATTTTTTCATTACATGTTTTAAGTTTCACCACCACCATCCAACGATACACACATGCACGCCCAACATGTGTGACTTGCGAGTCACCATGTATGTATATTGTTCATTTCTCACCCCTATCAGTTACAATGATGTAGCGTTCACTTAACCCTTTACCTAACCTGAAAAGCAGACGACACTTGCAAAAATAATTCTTGAATAACTATTTTTTTTCATTTTTTGTCTCAAAAACATAGGTTATGACCCCTCGTTGGAACGAGCTCGACGAGCTCGTTCCAAACGAGGGGTCATAACCTATATTTTTGAGACAAAAAATGAAAAAAATAATGAAAATTAATTGGCGATTTTTGAAAATAGCGCTGGCCGGTTTTGGCCGTTACGTTAGGTAAAGGGTTAAAAGAATAATACATAGACTACAAAGAGTACGTCGTGTGGAAGTGAGAGTTTGAAATTATGTGTATTTGGTACACAGTTTCGCTCTCTCTCCCTTTCCCTCTTTCTTCCAGCGTTGGGACGTCATTCAAGACGGGAACCCTCTCCCTTCTAGCCCCCCCCCCCCCCCCCCAATGCGGGCCCATCCCCTACGCCACTGCATTTTAGTCAGTAATATTAATAGCTAGGAAATATAATTCTAGAAAATACAGTTGTAAAAGTTTTATAATATTGGCTGCAGCTAGGTAGTGGCCCTCTCGGCAGACCATTTTGAGGTTCGTAAGCCCATGTAAAGCGCCGATTCTTGTGGGACCGTGATATGGAGTTATTGTATACATGCAGTGACAGAATTGAGTGAGTGTAGCGTTCAAGCTCATATATTGACAGTGTAATCCGTTCAAAATAATTACAAAATCTGTTACATTTCCACTTATTTCGTCTGTACGTGCTATTTACTTGGAATTACTGTTCTGTTCCATCAAGCCAGCAAATAAGCAGCCTGTCATGGTCACTGACAGGCACAATTTGCATGTTGGACAGGCACCAGTTCAATTGTGCCTGTCATAATGACCAGTACAATTTATTAGAACTAAGTAGAAGTCGGGTTCAATTTGTGTAGAATTTAACAGAACCAATTCTTGACTTATTATCATTTATTGGAAAGCTCTATGAAAGAGAGCTTTCCAATAAATGATAATAAGCCAAGATTATTGTCAGATCTGCATATACAACACACATCACCATGATACTTTGAACTAATAACATGCTAGCCCCTGAAATTTTGTAACAAAATGTCAAGAACCACACATACACTCGAAACTCGTAAACTCGATGTTTACCGGACCAACCAATAACTTCAACTTATCTCGGTCTTCGAGTTATGCACTTTGGATGTATTTGATGTATTTGAAAGCCTTGAACACAAGAACACAGAAACTTGGAAATTGGACAAGGGAAAACACCTCCACACATCCCAGAAAATATAGGCCGTCACTGACATTGTCAAGGCCGGTCAATATTTCCTGGGAGGGTTGAAGGAGGGTTGCAAGGCCCAAATTGCTGGGACTGATAGCCAACTTAGGGTTATCTCATATATTTGAGTTATCCGAGTTCGAGTTATCAAGTGCCGACTGTGTTTAAAAATTATGACAGGTACAAAGTCTTCGATGACTGGCACAAAACTGTTGGTACCTGTCACAATGACAGGCACCAAATAAATTATTTGCAGGCTTGTGTTCCATACCAATTTGGACATGTGTTTTTTGAATTAATGATCAAATAATTACAGAGTAGATATGTAATTTCAAATTACCCTCGTCTCTTTAACCATATACCCACTGGACATTGCCTTGTCGCTACTAAATTCTAATCACCGCAATGATCATGCCTCTACATAGACATAACTTAAAATACCCGTGGTATATCCATAAACTACCTTGATTCTGGCGAAATAAATTCGTGACAATCCAAAATTCGTGACATTACACGAAATGTTGAAAAAATGTTTTGACTATTGCTGGGGCGGTTCACGAAGTAAGTTGACCCCCCCCCCCCCCCCTCCATGATATGGTTTTGTTGAAATATTTTGAAAAATTTAATTTTTTCAACTGCTCAATTTGCACATTACGCGGGCGGGTGCGGGCGATTCGTTAGGTAAAGGGTTAAGTGAATTCAAGACGGGAACTGACGCCGTAACAGAAAAAATCAGCATATATGTTATACCTATAACATTCCAATAACCATGGCGTCACCTTCGAACATGCCCTCTCATCGAGTGTGCGTTTTGATGAAGTTTATGCGAGCTGTAGCCCTTACACGTAGTTGTGTAGGGGCGACGTAGGTGCAGTGGTAGTGTGGCTATTTCTTCAGGTTGTATGTGTCTTTGTGCTGATGAAGTTCTTTACTATAACCGATATTTGCGGGAAAGCCTAAAGGACATAGACATATACATTTGAGATGCCAGAAACCTGCGGTTATGTGGTTCCCGTGACGACTTTGGACAATTCTCAGGATTCTTTGGGTAATTGAGGCCTCGCGCAAGGCCTTGTGGGATAGCCAGTTATCGGGAAAAGGTACTAGTTTGTTTTATAGCCACATACAGGGATTAACCTATGGTTTTGCGGCCCTAAAGGGGCGAATTTAGGGTTGTATTGGGTAATTCGATGGAAAATGGGGGAAAATTGGCACAAAAAATGCTCTCCGAGAAGGAGAGAGTACTGTTACAGCCATAACTACCGCTACCTTGATGGACGAGTGCAAAAAGTGTTTCCTAAAACAAAATGTCCGCAAGCCACATATCACTATAATAATGACGTGACAAGATGGCCGCTCATGCGCCTTACCCATAATACATCACTTCACTGTCAGTTCCGGTCATGCACACCACGATGAGAACATGCAATGAGAACACGCAAATGGGGGTTCAAAACTACCTGGCCTACTACGGTAGTTTCGTTGAATCGCTCAGAGACACTCTCCCGACTGGGGCCTTTCGGCCCCCGACGGAATGGCTTCTGCAAACAATTCACCTCAAGGCTCTTTCTTTGTCCATTACTTTGACATTCAAGAAAATACTCGGACACCTTTAGCCAAAGGCTAATTTAAATTTGATTCCTGCTCTGTAAATCAAGATGATGCCTTTCAAAGTAATGTATCTGCATGAAAACAGTTTTTAGAATGCAATTTGTTTAGCGACATTGTTGAAGATCTACAATTCTAAATACAGATTATCATGATAATGTGCATGTCCTGTGATTTGTATCAGATTCGAGGTGGAGTCCAGAATGGCATCTCAACGAGCCGGCTTTGCCGGCGAGTTGTGATCCCATTTTTGGACACCACCGAGAATCTGATACAAATCACAGGACATGCACATTATCATGATAATTCGTTTATCTAACAATTCTGTCACATAAACAGATTAAGTTTTAACCCTTCACCCAGCGTAACGGCCAATGCTATTCTAAAAAAATCGCCAATTAATTTTCATTTTTTTGTCTCAAAAACATAGGTTATGACCCCTCGTTGGAACGAGCTCGTTCCAACGAGGGGTCATAGCCTATGTTTTTGAGTCAAAAAATGAAAAAAAAATTTGTTATTCAAGAATTTTTTTTGCAAGTGGTGTCGTCTGCTTTTCATGATAGGTAAAGGGCTAAATTATTTTCAAACATTTTTGGGACATAATGTTCGGTCGACCACTGAAACGCACATAGAATGTATCTATGTGCCTGTTATGATAGCACGTAGCGCTACCGGAAACGAGTCGTCTATATGATACGGAATCGGAACACATTATGTGATACGTACCGTTTCTCGTGGTTTTCAGGCCAAAATTTATATGATTGTTAGATAATAAATTAGAATGGGGATTGTGCCGCACAATTGCTCGTTTCGTTCAAATATCTAGGATTCTTTTCCTTGAGAGAGCTCCGGAATTGCCAAAATGCCCTCGGCAGAGCACCTGAATCGTTCGACAGAGCACTGGAATATCCTACTTTCCCCTGATTTCCCCGATTCCCCAGCTTTCTTAAAACAATAATACGTTTTTCTTGTCAAAATGTTTGGAAAAATGAGCAAGGGGATTATATTCACTGTTGCAGCGCACAGTTGCAGTTTTTAATTGGAGAAAAATGCCATCGAAGCGATAGATTTCCTATATTCACATCTAAACTCGTCTAATTGGCTGACATAATTGGAAAATCGGAGTGGGAGGGGAGTGGGGGGGGGGGGGGGGGGGGAGGGGGTGGCGTTGCAAGAGCGCGGTGGCGTAGCGATCACCGGTTCTCGTCAGATCACTGAAATTTGTCCTTTGATGGGTGGCCGTCTGAGCGATCGATTCGGACTCAGGGCAAGGCACTTAACCCCGATTGTCCACATGGGGACAAGATGACGCCGTGTACTAAGGTGTACTGCACGTCGATGTGCGCATGTCTTCAACCAATCTAACCCTGCCCGTGCTGCAGTGCGGAGTTACGATGCTTGGAAGCTGTCAGCTGCTCGTCATTGCTCGGTGGATACTCCGACTTCCTCCACCCGTAAAACTGTCACCGACACGATATGCCCTTGGTTGTTAAAGTGTCGTTAAACCTTAATAAATAAATAAATTGGAAAATCGTGAGTTAAAACGGCTACTTGATATTATATGTCTGTGACGTCCATGGTGGTGTCGTTTTTCGCTGTTCATGCGCATACAAGCTCAGGTTCTGACTTCTGTTGCGTTTTGAAATGCAAAATTTTAATTTATGCGGAATACTTTTTGCCAATAACGAAACAGTGAATATGCGGATATCACTAAAATGTGTTTACTGACGGTCAACACCTTTCAGTGATATCAATTATTTATTTATATTTATTGGGGTTTAACCCTTTACCCAACGCAGACGATATCAAAAATTATTATTTTGAATTTTTTTGAAATTTTTCAAAAAATTTCAACAAAACCATATCACGTGACCCCTCGTTGGAACGAGCTCGTCGAGCTCGTTCCAACGAGGGGTCACATGATATGGTTTTGTTGAAATTTTTTGAAAAATAATATTTTTTCAACTGCTGAATTTGCATATTACGCGGTCGGATGCGGGCGATTCGTTGGGTAAAGGGTTAAGGTCATACATTTCTGCAATGTGGCTAATCATGACCGTTTTACGGGTGGAGGAAGCCGGAGTACCCGGGGGAAAACCACCGAGCAGCGGTGAGCAACTGTCAGCTCCCCAACATACTAACTCCACATCAGCAGGGTTAGCATTGGTTGAAGACAAGTGCACCATCGACGTGCAGTACGCCTGAGTACACAACGTCACCGTGCTCCCAGATGGGCAATGGGGTGAAGAGTCTTGCCCAAGAACACAACGCGGTTGCCGCAGGTGAGATTCGAACCGAGGACCTCTCGGCAACACCTCTACTAACTGAGCCACCGCCCCACCCCCACCCCCACCCCCCACCCCAGTGATATCGATCATATCCGCATTTTCACTGTTTCGTTATCAACAAAACGCATTTCTTCTTTAGCAAAAGCATTTCGTAAAAGGCATTTACAGAAAAATGCATTTGCCTTTTGCTATTTTGGCACAAAGCATTTGGCATTTCGCAAAAAAACATGTCACAACCGGTTTTCCATACATAGGAGAGGTTCTTGGGGTAATTAATATTTCAGTGGAATAAAAATCGTTGAAGAAGGCAATATGAAAGTGTGGAGAGGAAATATTGAATCTTTCGTTTTGTATGTGTATAATGTGGTTATTATTTCAGTCCTTCATGCCATGGGATTGAAACATGTTGTTGAAAGTAATCTGTGATTATGTGGTGAGTAATATGAATTCATTCTTCGATAAATAAAGACAGAGATCTTCATACTGTCGATTGATGAGAATAATTTATGTATGGGTTGTTTGAAAATGCAAATTCATTTCTGACTGAACGAATTTCGAACAAGAACACGGTGAGCTACCCGAAGGCGTCACGAAGATGATCGACTGAGTGGGAGGGGCAGTGCCGTAGGGGATGGGCCAGCAGGACCCGCCTTGCGGGAGGGGGGGGGGCTAGAAGGGGCCCCCGTCTTGAAGGACGACCCAACGCTGGAAGAGAGCAAGACAGTGTACCAAATGCACATAATTTCAAACTCTCACTTCCACACGGCATACTCTTTGTAGTCTATGTATTATTCTTTTAACCCTTTACGTAACGTAACGGCCAAAACCGGCCATTTTATTCTCAAAAATCGCCAATTAATTTTCATTTTTTTTCCTCAAAAACATAGGTTATGACCCCTCGTTGGAACCTATGTTTTTAAGACAAAAAATGAAAAAAATTATTTATTCAAGAATTATTTTTGTAAGTGTCGTCTGCTTTTCAGGTTAGGTAAAGGGTTAAGTGAACGCTACATCATTGTAACTGATAGGGGTAAGAAATGAACAATATACATACATGGTGCCTCTCAAGTCACACATGTTAGGCGTACATGTTTGTATCGTTGGATGGTGGGGGTGAAACTTAAAACATGTAATGAAAAAATCTACAGAGTCGTACTTTTAGAATCGATCCTATAGGCTATGCCTTCATTTAATTTATGGCGTATGTATTACGTGAAATCTTGTATGCTGTGCACGATAACAACACTAAATTTGCTTCCGTTTTAAAGGCAACTAGCATTATGAAAGGGCCCCCGTCTCTATCTCGCGGGGGGGGGGGGGGCACAAGATTTTCCGCGACGCCACTGGGGAGGGGGGGTGGGGTTGTAAACCTATTTTTTCCGACTGCCTTGACTAAGTGACTGATGCCCCAACTGATCAAATATACCAACTACATCGTCTTGGCATGCCCTGATGTAGTCGGGTTATGTCTCAGTCGGGATTATAATTAAAAAAACCCTGGAAATTTGTTGGTGGATAAATGTATGTGATGCACCGATATGGGCCTCCCAACTTCCTATCAAGGGGTGGCGGAACCAGGGGGCACAGACACTTGCCCCTCGACTTTTTTTTCAAAAACCTGCTGCGTTGTCACACAATTAATTAAATGGACACAAACAAACATGTTCCTATACAAACATTCCTGTAATATATTATTTGTAAATCCAAACAACATTTTACCAAAGAATTCCACCTTGGGTCGCTTCTGCCCGTTTCTTCTACTTTAACCATCTTCCAACCAGAAGGTTCGAACCGTCGACCTATAGCACACAAAGCGACCGATTTACCACGAGACTAAGAGATCCGGACCAACCAGGCTGGTTGGTAAATGGCCTTTATACCTCGACCGCTATACTACTCTTCCCTTCTTTTGAGGTTCACCCACCGTGAATCTTACCTCAGATTCCACCCCCAGAGCGGTCGAAACATCCACCATGCTTCAGCACAGTGTCCACAACCCCAAATGCAATAGGAGGAGAAATAAGTGCGAGAGCCGGGGTTCGAACCGTCGACCTCTAGCACACAAAGCGACCGCTTTACTACGAGACTAAGAGATCCGGACCAACCAGGCTGGTTGGTAAATGGCCTTTATACCTCGACAGCTACAGTACAGACCGACCGACTGTGTGTGTCACGTTAGTTCAAGTAAAAAATCTTGTCTCGTAAGAAATACAAGAGCGAATCCATATCTGAGTCCCGATACTCCAATTCAGACGAAAATGTTCCTACCGGAACATCATTGGGGTGTGGTGGGGAGGGGAGTGACACTTGCGGCCCCATAGTTACACTCCTGGAACCCCCTCCCCAAGATACCTCACAACGTAAACAGTGCAAAACACGTTTTTAAGCGCCCGATCGCAACCATACCAGGTGCAGGTTCTAGAGAAAGATGGAATTCCAAATCTGTTTTAAGCCTGTTTGCTTCTCTGTCAAAGCGACACATGATCACGAACTACAGGGACCGAACTACAGGGACCTGGCAACAGGGAGAGAGTTGTGGGTGTCTCACCCACATCCAATCTTTGCCAAATACCCTTACAGTTGGAAACTCATGGGTAGCAGTTGGGAAATACTTGATCCAGTAGGGCTGTGGGTGCAAATGGTTTTAAAAACAATTGGAAGAAAACAGGACATTGACCCTCATTCATAGAGCCATTCCTCTACAGCCATGCATCCTGGTGAACAGGGGCACCGGAGCCGCCCCGACCAAGGTCGGGGAAAAAATTTTGCCGATCATGATATATCCGAAAATATTATATCTCACGTGACCTTCTGGGCTCCTGATTGGACGAATGCTGCACCCCTATTTCGTGTAGTTTGCATCCACAGAACTGACCAGGCACTACACGTTTTCTATTTTTAGCACACTACTATATCAGTTTTCTTTTCATACTGGGCGAATAAAACTAATCAGGCTAAATTTAAATATCGATTCACAGAGGCACAACATCCACAAAACGACCCGGAAAGAAATCTTTGTGGAAAAATGTATCGCTTTTCCATTGTTGAAGTCACATTTTTCGAGGCGTTCATTTTATTCCTTGAGAAGATGATCCATATCTCATTTCGAAGAGAATGATCCATACCTGGGTCCAACTTTCATGAGAACGCGTCCGGATATGAAAACTCGTTTGTTTCGCTGCTCATATTATAATATTTCGCTATTTAATTGTATGTTTTGGGCAGTAAACGAATAAATAATGGAATTCAATTGAACCTTCGGAGTTTGTATCCCGTATTGATCCATTCGGTAATGTATATGTGTGACAAATGTGTGGAAATTATCAAACTGCGTTGTCAAATTTCGAAAATTTTAGTTTTCATTCGCGAGTGGCGCGATTCTAGAATATACAGTTCCGTTTGGGGGAAATGTTTTGTTTACCCTTTCCGACCGATTCAAAATCTGATCATATCAATAACCCAAGTTAGCCGTGTTTTTGAAGAAGAAAATGTTTTTTTAAAAACTACATGGTATTTTTTTCTATATAACGCTGGTTGGTATAGGGCTGCTACCTTGGTAATAGATTAACAAATCGGACAGATGTTTTTCTTGATGAGTGTTCGATATAATATAAGGATTAGTGCATGTCTTGTCGTTGACTACGCCCATATAGTGCCCAGTGAGGTGGTGTAGTTCCCTCCGCTTCGCGGCGGGAACTACACCACCTCACTGGGCACTATATGGGCGTAGTCAACGACAAGACATTCGCGGCGGGAACTACACCACCTCACTGGGCACTATATGGGCGTAGTCAACGACAAGACATGCACTATTCCTTAAATAGTGCACGCATAGATCGTAGATCGTCTTGTTTCTTTAATATTGTGCACGCAATTGCGGCTATTAATGACCAGTTAACGTAGTAAGATGAGGCGATTTTGGGCTACTTCTTTAGTATTCCAACCGCTTCGGGAGCGGTTGGAATACTAAAGAAGTTGCCCCAAAATGCGTCTGAGAGAGGTAATTTTTCAAACATTTTCTAGGGGCAGGGCCGGATTTACGAATGGGCGGACGCCCAGGGCTCCCACATTTGAGGGGGCCCCCATATTAAAGTTCGTCTTTCGAGGAACATAACATGCCAAAATTCCCTGCCAAATTTGTCAGGAAATTTTGTCATATTATGTTCCTCGAAAGACGAATTGCATACACTGTCATTTTTTTTCTCCCCCACATAATCGATGACAATAATTCGAAAAAAAACAGTGGAATTGAGGTTAGTAGCTACAATTTTTTTAATTAACTAAATTTTACCAACAAAAATACTCAGTTTCCTGTTGAAATGTTCCAGCATTTAGGAGCTCAGAGTGCCACCTGAGAGCCTCCAGAAATCAAAATTTTCGGGGAAGGGATTGAGAACCCCCCTCCCCCACACCCCCTCCCCCCCCCCCCTCAAAAAACGAGCGGCTAGATCTGGGTGTTATGGTAGAGCCAATGCTTGGGCCGTTCCGTCGCCCCTGTGTTAGTGTTGGAACTATAAATTAAATTCACACGTCCCTTGTCGGGCGCATACAATGACTGGTGCCCGTGAGATGCCAACTGTGAAAATCATTGTATACTAAACCGTTCGCAGGGATTAGTAATCCATTCGTACGGACTAGTAAACCGTTCGCGCGAAATGGTAAACCGTTCGCACAGACTAATAAACCGTTTGGACGGAATAGTCAACCGTTCGCACGTACGGATTAGTAAACCGTGCACACGGATTAAAAAAACATTGACCATGTCATCTCTCGGGCTCCATAGATTGTAAACAAGAACGATTTTACGACGTGTCGACCTTGGACTGGCTTTGAGAGCAACAAGACTCAATCCACAATGCCAATGCATTACCTCTTGCAATCAGAATACGATATTTCAGGTTAGTATTGTCTGACTCTTTTAAGTTTGTTAGTTGCAAAACATATTTCAGGATTATTACTTTGTCACGGTTTATTCACTCCAAATAAACGGGTAGCAACTAATTTATTATCTCCCAGAAGGCTTATGATAAAACATTAAGCAAAATAAAAACTGCTTTAGTGACAAAGAAAATATTTGAAAAGAATCAGATTAAATCGATAAACTGTTAATTCAATTGATCCATAACCAAGGGTTATTTTTACACCCGTTATCTATAGAATACTTGACAGGCGTGAATTCTGTGTCCCTTCTGTCATCGCAGAATACACAGAATGCTTGACAGGCGTGAATTCTGTGTCGCTTCTGTCATCAGAGAATACACAGAATGCTTGACAGGCGTGAATTCTGTGTCGCTTCTGTCATCAGAGAATATAGAGAATGCTTGACAGGCGTGAATTCTGTGTCGCCTCTGTCATCAGAGAATAAGTCTTTTTCGAAACTGCCATCTTGGACTTTAATCTATGCAAGGTCACAGGTCGCGAGGTGTAAACAATTCAAGAAAACACGTTGTGAACGTGTGAGCAATGGGAGAGAAGAGCGAGTGAAGTGCTTCAGACCCCATTACGTTCATTAGTGAGAATTTAAAAAAAACATTTAGCCAAGGTTACCGTTTAGTTAAGGCAATAGCAATATTCTATGAGAACTTTCATTATTTCGAATTGAGTTCCTATCGACATAAATGGTGTTTGAATGCATGCTGTGTCATTACTCCGTGGCCACGGGCTCTGTTTTCAACAACTTCCGAGGATTTCCCAAACCGAGAAACTCCGTGGAACACACGTGTCCTTGTTGCCATTCAAAACAAGTCCTCGCCTCCGTAAAAAAAATTGTAACCCTGCGATATTCCATCGTTTAACATCGTGTAGGGTTGCCCCTTCAGTTAAATCGAATGACGACATCGGTTTTATGAATTTAAACTCGATATTTCACAAAACTAGTTGATTTGGCTGCCACAGAACTCAGCGTGATGAACATGGAAATCACTTTGTTTACACCCCGCGACCTGTGACCTTGCATAGATTAATGTCCAAGATGGTAGTTAGTTTCGAGAAAAGGCTTATACATAGAATACTTAACAGGCGTGAATTGGGTGCCGCCTCTGTCATCAGAGAATACATACAGTACTTAGCAGGCGTGAATTATGTGTCGCCTCTGTCATCAGAGAATACATAGAATACTTGAGAGGCGTGAATTCTGTGTCGCTTCTGTCATCAGAAAATTCATAGAATACTTGACAGGAGTGATTTCTGTGTCGCCTCTGTCATCAGAGAATACATAGAACACTTGTAGAATACTTGACAGGCGTGAATTATGTGCCGCCTCTGTCATCAGAGAATACATAGAACACTTGACAGGCGTGAATACTGTGTCGCCTCTGTCATCATAGAATATCTAGAATACCTCACAGGCGTGAATTCCGTGTAGCCTCTGTCATCAGAGAATACATAGAATATTTAACAGGCGTGAATTATGTGTCGCCTCTGTCATCAGAAAATACATATAACCCTTGACAGGCGTGAATTCTGTGTCGCTTCTGTCATCAGAGAATACATAGAACACTTGTAGAATATTTGACAGGCGTGAATTATGTGCCGCTTCTGTCATCAGAGAATACATAGAATACTTGACACGCGTGAATTCTGTGTCGCCTCTGTCATCAGAGAATACATGGAATACTTCACAGGCGTGAATTATGTGAGGCTTCTGTCATCAGAGAATACATAGAATACTTGAGAGGCGTGAATTCTGTGTCGCCTCTGTCATCAGATAATACATAGAACACTTGAGAGGCGTGAATTCTGTGTCGTTTCTGTCATCAGAGAATACATAGAATACTTGAGAGGCGTGAATTCTGTGTCGCCTCTGTCATCAGATAATACATAGAATACTTGACAGGAGAGAATTCTGTGTCGCTTCTGTCATCAGAGAATATATAGAATACTTCAGAGGCGAAAATTCTGTGTCGCCTCTGTCATCAAATCAAAGAATACCTCACTGACGTGAATTCTGTGTCGTTTCTGTCATCAGAGAATACATAGAACACTTGACATGCGTGAATTGTGTGTCGCCTCTGTCATCAGCGAATACATAGAGTACTTGACAGGCATGAATTATGTGCCGCCTCTGTCATCAGCGAATACATAGAGTACTTGACAGGCGTTAATTCTGTGTCGTTTTTGTCATCAGAGAATACATAGAACACTTGACTGGCGTGAATTTTGTGTCGCTTCTGTCATCAGAGAATACATAGAATACTTGACAGGCATGAATTATGTGCCGCCTCTGTCATCAGCGAATACATAGAGTACTTGACAGGCGTTAATTCTGTGTCGTTTTTGTCATCAGAGAATACATAGAATACTTGACAGGCTTGAATTATGTGCCGCCTCTGTCATCAGAGAATACATAGAGTACTAAGCAGGCGTGAATTCTGTGTAGCTTCTGTCATCAGAGAATACATAGAATACTTGACAGGCGTGAATTATGTGCCGCCTCTGTCATCAGCGAATACATAGGGTACTTGACAGGCGTGAATTATGTGCCGCCTCTGTCATCAGAGAATACATAGAGTACTAAGCAGGCGTGAATTCTGTGTTGCCTCTGTCATCAGATAATACATAGAACACTTGGCAGGCGTTAATTCTGTGTCGTTTTTGTCATCAGAGAATACATAGAACACTTGACTGGCGTGAATTTTGTGTAGCTTCTGTCATCAGAGAATACATAGAATACTTGACAGGCGTGAATTTTGTGTAGCTTATCTCATCAGAGAATACATAGAACACTTGGCAGGCGTGAATTTTGTGTCGCTTCTGTCATCAGAGAATACATAGAATACTTGACAGGCATGAATTATGTGCCGCCTCTGTCATCAGCGAATACATAGAGTACTTGACAGGCGTTAATTCTGTGTCGTTTTTGTCATCAGAGAATACATAGAATACTTGACAGGCGTGAATTATGTGCCGCCTCTGTCATCAGAGAATACATAGAGTACTAAGCAGGCGTGAATTCTGTGTCGCCTCTGTCATCAGATAATACATAGAACACTTGGCAGGCGTTAATTCTGTGTCGTTTTTGTCATCAGAGAATACATAGAACACTTGACTGGCGTGAATTTTGTGTAGCTTCTGTCATCAGAGAATACATAGAATACTTGACAGGCGTGAATTATGTGCCGCCTCTGTCATCAGAGAATACATAGAGTACTAAGCAGGCGTGAATTATGTGTCGCCTCTGTCATCAGAGAATACATAGAATACTTGACAGGCGCGAATTCTGTGTCGCCTCTGTCATCAGAGAATACATACAATACTTGACAGGCGTGAATTATGTGTCGCCTCTGTCATCGGAGAATACATAGAATACTTGACAGGCGTGAATTCTCTGTCGCCTCTGTCATCAGAGAATACACAGAATACTTGAGAGGCGTGAATTCTGTGTCGCCTCTGTCATCAGAGAATACATAGAATACTTAACAGGCGTGAATTATGTGTCGTCTCTGTCATCAGAGAATACATAGAATACTTGACAGCCGTGAATTCTGTGTCGCATCTGTCATCGGAGAATACATAGAATAGCTGACAGGAGTGAATTCTGTGTCGCCTCTGTCATCAGAGAATACATAGAATACTTGAGAGGCGTGAATTCTGTGTCGCTTCTGTCATCAGAGAATACATAGAATACGTGACAGGCATGAATTATGTGTCGCCTCTGTCATCGGAGAATACATAGAATACTTGACAGGCGCGAATTCTGTGTCGCCTCTGTCATCAGAGAATACATAGAATACTTGACAGGCATGAATTTTGTGCCGCCTCTGTCATCAGCGAATACATAGAGTACTTAACAGGCGCGAATTCTGTGTCGCCTCTGTCATCAGAGAATACATAGAATACTTGACAGGCGTGAATTATGTGCCGCCTCTGTCATCAGCGAATACATAGAGTACTTAGCAGGCGTGAATTCTGTGTCGCCTCTGTCATAAGAGAATACATAGAACACTTGACAGGCGTGAATTCTGTGTCGTTTCAGTCATCAGAGAATACATAGAACACTTGACATGCCTGAATTCTGTGTCGCTTCTGTCATCAGAGAATACATATAATACGTGACAGGCGTGAATTATGTGCCGCCCCTGTCATAAGAGAATACATAGAGTACTTAGCAGGCGTGAATTATGTGTCGCCTCTGTCATCAGAGAATACATAGAATACTTGACAGGCGCGAATTCTGTGTCGCCTCTGTCATCAGGGAATACATACAATACTTGACAGGCGTGAATTATGTGTCGCCTCTGTCATCAGAAAATGCGTGGAATACCTCACTGACGTGAATTCTGTGTCGTTTCTGTCATCAGAGAATACATAGAACACTTGACATGCGTGAATTCTGTGTCGCCTCTGTCATCAGCGGATATATAGAGTACTTAGCAGGCATGAATTCTGTGTCGCCTCTGTTATCAGAGAATACATAGAACACTTGACTGGCGTGAATTCTGTGTCGTTTTTGTCATCAGAGAATACATAGAGTACTTGACTGGCGTGAATTCTGTGTAGCTTCTCTCATCAGAGAATACATAGAATACTTCACAGGCGTGAATTCTGTGTCGTTTCTGTCATCAGAGAATACATAGGACACTTGACATGCGTGAATTCTGTGTCGCTTCTGTCATCAGAGAATACATAGAATACTTGACGGTCGTGAATTATGTGCCGCCTCTGTCATCAGAGAATACATAGAGTACTAAGCAGGCGTGAATTATGTGTCGCCTCTGTCATCAGAGAATACATAGAATACTTGACAGGCGCGAATTCTGTGTGCCTCTGTCATCAGAGAATACATACAATACTTGACAGGCGTGAATTATGTGTCGCCTCTGTCATCAGAGAATACATAGAATACTTAACAGGCGTGAATTATGTGTCGTCTCTGTCATCAGAGAGTACATAGAATACTTGACAGGCGTGAATTCTGTGTCGCATCTGTCATCGGAGAATACATAGAATACTTGACAGGCGTGAATTCTGTGTCGCCTCTGTCATCAGAGAATACATAGAATACTTGACAGGCGTGAATTCCTTGTCGCTTCTGTCATCAGAGAATACATAGAATACTTGAGAGGCGTGAATTCTGTGTCGCCTCTGTCATCAGAGAATACATAGAATACTTCACAGGCATGAATTATGTGCCGCCTCTGTCATCAGCGAATACATAGAGTACTTAGCAGGCGTGAATTCTGTGTCGCCTCTGTCATCAGAGAATACATAGGAGACTTGACATGCGTGAATTCTGTGTCGCCTCTGTCATCAGAGAATACATAGAATACTTCACAGGCATGAATTATGTGCCGCCTCTGTCATCAGAGAATACATAGAGTACTTGACAGGAGTGAATTCTGTGTCACTTCTGTCATCAGAGAATACATAGAACACTTGACAGGCGTGAATTCTGTGTCGTTTCTGTCATCAGAAAATACATAGAACACTTGACAGGCGTGAATTATGTGCCGTCTCTGTCATCAGAGAATATATAGAATACTTGAGAGGCGAGAATTCTGTGTCGTCTCTGTCATCAGAGAATACATAGAGTACTTAGCTGGCGTGAATTATGTGTCGCCTCTGTCATCAGAGAATACATAGAATACCTCACTGACGTGAATTCTGTGTCGTTTCTGTCATCAGAGAATACATAGAACACTTGACATGCGTGAATTCTGTGTCGCCTCTGTCATCAGAGAATACATAGAATACTTGGCAGGCATGAATTATGTGCCGCCTCTGTCATCAGCGAATACATAGAGTACTTAGCAGGCGTGAATTCTGTGTCGCCTCTGTCATCAGAGAATACATAGAACACTTGACAGGCGTTAATTCTGTGTCGTTTTTGTCATCAGAGAATACATACAACACTTAACTGGCGTGAATTTTGTGTAGCTTCTCTCATCAGAGAATACATAGAATCCTTCACAGGCGTGAATTATGTGTCGAACTCTTGACATGCGTGAATTCTGTGTCGCCTCTGTCATCAGAAAATGCATAGAATACCTCACTGACGTGAATTCTGTGTCGTCTCTGTCATCAGAGAATACATAGAACACTTGACATGCGTGAATTCTGTGTCGCCTCTGTCATCAGAGAATACATAGAATACTTGGCAGGCATGAATTGTGTGCCGCCTCTGTCATCAGCGAATACATAGAGTACTTAGCAGGCGTGAATTCTGTGTCGCCTCTGTCATCAGAGAATACATAGAACACTTGACAGGCGTTAATTCTGTGTCGTTTTTGTCATCAGAGAATACATAGAACACTTAACTGGCGTGAATTTTGTGTAGCTTCTCTCATCAGAGAATACATAGAATCCTTCACAGGCGTGAATTATGTGTCGAACTCTTGACATGCGTGAATTCTGTGTCGCCTCTGTCATCAGAAAATGCATAGAATACCTCACTGACGTGAATTCTGTGTCGTTTCTGTCATCAGAGAATACATAGAACACTTGACATGCGTGAATTCTGTGTCGCCTCTGTCATCAGAGAATACATAGAATACTTGGCAGGCATGAATTATGTGCCGCCTCTGTCATCAGCGAATACATAGAGTACTTAGCAGGCGTGAATTCTTTGTCGCCTGTGTTATCAGAGAATACATAGAACACTTGACAGGCGTTAATTCTGTGTCGTTTTTGTCATCAGAGAATACATAGAACACTTGACTGGCGTGAATTCTGTGTCGTTTTTGTCATCAGAGAATACATAGAACACTTGACTGGCGTGAATTCTGTGTAGCTTCTCTCATCAGAGAATACATAGAATACTTGACAGGCGTGAATTTTGTGCCGCCTCTGTCATCAGAGAATACATAGAATACTTGACTGGCGTGAAGTTTGTGTAGCTTCTCTCATCAGAGAATACATAGAATACTTGACAGGCGTGAATTTTGTGCCGCCTCTGTCATCAGAGAATACATAGAACACTTGACTGGCGTGAATTTTGTGTAGCTTCTCTCATCAGAGAATACATAGAATACTTCACAGGCGTGAATTCTCTGTCATCAGAGAATACATAGAACACTTGACATGCGTGAATTCTGTGTCGCTTCTGTCATCAGAGAATACATAGAATACTTGACAGGCGTGAATTATGTGCCGCCTCTGTCATCAGAGAATACATAGAGTACTAAGCGGGCGTGAATTATGTGTCGCCTCTGTCATCAGAGAATACATAGAATACTTGACAGGCGCGAATTCTGTGTGCCTCTGTCATCAGAGAATACATACAATACTTGACAGGCGTGAATTATGTGTCGCCTCTGTCATCGGAGAATACATAGAATACTTGACAGACGTGAATTCTGTGTCGCATCTGTCATCAGAGAATACATAGAATACTTGAGAGGCGTGAATTCTGTGTCGCTTCTGTCATCAGAGAATACATAGAATACTTGAGAGGCGTGAACTCTGTGTCGCCTCTGTCATCAGAGAATACATAGAATACTTGACAGGCGAGAATTCTGTGTCGCCTCTGTCATCAGAGATTACATAGAATACTTAACAGGCGTGAATTATGTGTCGTCTCTGTCATCAGAGAATACATAGAATACTTGACATGCGTGAATTCTGTGTCGCCTCTGTCATCAGAGAATACATAGAATACTTGAGAGGCGTGAATTCTGTGTCGCCTCTGTCATCAGAGAATACATAGAATACTTGAGAGGCGTGAATTCTGTGTCGCTTCTGTCATCAGAGAATACATAGAATACTTGAGAGGAGTGAATTCTCTGTCGCATCTGTCATCAGAGAATACATAGAATACATGAGAGGCGTGAATTCTGTGTCGCTTCTGTCATCAGAGAATACATAGAATACTTGAGAGGCGTGAATTCTGTGTCGCCTCTGTCATCAGAGAATACATAGAATACTTGACAGGCGAGAATTATGTGTCGCCTCTGTCATCAGAGAATACATAGAATACCTCACTGACGTGAATTCTGTTTCGTTTCTGTCATCAGAGAATACATAGAACACTTGACATGCGTGAATTCTGTGTCGCCTCTGTCATCAGAGAATAGATAGAATACTTGACAGGCATGAATTATGTGCCGCCTCTGTCATCAGCGAATACATAGAGTACTTAGCAGGCGTGAATTCTGTGTCGCTTCTGTCATAAGAGAATGCATAGAACACTTGACAGGCGTTAATTCTGTGTCGTTTTTGTCATCAGAGAATACATAGAACACTTGACAAGCGTGAATTATGTGTCGCTTCTGTCATCAGAGAATAGATAGAATACGTGACAGGCGTGAATTATGTGCCGCCTCTGTCATCAGCGAATACATAGAGTACTTAGCAGGCGTGAATTCTGTGTCGCTTCTGTCATAAGAGAATGCATAGAACACTTGACAGGCGTTAATTCTGTGTCGTTTTTGTCATAAGAGAATACATAGAACACTTGACATGCGTGAATTCTGTGTCGCCTCGGTCATCAGAGAATAGATAGAATACTTGACAGGCATGAATTATGTGCCGCCTCTGTCATCAGCGAATACATAGAGTACTTAGCAGGCGTGAATTCTGTGTCGCTTCTGTCATAAGAGAATGCATAGAACACTTGACAGGCATTAATTCTGTGTCGTTTTTGTCATAAGAGAATGCATAGAACACTTGGCAGGCGTGAATTATGTGTCGCCTCTGTCATCAGAGAATACATAGAATACTTGACAGGCGCGAATTCTGTGTCGCCTCTGTCATCAGAGAATACATACAATACTTGACAGGCGTGAATTATGTGTCGCCTCTGTCATCAGAAAATGCATAGAATACCTCACTGACGTGAATTCTGTGTCGTTTCTGTCATCAGAGAATACATAGAACACTTGACATGCGTGAATTCTGTGTCGCCTCTGTCATCACCGAATATATAGAGTACTTAGCAGGCGTGAATTCTGTGTCGCCTGTCATCAGAGAATACATAGAACACTTGACTGGCGTGAATTCTGTGTAGCTTCTCTCATCAGAGAATACATACAATACTTGACAGGCGTGAATTATGTGTCGCCTCTGTCATCAGAAAATGCATAGAATACCTCACTGACGTGAATTCTGTGTCGTTTCTGTCATCAGAGAATACATAGAACACTTGACATGCGTGAATTCTGTGTCGCCTCTGTCATTAGCGAATATATGGAGTACTTAGCAGGCGTGAATTCTGTGTCGCCTCTGTTATCAGAGAATACATAGAATACTTCACAGGCGTGAATTCTGTGTCGTTTCTGTCATCAGAGAATACATAGGACACTTCACATGCGTGAATTCTGTGTCGCTTCTGTCATCTGAGAATACATAGAATACTTGACAGTCGTGAATTATGTGCTGCCTCTGTCATCAGAGAATACATACAATACTTAACAGGCGTGAATTATGTGTCGTCTCTGTCATCAGAGAATACATACAATACTTAACAGGCGTGAATTATGTGTCGTCTCTGTCATCAGAGAATACATAGAATACTTGACAGGCGTGAATTCTGTGTCGCATCTGTCATCGGAGAATACATAGAATACTTGACAGGCGTGAATTCTGTGTCGCCTCTGTCATCAGAGTATACATACAATACTTAACAGGCGTGAATTATGTGTCGTCTCTGTCATCAGAGAATACATAGAATACTTGACAGGCGTGAATTCTGTGTCGCATCTGTCATCGGAGAATACATAGAATACTTGACAGGCGTGAATTCTGTGTCGCCTCTGTCATCAGAGAATACATAGAATACTTGAGAGGCGTGAATTCTGTGTCGCTTCTGTCATCAGAGAATACATAGAATACTTGAGAGGCGTGAATTCTGTGTCGCCTCTGTCATCAGAGAATACATAGAATACTTGAGAGGAGTGAATTCTGTGTCGCATCTGTCATCGGAGAATACATAGAATACTTGACAGGCGTGAATTCTGTGTCGCCTCTGTCATCAGAGAATACATAGAATACTTGAGAGGCGTGAATTATGTGTCGCTTCTGTCATCAGAGAATACATAGAATACTTGAGAGGCGTGAATTCTGTGTCGTCTCTGTCATCAGAGAATACATAGAATACTTGACAGGCGTGAATTATGTGTCGCCTCTGTCATCAGAGAATACATAGAATACTTCACAGGCATGAATTATGTGCCGCCTCTGTCATCAGCGAATACATAGAGTACTTAGCAGGCGTGAATTCTGTGTCGCCTCTGTCATCAGAGAATACATAGAACACTTGACAGGCGTTAATTCTGTGTCGTTTTTGTCATCAGAGAATACACAGAACACTTGACATGCGTGAATTCTGTGTCGCCTCTGTCATCAGAGAATACATAGAATACTTCACAGGCATGAATTATGTGCCGCCTCTGTCATCAGCGAATACATAGAGTACTTAGCAGGCGTGAATTCTGTGTCGCCTCTGTCATCAGAGAATACATAGAACACTTGACAGGCGTTAATTCTGTGTCGTTTTTGTCATCAGAGAATACACAGAACACTTGACATGCGTGAATTCTGTGTCGCCTCTGTCATCAGAGAATACATAGAATACTTCACAGGCATGAATTATGTGCCGCCTCTGTCATCAGCGAATACATAGAGTACTTAGCAGGCGTGAATTCTGTGTCGCCTCTGTCATCAGAGAATACATAGAACACTTGACAGGCGTTAATTCTGTGTCGTTTTTGTCATCAGAGAATACACAGAACACTTGACATGCGTGAATTCTGTGTCCCCTCTGTCATCAGAGAATACATAGAATACTTCACAGGCATGAATTATATGCCGCCTCTGTCATCAGCGAATACATAGAGTACTTAGCAGGCGTGAATTCTGTGTAGCTTCTCTCATCAGAGAATACATAGAATACTTCACAGGCGTGAATTCTGTGTCGTTTCTGTCATCAGAGAATACATAGGACACTTGACATGCGTGAATTCTGTGTCGCCTCTGTCATCAGAAAATACATAGAATACTTGACACGCGTGAATTATGTGCCGCCTCTGTCATCAGAGAATACATAGAGTACTTGACAGGAGTGAATTCTGTGTCACTTCTGTCATGAGAGAATAGATAGAACACTTGACAGGCGTGAATTCTGTGTCGTTTCTGTCATCAGAAAATACATAGAACACTTGACAGGCGTGAATTATGTGCCGCCTCTGTCATCAGAGAATATATAGAATACTTGAGAGGCGAGAATTCTGTGTCGTCTCTGTCATCAGAGAATACATAGAGTACTTAGCTGGCGTGAATTATGTGTCACCTCTGTCATCAGAGAATACATAGAATACTTGACAGGGGTGAATTTTGTGTCGCCTCTGTCATGAGAGAATACATAGAATACTTGACAGGCGAGAATTCTGTGTCGCCTCTGTCATCATAGAATACATATAATACCTCACTGACGTGAATTCTGTGTCGTTTCTGTCATCAGAGAATACATAGAACACTTGACATGCGTGAATTCTGTGTCGCCTCTGTCATCAGAGAATACATAGAATTCTTGGCAGGCATGAATTATGTGCCGCCCCTGTCATCAGCGAATACATAGAGTACTTAGCAGGCGTGAATTCTGTGTCGCCTCTGTCATCAGAGAATACATAGAACACTTGACAGGCGTTAATTCTGTGTCGTTTTTGTCATCAGAGAATACATAGAACACTTGACTGGCGTGAATTTTGTGTAGCTTCTCTCATCAGAGAATACATACAATACTTGACAGGCTTGAATTATGTGTCGCCTCTGTCATCAGAGAATACATAGAATACCTCATTGACGTGAATTCTGTGTCGTTTCTGTCATCAGAGAATACATAGAACACTTGACATGCGTGAATTATGTGTCGCCTCTATCATCAGAAAATGCATAGAATACCTCACTGACGTGAATTCTGTGTCGTTTCTGTCATAAGAGAATACATAGAACACTTGACATGCGTGAATTCTGTGTCGCCTCTGTCATTAGCGAATATATAGAGTACTTAGCAGGCGTGAATTCTGTGTCGCCTCTGTTATCAGAGAATACATAGAATACTTCACAGGCGTGAATTCTGTGTCGTTTCTGTCATCAGAGAATACGTAGGAGACTTCACATGCGTGAATTCTGTGTCGCTTCTGTCATCAGAGAATACATAGAATACTTGACAGTCGTGAATTATGTGCTGCCTCTGTCATCAGAGAATACATAGAGTACTAAGCAGGCGTGAATTATGTGTCGCCTCTGTCATCAGAGAATACTTGACAGGCGCGAATTCTGTGTGCCTCTGTCATCAGAGAATACATACAATACTTGACCGGCGTGAATTATGTGTCGCCTCTGTCATCAGAGAATACATACAATACTTAACAGGCGTGAATTATGTGTCGTCTCTGTCATCAGAGAATACATAGAATACTTGACAGGCGTGAATTCTGTGTCGCATCTGTCATCGGAGAATACATAGAATACTTGACAGGCGTGAATTATGTGTCGCTTCTGTCATCAGAGAATACATAGAATACTTGACTAGCATGAATTTTGTGTAGCTTCTCTCATCAGAGAATACATAGAATACTTGACAGGCGTGAATTATGTGCCGCCTCTGTCCTCAGAGAATATATAGAATACTTGAGACTCGAGAATTCTGTGTCGCCTCTGTCATCAGGGAATACATACAATACTTGACAGGCGTGAATTATGTGTCGCCTCTGTCATCAGAAAATGCATAGAATACCTCACTGACGTGAATTCTGTGTCGTTTCTGTCATCAGAGAATACATAGAACACTTGACATGCGTGAATTCTGTGTCGCCTCTGTCATCAGCGAATATATAGAGTACTTAGCAGGCGTGAATTCTGTGTCGCCTCTGTTATCAGAGAATACATAGAACACTTGACAGGCGTTAATTCTGTGTCGTTTCTGTCATTAGAGAATACATAGAATACTTGAGAGGCGTGAATTCTGTGTCGCCTCTGTCATCAGAGAATACATGGAATACTTCACAGGCGTGAATTATGTGTCGCTTCTGTCATCAGAGAATACATAGAATACTTGACAGGCGTGAATTATGTGCCGCCTCTGTCATCAGAGAATATATAGAATACTTGAGAGGCGAGAATTCTGTGTCGTCTCTGTCATCAGAGAATACATAGAGTACTTAGCAGGCGTGAATTATGTGTCGCCTCTGTCATTAGAGAATACATAGAATACTTGAGAGGCGTGAATTCTGTGTCGCCTCTGTCATCAGAGAATACATAGAACACTTGACAGGCGTGAATTATGTGCCGCCTCTGTCATCAGAGAATATATAGAATACTTGAGAGGCGTGAATTCTGTGTCGCCTCTGTCATCAGAGAATACATGGAATACTTCACAGGCGTGAATTATGTGTCGCTTCTGTCATCAGAGAATACATAGAATACTTGAGAGGCGTGAATTCTGTGTCTCCTCTGTCATCAGATAATACATAGAATACTTGACAGGCGTGAATTCTGTGTTGTTTCTGTCATCAGAGAATCCATAGAATTCTTGACAGGCATGAATTATGTGCCGCCTCTGTCATCAGATAATAAGTACATAGAATACTTGACAGGAGAGAATTCTGTGTCGCTTCTGTCATCAGAGAATATATAGAATACTTGAGAGGCGAGAATTCTGTGTCGTCTTTGTCATCAGAGAATACATAGAATACTTGAGAGGCGTGAATTCTGTGTCGCCTCTGTCATCAGAGAATACATAGAATACTTGACATGCTTGAATTCTGTGTCGCCTCTGTCATCAGAGAATACACAGAGTACTTAACAGGCGTGAATTATGTGTCGTCTCTGTCATCAGAGAATACATAAAATACTTGACAGGCGTGAATTCTGTGTCGCCTCTGTCATCAGAGAATACATAGAATACCTCACTGACGTGAATTATGTGTCGTTTCTGTCATCAGCGAATACATAGAATACTTGACAGGCGTGAATTCTGTGTCGCATCTGTCATCGGAGAATACATAGAATACTTGAGAGGCGTGAATTCTGTGTCGCCTCTGTCATCAGAGAATACATAGAATACCTCACTGACGTGAATTATGTGTCGTTTATGTCATCAGCGAATACATAGAATACTTGACAGGCGTGAATTCTGTGTCGCATCTGTCATCGGAGAATACATAGAATACTTGGGAGGCGTGAATTCTGTGTCGCCTCTGTCATCAGAGAATACATAGAATACTTGAGAGGCGTGAATTCTGTGTCGCTTCTGTCATCAGAGAAAACATAGAATACTTAACAGGCGTGAATTATGTGTCGTCTCTGTCATCAGAGAATACATAAAATACTTGACAGGCGTGAATTATGTGTCGTTTCTGTCATCAGCGAATACATAGAATACTTGACAGGCGTGAATTCTGTGTCGTCTCTGTCATCAGAGAATACATAGAATACTTGAGAGGCGTGAATTCTGTGTCGCTTCTGTCATCAGAGAATACATAGAATACTTGACAGGCGTGAATTCTGTGTCGCTTCTGTCATCAGAGAATACATAGAATACTTCACAGGCGTGAATTCTGTGTCGCCTCTGTCATCAGAGAAGACATAGAATACTTCACAGGCGTGAATTATGTGTCGCTTCTGTCATCAGAGAATACATAGAATACTTCACACGCGTGAATTATGTGCCGCCTCTGTCATCAGAGAATACATAGAATACTTCACAGGCGTGAATTATGTGTCGCTTCTGTCATTAGAGAATACATAGAACACTTGACATACGTGAATTCTGTGTCGCCTCTGTCATCAGAGAATACATAGAATACTTGACAGGCATGAATTATGTGCCGCCTCTGTCATCAGCGAATACATAGGGTACTTAGCAGGCGTGAATTCTGTGTCGCCTCTGTCATCAGAGAATGCATAGAACACTTGACAGTCGTTAATTCTGTGTCGTTTTTGTCATCAGAGAATACATAGAACACTTGACTGGCGTGAATTCTGTGTCGTTTCTGTCATCAGAGAATACATAGAATACTTGACAGGCGTGAATTCTGTGCCGCCTCTGTCATCAGAGTATACATAGAATACTTGACAGGCGTGAATTTTGTGCCGCTTCTGTCATCAGAGAATACATAGAGTACTAAGCGGGCGTGAATTATGTGTCGCCTCTGTCATCTGAGAATACATAGAATACTTGACAGGCGCGAATTCTGTGTGCCTCTGTCATCAGAGAATACATACAATACTTGACAGGCGTGAATTATGTGTCGCCTCTGTCATCAGAGAATACATAGAATACTTAACAGGCGTGAATTATGTGTCGTCTCTGTCATCAGAGGATACATAGAATACATGACAGGCGTGAATTCTGTGTCGCATCTGTCATCGGAGAATACATAGAATACTTGACAGGCGTGAATTCTGTGTCGCCTCTGTCATCAGAAAATACATAGAATGCTTGAGAGGCGTGAATTCTGTGTCGCCTCTGTCATCGGAGAATACATAGAATACTTGACAGGCGTGAATTCTGTGTCGCCTCTGTCATCAGAAAATACATAGAATGCTTGAGAGGCGTGAATTCTGTGTCGCCTCTGTCCTCAGAGAATACATAGAATACTTAGCAGGCGTGAATTATGTGTCGTCTCTGTCATCGGAGAATACATACAATACTTAACAGGCGTGAATTCTGTGTCGCCTCTGTCATCAGAAAATACATAGAATCCTTGAGAGGCGTGAATTCTGTGTCGCCTCTGTCATGACAGAATACATCAATACTTGACAGGCGTGAATTATGTGTCGCCTCTGTCATCGGAGAATACATACAATACTTAACAGGCGTGAATTATGTGTCGTCTCTGTCATCAGAGAATACATAGAATACTTGACAGGCGTGAATTCTGTGTCGCATCTGTCATCGGAGAATACATAGAATCCTTGACAGGCGTGAATTCTGTGTCGCGTCTGTCATCAGAGAATACATAGAATACTTGAGAGGCGTGAATTCTGTGTCGCTTCTGTCATCAGAGAATACATACAATACTTGAGAGGCGTGAATTCTGTGTAGCTTCTCTCATCAGAGAATACAGAGAATAATACTTCACAGGCGTGAATTCTGTGTCGTTTCTGTCATCAGAGAATACATAGAACACTTGACATGCGTGAATTCTGTGTCGCTTCTGTCATCAGGGAATACATAGAACACTTGACAGGCATGAATTACGGGCCGCCTCTGTCATCAGAGAAAACATAGAGTACTTAGCAGGCGTGAATTATGTGTCGCCTCTGTCATCAGAGAATACATAGAATACTTGACTGGCGCGAATTCTGTGTCGCCTCTGTCATCAGAGAATACATACAATACTTGACAGGCGTTAATTATGTGTCGCCTCTGTCATCAAAAAAATACATAGAATACCTCACTGACGTGAATTCTGTGTCGTTTCTGTCATCAGAGAATACATAGAACACTTGACATGCGTGAATTCTGTGTCGCCTCTGTCATCAGCGGATACATAGAGTACTTAGCAGGCGTGAATTCTGTGTCGCCTCTGTCATCAGAGAATACATAGAACACTTGGACCGGCGTTAATTCTGTGTCGTTTTTGTCATCAGAGAATACATAGAACACTTGACTGGCGTGAATTCTGTGTCGCTTCTGTCATCAGAGAATACATAGAATACTTGACAGGCGTGAATTATGTGTCGCCTCTGTCATCAGAGAATACATAGAATACTTGACAGGCGTGAATTCTGTGTCGCTTCTGTCATCAGAGAATACATAGAATACTTGACATGCCTGAATTCTGTGTCGCTTCTGTCATCAGAGAATACATAGAATACTTGACAGGCGTGAATTATGTGTCGCCTCTGTCATCAGAGAATACATAGAATACTTAACAGGCGTGAATTATGTGTCGTCTCTGTCATCAGAGAATGCATAGAATACTTGACAGGCGTGAATTCTGTGTCGCATCTGTGTTCGGAGAATACATAGAATACTTGACAGGCGTGAATTCTGTGTCGCCTCTGTCATCAGAGAGTACATAGAATACTTGAGAGGCGTGAATTCTGTGTCGCCTCTGTCATCAGAGAGTACATAGAATACTTAACAGGTGTGAATTATGTGTCGTCTCTGTCATCAGAGAGTACATAGAATACTTACCAGGTGTGAATTATGTGTCGTCTCTGTCATCAGAGAATACATAGAATACTTGACAGGCGTGAATTCTGTGTCGCCTCTGTCATCGGAGAATACATAGAATACTTCACAGGCGTGAATTATGTGTCGCCTCTGTCATCAGAGAATGCATAGAATACTTGATGGCGTGAATTCTGTGTCGCTTCTGTCATCAGAGAATACATAGAATACTTGATGGCGTGAATTCTGTGTCGCCTCTGTCATCAGAGAATACATAGAATACTTGAGAGGCATGAATTATGTGCCGCCTCTGTCATCAGCGAATACATAGGGTACTTAGCAGGCGTGAATTCTGTGTCGCCTCTGTCATCAGATAATACTTAGAACACTTGACAGGCGTTAATTCTGTGTCGTTTTTGTCATCAGAGAATACATAGAACACTTGACTGGCGTGAATTCTGTGTAGCTTCTCTCATCAGAGAATACATAGAATACTTGACAGGCGTGAATTTTGTGCCGCCTCTGTCATCAGAGAATACATAGAGTACTAAGCAGGCGTGAATTATGTGTCGCCTCTGTCATCAGAGAATACATAGAATACTTGACAGGCGTGAATTCTGTGTGCCTCTGTTATCATAGAATACATAGAATACTTGACAGGCGCGAATTCTGTGTGCCTCTGTATTCAGAGAATACATAGAATACTTAACAGGCGTGAGTTATGTGTCGTCTCTGTCATCAGAGAATACATAGAATACTTGAGAGGCGTGAATTCTGTGTCGCTTCTGTCATCAGAGAATACATAGAATACTTGAGAGGCGTGAATTCTGTGTCGCTTCTGTCATCAGAGAATACATAGAGTACTAAGCAGGCGTGAATTATGTGTCGCCTCTGTCATCAGAGAATACATAGAATACTTGACAGGCGTGAATTATGTGTCGCCTCTGTCATCAGAGAATACATAGAATACTTAACAGGCGTGAATTATGTGTCGTCTCTGTCATCAGAGAATGCATAGAATACTTGACAGGCGTGAATTCTGTGTCGCATCTGTCTTCGGAGAATACATAGAATACTTGACAGGCGTGAATTCTGTGTCGCCTCTGTCATCAGAGAGTACATAGAATACTTGAGAGGCGTGAATTCTGTGTCGCCTCTGTCATCAGAGAGTACATAGAATACTTAACAGGTGTGAATTATGTGTCGTCTCTGTCATCAGAGAGTACATAGAATACTTACCAGGTGTGAATTATGTGTCGTCTCTGTCATCAGAGAATACATAGAATACTTGACAGGCGTGAATTCTGTGTCGCCTCTGTCATCGGAGAATACATAGAATACTTCACAGGCGTGAATTATGTGTCGCCTCTGTCATCAGAGAATACATAGAATACTTGATGGCGTGAATTCTGTGTCGCTTCTGTCATCAGAGAATACATAGAATACTTGATGGCGTGAATTCTGTGTCGCCTCTGTCATCAGAGAATACATAGAATACTTGAGAGGCATGAATTATGTGCCGCCTCTGTCATCAGCGAATACATAGGGTACTTAGCAGGCGTGAATTCTGTGTCGCCTCTGTCATCAGATAATACTTAGAACACTTGACAGGCGTTAATTCTGTGTCGTTTTTGTCATCAGAGAATACATAGAACACTTGACTGGCGTGAATTCTGTGTAGCTTCTCTCATCAGAGAATACATAGAATACTTGACAGGTGTGAATTTTGTGCCGCCTCTGTCATCAGAGAATACATAGAGTACTAAGCAGGCGTGAATTATGTGTCGCCTCTGTCATCAGAGAATACATAGAATACTTGACAGGCGTGAATTCTGTGTGCCTCTGTCATCAGAGAATACATAGAATACTTGACAGGCGCGAATTCTGTGTGCCTCTGTATTCAGAGAATACATAGAATACTTAACAGGCGTGAGTTATGTGTCGTCTCTGTCATCAGAGAATACATAGAATACTTGAGAGGCGTGAATTCTGTGTCGCTTCTGTCATCAGAGAATACATAGAATACTTGAGAGGCGTGAATTCTGTGTCGCTTCTGTCATCAGAGAATACATAGAGTACTAAGCAGGCGTGAATTATGTGTCGCCTCTGTCATCAGAGAATACATAGAATACTTGACAGGCGTGAATTCTGTGTCGCTTCTGTCATCAGAGAATACATAGAATACTTGAGAGGCGTGAATTCTGTGTCGCTTCTGTCATCAGAGAATACATAGAATACTTGAGTGGCGTGAATTCTTTGTCGCTTCTGTCACCAGAGAATGCACAGAGTACTTGACAGGCGTGAATTCTGTGTCGCCTCTGTCATCAGAGAATACATAGATCACTTGACAGGCGTGAATTCTGTGTCGCCTCTGTCATCAGAGAATACATAGAATACTTGACAGGCGGGAATTCTGTGTCGTCTCTGTCATCAGAGAATACATAGAATACTTGAGTGGCGTGAATTCTTTGTCGCTTCTGTCACCAGAGAATGCACAGAGTACTTGACAGGCGTGAATTCTGTGTCGCCTCTGTCATCAGAGAATACATAGAATACTTGACAGGCGTGAATTCTTTGTCGCCTCTGTCATCAGAACATGCATAGAATACTTGACAGGCGTGAATTCTGTGTCGCCTCTGTCAGCAGAGAATACATAGAATACTTGACAGGCGTGAATTCTGTGTCGTTTCTGTCATCAGAAGATACATAGAACACTTGACAGGCGTGAATTCTGTGTCGTTTCTGTCATCAGAGAATACATAGAACACTTGACAGGCGAGAATTCTGTGTCGTCTCTGTCATCAGAGAATATATAGGGTACTTGAGAGGCGTGAATTATGTGTCGCTTCTGTCATCAGGGAATACATAGAATACTTGACAGGCGTGAATTCTGTGTCGTCTCTGTCATCAGACAATACATAGAATACTTGACAGGCGTGAATTTGGTGTCGCCTCTATCATCAGAGAATACATAGAATACTTGACAGGCGTAACTCTGTCGTCGGAGAGTACATAGAATACTTGACAGGCGTGAATTATGTGTCGCTTCTGTCATCAGAGAATACAAGGAATACTTGACTGGCGTGAATTCTGTGTCGCCTCTTTCTTCAGAGAATACATAGAATACTTGACAGGCGTGAATTCTGTGTGGCTTCTGTCACCAGGGAATACATCGATTACTTCATAGGCGTGAATTCGATGTCGCCTCTGTCATCAGTGAATACACAGAATACTTGACAGGCGTGACTCTGTCATCAGAGAATACATAGAATACTTGACAGGCGTGGATTTTGTGTCGCATCTGTCCTCAGAGAATACATAGAATACTTGACAGGCGTGAATTATGTGTCGCCTCTGTCATGAGAGAATACATAGAATACTTGACAGGCGTGAATTATGTGTCGCCTCTGTCATCAGAGAATACATAGAGTACTTGACAGGCGTGACTCTGTCATCAGAGAATACATAGAATACTTGACAGGCATGAATTCTGTTTCGCCTCTGTCATCAGAGAATACATAGAGTACTTGACAGGCGTGACTCTGTCATCAGAGAATACATAGAACACTTGACAGGCGTGAATTCTGTGTCGCTTGTGTCATCAGAGAATACATAGAGTACTTGGGGGCGTGAATTCTGTGTCGCCTCTGCCATCAGCGATTTTATCGAAAAAACCCACTAATAATAAATCGCAAAATCTTTGAGTCGTAACAAAATGTTTATTTTTGGTGTCAATGCCGGAGAAGAGGATCAAAACGAATGGAATGTTATTTATTGTTATGTTACATTATGGCCGCTGTGGACTGGTTACTTTCAGTATTTCCCCTGACCCAATAATATTAGACTGCAAAAACTAACTAGAGGTTGTGAGGTAGTGATACCCCCGAGCCTGAAATGTATAAGTTAGATTATCTCCCCTTGGAAATGTCAGAACGGAATTATATTGCTTCATGCACATCTTCATACGGAGGTCTTCCAATGTGTAAAGTTTCATGAAAATTCTTCAAATGGTTTAGGAGGAGTTGCGCTTACAAGGATGGACAGACGGTATAAGTTAGATTATCTCCCCTTGGAAATGTCAGAACGGTATTATCGTGCTTCATGCACATCTTCATATGGAGTTCTTCCATTGTGTAAAGTTTCATGAAAATTGTTCAAACGGTTTAGGAGGAGTTGCGCCTACAAGGATGGTCAGACGGACAGATTATCTCCCCTTGGAAATATCAGAACGGCATTATATTGCTTCATGCACATCCCCATATGGAGTTCTTTCATTTTGTAAAGTTTCATGAAAATTCTTCAAACGGTTTAGGAGGAGTTGCGCTTACGATGGATGGACAGACGGACGAGCAGGGTGATTCCTATATACCCCCCCCCCCCCCCCAAAACTTTGTTTGCGGAGGTATAATTATAGGAATAATCATCCAAAATTTTATTAATGAAGCACCGGGTGCAGATGGACACTGAATTGAGGACTCGGACTCGGACTCAAAACACATAGGCCTACTGAATCTCTGACTCGGACTCAAGTTTAGTGTTCAGATTTTTTGTTGAAGTAACAGCGATCTTGTCGTTGTGATGATCTGCAAAAATCGTTTAACTGTTAAACTGCCGTAACATATTCCCAATAGCCATCGTACTTTGTGGAATGCCCCTATATTTTTATATAAAGACTATCATTCATTTAGTTGGGATAAGCTGACTTTTTGTGAACTATCGATCGACTCCCTTCCATCTCCATGGCTTCATTTAACCATTTATCTACGACTAACTACCAAACTCGACCTCGTCAATGCTCAAAATATCCGTTCAGTGCTTTTCCAAACTTGGAACCAAAGGCCATATAATATTATTTTGGTGTGGAATATCCTGTGGGCCCAATACATGCCACATGGATTTAGTGTTGAAAATGTGTTTCCAATTTAAAACGTGTATATCCTGGTGTATTCGGTACGGTATTCCATGATCCATGAGTGGCAGATTTTCATCTTCGATGACAGTTAATGCTTTACATCTACGAAAATGTGAGAGTTGAGAACTACAAGTATACCTCTTTCTATCAAATCAGTGGGGTTTGTCACACAGAAAGAGAAGATATTACGATCTTTTGGTCCAGGCATTGGCGGCGCTTCATGGGCGGGGGATGGGGGGGGGGGGGGGGGGGTGATGACATTTTACCCCATAAGCGCGTAGACTTTGCCTCCTCCCTGTCACAAACGCGCCTATCCATTCAGCCAGGTACACCCGAAACGTGAACCAATTTCCTCCTCAATTACAAGGTTGGAAAGGCAGCTGGCGTGTGGGACTCTATATAGATTGGTCATAACACCCTCACACACACTGACTGTCTTCTATTCTGTATTCCCATATACACCAAGCTGGTGAATATATCCAGTAAAGATTTACAAAATACCCAAAATCAAAGAATTAGAATAATTACAATACTTTGTACAAACACGAAGTGTTGCGAAGTTAATTTGTCTGATGTCCTTAATAATGCGACACAGAATTCACGCCTGTCAAGTATTCTATGTATTCTCTGATGGCAGAGGCGACACAAGTAGTATGTCATGTTCCCGGACGGGCCTAGGTTGGATGATCTCATTTGGATGATCTCATGTGACGTCATGTCACGTGACGTAGTGGCGCCATGTTGTGTTGTCATGGTAACCCGCGTGAGCGGCCATCTTGTGACGTCATCTCCATAATGATAGGTGCTGTGAGTGCGCATGCGCAGCGCGTGTTGTTAGGGTGATACGTGTTTCCGTCGTCCATTTTGTATACTAGAGGCCGCCATCTTGGTTTCTATGGTAGCACGTGTTTGCTATGTTACCCAATTTTTCTGCAATAAGACGGGGTATGTTCGGTGGGTATGTTCGATTGAATCGGAGTATTTTCTGGAACGACTTCCCAGGATAAGTACCACAAACAACCCGACAATCCTTCCAAATCACCAAAATCCACCCAAAATCACCGAAATTGACTTTATTTCCCCAATTTATCGGCTTAGCACGTAGTGCTATAGTACTAAGGGGGTACCGGGGTGTGTTCCTTTGTAGAAGAGTAATGTTCTGGATTAGAATTTATTTGAGGATACCTATCTAGGATACCTTCTGGAGAATCCCTTTTTGTCATATGTGCTTATGTGAAAAAGCACAATGTGACACAATGTGACCTAGCACATAAGCACATGCTTTATGTGCCGATATGTGCTTATGTGAAAAGGCACAATGTGACACAATGTGCCGTATCACATAAGCACATATGACAAAAAGGGATTCTCCAGAAGGTATCCTAGATAGGTATCCTCAAATAATACAATACTAGGCTATAGGTATCCTCAAATACCCGTATGTGCCTATGTGATAGGGCATATTGTGTCACATTGTGCCTTTTCACATAATCACATATCGGCACATAAAGCATGTGCCTATGTGATAGGGCATATTGTGTCACATTGTGCCTTTTCACATAAGCACATATGACAAAAATGGGATTCTCCAGTAGGTATCCTCGAATAAAACAATACCAGGCCATAGGTATCCTCAAATACCCGTATGTGCCTATGTGATAGGGCATATTGTGTCACATTGTGCCTTTTCACATAAGCACATATCGGCACATAAAGCATTTGCCAATGTGATAGGGCATATTGTGTCACATTGTGCCTTTTCACATAAGCACATATGACAAAAAAGGGGTGCCGAAGGTCATATGTTTTTCAAAAAAGGGGTGCTAAAATTGGGGTGCCATTGGATATAGGCTTTTGTTATACACATGGGAGATAACTGCATTATGGGAAATCAAGCAATCTGATTGGTTAGTTAGATATATGAAACAACAAGAGTACTTGGAGTAGGGTCAGAACTAACAAGAATAGGCTAGAAATTGCTAAATATAGCAATAATAAGGTATACTGTTCCAGTTGATAGGCTCTTCTACGCTACTGGAGTATACGCTAGAACAAAGGAACAGAGTCAGATAGACGATAACTATTGCATATATAGATAGAAGCAGAGAATTTTGGGTAAATTTGTCCTATAGCACTACGTGCTATTCTTAATAGGGGAAAAACGTCATGGTTAGGGATCCAAAAAGGGTTTCTGGGAGAATTCTAATCCAGGACATTACTCTTCTACAAAGGAACACACCCCAGTACCCCCTTAGTACTATAGCACTACGTGCTAAGCCGATAAATTGGGGAAATAAAGTCAATTTCGGTGATTTTGGGTGGATTTTGGTGATTTGGAAGGATTATCGGGTTGTTTGTGGTAATTATCCTGGGAAGTCGTTCCAGAAAATTCTCCGATTCAATCGAACATACCCACCGAACATACCCCGTCTTATTGCAGAAAAATTGGGTAACATAGCAAACACGTGCTACCATAGAAACCAAGATGGCGGCCTCTAGTATACAAAATGGACGACGGAAACACGTATCACCCTAACAACACGCGCTGCGCATGCGCACTCACACCACGTATCACTATGGAGATGACTTCACAAGATGGCCGCTCACGCGGGTTACCATGACATGACAACATGGCGCCACTACGTCACGTGACATGACATCACATGAGATCATCCAAATGAGATCATCCAACCTAGGCCCGTCCGGGTACATGACATACTACTGACACAGAATTCACGCCTCTCAAGTATTGTATGTATTCTCTGATGACAGAGGCGACACATAAATCACGCCTGCTAAGTACTCTATGCATTCTCTAATGACAGAAGCGGCACACAATTCACGCCTGTTAGGTATTCTATGTATAAGCCTTTTTTCGAAATTGCATCTTGGACTTTAATCTATGCAAGGTCACGGATCGCGGGGTGTAAACAAAGTGATTTCTGTGTTCATCGCGGTGAGTTCTGTATCAGCCAAAACAACCAGTTTTGTGATATATCGAGTTTAAATTCATAAAACCGATGTCGTCATTCGAATTAACTGAAGGAGCAACCCTACACGATGTTAAACGATGGAATATCACAGGTTTACAATTTTTTTACGGAGGCGAGGACTTGTTTTGAATGGCAATAAGGACACGTGTGTTCCACGGAGTTTCTCGGTTTGGGAAATCCTCGGAAGTTGTTGAAAACAGTGCCCGTGGCCACGAAGTAATGACACAGCATGCATTCAAACACCATTTATGTCGATACGAACTCAATTCGAAATATTGAAAGTTCTCATAGAATATTGCTATTGCCTTAACTAAACGGTAACCTTGGCTAAATGGTTTTTTTTAAATTCTCACTAATGAACGTAATGGGGTCTGAAGCACTTCACTCGCTCTTCTCTCCCATTGCTCACACGTTCACAACGTGTTTTCTTGAATTCTTTACACCTCGCGACCTGTGACCTTGCATAGATTAAAGTCCAAGATGACAGCAATCCTCTTCTTCATTAATTAAATTTTTTTTCTGATAAGGTAAAGGATCTTTATTTCGTGTTAAACGCAAGCGTGGACATCACTGCCTACGTGTGGATTACGACCAGTCCACGGCGACTGTACTGTATCTTTTTTCAGCTACTCTTTCAAGATCCCGGATATAGAAGTCACCTGTCATCCACAGATACCTATCCTCAGACAACCAACCCTCAAAAGGTATCCCTCACATGTACCCCCCCCCCCCCCACCCCCGCCATAGTACATCACAGTAAAAGTTTCATGAAATGTTCAGACAAGGAAACGAGTCATACGAGGAGTTACTCTTTCGAACAATTACTCGATAGCTTATTTGTTCGACGAGATTCAGGTTGTTCGGGCAGTGCCTATTCAAGTCTGTGAAGTCACTGCTCGATTGTTCTTGGACAGAATGAACGACAGAAACACGTCACCCTAACGACACGCACTGCACATACGCGCTGATACCGCCATCATACCGGGTATGACAATCGTGATGATGTCACAATATGGCCGCCCATGCGGGTTACCATGTTCTCCGTCACGGGATCACCTGACTATGATGTCATTTCTGGGGTCCGGGAAATGATGCCCGATCCGTCCTTCTACAACTGACATATCTCCGGAAACGAAAACCTTATTCAGTCACCTCATGTTTTGTAAAATTTATCACACAACCCAATAACAATTGTCACCCAGTTGCCGCTATGTAATATGCAAAGGTCGTGTAGACAGTCAGGTCTAATAAAAACAACTTCAGCGTCACGGGATTTAGACTGTCAATGCCACCTAGTGTGTAGGGAAAATGACAAAATGTATACAAATCTCCAATCCTTAAGGATTAAATCACTTCTCATCAAAATGGAAAAAAATGCGTAAAACACGACCACACGAGCACTATTAATTTTCCTTTCTCCTTTTGGGACATTTCCGTACTTTGTTGACATATGTTACCGCTGTGGGTGTGGGGGCAATCTAAAGACCTGCGAGCCCTCAGGCCACGAGTCTAATTCTGTTCGGAATTTGACACTCTTATGAGCTGTTCTGTTTGTTTACCTAATTTTTTTAAAAATTTGAACGCAGACGACCATTCATGTAATGTGATTGTTTGTTCTTTATTGGGGTTAAACGACACTTTCTACAGCCAGGGCCACCTCGTGTCGGACAGTTTTACGGGTGGAGGAAGCCGATGTACCCTGAGGGAACCACCGAGCAACGGCGAGCTACCGCCAGACTCCCCAACGTACTAACTCCACACAAACCGGATTAGCTTTGGATGAAGACAAGTGCACCGTCGACGTGCATTACGCCCTAGTACACAACGCCACCGTGCTCTCTCGTGGTCAGTTGGGATTAAGTGCCTTGCTCAAGGACACAACGCGGCTGCCGCAGGTGGGATTCAAATCGAGGACCTCTCGGCTTGCAGCCTGCATCTCTACCTACTGAGCCACCGTGCTCTCATGTAATGTGATATGCCTTCACCGACGAAGATATACAGGTATATACAGGTAATCTTTCCTGCCACAGTTATAGATATTCCAATCAATAAGTACTTAATTCGTATTTAAAACATAAAGATAGTGACATAACTTTTGGAACTATCTGGCGTAATCATGGAACAGAGGCTATGGCGAGTCTTCATTACTGATTGTGAAGCCATCAAAATGTCGATCAATTTAAGTCTTGATTCAGCAACATTTCTCGCTTTGATTTACAGAAAATGAATCTTTAACGAATCTTTCGGGAGCACGGTGGCTCAGTAGGTAGAGGTGCAGGCTGCAACCCGAGAGGTCCTCGGTTCGAATCCCACCTGCGGCAACCGCGTTGTGTCCTTGGGCAAGACACTTCATCTCCATTGCCCACGTGGGGGCACGATGACGCCGTGTACTAAGGCGTACTGCACGTCGATGGTGCGCATGTCTTCAACCAATCTAACCCTGCCTGTGCTGCAGTGTGGAGTTACGATGTCGGGGAGCTGGCAGCTGCTCGTCGTTGCTCGGTGGTTCTCTCTGGGTACTCCGGATTCCTCCACTTCTCCGGGTACTCCGACTTCCTCCAAACTGTCGCGGCCATGATTAGCCATTGTGCATAAATATGTGACCTTAAACATCAATAAATAAATAAATAATAACAAATCTTTCAGATTCAATCGTCAGGAATATATCAGTAGGTTGGGAAAGCGAACCGCAGGTTCGCTTTACCAACCAACTGAAATATTCCAGACGAGTGAATATAAATATTGACGATGACCTATTTGAGAGCTAGACTGGATGCAGGCCATAACGGCATCGAACAGAATTAGACTGGTGGCTGAGTGCTTGCTGAGTATGACTGCACCCGAGGAGTTCAGATAAACCCTGTTTCCTCTGTGTCCTTTGTCGTTATCACGCCGACATTTCTGAGAAATGCTGGCTTGTAAACATCAACAATAACACATTGATCAAGTTATGAAACAAATAGGTCTTCCGTTTTGTTTATAAACTTAAATGTGTAGAAAAGCGCCACCTCTCGGATTTATTTGGATAATGAAATTAACAGGAAGAAAGCATCCTATTTTCCTCTGTTCCACGACTAACATCTTGTAGAGCCTCAGGTAAACTTTTTTAGTTAGATTTTTTACCTTCATGTTACCCCTTCATGTTACCTTCAATTACGACATTGTTTGTTCAACAGCATAAGTAAGTATATCGCGGTTATTTCGCAATAAAGCTGGCCTTAAATGGAGAAAAGAACATTATCATAATGGGAAATTTATCTTTCTTCCAAAGTTCAGTTTCTCATCGTTATATAATGAGTTATCGTTTTTGTCAAAGCGGTTTTCACAAGCGATGGGATGGAGGGGTGGGGGAGGGGGTCTGCATTTTATTTCTCACAGATAAAGAATATAGACTTTAGGTTCCACTCTACAGTTTATTGTACGGGTAAAATTCTAAACATAGGGTATATGTTGAAATTAATATCATATAAATTGGAGATATATATTCAGTATCAGATATTATGATTACATCATTACGTGTACAGTCCATTTAAAATATTCTCTCCTCTCCACTAGTCGATTGCATAATAGGGTGTCTAAAAATAGGATAAGCTAATTGGCTTTGAGGGGAACTTTTTAGGATCCATGGTAATTACTTCAACAATAACAAGTGCAGTTGTCAATGATGATCTTATGACTGATCATATGGGACAAATGATTTTAACAAACAATACTTCATAAAGCAATTTTTTTATTAATGATATCTGACTTTAATGCTTTGCAAGTGTTTACAAACATTTGCACACACGAATAACAGAATATATTATATTTTAAAAAAATATATACGCAAGCACTCTTTCAAAGCACTTTTATATCGATCTGGTTTTGTTAGCTCATCTTGACAAAGTCAAGCTGAGCTAATCTCATCGCTTCCCGTCCGTCGTCTGTCGTCCGTCGTCCGTCAACACCATGTTTTGATCTTCTCCTCCAAAGCCACTGGGCCACTTCAAGTGAAAGTTTGTGTGAGTGATGGTCCCAAAGGGGCATTTCATATTTGTTCAACTCAGCATGCCCAGCCCCATAGGGAGGGAGTGGGGGAAAATGCTCCAAAATATTTTTAAAATCTTCTCAAGAACCAGTGTGTACAATGACTTGATATTTGCTATGGAGCTTCCATATGAGGTGTAAAATCAAGTTTGTTCAAACGAAGTTCGTGAAGTAATATTTGGCTTTGTAATTGGAGGGGTAAGATTTTTGGCCCCGCCCAAAATTTCTATTATCTGAACCGATGGTCCGGTATGAACCAAATTTGGTTTGTGGTAGTATTGGGTCATAAGTACTTGACCCATGCAAAAAAAAAAAAAATTCCGCATCCCCATGGGAACCCTGGGAGCTAAAAATAGAAATATTTTCAAACGCCCATATTTCCCAAACCCCACGGAACAGAGAGCTGTTATTTGGTATGAAGTATCCTTATGACCAGTAGAATTGAATGGTAAAACAAAATTGTCATCGGTTTTGTTACGTTTTTCTGTAATGGGCATAAAAAAAATGCTGTGTCAGCATATTTGCAAAAATTTTAAAAAACTCTTTTCTCCAGAACCAATCATCAGAATCTTTTGATATTTGGTATACAGCATTCATAGGGGGGCGGGGGGGGGGGGGTGGGGGGGGGGGGGTCAGATAAAAGTTTGTTGAAATAAAGCTCATTGGTTCATATTTGGGCTCTCTACAGGAGCCCGAAGTTTTAACATAGGGTAATATGGGGAATATTCTTTAAAAATCTTCTTCTTCAGAACCACCAGTCAGAATCTTTTAATATTTGGTATACATCATTGTTATGAGGGTCAGATTCTAGATTGTTCAAACCAAGTCCCTAGGTTAAAACCTGGGCTTCCTATGGAAGCCCAAATTTTATCTTTGTTCAATATGGAGGGTAATTTACAAAAATCTTCTTCTTCAGATCCATCAGTCAGAATGCTTTGATATTTGGTATGCAACATCTCTATGGGGGTCAGATTCAAGTTTGTTCAAATCAGATCCCTAGGTATATATTTGGGCTCACTATGGTAGCCCAAATTTTTAGTTAGTGAGGAAATTTCTTAAAAAATCTTCTTCTTCAGATCCACCAGTCGGAATGCTTTTATATTTGGTATACAACATCTCTAGGGGGGGGGGGGGCAGATTCCAGGTTGTTCAATTCGAGTGCCTAGGTTAATATTTGGGCTCCATATGGGAACATGAAATTTAACTTAGGACAATATGAAGGAATTTCTTCAAAAATCTTCTTCTTCAGATTCACTTGTCAGAGTGCTTTCACATTTGGTATACAACATCTCTAGGGGGGTCAGATTCAAGTTTGTTCAAATCGGATCCATAGGTTAATATTTAGGCTCGCTACGGTAGCCCAAATTTGAACTTAGTGCTATTCGAAGAAATTTCTTTACAATTTCTCTTTTTCAGATCCAACAGTCAGAATGCTTTCATATTTGGGCTCTCTATGGGAGCCGGAATTGGCCATTTTGCTGAAGAATTAAAAATTTTCTATTCAGTATCCTCTAGAGGTACTAAAATGAATCCACATAGGTTGTATCAAGGGGCTTCATAGGAGAGCTCTACATTTTACTTATGATCAACTGAAGAAAAGGCATGATGCCCAGATTATTTTTGTCACTCCTGAGGGACTCAAGGATTGACAGTGTAGCCTATGGAGATGGCTTGCTTAATGTACACTCATTCTTGGACTCTGTTTGAATTGTGTTCTGTACAAGATGAGCGCTTCAGGCCCCGTGGGGTCTCTTGTTATTAATGATATCTGACTTTAATGCTTTACAAGTATCTATAAACATTTGCACAAATGAATAACAGAATATATTATCTTTTAAAAAAAATATATACACAAGTACTCTTTCAAAGCACTGTAATATCGATCGTGTTTTGTTTGCACTTTTGAATAGAAAATCTCTGCTAATATTCCATGGAGTTAGCACTCAACTACTAATGGGTAAAAATACACAGTACGTGACAGGTGGACTACTACCAAATTATTTGTCAAGTGAATTTTTTTCAGAACTCATATTTTTTACACAAACTGATTTTTTTAAGGGCAACCAGATTGATCTACACATCCATCACGAGACAAGTTGCTTGCTTGTCTGCTGTTTATCGGCGCCTGTTAGTTGAAGTTGAATGGATAATTCACTCTGTGTGATTTAGTTGTAATCCACCCTGCACTTATCTACGCACACGAAATAAATTGTGTGAACAAACTAGACACTTTGCAAGAAGCATTAGCTATTTATTTATTTATTTATTTATTTATTTATTTATTTATTTTATTTATTTATTTATTTATTTATTGGTGCTTAAGGTCACTTTTCATCAACTATGGCTAATTGTGCCCACCGGTCGCAATTGGCCATAGTTGTAGAAAAGTGACATTAAACACCAATAAATAAATAAATAAATTATGACCACAACAAAGGTCTAAAGTCAAGTTTAGCCGATCGTTTACCCCTTTGGTGCCCATTTTAGTGGACATCCATCCCAGGCACTGGTGACTGGGTCTTATTTCACCAGTAAAGCGGAACTTAAATTAAATCACCGGGTTTTAACTTTGAAATGTTCGGACACTCGGCACAGTATAGAATCCATAATCCCGTATCGGAAAAGCTATTGCCGCAGCGAAACGCCAGGATGTGTCACCAAGACTGTCACATTGTTGTTTCAAAAACACCGTACACCAAGAACACATTTTATTCACTGAAATACTCGTTCTATTCCATAATTTCATTTAAAAAATACAGATGAAGCGTTACGAGAATGAATGAAGACAAGATCATTTCGTACAGTACAGAAGCGTATTCGGAACATGATAGAAAATCATTCCCAGACCCAGAAAGTCGAAATTTCGACTTTTTACCTTGAAATTTCCACTTGAAATCTCGAAATGTCGACTTTTTGTCTTGAAATATCGAGATTTCATCTCACTTGGTATGCACTTAGTCTTTTGTTCATTAGCAGTGTGCGATAAATTCAGGTGTGACAGGAATGATAGTCCGTAGGAAAATTAGTCCCTCTGGACTATTATTCCGCGGAATTATAGTCCTAGGTCTAACATTTCTAGGAATAGTAGTCCGCCGGACTACTATTCCTAGAAATGTTAGACCTAGGACTATAATTCCGCGGAATAATAGTCCAGAGGGACTAACGTTCCTACGGACTATCATTCCTGTCACACCGGTACACTACGTTCTGATTTCTAACAAATTCTCTCCCAGCCGACGAGACACGAATACTGCCCACGCCACCCCACCCTTGAGAGTACCGTTTACTCACTTTTCAATAAAATCCAATATTTGAGGTTCATTGAAGACTTCCCACAAGCCCTTGGAAATCTTCTCTATCGCCCCATTACAGACCAGAGAGGTTCACCGAAGACTACCACATGTCAGGTCCTTGGACGTCTTCCCCATCCCGCCATTATAGATCACAAAAAGAGCGATACACCCAAATAATATCAATGTACACATGCGTCTCCCACCCTCTGATAAGTAATGCTGCATCAGCACCTCCCCCTCCCCAATCCCGGAAAGTGTCGCCCAGTAAATGTCACTGGAGTATTTATTTATTTATTGGTGTTTAAGGTCACATATTTCTGCACAATGGTTAATCGTGACCGCAACATGAAGATAAAGTCAAGTTTAGTCAATTGTTTATACCCATTTTAGAGAACTTACACCCCAAGCATTGATGAATGGCTCCTGTGTTTTAACAGTAAAACAGAACTTGTTTACAACAGTAAACGAGCACTAACGAGCACTTCACTTCCCGGAGAACCCATGGTGAATCACAGGAGTAGTCTGCCCTTACGAAGAGATGCCACTCAGTCAATATCACTGGGGTATTTTCCCTTACGAAGTGGTGCTACTTTTTACCCAGTACACATGTCGAAATATTACAGAAAAAACGAGAATCAAAATGAGACACATGCCACCCAAGCCAAGTGAAGAGTCATTATGTGGATAAACGGCATATACGCCCCGCCCCCACCTATCCCCCAGCCTCGACCGCCACGGCAACAACAAGTTAAATTATAGGGGTGGACTGCCAGAAGTTTATTCTGTAAGTTTTGAGCAGCGCACTGGGTGAAAGTCATATTTATTGGGCAGCACTTTCCGTGAGATCATTTGGTTGTATTTTGCCGAAAACTTTAAGAAGCTGTGTAGTCGGGTGTATTACATTTTTATTTACCGCTGGGGTACGGATTGACAAATTCGATGGGTACATCTTGGCATTATATGGGCGTGGACTGTTGTACTTTTCCGACAAAAAAAACAGTATACCTCGTGGAGGGCCATGATTTCTTTTACCGAGGTTTAACGACACGTCCAACAGACCGGGGAGGGTCATGAATGGTTGAAAAAGGAGGTGTTGACCGCCTCGAACCAAATTAGAAATCTCAAGGAAGGGGTGGGGCTGGGGTGGGGAGTGGCATTCGTGTCCGTTCGATAGGGTGAGAAATTGTTGAAATTGTTAGAAATCAGAAAGTCGGTGTATCGTTTTATACACTCTAATGGAAAAATAGGGGAATTATTCCTCTTGTCTTAGCGTTATCAGCACATTGTGGCGGTGGTTGTAGCTGCGTGTGTGTGTGTGGGGGGGGGGGGGGGGGGGGGGTTATTGCCACTTCACCACTCGTGGTGAACATTTGGTACACCAAGCTACTATGGGTATATTTTATATGTACACAGCGTCTCCGTGTCCACACATGACGGGATTAAGTGTCTTTACCCAACGCAGTTACCGTTGATCGAACTGTCGTGCTTTCGGTTTAAAGTCCAATGCTCTAAACACTTCACCACCGCCCTCACCATCGGAGAGGGGGCGAGGTCGGTATGGCGTGTTATATTACATGCTGTAAGGGGTTAGGATAATGGATTTTCTACTCTTATATGAATCTCGGTAAATGGAATTTTACTCGTATCGATTGGAAATGACTATTTCTGGGTTTAATGTTCAGGGTGGGAGAGAGAGGGGTTAATGTTGATGACAATGTGTTAAGTGAACAAGTGTTATTTTTAAACATTTCGATGGCCCTGATAAGGGCCGCCTTATGGATGAATCGAGGTGTCCATTCAAGTTTGCCAGTGGTTGGAGCTTTGAACTTCAAACCGAGAGGTTCGCGGTTTGATCTTGACTAGCGGTAACGTCATTGTGTCATTGGGTAAGGCATTTAATTCTGATTGCTCACGTGGTGTCACGGTGTCGCTTCGTACTAAGCCGCACTCTACGCCAGTAGTATGTCTCGCACATTTCATCCCATGGTTGCCGGACCCCGGAAGTGACGTTATGTCACGTGACCCACTGGCGCCATGTTGTGTTGTCATGGTAATGCGCGTGGGCGGCCATCTTGTGACGTCATCCCCATAGCGATACGTGATGTTAGTGCGCATGCGCAGCACGTGTTGTTAGGGTGATACGTGTTTCCGACGTCCATCTTGTATACTGGAGGCCGCCATCTTTTCGTTCATCGTTTCAATGGTAGCACGGTATGGTAGAATCAAATCCAACGTTGTGTTAAATACCTAGTAAAGTCAGCGAACTGCACGATTTTTCGTGACTGCAACGAAAAACGATTGTAATATTGGGAGGGCCAGTGTAAATATATCATTTTTAGATGGTTGATACGACGTTTACAAGCATGTGAGTATTATGCAATCAGTGTTTATTAATTTGTTATCATTACCACTTCTGTGGGCGTTCCTAGCACATTAACGATGTTTTACCGGGCGTTGAAACCTCGTAATGCTCAACAAGTACAAGTCATGTGACGTGTTGGGCCGTTATTGACTATAACAATAACGGCCCGACACGTCTAAATATAGACAATGACGTCACATCTCTCAGCCGATCAACAATATTTTTCCCAGATTTCCATTTGGATCGAAATTCAGTTCGGATTTTTTTAATTTGTAAACACAATTAACACATTGTTTTCAAGTGTCTCCTTTTGTGTCATGGATAGATAATGTATCAAATATAGAAAGCGATGCACACAAAGTAAGTGATGACATCTTTGATGAATAAACTCCTTGCCTAAAGTTCGCATTTCGAAGATATATTTCATCATCCAACTTTCCAAATTTCGCCGAAGACTGATCAGACGATAGTCATGTTACCCGGTTTGTTTGTCAACAAATCAGACGATAGTGTCGCTGTTTTTTTTTTAATTCTAAAACGTCAAATTTCATTTATTTATCTTATTTCCCTTATAATTTAATCGGAATGTGCTCGATGTACGAAAGTGGCAATAATAGATATAACATGACTTTGTCGGGCATTACAGTGCATCAACGGCTCATCAGAAATGGTTAACAGCCCTTGAGCTTAATAGCGGCCCTCGACGAATAAGCTCTTGGGCTGTTAACCATTTCTGTTGAGCCGTTAATACACTGTAAAGCCCTTCAAAATCATGTTATTGTTATATCAATCCAGTTGGAACACATCCGTCATCGCAACAAAATGATAAGTAGTTTAACCGCACATTCTCGCTCGCATTATATTGATGCAGCAAACAGAACTTGACACGATTGCGTCGAACATTCTTTACATACGTATTTTTAGTCAACCTCTCGTGTATCGAACAGAGAACGAATTTCCGACATTTTAACTTCCGTATTTTGGATAAGTCACATTCTATGGGACTTTTAACTAACAGTCACGGCGTGTGAGTACATGTTCATGTCATGACGTAATATTAATGTAAATAAACGAAGTAACGCGTAAAGGCATGTGAGTTCTACCAGAAGGAATTGTGAATCACATAAAATTTGCTTTTATTATCATATTGTATTTATGTGTTGATTTAAAGTTAACAGTCGGCGACTCTACAAGTACATACTACAATTCTCTCAAGACGAACAAAAATATTCTTGTACCTGGGGGTGGGGAGGAGGGTGGGGGATGTCAAGAGTTGATTGTTAATTTGTTAAATATATTAGTTTGTAGGACGTTATTGTGAGAAAGGGTTAGTCAGTCTGTTCGTGAGAACATACATTTAGTTTGGTATGCCGAGTTCTCTGTACCATGTTCGTAGAATTTATAATTCTGTGTAATGTAATCTGAAACGCATGTTTTATTTTCTGTCCTTTAATGTGAGCGCTTAGTGGATGAATGTGTCGAGTCTTCGCAGTATACCAAGATAACACAAAAAAATAAATGATCTCGAGCGTGGGAATGAAATGAAAAAATGTAACAGTAACATATGAGCTGGGGCAGTCGAAAAGTAGTTTTGCAGTGGGCAGACTGAATAATAGGATAGCATAGGACGTTTGGGGAATGGCTCCACTTCGGAATTATTAAGTGGGCAGTGGACCCACCGTTGGTGCCAGTGGACGCACCCATTCAAGTGCTGGTTGGCAACGGCCACCGAGAAACTCTAAAAGTTATTGCGACGTGATGTTGTTGTAGATTGAAGTATTTCGGCTAAATCTGAACGGACCTGAAATATATATACTGGAATGAGCCAGACGATCAACATTACCGTTACGCCTAAAGTTTGGAACCACGAGCAATCATTGTATTAATGGTATACTGAAGTATTTGTAGTGCCTGCAGTACTGAATGAATCAGAGCGAATGTGAGCTATACGTAGCAACTTTAGATATATGTATAATTCCGAGGAGAATTCGCCAGGGACGTCGAAATCTTGTCAGAACGTTCCTGCGAGAACTATATACCGTATTGAGTTTAACTATTCAGTGGAGATTAACAGACGATCGCCAGAGCGAAATGACGTTGAGTGTGTTGATTACAATCAGGAACAAACAGTGTTAATAAGCTACGACATCGGGAGTGAACGTGTTAATAAACTACGACATCGGAAGTGAACAGTTGGAGCAGTAACACAGAGGCGCCTCTGGAAGAACATTCTTTTTTTTCAAGGACTGGTAATATAATTGTAAATGAGAGGAAGTGTGTGGATGTGCGTGGAAGTAGGTGAGTAAGTGATGACGCAATCTAGTGATGTAGAAGTAGAGCAACAATTAAAAATTATACATTATAGTAAATCGTATTTTTAACCGTATATTCGCTCCTCCAATTCATAGAAACCTAGAGGCTAAGATTCCCAACCCTTTTCGCTCGTCAGAGTATGTTCACTGAGTCGACCATGTCGGCAAGGGGCACACACTCAGTCTAATGGAAAGGTAAATTACCACATCGCCCACAGGGGTGCTGTGATAGGGGATGGGGGTAGGGGAATTCTTCAATAAAACATCGTAGTGATAAAGTATGGGATATTTGATAAAAGTGAGATAAACAAAAGTCCAAATTTCGAGATTTTAAGTCGATATTTCGAGATAAAAAGTCAAAATTTCGACTTAATAGTTTAAGCAATATGAAATGTTATTCCTTGGAGGAAATTTAAAAAAAAACGGCTGAGAAACATTCCTCTCTTTAACAGAAAGGACATCGGTACCAGAAAATGTTTCTCCGGGGGGGGGGGGGCAAGTAGGGGACGGCCTCCCCACGAAGGGGGGCAAATAGGCAGGTGGCCTTTTTAGGATCATAGCAGTGCATTCAGATCCCGTTGACATCTGCGCGAGTTATGAACCAGCGCAGATGTCTACGGGATCTAAATACAATGAGCAATCATAGAATGAGGCATGCTGGGGGCGTTTGGGGGTAAATCCCCCTCTTCTTGGACATATCTTTACTTTTTGGACGTCGAAATTGGAGAAGTTCACTGCATTTACTCTCTCTCAAAAGACACGATATGGCATAAATTGACGTACGTTAAAATCACCGAACTACCAATCTTACCAACTTCTGCAATAATCCTTCATGATGTTTATATTCACCCCCCCCCCCCCCCACCCCCACCCAATACTCGTAGTCACCTTTCTCTCCCACAGTAAAAAGATTGCTGACTTTCCGGAATAGAGAAGTCTGTAGAGTCTGCCCCACTCTCCACCTTCGAGTTAGGCGCCACTTTACAGCCCACGAGTATAACTTTGCTTTTATTTTCATTTAGTTCGAGTTTCCATTTGCTCCCATATCTCCCAATAATTGCCAGCAATTTCATTTTTCTGGCCTCTCTTCGTTTTCTGACACACGCACCATGTCATCTGCGAACAATAGCCTTGGGATCTTCAGGTCCCCAACTGTTACCCCTCATCGCTATGCACGAATCCATCTCCCAAATCTTTGGCGTGCAATGCAAAAGGAATTGCAGGCCTGACATTCTTAAAAATGCAGGAGGGCTAAAAATCGCCCCACTCGCATGACCTAAGTGAGCGTTTACCGTTCAGCTCTCCTCAAGCTTATATACAAGCTAAAAGTGGCAAAATAAAATGTGCCTAGTAGGCTTTGTGCATTTCATTTGGTGCTGCTAACAAGGTAGTCTCTATGAGACGACTACACTGCCCCTCCCACTCCTCCGGGCCTCTTACAGAGATTACTAACATAGCAGAGATCTGAAAGGATGTGGGTTTGAGGAATAGGCTGTTATGGTAATCGTTATTTTATAAGGCCTGGCCGGGCTAGTTTTCGCCCTCCTTAATTTTTTAGGCGAGCAGTAGGCGAGCAAATAAATCGCTCTCTGAAAATGCCAGGCCTGGAATTGGTGAAAAGATAACCTCTCTTTTAAGCCTAATTCTATAGGCACCCGCTTTGTTGTTACGTTACACATACTAGTTCATTTTCTGCATCTTCATACAATGCTTTCAGAATTCCAACACACCGCATCCCAGGCCTAAGGCCCCAAATTTTAGCCAAACCACCCCCTTCATCCTCTATCATATGTCTTTTTAACTCACAGAAACGCCCTAAACATGTTTTTCTTTTTAGCTTTCATCGAATCTATAATTTGGTATAGAGTGAAGCCATTTTGTCTCTTCCCCCAAACCCTTCTCTTCGATCACCTCCTCTAATCTCCGATACAGAACTTTACAGAAAACTTTTCCAATGTTGCTACTGACAGAGATCCCCGATAATCACCAAGTACTACAGTACGTGGAGAGTGGATTGTAACTAAATCACTCGAGGAGTGGAGTTATCACCCAAACTATAACGTTCAAATTTTGTACATATGGACAAAAAACATAAGAAATGTTTCAGCCAATGGACCTCCGGGTTTAACCCGGAGGTCCATTGGATTACACTTTGACTGTGCTTATGCTTTACAAATGTGAAATTATTGCTTGGGTGGAATCTCCACTCTGCGGGTGATTTAGTGATAATACACTCTCCACGTACTGTACCTCATCCACCTGTTTGTGTATAGATGTAACCTTGCTTTCTCTCCATTCTTTGGGAACCTCTTGCTTTTCTATGACCAAGTTGACTGATGCCGTTATGCTTTTACACAATATTCCCCTCCCACATTTTAGCTCAACTTGACAAAGTCAAGCTGAGCTATTGCCATCACTTCTCGTCCGTCGGCGTACCTACGTGCGTACGTACGTACGTACGTACGCCCACAATTTCCTTTGGCACACCTCACAGGTCGCATTTATGATCAGATCACTTTGAAACTTGGTGTGCTTGTTTGGGGTGACCTCTAGATAGGAGCTATCGATTTTCTTCCATTTCCGTCAAAAAATGTTGCCGCTGGCAACGATCTTAGAACTTATTTTAGTCAGACCTCAATATTTCCCTTTGGCACACCCTACAGGGCACATTTATGATCGGATTGCTTTGAAATCTGGCATGCTTGTTTGGAGTAACCTCTAGATGAGAGCTATTGATTTTCTTTCATTTCGATAAAAAAATGTTGCCACTGGCAACGACCTTTGAACTTAGTTTAATCAGGCATCAATATATTCCTTTGGCGCGCCCTGCAGGGCACATTTTTGATCAGATCGGTTTGAAACTTTGTGTGCTTGTTTGGTGTTACCTCTAGATGGGAGCTTTCGATTTCCGTCAGTTTCCGTCAAAAAATATTGCCGCTGGCAACGACCTTCGATGAACTTAGTGCAATTATGCTCAATATTTCCCTTTGGCACACCCTGCAGTGTACATTGAAACCTGGCATGCTTGTTTGGGGTGAGTTCTAGATGGGAACTATCGATTTTCTTCCATTTATGTCAAAAAATGTTGCAAGGACCTTTGAACTTAGTTTAGTCAGACTTCAATATTTCCCTTTGGCACATCCTTCAGGGCACATTTATGATCGGATCACTTTGAAACTTGGTATGTGTGTTCGGGGTGACCTCTAGATGTGAGCTATTGATTTTTTTAAAATTTCCATAAAAAATAATTGTCGTTATCACCAGCCTTTGAACTTACTGCATTTGTGCAGCAACTTATCCCTTTTGCACTCTCTGCAGGGTATATTTGTGAATTTCCATAAAAAAGAGAGAAAAATACTTTGCCACAAGTAATGACCTTCAAACTAAGTGCATTTGTGCATTAACATCTTCCTTTGGCATGCCTCAGATGGAACATTCATTATCAGGTTGTTTTGAAACTTTGTATGCTTATGCAGGGTGATAAAGATAGGAGCGATCGATTTTCTTTTAATCTTCATCAAAAACTGTTGTTGTTTGCAACAATCTTTGAATTTATTGCATTTGTGCATCAACATTCTTCTTTGACATGGTCTACAGGCCACATTTATCATAGGATTGTTTTCGAACTTGGTGTGCTCATTCGGCGAGACCTTTAGATAAGAGCTACTGATTAGCATTCATTTCTGTGAAAACAGTTGCCATTTACAATAACCTCTGGACTTACGGTATCTGTGTATCAGCATTCTTCCTTTAGCCAGTCTTACAGTTTACATTTAAAAATGCATGGATCACTCTGACGTTGTGCACACACAATGCTGTTATGTTGAAATTTCAGCAAATAACATTGGTACCAATGATCTTCAATTTTGCCATTTCACTTATAACTTACCCAGTTCACGTTTGTCAAGTTGAGCTACAGTGTCATTGATACTTTCATTTTAGGGATTCGGTCAGATTCGGTAGGAATTTTACCCGCCCCACTCGCGTTTTCGTTCCTTAATTTCGAGACCACTTTACAGACCCCCTTCTACTGTTATTTCGCTGCACACGAATGCTTGATTGATTCTGATTCGATTTAGGCGTGATCGTTTGTAATTTCACCCTTTACTTTAATAAGCCCATTGCCGATTCGCCACGTTTGCCGTTAATGATATGCAAGGTCAGAGGTACCTTCGGGTAAACATTTCGATCAGCCTATCTGTCAAGACTGTCGAACATGCGATAGAAACAGGGCTCAAATTAAGCGGTGTCGCGTCGCTTTTTGCTATGAAAAACTTGCAAAAAGCTACACAATGTTCAATTATGTATAGCATTTTGCGATACAAGATAATCAACTACAGCCTAATAGGCTGCAGTTGATTATCTGGTATCGCAAAATATAAATGAAAATTTGCAAACAAATTTGAAAACTGGTTCACTGATGCTTTACTTCTGATTGTGTAACATTCCAGGCATAACTCAGATTAACTCTCCATCAAGCATATGTATCTAAAAGTTTCACTGCCCCCCCCCCCCCCCTCCCCCAAAGCATTAGCCCAATGCAAACTTCACACAACATAGAGCCCCAGAATGGTCTCCAATATAGAGTCAACGCATGCTACAAATACCTCAGATTCGCTCTCAGAGGGTTAAATTTTGCAAAATTTTCTCAGGTGTGGGGGGGGGGGGGGGGGGCTTGTCTTAACTAGAACCTCTTGTCGTTGACCCCTACTTCCACTTTTCTTCTGGAAAGTGGGAGGATAGGGCAACTGACAGTTGCTCCTAGTTAGAATTAGGGGAGGCCCCCGAAATCCCACACAACAGCCTTTTCAAATATCATTTTTAGCACCCCTCACCCAGGCTGGCTAGGGTACCCGTGTTATAGAGTCCTGGTTTCACTTTCTGTCCATACAGACTCTTCTCATTATGTTTGCAGTTCTCTTTTACGCAATCCTGTTCTGGCTAATTATCCCCACCCTCATTCTCCCATCAGTCAGTTTGTTGAGTCTAATAGCCCGTTGCACCTAAAGACAGGGTCGTCGAAAGGGCCGGGCGAAATGTGGGGATTGAGATTGAGATTGGGGTTTGTTTGTTTGTCTATTTATTTATTTGGATTCAACGGCACTTGCAACTGTCAGGGGCATGTCGTGTTGGACAGGAACAGGTGTATCCGGAGAGAATCAACGAGTGGGTGTGGGGGGGGGGGGGGGGGCGTTGAAAAACATGGCACTTTTTGGAGACATGTTGAGGCCCGAAAGAACGTCAAGCGTGGCATGTCATCTGCAATTCCACCAGCTGACACCGCATTCAGGTCGTAGAATTCTGTATTATTATGCCTCTCCCTGAATACGCCATTGGTTTTTACGCCTGGTTCAGTCAGCAAGAATGCCAATGAATGTGTTTCTGTTTCTATACTCATGCATTTATGGGGTCGAGCAATCCAGGTACATGTAGCCGTGCCATTTAAGGTTTCTTTCCCCATATATTAAAACACATCATGATGTGATCACCCATATCTCCACCAACAAGAGACACCAACTCACGTGCTCGTCCTACGTCGCCGTCGGAAGGCTTGGATGAAGTGTCTAGCACCACACCTGACCAAACTACTCGGATCCCTCCCTCCCCCCAAATCCTTTCGACGACCAGGGCCGAGCCGTGCACAGGTGAAGACTTATTATTTATTTATTGGGGCTTAACTACACTTTCAAACCTATGATAACATCGTGTCGGACAGTGTTACGGGTGGAGGAAGCCGGAGTACCCGGAGAGAACCACCGATCAGTGACGAGTAAGTGTCGGCCTTACCGACCGCGTATAAGCAGGTTTAGCATCATCTGAATTAACCCTTTACCTAACATGAAAAGCAGACGACACTTGCAAAAAAACCTTAAATAACTATTTTTTTTTCATTTTTTGTCTCAAAAACAAAGGTTATGACCCCTCGTTGGAACGAGCTCGTCGACCTCGTTCCAACGAGGGGTCATAACCTATGTTTTTGAGACAAATAATGAAAAAAATAATGAAAATTAATTGGCGATTTTTGAGAATAGCGCTGGCCGGTTTTGGCCGTTACGTTGGGTTAAGGGTTAAGGTGCACTGTGTGTCGATGATACGAATTCTTTCAGATTCTGAAAGAATACACATCATCGACACATAGTGCGCTTTAGCACGCACAGTACGTGAAGGTTCTCCCACCTGGGCAATTAGCATTAAGTACCTTGCCCAATTACACATCGCAGGTGACGCGGATCAGGATCGATCCTACGATCTTTCGACGTGAAGTCCAACGTTCAACCAAATGAGCCACCGTGCTCCGACACAGGCTAGAAAAGAAAATGGAAATACATCAATAGTTTATGTGCACCAATGGTAGATTTACTGATACTTACGCGAGTGCGCCAAGCAAAATTGTCCATTGAGATCATACAGGTGCGGAAGCATTGCTGGTGGCACCTTTATGAGTTCATCGGTCGAAATTTTAGTATGTTTAAAGAAAATAATTTTTGCATGTAAGCGATGGTTTATAAACCATAGGCGAACTTGATAATGACACAGTTGCACTCTTTTTAAATAAAATAATTTAGCATAAGAAGTATATTTTCAAGAGAATTTATGTAGTTTTTAGCTCACCTAACTGAAGCCTGGGTGAACTGGGGTGAATATATGGTATTCATACCTTTTCTCCCCAACCTCTGGACCGAGTTTAGTGAAATTTGAAGAAATTGTTTGGGAACCATTATTTTCTTTTACTCTAAGAAGGGCAAGATTTTTTCCAAGTCCGAAACGTCAATTTTAGGAACTGATGAGTCGATTTGAACCAAACTTTGTATGTGGTACTGTTGGGTTACAAGAACTCGATTCATGCAATATATATATATATTGTGATCTCCAGATCTGAACTCATCTGAGCCTTCTTTTACACAAAATGACGATTTCCTAAAAAATAGGATCTCTAACGGTATGAGCATGTTTATGGTTAAAGACAGTTTACGAGAACAAAAATAGCAGATAATAGTCATGAGCTGAGTTATAGAAGTGTGGATAACATACAAACAATTAACAACCAAATCTCGGCTGAGACGGAATGCATGAAAAACTTTACCCACACACTTGGAAAAACGCAACAGGAAAATCCCAACTAATATAAGGAGCCAAAAAAGTGACGGTACGTTCATCCGAAACCAGGCGACCCTCGATGCAGAATCCGAGAGCCCGTTTTTTTTCCGGTCCAGGAACATGGTGTGTAATAATTTCATTAAGTAGGATGGCTTCTAAATGAACATATAGGTTGAACCAATCAATATTTTCAACGTGCAGCCCGAAGGCTGCACGTTGAAAATATTAATTGGTCTAACCCCCAAATAATGAATATGGACTCTTCCAATTGCTGCCATTTAACTGACACGGAAGATACTACAAGGTTTCAAAGGGTTAAGACAATTATTTTGCTTTAACCCTTTACCCAATGTAAAAATCATCCAGCGCTATTCACAAAAATCTGCATTCCCTTTAAAACGCCCGTCATTTTTGACGGACGTTCTATGTTATGGCGTTGTCTGTCTTTCTTTCTGTCTGTCTGTCTGTCTGTCTGTCCGTAAACAATTTTTGTGTCGCCTACTCTTTCAATGGTTTACATGCTATATTGTTCAAACTTTACCAACATGTTGATCAGTAATTGCCGATGTACATGTGACAGGAGCAGGTAACTCTGTTTTGTATTTCCAGAGTTATGCCCCCTTTTAGTACTTGAAACATCACAGTATTGTGTCGCCTACTCCTTCAACATTTTACATGCTATATTGTTCAAACTTTGCACACATGGTGCTCACCATTTGTCGTTGTGCACGTGACAGGAGCAGGTAACTCCATTCTGTATTTCCAGAGTTATGCCCCTTTTAGTACCTAAAACATTACAGCATTGGTTCGCCTTCTCTTTCAACATTTTATATGCTATATTGTTCAAACTTTGAACACATGTTGATCACCAATTGCCGTTGTGCATGTGATAAGAGCAGGTAACTCCGTTTGTATTTCCAGAGTTATGCCCCCTTTTAGTAATTGAAACATCACAATATTGTGTCGCCTACTCCTTCAACATTTTACATGCTATATTGTTCAAACTTTGCACACATGTTGATCACCATTTGCCGTTGTGCATGTGACAAGAGCAGGTAACGCTATTTTGTATTTCCACAGTTATGCCCCTTTTAGTACTTAAAACATTACAGTATTGTGTCGCCTTCTCCTTCAACATTTTACATGCTATATTGTTCAAACTTTGCACACATGTTGATCACCAATTGCCGCTGAGCATGTGACAAGAGCAGGTAACTCTGTTTTGTATTTCCAGAGTTATGTCCCCTTTTAGTACTTGAAACATTACACTATTGTGTCGCCTACTCCTTCAACATTTTACTTGCTTTATTGTTCCAACTTTGCACCCATGTTGATCATCAATTGTCGTTATTCATTTTACAGGAGCAGATAACTCCATTTTATTTTTAAACTACTAGAATCCTCGCCATTTATAGCTGTTATGATCCTCAAAATGTCCCTTTCCTTGGCGCCACCTATCGTCACTCGTTATCAATGAAGTTAACCTGTCAATGAATGGACGCTACCATTGTAAACGGCGAGGAGAATCTTCTACACCTAAAAATTGTTTGCATTTCCATTCTGCATACTAAAATTTCACAAAAACAATATGAAATGTGTGCACACAAACATACAATTTGAAATCCTTTACCCCAGACAGGGCAGTGGAATGGACAATGATTGGAGGGGGGGGGGGGGGGGGGGGGGGGGCAGACATAGTCGAGTCAACAAAAATTTCAAACTTTACCCCAGAGAAACTTGTGATTGTTCCAATTTTGACGGGCGTATGTTTTTCATTTTTTTGTCTCAAAACACAGCTTATGACCCCATAAGCTATGTTTTTGGCGTAAAAATGAAAAAAATATAGTTCTTCAAGAATTCTATTTGCACGTGTCGTCTGCATTTCGTGGTAGGTAAAGGGTTAAATAATCCATTTATTTTTGTTATTTTGTATCACAGGATCATTGACACCCTCAAACGTTGAAGATAGATGTTCATCAATGACCTCTGTACGAAAGAACAAGTCAGGTCAGCACGATGGGCTAAATTCCAAGTAAGTACTCTCGTATACTGTAAAGGTGACTCACTGTCAGACAAAAGTTACGGTACTTGTGACAATCGATAGTGTGGATTGCGGTGAAGAACCAGCACCCAAATCAGATAAAAGCGAAAAGGAACTGGCCTCGTTTGTGGGTACATTTATCTTCATTCAGATGTCCAAATCATAACAGTACAAACAAGCTTCTGTTCATTTCTTAATACTTTTAGCGTTGAAGGCCCATTTCCCAAGGAGTTTCTGTAAGATGGTTTTAATAGCCAATAGTCAACCAAAAGGGTTATCGTGCAGTGTATCTGGGGGTGGTAGTGGTGATGGTGGTGGGGATTACGTTTCCTAAGCCCCCTGGGAGCCTCAACTTACCATTCAATTGTTCTTTGGGAAGGGTACGCATAGGCAAGACTCGAAATTGCTTACGACCCTGTATGATGAAATATGTGCTCACGGTACCTACTTTGTCACTAGATCAGTTCATTGTGGAAGGCCTACAGAACTTGATGGGTTGTTTGGGGCCTTATCCAGTGCAGCTGTGGATATTCTGTGATTTGGTCTGTGTCTACAAATTTAATTATCGCGTAATTTCGTCTCATTATCACACACACGGGTACCATGCACCCGAACTAATATTATTTGTACATTTTCAGACTTTGTTTGTTTGTTTATTTTGGTCTAGCGACACTTTTAATAATAATAATGTCGCGCAGTTTTACGGGTGGAGGAAACTAGAGTACCTGCTGTGAACCATCGAGCAGCGGCGAGAAACTGTCAGACTTTTCAACTGATTAACTCAGCCCAAGCAGAGTTAGCAGCGGTTGAAGGCCAGTGCACCAACGATGTGTAGTACGCTCAATGTGCTCTATCAAACCTAATTGGGTACGTTTCTAGTTGCATTATGGGAAAAATAGTAGCTTGAAATTTAGATATTTCGACATCAGTCTCAGTGTTTTAATAACTATGACCGACCAACACCATTCAAAAAATGTCCATTCTTGTGTGTCTTTTCATTTTCTTCACAAAAGCATAGCTTATGAGAGATCCTTCCAAAGTGGGGACATCCTTCCAAAGTGGGGTCATAAACTATATTTTTGAGGAAAAGAGAATAGAAATTATTTTGCATTAACCCTTTACCTAACATTAAAAGCAGACGACACATGCAATGTGAACAGACTCACGGACTTTCGCACGCGTGATGGCAATGCCTTATCTTGATTTTTGTCAAGTTGAGCTAAAAATACGCAATTTATTTCAAGAATACAGGAAAGTGACCATATGCCTGTTAATTGGTTCTTTGGCAAAGTAACTATTCAATTAACAGGGTTTAACTGCAACCACAATGAGGGTTGATTATACACCCAACAATTCTTGAATAACTAATTTTTTTGTCTCAAAAACACAGGTTATGACCTCTCTTTGGAACGAGCTCGACGAGCTCGTTCCAAAGAGGGGTCATAACCTATGTTTTTGAGACAAAAATGAAAAAAATAATGAAAATTTATTGGCGATTTTTGTGAATAGTGCTGGCCGGTTGTGGCCGTTACGTTGGGTAAAGGGTTAATTATTTCCTATTAAATTTAAAATAGATGTTACAATGCGGGGATCTCATTCCTGTTATCTGGAAGCATAGTGGCTCAGTTGTTACAGAGTTGGACTTTAAACCGAAACGTCGATGGGTCAGTTTTGGGCACGATAGCGTGACCGTGTACTGTGGCAGACTGAACGTTGATGGTGCACTTGCCTTCAACCTTTAACTATGCGTGTGATGGGTTAATAAGTTGAAGAGTCTGACGGTTGCTCGCCCCTTCTCTCCGGCTCACTCTCCCGTAAAAATTGTCCACTGGTAGTCTGGTCAGAGACATTGTGGTAGGAGGGATGGATGGTCAAGTTCGATTTTAACCGTTCCGGAGTTATACCCCTTGAAAAGTCGCAAAATGTTAAAATCAATGGTTTCCGGATAATAACTCTAGTTCGCTTTGATTTGCAAACTACAATTTTGCATCATTACTACCTACCGTAAAATGCAGGTCGTGTTCAATTTTCACCATTATGACATTTACCCTTCTAGAGTAAAGTGAGAAAAATAGTGAAATCAATGGTTTCGGGATGATAACTCTAGTTCGCTTTGGTGTACGACCTAAGTATTTTGCTATATTACTCTAGAATATGAAATGCAGGTCAAGTTCGATTGTCATTGTTATTGCGCTTACCGTTCCATAGTTTTGCCCATTGAAAAGTCGCAAAATGGTAAAATCAATGGTTTCCGGATGATAACGCTAGTTCTCTTTGATATACGACCTTATAATTTTTCAACATTTACTACCTACCATGAAATTTAGGTCAAGTTCGATTTTCACGGTTATGGCGTTTACCATTCCAGAGTTATGCCCATTGAAATATGGCAAAATGGTAATGTGATAAAACATTTCTTATGGTATCTTATTAAATGTCCAGGGCTTGTATAATAAAACCTGCTTATACATTCACCCTAATTAAACAGTGACCTGTCTTCAAAGGCCAGTTTATTCTCTTCCCAATGAGCTTTTAACACGGGTTTAGTGTGTACTGTTACCCTTGTTCTTCCACAGGTTTTTCAATTTTTTTTCTATGGATTAAACCATTTCGCAGTTCTGCATTTGAAAAAAATCAGTATGTTGTTTCCATCAATTTGCATTTCGGGGAGCATCTGTTGGGCGTGTCAACTTTTTACTTGTTTCCCTGTAGTACTGAAATGGTTCACCGGATAATCGGTTTGAAACCAGTTAGCTACCTAACCGATTAGAAAAACCGTCAACCGGTTATCCGAAATATCGATAGTGATCGTCATTCCACGTTTAAAACGTAGTAAATCTGCCGCTTCTCCTTTGTGAAAGATTACACCACATCGAAGCCGCGTTGTATGTATTGAGAAATAATCGTCTTTGGCGTTCAAGACTTCGTTAATGATCGGCAGTTTCCGTGAGTATTCCGTAGTGTGTATACAAACGAACGTTGTCGAGTACTCGACAACGTTCATTTGTACACACACTACGGAATAGTTTGAGAATACCGCTTTCCAATTCCTATAGTTTTGATCCCATAGTCGGTGAAATAATGGCCACGGATAACCGGATGTTATCCGGTTATAGCTCTTGGTTAATCGGTTGCGAAAATGAGCCAACCCGTTTCAGCCCTATTTTCCTGTCATTACAGAAGTGAACAGATCAAAAAAGAAAACACAGGATACCATCAGGACCATTCCAAGGAGGAACATGGCACAGAGTACACATATTCAAATCGATGGTGAGTAGGTCAAAATGTAAAATAAATCCACGAAGAATTCATAAGGCCCGGGGGGAGGGGGGGGGGGGGGGGACACAGAACCGTCTGATGCGAAATATCAGAAAGAAGTCAATATTTTTGCGTGTGTATCTGTATGTTGGTGCTTGTTGTAGTTATATTGAGGGGGGGGGGGGGGGGGGGGTTAGTGTTCGACAGATTTCTGGATACGTTTTCAGGTTGTTAGATTGATATAATTGAAATAGAAGTGACATGGTAATAATAATAATAATAATAATAATAATAATAATAATAATAATATACACATTTATATAGCGCCAAAATTATAGTTCATAAGGTATAGAACCATATTCTAATGAGCTGTACATGTTACTGAGCTCGTGCAAATATGTACACGGAATATATACAGTATCTTACACTCCAGAACATCACTTATCGGCTTTTTGAAACAGATATGTTTTGAGATCTTTCTTGAAAAGGTTGACATTTGACAGTTTTTTTAGGTGTTCTGGTAAATTATTTCCAAGTGAGGACCAGCAAATGAGAACGACCTATCTCCAAATGTCTTACACCTATGTTTTGGACCATGTAGCAGCATTTTACCATCAGAACTCAGGTTGTATTGACACACATTCTTGGTATTAAGGAGTTCTTCTAAGTAGTCTGGTGACATGTTGTTTTGTGTCTTAAAAACTAATAATAAAGTTTTGAAAACTATTCTGTACTCAACTGGCAGCCAGTGTATATCCCTCAGAAGAGGAGTGATGTGTTGATATCGTGATACCCTACACACCACTCGGGCTGATGCATTTAGTACCATCTGCAGGCGAGAGTACTGATATTGTGGAAGGTTGAACAGTAAGGCATTACAATAATCCAAATGTGAAGTTACAAAGGCATGAACTAAGGTTTTTGTTGAGTCTTTGGTGAGGAACTGTCTTGTCTGTTTAACTAAATGGTAGCACTGACAGCTTGAAGTAACGTAAACAACTGAGGATTGTTGAATAGAAACGGAGGCACCGGGGCAAGGAAACGAGGGAAGAGCGACTTTCTTTCGCAGTCCAGTTTTTCTGATACAGCATGCGCAGTATGAGTCACGGGAGATATCGGTGTCTGGTGTGATCACACCTATCTCATACTAAAATGAGAAGCTCCCCCAGACCGACCATAGAAAAGTTTTGACCGACGGCACACTTCCAGACTTGGGTAGACCCACCCTCAAAATTGACCCGGCTCACCCTCAACCTTAGACCAAGCTACCCTTTTCCCTGGGTCATTTGCTTCGATTTCGAATTGCAACCGCCCCAATATTAGGTTGAAAACGGCTCTAACACTCAAACATGGCATCGACAAGTACATTAAAAAATGCGTATAGTTTTTATTTTGTTTGTTTAACCCTTCACCCAGCGCACCCGAATCAAGATGTCTTATTTTAATGATATTTTTGGGGGGCGCGGTTGCTCAGTTGGTAGAAGTGCAGGCTGCAAGCCGAGAGGTCCTCGGTTCGAATCGTACCTGTGGCAACCGCGTTGTGTCGTTGGGCAAGACACTTCACCCCCATTGCCCACGTGGGGGCACGGTGACGCTGTGTACTAAGGCGTACTGCACGTCTATGGTGCACCTGTCTTCAACCAGTGCTAACCCTGCTTGTGTGGAGTTGGTATGTTGGAGAGCTGACAGTTGCTCGCCGTTGCTCGGTGGTTCTCTCGGGGTACTCCGGCTTCCTCCACCCGTAAAACTGTTGTGGTCATGATTAGCCATTGTGCAGAAATATGTGACCTTAAACACCAGTAATCCGCGGCCCGGTACGGTCCTCGTCACTTCCCTGCTATTATTATATAGTTACTGAGAAACACATTGATTCTGACACTCGATAAGTGACAACCAGAGATTGTCGCTGTGTGTCGGAAATTCCGACACACAGCGACAACCTCTGGTTGGCACTTATTGTGTGTCAGAATACCCAACGGTTCTGCATTTCCATGTCCGTGCCAATGACACCCCAAAACCACCACTAAAACTGCCGACATCCATGCGGCTATCAGAAAAGAAGCAACCTTTGTATTACCCATCCCCGGTCCATAGCTACAACATGATTAACATGTTTCTGTTGTATTTAGGTAGTCTTCTTCAGCATCCAATAGGTCCATCATTTAACCCTTTACCCAACGTAACGGTCAAAACCGGCCAGAGCTATTCACAAAAATAGCCAATTAATTTTCATTATTTTTTTAATTTTTTGTCTCAAAAACATAGGTTATGACCCCTCCCTCTTTGGAACGAGTTCGTTCCAACGAGGGGTCATAACCTATGTTTTTGAGACAAAAAATGAGAAATATTAGGTATTCCATGGGGAGGCCACCAAAACTTTGCAAGACGTTACGTGGGGGTGGGTGGGTCTCTTGATTGCGCCAAAAATGTGCATTTCCAACTTGAGCAATTTTTTGAATTTTTTAAAAATATATCAATATATCAGCTAATATATACCATCATTTGTGTTTCAAACCTTAAAGATGATGTTGTACATCACACTCTTAACATAAATACATCAGGAGGCTTTATATGTGAGAATATTGGGCTTAAACTGGAAAAATGTCACACGTTAGTAGGGGGTGGGTGTCTTGTTCGAAATGTAGAAAATGTGAAGACAATATTTTGGGAAGAATTCAAATGAAAATTTGTTCCCGTATATGTACACCTGCTCTGCCCAAGCCTGACAATGAACAGCTTGTCATTTGTAGATTGGGGCCCACAGCAGCCCACAGAGGTTTAAATTGGTGGTACCAGTTTAACCCTTTACCTAACATGAAAAGCAGACGACACTTGCCAAAAAATGATTGAATAATTAATTTTTTTTCATTTTTTAATTTTTTGTCTCAAAAACATAGGTTATGGCCCCTCATTGGAACGAGCTCGACGAGCTCGTTCCAATGAGGGGCCATAACCTATGTTTTTGAGACAAAAAATGAAAAAATAATAAAATTAATTGGCGATTTTTGAGAATAGCACTAGCCGGTTTTGGCCGTTACGTTGGGTTAAGGGTTAAAAACATTATGAAAACCTCCTAAAGACAGCTGTGCCTACTCAGTTTATAAGTTTATTTTGGATTTTAATGGGAGAGTGGGGGTGGGTGTCTGAGAACGGTAGTTGAAAATTTGCACGTAGTGGGTGGGTGGGTGTAAAAAAGGAGCCGAATAAAAAATAGGACGTCACGTATTGCAAATTTTTAGTGGCCCCCTTGGGTATTCAAGAATTTTGTTTGCAAGTGTCGTCTGCTTTTCATGTTAGGGAAAGGTTTAACTGTTCCGTGTACATACCTGCCTACTAATGTTTCAAAATATATCTGCTGGAAGGTTCACAGACAGGCATGTTGGCGGTTATTATTGTTTTGCTTGCCCGTCACAGAAACAAGCCAGCATTCACGTTTGTGTTTATGTCAGAAATTTCAACATTGACATATTTGTCGAAAAATTGAGGTTTTTGCTTGTATCATTCGATCATGTGACCGGCTGTCTGATTCATAGCGTGTTTATGATGCCATCATTGTTCTAGGAACTGTTTTAACAATTTGTTGGGGTAAATCAAAAGTTATTTGTCGTAAAATACATTCGTAAATTATTTTTAACTTTTGATAAGAATTGTATAAAATCTTGCAACGTAAGTATGTGTTTAATACAATTTTTTTGTGTTATCGGGGACATTCAAACTTTCTTTCAGAACTACGTTTGTAAAATGTGCGCATGGAATGGTTGCTTGGATAGCCCTTACTGGTGCTGATGGAGGTAGCGATGGAGGAGGGGGTCGAAACGATAAACTCTCTGTAGGCCTACGTATTAAATAGTTAAATCCAAGAATCCCATATTTAGGGTTTATTCTGGAGCGCGGGTGTCGCAACGTAAATGCTTCATATTATGTAGATGTGTTTATATCAATGATGTAACTAACAAAATTTATTTTTTGATCTGGGGGAGGGGTGTAGGACGTCGGTGCCCGACGGTTCGGGATATCGCCCGACTATTTGGAAGATACCTAATGGCTTTACCAAAGACTTATACCTCCAAATATACCTTCCATTGATAAAGTACTTGCATGGCGGGGAATTTATGAAGGTTTTTATAACAGTGCTCTCAATTACACGGCAGCTGGGTAGAGGTGCCCAACCATCTGGGTGCGTTCAGCAGGTCATGGTCATAAAAATTATTTGCTATTAGTTACTCTCTTCCTGGGTGTGAAATTCTACCGATATAATGAGGCGGGCATTTATAGCTCTTTCTAATCTGTATATTTGTATATTTTTTGTGGGGCAAACAAGGGATTTTGACAAACTGAGTACTCTAAAGCGTCTGTATATTTTCGTGGAAAGTTAGTTCAGCGATCCGAACGTAGTGGCTACCCCTCTGGGGTAGCCACTACGTTCGGATCGCTGAACTACGTGGAAAGCAATTACGTCTGCCCTTCTTGGTATTTCATAATTTCTTGCTCTAACTCTACCTGACCAAACTTATGGTCAGGAGATTTGGGGTGGGTGACCCCCCCCCCCCGAAGTTACGCATTTGGTTTATATCAACTTTGAAGTGAAATCATTTAGTGTGGATTTGCCTTGTTACAATTTACAGGAGAGTGCTTAGGCGTTGAAGACGGCATGTGGCTTGAGTGTAACACGATAGAATATTCACCCACACCTCAAACATTTTAGCCCCCCCCCCCCCTCCCACCCCCCGGTTTTAGTTTTAGCTCACCTGACTAAATGCTTTCTCTTGAGGTGTAGAATCAGATTTGTTCAAGCGAAGTTCGTAGTGCAATATTTGGCTTTGTAGTGAGAGGGGCAAGATGTTTGGCCCCGCCCAAATGTCTATTTTCCGCACCGATTTGAACCAAATTTTGTATGCGGTATTCTTAGGTCATAAACAATTGATTGATGCAAAAAGGTCCCAAGTCCTAGAGTTAAAATAGAAAAAAAAAGGAATTTATTAAGAGCCCATATTTCTAGACCTGCACGGGAACAGAGAACTGTCATTTTGTTTTTAGCATCATTGGGACTAGGAGAATCGAATGGGCCAAAAAATGTGCAGTCGGTGAAGTCGGTGAAGTCGGTTGTGTCATACGGCAACCAAAATCTAAAACCAGTTGAGTTAAATTCAACCAAAATCAACTGAGTTGGGTGAATATGAACCCAATTAGGTTTATATTCACTCAACTCAGTTGACTTGGGTTGATTTTAACCCAACTGATTTTAGACTGTAGTGACGCCCATTTTAAGACTGTGCGTGATGGAAACACGTCGACTCGTGCTATTTCTTGTTTTAAAAAAATTAAAAAAAAAACCCTTCTTCTCCATGAAGAACAATCATATGATATGTGGTATAAAGTATCTTCACTGGGGAAGAATCAAGTTCGTTCACATCAAGTCTGTGTTGATATTTAACCTCCCTCTGATCCAATAGTCCAAACCTTCTGATATTTGATATTCAGTATCACGGTGTGGTGTGGGTCCATTGTATTCAAATCAAGTCCATATGAGTAAACACGTAGAGAAAACATAATCTCAATCCGTGAGCCCTGCAGGAGTGACAAAAATAATCCGGGCGTCATGCCTTTTCTTCAGTTGACCTTAATGTAAAATGTAGAGCTCCCATATGAAGCCCCTTGATACAACCTATGGGGATTATTCTTAGTTACACACCTCTAAAGGGTACTGAATAAAAAATTTCTAATTCTTCAACTACATGGCCAATTCCGGCTCCCATTGGGAGCCCAAATATTAACCCAGGCTCTCGATTGGAACAAAGTTGAAACTGACTTCCCCAGAGATGTTGTGTACCAAATATGAAAGCATTCTCACTGATCTGAAGGAGAGAAATTTTAAAGCAGTTTCTTCACAATACACTAAGTTGAAATTAGCTACCATCTAGCTGAGCTGTTGTATACCAAATATGAAAGCATTCTGACTAGTGGATCTGACGAAGATTTTTGAAGAAATTCCCTCATATTGTACTAAGTTAAATTTCAGGTTCCCATATGGAGCCCAAATATTAACCCAGGCACTCGAAGTGAACAAACTTTAATCTGACCCCCCAAGAGATGTTCTATACCAAATATGAAAGCATTCCAACTGATGGATCAGAAGAAGAAGATTTTTAAAGAAATTTCCTTATATTGCACTAAGTTAAAATTTGGGCTACCATAGCGAGCCCGAATATATACCTAGGGATCCGATTTGAACAAACTTGCATCTGACTAGAGATGTTGCATACCAAATATGAAAGCATTCTGACTGGTATATCTGAAGAAGAAGATTTTAAAAAATTATCCCTCATATTGATCTAAGTTAAAATTTGGGCTTCTGTACGAAGCCCAAATATTAATCTAGGGACTTGGTTTGAACAATCTTGAATCTGACCCTCATAACAATGATGTGCACCAAACATTAAAAGATTCTGACTGGTGGTTCTGAAGAAGATTTTTAAAGAATATTCCCCATATTACCATAAGTTAAGGAAGATTCGGGCTCCTGTACTGAGCCCAAATATGAACCAATGGGCTTTATTTTAACAAACTTGTATCTGCTCCCTCCCCCCCCCCCCCCTTCGGCGCGAAGCAATTAGGAGGGGGGGGGGGTCTGGGGGTCCTCCCCCAGAAAAAATTTTGAATTAGGAACCCATCAGATGCTATCTGAGACGTATCCTGGTCATATATTTGTCCTTTCTCTTAAACCTATTTTCTGCCGATTTGGCTTGAAATTTGGTAAAAACAATTATGGTACTGACACTGCCCAATGAAAAACAAAATAATCATTCGAAATTGTTAGCTACCAAGAAGCAAATATAATCACCCCTGGATTTTGCATCAAATTAACTGAAATGAGGGGATTGCCAGGAAGAAACATAATAATTTTCACCATGACATACCTGTTGTACGCAGGGGCGACAGAAGTTCCAAGAAGTATGAGTGTGTGTAGGTGGTGAATGTGTGGATGGGTTGGTGCCACTGGGTGAGTGGCCGAGGGGGGGGGGGGGGGCACATTTCTTCTGGTCAACTTTGAGATGCATATACTATTTAAATGTTAAACGCCCCAAAGGCAGATTTAGACGGGGGCGCACATGGCGTGCGCCCCTCTATTTTCTCAGAAATCATTTCTGAGAAAATAGAGGGGCGCATGCTGCGTGCGTCCCCGTCTATTAATCAGATATAAAAAGTATATGTCGTTGAAAATTATTTTGTTAGAATTGACTGGAGCGTGCCAAAGGCAAAGGCACGCCCCAGTCAATTCTAATAAAATAATTGAAGCCAGTGCGTACTATAAATTAATAGTATGTGCACACTTGCATCACAACAGTTTGTGACCATATAAGTATAGAGGGCGACGTCCCTCTATTTTAAAATCCTGGATCCGCTTCTGAAACACCCAAGTCCTGTCTCAGTTTGTGCGCTTCAACCGTGCTATGTGAACGCACAAACTTGTACACTGTGTAAATACATTGTTCCATCAACTGATCTTAACTGGTAAGTAGCTTAATTATTTTATTCATGTTATCGAAGAAATAAGTCTGGATAATAGATGTCCTGTTGCTCTGTAACATTAAATTGTTTCAGTTTACTAGAGAATGCCTGTAGGCATTATCCAGCAAGTTCAACTGTTGCGACAATTTAATATTTAACAAAGAGCATTTAACATTGGTGAATCATTCACCAATGTTAAATGCTCTTTGTTAAATATTAAATTGTCCCATTCAATCATCTGTCATAGTGTAAAACTATTGCTGAAGGCGAACGTCACTATAGCATCACTGATTAAGCTGAACAAAGATATTTTTACGAACAGAGCTGATAAACGTGGAAACTTTGTCCATAAGACCGTAAATATATGGATGACATTGGAATCAGCTCGTCAACTGATTCAAATGCCATCCATTTTGGGAAAAGCTGTGATTGGCAACTGGTTAAATTCCAGGCTAATTCTTATAACAATTACATTTTATTGAAATTAAATCTTCAAGATAGATTATTGGAGGCTGGATCGGAAATACAGTAATCGCGTATGCTTATTACAGTAATACTTGTGATTGGGATGAAGTTCTCACTCTTTCAGAATGTCTGCAAATTCAGATTTTTTTGGATGACTGTGAGTAGTGAGTAGGCGTGTGTGTGTGTGTGTGGGGGGGGGGGGGGGGGGCTCTAGCACCCAGAGCACCCCCCTCCCCTGGATCCGCCCCTGACATTATGGACATTTTGCAGAAAAATAATGGATTACTTAGAAGTCAAACGCAATCACATCATATTCATTCATTTCAACAGGACAACGATAAAAGTGGAGAAAAAAATGTAAATTTAGAATTTATCGTCTGTTTAAAGTCAATTATTACAGAAAGCTTTTTTCCATCCATACGCTTCAACTGAGACCGGAAACAATTTCTAACGATTAGGTATCGGCAACCATAAACTGCGGATCAAACGAGGAATACATTTACAACCTCCGTGTCCTGTGCGAAATATGTAGAATAGAAGAGGCGGAATCGGAATGGCATTTCATTGTGTCATTTATTTATTTATTAAGGTTTAACGACACTTCAACAGCCAAGGTCAAATCGTGTCGGTGACAGTTTTACGGGTGGAAGAAGCCGGATTACCCGGAGAGAACCACCGATCAACGACGAGCAGCTGCCAGCTCTCCAACATCGTAACTCCGCACTGCAGGTAGCACAGGCAGGGTTAGATTGGTTGAAAACATGCGCACCATCGACGTGCAGTACGCCTTAGTATACGTCGTCATGGTGCCTCCATGTGGCAATCGGGGTTAAGTGCCTTGTCCAAGGACACAACGCGGGAGTCCGAATCTATCGCTCAGACGGTAACCCATCCAAGGACCAACCGGGCTCGACGTTACTTAACTTCGGTGATCTGACAAGAACCGATTACCGCAACGCCACCGCGCCCCTCCAGTGTCTTGTCTGGCCTATGTATACATATCTGGGAGAGGCATTATTTGAAGTAATGAAACAATTGACTTCTCTCAGCTTGATAAATGGTCACAATGGTAAATACCAACCTGACGCTATGCAATACCATTTGTAACATGATCCAGCTCTTCGTCCACCCGAGGGACTCAAAACTAAGTCCTAACAACTCATTACCGCCGTAGAATGGTGTAAACTGCAAATCATTGGTAAACCAAACTTATTTTACGATTCTTTTAGAATCCAATGTCGATTTATATATAATTTTCACTGTTCTATTCTATTCTATTCTTGCCTTGGCCTTGTCTTGCTTTTAGAGCTGAGCGTTTTGTGGGTTTTCTCGTTCGGTTCCGGTTTTTCCGGCTTACCAGAAAACCGAACCCCCAAGACCCGGCAAAAACCTACCGGACCGTTTTATTGTGTGCATAAACTGACCAAACTGTCTTGCTGGGAAGGAACTGGACAAGTGGCCTCTATGGACTCTGGTCACTTAGTCTATCACGGAAGGGGGCAATTACGTCGTGTTCTCATGGTCACATTTTCTCCCTTATTGACTTGTCCATCGAACTCTACCGGACTCTACCGGACTCCATCGGACTCTACCGGACTCCATCGGACGAGTCAATAAGGAAGAAAATGTGACAATGAGAACACAATATAGATCAGATGAACTTTTTTCATTTGTTACCCTAATGTATGTTTTGTTCTGACAGAATAGGCTTAGTAATTGATCCCCTAGAACCCCCCAAGAATGAGCAAAGGGAAGTTAGGTTAACCCTTTACCCAACGCAGACGACATCAAAATTTATTATTTTAAATATAATTTTTTTAAATTTTTAAAAAAAAATTATCAAAACCATAGCATCATGTGACCCCTCGTTGGAACGATCTCGACGAGCTCGTTCCAACGAGGGGGTCACATGATATGGTTTTGTTAAACTTTTTTGAAAAGTAATATTTTTTCAGCTGCTGTACTAGCACATTACGCAGGCGGATGCGGGCGATTCGTTAGGTAAAGAGTTAAACCCAACAGAGATACTTATAGACAGGGCTTTTAGTGGTGAATGGTGTCGTACAAATTATTGCGGGCTTTTTCCATGTTGAGGAGCCTGAAATGTTATATAAGGAATGATCGTATGTTTCTGTCTATTTCTTGACTTATGAACCCCAAGAAACAAAGGCCAAACTGTGTAAATGACCATAGTAAGGCTATCAAATTCTGTGCATATGGCCTGTGCACAAGCAGTGTTTCTGCCAATGGACCTCCGGGTAACCCGGAAGTCCATTGGCAGAAACATTGCCTGTGTTTGCTATGAGTAACCAGGAGAACCTGCCGTGCTTTGGATGCCATTCGATATGGCAATTGCGCGCAATTCCTGCGCACAATTAAGCCTAGATAAGCGCGTAGTTCGTCACAGGACTTCTAGTTTTAACTGTAAATGTTTTTTCTTGAAACCGAACAGAAACCGAATCTGATAAATTCAAAACTTCCCACCTCAACTTGCCTCTAGAAACGTCAACCGGCGATTTGTTGACTTCTTGTTTCTTATCCGAGTTCTCAGTGACAGATTTATTTATTTATTTATTTATTTATTTATTTATTTATTTATTTATTGTTTAACGACACTCACGTCAGTACGTGTCTGACGGTTGGAGGAAGCCGCAGTACCCGGAGAGAACCACCAAATGTCAGATTTCCCCAGTGTACTAACTGCACATAAGCAGGGTTAGCAATGGTTGAGGACAAGTGCAGCATCGACGTGCAGTACGCCTTAGTACACAACGCCACCGTGCCTCCACGTGGGTAATCGGGATTAAGTGCCTTTCCAATGATACAACGCTGTTAATCCTGGCGGGGACTTATGTTGATAACAAGCCACATGTTGTGTTTCGTTTATATTCCTCGATATTAAAATGAACCTTTTAAACCCGAGATGCCGCTTTCCAACAAAAGAACGCGATACGTCATAATTTCATAAAACAGTGTGGCTGGTAAGTGAATGTATGGGGTAGATCAATCAATATTTTGAACGTACAGCCCGAAGGCCTTTCCCTAAATAATGAATGTGGACTCTTCCAATTCCTGCCGTGGAACTGATATGAATATACCACCATGTTTCAAAGGGTTAAACTTCTCTCCTTCTCTCTTCTCCTACAGGGCAGTTATGCTTGTGTTGGCAGTCCTGTTATGTGCGTCCATCATGGCTGGGAATCGTGGTGTGAGAATAGCCACGTACAACACGGCTTTGACAAGTGGCTTGGAACATTACAAATATCGAGCGGAAAATGCACGAACTGCCATAAGCAGAATAAACGCAGATTTTGTATGTTTGCAAGAAGTATGGTATATGAAAGATGTAGTGGCTGTTATGGAAAGTGCAAAAGAAGAGTTTCCACACACCTTCAGCTATTATCACACTGATGTGGACAAAATTAATTCCTCTGCCACCGACAGTGCAGCTTGCAATGACCCAATAAAAACTGCGCGCGTATATGAATGCGTAATGGAGAACTGTGGTATGCATGACAGGTCTAAAATTCTTTCCTGTGTGAACAAATTGTGTTCTCAGTTGGTATCGAACCTGGACCAAAGCTGTCTCTCATGTTTGGTGATGGCAGGGAAAAAGGACTACAAAAGGTGCTTCTCGATGTCATTCAATCTACCAGGACTTCTTATATTAAGCAAACTTCCACTTATAAATCCCACAAGAAAACGATACTTTCCAGACATTCTATTGTATCTTCCACGAGCGTATCTTCAAGTCGACGTGAGTATACATTTATCGTAAGAAATAAAGACGCAGTGAGGCCCCAAGAGGCTCAAAAGAGTAGGGGGGGGGGGGGGGGTATTTGTGCAGTTCATCATCATCGGACCCTACAAACACCGGACCAACAATTCTTCAAAAAGTCAATTTATGCCGTTATTGATGTAGAATTCCTTTGATATTCTGAAAAGTCAACGGATTCCGAATGAGAACACTTTTGTGTGTGGAAATAAGGCAAGAAGCAGGAATGTAGAAAGCATTTCGAACTTGAGTGCACTAGAGCTGCACGGTATATCGATAAACCGATATATACCGGTAAGCAAACCAATATCGATTGAATACCGGTGTAATTTCAAAAATATCGGTTTATCGTCATTATTTATTTACCCACAATTTAATTTTCAAAAAGTCCTGAGTTTTTTAGCTGTAGCCCCGAATGAATAATAGTATGCCTTTATCCAAGGGATCGTCTGCTTGTGCCCTCGTAACATACAAATTCAGCAGTTGAAAAAATAAATTTAAAAAATTTCAACAAAACTATATCATGTGATCCCTCATTGGAACTAGCTCGTTGAGCTCGTTCCAATGAGAGGTCACATAAAAAAGTTGTGTTGAAATCTTTGGGGAAAATCTGATAAACTAATTTTGAAAATAATAATTTTGATATCGCCTGCGTCGGGTAAAGGTTTTTCGAATCGCATCACTAAGGCATGCAAATTCGTTCCGACTGTGATGCCTCTTGTGTTCATATATCTGAACAGTTTTCGATATACCGGTATACCGCGGTATTTTTTTGAATACCGATACCGGTATTCAGTTTTGAATATCGTGCAGCCCTAGAGTGCACGGTCTTGCAAGGGCACACAGAGGCATGTAGCGACGTAGGGGTGTCTCACCCCCTCCCCAATAATTATAATTTTCAATAGTTAGAAACTCGAAGATATTAATTCAAATAGATGGAAATTTCCTTCATATTTCCATATTTTCCGACCAGTCGATTTGAAATTTCATCCTGTGATCACAGTTTTCCGACTGCGATCGGCGATCGGTTGTGATTAGAGCTGTAGGTTAACCGAAACCGAACCGAGGTTTTTTGTTCTTTTTAAAAACCGAAACGGAAACCGTCGACATCCCGTAATCTAAGGTTTTTTCGTTTTTTATTAAAATACTCTCTTACTGCAGAAATTCACAGAATGTAGCCATCCCAGAGTAATGAGAGTACCCAGACACTGCCAATGGCAGTGTCTGGGTACTCTCACTACTCTGGGATGTCTACATTCTGTGAATTTCCAACATTTCGATAGTTGTGTTTGTAGCTTTCCTCAAGTTGCGCGTAGGTGTAAGACCTCGAAAAATGGCCAAGCACAATAAAAGTTCTGTATATTTAGGTAATTATTTTATTGACCTTCCTGATTCTTCATGTATTATAGCTGATTTCGGGCATTCACGGAGTTTCATTCAATTTCACTGCCATTCAGTTATGATTCCGGACATATAGAATGAGTTTCATTGAATTTTATTTGGCCTCATGAACAAACCGAAAACCGAACCGAACCGAGGTTTTACTCAACCTGAAAAACCGAAACCGAGACCGAACAAGAAATTTAAAAACCTACAGCTCTAGTTGTGATTACCGACTTTAGTCATTCACTGTGCTCTGACTCTGGGATTCCGTTCAATTTCCGGATTCCAACATTTTAATTGACTGAGGACTGAAGTTTGACCGGTCAGAGCCAAAGTGATTTTCCAATCAGTCTTTTCCATTCAGCAGACAAAATTTTCCAAAATTCCGACTTGATTCTGTGATCGGTCCGGCTTTTCGAATTGATCGTTCTGAGTAGTAGGAGAGCGATGGATCGGGCCCTATTGGCCGGATCTCATGTGACGTCATAGTCGCGTGATCCAGTGGTGTCATGTTGTGTTGTCATGGTAGCCCACGTGAGCGGCCATATTGTAACGTCATCCCCATAGTGATAAGGGGTCCTAGTGCGAGTGTGTGTTTCTGTCGGCCATTTTGTATAGTGTAGGCTACATTCTCGGTTTCTATGGTAGCACGTGGTTGCTGTGTTATCCAAAGGCTTACAACAAGACGGAGGTATATTTGGAGGATATGTTCCTTTGTACAAGAGTAATTTCCCTATTCGTAGAATTACCCAAATAAAGCCGACAATCCCACCAAATCACCAAAAACAACTTTTATTTGATATGAAACCCCATATCAGGCATATAATAGTAGTACGTAGTCCCGAGGAGGATCCCGGGGGTAAGTTCGATTGAACTAGAGTAGTTTTCAGGTTCGAATTTCCCCCAAATCCTCGTTTACTTCGTAGAATTACCACAAACAACCCGATACTTTTTACTTGGCTCAGATTCCCCAAGAATGCTACTTGTTTTCAATAATTAGAGCGTCCCTTTGTATAAGAGTAGCACGTAGTGCTATAGGACAAATTCCTTTGTACAAGAGTACTTTTATTCGGAACGTATTTCCAACTAAATCCTCTACGGTGTTCCTTGAAATGGAACTATATTTTTTATAAATTCCAATATTCAGTAGCATCCTTAATTGACCCCTTCATTGTGTTTTCAATTAGTCCCTAACTAAATTTTTAAGGTGGAACTATATTTTTCTAAATTCCTACATGCAATGATCTATTTTTAGTAACATCCTTAAATAACCCCCTCACTATTTAATAAGTTCATTAACTTTATTTTTTAATGTGAGTATCAAGATTTCAGTTTGATCGCCAAACTGACCACTCAGATCGAAGTAAATCAACCAATCAATCAGATTAGTGTATTCCCATTGTGTTTCTTTCCCATTACTTTCCATACTAATTTTAAAAATTTCCCAACTTTAACCTGTAATCCTATAGGAAACAAACACTAACCCCAACCAAGAATCAAAAAGTCAATGAAAAAACGCTGTGACGTAGTAGCGTTTTCAAAAACGTCCGTCACGTATAAATCAATTCAGTGACGTTGTGGCGTCGACGTCATTCCATTTTCATCTCTTGACGGAAAAGGATCATCTCTGTGTACTCAGATTATTCAGTTGTTTTGCCCGTGTGCTATTTTTGTAACTTCATTAATCTAAGGATTATGGAGACTGCTGGATTTTCATGTCGGGATTGTGGGAAAATAGTCATTGCCCGGACCAATCGGGATCGACATAGGAGGACTGCTCATGGACAAGGTAAGACATTTGACTGTAACAACTGCTATAAAAATATTCTAGGAAAGAAGATTTAGATAAACATAAAAAAAACTTGCTTAGATTTATATACATGTTTTGAATGTGGACAGGGATTTAATCAAATTTTACATTTTAATAGGCATGAAAATACCGCCCATCTCCCTGTTACCCTTCCCAAGAAACGAAATTCTGAATGACTGGCAACGGCCCTGAAAAAAAAACCCATACTGGTTTGGACAGTGACCCCATTGATTTTGATCAGGACCTTTTGGCAGAAACAAAGGAAGAAATTTCGGAAATTTATCGTAGGAACTGGAACACCATTCGGACCTACCACATAACAAATAGGAAAATGCAGGACATTTTTAATTATAGGCTAGACACTACAGATTTATCTGCCAAGAACTATGAATTAAGTAAAACAATCTTTGAATCTCAGAAAAATAAATTTAAAATTAATTTAAGCTATGGCTTCATTTACGTAACAATGAAAGAGAAGATATATCAGCCTTCACAAAATAATGCCCGGGTTCTTGATTGGTCACCCCCTTAACTGGTAGAGTGCTGGAAGCCCATATTTGGGCTTTATTCTCAAGTGCGGTCACTTCAGCTTGAAGGCTCATATTCAGTGGATGTGCTTTGTATTATCTTTCAAGTGACATCATTTAGTCTGTAAGGGTTTGCCTTGTTATAATTTATGGGAGAGTGCCCATAGGCACTCTCCCATAAATTGTAATAAGGCAAATACATGTGTACAAGATTTGATGGTCAAAAATAATTTAGCGCTCTACCAGTTAAAAAAATGCAGTAGATTTGGGGGTATTTCTTTGAAGACCTTGAACAGGGAGACATTTTGGAATGGGCTAGACCGCAAAGACCCAGCTCTAAATGGATTGTCCATCAACTGACCAATGTAACTTTTTATGTAAACAAGATTAAAAATCATCCAATCGGTCGGGTACCTGAAAATCTTCCCAACCAAGTATGTTTTGGAAAATCGTTGACCGGTTCGATTGTTGCTCTTGTCAGTGATCAGCACAACCATTTTGTTTATAATGACAGTCTCTGTTTATTCCGGTGTTTAGCTCTCTGGAGCGGAAGCGACCGCCGTTCTTCGAATACTGCAACACAGACACTGTATAGTAAATACACAGATGTACCCAGGGGTAACTTTCCAGGTGTGAAATTAGATGACCTCCCCAAATTGGAAAAATTATTTGAAGTGAATATTGAAGTATTTGAACTCTTAATGGAAGATGATGAAGTTTTGGCTAAAATTGTACATAGGTCAAATATAAATTTTGAGAATACCATGTATGTCAATTTGTTTGGGAACCATTTTAGTTTTATCACTGACATTAATCAATATTCTAAATTGCTTATCGTAAGTGTAGTAAACTGTGGAAATCGGAATTTAGACTCAATGAACACGAGAACATTGTACTGATGATGTGTCTTATAAGTATGTTGGTGGTATCTATCACACCCACAAGACCATTTTTAAAAAGTTACATGAAGAAGGTATTGTTATTCCAGAACACTTACAGCCATATCCCAATTGGGCAACATTTGATTTCTAATGTTATTTTGATAAATCTTCTCTCCCTACTTTAACTTTTACTCTTGCCTGGGAAGCCCAACACAAACCCCTCAGTGTTATAGTATGTAGTAATGTCCCCGGTTTTGATAGGCCCAAATGTTTTATTACTGATGGTGACACGGTCACGATTAGCCATTGTGCGTAAGTATGTGACCTTAAGTACCAATAAATAAATAAGGAATAATAGAGCTGTAGGTTTTTAAATTTCTTGTTCGGTTTCGGATTCTCAGGTTGAGTAAAACCTCGGTTAGGTTCGGTTTTCGGTTTGTTCATGAGGCCAAATAAAATTCAATAAAACTCATTCTATATGTCCGGAATCATAACTGAATGGCAGTGAAATTGAATGAAACTCAGTGAATGCCCGAAATGAGCTATAATACATGAAGAATCAGGAAGGCCAATATAATAATTACCTAAATATACAGAACTTTTATTGTGCTTGGCCATTTTTCGAGGTCTGACACGTAAGCGCAACTTGAGGAAAGCTGCAAACACAACTAAACTCAAATGTTGGAAATTCACAGAATGTGGCCATCCCAGTGTAGTGAGAGTACCCAGACACTGCCATTGGCAGTGTCTGGGTACTCTCACTACTCTGGGATGGCTACATTCTGTGAATTTCTGCAGCAAGAGAGTATTTTAATAAAAAAAACGAAAAAAATATGGCAATTGCGCGCAATTCCTGCGCACAATTAAGCCTAGATAAGCGCGTAGTTCGTCACAGGACTTCTAGTTTTAACTGTAAATGTTTTTTCTTGAAACCGAACAGAAACCGAATCTGATAAATTCAAAACTTCCCACCTCAACTTGCCTCTAGAAACGTCAACCGGCGATTTGTTGACTTCTTGTTTCTTATCCGAGTTCTCAGTGACAGATTTATTTATTTATTTATTTATTTATTTATTTATTTATTTATTTATTGTTTAACGACACTCACGTCAGTACGTGTCTGACGGTTGGAGGAAGCCGCAGTACCCGGAGAGAACCACCAAATGTCAGATTTCCCCAGTGTACTAACTGCACATAAGCAGGGTTAGCAATGGTTGAGGACAAGTGCAGCATCGACGTGCAGTACGCCTTAGTACACAACGCCACCGTGCCTCCACGTGGGTAATCGGGATTAAGTGCCTTTCCAATGATACAACGCTGTTAATCCTGGCGGGGACTTATGTTGATAACAAGCCACATGTTGTGTTTCGTTTATATTCCTCGATATTAAAATGAACCTTTTAAACCCGAGATGCCGCTTTCCAACAAAAGAACGCGATACGTCATAATTTCATAAAACAGTGTGGCTGGTAAGTGAATGTATGGGGTAGATCAATCAATATTTTGAACGTACAGCCCGAAGGCCTTTCCCTAAATAATGAATGTGGACTCTTCCAATTCCTGCCGTGGAACTGATATGAATATACCACCATGTTTCAAAGGGTTAAACTTCTCTCCTTCTCTCTTCTCCTACAGGGCAGTTATGCTTGTGTTGGCAGTCCTGTTATGTGCGTCCATCATGGCTGGGAATCGTGGTGTGAGAATAGCCACGTACAACACGGCTTTGACAAGTGGCTTGGAACATTACAAATATCGAGCGGAAAATGCACGAACTGCCATAAGCAGAATAAACGCAGATTTTGTATGTTTGCAAGAAGTATGGTATATGAAAGATGTAGTGGCTGTTATGGAAAGTGCAAAAGAAGAGTTTCCACACACCTTCAGCTATTATCACACTGATGTGGACAAAATTAATTCCTCTGCCACCGACAGTGCAGCTTGCAATGACCCAATAAAAACTGCGCGCGTATATGAATGCGTAATGGAGAACTGTGGTATGCATGACAGGTCTAAAATTCTTTCCTGTGTGAACAAATTGTGTTCTCAGTTGGTATCGAACCTGGACCAAAGCTGTCTCTCATGTTTGGTGATGGCAGGGAAAAAGGACTACAAAAGGTGCTTCTCGATGTCATTCAATCTACCAGGACTTCTTATATTAAGCAAACTTCCACTTATAAATCCCACAAGAAAACGATACTTTCCAGACATTCTATTGTATCTTCCACGAGCGTATCTTCAAGTCGACGTGAGTATACATTTATCGTAAGAAATAAAGACGCAGTGAGGCCCCAAGAGGCTCAAAAGAGTAGGGGGGGGGGGGGGGGGTATTTGTGCAGTTCATCATCATCGGACCCTACAAACACCGGACCAACAATTCTTCAAAAAGTCAATTTATGCCGTTATTGATGTAGAATTCCTTTGATATTCTGAAAAGTCAACGGATTCCGAATGAGAACACTTTTGTGTGTGGAAATAAGGCAAGAAGCAGGAATGTAGAAAGCATTTCGAACTTGAGTGCACTAGAGCTGCACGGTATATCGATAAACCGATATATACCGGTAAGCAAACCAATATCGATTGAATACCGGTGTAATTTCAAAAATATCGGTTTATCGTCATTATTTATTTACCCACAATTTAATTTTCAAAAAGTCCTGAGTTTTTTAGCTGTAGCCCCGAATGAATAATAGTATGCCTTTATCCAAGGGATCGTCTGCTTGTGCCCTCGTAACATACAAATTCAGCAGTTGAAAAAATAAATTTAAAAAATTTCAACAAAACTATATCATGTGATCCCTCATTGGAACTAGCTCGTTGAGCTCGTTCCAATGAGAGGTCACATAAAAAAGTTGTGTTGAAATCTTTGGGGAAAATCTGATAAACTAATTTTGAAAATAATAATTTTGATATCGCCTGCGTCGGGTAAAGGTTTTTCGAATCGCATCACTAAGGCATGCAAATTCGTTCCGACTGTGATGCCTCTTGTGTTCATATATCTGAACAGTTTTCGATATACCGGTATACCGCGGTATTTTTTTGAATACCGATACCGGTATTCAGTTTTGAATATCGTGCAGCCCTAGAGTGCACGGTCTTGCAAGGGCACACAGAGGCATGTAGCGACGTAGGGGTGTCTCACCCCCTCCCCAATAATTATAATTTTCAATAGTTAGAAACTCGAAGATATTAATTCAAATAGATGGAAATTTCCTTCATATTTCCATATTTTCCGACCAGTCGATTTGAAATTTCATCCTGTGATCACAGTTTTCCGACTGCGATCGGCGATCGGTTGTGATTAGAGCTGTAGGTTAACCGAAACCGAACCGAGGTTTTTTGTTCTTTTTAAAAACCGAAACGGAAACCGTCGACATCCCGTAATCTAAGGTTTTTTCGTTTTTTATTAAAATACTCTCTTACTGCAGAAATTCACAGAATGTAGCCATCCCAGAGTAATGAGAGTACCCAGACACTGCCAATGGCAGTGTCTGGGTACTCTCACTACTCTGGGATGTCTACATTCTGTGAATTTCCAACATTTCGATAGTTGTGTTTGTAGCTTTCCTCAAGTTGCGCGTAGGTGTAAGACCTCGAAAAATGGCCAAGCACAATAAAAGTTCTGTATATTTAGGTAATTATTTTATTGACCTTCCTGATTCTTCATGTATTATAGCTGATTTCGGGCATTCACGGAGTTTCATTCAATTTCACTGCCATTCAGTTATGATTCCGGACATATAGAATGAGTTTCATTGAATTTTATTTGGCCTCATGAACAAACCGAAAACCGAACCGAACCGAGGTTTTACTCAACCTGAAAAACCGAAACCGAGACCGAACAAGAAATTTAAAAACCTACAGCTCTAGTTGTGATTACCGACTTTAGTCATTCACTGTGCTCTGACTCTGGGATTCCGTTCAATTTCCGGATTCCAACATTTTAATTGACTGAGGACTGAAGTTTGACCGGTCAGAGCCAAAGTGATTTTCCAATCAGTCTTTTCCATTCAGCAGACAAAATTTTCCAAAATTCCGACTTGATTCTGTGATCGGTCCGGCTTTTCGAATTGATCGTTCTGAGTAGTAGGAGAGCGATGGATCGGGCCCTATTGGCCGGATCTCATGTGACGTCATAGTCGCGTGATCCAGTGGTGTCATGTTGTGTTGTCATGGTAGCCCACGTGAGCGGCCATATTGTAACGTCATCCCCATAGTGATAAGGGGTCCTAGTGCGAGTGTGTGTTTCTGTCGGCCATTTTGTATAGTGTAGGCTACATTCTCGGTTTCTATGGTAGCACGTGGTTGCTGTGTTATCCAAAGGCTTACAACAAGACGGAGGTATATTTGGAGGATATGTTCCTTTGTACAAGAGTAATTTCCCTATTCGTAGAATTACCCAAATAAAGCCGACAATCCCACCAAATCACCAAAAACAACTTTTATTTGATATGAAACCCCATATCAGGCATATAATAGTAGTACGTAGTCCCGAGGAGGATCCCGGGGGTAAGTTCGATTGAACTAGAGTAGTTTTCAGGTTCGAATTTCCCCCAAATCCTCGTTTACTTCGTAGAATTACCACAAACAACCCGATACTTTTTACTTGGCTCAGATTCCCCAAGAATGCTACTTGTTTTCAATAATTAGAGCGTCCCTTTGTATAAGAGTAGCACGTAGTGCTATAGGACAAATTCCTTTGTACAAGAGTACTTTTATTCGGAACGTATTTCCAACTAAATCCTCTACGGTGTTCCTTGAAATGGAACTATATTTTTTATAAATTCCAATATTCAGTAGCATCCTTAATTGACCCCTTCATTGTGTTTTCAATTAGTCCCTAACTAAATTTTTAAGGTGGAACTATATTTTTCTAAATTCCTACATGCAATGATCTATTTTTAGTAACATCCTTAAATAACCCCCTCACTATTTAATAAGTTCATTAACTTTATTTTTTAATGTGAGTATCAAGATTTCAGTTTGATCGCCAAACTGACCACTCAGATCGAAGTAAATCAACCAATCAATCAGATTAGTGTATTCCCATTGTGTTTCTTTCCCATTACTTTCCATACTAATTTTAAAAATTTCCCAACTTTAACCTGTAATCCTATAGGAAACAAACACTAACCCCAACCAAGAATCAAAAAGTCAATGAAAAAACGCTGTGACGTAGTAGCGTTTTCAAAAACGTCCGTCACGTATAAATCAATTCAGTGACGTTGTGGCGTCGACGTCATTCCATTTTCATCTCTTGACGGAAAAGGATCATCTCTGTGTACTCAGATTATTCAGTTGTTTTGCCCGTGTGCTATTTTTGTAACTTCATTAATCTAAGGATTATGGAGACTGCTGGATTTTCATGTCGGGATTGTGGGAAAATAGTCATTGCCCGGACCAATCGGGATCGACATAGGAGGACTGCTCATGGACAAGGTAAGACATTTGACTGTAACAACTGCTATAAAAATATTCTAGGAAAGAAGATTTAGATAAACATAAAAAAAACTTGCTTAGATTTATATACATGTTTTGAATGTGGACAGGGATTTAATCAAATTTTACATTTTAATAGGCATGAAAATACCGCCCATCTCCCTGTTACCCTTCCCAAGAAACGAAATTCTGAATGACTGGCAACGGCCCTGAAAAAAAAACCCATACTGGTTTGGACAGTGACCCCATTGATTTTGATCAGGACCTTTTGGCAGAAACAAAGGAAGAAATTTCGGAAATTTATCGTAGGAACTGGAACACCATTCGGACCTACCACATAACAAATAGGAAAATGCAGGACATTTTTAATTATAGGCTAGACACTACAGATTTATCTGCCAAGAACTATGAATTAAGTAAAACAATCTTTGAATCTCAGAAAAATAAATTTAAAATTAATTTAAGCTATGGCTTCATTTACGTAACAATGAAAGAGAAGATATATCAGCCTTCACAAAATAATGCCCGGGTTCTTGATTGGTCACCCCCTTAACTGGTAGAGTGCTGGAAGCCCATATTTGGGCTTTATTCTCAAGTGCGGTCACTTCAGCTTGAAGGCTCATATTCAGTGGATGTGCTTTGTATTATCTTTCAAGTGACATCATTTAGTCTGTAAGGGTTTGCCTTGTTATAATTTATGGGAGAGTGCCCATAGGCACTCTCCCATAAATTGTAATAAGGCAAATACATGTGTACAAGATTTGATGGTCAAAAATAATTTAGCGCTCTACCAGTTAAAAAAATGCAGTAGATTTGGGGGTATTTCTTTGAAGACCTTGAACAGGGAGACATTTTGGAATGGGCTAGACCGCAAAGACCCAGCTCTAAATGGATTGTCCATCAACTGACCAATGTAACTTTTTATGTAAACAAGATTAAAAATCATCCAATCGGTCGGGTACCTGAAAATCTTCCCAACCAAGTATGTTTTGGAAAATCGTTGACCGGTTCGATTGTTGCTCTTGTCAGTGATCAGCACAACCATTTTGTTTATAATGACAGTCTCTGTTTATTCCGGTGTTTAGCTCTCTGGAGCGGAAGCGACCGCCGTTCTTCGAATACTGCAACACAGACACTGTATAGTAAATACACAGATGTACCCAGGGGTAACTTTCCAGGTGTGAAATTAGATGACCTCCCCAAATTGGAAAAATTATTTGAAGTGAATATTGAAGTATTTGAACTCTTAATGGAAGATGATGAAGTTTTGGCTAAAATTGTACATAGGTCAAATATAAATTTTGAGAATACCATGTATGTCAATTTGTTTGGGAACCATTTTAGTTTTATCACTGACATTAATCAATATTCTAAATTGCTTATCGTAAGTGTAGTAAACTGTGGAAATCGGAATTTAGACTCAATGAACACGAGAACATTGTACTGATGATGTGTCTTATAAGTATGTTGGTGGTATCTATCACACCCACAAGACCATTTTTAAAAAGTTACATGAAGAAGGTATTGTTATTCCAGAACACTTACAGCCATATCCCAATTGGGCAACATTTGATTTCTAATGTTATTTTGATAAATCTTCTCTCCCTACTTTAACTTTTACTCTTGCCTGGGAAGCCCAACACAAACCCCTCAGTGTTATAGTATGTAGTAATGTCCCCGGTTTTGATAGGCCCAAATGTTTTATTACTGATGGTGACACGGTCACGATTAGCCATTGTGCGTAAGTATGTGACCTTAAGTACCAATAAATAAATAAGGAATAATAGAGCTGTAGGTTTTTAAATTTCTTGTTCGGTTTCGGATTCTCAGGTTGAGTAAAACCTCGGTTAGGTTCGGTTTTCGGTTTGTTCATGAGGCCAAATAAAATTCAATAAAACTCATTCTATATGTCCGGAATCATAACTGAATGGCAGTGAAATTGAATGAAACTCAGTGAATGCCCGAAATGAGCTATAATACATGAAGAATCAGGAAGGCCAATATAATAATTACCTAAATATACAGAACTTTTATTGTGCTTGGCCATTTTTCGAGGTCTGACACGTAAGCGCAACTTGAGGAAAGCTGCAAACACAACTAAACTCAAATGTTGGAAATTCACAGAATGTGGCCATCCCAGTGTAGTGAGAGTACCCAGACACTGCCATTGGCAGTGTCTGGGTACTCTCACTACTCTGGGATGGCTACATTCTGTGAATTTCTGCAGCAAGAGAGTATTTTAATAAAAAAAACGAAAAAACCTTAGATTACGGGATGTCGACAGTTTCGGTTTCGGTTTTAAAAAAACCCCAAAAAACCTCGTTTCGGTTTCGGTTAACCTGCAGCTCTAATAAATAATACTGATGGTGACACACAGACATTGGTTGAAAATATGATGAATTATTTAATGACAATTTCTCAGAAACGTTACTCTGTAATGCAGGAGATTCTCATGGCCACCATATTATCCCTCAGGCAAATGATTCAAGATGCTTTGGCACAGGAAGGTACAGATGATTCTAAACCCCGCCCATTTAAAAAGTTAGCTGCAGAATTGGATCATTACATGAAGAAAATGCCCGTCTCAAGTTTGAATTCTGGAAAATATGACGTGAACGTGATTAAACGAGAATTGATAGATTATCTGAAAAAAACATGACCCACTGTCCTTTGTTGTAAAAAAGAGTAACAACCTTACGGTTCTGAAAACAGATCATTTGAAATTTTGGGATATTTGCAATGTTTTAACCCCTGGATTTAGTTATGAGAAATTTTTCAAGGCGTTTGGGTGTTCATTTACTAAAGGATTTTTTCGCTATTAATGGATTGACTGTATTGATAAATTGGACACTACCAAATTACCTCCCCATGTTTCCTTTTATAGCTCCTTAAAAAGGAAAGCATTACTGAAGAAGAATATGCTTACTGCCAGCAAGTTTGGGGTAAATGGGATGAGGACATTTAGGGACTTCCCGATTTGGTACAATTATAGAGGTGTCCAGTCATTCCTAGAGGCTATTGAGAAGGAATCACAATTTTACTTGGAAAGGGGTATCGACATGTTTGAGGATGACATTAGCGTTCCAGGACTGACGCTAAAATATTTGTTTAGAACCGTCGACGAAGGTATATCCTTCGAGAACATCAATGAGAAGAACAACGATCTTCATCATCTTATCAAGGACAACATTGTAGGGGGGATTTCTATCATATTCAATCATTATCACGAGAAGAATGTTACTAGTATAAGAGAATTTAAGTATGGCGCAGCAGAAAAGGGGTGTGGGTTGTTGTAGTCTGTGATGCACATAGGGAACATTATTACATACACATACTGCTGCCTAGACCATTCCAAAATGTCTTCCTGTTCAAGGTCTTCAGGGAAATTCCCCAAATCTACTGCATTTTCGGTAAGGGGGGGGGGGGGGGGGGGGGGCTATCAAGAACCCGGGCACTATTTTGTGAAGGATGATAAAATCTTAGTTCTTCTGTTTCACTGGTAAATAAAATGAAGCCATAGCTTAATTTAATTTTAAATTTATTTTTCTAAGATTAAAAGATTGTTTTACTTAATTCATAGTTCATGGTAGATAAGCCTGTAGTATCTAGTTATACCACCCACTTGAAAAGTGGGAGGTATATAGTGACCACTTGGTCCGTCCATACGTCCGTCCTTTACGCTTTAGGGGGGTACTCATCTGCTATCCGCAACTCCTCCTAAAGCAGTGAACGGATTTCATTGAAACTTTCAGACATTCTTTTACATATATTGAAGATGTGCACCTCCTATTTTCATTTTTTTTACAGTTTCCCATATTGACAAATGAACTTTGTCAAATTCAATTGACATTCTGTACAGATCTGCTATCCCCAACTCCTCTTAAACCATTGAACAGACTTCATTGAAACTTTCAGACATTATTTTGCATACATTGCAGATGTGTACCTCCTTTTTTCTTTTCAGATATTTTCACATTTACAGCTCCCCATATTCAAAAATGGTCTTTGTCAATTCAGGTTTTAGTTGGGAGGGGTATAGATCTGCTATCCGCTACTCCTCTTAAACCATTGAACAAACTCCATTGTAACTCGCAAACCTTCTTTTACATACATTGAAGATGTGCACCTCCTATTTTTCTTTCAGATGTTTTCATATTTCGATGTCCGTCCATCCGTCCGTCCATCCATCCGTTACGCTTTAGGGATGTACACATCTGCTATCGGCAACTCCCCTTAAACCAGTGAACGGATTCCATTGAAACTCTCAAACGTTCTTTTACATACATTGAAGGTGTGCACCTCCTATTTAGGCTTTTCCCTCTGGAAAAGACTATTGTTTTTCTACGGATTATTATTTTTTGGGTTTTTTTTTTTTTTTTTTTTTTTTTTTTTTTCCCGCACATTTTTGTCCGTACGATTCAGAAGCCATTTTCGAACCGATCTTCACACAATTTGGCACACGCATAGAGTGGCAAAAAATCTAAAAATGTACTGAAGCGGAATTTTCGATTAAACCCTTATTTCGCCAGAATTGGCAAAAAACTGCCAAAATTGGGGTTTATCGGCACTTTCTCGAAACACGTCTTTAGGATTTTTTTAAAACATTCATCATTACTAGACCTGCCTATGACACAACCTTTGATACACACGACATATTAGGCGATGCATATGGTAACCCTCCACAGGCTGCCAAACATCGAAATTTTGATGAAATGGGCCGGTTTCAGACCCCACAGCACCCAAACGATACCCGAGAGGTAAACATAACTTCCTTCATTGGAAGTGGAATTCACCGAGGATCATTTTTGTAAGTAATAAGGGTGTTCAGAAAACCAAGTGTTAACCCGTTTTGGACTGGTTAAACAGCAATACCCCAAAAAAGCTCAAAACTTCATGTTTTCCGTAGATTTCTCTAAACGAGTCCTGTAGATTTTCAAGAAAAATTGGTCACTCTGAGGTCTTGGTGTGACATTACAAGTTGCATGGATAAAATATTCCGATCAGCATTAGTTAACCCTCCCCGAGCTGCTAAACGTAAAAATTGTGATAAAATGGGCTGTTTTTAGACACCAACAGCACCCAAACGATATACTACAGAGAAAGGGGCCTTCATTTATCGGACGCAAAATTGATCAGAAAATATTTTTGAAAGTGGTAAGGGTATTCAAAATTTGACGTCTTAACCCATTTTGGGCTGGTTAAAGAGAGATACCCATTAAAATCTTAAAATACCCGTTTTCTGTGGATTTCTCTAACAACATCTTGAAGGTTTTCAAGAACAATCGGCTATTTGCAGGTCTTGGTGTGCCATTACAAGTCGCATGAACAAAATATTCCGGTCAGCATTAGTTAACCCTCCCCGGGCTGCGGAAGGTCAAAATTGGGATAAAACAGGCTGTTTTTGCACACCAACAGCACCCAAAGGGTGCACCACAAAGAAAAGTGCCTTCTTTTATCGCGCGTACAATTTATACGGAAACATTTTTGTAAGTAGTAAGGGTATTCAAAAGTCGACGTCTTAACCCATTTTGGGCAGGCTAAAGAGAGATATCCCTTGAAAGCTTTAAATTCCCATTTTCTGTGAATTTCCCTAACGGTAACTTGTAGGGTTTCAAGACAAATTGACTATTCGTAGGTCTTTATGTGACATTACAAGTTGCATGGACAAAATACTCCGGTGAGCGTTTTTTAACCATCTACAAGCTGCCAAGCATCGTAATGTTGTTAACATGGGACTGTTTACAGACACGCACAGCACCTAATGTATACATGAGAGATAAACATAATCTTCTTTGTTTGAAGTGGAATTCACAGAGGACCATTTTTGAAATGTAATAAAGGTATTCAAAAAGCCAAGTGTTAACCCCTGTTGGGGAGGCTAACAGAGATACCCATCAAAAGCTTAAAAAATCGTTTTCCCTGAATTTCTTTACAAACATTTTGTGGGGTTTTCAAGAGAAAATGGCCGTTGATAGGTCTTGGTGTCATATGACCAGTTGCATGGATCAATTATTCTGGTAGGCATTTGTTAACCCTTCATGGGCTGCTAAATGTAAAAAAAAATGAGGAAATAGTCTGTTTTTGGACACCAACAACATCAAATGGAAATGACACAGAGAAACGTAACTTCTTTTACCGGACGCAAAATTGATAGGGAAACATTGATATTGATATTAACCCATTCTACCATTAATGATGGGTTTTACCTAAACATTTTTTTATCAAACCCAAACCGATTCATTTGAGACTACTATACTCACCTTTCTCATAACATCAATGAAGGAACTTTAGTGAGACAGTTTAAAACAATTCATCAGACACTGTGGGGTCAAGAAAAATCATGGAATCTAATCGGGAAAAGCCATGATTCTCCAGAATCATAAAGTCTAGTTTGTTTTCAGATATTTTCGGAATCACGATCTCATTCGCGCAGAGGAGGTCATCAAACTCGGTCGCATTCGCACAGAGCTGATTATCAAACCCATTCTGCGCAATTGCGATCGAATTTCCTATTCCGCATCGATGAAAAGGTCTATTCGTTTCGGCGCCATCACCGGGTTATTGTTTTTACTGTTTTATATTTAAACAAAAACATGGCCGATTTGAAATCTCCGCCGCCGCCTCATGAGTACACAAATGACGACAATTAAAGGATACAACCTAGCTTGGATTAATAAACTCTGCCCAAATGTAAGGAAATACGTGTACTATCGATTGCAGCCGGTAATAAGGGCGAAAGCTTGATATATATCCCAGATTTCGAGTTTTGAGTTCCCATAAAAACTTGATGGGAACTTTTTCTATAGGATTGAATGGCAAGAATCTGAACGAAGAGGGGTAGCCACTACGTTCGGATCGCTGAACTAATTCATTATGTGACTTAGATATTCAAATTTATCAACAGAGCCATTGAGGCGGACTTTCGGAAATGATATTTTTGAGAAGGACCGCGGAATGAATGACATACACACAGACTTTTTGCTGTTGAAGATAATATCTAGACTATCCACCCCCTGTTCACAAATTCTTAACAGAATATGGAGACCTTTAATTGTTGGAGCTACGAGGCACATATCGTCAGCATAACACAGGTGATTGACTGTAACTTTGCCGACACTACACCCTTCTTTGACCTTACTTATTCGCCTACTCAGGTCATCAATGTAAACATTAAACAGGTAGGGGTCAGGATTCCGCCTTGCCTAACCCCGTTACTAACGGTAAACTTACTGGACACGGAATGCCCCCACCAGACGCGGAAAAGTTGTTTCAAACCAACAACCGAACAGGCGTAGAATTGCTTGTGACACTTTTCTAGCTTTTAATTTTTTAAAGTAGTTAGGAGTGATTTACGCTATCGAATGCCTTACTGGCGTTAAGAAAGCGTACAAAAGCTGGAGAGTCATGTTTAACATAAAAACGAAGGACCTCTTTCAGTGCGAATATACTGCTATCAGTAGAGTGTTTACTTTTAAAACCCAATTGACAGTCAGTGGTGGTCAGATTATCCAAGCATCTGGTGAGGATTATTTTCTGCAGTAGTTTTGATAGGACTATTAAAATATTAAAGTTTTTTTTTCTTTCGCGTGCAATGCTTGGAAAGACGGATAACAACCTTATTGTTCACAGGCAGTGCATTCCATTATGGAATTCTTGTCGTCGGCGTTTCAAGTTCGTTCCGATGAGGGAACATAAAAACGTTTTTAGAAATAAAATAAAATACGCTTTCATATTTATTGCGTTAGAATATGTTCTGTGCGTGTTCAGTAAAAGGTGGCATGTGTACTTAAACGAAACTACGTGATGTTTTTAATAAGATGAGTAAGTCTTATAAATACACACTAAAAACTAAAGTCTTAAAACTGACACTTTCAAGGTGTTAAACCCATTCTAACTCTTAGGGTTTGATTTTAACACTCAAAGTGCAATGCTTTAAGCACTTAGACATTACAATCGTCAGACATCTGAAACTTGAATGGATGGCACTTCCCATGTGTCTAACATTGGTGGTTCTTCTTGAATCGTCTATAATTTGATTTGCGCCTGGTGGGTACATAATTAAAAAGACACAACGCAGATGACGCGGATCAGGCTCGAGAGTTCGAGCCTGACCCGCGTCACCTGCGTTGTTTCCTTTTAAGTGTCTCGACATTACACTTGTCAAGTGGTATTATTGTAACACCTGTCAAGTTCTGGGATATCTACACTTGAACAAAGTGCTAGTTCAGCACTTACTGTTAAATACAGCACTTCAAGTGTAGTTTTAACACTTTAGTTTTTAGCATGTATAGTAATTAATTAGATATGATTTTCCTTCCCAGAATTGCACATTATTCAGCTCGACCGATATGACTTCAAACTCGGCTGATGTGACGCTGATCTCTACTGGTATAAGCCAAGCTAGAGTTGTTCCCCTTGATACGTTCCTGGGTACAGCTACATGTATTTTGTTTCCTGCGAAATCGTTCACTGATATACGTCGAAAGCAACCAATTAGTAAAATTGGTGTTCCAGGCAAGAGGGAGTAGTTTGTAAAATGAGGAGTTAATGATGCCAAAGGGGGCGCGGTGGCTCCGTAGGTAGAAGTGCAGGCTGCAAGCCGAGAGGTTCTCGATTCGAATCCCACCTGCGGCAACCGCGTTGTATCCTTGGGCAAGACACTTCACCCCCATTGTCCATGTGGGGATACGGTGGCGCTGTGCACTAAGGCGCACTGCATGTCGATGGTGCACTTGTCTTCAAACAGTGCTAACCCTGCTTGTGTGGAGTTAGTATGTTGGGGAGCTGGCAGTTGCTCGCCGTTGCTCGGTGGTTTTCTCCGGGTACTCCGGCTTCCTCCACCCGTGAAACTGTCATGGTCATGCTTAGCCATTGTGCAGAAATATGTGACCTTAAACACCAATAAATATAAATGAATGATGCCAAAGAGTAAGGATTAGGTGGATGGAGAGAAGAAGAGAGTTGCACATAAAAAATTCATAGCAAACTAAAATTCGGAATCGTACTCGGAGAGATAGATGTAGTTTAGCTATCCGGACGTCGCGGCTTCCCCGGGGAAGCCGCGACGTCCGGATAGCTGAACTAGGAGAAGAGGAAACGTCTGGCATTGCGAAAAGAATTAGAAACAATAACACTGTCAGAAAACAGTAAAAGATCTGAAAATTTTTGTAATTAATTGATTGGGTTGAATAAATAAAGAGGTTATCACAAGGTTAGTTTCACATCGGTAGAAATATCAGCCCTCGGCAACTTCACATCAGCCTTCGACCTTCGGTCTCAGTTACCTCGGGTTGATATGTATCCTCATACAATCTACCAGCCTCGTGTTTAGCAGGTTGGTCAACTCTGTTAATTGAACTTTCATTTCATGTTAAAATTTCACAATCTATTTATGGCGCTGGAAACGTGGATCGATCTTACAAGTGGGTTAACCTTACACCCGTTCGTTTTTTTTCAGATACCCAATTTTGGACGCGTTGTCTGCACGCATCTGACAGCTACAATTGGACCGTACTATTTTGAAAGTAAGTTTTATTCGGCACTCAAGATAATAACATGGATCTCTTTAAATCTACCCTCTGGAAATCGCTAAGTCAAGTGACAGTGCGTCGAAAAATACCCATCGAAAGATCTTGAACCGGCTCCTGATTTGCACCAACCCCTTTCCAAGCTTAGTTTTTCTCGCTTAAGAATCTGTCTTGGATCGTTTAGCGGAGTACTTCTCACAATTTTTGGACATAGTGGGGTGAGAGTTAAAATTTTCTGGCCGTGTTCCCGGGTCGTTGAATGCTGGTACAAACTTGGAACCTATAACTCAATATGTTTCTTTTACCCTTTGAACACTGGTGATATCTTCCATGTCAGTTCTATGTTAGCAATTGGGAGAGTCCATATTCATTATTTTGGGGTAGAGCAATTAATATTTTCAACGTGCAGCCTCTGGGCTGGACGTTGAAAATATTAATTGGTCTACCCAACACCTTAACCCTTTACCCAACGAATCGCCCGCATCCGCCCGCGTAATATGTAGATTCAGCAGCTGAAAAAATATAATTTTTCGAAACATTTTAACAAAACCATATCATGTGACCCCCTCGTTGGAACGAGCTCGTCGAGCTCGTTCCAATGAGGGGTCACATGATATGGTTTTGTTAACATTTTTCGAAAAAAATTAAAAAACGATATTTAAATTAATAAATTTTGATATCGTTTGCGTTGGGTAAAGGGTTAACCTAGGATCTGTCCTACTTCATGAAAGTATGATTTATAATGTTTCCTGGCATGAAAACCGGCCTTTAGGGTTCAAAGAGTTAACCCTTAGCACACTGGTAGTGCAACACAATTTTCTCCAATCATTCTGTTTTTCTCTTGTTGAACTATGAATTTAACCAATTATATCTTGTTTAACAGAGCTCTGTCAGATAAGATATGTTTGGTTAAATATCAGACTGCATCATGGGAAATATTTGCTGCTAAAAACTTTGCTATTTTGACATCAGAATGCAGAGGGTTAACTTGCGGAGGAGTGTTTACTCTTTCTTGGCATGTCTTTGTTTTGTTGTAATTTACGGGTAACTGCCCATATGCATTCTCCCATAAATTGTAACAACGAAAATCATTAGAGATGATACAAGACAGTCTAACGACATCCATATCCCCCGTGTACTTTTATGTTATAACATGAATAATCTCATTAACGACCTGGATATGTATTCATACCCAACAATGTCACTCACAAAATATCATTTAATTTCTTTAATCGCAACTGAAAATATCTTCCAAAAACCTGCAAGATCAGAGTCGACAAGTGCTATAACTCTTGAAAAATTCTTCGAATCGAGACTTTCTTTCCATATGCACATGTACACATCATACTTATACTGCACCCCAAGTGTCGTAAAAATCCAATGAAAAATGCTGGAGTTAAGCGGACAAGCATTTGTGACGGAAATTTTGCTATTTCCAAGGGCCGTAACAATGCAAAATTCGTCTCATCAAAAAACTCTTGACCACATGCACATCTACACTTGATACCGATACATGAGACCAAGTTTCGTAAAAATGCTATAAAAAATGTAGGAGTTAAGCGGGCAAGCCTTTGTGATGGAAATTTTGCTATTTCCAAGGGGCCGTAACCACGCAAAATTCGTAGCATCGAAAATTCCTGACCACATCTTCACTTGATAATGATATTCAGACCAGGTTTTGTAAAAATACACTGAAAACTGTGATAGTAGTTAAGCGGATAAAGTTTGTGACGGACTGACGGACGAACGCCATTTCAATATCACCCTCCCGATTTCGTCAGCGGGGGATAATAAATTCACTTCCAAGATAAAGTAAAACACATTCACAGAATATAAAACCTTTAACCCTTTACCTAACGTAACGGCCAAAACCGGCCAGCGCTATTCTCAAAAATCGCCGAATAATTTTCATTATTTTTTTCATTTTTTGTCTCAAAAACATAGGATATGACCCCTCGTTGGAACGAGCTCGTCGAGCTTGTTCCAACAAGGGATCATAACCTATGTTTTTGAGACAAAAAATGAAAAAAATTAGTTATTCAAGAATTATTTTTACAAGTGTCGTCTGCTTTTCAGGTTAGGTAAAGGGTTAAGTAGCGGAACGTGCACCTAAGAATGGACCAAAATATGGGCTTTTAGCACTCAACTTGTTGAATACTAATATACAAATCAGGTCGGATACGTTCGTTTGTTATTATTATTTTAAAATATTTATCGTTTAACGAAAGTAATTCTTTGAAATAACAATAATACACGAATTTTTCAAATTCGTAACGATTCGATTATTACATACTTATAACGAGCGCTTCCTTATAAAATGGAATTGAAAGATGAGCGTAATTTGGCATAAAGAAAATTGTAGTTCCGCGATATGGTCAAATTGTTTTCGTTTTGTTAGAACCAGGGATGTGGCGACAGGGGAGTGTGTGTATGGGGGGGGGGGGGGGGGTGCCCCCCGTCCCCCAGCTAGGAGTATTTTTTTTCAATAGTTGGAAATTCCGAGGTCAAAAATCATATGGTTGGAAATTCAATAAATTAACATTGTTCATGAAAAATATTAAAATTCCAACTATGATGAAAAATTTTGATCTTTTATTTTCAACTGAGAACTTGAGTTTCAAGTTTCCTACTCTTGGCCTCAAAATTTCGACTCTGACATCAATCCGGTAAATTTTCTGACCCAAACACATTATAAATGATGCTTTTTCCGTTTCAGGACTAGTGAACATTTTCAGAAGGGTTCATAACCCTTTACCCAACGCAGACGATTTCAAAACTAATTATTTTAAATACCATTTTTTTTAATTTTATTTTAAAAAATTCAACAAAACCATATCATGTGACCCCTCTTTGGAACGAGCTCGACGAGCTCGTTCCAAAGAGGGGTCACATGATATGGTTTTGTTGAAATTTTTCGAAAAATATTTTTTCAGCAGCTGTATTTGCATATTACGCGGGCGGATGCGGGCGATTCGTTGAGTAAAGGGTTAAAAGATATGACCCAGCGCTGCAGTGCAACCATCTACCGAAACCACTCACAGCTGGAATTTACACCGGTGGCACACATTCCCCCCCCCACCCCCCAGCTGAAACCCTCTAGCCACACCTCTGGTCAGAACACTTTTAACCATTATACAGTTTTCTGAAGGAAGACACATGTACCCGCTGGTCACATTTTTACATTCTGTTTTATTGGCTGCCAAAACAACAGTGGTGTTTATAAATAGAAACTGTCATTACTGTCATGTTATCTTTAAGATGGCCAAAAGTGATTGTTTGCGGTAATAATGGTCTATTGACAAATGAAAGACAAAACAATGATGAAAATATGCAGTATTTTAATTACGCTAATTACACATATCTGTCACTAATGTTATTGATGGAAAAATGTTCTCTCGACAAGAATGGTGCTGGGACGGTTCATGGTGAAACAATGCCGGTAATTACTGACAAAAATGTAACTTGTTATCTCCTGAACACAATAGCGGTCTGATGTCAGTAGCGAGTGTATCCACCACGTGCCCGGATGACACCCTGAACCCTCCTCCTAATGCTACCAGTGAGTCTTCTGATACGGTCCAGAGGCAACTGCACCCACTCCTCGTGTAATGCAGCTTCCAAATCGGCCAAATTCTGTGCCATATTCTGTGGATGTGCTTCATATTATCTTAGAAGTGAAATTACTAAGTCTAGTCTCTTCGGTGCTCTTGAAATACAGGGAAAACGCCCAACCCGATTCATTGTTTCAGCCCTGGCATTCTGAAAAATGCGGGAGGGCTAAAAATTGCTTCCTTCGCATGGCCTAGGGGAGCGATTATTTATTTATTTATTGATGTTTAAGGTCACATATTTCTGCACAATGGTTAATCATGACCACGACAGTTTTACGGGTGGAGTAAGCCTGAGAAACCAGAGAGAACCACCGAGCAACAGCGAGCAACTGTCAGTTCCCCAACATACTAAATCCACACAAGCAGGGTTAGCATTGGTTTAAGACAAGTGCACCATCGACGTGCAGTACGCCTTAGTACACAACGCCACCGTGCCCCCACGTGCTTAAAGACACAACGCGGTTGCCGCAGGTGGGATTCGAACCGAGGACCGCTCGGCTTGCAGCCTGCACCTCTACCTACTGAGCCACTGCGCCCCCGGGGGAGCGATTAGCTCTCCTCAAGCTTACAAAACCTAAAAGTGGTAAAATGAAGTTTTACTATTAATGAATTCTTCCTAGTGGGTTTTTGTACATTTTACTTGTTGCTACTACCAAGGTAGTCTCTGTGAGACAGCTACACTGTCCCTCCCACGCCACGGCATGGCCCGGAGGTGTGGGAGGGGCAGTGTGACCGTCTTACATATACCACTAAAATAGCAGAGATCTGAAAAGATGTGGGTTTTAGGAATAGCCTGTTATTGTAGTCATTATTTTCTAAGGCCAGGAGGGCTAGTTTTCGCTCTCTTTAATTTTTTTAAGGCGAGCAGTAGGCGAGCGAATAAATCGCTTTCCTAAAAATGTCAGACCTGTTGTTTCCAGTACTCCGTTCTCTACCCTCATTGTTTTATGTTTTAATGTTCGTTTTGTTTTCATCAAATAGGGTTAAATTTCACATCGGACGAGGAACAGCAGAAAAACGAAATCAAACATCTTCTCAGAGATTTGGATAATGTTAAAGTGGATGAACAGAAGGCTGTCATCGTGGCAGGCGATTTAAATATGGGTCCACAAGTCCTCGCAAAAGATGTGCAACCGGATTTTGCAAGCAATTATGATTTATTCATGAAAAACGGATTCCAAGACACTTATATCAGGGAAGGTGGCGACTGCACGTGGTGTACCAGCAACCCATTGACTGTTGATGACAAAAACTGCATATATGATCACATACTTATTAAAGGGGCCGCTTTTGGAACCAGCTCTAAGGTTTGTTTTGTTAAATCACTATTATCTCTCACCTATTAATGTAAAATACGGGATTTCTACTCTTCTGTCTGTTCGATAAAAATAAAGTTGTATTGCACACGTGTGGTGATACAAAACACGTTCGATTTCGTTTCCAACGTAAACAGAGGAGGAACCCGTCTAAATAAATCACGTCAATCATTGGTCGAATGCGCCGGAGTCGAGATCGCTTGGAAATTCCAAGTTTCTCATTTAGAGTAGTTTACCCGGGATATTTAACAATGAGATTCAAGTCAAAAATTTACAAAATACAAATAACATTCTAACTGCTTGTTCCTTGACAAATACTTTCCACAACTGGCCATACAATGATGGAGTGAGTTCACCCATCAGCTACTTAAAAACTTTTTGTTGTGTTATTCCCCGCAGTTTAGTCAATATTTGATGTTCGATCATCGTGGCCGTGACACCGATCTGTGTCAGTTTGTTTCGACCAATTGAATGCCATAAAAAGCAAATTAGGGTTGGCGCCCGGAAACTATCAGTGATGTCTTGTTGGCAACGAAGGAAACGCAGCAATTAATTATCCAGTTACAAAGTGCTTTTAGTTGAATTTTCGTGTAGACTGGCTGTTACATGGAAGGTGTGTGATAAATGCAGAACCGCACATACGTTTGAATGGGTTAGGAACTATCGCACTCGATTGCTTTAGCCCAGGAAATCACTAATATCATGGGCCAGGGCAATCTCGCGCGATAATTCTTAATCCATTCAAACGTTTGGGCAGGGACGTGGCGATGGGGTGGGGAGGGGGGTTCCCCCCCCCCCCCCCCCCCATCCTGGCAAACATTTCCCATAGTTGGAAATTCGGAGGGCAAGTCATGAGTAGTTGGAAATTCCATCTATCTGGATTTTAGAGCTTATTTGGCTATGCTGATGTCTCCTTTACTTCCCAAAATTCCAACTCGTTTTCAAATTGGCAAACATTCCAGCTGTTACTATTTACAACTACAGTGTCATAAGTATGCATGATGTCAGTCGGTACGAGATATCTATAGTACGTTTACTTATCGTAATAAAAAAAAAAAATCCTCGAAATGCACTTCAAGAAAATCACATCATGTAAAATCGTTATCCTGAGTTAATTCCGTCATTCACAGTTACGAAATGATGAAACATCGAAAATTTATCATTCCTGCATAAGATCTGATTTAATGTTAGGACAGTGTGAATTGCTCTCAGCTTGAGCATTTGTTTAGCACACATTCAATTCCCAGAATAATACCAAATAATAATAACTTGATAATTCTATCGTAAATGTGGTGGCATTTCAGTTACTAGAATCAATTTCATACCCGCTTTCGTGGCTTCATTTTCGAAAGTTTTCTCTGTAGTGAATTTCCTACTGGAGGAGGGACCCGGAGGGTGTCCCCCTCCCGGTCCCTCCACCAATTGGATCTACACCCCCCCCCCCCCCCCAAATCGGAAACGTCAAGCCACGTATGTGCGGTTCTGTATATTTATCAAATACTAATATAGTGACTTTAAATGTTTTCCAGGAATGAGGGTCATTGTTGCTACAGTTTATTTATTGGATATGATTTTCTTTCCCATAATTCCCCATTATCAAATTCGGCCGATATGGCGCTGATTTTAACCGGTATGCACCAAACTGGAGTTGCCCCCCTTGATGCGTTACTAGGCGCAACCAGTTTCTTTGCATCGGAATGTTCACAGTTATTCGTCAAATGCAATCAGGAAAATTGGCGTTACGAGGCATGGTGGGGCGGTTTGAAGCAGCGTTTTATATGGTGTGGAATTAATGATGGCAGTAGGTATTGATTAGGCGGATGAAGAGAATAAAGAAGAAAGCTTATAGAAAAAAATTCATCACAAAATCGCAAGCGGAGATTTGACGAAGTGGTAGTTTAGCTATCCGAACGTCCCAGCTTCTCCACTTCGCGCTTCCCCAATAGCTGAACTACAGTTAAAACTAGAAGTCCTGTCATGAAATGCGCACAAATAGCACGTGGATCTGCGCATTAATCTACGCGTTATGACCACAGTAAGGCTATCAAATTCTGTGCACAAGCATTGGCAGAAACATTGCCTGTGTTTGCTCTGAGTAACCAGGAGAACCCGCCGTGCTTTGGATGCCATTCAATATGGCAGTTGCGCGCAATTCTTACGCGCAATTAAGCCTAGATAAGCGCACAGTTCGTGACAGGACTTCTAGTTTTAACTGCAGGAGTTTATAGTAGAAGAGTAAACTTCCGACTATACAAAAATAATGCGAAACAAAAACACTTTAGTTGCAGGCTGTTATGAAGTTAGCTCGTTCAGATATCTCGACTGATATGAAACTAACCGTGTAGTTAATGTTTTTTGCAATGAAAGCATTGGTGTAAGAACCTTATTGTAAGCCGAACATTAACCGTCGTTATCTGATCATAAGTGACTATGTTTGCTTTTTTCAAAATTAAAGGTGCATGATGGATATTTGCTGCCATGTGTGCTTCCCTGCTAACGCGCGAGCGGCCATGTTGTGACATCACCACCATAGCGATACATAATGCAAGAGCGCGTACGCAACTTGTTAGGTTGACGCGTATTTCCGTCAACCATTTTTTATGAATTGGGCTGTCATCTTATGTATGCAGGGTTGCACGCGGTTGCCGTGGACTGCATATAGTGTTATTGACGTAACCACGTGGCCCGGGGTGAATTAATAATTTATATCACTTGGACTGCCCCCCCCCCCTTCCAGTCCTCCGTGTCCACCACCTACCTATTCCCTCCTACCTAAAACTTTGTTTTGCCTGCTCTGGGATGGTATTTTCCACAATTTGGGTTTCATTGAGAGTTTTCTATCAACACTTGGGTCATGCCGTGACTTTACATGGTACTATGGTACAACTCAGATAATCTGGCTGTGTTTGATTAAGCGGGAGTATTGCTACACCTGAACACAGCATCAGGTAAATAGCAGTTTGTTTCTCACTTGTAAAGAAGTTTGCGAGAAATGACGGATGACGCGATGGCTAGAATTGGGCGGTATTTTGGTTCTCCGGTTCGGTTCAGGTTTTTGCGGCAAACCGGAAAACCGAACCGCTAGACCCAGTAAAAACCGATCGAACGATTTTGTTACTACGTTTGTTGATAAACTGATCAAACTATGTTACTATCAGAGAACTGGAATGGTCAGCACAATAGACTCTCGTCACTTGCTCTATCTGATAAAGGGGCGAATACGTCGTGTTCTCATTGCCTCAATTTCTCCCATATTGAGTCACCCACCGGACTCTACCGGACGAGTCAATAACGGAAAAAATGTGACAATGAGAACACAACACAGATTAGATAAACTTTATTCATTTCGTCCCCTGAGTTCCAATGTGTTCTATGTGCCAGTAGGCTGCCAGTAGGCACATAGAACACATTGAAACTCAAGAGACGATTTGTTACACTGATTTCTGCTTTTTTTCTTACTGAATATATACACCTGGAACTTAATTAACCCTTTACCTAACATGAAAAGCAGACGACACTTGCAAAAAAAATTCTTGAATAACTAAATTTTTTCATTTTTTGTCTCAAAAACATAGGTTATGACCCCTCGTTGGAACGAGCTCGACGAGCTCGTTCCAACGAGGGGTCATAACCTATGTTTTTGAGACAAAAAATGAAAATATTTTGAAAATTAATTGGCGATTTTTGAGAAAAGCGCTGGCCGGTTTTGGCCGTTACGTTGGGTAAAGGGTTAAGCACCCCCTGACATGTTTCATGACAGTGAAGTTGCTGTTACTGATTATTATGTTTTAATGATTGCTATGTCTTGCAGTACATTTCATCTAGTGAGACATGATGTTTCTGGTTTATAGCGAATCCCAAACACATCACCTCCGAGTGAGGTTCGTCCATGCTTCCCACGAATGTAACAAAAAACACTATCATCCACATGCAATATCTGGGTATAAAACAAGAAAATTTGTCACTTCTTTTATCAATAAATGCTGACATGGTAAGGAGGAGACTAAGATGGAAAATCGTTGGCATGCATGCAACAGGCATGTCACTCAAAGCTATTGGAAGGCAACTTGGCTTTAGTCATCCTGTCATCAGTAAACTTGTCCGAGAACATCAACAAACCAACGATGTTAAGGACCAACCAAGGCTTCGACAACCCCAAAAAGATCGGGGTCATCGTTAGGCGTGACCCCTTTGCTTCAAGTGGGGGTTTGAAACTCCTTTGGCTCCCCAACAGGCATTTGTGCCACAGAACTGCCAGAAACCGTCTCAAAGCACTGGGCATGAGGTCCAGAAAGGTCATCATGCGTCCTGCTCTGTGCGATCAGCATCAAAGACGACGTTTGGGGTGGTGTATGGCACGACAACATTGGAATCCCTGAACGTGGAAGAGAGACCATTGGTCAGACGAGAGTCCATTGGTCAGACGAGAGTAGGTTCCTGCTTTACGTCACAGATTGTCGCATGGGAGTGTGAAGGCAATGAAATACTGCTTACGTGCTTAAAAACATCAGAGCTATTGTTCCTTGTGGTGGAGAATCAGTAATGATCTGGAGATGCCTCTCTCATGATTGTAAACCTGATATGGTGACAGTACGTGGGAATCTCAGTGGTCATCAGAACATCCGGGACATTCTCAATCCGGTTGTCGTGCCTCATTTTGACAACCACCCGTTCGCTACTCGCCCTGTAATCATGCATGACAATGCAAGGCCACATCGTTCCCATGCTGTAAGAGCATTCCTTCAGAACAACTCTATTACAACACTACCTTGGCCTACGATGAACCCCGATTTGAATCCCCTAGAACACATCTGGGACTTTCGTGTATGTCGTGTGCAAGCAAGGGATCCGCATGTACAGAGTTTGGCCGATTTGGAAGCTACATTGCATGAGGAGTGGCAGCAGTTACATCAGGGCCGCATCAGAAGGCTCACTGATAGCATTAGGAGGAGGGTTCAGGTTGTTATTCAGGAACGTGGCGGATACACTGGTTTCTGACGTCAGACACTGCTATTGTGTTCAGGAGATCACAAGTTACATGTTTTTGTAAGTAATTACCGACATTGTTTGAATTTGTTTCATCATGGAGCGTTCCAGCACCATACTTGTCGAAAGAACATTTTTCCATCAAAACCATTAGTGACAGTATGCATAATTAACGCCATTAAAATATGACATATTTTCATCATTGTGATGTATTTTATTTGTCAATAGACCAAACTTTTCGCAAACAATCACTTTTGGCCATCTGAAAGACAACATGGAAGTAATGACAGTTTCTATTAACACCACCGTGAAAAGAACAGCGGGTGCTTAACCCTTTACCCAACGCAGACGATATCAAAATTTATTATTTTAAATATAATTTTTCAAAAAAAATCAACAAACCATATCATGTGACCCCTCATTGGAACGAGCTCAATGAGCTCGTTCCCATGAGGGGTCACATGATATGGTTTTGTTGAAATATTTTGAAAAATTTAATTTTTTCCACTGCTCAATTTGCATATTACGCGGGCGGATGCGGTCGATTCGTTAGGTAAAGGGTTAATTAAGTTCCGGGTGTATACTTAGCAAACCGCGTTGTGTCCTTGGGCAAGACACTTCACCCCCATTGCCCATGTGGGGGCACGATGACGCTGTGTACTAAGGCGTACTGCACGTCGATGGTACGCCTGTCTTCACCCAATCTAACCCTGCCTGTGCTGCAGTGCGGAGTTACGATGTTGGGGAGCTGGCAGCTACTCGTCGTTGCTCGGTGGTTCTCTTCGGGTACGCCGGCTTCCTCCACCCGTAAAACTGTCACGGTCATGATTAGCCATTGTGCATAAATATGTGACCTTAAACATAAATAAATAAATAAATAAATAAATAAATAAATAAATAAATAGTTTACTTAGCAACTGCTTCCCTAGAACCTCAGGAATGGTGAAAGGGAAGTTAGGCTGAACTCACTGGAGATACTTACAGAGGTTTTTGTGGTGAATGGTCTCCTACAAACTATTGTTGTTTTTTTCCAATTTGAGGAGCCTGAAGTATTATATATTATATGTTCTTAACACATATAAAAACCGAAACAAAAGCGAATCTGAAAAATCGAAATCTCACAGCTCTAACAGTGGCGTCCATTGGTTAACTCGGAACCCAATGACGTGGGACCAATGATCTCTACGCAACTGGATTACTGGAGGGACGCTCATTGGTCACGTGTAGAAAAGGGTCTTATCTGCCTCTATCTGACGGGGCGGTTGTTGCTAAATATAAACAGTTCTTTACAAACAAAAACATTCCCCACATCTCGCAATCGCCGATCGCTAAGAAGCATTTAAGAGACGTTTGCGAGAGACCGTATACCAACCACCGCATGTAGATAAAATAAGTTTCTCTGTATGAATAGAAACAAACAGTACTTGAAACCATAATCATCAAATTCTGAAAACACTTTGCTGTCAGGATTCTGTTTTTGATCAGCGGGAACATCCAAGTCCAAACAACTCCATCTTGTGACGGTATTACCATAGCGATACATATTCACACTGCTGTTTTGACATTATTCTTCCGCCCGGGTCGATGTCTGTTATTCCGTTCATCTTTTTTGGTTGCCGGGTGGTATCTTGAGATTTACTCAATACATCCAATCCATATTTGGTATTCTGCCTCATCCTCAGAAATTGAAGATCAGATCATATTTTGACGTTTGTTCAACATTCCACTTCGGAGTATCTGCCAATTGTTGGATGATAACTTATAGATTCCACGACACAACCAATCCATGTATGGTATATTGCACCAGCTACGTTTTTGTTACATTCCACTCTTTATTGTGTTAGGCTGTCTTAACCCTTTACCTAACCTGAAAAGCAGACGACACTTGTAAAAAAAAATCTTGAATAACTAATTTTTTTCATTTTTTGTCTCAAAAACATAGGTTATGACCCCTCGTTGGAACGAGCTCGTTCCAATGAGGGGTCATAACCTATGTTTTTGAGACAAAAAATGAAAAAAATAATGAAAATTAATTGGCGACTTTTGAGAATAGCGCTGGCCGGTTTTGGCCGTTACGTTGGGTAAAGGGTTAAAATTCTATTATATGGACGAAGTAGAAGTAAGGTCAAGAAACGGACCGAAGCGACGGAAAATGGGATTCTTTGGCTAAATATTATTTGGATTTGCAAGTAACGTTACAGGAATGCCTGTATACTGATACATTTGCGTGCGTCCATTTTAACTCATAGTGTAACTGCGAAACATATCTGTGGAAAAAAGTGGCGGAGCACGTGACCCTGTGCCTCCTGGCTCCGCCGCCTCTGTACGTAGATTACATTCAACACAATTAATTTATATTTTGTAGATGGCCCCATCACCCAACGAAAACGCAGAACAAGTCGCCGTATACTGATTGTCCAATAAGAGTCACTGCTATTTGTTGTCTAAGTATTTCCATGTTTCGATTGATAACTTCAGCTATACTTGAACAACCAATCTATCTTTAGATTATCGACTCACTCACTTCAGCTCTACTTGAACAACCAATCCATCTTTAGATTATCTACCCACTCACTTCAGCTATACTTGAACAACCAATCTATCTTTAGATTATCGACTCACTCACTTCAGCTATACTTGAACAACCAATCTATCTTTAGATTATCTACCCACTCACTTCAGCTATACTTGAACAACCAATCTATTTTAGATTATCGACTCACTCGCTTCAGCTATACTTGAACAACCAATCTATCTTTAGATTATCGACTCACTCGCTTCAGCTATACTTGAACAACCAATCTATCGTTAGATTATCGACTCACTCACTTCAGCTATACTTGAACAACCAATCCATCTTTAGATTATCGACTCACTCACTTCAGCTATACTTGAACAACCGATCTATCTTTAGATTATCGACTCACTCGCTTCAGCTATACTTGAACAACCAATCTATCTTTAGATTATCGACTCACTCACTTCAGCTATACTTGAACAACCAATCTATCTTTAGATTATCTACTCACTCACTTCAGCTATACTTGAACAACCAATCTATCTTTAGATTATCGACTCACTCACTTCAGCTATACTTGAACAACCAATCTATCTTTAGATTATCGACTCACTCACTTCAGCTATACTTGAACAACCAATCTATCTTTAGATTATCGACTCACTCGCTTCAGCTATACTTGAACAACCAATCCATCTTTAGATTATCGACTCACTCACTTCAGCTATATTTAAACAACCAATCTATCGTTAGATTATCGACTCACTCACTCACTTCAGCTATACTTGAACAACCGATCTATCTTTAGATTATCGACTCACTCACTTCAGCTATACTTGAACAACCAATCTATCTTTAGATTATCGACCCACTCACTTCAGTTATACTTGAACAACCAATCTATCTTCAGATTATCGACTAACTCACTTCAGCTATACTTGAACAACCAATCTATCTTTAGATTATCGACTCACTC